>CAMZMU010000035.1:74191842-75641278 GCA_947311845.1 Poa pratensis | reverse complement strand
CTTTCAATTTGGACAAATTCTGGGCACTTAAGCTAATAAGAATCAAGCAGAAAAATGATTTTCAAAATCCAAATAAACTAAACTTTTGCAAACTAAGTAGCATTACAGTAGGTAAAACAAGGAGGAGGAATAAAATGTTGTTTAGAACCTTCATGTATATAAAGTGTTCTTGTTAACAATTGATCAAGTCTTGTCACCAAATATATTTTATATGACACAAATGAATTAAACATCATGAGACAATCATGTTACCTTGAATTGTATTGATATGGATCCAATCATAATATTTTGATATCCTTCTTGATGATCATATATAGGGCAATCAATACTTCCCACTTTGATAGTTCTAAAATTAGAGATTGTATTAACTACATAAACCTTGTCAACTTTCTTGGGGAAATAAACAGTGTGCTCTTTGTCATTCACATTAAAAGTTACTTTTCCTTTATTGCAATCAATAACACCACCTGCAGTATTTAGAAAGGGTCTCCCAAGAATAATAGACATATTATCATCTTCAGGCATTTCAAGCACAACAAAATCAGTTAAAATCAAACAATTATTAGCCACTTGAACTGGGACATCCTCACAAATGACAACAGGGACAGCAGTAGATTTATCAGCCATTTACAAAGATATATCAGTAGGTATCAGCTTATCAAGATAAAGCCTCTTATAAAGAGAGAAAGGCATAACACTAACTCCGCTCCCAAATCACATAGAGCAGTTCTAACATAATTATTTTTGATGGAACAAGGAATGGTTGGTATACCTGGATCTCCAAGCTTCTTTGGAACCTTGCCATTGAAAGAATAATTAGCAAGCATAGTAGAAATTTCCTCATTGGGAATTTACCTTTTATTAGAAACAATATCTTTCATATACTTTGAATAAGGAGGCAATTTAATAGCATCAGTCAAAGGAATTTGCAAGAACAAAGGTTCATCCATTCACAAAATTTATTATAGTGTTCCTCTTCCTTTGATTTTAGTTTCTTAGCAGGAAAAGACATTTACTTTTGAACCCAAGGTTCCCTTTCATTACCATGTTTCTTAGCAAAAAAGTCTTCCTTAGTGTACTTTTTATTTTTAGCATGCTTTTCGGGTTCCTCTTCAACCTCTTCTTTATCAGAAGCATCATTCTTATCATTATCATTGTTATGTTCATTACCACTTTCAGTTTCAGCATCAGAAATAGATATACTATTAGGATCATTAGCAGGTTCAGAGGATTCTACAACAGTTTTATGCTTCTTCTTCTTTTTCTTAGAAGGAGCACTAGTTTCATTAACACGTTGAGAATCATGTTCAATTCTTTTAGGATGTCCCTAAGGATATAAAGGATCCTAAGTTGAAATACCTCCTCTAGTTGTTACTTCACAAACATGTTTCTCTTTATCTCTAGGGCATTCACTAACAGATCTTTTTGCACTTTAGTGAGTTGATCAATTTGAGTTTGAACCATATGAAAATGTTTAATAAGCATCTTAACATCATTGGAGGTTCTCTCCACAATATCATGCAATTTACTAATAGCTTGAGAATTTTCCATCAACTGATTTTCCACTCTCATATTAAAGTTATCTTGCTTAACAACGTAATTATCAAATCCATCTAAGCATTGATCAGGAAGTTTAGAGTAGGGAATATCTCCCTCATCAAACCGTTGGAGAGAGTGTACCTCAATTATGGATGAACGGGAATTGGCTTACATAATTCTTCTATTGGTGGAAGGTTCTTCACATCTTCAGATTTAATACCCTTCTCCTTAAGAGTCTTCTTGGCTTCCCTCATTGATTTATCATTCAATTCAATCATACCCCTCTTCTTTGGTGTTGGTGTTGGTGTTGGGGTCGGCTTAGGCAAGGTCCAATCATCATAATTTTGGCTTATTTTAGCCATTAATTCTTCAGCTTCGTCTGTAGTTCTTTTCCTGAAAACACAACCAGCACAACTATCCAGGTATGCCCTAGATTCAATAGTTAGTCCACTATAAAATATATCAAGAAGGTCATGCTTGTCCAAATCAAGCCCAGGCCGAGCTCTAATTAGAGAGCAAAACCTTGTCCAGGCTTCAGGCAGTTTCTCTCCATCATACTGATCAAAATTATAAATTTTCTGCAAAGCAGCATGTTGAGCACTAGCAGGAAAATATTTCTGAAAGAAATCATTAAGCAAACCAGTAGGACTATCAATGGAACCAGGAGGCAAATTATTATTTCAAGTTTTAGCATCATCCTTTAATGCAAACCATAGTACCACAACAATCATTAACCAGCAAGGCACACACATTAATCACACACAATATTCTCATATTAAAATAAATAGGCATAGCAATTCCTAATTACTAGGAGAAGGCTACATAGGGAATAAAACCCTAACAAACACATAACTCCCAAGTAGCTCTCCTAACATGCTAGCAAAATAAGGAAGCACACCACAACAGTGGGTTACCACCCTACATATGCTAGGGAACACATTTGTAATACTAAAATTATAACACACCAATTAAATAAAAGCCTAATAAAAATAGGCAGAAAATGCCTAAACCTTATAATTAGCATCACAGTCAACCAATGACTCCTAAATTCAAACCAATTTAGGGAGATGTTCTCCTACACATATAGAAGACAAGCCAATTGGATTTACTCCAAAATTCATCTCCTAAAAATCTACAAAAATCCTCAAAGAGCTACTGATGTGTTTACCAAATTGAATAGAACTTTGGTTTTAGATTTCATTTGCATACAAGACCAACAGATCTGGAAAGGTAGCATCTCAACCTATCCAGAGAATTTTAGTTTGCAATTTTTGGATCTATAAAACTCTAGATATTTAATTTTTAATGCAAAACCTACTTTTTATAGGATTTAATCTAGATCACTCTCCAAATTATATTTTTGAAAGGCACCAGTGCTACATGTTTAAGAAAACACATAGGCACACAACAAAATTTAAATCACTCCATTTTCTAGCACACATCCACCACAAATGAATTAAAGCTACCAAGTAAAATTAACAGGAAATACAAACAAGTAATAGATCTATATAAAAAAAAAGAACACGGGCCAGATCTGGCCGTGCGGCGCAGCACCCGGCCCATCCACGGTCCATGCGCGACGCGAAGCGGTACGCGGTCATCTCCTTCCTCTGGACACGCAGGGACGAGCTGGAGCACGGCAGGAGTACGGCGAGGTCGACGACGGCGCTCCGGTGAACCTGGGAAGAAATGGAGATGCCCGTGAGATGGAGCGCGACGAGGGGAGCACAGAGGCGGAAAAATGGCGGGGAATTGTGGACTACATCGCTCGCGAGCTTCCTGGATGTCCGGCGGCCGGGGAGGGAGAAGACGCCGATGCACAGCCCGATTCACGGCTTCCCGCGATGATTCCTTGGACAAGGACGGAGAGGGCGACGCGGTGAACCTACTGGTGCGCTTGGATTTGGCCAGGGAAGCTTCAATCGCCGGCGAGGCGCGACGGCGAGCTCGGCCACCTGCGGCTAGGGTTCGGGTCGGGAAGAGGAGCAGAGAGAGAGAGGAGAGCGAGTGGAGAAAAGATCTGAGGGGGAGAGACAGCGCGGCGTCGAGGCGGCTTTATCCTCCTCGCAGGACAACGGAGAGGAGGGGGTCCGGGCGGGCGAGCGACGGGAGGACGACAGCGGCGTCGTTGGCCACGAGTTGCTACAGGACGACGACACTTTTGCCGATAACCCCCTGGATTCCGTTTCTAAATACAACTAGGTCCTTTTTCCTGTTTCTTTTATTTCTTTTAAAACCAGTAGGGTTTTAGGGAATTAATTAAGGCCTTTAAACATTTTTAAAAATTATGACAAAAATCAGGTAGCCTCCCATATACATGGAGAAGCTCCACAAAAATTGGCTTTTGAAAATAAAATGTTTTGAACCATTTTTGTTCATAGAGTTTAAATATGTTGTTTTTGGCAAATAATATTTGATACTCTTTTAATATTTTCAAGCAAGTGTTCAAATATTGTTTTGAACTTTTGGAACTTTCTTGACAAATATGGCAACTTCAACTACTTTATATTTTCATAGAGAAAATATTTGCTTGAAGAAAATAGAGAGTTAAGTAGGGGAAAATAATTTATTAAGATCATTTATTTATCATGATCTTAATTTCCTTTTCTTAAATACTTTGAGAGTTTTGTTTAAAATTGAAAAGTATGTTTACTTGAGGAGGGAGTGAGATGGGGTTGAAATGATTATTATTTCATCTCATTCCTATAATAAGGAAATATAATTGTTTTCATAAAATAGAGGAATAGAGATAGAGGGAAATTAAATAAGATCATTTCCCTTAATTTAGGATTTCAATTAGGTGTGAATACTTCTAGAGGGTTTGTTTTTATTCAAGTCACATACCAAATTTGTTGTCAAGTGTGTCTTATTCTAGTATTAAGCACAACCGAGGAATTACCCTCACAAGCAACAAACACAACAAGATCAACAGTGGCATACACAAAAGATCAACAACACAATCGAGACCACACAATTCAAACCACAAGAATTAATCACACCACCATTTACATAATTAACAATACTATCTTATAGAAATGATCACACTTAATTATGACAAGATGATGTTTAGAACTATCTCAACTCATAACTTAATAGTTTTCAAAAGATTAGATAAAGAGAAATAGGTGGGGTAATATATTTCCCACTAGTGTTATTTTAAAAATGGAGTGGGAATAAGAGTGTTTAAAATGGGAGTTGCATACACATGCAAAATATCAAGGTTGAAATATAGATAGGAGATAACATATAGATCTCCACATTTTTGGGAACACATAGTTCTGGAAATACTTTTACTTTCTCAAATAATGGGTATTAGTTTTGGGGTGTTGCTAAACCAAGTATCATTGAAATGGCGTTGGCCAAAATAAGAATGGAAAGATACATGGAATATTTTTCTTGTCATGACATGATCACCAAAGTTGAATATATTTTTATATTGGTTGGGTCTGATATTTACTATTCAAACAACTTAAACAACAAGTCACACAAGTTCAAACATAGCAATGGGATGGAAAACACAATCATCAGTAAAATACTTAAAAAAAATTGTTGGTTCTGAATTTTGGTCTTTTAAAACTAAGTTTTTGTTGGTTCCTAAATTTGGGATGTGACAATCATGCAAAGCAATATGTAGATGATGAATGACAACAAGTCATGTAATGTATGATGGATGTTGCATGGCAATATATCTCGGAACAGCTATGGAAATGCTGTGGTAGGTAGGTATGGTGGCTGTTTTGAGGAAGATGTATAGGCTTATGTGTAGGAGAACAAGAGAAAGTTCTCCCATGGGGTTGGATGTACTGGCAAAGTATGCACAACTCTCAATGTGAGCAGAAGGCAATGCACAGCACCGAAGAGGCTAGCAAATATGGATGGTGGAAGTGCCAAAAACCGTAGCTTAACATTAGTCAAAAAGAACTCACAAGCTTATTGCAAACGACTAGCAGGTTCAACATTAAGAGCATGATTAAAATTCACTCCAAGAAGGGCCGTTCACGGCGGTACGAGTACCCCGTTAGATCCCTCGACCTTCAGCACAACTTAGTTACTACGATGAACTTTCAGACATGGAAAGCTATCAAGTCCAACTACACCTTCAACAATTTTAGTAAAGTTTGTAGTACGGTACAAGCTTAAAGACAACAATCCACTAATGGTTTTAACTTAATTAACCAGCAAGCTTTACCATCTAATACCTCAAAACATTTGCAAAGAATCAAGTTATCAAAGTTTCAATGATCTACAAGACTATGCAAGTTTTCATCATACCACTACCACATGTAGCATTTTCTTTTTCCAAGCAAACACCAATCAATTTATTTAAACATAAACTCTCCAAATGATAATATAATGCAGCAAGAGAGTATTTATAAACAAGTGCTAACAGCTCGAAGAGATGCATGAAAAACAGGAGCTAAAAGCACTGCAGTAGCTAGTTAAGAATACTCAACAAATATAAGTGAAGAACATGAGTATTCACATGAAAAAGCGGAGCGTGTCTCTCTCCCACACAAGGATTGCTAGGATCCGAATTTATTCAAACAAAAACAAAAATAAAAACACACAGACGCTCCAAGTAAAGCGCATAAGATGTGAAAGAATTAAAATATAGTTTCACTAGAGATGACCTGATAAGTTTGTTGATGAAGAAGGGGATGCCTTGGGCATCCCCAAGCTTAGACGCTTGAGTCTCTCTGAATATGGTTGGGATGAACCACGGGGGCATCCCCAAGCTTAGGCTTTTCACTCTTCTTGATCACATAATATCACCCTTCTCGCTTGATCCTTGAAAACTTCCTTCACACCAAACTCAAGACAGTTCTCATTAGAGGGTTAGTGCATAATCAAAAATTCTCATATTCTGTAATGATACAATCAATCCCAAAGCTTCTGGACATTAGCTACAGCCACCAATGCTTTGTGGAGCAAAGAAATCCACACAAACACAGTAAAAGAGCGAATGCAAAACAAAAGGCAGAATCTGTCAAAAACAGAACAGTCTGGAATGACGAATTTTTTCGAGGCACTTAAGTTGCTCAGATGGATCTGGCCTAAAATAATGAAAGTTGCGTACATATCTCAGGAATATGCGTGATTTTTCTCAGAATTTTTTGAATTTTCTACAGGGAGATAAGCTCAAATCCGTGACAGCTAAAAATCTGTCACTGCGCAGAAATCCAAATCTTGCATCAACTTTCAATATAGAACTTTACTTGGCACAACATTGCGATAAAATAAAGATACAAAGGAGTTGCTACAGAAGTAACAAAACTCCTTGACTCAAAGAAAACAAAAATAACAGCAAATAAAAACGATGGGTTGTCTCCCATAAGCGCTTTTCTTTAACGCCTTTCAGCTAGGCGCAGAAAGTGAAAATCAAGTGTTATCAAGAGAAGAAGCATCAACATCATAACTTGCTCTAACAATAGAGTCAAAAGGTAACTTCATTCTCTTCCTAGGGAAGTGTTCCATACCTTTCTTGAGAGGAAATTGGTACCTTATATTACCTTCTTTCATATCAATGATGGCACCAACAGTTCGAAGAAAAGGTCTTCCCAAAACAATAGGACAAGATGCATTGCATTCAATATCCATAACAATAAAATCAACGGGGACAAGGTTATTTTTACCGTAATAAAAACATCATTAACTCGCCCCAAAGGTTTCTTCATAGCATTATCAGCGAGAAAAACATCCAAATAACAATGTTCCAAAGGTGGCAAATCAAGAATATCATAAAGCTTCTTGGGCAAAACTGAAACACTTGCACCAAGATCACACAAGGCATTGCAATAAAAATCATTCACCTTTACCTTAATGATGGGTTCCCAACCATCTTCTAATTTCCTAGGAATAGAAGCTTTAAGTTTCAACTTCTCCTCCCTAGCTTGCAAAAGAGCATTTGTAATATGCTTTGTAAAAGCCAAATTAATAGTGCTAGCATTGGGACTTCTAGCTAATTTTTGCAAGAACATAATAACTTCAGAGATGTTACAATCATCAAAATCAAAATCATTATTGTCAATGGTGGTGGAACCATTGTCTCCAATAGTTTGAAAAATTTCAGCACTTTTATCAGAAAAAGTTTCAGCAGTTTTAGGCAATTTCAAACGCTTTGCAGAAGTAGTAGAGACATTATCAACACCAATAACATTACCATCAATAGTAGGAGGTTTACTAGCATGTGAAACATTAGCATTACTAGTGGTGGTGATAGTACAAACTCTAACTATACTATTCTCTTTTTCAAGTTCTTCCTCTTTTTCCCACCTAGCATGCAATTCAGCCAACATCCTAATATTATTATCAATTCGAACTTGGATGGCATTTGCTGTAGCAAATGACTTAATATCTTTAACTTCATTAGGCATAACTTTCAGTTTTAGAATTTCAACATCATGAGCAAGACTATCAACTTTAGAGACAAGATCATCAATTTTTTCAAACTTTTCCTCAACAGTTTTATTGAAAGCTTTTTGTGTGCTAATAAATTCTTTAAGCATAGCTTCAAGATCAGAGGACACACTTCTATTGTTGCTGTAGGAATTACCATAAGAATTGCCATAACCATTTGAAGGATAAGGCTTATAATTGTTGCTACCAAAATTATTCCTATAAGCATTGTTGTTGTTGTTTTTAATGAAGTTTACATCAACATGCTCTTCTTGAGCAACCAATGAAGCTAAAGGAACATTATTAGGATCAACATGAGATCTACCATTCACAAGCATAGACATAATAGCATCAATCTTATCACTCAAAGAGGAGGTTTCTTCAACAGAATTTACCTTCTTACCTTGAGGAGCTCTTTCGGTGTGCCATTCGGAATAGTTGATCATCATATCATCAAGTAGCTTTGTTGCTGCACCTAAAGTGATGGACATAAAGGTTCCTCCAGAGGCTGAATCCAATAAGTTCCTTGAGGAAAAATTTAATCCTGCATAAAAGGTTTGGATGATCATCCAAGTAGTCAGTCCATGAGTGGGACAATTCTTCACCAAAGATTTCATTCTTTCCCAAGCTTGAGCAACATGTTCATTATCAAGTTGTTTAAAATTCATAATGCTACTTCTCAAGGATATAATCTTAGCAGGAGGATAATATTTCCCTATGAAAGCATCTTTGCATTTTGTCCAAGAATTAATACTATTTCTAGGCAAAGAAAGCAACCATTCTTTAGCTCTTCCTCTCAAGGAGAAAGGAAAAAGTTTCAGTTTTATAATATCCCCATCCATATCCTTATACTTTTGCATTTCACAAAGTTCAACAAAGTTATTAAGATGGGCAGCAGCATCATCAGTACTAACACCAGAAAATTGCTCTTTCATAACAAGATTTAATAGAGCAGGTTTAATTTCATAAAATTCTGCTGTAGAAGCAGGTGGAGCAATAGGAGTGCATATGAAATCATTGTTGTTTGTGCTAGTGAAGTCACACAACTTAGTGTTCTCAGGAGTACTCATTTTGAAAAAACAAAAATAACAAAAAAAAGTAACTAATTTTTTTGTGTTTTTGATAAAGAGAGCAAACAAACTAAATAAAAATAAACTAAGCAAGACAAATAACAAAGTAAAGAGATTGGGTGTGAGAGACTCCCCTTGCAGAAGCAATTTGTTTTCCCCGGCAACGGCGCCAGAAAACGTCTTGATGCGTGTAACGTCACACGTCAGTTGGGAACCCCAAGAGGAAGGTATGATGAGTGCAGCAGTAAGTTTTCCCTCAGTATGAAACCAAGGTTTAATCGAAGGTGTTGGTGAAGGAGTGTGGCGGCGCAACACCAGGGATTCCGGTGCCAACGTGGAACCTGCACAACACAATCAAATTACTTTGCCCCAACTTAACAGTGAGGTTGTCAATCTCACCGGCTTGCTGAAAACAAAGGGTTAAACGTATCGAATGGAAATGATGTTTGTTTGCATAAAGTAGAGAACAATGATTGCAGTAGATTGTATTTCAGATGTAAAAGAATGGACCGGGGTCCACAGTTCACTAGTGGTGTCTCTCCAATAAGATAACTAACATGCTGGGTAAACAAATTACAGCTGGGCAATTGACAATTGATAAGTGCATATAACATGCATGTGTGAGCTGTGGTGTCTACTATGAGATTCATTTGGGCATTACGACAAAGTACATAGACCGCTATCCAGCATGCATCTATGCCTAAATAGTCCACTTTCCGGTTAACATCCGTACCCCTTCCAGTATTAAGTTGCAAGCAACAGACAATTGCATTAAGTAATGTGCGTAATGTAAACAATACATTCATCCTTGAATAAAGCATTGCTGTTTTACCCCTAGTGGCAACAACACATCTACAACCTTAGAACTTGCTGTCACTATCCCAGGTTAAATAGAGGTTGAACCCAACTATCATGCATAAATACCCCCTCTTGGAGTTACAAGTATTCACGTGGCCAAGGCTTCAACAAGTAACGGAGAGCATGCAAGATCACAAATGACATAGACATGATAATATAATATTCAGCTCCACATAGGTATCAATATAAGTCAGATCCCAGCAAACACAACATGTAGCATTACAATAAGATGATCTTGATCATGATAGGCAGCTCACAAGATCTAAACATGATGGCACAAGTGGAGAAGACAACCATCTAGCTACTGCTATGGACCCATAGTCCAAGGATGAACTACTCACGCATCACTCCGGAGGCGGGCATGGCGATGTAGAGCCCTCCGGTGATGATTCCCCTCTCCGGCAGGGTGCCGGGAAGAGCTTCGGAACCCCCCGAGTTAGGGTTGACGACGGCGGCGGCAGCGAATATTTCTGGATGAAAGGCTCGGTGTTTTAGGGTTTTCACCTCGGGGAATAAATAGGCGAAGGGGCGATGTCGGCGGACCCCCGAGGGGCCCAAACCACCTAGCGGCGCGGTGGGCCCCTGCCGCGCCGGCCTATGGTTTGGCCACCTCGTGGCGAGTCTTCGTCTCTCCTTCGGACTCCGTGTACGTGCTGGAAAAATAGGGACCTGGCCTTTTGTTTCGTGCAATTCCGAGAATATTTCCAGAAGTAACTTTCTGAAACCAAAAAAGCAGAAAACAGGGAACTGGCACTGTGGCATCTTGTTAATAGGTTAGTCCCAGAAAATGCATAAAAGTGATATGAAGTGTATATAAAACATGTAGCAAATGGTATAATATAAGCATGGAACAACAGAAATTATGGATACGTTGGAGACGTATCACTCCTCCTCGTCGTCTTCGCAGTCGGAGCCGTTGCCATCCTGCGGCTCCAACTCCGGGTCCGAGTCCTCCTCCTCGAACTCGTCGTTGTCGTCGGAGTTGGGGTCGGAGTCGGCGCCATCGCCGTCCTCCCCCTGGTCGTCCTCGTCGCCTTCCCCGTCGTCGTCGCTCGGCATGTTCTCCTGCCAATGCCCGTGGCCTCTTCCCACCACGGGATCGGGTTCCCCTCGCCGTCGGAGTCGCTCGGATGGCTTCGTTCTGCCACCACGGATCCATTGGAGGGAAGGGGGTGGTTGGGTTTTTTTGGAGTGGATAGAAGAGAGAAGAACTGCACCAATGCACAATGTAGACAAGAGAGAACCGAGTGAACCGCCGGCGCAATGGGATTGGGTTTTTTTATGTGTGAAGGATAGTGATGAATTCACTGCCGCCGGCGCGTAGATCGATAACCGCTTGGGGCACCGAACAGGCGGCAGGCCGATCGCTTCGTTTTCTTGCCAATGCAGTGTGAAAAGACAACACCATTTACAGATTATATGCGCAATGATGACATCGTGTGACCGCGCTTCACGTCTAGTCAAACTGGTGCCCCTTATTGACATGCTTGTAAATGTTCACCACGTCATCTGGTAACCCTTGACGTGCAGAGTACAAGTGTCGAACAGTTGATGTGCGTCGTCGTTCTGGTCAAATTGAATGCAGTTGGAGACGTTGTGAGACATCTACACGTAGCAGAAGCATTTTTTGTGAGAACTGACGCGATTAAATTTTTGTTTACGTGCAAATATGGGTCGGTGCATCCGTGTCAACACACCAAGTGCGATCTGGACATGAACTGGACGTGAACGACACCCACAATGCGCGCTCTGTGTAGTTACGTGATCTGAACGTGTGTACATCTTGTTTATCAACTTGAATCGTTAGTATATGACATAAGACGACTGTGTGCGCAGGATTTTCTATTTTTTGATTTTTTTTAATATTTGAAGCTCATTTCAAATTTTGGTCAACTTAACGTTGACCGACATTTAAACAAGTTCAAAACATGAAATTTGAAAAACGAAGACACGATCCTTCTTAGTCACTCCAAATGAAACTTTGTGAGGTGTTTGAACATTTCATGTTGAAAATCCAAAACCCATTCTCTTCACCCTAGAAATCATAGGACATAGTCTGAGATATCACCTTAGATACATGCATTTCTCATACAAAATGTTTATAGATGATGTTTATCAACTTGAATCGTTAGTATATGACATAAGACGACTATGTGCGCAGGATTTTCCTTTTTTGATTTTTTTTGAATATTTGAAGCTCATTTGAACCTCGAGTTCATGTGACATAGTTCGAGGATATTACTTAGATACATGAATTTTTCATCTGAATGTGTATAGACATTGTTTGTCAGCTTGAACCGTTAGTATATGACAAAATACGACTATGTGCGCAAGATTTTCCATTTTTTGATTTTTTTTAATATTTGAAGCTCATTTCAAATTTCGGTCAACTTAACGTTGACCGACATTTAAACAAGTTTAAAACATGAAATTTGAAAAACGAAGACGCGATCCTTCTTAGTCACTTCAAAATGAAGCTTGGACACTTTATCAAACTTTTCAAAACCCCGTTGAGTGCCTCTAAACCCCGTTGAGTGCCTCCAAACCCCATTTGAACAATGACCGTCGAACTAACCCTAGCGTTGAACTGCAGCCGTCCGATCGTTCCTCTAGAAGGAATCTGCAGGCAGACTCGGGCGATCCGCGAGAAGCTCATTCTGTGATCTGATTGGACTAGGGCTTTACCCGCTGACGAGTGGACCACGGCGTACCCAATGGGGATTTTGGCTCGCCCACCGCCATTTGCCTGAGTGACACAAAATGGGGATTTTGGCTGTAACCCGTCATCGTAACTTAAATGGGGATTTTGGCACACCAAATGGGGATAGCCATGAGCTTGGTCAAATCTAGCTTGAATCCATATAAATTTTCAAATGAGCTTGGACTCGTTGAAAAATGTGTTTCAAATGAGCTACAAAGGTAGTATAAACGGCTCCATTTGTAAGCAAAAATGGCGGACTCGCTGAAAAATGTCTTTCAAATGAGCTCCAAAGGTAGGGTAAACGGATCCATTTGTAAGCAAAAATGGTGGACTCGCTGAAAAATGTCTTTCAAATGAGCTGCAAAGGTAGGGTAAACGGCCACATTTCTAAGAAAAAATGGTGGACTCGCTGAAAAATGTCTTTCAAATGAGTTGCAAAGGTAGTCCTCGTCATCCATTGAATAGTCCAAAATGGTGTACATAATTATAAAATAGATCAACAACTAATAACTAAATTGGCACTTGCCCTTAATAAAGAAACTAATAACTAAAATGGACTACCACTAGTCCTCGTCATCGGAAACCTCCACCGACTCGGCCTTGCCCTTGCCCCTTCCCTTGCCCTTGGCATCGACCTCCATTGGGGCGTTGCTGTTCGACGGCGACCACATGCCCTTCTTCTTCCCCTTGAGCCGTTGCTGCTCGGCGGCGGAATGCTTGGCCAGCTCCATGGCTTTCTGGTCGGCCATGGCCCAGGCCATACCCGGTTCCAGCACCTTCGTGACCTCGTCCTTCTAGGCCATGGTCCAGTCCATACCCGGGTCGTCCTCGTCGTCCTCATCGGACAGATCGATGAAGGGAATGGGATCGGGAGCAATGGCCCTGCCCATGCCCCTGCCCCTGCGACTGCGCCTTGGAGACTCCCCGGATCGTGCAATCTCCATCCTTGAACGCATCCTGCTCGAACTTGGAGGAGTACACGCACGCCCACGCCCCATGCCGCTACCCTCGCTCGCCCCAAGAAACCAAGGATAGCGGACGTGGCGGCGGCGGTTCGAGCTGGGAGTGGAGCTGCCATCACCACGAGCCATGGAGAGATAAGGGACTAGGCGAGGGTGTCTAGGAGAGGAAGAGGGGATTTGTGACCGCAATGGGCAAGGAGATGGCTCCTTTTAAAGCCATATGCGGTCTGGACGGCGTCGCGGTCTAGACGGCAGTAATGGCGACCGAGCATTGATTCGGCTCCAGACTGCTCAGGACAGAGTAGGCAAGAGAGACGCGAGGACGGCGGAGCAGATGCGCGGCCGGGCCGGCAGTGTAGGCGGCGAGGGAGCTTTTTGCCGGCCAGGTGGGCACGCCATTGAAGGCGCGGCGCAAATTTGGGGACGGCGAGCACATGCATGGTCGCATGGACGCGCACGTACGGCTGCATTCAAGCACTCCTCCGCCGCTGGCCCCACTTGTAAGCTTAAGTGGGACGGGGTGCATGCACTTTGCTGGGCCCACATGTAACAGGTTTGTTAATGGTCAAAGGGCGGAAACGGCCGTGCACGGGACATTTGCGAGCCAGCCAGGGCACGGACGAGAGAAACTACGCAGGCATGGCACAAACAGATAAACTAGAGAGAATCAGGGCACAGAAGCAATTATCCCATGTCTTTTATGATCTTGCATACTCTCCGTTACTTGTTGAAGCTTTGGCCAAGTGAATGCTTGTGACTCCAAGAGGGAGTATTTATGCTAGATAGTGGGTTCAGTCTCAATTGAATCTGGGGGAGTGACAGCAACCCCTAAGGTTGTGGATGTGCTGTTGCCACTAGGGATAACCTAATGATGCTTTGTCTAAGGATGAATGTGTTGTTTACATTATGCACTTTACTTAATGCAATTGTCTGTTGCTTGCAACTTAATACCGGATGGGGTACGGACGTTAACCTGAAGGTGGACTATTTAGGCACAGATGCATGCTGGATAGCGGTCTGTGTACTTTGTCATAATGACCAAATGAATCACATAGTAGACACTACAACTTGCACATGCATGATATGCACTTATCAATATTTTCAATTGCCCAGCTGTAATTTGTTACACAGCATGTTAGTTATTTATTATGGAGAGACACCACTAGTGAACTGTGGACCCCGGTCCATTCTTTTACATCTGAAATACAACCTACTGCAATCATTGTTCTTTTTCATTCTCTGCCACAAATATCATTTTCCACACTATACGTCTAATCCTTTGTTTTCAGCAAGCCGGTGAGATTAACACCCTCACTGATTCGTTGGGGCAAAGTAGTTTGATTGTCTTGTGTGTAGGTTCCACGTTGGCATAGGAATCCCTGGTGTTGCGCCGCACTACACTCCTGCACCAACAACCTTCATAAGTGTTTTCATCTCCTACTGGTTCGATAACCTCGGTTTGTTACTGAGGGAAGACTTGCCGCTACACTCATAAAACCTTACTCTTGGGGTCTCCCAACGAGCGTGTGGTTTACACGCATCAAGCAAGTTTTTTGGCACCGTTGCCGGGGAGTGAAGACATTTCGGTTCAGCAGGTTTCTATCTCCCATAGGCACCAGAAGTTTTTGGGTGCCGTCATCAGGGAGATCAAGCCTTCTGTTAAGGGGAGTCTCTCACACCCAATCTCTTTACTTTATTTTTGTCTTGCTTTATTTTTATTTTGTCTTGTTTGCTTTCTTTATATCAAAAACACAAAAAAATTAGTTACTTGTTTTATTTTTGTTATTTCGTTCTAGGCTTTATTTTGCTAAAATGATTACTCCTGAAGTCGAAGTTCGTTCGTTTAGGCAACAAGGGGGAGAAAGTTTGAAAGATGCTTGGTATAGGATAAGTGATGCTCATCATAGATGTACTAAAAAATATTCTACCATGATCCTTCTTAGGAACTAGCTGGGTGGGCCGCGCAATTGCGCGGCTAGAAACACTTTTCCAATGTTATAAATGCAAAAATTAAATAAGTGCAATTTTTTTAGTCTTCTTTTAGGTTGTACGCTACCTTTCAATTTGTATTTTTCCTCTAGCTTTAGCGGCAACACATGTTCTCCTGCTAATATTGGTAGTATTTTCCATTCAGACATCGGCAAGTAAGGGCTTTTGTTCTGGAGCATGTCAAGAACAATATAATTTTTAGGAAATTTAATTGCGTCCATAGTGGAGTGATTATAAAATAACAGAATAGGTCATGTAATACGTACACTAAGACCGATGAATTTATATCAATCACGCAAGTTGTTCACCAAGGAAAACAACAATATATAAAACTGATACAGATAAATAATAAGTATTTGCCTCTTTTTATATATATGGTTCCATAAAGAGATAAGTAATAAAAATATGAGATAAACTCGTACAATATTTATTATCTTTGGAAGCCAACGAAACAAAAACAAAATATATAATCTTTCAAATAATCTGATGAACTGTGGACTATGATATGACAGTTTAGTGTCTACCAAATATGCATTGAATACTCGATAAATTGTGCCACTTTTTAGAAACAAAATACATCATAGCTCAAGAGCTATATAAAAAAAACCATGTTTTTTATAGGCTAAATAATCATTCAGTTTCACCTAGGCTACACTCTTCCATCTCGTCCAAGGCTTCACCTTCAGCTACCAGACCTGTTTCACCTACAGAAGAGTGCACTTAGTGGTTTAGAAAAATACCGAGACACAATTATTCTGTAGTGCATGTTGCCGAAATCACCACGATACCCTTAGTAAGAAATTTTGTTTACAAATATACATTAAATAGTACATAAATAGATAAGAACAAAGCTGATTTGCTAAAATAAAAATTTCCATATAATTATATATTAGGTTAGATTAGTCAATGCTGAATTGAAGAAAACCAATTATTTAGGGTGCCTTACTGCCGATGTAAATGAAGCACCTCTTACTCTCTAGCTCCTTGATTCCTCCATATAAGTACATGCACCTGGAGCAAAACCTACAAAAGGTTGAATATATCATCTTGAATAAATAAGTTCCGACTTCCATAAAAAAATATCCTGTTAGGATAACCAAAATTTATATATACACTTGTTTAGTAGCAATTGTGGTAACAGTGAACATCCACCTCTAAACATTACTGATGATGGACGTGCAATCACATAATTAAAAACATGATAATGGCCATAAGGCATGCCAATCTATTTGTTGAGAGGATTTGTATCAAAGTTCATTGTCCTTTTATAAAGATTATGTTGACAACAAAATTGAATAAGATTTGTAGGAAACCAAAGCCAAACATAATTAACAATTCTAACGTACACATTGACCTGATTAGTGAGAACCTCACACCAATTTCCATATGAAGATGCGATCAGGTTTATGTTTTGGCAGACTTCGCTGGGTGCTAAGAAAAAGAGTAGGGACAATATGTCTTGATTCATGTACAATTTAAAGATTGAGCTAGCAAATAAGTTGTAGATTAAAGCATTTTTCGTAGTAAGTGCAGGTATGCTTGGGCTTATAACATATCAAAAAAGAAATGCTTGGGCTTATAGAATATACTACTGTTGGTGATGAAGGTACGTAGTTGAATCTTACGGTTATGCCAGCCCAAATCAACATAATATGCGTTGCTGCCGTCTCCAGCTCTGAACAACCTACAAATACGGAAATACAAACATTAGTCTGTCCTATATTTATCAAGAAAACAGAAATTGGCCGGCCATCATTTGATGTACTTGAAATTGATGTTTCAAATTAAGGTTCACTAAATTTTGCCCCACTATGGATTTCTCCATTGGACGGCGTTGTCTCTATGTGACGGCGTGGCATGAGGAACTGCACATCCCGCAACGCAGCATGGAACAGGTCGATGTCTACGAAAGCGTATGACACGAATCCACGTATATGAAGTTGAGAACGCTGGCGGTATTGCTTCGTGAGGCCTAAAGCTTGATGTGGCAACTTTGATCAGATGCGTACGTCTATCATCGACGTCGGTTTTGGCAATTCTGCGCGGGTCGCCGGGTTCAAGCCATCTGATTCTGATCACGGCTGCTACAACGGCGCCCGGCGGTGCTGTCTACTACTGGAGAACACATGCAGCAACGATGATAGAAATTCATACGGACAGCTATTGGTAGACGTATGCCCAAGAACTGCACAAAAAGCAGTGGCGCTGCGCTAGGAGGCTAGGACACAGCGACGATATATCCATTGCCTTTAAGCAGTCTACGATTACAGACTTACAGTGCCGTGCCGTCGTTCTTCCGATGCAAGCGAGAGTTGTTGGCGCGCCTTGATCTGTCATGGGACGCCTCCTTGTCGTGCCTTTTATTAACCGACGTCGCATGTTGATTTTATTTGCTGGGCGTCCTCCATGTCATATTTGTCCGTCAGGGCTCGATCATCCGGTGCTCCATTGATACGTTCTCTCTGGTCTCCCTCTCGATCTCATTTGCGCTCCCATCGTGCCCCGTCACCGACGGCAATTACGCCGTTAAGAGCTGCCCTCTGGCCAGAGTAGAGATTCCACCTCTTGGTCTTGCGATGCCAGATCGCACACAGAGCGTTGATGCGGCGGCGCCGGAACAGTGTGCCGTCATGACGGCGAACATGAAGCTCACGGCTAGATTTTTCCCTGCTATTTTGCTGAGTTCCACGATCGGATCTTGCCGAATTATTTGTTTCTCTTAGGATGTACAGTACATATCTCATTATATATGGTAGTATATATGTTCAGATATTCAAGAAGTTTCCTATTCCTGCACGTCAGTATTACGCATGTAGTACTATTCGTCTTGAGGACGGTGCACAATCAATCAAGGCCACGTGCATGCCCTTCTTTGCCTAGGCCGGAATCCATCAAAGTGTTCTGCATAGGCACGTTACCGACTTAAGCCCTGACGTGCGATGCTTTGTCAATCTCTACCATTGATTTTATCTAACCTTTGTTGGGTAAATCTGCACCGTCAATTGTCTTGTGTTTTAATTATAATAATATTTTTATGTTGGTATCACTTGTTGGTATAGGTATGTTCTGGACACTCTTACAGGGGGTAATTTTCTAGGTACCCCTGCTTTGGAAGCTTGCAATTTAATTGAATGTTTAGTAGGGATACCACCTACTAAAGATATTAAAACTGAGATCACTTTGGAAGATGTTATAAAGAAGTTGGATGCTATGAAGAAACCTTTGGGGAGAATTGATGATGTTCTTATTATGGTTAACAATAACCTTGTCCCCGTTGATTTTGTTGTTATGGACATCGAATGCAATGCATCTTGTCCTATTGTTTTGGGAAGACCTTTTCTTAGAACTGTTGGTGCCATCATTGATATGAAATAAGGAAACATTAGGTACCAATTCCCACTCAAGAAAGGTATGGAACACTTCCCTAGAAAGAGAATGAAGTTGCCTTTTGATTCTATTGTTAGAGCAAGTTATGATGTTGATGCTTCTTCTCTTGGAAACACTTGATTTTCACTTTCTGCGCCTAGCTGAAAGGCGTTAAAGAAAAGCGCTTATGGGAGACAACCCATGTTTTTATTGCTGCAATTTTTTTTTTTTTGAGTCAAGGTGTTGTTACTTCTGTAACAACTCCTTTGTATCTTTATTTTATTGCATTGTTGTGCCAAGTAAATTCTAGTTGAAAGTTGATGCTAGATTTGGATTTCTGCGCAGAGACAGATTTTTGCTGTCCACGTTTTGAGCTTTATTCACTGTAGAAAAATTGAAAAATTCTGAAAAAATCACGCATCATCCTCATATATGTACGCAACTTTCATTAGTTTGACTTTTCGCATCTGAGCAACTTAAGTGCTCGAAAAATTCGTCTTTACAGACTGTTCTGTTTTTGACAGATTCTGCCTTTTATTTGCATTCTCTCTTTTACTGTGTTTGAGTGGATTTCTTTGCTCCACAAAATATCAGTGGCTGTAGCTAATGTCCAGAAGTGTTGGAGATGATTGTGTCATTACAGAACATGTGAATTTTTGATTATGCACTAACCCTCTAATGAGAATTATTTCGAGTTTGGTGTGAAGGAAGTTTTCAAGGATCAAGAGAGAAGGATGATATGATATGATCAAGAAGAGTGAAAAGCCTAAGCTTGGGGATGCCCCCGTGGTGCATCCCAGCATATTTCAAGAAGACTCAAGCGTCTAAGCTTGGGGATGCCCAAGGCATCCCCTTCTTCATCAACAACTTATCAGGTCATCTCTAGTGAAACTATATTTTAATTCTTTCACATCTTATGTGCTTTACTTGGAGCGTCTGTGTGCTTTTATTTTTGCTTGTTTGTTTTATTTTCTGAATAAATTGGATCCTAGCATTCTTGTGTGGGAGAGAGACACGCTCCGCTTTTTCATGTGAATACTCATATTCTTCACTTATATTTGTTGAGTATTCTTAACTAGCTACTGCAATGCTTTTAGCTCCTGTTTTTCATGCATCTCTTGTTCAGAGCTGTTAGTTCTTGTAGAGAAGTACTCTCTTGTTTCATTGTGTAGTATTTGGAGAGTTTGTGTTGAAATAAATTGATTGGTGTTTGGTTGGAAACAGAAAATGCTACATGTGGTAGATGGTATTGAAAAGATATCATTCTTGTAGATCATTGTCTTGGATAATTTGACACTTTGCAATTGTTTTGAGCTCTCAAGTAGATCATGTTTAAGCTCTTGCATCATGTAGTTAAAGCCTATTAGTGGAGAACTACCGTAGAGCTTGTTGAACTTGGTTTGCATGTTTGATATCTCTAAGGTCTAGATATTTTCTGGTAAAATGTTTGAGCAACAAGGAAGACAGTGTAGAGTCTTATAATGCTTGCAATATGTTTTTATGTAAGTCTTGCTGTACCGGTTTATACTTGTGTTTGCTTCAAACAACCTTGCTAGCCTAAACTCTGTACTGAGAGGGAATGCTTCTCGTGCATCCAAACCTTGAGCCAAAACCCATGCCATTTGTGTCCACCATAACTACCTATTATGTGGTATTTCCTGCCATTCCAAGTAAATACTTCATGTGCTACCTTTAAACTATTCAAAACTTTATTACTCCTTATTTGTGTCAATGTTTTATAGCTCATGAGGAAGTTATGTGGCGTTTTCTCTATCACCTTGTCATTTACTCATGACAGACTTTCACCAATGGACTAGTGGCATATACATCCGCTTATCCAATAATTTGCAAAAAGAGCTGGCAAATGGGGTGCCCAGTCCCAATTAATTATAACTTTAACCATTTGATTCTCTTCACATGTTTGCCAATGATTTATCAGAAGCAAATTCAAAATGTTAAACTTTATCAAATAGGCACTCCTCCATGGTATGTGATTGTTGGAAGGCACCCGAGGATTCGGTTAGCCATGGCTTGTGTAAGCAAAGGTTGGGAGGAGTGTCATACCAATTTATAAATATGCATGTGTAAACAAAAGAGAAGAGGGATGATCTACCTTGGGTAGAAATAACGTCCTTCATGGGAGCCGCTCTTGAAAGTCTGGGTGATAAGGGGGATAGAGTGCCCACTGCCATTCGTTGACAACAACAAACACCTCTCAAAAACTTACTTTATGCTCTCTATATGATTTCAAAAACCTAAAAAGCTCTAGCACATGATTTAATCCCTGCTTCCCTCTGCGAAGGGCCTTTCTTTTACTTTATGTTGAGTCAGTTTACCTACTCCTTTCTATCTCAGAAGCAAACACTTGTGTCAACTTTGTGTGCATCAATTCTTATATGCTTACTTATTGCACTTGTTATATTACTTTGTGTTGACAATTATCCATGAGATATACATGTTGAAAGTTGAAAGCAATTGCTGAAACTTAAATCTCCTTTGTGTTGCTTCAATGCCTTTTACTTAGAATCTATTGCTTTATGAGTTAACTCTTATGCAAAGCTTTTTGATGCTTGTCTTGAAAGTACTATTCATGAAAAGTTTTTGCTTATATGATTCAGTTGTTTACTCTTTATCTATTGTTAGCAAACTATAGACCATTGCCTTGAGTCACTTCATTCATGACATGAGCCTTGCAATATTATTTGATCAAGATTGTGTGAAAGCATGTCTCCTCAGAAATTATTTGTTGTTATCGTTTTACCTACTCGAGGACGAGTAGAACTAAGCTTGGGGATGCTTGATACGTCTCCAACGTATCTATAATTTCTGATGTTCCATGCTTATATTATACCAATTGCTACATGTTTTTTATACACTTTATATCATTTTTATGCATTTTCTGGGACTAACCTATTAACAAGATGCCACAGTGCCAGTTCCTGTTTTCTGCTGTTTTTGGTTTCAGAAAAGTTGTTCTGGAAATATTCTCGGAATTGGACGAAACAAGCCAAAGTCCCTATTTTTCACACGTACACGGAGTCCGAAGGAGAGACGAAGGGGGGCTGTGGGCCGCCCTCACCACGTGGTGGCGCGGCCCCCCTTCTGCGCGCCGTGACATGGTGAGGGGCCACAGGCCTCCACCGACGCCGCCCCTTCGCCTATAAATTCATCTTTTCGGGAAAACCCTAGACACCCGAGCCAATATTCCAGAAAAAATCCGCCGCCGTCGTCAACCCTAACTCGAGGGTTCTGAAGCTCTCCCGGCACCCTGCCGGAGAGGGGAATCATCACCGGAGGGCTCTACATCGCCATGCCTGCCTCCGGAGTGATGTGTGAGTAGTTCATCTTTGGACTATGGGTCCATAGCAGTAGCTAGATGGTTGTCTTCTCCTCTTGTGCCATCATGTTTAGATCTTGTGAGCTGCCTATCATGATCAAGATCATCTTATTGTAATGCTACATGTTGTGTTTGCTGGGATCCGATGAATATTGATACTATGTCAAGTTGAATACTGAATATTATGTCTATGTCTTTTATGATCTTGCATGCTCTCCGTTACTTGTTGAAGCTTGGCCAAGTGAATGCTTGTGACTCCAAGAGGGAGTATTTATGCTAGATAGTGGGTTCAGTCTCCATTGAATCTGGGGGAGTGACAGCAACCCTAAGGTTGTGGATGTGCTGTTGCCACTAGGGTAACCTAATGATGCTTTGTCTAAGGATGAATGTGTTGTTTACATTATGCACTTTACTTAATGCAATTGTCTGTTGCTTGCAACTTAATACCGGAAGGGTACGGACGTTAACCTGAAGGTGGACTATTTAGGCACAGATGCATGCTGGATAGCGGTCTGTGTACTTTGTCGTAATGCCCAAATGAATCACATAGTAGACACTACAACTTGCACATGCATGTTATGCACTTATCAATATTGTCAATTGCCCAGCTGTAATTTGTTTACCAGCATGTTAGTTATTTATTATGGAGAGACACCACTAGTGAACTGTGGACCCCGGTCCATTCTTTTACATCTGAAATACAACCTACTGCAATCATTGTTCTTTTTCATTCTCTGCAAACAAACATCATTTTCCACACATACGTCTAATCCTTTGTTTTCAGCAAGCCGGTGAGATTGACACCCTCACTGATTTGTTGGGGCAAAGTAGTTTGATTGTCTTGTGTGCAGGTTCCACGTTGGCACAGGAATCCCTGGTGTTGCACCGCACTACACTCTTGCACCAACAACCTTCAGAAGTGTTTTCATCTCCTACTGGTTCGACAACCTCGGTTTCTTACTGAGGGAAGACTTGCCGCTACACTCATCAAACCTTACTCTTGGGGTCTCCCAACGATCGTGTGGTTTACACGCATCAAAGGGCGTGCCTCGGTTTCTGGAGGGGTGATAACCGCGTCACGGTTACGGCAGGCGGCCCCCACCACTCGCTGCATGGCCAAAGGGGCGGTTTTAATGCGGGGCGGAATGGGAACTGCCCGCACGCCTCCTTCTCCGGTTATAACAGCGCTGGCCCGGCGCGCTCCGTCTTCTCTTCTCAGTCCGCCTCCTCCTTCTTCTTCCCTTCGTCTTCTTCACTCCAGAGCCGCTCTCAGTCCCCTCCCGAATGGCAACCAGAGGGAGGTCGTCCAAGAAAGGCAGGTCCAAAGAGATGGACCGCCCTTCCCAGCGCGAGACTTCCTGGGACAAGTGGTGCTCGACTTGGGCCTTCTTCCCGCCGGGGTACCCATCAGAGAACCTCCCCGGCTTGAAGGAGGCTGTTGCCAGTAAGAGCAACGAGAATGGCCGAACTGGCGGACCATGATTTCCCGTGCTTCGTTGCCGTCGGGGGACTTGTCTCCCCTCGATGTGCGCGTCTTCGCCTGTTTCCTGCTGGCGGGGTTGGCCCCGCCAATGTCGCTCTTCCTCCAAGCAGTGTTGAGCGGGTACGGGCTGTCCCTCGCTCATCTTCATCCCAATGCTCTTCTGCTGCTGGCCATCTTCCAGCATTTCTGCGAGACCTTCGTCGGCGTGAAGCCGAATGTGGCTCTCTTCCGCCACTACTTCTGCCCCCGGACCGGGGACGGGGATGCGATCTTGGGCTCTGTCACCTTCAGCTTCCGTACCAACCTCGCCGGCACCTTTCCTTCCCTCGACCAGTGGCGCTGGGAGGAGTGGCGGCATGACTGGGTTTTTGTCCGCTTCCCGTGGGCGAATGATGCCCTGGCGGAGCCCACGGAAGCTCCTGCCCGCCTGGACAGTTGGCCCGCTCCGGGGGAGAGGGATGCTGAGTTTGCTCCGGTATTTCAGCGAATCCTCTCCTTCCGCGAGCGAGGCTTAACCGGCCGCGACATCGTTGCACACTTCATCGGTAACGCCATCGCCCCCCTGCAGCTTCGCTCCCATTGCATGTGGGAATATGAGCCCCCCCTCGACAAAACCAGGTTGTTCAAGTCGAGAGTACTTCCTGAGGCACTGAGCGGCTTGGTGAATGCCCTCTGCGGAGGGTCCTCTGTTTATGTGGGCCTCCCCGCCGGGGCCGTTCCTTGTACGAGGATGGGGACCTAGATGGCCTCATTACTTCCATGAAGGAGTGCGACGAATGGGGAATTCTCCCGCTTTGGCGGGCTCCGGGGGTGGTCATCCCCGGAGCGCCTTCCGAGGCCCCCTCGGGGCCGAGGAGCTCCAGTCGGCTCCCGAAGGCGCCGGTTCCCGGGGAAACCCTCCCGGCTCCCCCTCCGCTCGGGGGATTTCTCACGAAGGGCTCATGGTCCCTCCGCCTGGGTTCCGTCGGGTATGGCCTCTTTTTCCTCCTGTGTTTTCCCTTTAGGGGGTGTATGCATGTTTCTGACCTCCGTCTTGACGCCGTGGCAGCCCCCAGCCTTCGGCAGCATCTTCAAAGAGGGCCCGTGCGGACCCGGGTGTCCCCGTTCCTCCCGCAAAGAAGGCTCGCTCCAGCGTATCTCCCGGGACCGGAGCTTTCCTTCCGTCGGTGTTCATTGTCGGGGGTCTGCTTCTTGACTCTTCTCTCCCTTGCTCGTGGATGATGGGCTTCTTTATCTTGATTCTTGTTGTTTCATTACCTCTCTCCAGGAGCTGCTACCGACCCCCCCTCCTCTCGAGGCCGCGGTGGTGGGGTCATCGTCCGAGGACAGCGACGACGGCAAAGGCCTCCGATTCGAGAGGCGTTCATTGGCTAGGCCCCTTCACCCTGGCCCCGACCTTATGGAGCAGATACGGAGCTCCCTCCCCCGATTCAGAGTGCGGGCGCCGACCAGGGGGCGGGCAGCTCCCAGGGTGTGGTGGGTCCTCCACTGGTCCTTAGGGCCGGGAGCAGAGTGGTCCCCGCCCCCGTCTTGGTTCCGGATTCTTCTATCCTCTTTCCTGTGCGCACTGCGCTGGAGAGCGCGGAGAGGCAGCAACATCTTCTGGTGGATGCTGCAGCCCGGGCCCGCAAAGACAACGAGCAAGCCTAGGAATCCCTCCGTCTCCAGCGCGCAGAAATCGAGCTTGGCCGCCATGAGCTCGAGGTGCGGATCACAGGCGTCCAGGCCCGGGAGCAGCAGATATCCGCCGCCCAGCCCACGGCCGACGCCGCCCTTGTGTCCGCGGCGCTGGCTGCGGAAGAGGCCTTCGCCCAGAAGGCCGAGGCTCAGCGGGTTTTCGTGGCCGCTGTCGCGGCGGCGAAACGGGCGGAGGGTGGCGAACAGGGAGATATGGGAGCGATGCAGCAGCTGGTCATGGCTTAATCCGAGTCCACGCCCTCGAGCTCGTCTCGCTGAAGCAAGAGAGGGTGGCCATGGTGGACGCCCATCACCTGGCCTTAGCGAGCTCCGAGGCGCGGGTCTAGGACCAGGACGAGAACCTGCATGAGCTGCAGCTGCTCGTTCAGGAGCTTAGCGCCGGCGCCGACGCGCTGGCGGCGAGCGGGCAGGCGGCCACGCAGGCTGCCGCCTCCCTCGAGAGTGACCTCCGCCGGCAGCTGGGGGAGGCGGAATCCCGCCTCGCTGTTCTTCAATAGAGGATCGACGAGCTGTCCACCGACCTGAGCCGTCGAGACTGCCGTCTGGAGCGGGTGCTCCGGGTCAGCAAGGAGAATAGGGAAAGCGCCCGCGTGGCCCTGGAATTGCTCGGCAAGGCGGACCAGCGGACGGAGCTAGATGCCGTCGGCCTTCGTTGTGTCGCCAACCATGCGATGAGGGTGATGGCCGTGGTGGACCTCCCCCCCGGGGAGATCAACGGCCTGGACATCGCGAGCCTCTCCGTCTTCTTCGCCGATATGGTGGGGAAGATGGAGGTCTTGAAGGAGACGATGATGCGGCGACTCCGCATCGAAGGCGTCGAGGCCGGCTCCCAAGTTTCCGGCATTCTTCTTCCCTGAGTGTACTCCTTGCAACCCCACTTCCCTTTCAATCAACTCTTTGAGGAGTTCGAAACGGAAGAGGATCGCGCCGCAGCGGAGCGCGCCATCACCCCCGTGGTAGAGCAGGTGAAGGCCCGCTCCGGAGAGGCTGAGTTCCTCCGGGGTCCCCTCCCCACGTAGTTTGTAAATACCTGTGTAATAATCAGAACCTGTCCCAGGCGTGTTATGTATCCAATCAGTATCTTAATCCCTACAGGCTATGTTCCCGGAACGTCGCCGGCCTCCGCCTTTTCCAGGGGGCCTGAGTTGCGGGCCATCGCTGCGCGAGCTTTTCCTCCCTATGTTCCGGGGTACCCTCACGCGCCCTGCGTGGGTCCCGAGAGAGCGCCGGAGCGGATCCGACAGTCCCCCTCTCGAGACACGTCTCCGCGCAAGGGTCTCTCCGTTCATTGGGGAGCTGTCCCGGCGGAGGTCCCCGGGGCTTGATACCCAGGCAAACCTCCGAGAACCGCATCTCCCCTTTAAACGCCCTTTCTACATGCAGGCCTCGCCGCTCCGGCCCGCTTCTCCTTCCCCCGAGAAAAGGCGGCTTGACCTTCGATTGACAAAGTGGAGAAGGTGATTAGGGTTGAGGCACTTAGCTCATTGGCCTAGACTTCCCTGTTCTCGCTCCTCCTCGGGCTCCGCCGAGGCTTCCGGTTCTCTGGCAAGGACTGCCGGCTTTCTGCTCCTCCAGAGCCCCCTCTTCCTCCTACCCGTTCGCCCGATTCCTACGAGGCATCCACGCACCCAAGGCCCGAGCATGGGGTTCCTCCGATTCCGTCGATGCCCAGTCTATTGCTGGGTTCATCTTGGTCCGAGTGCATAAGGAAGCCTCTTCCCTCCCTGGCTCAGGCTTGGGCCGGTGTTTCTCGTGCGGGGAATCGGGATATCGGGTAGGAGGGGAAAAACACTGAGATGCTCAAACCAATACCATTAGATAACAAAGGAAATTAAGTTTCTTTTTTTTAACTTAAAGGACTCGTTGGACTACACTCGGGTACACCCGCCTTCGGCTTCGATGGTTCCTTCCGGGAGCCTCCTGGTGTACCCTTGTTCAGCGACCTCCGGTCCTCCTTGTCACCACTCTAGCGCCGGGGTGGGTTGGGCAAGTTCGCGCGATGTGCCCGGGATCGCCGCAAGCGTAGCATGCCGTCGCCGGGCGGGCCGCTCCTGATCCCGCCTTGCGCTTCTTCTTGGAGATGGTGAGGCCGTGTAGGACGCGGCATTCTTTGGCATCGTGGATCCCCGTGTTGTGTACCGGGCACCACGACGCCGCCTCGCTCCGCGCCCTACTCCTTTCCTTGCCGGTGAGGGCTCTGGGAGCTCCGTGGGGAGATGGATCCCCCCATCCCAGCCGCCCCTTTGCCCTCTCCGCTTGACCGCTTTGGCGATGTGTTCGGTGCAAGCCGACCCCTGGCCTCCGCGGAGCGGAGATCATGAGTCTGCCTTCTTCCATCCTGGCGCACTTTTCTGCCAGGGAGTACAGTTCCGTGGTGGTGCGGACGTCGCGGTTTCCAAGCTTCTCCAGCATGCGGACGTCACAGCCGTTCCTCCAGAACGCTCGGATGACCAGTACGTCCGGTGCGTTGGGGACGTGGCTCAAGAAGTGGCGGAACCTAAGGGTGTAACCCCGTAAGGTTTCGCCGGCCTCTACACCACGTCGTCTAGGTCGCTCAACGATCCAAGGTGCAGGTATTTGCCCTGGATCACCTGCGTGACCCGGGCGCACAAATCAGGCCACGGCGCCATAGTCCCTTCTGGCGAGAACAACAGCCGTGTGCTGGCCGGAGGGGTGACGAAAGGGCTCTCCGGCCCGTCGCCCCCGCAGGCACGAATGTGGGCCCTGGCCCCACAGGTGCTCGCCAGCCCCCGGCCCCAGACGGGGCACGGTGCGGTGCCATGCAAGCTCCGAGTCCCAACGAGGAAGCACGGGCGCCCCCTACCTGGCGCGCCGGATGTCGAGTTGCGGAAATCGGACACCGGAGGTGCGAACACCTCCTAGTTTGTTCGTTAGGAGGGCGCGAGGTGCTCCAACGTCGATCCCTAGAGAACGAGCACGAAAACACGAGATTTTACCCAGGATCAGGCCGCGTCGCCACGTAATGTCCTACGTCCTGCTTGTCTGGCTTGATTGATCGTCGGTGAAGTCGTACATGGTGTGCCTTACAATGCTTCCTTCTATGCTCCGGGCCTATCCAAGCTTCTCCCCGGGAAGGTCTCCGAGGTGAAGTCAGCCAGCCCCCGAGCTATGTGTCTAGTAGGAAGTCCTCTCCCTCCTCCATGGCCCTGGGCCTCCTTTTATACTAAGGGACACCACATTTGGCCACTCGAGAAGCTTCCCATCGTGGGGCCGCAAGCGCCGAGCTATTCCGCCAAGTGGCGCGTTATTGGTGTTGACGTGGTGCCGTTCACGCCCCGCTGCCCTCCATGCCGCTGTATCCGCTGGCTCTGAGTTGACGGGCAGCCAAGTCTTGTCTTTGGACCGGTCATCACGCTGAGCTCTGCGCCCGTTCTGACGGAGAGGCGCGTCAAGTCTTGTCGATGTCCTGGTCGCGCCGGGTGTCAGGCCCGTACTGTCTTGTCTCTGTCTCGCTTCCTTCCCTGCGAAGCCATCCCCCGGGCGGTCACGCAGGAATCTCCTGCCACGTGGTGGACCTCCGCCTCGGGGGAGGGGGCAATCCTTGGTGAGGCTTTTCTGTCTTCTTTAAGAATTTCGTCCCAGGGCCAACTCCTCCCTGGGGCCCCGGGCTCGTGACCGGCGTATGGGGGACCCCCCCGTCCCCGTGCACCGACACATGGGGTTAATGAATGTACCATATTACACTCTTTCTACAATGGTTTAAACTACATGTCTAGAAATATACTTGATTCTGCTGCTGGAGGTGCTTTTATGGGAAAAAACTATAGTAGAAGCTAAGAATATATTGGAAAGCATTTTGCAAAACTATAGTCAATGGCATACTGATAGAGCACCTAATCCTTCTAAGAAAGTAAACTCCATAGAAGAAATAAATGACTTGTCATCTAAAATGGACACTATTCTTGCTTTGCTTAGTAAACCAAATGTTGAAAATGTTCCTTTGCAAGAACTAGTTGGTAATAATCCTGAAAATGTTGATGTCAACTTCATTAGGAACTATGGTAATAATGGGTATGGTAACAACAATTATAACTCCTATAATAAACCCCCATATATGCCAAATAAATATGCTACTAGTGGCAAAGTTTCTAGTGATTTGGAAAACACCATTAGGTCATTTATATCTACTCAAAAGGAGCTTAATAAGGAATTTATCTCTAAGTTTGAAAAACAAGACTCTTTGTTTGAAAGGGTAGATCAGCTTGCTAAGGAAGTCTCCTCATTAAAGAACATCATTACAACCCAAAAACATGAGGAAATAATTAAATATTGCCAAGAGGTTATCAATAAATCTTGGGAACACATTCATGAGCAAGAGAGAGTTGCTAAAGAGTCTATTGGGGTAATGAAAGAGAGACAAGTTGAGGAAGTTAAAATGCTTAGTGAAGTTAATGATCCATTGCTTGACTTAGAGAATTGTAGCTTGCATGCATTAATCACTATCTTACAAAAATTTGCAAGTGATCCTTCCATCAACACTAACCAAGCTAGTTTTGGTTCTTATATTGCTAATCATGTCTTAAAAGAAAAGATTGCTAGGTACAACCAAGAGGCTATGATACCACCTAAGCTTGGGGATATATGGATTCCGAAGGTACTAGTAACTATTGGAAAAGAGACACACCATGCTATACTTGATGTAGGATCTAGTGTCTCTGTTTTATCTAAAGAATTATATGAAGTACTTGAATTAAAGAATCTTGAAAAATGCTCTATTGAACTTGCACTTGCTGATGATTCCATTAAACATGCTTTAGGAAAAGTAAGTGATGTCATGGTAGAGTTACATATTGACGAGGTTATACTCTTCGGGTACCCTAATGTAAGGGTACCTGATGCACGTGACGACTAAAGAGGCCCAAGATAATCGAAGCCCATGAAGGAAGGCCCAAGACGAAGAGTACTTACCAAGTTAGAATAAGCAATAGTCGGTTATGATGCACCATATCTGTAAACCTAGTCAGTTACGTACCCGAGACCCACCTCCTATATTAGGGCTGGGAGGGTGACCGATCAAGGACAAGCAATCCATAGCCACCAAAACCCTAGCGAGATCAACAACTCGCATGGACCCTTGTAACCCTCATATTCACACCATCAATACAGACAAGCAGGACGTAGGGGTTTTACCTCACTCGAGGGCCCTGAACCTGGGTAAACTCCCGCTTGTCAGATGTCGGTTCTACTAACACTACGCATTCTCTACCACACAATCAACCCTAGGTACCTAACCATGGGACTTGCCGAGGATACCCCTCGTCAATTGGCGCCGTCAGTGGGAAAAGGTAGTGTTGGACTCATGGTTTTGCCGGTTTCATCGTCAAACGGCCACTCGCCGATCGCATCTACAAATGGCAACTCGTCGGCTTCATCATCAAACGACAAATCACCGATCATGGCTGCAAACGGCAACTCGCCGGCAAAATCAACTAGCATCAACTCAAGGGGCGATCACTCGTCAATCTCTCCAAGGAGACTCAAGCCGTACTCAATGGAAGCTCAAGAAACCTTTGCTGGACTCGAATCAGGTTTGGACGTTACGGTTGGAAATCTTAACTTTTTCGTCGATAAGGATGGTGTGCAGGACCTGTTGGATCCACTCAACATGGCGATACTCGACGACCTATCGACTGCATCTACAACACCATCCATCCTGGTGGCAGCTTCATCACAGATCGTTCCGATCCAATCACCAAGCGACTCTGCAACAACCATGACGTCGCAGGAGTTTCGCGACAAAGTTGCCAAGAGATTTGAAGGAGTCAAAGTCGGTCATGCGTACCATCAAAACAACTCAACCGAGTTACTCGACAACATCTTCGACTGCAATGACATCAGGGGAAAGGAGGAGGACATAGACGACAACATCTACCTCGCCGATCTCAACGGCCCAGAAATCCGTGCCAGTCACGAAATATTCACCTGCAACACAGATAGTATGGAAAAGACACTCGAGGACCTACTCGATTGTAGCAAAGACCTCAGCAAACAGATCAACTCTAATATGAGCCTGGACGATGACGCCGAATCCATGATGCGCGTCATTGGCATGTGGACAGAAGACCAGGTGATGCCGTATCAGGTTTACACCGCGAGTACTGCAGAAACATCAGCGGCTGCAGCCTGTCGCCGACCCACAGAATATCCATGCACAGTCACTATGCCAGACGGAGTAACCACGTTAACCATAACTGCAGAGATGGCGGAGAAAGTGGATAAAATAATCAAGGACTGCACAATGCTGCCAGCAAACGTAACCCCAGAAGAGATACTGACCTTCCAGTACTTCAACTGGCAAGAATCAATGCGACTGAAGAACTACAGAGCAGTACTCGACGAACGCAAAAGGCAGGCCAGCATATCGAGTGCTCGCATAAGGGAACTCTCCTTGAGCTCAACAGGAAGAAACGATCCCGCAAACAGGGCGAGGCTCATAAACCTTGGGGACACAGACCATGCAGCAGTCACTCGAAACTTGAACCAAGATTTCATGGCCGTAGATGGAGAAGGCGTACCCATACCCACTAATCCCGCTGGAGCACTGATGACGCTAGGCACTTACCTCAGAACAATCGAACCTCCTGCCGGAGATCCAAGGAGGGAAGAGCACCGTCAGCAGTATAGGCAATTGGCGATAGCAGCACAGGCTCTACAACAGCCACAAACAACTCCAAGGAGAAACACATATCGGAATCGCCGCAGTCGAAGCCCTCGTAGGGACAGCAGTCGAAGAAGATCACGCCATCATCGCTCCAGACGGAGCCGATCCAGGAGATCATATAGCAGCAGCTCAGACTCAGAGGCAGAAATCGGACCTTGTGGAGCACTATGTTTCACTCGACGAGTTCGGGAGGCTCGCATGCCAAAGAAGTTTTCATTAACTTCCACACCCAAATTCAACTGCAAGCAAGAGCCGTCAGGCTGGCTGGAGGACTACAGACTGGCAGTTGGATGTCAGCGCGGAACCACGACCACAACAATGAAATACATACAACTCATGTTGGAAGGAACGGCTCGCGATTGGCTCAAATCGCTACCCGAATCATACTACGACACGTGGGAACACTTCAGGGATGACTTCATCAAATACTTCGAACCTCTTTGCGAGCGACCCAAAACTTTTGAAGAACTTCGAACCTGCAAGCAAAGATCAGATGAATCACTCAGGTCATACATACGGCATGGACCGCCATTCGTAACTCAGTAGGCAGTGTATCAAAAGATAGGGCCATCGATGCCTTCATGAACAGACTCGCAAGAGAAGATTTCAAAGAGGCGCTTGGTCGAGAAAAACCAAGGTTAATGGCAGCACTCATGATAGTCGCAACAAAGTGGGTGGATGGAGAAGACTCTGTGCGAGGCACTCATCCAACTTATTCACACGACAACCACGAGAGTGGCAATCGAGATCGCAGAGACAGCTACAGAGATGATCGGAGACGATAACGCAAACACCGTTACCACGACGATGACAAACCAAGCTTTATTGCGGCAAGCTTTGCCCAGCCACGGGACAACCGTGACCAGAGTGACAAGCGACCAGATGATCGCTGCGACAGTCGAGACCACCGTGGAGATGACAGGCGTGACAATCGCGACGCTACAAAAGGCCAGAGTGGCGCAGGCGAACAGACAAAGAACCTGAGCATTCAGTCGAAGAAAAGATGGACGATTATTGCAGATTCCATCTATACAAAGGGGATGATGGCAGGCTACGCTCCAATCACTCGCAGAGAAACTGCAGAGAGTTCGATCAACTAGTGATTGAACATGTACTGCGACTGCAAAGAGAAGGGCGCGCACCCCCGCAATTGACGCAGGCCCAATCAATCGCAACACTTATGCCACAAGCACATCCTACTCAGGTATATTCAGCGCCACCGCAAGCACAGCCTACTCAGGTATATTCTGCACCACCACAAGCGCAGCCAACACCAGTGTACATGGTACCAGCACAACCCAACACAGGAGCTCAAATGGCGGGAGCCGTACATCAGATGCCACAAGTGGAGGAGCAAAAATATCCCGTAACCCGCGGGCAGATGAATATGATCCAGCGAGGACGTCCATCCAACAGGGAGCAGAAATTACACACTCGACACGTCAATATGGCAGTCATGGCACCCCCAGCTGTCCCAGATTTTTTGAAGGGATCAGAAACTCCAATCATCTTCAGTCGGGAGGACCACCCACCTGCAGTGTATCGACCTGGGCACGCAGCCTTAGTACTTGACGCTCAGATCGGTGACTACGCCATAACCAAGGTCTTCATGGACGGAGGCAGCGGCCTCAACATAATCTTCACGGATACACTTCGCAGGATGAACAAGTCAGTCAAAAACCTGCCACAAAGTCCACAAATACCTTCCACGGTATCGTCCCAGGCAAAGCGGTACTCCCGCAAGGCACAATACAACTTGATGTTACGTTCGGAGACCCTACTCACTTCAGGACCGAGTCGATTGAGTTTGACGTTGTCGACTAGAAATCACAATACCATGCAATACTCGGGAGGCCCACATTCGCCCAATTCATGGTCGTCCCACACTATGCCTACCTCAAACTCAAGATGCCAGGACCAAAAGGAGTCATCACAGTCAAAGGGAATCTTCAAAAATCAGATTCATGTGATCGCGACTTCAGCAGAATCTCCGAGATGTTTGGTATGGAAAAATCACTCGCTGAGCTCGAGGTCTCCAATGATCTCACACTTATGCCAGAACACAAGAGGCTAGCAACCGACAGAGAATTCAATGTCACCAATGACACAAGGACGCACCAGGTGCACCCGACTGATCCCTCCAAGACGGTCAATGTGTCGTCGAGTCTTAGGAAGGCGCGCTCGTCAAATTCCTCTGTGAGAACTGGGAAATATTTGCATGGTGTCCAGCAGACATGCCAGGTATTTCCAGGGAATTTGCCGAGCACTCTCTACAACTCAAGCCAGGTTCTAGACCAGTCAAGCAAACTATGCGCCGTGTCTCCGGCCCCAAAAGAGGCACAATCGAAGCAGAAGTTGACAGGTTACTCGCTGCAAGGTTCATTCGAGATATCAAAAAATCAGACTGGGTTGCTAACCCCGTGTTAGTTGAAAAGAAGCACTCAAACACTTTGCGGATGTGTGTGGATTTCACCGCCCTGAACAAATGCTGCCCAAAAGATCACTTCCCGTTGCCACGAATCGACCAGATCATCGACTCGACAGCAGAATGCGCTCGATTATCGTTTCTGGATGCATACTCCGGGTACCATCAAATTCGAATGAGAGAAGAAGACGAAGACAAAACAGCATTCATAACCCCACTCGGAGTCTACTGCTACACAACCATGCCTTTCGGGCTCAAGAATGCGGGTGCAACGTACCAGCGCATGATGCAAAACTGTCTACAAGAACAAATAGGACGCAATGTTCAGGTCTACGTCAACGACATCGTCATCAAGACTGCAAAAGAAGACACGCTAATCGATGATCTACGGGAAACATTCAAGAACCTCAATCGATACAACATAGAACTCAACCCAAAGAAATGCACCTTCGGTGTTCCAGCCGGGCAATTTTTGGGATACTTGATATCTGCGCGCGAAATAGAAGCAGACCCGGAAGAGATACATGCCATACTCACAATGAAGAGACCCACTAAGCTCCACGAAGTACATCAGTTAGCCGGTCGAGTAGCAGCACTCAGCCGATTCATCAGCAAACTAGGTGAAAAGGCACTACCGTTCTACAAGCTGATGAAGAAAGCAGACAAGTTCGAGTGGACGGACGAGGCCGAAGCAACTTTCCTTGAACTCAAAAAGATGCTCACAAGTCCCCCAATCTTGGTGGCACCCAGGGAAAAGGAGCCGCTTTACCTCTACGTTTCAGCCACCAATCGAGTGGTCAGCACCGTATTGGTAGTCGACCGCATGGGAAGGACATAACCAGAGCATACAGAGGCCAGTATATTATGTAAGTGAAGTCCTCTCCCCGTCCAAACAGCGGTACACGCAATATCAGAAACTGGCATACGCCGTGTTCATGACATCCAGAAAGTTGGCACACTACTTCACAGAACACCCGATAACGGTGATCAACAAGTCAGCGATTGGAGACGTCCTCACAAACCCCAACTCAACTGGGCGAGTAGCAAAGTGGCTCATCAAGCTGGCACCTCTGGGCATCAAGTATGAGCACCCGAAGGCTATCAAATCACAAGTCATACCCGACTTCCACATAGAATGGATAGAAGCTCAACTTCCAGGAGTACCCGATGTATCCAACTCCTGGACCATGTACTTCGATGGGTCCAAGAAGAATGAAGGGGCAGGAGCAAGCGTCATACTCGTCTCACCAAAAGGCGATAAGCTGCGCTATGTCTTACAAATGGATTTCGAGTTCCCGTCAAACAATAAGGCTGAGTATGAAGCCCTGATCCATGACATGCGAATGGCAAAGGCCATGGGATGCACTCGACTAATGATCTATGGTGACTCTAATTTAGTTGTGCAGCAGACAATGAAGGTCTGCGACGCAATCGCAGATAACATGATCGCCTACCGGGACCTGTACAACATAATGGAGGGCAGCTTCGATGGCTGTGAACTGCAGCACATAGGGAGAGAAAGCAATGAAGAAGCAGATATGCTAGCCAACATAGCTTCCACAAAGGCACCAGTACCACCGGGTCTTCCTCGAGAAGATAGCGCACAGGTCAATCAACAGACGACCACCTGCTGCATCGCCAGCTACAGACAAGAGCAAAGCACCAAGCACAAAGGATCCTCCGATTGAGGTACTTCTCATTGAGCCAACTTGGACTCAACCCTTCCTTGCATACATGCTTCGCAACGAACTACCAGAAGACATAAACGAGTCCAGACGCATCACTCGACGAGCAAAAGCATACACCATCATAAACGGTGAGCTGTACAAACGCAACACTTCAGGTATGTTCCAGAGATGCATCGCATTCGAGGATGGCAAAGACCTCCTTCGGGACATTCATGCAGGTACCTGCGGGCATCACGTCGGCAGTCGATCACTCATAGCCAAAGCCTTCCGAGCAGGGTTTTACTGGCCTACAACGCTAAGGGACGCAGAGGACATAGTCAAACGTTGCATCGGGTGCCAGAAGTTCGCTTCCAGGCCACATGCACGCGCATCCGCACTCAAAACCATACCATTGGCATGGCCCTTCGCCCAATGGGGACTCGACATGGTTGGGCCACTCAGAAAATCATCACCTGGCGGTCATACTCACCTTCTGGTGGCAGTCGACAAGTTCACAAAGTGGATCGAGGCTATCCCCATCACAAGCTCGACAGCTTCTACGGCGGTCCGTTTCATGCAATCGATCATGTATCGATTTGGAGTACCGGACATCATCATAACCGACAACGGCACCAACTTCACAGCAGAAAAGTTCAAATCCTTTTGCAAGGAGCACAACATCAAGCTAAACTATGCCTCTGTATCACATCCACAATCTAATGGCCAAGTCGAAAAAGCCAACGGACTCGTGTGCAGCGGCATCAAAAAGAGACTCTTAGTGCCACTCAGAAGGGCCGCGGGTGCATGGGTTGATGAACTCTCGTCAGTACTATAGAGCCTAAGGACCACTCCAAATGCCTCTATGCAGTTCACACCATTCTTTATGGTCTATGGCACGGAGGCAGTGCTACCGTCCGATGTCAAGTTTAACGCACCACGAGTGGAAGCGTACGAGGAAGATGATGCAAACAAAGCACTCGAAGACGCAGCCGATTTGCTGGAAGAAGCACGCAACACAGCCTTGGCACGAACGGCCATCCATCAACAAGACCTCCGCAACTACCACAGTCGTCGATTGCGCACAAGATCCTTCATGGTGGGAGACCTAGTGCTACGGGAGAAACAAAAGACGGTGCACAAGCTCGCGTCACCATGGGAAGGGCCTTACATAATCACAGAGGTCATCGATGGAGGAGCCTATCGATTGAAGAACGCAAAGACGGGAGAATTAGTATCAAACCCATGGAACGTGGCGCACCTGCGTCAGTTCTACGCATAGATCTCCTAGTCTCATATGTAATTGCACGCAATGTCGGAAGAACCAGCAGGTTTTAGACGCACTCTTTCCCTTACCAGGGTAGCTAAGGGGACTGGAAGGTTTTTAATGAGGCGGCATGTTGGTCGAACACATAATTTGGAATAAAGATATATGTTCCTCCATATTTTTCATATATACTTCTATCATCTACCCCACTCGAATACTCGGAGGCTTTATCACAAACAACGTCATAAAACACACAGCCCCATCAAAGATACTCGGGGCTAGGTCACATAAAACACTATCAACACAAACCCCACTCGACAGGCTCGGGGGCTGGATAATTACATAAGCTAGCAGTATATCGTTACACACGCCCCACTCGACAGGCTCGGGGGCTGGATAATTACATAAGTTAATCAATACATTTTTTCACACACCCCACTCAACATGCTCGGGGGCTGCGGATTGGCGTATATCCTACTATACAAAGTATAAGATTTACATTGGCTCATCTTTGATAGGGAGGTTAGAGCCAAGGAGTTGATCGTAAAAGCGCTCCACCAGAGTGTTTGCAGCAGCTACAGTCCCGTCCAGATATAACTGATCCAACCGCGAGCCAATCGCAGGAGGTGGAAGCTGCAAAATGGGCCACTGGCTACGAACGTATGCCAGGGCAGCATTTGCTCCAAGCACAACTCTTTGAGTTATCGCTTCGCGGATTGAGTCTGCAGATTGAAAAAGGTCAACCAGCGCATGAATTCCCTGTGGCTGTGGCCCAGTCGGAAACAAGTAATGGTTGATGCGCATAAACGCGGCCCTGCACCGCTCGAGGAGAATGGCGCCACGAAACACTCGATCCTTCAGAGTGGCAAGCTTGAAGGCGCGGTACCTGTCCAACCAAAAATGCTGACGGCCAGATGTTGGACCGTCAGTCGCATTGTTCAAACGTTCCTGGACACGCTCCTCTTCCTCTTGGAAGTTAAGAACAAAAACTGCAAGATGCAAGTCGAGTAAGCAAAAGAAAAGATGTGTCCCAACTTGCGAATAAAATCAAAGAACAATCCTCACCATCAAGTTGTCTGTTCACGATTTCTACTTCGCCAAGCACATAATCTTCTCGTTGGGTGGCATAAGCTGGCATCCCTTTGAGTATTTTCAACTTAGTTTGGGCACTCTTTAGTTCTTGTTCCAGCTTTGCCACTCGTTTCTTCGCAAAAGCCAACACTTTTATATCATTAGCCACTTGAGAGGGCGTCCGAGTGTCAGTACGAGGTTGTGCGGGCTTGGATGTCCCACGATCAGGTGGCTGTTCAAAGCATAAGCACAAAATTCAGAGGGAGATACAAAGGAAAATAACTCAATTATAGAGGACAAAAGTAATCATATATCCATGGCATTCATTCATCAGAGTAGCAAAAGAGCACATGACTCGTGCAAGTTATATTACAAGACATAAAATGGGAAGATGCCCTAAACACGCGACACAGACTCGGACCTAGTCCTACGCGACTACGACTGAGCAGTGATCGCGGCGGATCTACGTTCCATGGTAGCTATGCAGGCCTCGGCCAGTCGCACCGCTGTGTCGCTGACACCCTTGAAAGAAACTGGCTTCCCGTCTGGCTTTCTGGGAAGTCAGTCATGGCAGATTCATACTCGGCCACTACGCCATGCCCTAGGAGAAGCTTGAGAGTATACTCCGAGCCGTGTACCGTAAGCTCGCGAGCAAACTCCGCCATGATCGAAGAGCCAGGACCAAGGGCGTCAGCAAAACCTTGAGCAGTCGCAGGAACCGCATCGGCTGGGAGTACTTCCGTGTGAACGGCGCCAAGCGTGCTCGTCATGCTGGTCATAGTGCCCTTTGCCTTTGCAATCGCAGACTCCAGCTCCGAAATAGCTTGGTCGAGTGATAAATGGTCACTCGTTGTATCTGTCGGAGTTGATACGTCAGCAATCCCTTCAAAATTCAGAAACAGCATGTCAACAACAAGCACTCGAGATTGAAAAGAAGATATTCGACAGAAACTTCCACTAACCTCCAGCAGCTCGAGCAAGTATCGATAAGCGCTCAGCATATTCCTTCTCACGAAGCGCAGCTGCACCTTGAGCATCTTCAAGTGCTTTCTTCGAACTAGCTCGATGGGCAGTAAGCTGCGCTTCTAGGTCCTTCACCTGCTTCTCCAGGTTCTCCACTCGCTTTTCAGCTGACTTCTTGTCACCTGTGCGAAGCATAAGCAACTCGACTGTCAGCAAAACCCAAAGCAAGCTGAACTTCGTCACAAAATTAGCAAGACTTACAGGCAAGCTGAGTTGAGCTGGAGCGGAGAGAGTCCCTTTCTTGCTCCATCTGGACGTAAGCTTGGCCCCATGTGGCCATGTTGGTGAAGATTGGCTACAAAGTACATACAATCGTACTTACTACTAGCAAAAGAATTCGAGTGCGATGTGTATCAAAGAAAACTTACGTGTTCGGTCCAAGATTTGGATGTCGAAGTGGACGCTTCTGTAGCTGGAGGCACAGCGGCCTTCGCCTTATTCGCATCAGAAGTCGCCACCACAGCTGTGGTCTTGGCTGCTTCTGAAGGGACCTTTGGCGGAACCACAGTCGAAACATCTACAACTGGGGGAGGAGACAGTTGTCCACCTGAGGTTCTGCGCAAAGTTCGGCAACATCATAAATAGGCGTCATAAAAGTGCAAGCAAAAATGTCGTAAGTAGGAAAACATACTCAGAATCATCCTCGTCGGAATCGGGTTCGACACCAATGCGCAGTACTCCAAAGCGAGTAGGCCTACTCGACGCTGCAGGAGGGCGTGCAGCCAAAGGAGGAGCGGCCAGGGGAGAGGTCTTAGTGGAAGGAGAGGTACCTGATTTGCCATCATCCCGCAGATCATCTTCCTTGGACTCGCTGCTCGAAGAATCAGAAGGAATCATACGCCGGCGTTTGACACAGCGAATGTTCGCCTCGGGCTCAGTCGAAAGCACGGCGTCCTCCATAATTTGCTCTACTTCTTCTTATTCTTCTTCATCTTTCCCTGCCTCCTCCACAGCACCAATGGGTGGAGTGTGGGCGGAAGGAATTTCAGAAACTGGCAGCTTGGCCTCTTCCTGTAACTCCACCTCTGAAACAGGTCCTGCCTCGGGTAAGGGAGGCAGAGTGGAAGCAGTCGAGTGGTCCTGCACATATCAAAAGAAGAGCATCACAGTCATAAATACAATCGCAAAACAACTAGCAAAGTTGAAAAGTGCAAAACTAGAAGAAAAGTTCACACTTACTTCGAGCAAGGCATTGTCTAGACCATATGGAGCGTGGGCAAAGTTGAAGTCGATTGTTTCATCAGCCTTGATGCTGGTGATTCCCTTCACATGAGTATCCAGCTCATTAGGCGACAACTCCACAGCGCTCATCTTGCTGGCGTCGAGTGGACCCTCGTATCGCCACATAATGTTGCGGAAATTTCATTGAAGGTGTTTTGAATATTATTCAAAATACGAGAGAATGAAAATTCTCATAAAGTTTAAGGAAATTCATGTGCAAGAACCATGGTTGTTTCGTACGGTGGTGAGCATGATCAATTGATTTGAAATCTCGATCATAAAGGAATTTCTTAAGATGTGAAATTTTAAGATCAAAACAAAGTAGTCAAAGTTGATTGTTCACAAGTTGAATTTGATGAAAGTTCAATTGACTCCAGTTAAGATGAGGATTCTCCATAAGGTGTATTTTGAAGAAGTTACTTCAAAAGTGAGAAATACTCATAATGTAAGAGTTGCATTGGAAAATCTTATGAGATAAGTATAAAGGTTAAGACAAGGATTATATGACAGGATTTTCTAAATTTTGTACATCACAAAACATGGGGATGTTTCTGTAAAACATAAGGCTATATTACGAAATCTACAACAAGTAGCAAAGACAGTGGGGGCGTAAAACTTCCATGATGAAGGGTTGTCGGTTCATTGTATGAACTAGGTGTGGTTCTTTACGAAGAAAACAACTAATTGGTAAAACAATGAAATTGTATTCTTAGTAAAGGTTCCAGGGTTTCACCTAGAATGACCAGTAGCTACAAGTGATCATATGATCAATTGAGGTTGTGCATGAAAAGATGTATATCTTTTTGCATAAGAAACATAAAGTTCACATAGCCCCGTATGGGACTAAACGGACAAATTGTCAACCACAGAAGGGTGAGCATGAGAAACGCCAAACATCGATCAAGATGTTAAACTTATGCAAACTAAACATTGCCAGTTGTGCAAGTGGGAGACTGTTGGATATATGCCCAAAAGGCAATGTATTTATACATGTGACAATGTATTTATACATATATATATATCTGATTCATATATTATTGATTCGTATTCTCTATGCTATAACTGCGGTGATTTCTAAATGCGTGATTTAGGGAAAAGCTCACCCGCACGTGTAGAGAATATGAACACGTAAAATGTACCCTAGTTTTTTTACGGACTAATTCTTGAATGCTAGATGATGCGGCTTTTCCTAGTCATGGACATTGTATATGTCAGCATCAAGAATGGCATATTATTGGATAATAATATGGCTGGGTCACCCATGTGTTGGTATGCTAAGAGATTCCGTTAAATAGTATTTTTGTCCTTAGCTTTATCACAGAAAGGTTGTTGTATAACATGTCCTTGTAACCATGAGGTTATTAGGGTCATGCATACTGGAAGAGTTACTCTGGTACTGTTAACCGTCACGGTCGTAACAGGGTGATCATAAAGGCAGTTACTGGGTGGCTTTAAGGTGTGTGTATCCTAAAGTTCTGAGATGAGAAATTACTCCTCTAGGTTAAGAGAGATACGTTCAGGGCCCACTCGGTATTATATATGTATCCACTATGCTCTGTAAACAATGCATGGTGAAGTTACATCATGTGGATATAATAATACGGCAACGAGTGAAGGGAACTTACCGGTAACGAGATAGACAAAGATGATGTGAATCAATCAAGGATTGATTCATGGTATCATCCACGGATCTATATCTCAGGTGAAGTTCAGTATCGTGAGTAATGGGATTGATATATGATACTCAACAGGTCAACAGAAGAGTTATTCGCATAACGATAGCAGCTACCCAGGATCGTCCTTGGAACTGTCACTGGCCGGTGATTGGTTGATACCCAACCAATTATAGCTACCCGTTATCGAACCTGTAGGGTGGTCACACTTAAACTAGGATTGATTAGTTGTGTATTATGGTTGGTCTGGAACATGGAGAGAGTATCACCGGCATGGTACTTGCGTGATAGATATACCTTATCAAGAGAGAAAGTTTGTAATAGAAGTTACTATCACGGTCGGATTTATTCCGAGGGTTATATAAGAGGAAATATTTATCCGGAGTATTTTGTCGGCAGACACTGGGTGTCTCGGATCATATGAAACTCCAGTAAATTAATTCAGTGAAATATTCTGTAAAAAGAAATATTCAAATAAGAATTAATTAGATAAAGTATTATTTAATTATATGTTAATTAAGGGTAGGTATATTCTACAACCGTAATCTACAGCCGGCCCGCCCTATAGGGCGCGACGCGCGCTGGAAAATCAGCCAAATCCGACCCGCACCCCGCCGTCCCAACCCAACAAGTTTCCCCCCGTGCCTGGACGCCGTGCGTCGTCCCTGGTAGCCCCCGTGCCGCGCCGCCGCCGGTATGACTGCCGCCGGCTGGGTCACCGCCGAGATGCTGCTCACAGCCTCCAAGTCCCCATTCAAGATGCCGCCTCCAAGCTCCAAGATCCGCCGCTATCCCCGTGCTTCTGGAGTCCGCGGGCCGCCGTCTAGGTTCTGAGCGCTGTCGTTCGCCGAGCTATGCTGGACTAGGACGTCTCCGCCGGCGCTGCCACGCGTGCTCAACCAGTAGCTCTGCTCGCCGCCGCACGTTTCTCAGCTGGGCGCTATACCCACCTGCGCGTCAGCCGCCATCTCCGGCTGCCCATCCCACTGCTCGCTTGACTGTCGGACCAGTGCCCCAGCACGGCCGCCGGCGCGCCGGCCCTCGAGCACAGCTTCCGCGCGCCCCTGCCTCCGCGCGCAGACCTCAAATAAGCGGCCCCCTAGTTGCTGCACCGCCGGGTGTACCTCGCCGCGGCCCCGAAACGGTTGGGCCAAAGGGAATCGCCTCAGGTTCGTAGTTTCCCGGCCAGCGGTCATGTCTAGGCGGCCGACCGATCTGAATTTCGCCGCGTGTGGCCTTCATTGGTCTTCTGACCCGCGTTGAGAGGAAAACGCTGTGGTTTTTTTCCGCTTTTTTTTCCTCAAGCGTTCTGCAGCTTTGCTTATTTGAAAAGTACAAATTCAACGGTGCTTCACGGCTGCTGACGAAAGCTCGCAGCGAATGAATTCCCGTCGTGGCCTGCTACCATGAGTCCACGACCGTGCCGCGCGTGCTCTCATCCGCTCTCTGCATTGAATACCAGCCTGGTCCGCTGTTTGTTGGTAGTGCGGCTGATGAATCTGGTTGCTTGCACATGCACATGCGGTGGCTAAAAAACTTGGAAAAAAATAAGAGAGGATAAGGAAGAGCAAATGCGTGGTGGAGAAAACTCTTTTTCAATCAGAAATCCACTTTGGCTCCCGAGCACATGCCTGAAATCCTGTACCTACGTAGGCATGGAGATTCGCTCCCAGTTTCCCTACAGACTGGTTTTACCATAGTAGAAACAGAACCTTGGCCCACTATTGTTCAGGCATTAAATGGCCATCCTGGCGCCAATCCACACAGGGACAGATGGAAGAGAACGGAATCAGTACATGCACCTTCTGTTCCGTTGTCACAGGGATCGCCGTTTCACCATCACCGCAACTAGGGGTGGGCATAAAAAACCGAAAACCGAACACCGAACCGAATTAACCGGAACCGAAACCGAATTCACCGAAACCGAATTAACCGACACTAATTTCAGTGCTTATATGTAATACACCGAATTTTAATTTGTAAATTCGGTTTTAACCATTGATTAACCGAACGAACCGATTAACCGAGATACCAGCGAAAAAGAGGCGAAACCCTCCTATCCCATCGATATATACTACCTTCTCAGCCCAACAAAACAAAGCCTAATAGCCCATGTACGTACTAGTGCAGCCCTACACGTACCAGCCTATAAAAAAGCCTTCTGGAAGAGCATGCACATGCACGTTAGGCTTTTTTTACGGCCATGCGCATGCACGTTAGGCCTGGCCGTATCCACACATAATTTTGCTCTTTGTAGTAACAGTGTATCCGCACACGCAACCACGTTCGGTTTAAAACCGAATAACTAGCCGAATTATGGTTAACCGAACTTCCGGTTAATTAGAAAACCGAATATAATTTCGGTGCCTATTTCCTAGAAACCGATTTATGAAAAAACCAAATAAACCGACCGAATAAACCGAATGCCCAGGCCTGTCCGCAACTAAAAAGTGCCCCTTTCTTGAACGCAAGAAAAGGAAAAGGAAAATATGATGTGTGGAACGGAAAAAAAACCGCGGATCGCCGTTTCACCATCACCGCAACTAAAAAGTGCCCCTTTCTTGAACGCAAGAAAAGGAAAAGGAAAATATGATGTGTGGAACGGAAAAAAACCGCTTCGTTCTGGTCGCTCCCGCGGGCGACCAGGAGCGAAACCCTAGCCGCCGCCAGAGACCACACCGACGTCGCCGCCTCCACGCGCCGCCGCCTAGTCGGAGTCGCCGGGCAAAGCCTGCGCGGCTCGGTGGCGGCGGGGCCCCCCTTTCTTCCTCCTCTAGGTCGCGGAGGTGCGGCGCGGGCCGGCTTCTACGACCGAAGCTCGGGCGGCGTTTCGCTGGCCCGGGGTGGCGCGGCGAGGCAGCGCAGAGGCGCCATGTGTGGAGGCGTGGCGCCGTGGCGGCGGCGTCGTTTTGGCCGGGCTCGTCCGGGCCCCGATGGGCTTGGCGGGCCGCGGTGCTCCTGGTTCCGCGCCGGCTTCAGGGCCCTGCTGCTTGGTGGGTGTGTGCTCTGCGTCCTGGTGGTCCAGCCATTGATCTCGGACCCGGGGGTGCCGCTGGTTTGGCGGTGCTCGGCTATGCCGACGCGGGCGTCATTTGTTGCCCGGTGCGGTGCTCTTCGGTGGTTGCGAGGGTCGTCTCCCTCTTCACTTGGCCATCATCCTGCAACGGGGCGCCGTTGGGGATGGCGGGTGCCGTGGCTTCGCAGATGGCGGTCATGGTGGCGACGTGCTCCCTACGTGGGGGGCCGTCGTGGTTGAGTGGTGAGCCACCTCTGTCTCCCCATCAGTTTTCTGGTGTGCTCTTGGTTCTGCAGATGGCGGCCTTGGGTGCGGTCTCCTCTCCGTTGTGAGGCGAGTCGTGGCAGTGGTGGTGGGAGCTTCTCCTTGCCGGTTGCTAGAATCTCACGTCGGATCCTTGTCGAGGTCCTACGGCGTGGCTGGCATGGGTGGTCATCGTGCGTGCTCTAGGCTAGCCCACCCTTCGGGTAATCGAACTCAGATGGGGTTAGGGTTGCACTCGGTGGTGCTACGCCCTGCGACTACGGCGGTGACCCCCATGTGCGGTGAGGGTATCTCCGATGCCCTTCATTTTCAGCCGGCGACACACAGGCTTCGTGGCGTCGTCTTGCCACGCGCGACCTTTCGGTCATGCCCCCGACACAGGTGGTGTCGGCGCGCTGTGTGGCCTCGGATGCGCGTTGGTGTTCGATTACGTCGATGGTGCAGTGTCGTGGCTGGGTCTCCGCTGTCATGTCCGGTGGTTCCTCTCTTGTGATCGCAGTGCTTGAATCGTGATGAGCTTCTCATCAATCAAGCTCATCAATCAACTGTCTTCGAGTTTTTCTCGGAGCGACCCTCTTGTGTGTTGTTGGTGTGCGTTCTTTTCTTTTATTTCTCTTCTCATGTATCCCCTGTAAACTCTGTTTCATTTGAACCTATCTTGTAGAGACTGCAAAGTCTCATAAGCAATTGATTAATGAAGTTCAGGCTGGCTCTAAGAGCCCGCCGTAGTCATAGTAAAAAAAAATAAGGAAAATATTTGGCCTTCTTCCCACTCGTTTTCAAGATGTACAAACACCAGGTTGCGAATAGAAAGCCCAACCATGCCTGGTCCTCTTCTTCCTCCAGCACGTCCATGTGCTCCATGAACTCCATCTCCGAGCTGAGAAAAAATGCATCCAAGAAAAAAACTGGAATCTGCAGAACACTGGTACCACATGCATCCCCTTCTATGCCCTTTTCTTCTCCAACCAGATCTCAGGAAGATGTATCAAGAAAAAATGGCAGAGTACATATTCATCACCTATTTGATTGAAATGTAACAATTCCATGTTTTTTGTACAGAAACTAAAGCACAACGTTACTGAAATGTAACAACATAGAGGTGGTAGCAGCTTTTGAGCTAAAAACAAACAAGCATTCTGAGCAGAAATCTAAGCAGAAGATTTCACAACCTAATTGAAGGAATCTGTATATATGATCTATATCCAGGTTACTAGGTCACCAGAAATATAAGAAACATCTGAAACACTTTAAATGTCTTGCCAACACAATTAGCACTGAGAAACCCCAAGTTTACCACACTAAGGAAGTATATCCACATCCATAGTTCCATATCTGCACAGATATTACTTACACCCGTAGCATGCCGGCAAATCCAGTACGCCAGTTGTTATATATTTCTCGCGATCTCCTGGAAATTATCTTTAGCTGACCCTGTGGTAGTACTTACATCTTGAGAAAGCACATGGTTGTCCAACTAAAAACCTGCTGTGTTGAGGAGAACTAATTAGCAGAAATTATAAAGTGAGAGAAATAAAAAATTACTATCATAAAATCTAGTAGATGATGTAATGGTTCAGCACAAGTTTTGACAACCAAAATGCGGGTATAGACATGAAAACTCCAGTGCTGCATTTGACAGCAATGAACTTGTTGGCGAAGATGTAATTATGAAAGATGTAACAAATCAGAATTCATCATACTACAGGTCATTCTGATCAAGTAAATAATGGTGAGAACTAAACATCTCAATACTTCTTTGTTGCAAGTACATGTCGTAATCTCTTTACAGAATGAAGTTACAAGGTAGTCACTGAAGAAAATCATGTGTGATGTGCTAGAAGTCCTACAGTTCGAAATGTCTTGTATTTTTGGCGTTTACAGTAGTTGACACTTGGCAGGCAAAAATACCATACATATATGCGCTTCTGGAAAGAGAAATGCTACAAATCCCCTGTCACCCTTATACTCATGTATTGTGATTGAAAAGATTGCTTGTCCATTCTAGGAGTGTTGTTCATTGCCTAATAAAGCACCACTTAAGTGACCACAACAAGGTGTCTAGCTAGGGCAGCAGAACATATGAATAAATGCAACTTCTGATTGTTGTAAACAAGGTGCCGAGGCATCAAAGGTTCTACAGAAACAATGGTGCCATGAAATGAAACGCTACTGTATTGGAGCTATAGTTTTTGCACATAAAGACTAACCAGTCTTACACCAAAACCAAACAAAAGCGACATCTGGAGCAAAAAGGCTAAAACATGATCATTATTTATCAGTCAATAGAGTTAACTGCGAACCTGAAAACTACCGATTTGTGTTGAGGTGCCAAGAGGCAATTCATTCCCATCCACACAAAATGCATCCAAGGTAAAACCATTGTTCCTATGCGAAGTGACAATCTTAACACTGGGAAGGGGCTGGCCTCTCCAGAACACCGCGTCGCTTTCTCGCACGCAGCCGTCATCCTCATGCTCGCCTTCAAATTGCCCAGGACATCGATCTTATACCTGTCCCTGAACTCCTCGGCGAAATGCTCGCACAGCACCTCGTCGAAGTACCGCCCGCCCAGGTCAGCGTCGAAGCCGTGCGACAGCACCTTCATCCCTGACGTACGTGCCGAAGGCGACGACGCCGGCCTGGGTGCTGGAGTGGCCAACGTCTACGAAGGCGACGTAGGTGGGGCCGCCCGCGACGCCGTGGTTGGAGCGGTAGAGGCCGTAGCAGAGGGCGGTGGCGGGTAGGTCGTTCATGAGGCGGAGCTGCCTGAGCCCCGCGACGGCGGCGGCATCGGCGTAGGCACGGCGCTGGGAATGGGTGAAGTAGCAGGGGACGGAGATCACGCAGTTGGCGACGGGGGGCCCGAGGTCGGCATCGGCGAGCTGCCTGACGAGGATGGTGGCCGGGAGAACGCGAAGCGGCGGCCGAGGTGTCGACGTGGACTAGGGCGCCGCCGCCGCCGCCAGTGGGACGTGGACGGGGAAGTGGAGGCGCGGGAGGTCGAGGGCCCGGCAGGCGAGGAGGAGGAGGCGCTTGGGGCTGGGACGAAGCGGCGCCCGGGGCGTGGGCGCCCAGGAGGCGCGCGTCGCGGGAGAAGGCGACGGCGGCGGGGGATTCGGCGTCGATCCCGCGCGGCCGCGCCGCCGCCGCCACCAGGTGTCGTTGCAAACAAATAGTACTGGTACAGAGTTCTTTTTTTTTTTTGGTTTACAGTTCCTTATCCACAAGGCCAAGAAATTCAGTCGTCATGTTCCCACGGAACAGAAAACCAATCCGTCGAACATGTGCAAAGGCGTTCGAGGCCAGGCCCCACGGCAGAAACTTACCGACTGCCCTTCTTTTTTACTACGCCGGTGCACATACAGACAAAACCAGATGTACTAATCTCAACGAAAACTGATCCGTACAGATATCAGGTGCACCTGTGCCCGAGTGCCAAACCGCCTTCCCCTTTTTCAATCTGATGGGTAGCTAGTTTGTATATTGAGTTAGCTAGGTTTTATCTTTATTTCACAAACTAAAGTCAGAAAACGGACTTCGATCGGCAGTACAACCTTCTGAAACCAGCAGTACAATTGATAACTTTTGGAAGTACACCTTCTCATACAATTGATAAATATATTTGGCCGACCATGGCGATGAGCTCCAGTTCATACACAAGGACACGATCCAGAATTTGATTTCAGGTAGTGCATAGATAATAAAAAAAACGATCAAAAGTAGACGGTCATCTCGAGAAAATTCATATGCTCAATTTGGGAAGTGCAAAATACTGGTGAAGTGTATCAAATAAGAAAATAATCTATGAAAACAAATTATCGGACGGGATGTACACACATAGATGATGGGAAGTAAAAAATGCCCAGCATTGAGAAGTTCAAGGTCCCATGAATTGAAGTATAAAAACGAAGGTCATGTTAGTACACCTTCTCATCCTAGAAAACTAGAACTATAATTCATCATGCATAGGTACGAAACATAATAACATCATCGAAAAAATCATTGACCTAAAAATGCTCAGTGTTGACAAGTGCAAGGTTCCATGATGTGTCTTTTGAACCTGAAAATTTCGAGGTGTCATTGACCTTAGACGGACAATGTATGAGAAACTCCACTATTTTAGTAGCACTAATCAGGAAAACTCCACCGGAAGTGCACACACACATAATGGGAAGTTCACACAGGTGTCGAGGGAAGTCCAATTGCTCCGTTTCATAGTAAGTACTCGCAGAAGTATCATGACACTAATCATCATCAGAAGTGCAGTATCTCTTCCCCGGAAGTACACAAGCAGTAGAAGGAAGTACAACTGTTTTTTCAAATTTTTTCGAGCATAGCCCTGACTCCATTTTGTCAATACAAAAAGAATCGCTCGATTCGGAGGTCATATTAGTTGCCAAAAAAAATTAAAACATATACGAGGCAGGACAGAGATGATGCGCGGAGCAGTACAGATGTACATACGTGGAAGTACAACTGTACTTTAGCGTAAAAACAGAGTAAAAACATTCATGGAAGTACAAAGGACCAATATCGGAAGTGCACAGTCCCGTAGAGAAGTACACATGTTAGCATCGGGAAATACACAAATTCAAATTATGAAGTTCAAATCCTTCACCTATTATTTTTGAAAATCCCACCTAGAAGTACAAATATAACATCTGAGAAGTACAGTCCTCAATTTTGGTAACTGCAAAATTATGATATGAACATGTTAGTGAATAATAATCGAAACAAATCACGGATAAACCCGTCAGCAGTACACGCACATGTAATAGGAAGGTCAATCTTGCGTCGAGGGAAGTTCAGTTACTACATTTCATAGTAAGTACACACAAAAGTTTTATGTCAGTAATCATCACCGGAAGTACACATAGTAACAAAAGGGATGTACACATTTTTCGAAAAAAATCATAGAAAGATCATGACTCCATCTTTTTAACGCAAAAAGAATTACTCGATTCAGAGGTTGGATGGGTTGTCAAATAATTTTTTAATAGGGCACAATTGTTTTGACCAAAGTTGGACCAAGAGAAAAACACACTTAGAAAATGATTTTTCATATTGTCGTTAGCGGTCTCAATCCGAGCATTTTGAGTCGTCATTCACCTAAAACAAACATCTTATGAGAAAGTTAGTATTGTTTCACTAAACACCAATCACGAAAATTCCACCGGAAGTACACAAGCATGTAGCGGGAAGTTCATTCGTGTGTTGAGGGCAGTACAATATTCTGCTTTTTCAGGTCAGAAATAAATCATGCTTATATTGATTTCAGTTATAGAAGCATCAAACGTTGATATAAATAGCTTCATATCTTCTAATATGATTCTAATTTCATTAGGTAGTGCATCCCACAACGAATCATATTTTATCTAATCCATTTGATCCCACCACCTCCATAAAACACCAATAATCCATTTTTAGAACTTTTGAAATTAATATTAAACCGTAACGTATTTGCGACAACAACGTGAACGAAAAAGTTGCGTATGGTCGGTATCTTTCCGTTGCCATATTATTTGCATCATTCCGATAAGTGGTTCAAAAACTGTGGACGAAATACCGTCCGCCTGTATATCCTCATTACAGAATAGAGTGTTTTCAAAATTACTTTTAATCGGTTATGTATTTGGAAAAACCGTTAGAGCAAAAAAGTTGTGCATTTTCAACATCTTTCCAACGGCGTATCGTTTGCATCATTCCGATGGACGGTTCATAAAATATTCAAAAAATGCGTTTGTTGTAATATTTTAGATTCCGGTATTGTTCAAATTGTTTTAAAACCGTAATGAATTTGTAACGATGATCTGAAACAAAAAGATGTGGAATTAAATTTTCTTTTCAACGGCATATCATTTGCATAAATCCGATAAGTGATTGATAAAATAGATTAAAAATACGTTTTTGTGATTTTTCACAGATTCAAGTTTTCTCAAATTCGTTTCAAAACCATAACGAATTTGCAAAAATCGTATTACACAAAAAATATGCGGATTTTCATTAGATTTTCAACGATATATCGAGTTTGTTCAATTTGGATAAACGGTTAAACAATTACGTCAAAAATACAGTTACTGGACTTCCCAAAAAGAAATAGCAGTACAGAGAAAGCACACAGGAAGTACATAAGTGGTTGTAGGGAACTATTGTACAACCGGTTGTAGAATAGCTCGTACCTGTTAATTAAATATTAATTTACTTAATTGATAAATATAATTATGGGAAAATATTAAAAGGTGGCCACACCACCAAGTGGTGGTGGGCCAAGTCGCTAGAGGGGGGAGGCGCCCCCTCGGCTAAACCCTAGTGGGTCGCAAGGCCCACGGCGGTGGCCAAGTGGTGGCCGGCCTAGGGCGGCCCCTACCCGCCAGGTCGGCGCACCGTGGTGGGCCCCACCCGCCCTAGGTCAGTTCGGACCAAGGGTGGCCCCACCCGACCGGCGGCACAAGGAAGGAGAGGGAGGGGAGGAGAGAAGTTGGAGTCCTACTCTAACTCCTCCTCCTAGGCCGAATTGGGCAAGGGGAAACTTTCCCCTTGTCCAAGTTGAGTTGGACAAGGAAAGGTTTTCCCCCTTGCCCAAGTCTCCCTACCCTTTGGCCTCCTTTATAAACCCCACCCCCTCTAGTTGAAGCAATATACAAGTTTCTCAACTAGACACAAGTAGCTCTCAAGTTTAGATCTCTTCTAGTTGGATTAGAGGGACCTCTAATTAGAGGCGACCTATCCGATTAGACTAGATCTAATCTCTCTCTCTCCTTCTCATGTGTTGAGATCTCCACCTTCATATACACCAGTGGAGCTCCAAGCTTGGACGGCGAAGCCCTGCTGAACCTTTCCAGGCGTACGTGTGCAAGCTCTCAGAGGGGTGATCTGTTGTTCACGACGGTTGACCCTCACGCTGTTGAATCAAGGTGGTGAAGCGAAGGAGAAGAAGGCGTCACAATCTCTCTACCAGGCTTGGTTGAGAGAGACCGCGATTGGCTACATCAACTACGTCATCAATACGTTCTTCCGCAATCTACGGTGTTGGTAACGTATACTAAACTAGATCTTCGAATCTTCGTATTCGCATGTATCTCAATAGTAGATCTTGGGAAGGGTTGCGTAGCAACACGTGAAATTTTTAATTTACCATACACGCAACCCAATAACCTCAAGGCTCAAAATGAAAATGCCAAGAAGGCACTCGACGAAGCCAAGCAGCGCGAAGACGCCAAGCGTGAGCTCGAGAAGACGCAAGTTGATTGCCTACTCGCGCTTGCTAATGTCATTGGCCGTAAGTATTTTGTTGTTGACATTGTTTGCACACTCGAATTCCACTATCTGTCGGCTGAAAGGCGAATTCTTTGTCTTGTTGTAGGCACTTTGTGGCGCCCTGACCTGACTGTTATACAGTGATGCTGTGTGTCACCGGTTAAGCGATACAACCGGAGGTTACAGGTTTACCAATCCCCGGCCAAAACCTTTGGCATGCGTTGCTCGGAATGGATCATCGGCAACGCAACACCCCGATTGATGCCTTAACACAGGCACAACCCTCAATGCATAATAGAGAGACCAAGACTTGTGGAACAACTGGCACATCACAGACTCTACGACACAAATCATATAGTTCAACTCTTATAATAGAGAAAGATAGCAAATGTGAACCAGAGGTCACAGACCCAACATTACATCAAGCGGAAGCAAATTAGGTTGTTCTAAACAACAAGATCCAACATATGGCCTAAGAGGCCTACAGATAAACATCACAGCGCCAGCTGATCCGGGATGTCCCAAGCTGCCACCTGGGAACCCCAGACTACTCGTCGACATCCACAAAGAACCCACCTTCGAGGTCGGTGAAGTCCTCTCCTGAAAATAAGCAAACGACGTTGAGTTCGACGAACTCGCAAGATTAGGAGCTAATATATGCTCGATGATTGGCTTTCAAGGTTTTATGGCTGTTTTGCATAAAGCTGATTTTATTTAATAAAACAAGACTCCATGGCATCGTCTAATAGGAATACTTTTAAAAGAGGGGTAATAAGTAACTCTTTTCTTTGATCACCTTTCTCAAAGATCCACCATCATCATCAACCACTGTACCTGTTCATCAAAGGCACCTCCCCAAATCACCCTCGAGGAAGCTCACCTTGCATTCGTGAGTGGTACCTCTAGTACCCAGTTTTTAATCATTCTGTTAAAGTTATTCTATGGTCTTATCGTCCTTTCCCAAGTTGTCCTTAACCGTGGACACGGCTTTTTGAAAAGATTTAACCCTGCAGGGGTGCACTGTGTTTACCTTCGGTACCGTCCGGCTCATTGCCTACACGTAGCTCTCTTCTGGGGAAAGCCGGCTGAGTGGGAACGGTTACAACCTTTACCTTGCTTGAGACTAACCCAGGATCATCAGTGGCGGTAGGACAAGGGGTACCTCCAGCACCCTGTCCCGTGGCCACTTATTTTCCTGACACAACCATCCTCATCTCAGTCTTGGCCACCATCCTCAACGCACGCGCAAATGGAAAGCCAAACTAGAGGACCCTCGGCTAGTCCGCCACAAGTTAGTCGGTCGACGAGGGCTCCATATACCCCACCGAAAGGAAGCACGCTCATTCTTGGTTCAAGAGGTAAAGAACTCGCACCTAGGCGGCGGGAGTGAGACAAAACACCACCATACCAAAGTGGCCTCTCATCCCCACCTTTAAGCATCTTATTACCTGTCACCACAAATTCTCCACCATCATCTGTACATCTCATCACCTGTTTCCGACCATGAAACATCCACCGGACTGCTAAGCATTTTAACTAAGCATGGCTAAGCATCAACACTGCATAGTTAATTATTTCAGGCCAACAATACAATCCTATGGATAATAGGAGGGGAAACAGATAATTGGCATCGGAATCTTAATGCAACTATAGGATACTCTAATCCAAGCAAATTGACATTTGGAACCGCATGCAATATTATAGTGGAGAAAATATTTGCGGAAAATAGGATAAGATATGCTCAGAGGGGGGATTACGATTGCCTGGTTGAGCGGAGGAGTCAAACTGCTCGTCGGAATAATGAGGCTCAACTCCGAACTCGTGATCTACCGGAGAGCAAACAACACCGGAAAGCAAGAAACAACAATCAACACATGGCAATTGTGCAATGCATACAAAAATGATGACATGACATTCTAGATGCACCCTATAAGCATTGAACATGAGCAACAAGTTAAATGGGGTCCCCGTTATATTTGTTGCATAATTTGGAAGAAACCCCATATTAAAACTTAATGATTATCACTACTACTAGAGCACATTATTGTAATTGTGATCGATGATGCATGATGATAAAGATTTTGGATCACTCATGTTTTTCTGAGCATCTTGATATAAAGAACACATTTTTCTGAGGTTCCGGTAAAAGTTATTACTTTTAAAATTTTCTCTCTTAAATTTATTATTTTAATTATTTTAATTCCAACGATGAAATGAATTAAGTACCCGACTAGAGGAAGGGGATGGATATGCTGGAATCATCATAGTTCGATAACTCTAAACGCGAGAGGGGGAGCGGGGACATGTGCTATCGAGAGGGAAAAGGAAAAAGAAATATTGCAACTTTTTCTATACAGGCCGGAATTTCCGGTCCAAAAGTGCTCATGGGCCGGAGTTTCCGGTCCACCAATTTTTCAGCCCAAAACGGCAGCCACTGGACCCGGTCCGGAGTTGCACCGGAGTTGGGCCGGAGTTTCCAGTCTGAAAAACTCGAGAGGAGAGAAAAAGCAGCAGCGAGGCGACGGTGACGGGCGCGCTCAACGGCGTTGGCGATGGCGAGCTAACGCGAGGGGAGAGGAAGAGGAAGAGGGTGCTCCTGCACCATATGCTCACCACGGACGCGTTGGGGTGGGCGGCGACGGCGGGGGTGCAACGGCGACGACGAATCCGTCCGCGGCGGAGCTTCGGGCTGCAGCGGCGAGAAGTTGGACGGCGGCGGCGATTCACGCCTCCTCCCGTCGATTCCTCCCAGGGGGGAGGGGAACACGGCGACGCTGGTGGTGGAGCTCGATTTGCACGGGGCAAACTCAATCCACCGCGGAGAGCTCGGCCATGGCGCAGCGACGGGGAGCTCGTGGATTGGATCGTGAGGGAGAGGAAACGGGCGAGCAAGTGGGGGATGGGGAGCAGCGCACGGTGGGGACCTCCTCTTCTCCTCGACGCGGCAGGAGGGCGCGGCGCACGGCGACGAGGTGGTCAGGCGGGAGCGCGCGCTGCGCGTCGCTACAGGGGAGAAAGGAGAGAGACGACCAGTTCGCAAAAAGCCCCTGGCCGAATTCTTCCATCATGGATAGGTCCTCCACTATTTACAAACAGGTCCTTTTCTCTTCTAAAATTAAAACCAGAAGCATTTCCCAGATGTAATTGGACACTGAAAACACTTACAAAAATTATGCCAAAAATTGGAGAGGCTCCCCTTAACCTGTGGATGCCCCACAATTTTTGGGTGTGGTCAAATAAATTGTTTTTAGCAACACTTGTTCAACAGGTTTGAATATGGCATTTTTGCTAATTTTCCAAATGTTGCTATTTAACAATTTGGTGCAAGTGCAAAAATAATATTGTGAACTCTTGGAACTTCCTTGACAAATATGAAGTGTCAAAATATTTGTTTTACAACTTGGAATGCCTTCATTGGGTGGAAGTTTTGATTCAAGCAAGTGTGGCATTTCACTTTTCAATGTTGCCAAACCCACTACGGTGTTGTTTAGCAATTTTAAATGTATGCCATGATGCATGTATGGAATGCAAAAAGTGAAAATTTAGACCATAATTTGCATTACCAAAAGTGGGCTGTTACAACTCTACCCTCCTTACAGGAATCTCGTCCCGAGATTCTAAGGTTGCGGAAAGAAGTCGGGATACTCCTCACGAAGACTAGACTCTCGTTCCCAAGTGGCTTCCTCCTCGGAATGGTGAGACCATTGAATTTTGCGGAACTTGGTAGTCTTGTTACGGGTCTTTCTTTCAGCTTCATCCAAGACACGGATAGGATGCTCACGATAAGTGAGGTCTTCTTGTAGATCCGCTCTTCATGATTGACCCCATGGATAGGATCCTTGAAGCACCGGCGAAGTTGGGAGACATGAAACACATCATGTACATTTGGGAATTTGACCGGTAACTCCAACTTATAAGAAAGATCTCCTCGCTTTTCTAGAACGGTGAAGGGACCAACAAAGCGAGGTGCCAATTTCCCTTTGATTCCGAAGCGGCGAACGCCACGAAGGGGAGAGACACGGAGATAAGCTTTATCACCAATTTCATAGTGAATTTCCTGATGATGCTTATCATAGTAGCTCTTCTGCCTAGACTGAGCAATCTTCAGATTTTCTCTTATGATTCGAACCTTCTCCTCAGCTTCATTGATCACATCAGGACCAAAGAGTGCTCTCTCTCCGGTCTCGGACCAATTTAAAGGAGTGCGGCATTTTCTTCCATAAAGAGCCTCAAATGGAGCCATGCCCAGACTAGCTTGATAGCTATTGTTGTAGGAGAACTCCGCGAAAGGGAGATACTTTTCCCAACCCTTGCCAAACGAGATCACACATGCCCTAAGCATGTGTTCCAACACTTGGTTCACTCTTTTGGTCTGACCATCAGTTTGGGGATGGTAGGCGGTACTGAAGTTGAGACGGGACCCCATAGCAGTTTGGAAACTCTGCCAGAACTTGGATACAAAGATACTTCCACGGTCCGATATGATCCTCAAAGGGACCCCATGAAATGGAACAATATGAGCCAAATACAACTCAGCAAGTTGACTTGCCCGTATATCATCACGGACTGGTAGGAAGTGAGCAACCTTGGAGAGACGGTCAATGATTACCCATATTGCATTGTTGCCCTTTTGAGATCGGGGAAACCCGGTGATGAAGTCCATACCAATTTCATCCCATTTCCACTCGGGAACTGCAATAGGGCGGAGAGTGCCGGCAGGTCTTTGATGTTCCGCCTTTACCCGTCGACATGTGTCACATTCAGCAACATACTTGGCAATTTCTCGTTTCATATGAGTCCACCAGAATTGTGGCCGAAGGTCTTGGTACATCTTGGTACTACCGGGATGAATAGAGAGAGGTGATTCATGAGCTTCTTGTAGGATGAGCTCCCTCAAATTCCGGTTCTTTGGCACAACCAAGCGGTCACCAAAATACACAACTGCGGATTCATCTTCCGAGAAACATTTGGCCTTGCCACTAGCAATGTTCTTCTTGACATTCAGGATACCCTCATCCAGCTTCTGAGCATCCTTAATCTGGTCTACAAGAGTAGCTTTGATCTCCAGATTTGCAAGGTAGCCGGAGGGAACAATTTCCAGGTTCAAACGGGCAAACTCTTCATGTAGGGCAGGTTGGGCCTTCTCAATCATCAGATTGTTGCAATAGGACTTCCGACTTAGCGTGTCAGCCACGACGTTTGCTTTGCCGGGTTGATAATTCAGACTCACATTATAGTCCATGATTAACTCCAACCAACGCCTTTGCCTGAGATTTAAATCCGGCTGGGTGAAGATGTACTTCAGACTCTTGTGATCCGAGAATATCTCACAACGGTTACCAAACAGATATGGTCTCCATTGCTTTAAAGCATAAACCACAACGACAAGTTCTAGATCATGAGTTGGGTAGTTGAGCTCATGCGGCTTAAGTTGGCGAGAAGCATATGCCACTACATGGCCATCTTGCATTAGCACACAGCCCAAACCTTGTAGAGAGGCGTCACAGAAGACGACGAAATCCTTGCTTGTGTCCGGCAGGACAAGCACAGGAGCGGACGTGAGTTGGCTTTCAGTGTTTTGAAACTCTCTTCAGCTTCGGCCGACCATACAAACTTTTTATCCTTCTTGAGAAGGTCAGTCAGGCCTTGGCTATCTTGGAGAAACCTTCGATGAATCGGCGGTAATAACCCGCCAATCCGAGAAAGCTAATGTCCTTGACTGACATTGGAGTTTTCCAATCCAAAATGGACTGAATCTTGTCAGGAATGACAGCCACACCATTAGCGGATATCACATGACCAAGGAAGATGAGATTATCCAACCAAAACTCACACTTGGAGAACTTGGCATAGAGGCGGTGTTCTCGAAGTCTTGTCAGAACCAAACGAAGATGTTCCTCATGCTCTTCATTGGTTTTGGAATAGATGAGGATGTCATCAATGTAAATGACGACAAACTTTCAAGATAATCCATGAAGATGGAGTTCATGAGCCTCATGAAAGTAGCTGGGCATTTGTGAGACCAAAGGACATGACGGTATACTCATATGAGCCATAACGAGTAACAAATGCCGTCTTTGGAATATCCTCCTTTCTGATTTTTATCTGATGGTAGCCTGACCTCAGATCCATCTTGGAGAATACCGTTGCACCAGCTAACTGATCCAACAGATCATTGATGCGAGGAATAGGATACTTGTTCTTGATTGTCACCGCATTCAACGGTCGATAGTCAGAGACTAGACGAGGCACGGTAGAATCCCTCTTCTTGACAAAGAGTACCGGACAACCCCAAGGTGAACTGCTAGGCTGGATGAACTCCTTAGCTAACAGCATCAATTTGCTCTTTCAACAGAGCCAACTCTTCCACCGGCATACGGTAGGGCTTCTTGGAAATTGGAGCGTACCGGGAAGTAGATCTATACAAACTCCACACTTCGGTCAGGAGGCATGCCAGGCAATTCTTCCGGGAACACATCCGGGAAGTCACACACCACGTGTATGTCCTGGATTTCAGGAGGGGATTCGCCTTCCATAAAGCAAAGGAGATCTCAGGTGAGCTGGGTACGATGGCGGACGGAGGTCTTGATGTTGCAGGCCAATACTTCACAATGTCACCGGAAGGAGCGGTCACAGTAATGGTCTTGGCGGCACAGTCGAGATTAGCCCGGTATTTAGCTAGCCAGTTCATGCCCAATATGACATCAATGCCTTTGGACTTCAGAGCTACCAAGGCATAAGGAAAAGACAAGGAACCTATATTAATCTGGACCTCAGGAGTAACACCATCGGTTTGCCATTTGGAACCAGGAGTGCGATCACCAAGGACGGCTCATTTTCTCGAACGGTATTTTGTGTCTTTTGCAAACGCTATGGATATGAATGAATGCGATGCTCCAGAATCAAACAAAACTGTAGCTGATTGCCGTTGATTCGTAACTCACCCATAAGAACGCCGGGGTCATCTTCAGCTTCTTCAACAGAGACGTGGTTCAGGCGACCACGCACAATAGGTCCAGCCTTGCCAGTTGGAGTGGCAGGGGCTCGTGCAGGAGTTATCGCGAGAGGTGCCTTCTGGGGGCACTCCCTGGAGTAGTGGCCAGCCTGGCCACAGGTGTAGCAAGTGACTCCAGGTGGAGCAGGTAGCATAGGACGGTACCCACTCCCGCCTACCCCAAGTGTCGAAGTAGTGGGGCGCGGAGGAGGTGGCCTGTATCCTGCTGCCTCGGCATGAATGGAGCACGAGGTACGGCGCTGTAGGGAACAAACACCCTGCGCTTCTTGCTCTCAGAACCCGAGGAACTCTGGTGGTCCCCATGTGCGGGCCTCTTGGAAGCTTCAAGTTCCTTTCTTCCTTGCTCAAGGTGAAAGCCTGGTTGAACAGCTCCTGATAGGTCTGGAACCTGAAGGGAATAACTCATAGCGAGCTGCGGAGTCAGACCCTTGCGGAACAGCTCTTGCTTGTCAGCATCATTGGTCACGTCCCTTGGGGCGTAACGAGAGAGATGGTTGAACTCACGACCATAAGTGCGGAGGTCCATCCGTCCCTGTTGCAAATCCAGGAACTCCCTCCTCTTCAAGTCCATGATCGGCTGGGGAATGTACTCCGCACGGAAGGCAGTGCGAAATCAGCCCAGGTGAAGACATGGTTGGCTGGAAACAAAGCCACATGGCTTCCCACCAACAGCCAGCAGCACCAACCAAGAGATAGGTGGCAAAGTTGACTTGCTCCGCCAATGGGACATGAGCGCGGAGAACTTGCGCTCCAAAGCACGAAGCCAATCATCAGCTTCCAGTGGCTCCTTAGCATCAGCAAAGGTGGGTGGCTGCGAGCGCAGGAACTCGTGAGAGTGTTGCACTCGTTCCTCCGTGCATTCTGCTGCACCAACTGTCAGCAAGCGCTCATTGCGCCCACGGTTCTCCTCAATGGCCATCAAGACCTCAGCCATCGAGGGTGGTGGCGGCAGATCATCCTCATCATCATTGTGGTTACCGCGACCACCACGGCCTCCACGACCTCCTCGAGCCATTCTGGAGATTTGACAATGACACGTTAGTATCTTTCTCCGAATGGTCGAACAATAGCATTAGCGTCTACACAAGTACACAGACTAGGGACGATAATACTTTGCGAGAAGGAAAACAACAAGATAGAACTTGGGTCAAAGATCAGCATCATGTGCTACTAGTGAGAGTTAAGAAATCACAACTTAACACACTCTAGTTGACACAATCCGGGACCTTATGTTCAAGTCCGTGGGTTAAAACCCAAAGAAAGGATCAAAGATTGATCGGTAGAAACATCTGAGTTGATTTGGGATTGCAACGCAGCGGGAGCAACGTGACACATAACACTAAAGGTCGAACCCACCCACGTTTCTAATTTTGAAGTAACAGACGAGAGTAAAACCTTTAACTCAAATCGAGGTAAGATTGCTCCGAGATTAGAGGGTAACCAGATAAGGAGTAAAAAGAATCCTAAGATGGTTTTCACAACTCATTTTTAGGTTAAAAATATTTTCACAAACACTAGACTCAACATCGACCAGTAGAAGGGTTTCCTACAGGCAGTACTGCTCTGATACCAACTTGTGGCGCCCCGACCCGACTGTTATACAGTGATGCTGTGTGTCACCGGTTAAGCGATACAACCGGAGGTTACGGGTTTACCAATCCCCGGCCAAAACCTTTGGCAGGCGTTGCTCGGAATGGATCATCGGCAACGCAACACCCCGATTGATGCCTTAACACAGGCACAACCCTCAATGCATAATAGAGAGATCAAGACTTGTGGAACAACTGGCACATCACAGACTCTACGACACAAATCATATAGTTCAACTCTTATAATAGAGAAAGATAGCAAATGACAACCAGAGGTCACAGACCCAACATTACAACAAGCGGAAGCAAATTAGGTTGTTCTAAACAACAAGATCCAAATATGGCCTAAGAGGCCTACAGATAAACATCACAGCGCCAGCTGATCCGGGATGTCCCAAGCTGCCACCTGGGAACCCCAGACTACTCGTCGACGTCCACAAAGAACCCACCTTCGAGGTCGGTGAAGTCCTCCTCTGAAACAAAACAAACGACGTTGAGTTCGACGAACTCGCAAGATTATAGCTAATATAGCTCGATGAGGCTTTCAAAGTTTTATGGCTGTTTTGCATAAAGCTGATTTTATTTATAAAACATAACTCAATGGCATCGACTAATCAGAATATTTTAAAAGAGGTAAGAAGTAACTCTTTTCTTTGATCACCTTTCTCATCACCATCATCATCAACCACTGTACCTGTTCATCAAAGGCACCTCCCCGAATCACCCTCGAGGAAGCTCACCTTGCATTCGTGAGTGGTACCTCTAGTACCCAGTTTTTAATCATTCCGTTAAAGTTATTCTATGGTCTTATCGTCCTTTCCCAAGTTGTCCGTAACCGTGGACACGGCTTTTCGAAAAGATTTAACCCTGCAGGGGTGCACTGTGTTTACCTTCGGTACCGCCCGGCTCATTGCCTACACGTAGCTCTCTTCCGGGGAAAGCCGGCTGAGTGGGAACGGTTACAACCTTTACCTTGCTTGAGACTAACCCAGGATCATCAGTGGCGGTAGGACAAGGGTACCTCCAGCACCCTGTCCCGCGGCCACTTATTTTCCTGACACAACCATCCTCATCTCAGTCTTGGCCACCATCCTCAACGCACGCGCAAATGGAAAGCCAAACTAGAGGACCCTCGGCTAGTCCGCCACAAGTTAGTCGGTCGACGAGGGCTCCATATACCCCACCGAAAGGAAGCGCGCTCATTCTTGGTTCAAGAGGTAAAGAACTCGCACCTAGGCGGCGAGAGTGAGACAAAACACCACCATACCAAAGTGGCCTCTCATCCCCACCTTTAAGCATCTTATTACCTGTCACCACAAATTCTCCACCATCATCTGTACATCTCATCACCTGTTTCCACCATGAAACATCCACCGGACTGCTAAGCATTTAACTAAGCATGGCTAAGCATCAACATTGCATAGTTAATTATTTCAGGCCAACAGTACAATCCTATGGATAATAGGAGGGGAAACAGGTAATTGGCATCGGAATCTTAATGCAACTATAGGATACTCTAATCCAAGCAAATTGACATTTGGAACCGCATGCAATATTATAGTGGAGAAAATATTTGCGGAAAATATGATAAGATATGCTCAGAGGGGGGATTACGCTTGCCTGGTTGAGCGGAGGAGTCAAACTGCTCGTCGGAATAATGAGGCTCAACTCCGAACTCGTGATCTACCGGAGAGCAAACAACACCGGAAAGCAAGAAACAACAATCAACACATGGCAATTGTGCAATGCATACAATAATGATGACATGACATTCTAGATGCACCCTATAAGCATTGAACATGAGCAACAAGTTAAATGGGGTCCTCGTTATATTTGTTGCATAATTTGGAAGAAACCCCATATTAAAACTTAATGATTATCACTACTACTAGAGCACATTATTGTAATTGTGATCGATGATGCATGATGATAAAGATTTTGGATCACTCATGTTTTTCTGAGCATCTTGATATAAAGAACACATTTTTCTGAGGTCCCGGTAAAAGTTATTACTTTTAAAATTTTCTCTCTTAAATTTATTCTTTTAATTATTTTAATTCCAACGATGAAATGAATTAAGTACCCGACTAGAGGAAGGGGATGGATATGCTGGAATCATCGTAGTTCGATAACTCTAAACGCGAGAGGGGGAGCGGGGACATGTGCTATCGAGAGGGAAAAGGAAAAAGAAATATTGTAACTTTTTCTATACAGGCCGGAATTTCCGGTCCAAAAGTGCTCATGGGCAGGAGTTTCCGGTCCACCAATTTTTCAGCCCAAAACGGCAGCCACTGGACCCGGTCCGGAGTTGCACCAGAGTTGGGCCGGAGTTTCCGGTATGAAAAACTCGAGAGGAGAGAAAAAGGAGCAGCGAGGCGACGGTGACGGGCGCGCTCAACGGCGTTGGCGACGGCGAGCTAGCGCGAGGGGAGAGGAAGGGGAAGAGGGTGCTCCTGCACCATACGCTCACCACGAACGCGTTGGGGTGGGCGGCGACGGTGGGGGTGCAACGGCGACGACGAATCCGTCCGCGGTGGAGCTTCGGGCTGCAGCGGCGAGAAGTTGGACGGCGGTGGCGATTCACGCCTCCTCCCGTCGATTCCTCCCAGGGGGAGGGAGAGGGGAACACGGCGACGCTGGTGGTGGAGCTCGATTTGCACGGGGCGAACTCAATCCACCGCGGAGAGCTCGGCCATGGCTCGGCGACGGGGAGCTCGTGGATAGGATCGTGAGGGAGAGGAAATGGGCGAGCAAGTGGGGGATGGGGAGCAGCGCACGGTGGGGACCTCCTCTTCTCCTCGACGCGGCAGGAGGGCGCGGGGCACGGCGACGAGGTGGTACGGTGGGAGCGCGCGCTGCGCGTCGCTACAGGGGAGAAAGGAGAGAGACGACCAGTTCGCAAAAAGCCCCCTGGCCGAATTCTTCCATCACGGACAGGTCCTCCACTATTTACAAACGGGTCCTTTTCTCTTCTAAAATTAAAACCAGAAGCATTTCCCAGATGTAATTGGACACTGAAAACACTTACAAAAATTATGCCAAAAATTGGAGAGGCTCCCCTTAACCTGTGGATGCCCCACAATTTTTGGGTGTGGTCAAATAAATTGTTTTCAGCAACACTTGTTCAACAAGTTTGAATATGGCATTTTTGCTAATTTTCCAAATGTTGCTATTTAACAATTTGGTGCAAGTGCAAAAATAATATTGTGAACTCTTGGAACTTCCTTGACAAATATGAAGTGTCAAAATATTTGTTTTACAACTTGGAATGCCTTCATTGGGTGGAAGTTTTGATTCAAGCAAGTGTGGCATTTCACTTTTCAATGTTGCCAAACCCACTACGGTGTTGTTTAGCAATTTTAAATGTATGCCATGATGCATGTATGGAATGCAAAAAGTGAAAATTTAGACCATAATTTGCATTACCAAAAGTGGGCTGTTACACATTTGTGGTGGTGCTCCTCCTGCCGACTCCTCCAGCGACAACGTCACTTTGGAGCAGGCTGTAGGCCTTTTCGACAAGGTCTGCGCTTATGCGTCGCTGCGATGACCAAGTCGGCTGGAGCCCTGGCGACTGTCCACCAAGGCATCTTCCCCAGCAAGCCAGCACCCAGCAGCATCGACGCCCTGGCTGCACCTTTCAACCCTGGGTCGACTATCATGGCAGACTATTCTTACACCCAGACGGTACGCGGCTCAGAGCTCACCTTCCAGCTGCTGCTTGGACATCAGGTTGCAGGTGACTTTGATAAGGTCATCAGCGTGTTTCCTAAGAAACCTGATGGCAAGACCGCGTCTCTCAGTGGGGTGAAGCCGGAGGCGAGTCGTCAGGCGGAGAAGCTGGTGTCCATGTTTGAGAAGCGAGTTGCTAAAGCTGCTGAAGCGGCGTCTCGCAAGAGTAGATCTATGTCAGAGTCTGTATCTTAGACTCGCCAACTAGGAGTGTCCTTTCTGTCTTGCTTTGTAATGAACCCTTAACTGATGCATCTTTTGGCTAAGATATTGAACCTTTTGCAATGAAGTGTTTGCTTGAGCTGATGAAGTTGATCCTCCATTCATTGAGTGCCTCATTTTCTTGCCTTGCATACGACTGGATCCTTGAAGCTTGACTCTTCCCTCATTGTTGAAACAGATGGAAATGAACGCAGATCCAGGGGAGTCGACTGGCTGGATACGGTCGCAACACCATCAGCTCCTCGGACAACAGGCAAACGTCATCCACGCGTCACCCGAAGCCGAAATGACCAAAGGATTATATCATTCATGAGGAAGCGGGTCGTTGATCTGGAGAAGAAGCTGAAGGATAGTCATAAGGAACTCGACCAGTTGAAGGCACGACCTGCCCCTTCGACAGAGCGTGAGCAGTACTTGCTTGGCGAGATGGATTTGATCTGTCGACAGTTGCAGAGTGAGCACTCTGAACTTGGTTTTCGACTTGTGTAGCTTTGTGTGCGGACCTGAGCCTTGATGTTAGTTCTTGTTTGCTTTACAGGCGTAAACCCAGACTGGAAGGCTGAACAGATCCGTGTAGAGTAACGCCTGGAACAGGAGGTGAAGGGTACTGCCTCTGGTGCCCAATATTTCTGGTCTGACACGCCCAAGGCCAGGATATTGGCTCTGATGCTAGATCGCACCTGGCGCGCTGGGATCTTGCTTCTAGGGTGTCAGAAAACCTTGTCGAAATTGCATCAGGTGATGTTTCCACACAACGAGCAACCACAAGGAATATCTGCACTGGTGGATAGGTTTCGGGAGGGTGCCGCCGTCAATCAGATTGTACATGCTCAACTTGTTGCTGGAGCTAACGTCGCGTTGGCGTATTTCCAAAAGCACCGTCCAAACTTTCCACTCGCAAGAGTTCTTGATGGTTTGCCTGAAGAAGAACATTATGCCGAAGCCTTGGCGCCTGCGAGGCAAATGATCGAGCAGGTTCAACGCCGGAATGAGCAGCTTGTGGGTCCGCTGGATGCACCAAAAGGTGAACCTGAAGAGTAGGGATAGAATGAAAAATGGTTGTAAATTAGTAGCTTATAACTGTGAGGGTTGACCTCTGAGTTCATATGTGTGTATGATGTGTGTAACTATGAGCGCAGCTTCGAGTGCGTCGAGATCATTGTGTTAAACCTGTATGGCGCAGCCCCCGAGCGTTCGAGTGCGGCATATGATTTTTGCTTGAACCTGTGTGGCGCAGCCCCCGAGCATTCGAGTGTGGCCTAGGATTTTTTGTTTGAACCTGCGTGGCGCAGCCCCCGAGTATTCGAGTGCGACCTAGGTTTTCTTGTTGGACCTGTATGGCGCAACCCCCGAGTGTTCGAGTGCGACCTAGGTTCTCTTGTTGGACCTGTATGGCGCATCCCCCTAGTGTTCGAGTACGACCTAGGTTTTCTTGTTGGACCTGTATGGCGCTGCCCCCGAGTGTTCGAGTGCGACCTAGATTTTCTTGTTGGACCTGTATGGCGCTGCCCCCGAATGTTCGAGTGCGGCCTTAGGATTTTTTATTAACTTATGCGGCGCAACCCCGAGTGTTTGAGTGCGGCCTAAGTTTTTCTTGTTGGACCTGTATGGCGCAGCCCCCGAGTGTTCGAGTGCGGCCTAGGATTTTTGACTAACTTGTACGGCGCAGCCCCCGAACATTTGAGTGTGGCCTAAGTTTTTCTTGTTGGACCTGTATGGCGCAGCCCCGAGTGTTCGAGTGCGGCCTAGGTTTTTCTGCTAAGGACCTGTATGGCGCAGCCCCCGAGTGTTCGGGTGCGGCCTAGGTTTTTCTGCTAAGGACTTGTATGGCGCAGCCCCCGAGTGTTCGGGTGCGGCCTAGGTTTTCTGCTAAGGATCTGTATGGCGCAGCCCCCGAGTGTTCGGGTGTGGCCTAGGTTTTTGATTTGACTTGTATGGCGCAGCCCCCGAGTGTTCGGGTGCGGCCTAAGTTTTTGAATTGACTTGTATGGCGCAGCCCCCGAGTGTTCAGGTGCGGCCTAAGTTTTCCGTTAGGGACCTGTATGGCACAGCCCCGAGTGCTCGGGTGCGGCCTAGGTTTTATTGCTTTTTGATTGCAAAAAATAAAGGAAAGAGCTTGTTTCTTCAAACCACTTCATATATTAAGCTAGCAAGCCGCTGATGCATGTAAAATGCATACATGAACTTTACATTTTATTACTTGATATTCCAACTTATTTGCATCATATATGGGTTATATTTATGTTTTATAATGATTTTAGGGGATAATTCACAGTTTCCCCATTTATTTGGAATTAACCCCGCAGAATCAGAAAACCCCTTTTTCCATGTTTTTGACTTTCAGGGACCAAACGACGTCCAAATGACCTAATATTTTACGGGGCCCAATATTTAGAAATAAGAAGACGTACGAGCCAAGGATCCGCGAAAAAAGAAGTCCGACGAAGAAAATAGATGGTCCCATGCGGCCAGATTCCTTGGCGGTGTGGGTCCACCTCTTTTATTCCTCGTGGCTCCGATGCCGTCCATTTTCGTCTCCGTGGTTTCGTCTTGACCTAAAAACATTTATAAAAATAGTCCCCCGAGGAGTTTCACGAGGGGGCGGAGAAACACAAAATACACGAAACAGGAGACAGAAGGCTGCCGCCGGAGAAGATCAGATGAGGGAAACACCGCCGGAATCACCTCCAGAAGGCTCCTCCATCCCCCCTCCGGAGTCTCCATCAACACCACAATCTAGACCAGCACCAACTCCATCACCATCTTCGTGATGCACTTCATCCCCCTCATAGTTTGAGATTGTTTGAACCCTAGCAATTGTCCAAGTACTATTCTACATGCTTATGAATTGCTACTTGTCATTGTTTTGTGGGGAGATTATATTTTCAGATTGTGTTGTATCACTTATACCATTGAATCATATCATGTCTTTGCGTTGTGAGTAGTTCTCTCATGTTCCTGGCGGCATAGGATGGATTGGCAATGATTTTTACGTAACATGTGTTGGTATTTTGTCTAGTTTTTATCTTTTATGTAATTCTATGATGGTGTTGTGCGAACGTCGACTGCACATCACTTCACCTATATGGGCTCATAGGAGAACACCGTAGTGTAATGGAGTGAGGAAGACTTGGGAGGACAGTAAACCTGAGACCGAATCATGAAGTTGCATTATGAGGGTATTAGTATCGGGGACCTTAGAGTGTAATGCTATGGTGGGACTTTATGTCTTAATAACTCTTGTGCAGTCATTTACTTGGCCATAAGAACCATCATAAGGGGGTTTAGTTTATTTATTTAGCTTTCCCTAATTATGGCTCCGTCCAAAGAAGATTAAAACTTGACAAAATGTTACCTTGTTGTTCTAGAAATATTTATGCCATGAAGTCTAGGTAGCCCTTGGGAACGTTCTCCACTTATAAAAAACACACACTTGAGCTTGTCCTCTTGCTGCATAGAGGATTGGGCTTTCTCTCTTTTAGAGCTTTCACTCGTCATATTTTATTGAAAACTCTACACTAAAAACCCAAAAACACTTGCATCGTTTTACTTTGTCTAGTGCATAGATATTAAGAATAGTGACACTCTTATTTGAAAGGATAAACACTTATACCTTCTACTCCTCGTGGGATCGATACTAATACTTACACATTGAAGATTTCAACGATCCCCTATACTTGTGGGTATCAAGACATTTTCTGGCGCCGTTGCCGGGGAGTGTAGCGCTTAAGTTTTTATTCTTGTTTCCACTAGATATTTATTTTCAGTTTTGCATTTAGTTTAGTTTTATTTTCAGTTTCATTAAAAACATAAAATACAAAAAAATATTGCTACTTTTACTATGGATAATATGGATGAATATACACATGAGGAACTTGAATTATTAACACATGAGGAACTTGAATTATTAAAAGAAGCTGATTATATCTTTTCTCAAGAAAGGATGAATTTTAGAAAACTTATTGGCTGGCTAAATGAGAGTGCTAAACGACTTTGTGAGTTATATAATGTGTCTTGCTGCACAAGACAAAATGATAAGCTTCTCTATTATCAATGCAAATGTAGTAACAACTTTATAATTGCCTCATATCATAAGAAGGATAATAATTACTTTGACATGAGATTACAGGACCAATTTGTTGCTTTCATGGGAGCTCATGAGGTGGATTCAATTATTAATAAGAAATATAAAACTTGTGAGGTAGCTCGTGATCTTAAAGAAACAAGTTCAATGCTCCTTGAACAATTCCAAGAAGTCTTTTCAGATAATGCTTATGTTATTAAATATAAAGAAATAACTCTTGCTGCCATGGAAAGAACTATATTTTTCAGAAAACGATGGTGAAAACATAAGCTTGGAAGAAGAATGTGAAGAAGAGGATAAAAACCTAAGCTTGGGGATGCCCGTGCAATCTCAAGAAGATGATGAAAATGATGAACAACTAGAGAATGAAGAAAGGGAAACTCCACCTTCACCACCTATGAATGAGGGTAACATTCAATATATTGCTGATGATAAACTTTGCTTTTATGATTCTGATGATGAAGAGGAATATCAACCTATGCCTAATGAGAACATTATTGATAATAAATTTAAAAATGATGAGGAGTATGGTTTAGACATGTTTTATGATAGTACTGTAGATGATGGTCCTATTCTGCTTGATGAACCTCCATGTTTAGAACTTCTTACTACTTTATGTGAGGATAAAAATGATATACTTGCTGTGGGTGAAAATACTCTTACTAATGAGTCCTACTTTGTTCCTGAATCTATTAAATAATTAAAACACAGGATAACCAACGCTTTAGATTTGTCTCCCTAAAACTAATGGTGGAGATTAACTCAAATTAGTCAGCTCGAAATAGCTAGACAAGCGCGTCGATAGACGTCTCCGGGATCAGCACGTATATCAAACATGGATCTGAAAAGGAAAGGGCACATACGATGGCTGATGTTCTGCAATTACATTTTACACGATAGCTGATGTCCTGAATCAAAACGTACATGAATCTAGAAACCAAACCGGACACACATCCACGGACAACTTATACCTGATCACAGACCCAAAATTAGACGCGCCTCGACAACACCAAATCGAAACACACGCCTGGACACCAGCACATCTAAATCGATCATACAAGTTGCCGGCAACAACAACACAAACCAAGGCATCAGGAGGCCGGCGGATCAGAGGCACCACACCAATTTTGAGCAGTAGCTGGCCGGCGGATCAGAGGTACCACAACAATTTTGAGCAGTAGCTGCAACCTTCAGGTAATAGTAGCTGCAATCTTCATATGGATTTGATCTCCCCCTTTAAACATGCAGTTCGCTTACAAAAAAAAAGCTTCCATATGAACAACCTGCAACAAGAATTATTTATAAATCTGTTTCGTATGCAATAGTTCTATGGCGTACAAGAATATAAGAGAGCTACCAACAAGTGGACAAACATGCAACATCAAAGTCAAAGTAATAAGATTGTGGGATTCAATCAACCCATCTACTGATGAACTAATAAGCATCGACATGATCTGGATGGACGAAAAGGTATTTTCTTTACATATTTAACAATGTAAGTTTTTGTATTGTCTAAACTACTACTAAGATTTTATTTCCTTTTGTTTTTAAGGGTGATATGATACATGCTATCCTATGGAAGAATATGGTAGACACATATAGATCAAATATCAATGAGAGTTGTGTATATATTCTTAGCAACTTTAAAGTTGTAGAATCTACAAAATATAGTCCAGTCAGCAATGAAATTAAGATTAATTTTGTATACAACACAAGGGTGAAGGGGTGAAAAGAAAATCAGATAATTTTTTAGATTACTACTTTGAGTTTGCTACCAGGTCTACCCTACAAGAACGAAAAGAAAAAGACCAACAATGCTCGGGTATGTTAATAGGTGTACTTTTGGATTCTAAGTTTTCAATCTTTGACTTTTCAGTCATATGTTCATTTCAGATTTGTTTCAATTCGTAGATGTCATTGGATTACTAACTCATATTAAGCCAATAGAAACAAAGATAACGAAGAGGAACACAACCACAGACATACGCGAGATTGAAATTCTATTACAAGAGTAAGTGCATATCCATGCTGCAACTTTTTCTCCTCCAATGATGATCGTTTTATGGCATTAAGCATATTGTTTGCATTTAATACTTTGCAATAAATTCGGCAGGGGTGATAAAATAAGAATAACATTATGGGGCAAATTAGCTCATCATTTAAGCGAGGATGTAATAGGCAAACGAACTGTCATTATTGTTATCTCCACAATGGTTCAAAAGTTTTAAGGTAAGTCTAATATTATAACACTCATTCCTGTTATTTCCAGACGCTAAATGTAACAAAATTATTGTTGATTAAACTAAAGATGTATAAACGGTGGAGATCAATCGGTGCGCTAGCAAGAGTCCACGTGAAAGAAAAAGTCAATCACCATATACGCTTAGCATGCAGGAGAGCGATTTTTTTACCTAATCTCTATCCAGTACGACGTGATGAGTAGGGTTTATTATTTTTTTACCATATCTCCAAAACCAACGCAAAATTCTAGAGCAGTTTTGTTCAGAACCCGTACCACAAAAGGCCTCTTCATTGATTCAATCTTCTACATGGTCGTCATCAAGCTCTCTTGGGACGTCTCGCCATTATTGATTCTATAGATCATGGTACGTTTCTGCCAATGCCGTGAGTAGCCATCAGTCGTATCATCTTCGAGCGAAACGTTGATGCGGCCGGCTGGCAACAACTGCCAAACGCTAACAATGAAACCGTGCACATGCTCGGCAAGGAGCAGCCACAGCTTCACTCCGCCCACGCCGACTTGAACGGTAAAACATCTCTCCTCAAGTTCTTCTCAGACGTTTCACCATTGTTGATTCTAGATCATGGTACATGTCTGCCATCTCCGTGCGTGGCTATCATTAGTATCACCCTCGAGGAGAAAGGTCAGTGCAGCCGGCAAACAACAACCGCCAGACGCCAACCATGAACCATGCGCAGGGTCAAAATCGATTAGTACAGAGACGAATTTTCTCCGGCTGGAAATTATCGGCAGAGATCGTGATATTCAGCCAGACCAATCTGTTTCTCCGGCCGTCCGACTCACCTTGGTTGGATTCCATGTTTGGCTTTCAGGTTCCTAAAGCTATGAGCATGACCGCCGACAGCCAGCGACCGTCGTGACTCGTGACAAGTGCAATCTCTGCGTATCTGACGACTGTGTGGCCTTCCCTCGACTACTACCTGTACAAGGGTAGCCGACAGGTGTTGTTCATGGATCTTATACAAATAAAAGTTCACTCCAGTTCATCTGATCTTCTTTCTTAGATGATCACTTGACATTAGTTAGCTCTGTTTTTTCAGCTATGCCTAAAACACTCGGAGATGGGAGACGGTACAGGATAAGAAGGCCAAATCAGGGAGGGGAACACTGGACTCTTATTGGAGGTTTCTTTCATATCTTGATTTCAGGAACGGCTTTACCATCTCAGCAATATACTGCAGTACCTAACCTAAAAGCAGTGCCTCTAAATCATGGTATTATTAGCATGGATAAGCTATGATTAAATTGTACCTATTTATATTTATGTTAGTAGAATAAGCAATTTATGTTATTTAGAGTCAACTATATAAATTACGTCTTTGCGTGCATCAATCTGAAAGTCTCACTATGCAGTCCAACCACTTGCCAATCTCCTTCATCTCTAATATTTGAATCTCCTAGCATCCATATTTTGACCATGATGCAGTGTTGCGGTTCTGCTAAGGCAAATAATTTGGAATGATGGTTGATGCATCGCCATAATTTATCTACTAACTACAGTTTTAAGTACTCCCTCGGATCCGTTATTATTACTGATGCATGTTGTTCACCAATTTGTACTGCCATAGCGTTGTGTCTCCGACACTTAAATTGGACCAGAGGGAGTAGAAAAGAAAACTGCCGTTGTCGGAAACTGCATCCGACTTCACCTATCCAACAGTAAGTATGGCTGCAAGGAGGATATGGGGGACATATGGCTGGCAACACGTGTCGTGTTTGCGGTAACATGGATTTGTCGTCCAATTGACTAAGTGATATCAACTCTTCAAAAATTTATTAGCACTAACGTCGTTGATCATATATTTCAGATGAATTGGTTAGGGCTGAATGGAGCAGCACATACTATATTGGCCTTTCTCTACGGCAGTCTGGCGCGCCCAACAAAACAAATTCAGTTCATATGCATGCACAAACTACTCTAGCTGTTGGGACGGCATTGTCTCTACGGCAGTCTGGCGCGCTCAACACAAAAACTTCAGTTCATATGCATACACATACTACTCTAGCTGATGTGATCTTACACGATCAAAGTTTGCATGTATGTTACAAATACAGAAACAGCAAATAGCATTTGATCGATGGTTACATACCTCAACATTTATGGACGTATATATATCCTGAATTCCTGACCAGTTGAAAGTGGACTGAGGCAAATCGCGCCCTTAGTGATGTTACGGCGTGGCATGAGGAACTGCATGCCCGGCAACCAATGACAATGTTAACTACACGGCGTGGCATAAGGAACTACACACACTCAGAGATTTCGCTATATTGCTACTGTATGTTAACCAATGACAATGCCCTTCAAGCTGAAATAATATCAAACCTAAAATCGATTAACACGTACAGCTCCGTGACGGTAACACATGGTGCAGGCAGCACATGCAAGAGAATGGCATAGCATACATCGAATAGATGGGAATTTTACTGAGTACACTCAATGGATTGGATACAAACGTCACAGAGTAGAGAACGTGTATCACTATTGATCAAAGGCTAATAACAATGAGTAATGGATCATCTTATGATCAAAATTTGGGGGGAAAATATAAATGTGTTCAGGTTCGCGCCGGGTCGTGGATGGTGCAGTCCACACGGACATTACCGGCCACTGCAATCTACCTTTCAAAATAAGGGACGGCAAGATACAGCCTCGATCAACGCCATATCCGTGGATCTCTCATGAAATGTACCAAAATCCACTTCTCTCTTATATTGTCTTTCTAAAGAAATGGGAAAATATATCTTTAAAATCTCTCAATCATGAATATGGCGTCTACATTCAGCAGAGTAAAATGAACTGGTCTTACTATGCTTCACATGCATTTCCTCAACGTGGTCCATTTTAAATACCTACGTACATATATGCTAAAATTAAGATCTAGGATGGAGAAGCATGATGGAATTTACATGTGCCACCTCCTGCGGCAAGCTCAACACGAGAAGTGAAGTCAGATGAAATAGCTATGTTGCTACTGTTATGTTTCCTAGTGACAATACGAATCCTGCTGAAATTAGATCCAATGCTACAATCAAATTGGGGAAATAAAATACAACAAATAGAAATGCGGAAGCAATAGTGCAGGACTGCAAGGTGAGACTGGAGCAGCGAGGCATGTGACACCTTGCCTGCTGAATGTATGCTGCAGCTGTCCCCACTGAACGAGGACGACGCGAGCGGCGAGCGCCGTAGTGGGAACAACCGGGGGGCACCGCGGGACGTTCAGATCGAGCCTTCAGGGCGGACGCCGTGGCGCTCCGCTCAGGTCATGTGCCGCAGATCAGCCTCCAGGCAGTGGGTAAGCTCTAGGTATCCATGGCCGCTGCCAATCAATCGTCGACGAGGTAGGGATTTGTCTAGAGAAGTCAAGGATTGAGAGCTGCACAAGACGAGAGCAGCAGAGAGTTTTCCTTACCTACCACGAAAAGAAACGCTGGTAAAAAAGCACAGCGTCCAAAGTTTCATCGTTGGGCAAAAAAAAAAAAAAAAACTTGGAACGTAGTGCACTGAGAAATGGCTAATTTTTTTAAAATAATACACTAAAATTATTTAATTACAGGAATAACACGCGTTTCAAATTTTTTCTAAAAATAGGATCCCGTCGTCTTCGTCAATGACGACGTCGACCTGTCGTCGTTGGCAATGACGAGAGGGCCCACAGGTCCACGCGTCGAACGCTTACTGGCTGAGCCACGTCGTCGCAGTCGCCTCGCTGGCTTGTCGTCTTCGCTGGCCTGTCGTCCACGCCGATGACGACATTGGTGGGCCCCGTCGTCCACGGCAATGACGAGAGGTGGCTGCATGCATGCAGGCGACAGCCCGGCCGCGCGATTTCCTCTCTCCTCACTTCTTTCTTCTTCCTCACTCGCCTGCGTGTTCTTTGTTCTTCGTTTCCTCTCACTGCCTCCCACACAAACCGAATTAAATCTCCATTTTATACCAATAATCTTCGGATTTGCCACCATAAATCGGTGCTAGAAGGTTAAGAGAAGCTAGGGGAACTCCGATCTGTTGATGGGATAGCTCGTGGAGGTTGTGGTGATGGTTGGCGGGTGGGGGTGATGGTGGTCGTGGAGGGCTGCATGGTGGTGGTGGTGGTGGTGCTGGAGGCCTGCATTGTGGTGGTTCTGCTCGTGTTGGTGCGCCGTTGATTCGAGACTGCCGGACGGCGTTGCCTCTCACGCTTCAAGGGTATGATTCGACGGTCATATGCTATATTTGTGACGGTAGTAATTTTGTAGTGCTATATTTGTTATATGTATGAACATGCATTGTTAAGAAATAGTTTGTGACGGTAGTAAATATTGTAGCTATATTTCTAGCTAAATATTTGTAGGTATATTAACGATGGTAAATATTTATTTATGTCAGCGGAGATATCGGATTTAGTGAAGATCAGGTTTTTCTATGGTGCTGGAAGAGTCCAAATTTGTGAAACGGGAGCTGATCTGAGTGAGTTTGCTTATATAGATGTTGACCTCCCAGCTCCTCAAACATGGTCTATAAGTGAGGTAAAAAATTGGGTGACGGAAAGTTTAGGGCTTGATAGTCAACACAGACCGTCAGTGTTCATGCTTTGTGGAGCAATTCAAGGACAAATATTTACTTCGTTTTGAAACCACTGGAGTCTGATTCTAAATGGGCGGGATGGTTAAAAGGTTGCGCAAAAAGGAATTGTTCTCCTTGTGCCCTAGTCCTTCCCGCCTTCAACGAGGTCAGTGTCCCTGAGGACGAGTTTTCTGCCCATGAAGGTGAGGGTGCATATGATCCTGACCAGGGAAGTGAGTCTATGTCAAATTATGTGTCTGATTTTGGTGGAGGTGGGTACGACTCAGGCCAGAGCAGTCAAGTTGAAGTAGAAAATGAGGTAAATGACAGTGGGGAGGTGGATGGCGACGAGGTAGACGGGCAAATGAACGGGCACATGCAGAACGAGATGGAAGCTGAAGATATAGATGGCTATAGTACTGAAGGCGATGATTCCGATGAGTCAGACGGAGAAGAGAACATAGATGAGGTACCAAATCCTGCAGCATGGGATCGGGACTTTTCTACGACCATGACCGTAGATGATGGTCATGATTCAGCATGGGAATATCATGAGAACAACATTGCGAAGGGTGCTATGTATACTGACAAGCAAGCTTTGAGGGATGCAGTCATCAAATGGGCATTGTCCACCTGGAGGGTTATGAATACTGTGGTGTCCAGTCAGAAATATTTGACAATGGAATGTGCTGAAATAAATTGTCCCGGCAGGGTGCATGGACATCTCCCAAAGAATGGTCTGGGTTGAGACTGCCGGGTTTGATATCGCTCTATACAATGCCTACCTGCAGAGGTACATGTCAGGAACACGGCTACAAATCGTTCAGCACTCTCACCCAGAGTTTATACCTGCCCCTACTACGTGGGATACGTACCCGACATATGACACTTCTGCGTCCAGACAGCACGCGGTAATATTTTGTTTCTTTTCACTAATTCATCTATCTGGTACATGCTATCACACACACACACACACACACATATATATATATATATACATATATTTAGTCCGTTATATTTCTATTGTCAGGCTAATTTGACACAGGAGATTCAGAATGAGTTCGCTGAGTACGGACGTTCTCTTTCCACTGGCCCTCTTTTGGTACCACGGGAGGAGCCGATGTCCTGGATCAGGAGGCTGGAGGGAAAGCTACGGGACGTCGACGCGACACTCACGTGCACCCGCAGAGAGGACGTTGTTCGCCACCCGGCTGGACAACGGACCCCGTGCCCCCCTACACGACGCCAGCAGCGGCAACAACAGCAGATGAATCAGGAGCAGCATCAGCACGAGGAGGAGCAGCATCAGCACGAGGAGGAGCACCATCAGCACGATGAGCAGCATCAGGAGCAGCATCAGCACGACGACCATCACCGACAAGAGCCGCGTCCACGTATATCAGCACATTCTAGGCCACCTCCTCCTGACCAACCAGGAGGCTCGACGTGGCAGGGTCCCACTTCCAGTTACGGATATGGGCCACAGTCTCCACCTCAGTACCGAGGTCCCGCCCCGTCATACCATGATTACGGTACATATATTGTTTTCAAATTTCAATTGGGCCCGCGTATTTCTTACGTACTAACGATTCCATCTGTAGGATCCTATGGACATCATGCGGGTACGTCCGGACACCAGGCGTCCGGATCTGGATCAGCGTGGGGGAGTGACCAAGTGGGGGGGACACTGCAGGAGATGTCCCACTGGATGAGCATTTTTGACACTGCAGGATACCCAACGCAGCCGTCACAGGGTCACATTCAGCAGACTCCTCCACCATACCCCACACAGGATACACAGCATAACGTGGACTTCACAGTGCCTCGTCAAAACAGGGCACCACACAGGTATGGGTGGTCGACGCCCACCGAGCCCCCTCTTCGTGATCCTCGGCCACGCAGGGGCCAGTGATATCTATGTATTTCGATTTGTATGTGAGACATATTATTATCTATGTAGAAGACATATTATTATCTATGTACGAGACATATCCTTCCACATTGCATCGATAAATTAATCTAACATACAACTACAACTCTACGTTACAACTTCAGTACTTCTACATACTGGATCTTAAAGATACTTGTAAATAATACATGGAACTCAACGATAACTAATTCTGATCAACGACTTCACTTCCCTCTACCACGTGTTCGTGATGGAGGCATGAAGTCATCATCACTATTTTCATCGGCGACAGCCTTCGATGCGCCAACACTCTTAAACTTACGTCTGCATTTGCCTCTTTTAGGAGGCATGAAATCATCATCACTGTCATCTTTGGCCTTTGATATAGCCCTCTTCACGTCATCAGCGTACAATGCATTCTGTGGGCGCCCATCAGGACAAGCGCCAAAAAGAGCTTCCATCCAACCAAAATGAGGGATCTCTTTGTTCAAAAACTGTGCGTCTGCGGGCCAGCGCTGCACAAGAACAATACTAGAGGAAAAAATTTCAGACAAATAACACTATATTCTAACATAATATAACTTCTGTACTCAGTTACCTCCACGTGAAATGCATAGGCCTCCCGCGAAAAATGGATTATCTTTGACTTAGGTGTCATAGGCATGTCCCGTAGACCCGCCTCGATATCTTTTAGCTCATTCACTCTCTGCCACTTCCACCGCCACCCATCAATTTCATCTAAAATTTCTTCAGGGGTCATATGCGGGATATTGTATTTTTTGGCTATAGTTTCTCTCAGCTCACGAATGTTTCCCCACTCACTAACTAGCTCCCTATAACAGCTCTTCGCCCTACCCTCCCTAATACTACCATCAGTCCATCTTACGGCTTCATACAGAACACACTATGACCTATGTTCCAAACTAGGACCCGAACTACCAGACATCCTTCCTATGCGACTAAGAAAATCACCACACACCACACGCCTCCATCACAATGTCTGCTGGGGTATATATAAGCTCACGCGGGAGAAAAAGGGCGGGAGGAAATGGGCGGGAGAAAAAGAGCGGGAGAAAAATGGCGGGACGAAATGGGCGGGAGAAAAAGAGCGGGAGGAAATGGGCGGGAGAAAAAGAGCGGGAGAAGATGGGCAGGAGACAAATTGCGGTAACGACCGGGAAACACAAAATTAAATCGTAAGTTAGCGGTTTTTTCTTTTTTTTTTTGGCCCTATCGTGCTCTGCTGCCGCGCTCTGCCGTGGAAGGGCAACGTCGCCGTCGGCAAAGACGACAGGCGATCGTCGTCCTCCACAAAGACGACGTTGCATGGCCTCTCAGGACGACAGGCCAGTCGTCATCGTCAACGACGACAGCCTGCTCGTCGTCCTCGTCAACGACGACAGGGCAACGTCAAAACGCGTAATATTTCTGGAATTAATTAATTTTAGTGTATTATTTAAAAAAAATTAGCCTGAGAAATGTACGTAGAGATATGCAAATGTTAATTAAAATAGTATAATTAATATACTCTGTATTATTTCCTTTTCACCGGATCAAAGAATAACATTGAACGAATTGAGAACACAAATTATGATTTGGCCTCCCTAATAACCTCTTTAAGTGACATATGTTCACGGTGGAGTTAAAATCGGAGCTCATAAAACCTACCGGTACAAAAAATATTTAAGACCAAATAAACATTCAAATGTCTTATAATCTCATAATGTTTAACTAACATATAAAAAGTTTGTCTAGCCATGCAATTGCGCGGGCCACCCCGCTAGTTCTCCTAATAACACCATAGAGGATAAATTTGCTTATGTTGAGAAATACTTATGTGGTTTGCAATTATCTTTAGTTCAAAATCTTTGTTACAACCATGATATTAAACTTGATATTGATCTTAATAACCATTTTGAAAGAGGAAAGCATGCTAATGAATTCCAAAATAAATTTAATGATCCTCTTTGTTTGCCTAAATTATCTAAGTTGAATGATTCTTGTGGTTATATGGTTGAATTTGCTTTTACTGCTTACAACTATTATGAGAGAGGAAGAGATAAGAATCCCCTTTATGTTTCTATGTTATTTAAAATGCAAGCTATTGATTATTATATGCATTGGTTACCTCAAATTTGTTGTTATTTATTCATATATAAAATTCCAATGCATAGGAAGAGAGTTAGACTTAAAAGTAAATTGTTTAATATTCTGTGGTGTGTTCCTTATGCTTTAATTTCCTATTCGGTTTGAGCACACCTTTATATCTTTACAACATGTAAAATACCTTTACCTACTGTTTTGTGACAATTAATTTAAAGATTTTCATTTTATATAAAATTTGGGAAAGTAAATGAGAAAGATGAGTAATGGAGAAGTTGGGGTCAACCTTGAACATGAGTTGTTCATGCCAATGGAACCGTTGCAAAGTCTCTATCATTTAAACTTTTCCCAAAGCTAAAACCAAATAAAAAGAGTGTTTTATTGTTGTATATATTTGCTTCTTCTTTTGCCTTTTTGCTAAATCAAAAACAACAAAAATATTTTCTTTCTTGTTTGTTTGTTTCTCTTGAATATTTCTTGGTTCTTTTGCTTCTTTGGTTTTGAGTCAAGGTGCTTGTTTACTACTGTAACATCACCTTTGTATCTTATTTTTTAACTTTATGGAAAGAATAACCTCTTTTGAGAGATAGGATCAAATAATAGTAATTCGCTGTCCAGTTTTTGACAGATTTTGTCTTTATTTTGCATTACTCTCATTACTTGTGTTTTGTGTAGTTCTATTGATCAAAGAGCAATACACAACCATAGTAACAGTAGCTAATGTTTAGAATCAACTCATGATATGTCTTTGTTGTACCTATGTGGATTTAATTTATGAAGGCGCTAAACCCTCTAATCAAGTTTTATGATGAGTTTTGTGTAAAGAGAATTTTAAGGTGGAAGAGTTGAGGGTGATGAACAAGATCAAGAGGGACAAAAACTCAAGCTTGGGGATGTACCCCTAGGCTCACCCTACATATATAAAATAAGTACCAGAATTTAAGCTTGGGGATTCCAAGCCACCTCACTCCAACCATCTTGATACCAAGTAAGTAAGCTTAGCTATATGGCTATAAAGAAAGCGCTTTACGGGAGGCAACCCGGTTGTTTTTATTTGTGATTTTCTTTGTGTCCTCTTGCTGTAACAAGAGACTTAGTTTTGAGTTTAGTTTCTGGAATTTTTAATAAAGTGCCAAGTTTTACCCATTTTGGTTTGAAAAAGTTGCTTATAGCGTTCGGAGATTTTATTCTGCACGAATCTGTGCACGGTATGATTTTTAGTTCTTATTCTGTAAATTCGAATGAGTTCATATTTGAACTGTAGTTGCAACTTTTCATCCTCTGTATGAATGATTTTTTCGGAATTTTTTGACAAAGTTAAGTAGGGTAGAAAAATACGTTTTGCTGCTGCTGTTTTTCTGGACAGATTCTGTCCCATTTTGTTTGATGCATTCTTTGAACTTTTAACTTGAATCTTTTTTATCCAATTGAGTTTATGAGGAGGCATACACCATTATACACTTTCTGGACATTCATATGAATTTTTATTTGAGGATTATATGCATCAAGAAATCTATTTGTCTATCACTACTAATGCCACCCCACAGAAAAGAAATGGGAGAAACGGTGTTTTGAAGTTTTTTCACAGGGATTAGAGCAGATGCACCAAGAGCTATCCAAGGATGGTGAAGACCATAAGCTTGGGAATGTGAAGACAACCCCATTGGACCTACACACTCTTGGTTTGCACACGTCTAACTTCTGTTTTTCGATCGAAGCACTTTATCGCATAAACTTGAAGCGTCTTTTGTTTGTTTTATTTAGGTTTGATTTTTATTTGAGAGACCACCACACTATCATCTATATATGAAAGAGCTACTGGAAATTTGGGTTGAATTAAGTTTTATGCTATTAAAAGACCGGGAAAGGGATATTTGAGTTGATTCAAAAATATACATATAGTTGCATGATTCATGTGCTTTTTAATGAGTATTAGTTTGCAAGTGTTTTATCAAGAGCTATCTTTTATTCATGTTTTGATGCTGAATGTTACTTTACTTTGTTTAACATGGATTGGTTAGTTCTATGTACACTTATGCATGTATTTAGACGGTCAACTTTCTCCCTTTTGCTAGCCCAAAAATTCCAACAAGTAAAAACTTGTTTCCAACACCTTCAACCAATGTCTTTCCAGTGAGTCCACCATATCTACCTATTAGCTTTATGCTATTCCGAGTATGTTTATCATGTTATTTGTATTAGCCTTGTTACTGAAGCATCTTGATAAGTTCTATAACAATGCTGATCTGCCCTGGGTTAAACTCATCAGAGAATCATATTATTTTGAGACTGTACCACATGCTGTGGTGCTGAGTGGCTCCTTCTGGTGGAGAGCCATTTTAAACCTCTCAGATACCTGGAGATCGATCTCACATTGTCAGATCAGAAGTGGCACCTCTGCCCTGTTCTGGGAGGATGTCTGGCATGGTATGCCCTTAGCTGGGAAATTTCCTAGGTTGTTCTCCTTTGCCAAGGATAAATTGGCCTCGGTGAAGGATTTCATTGCCCTTGAACAGTTATCTGATGGGTTCCAGCTGCCCCTATCTCTGGAGGCCTTCCAGGAGTACAATTCCCTTCATTCTCTTCTTGAGGGAGTTGAGTTACAGCAGGGGGATGACAAGTGGATATATAACTTCAACAATGGACTATATTCCCCAAGAGCTACTACAACCTTCACTTCTCTTCGATGCCAAAGGATGGGCCATCTGGTTCTATATGGAAATCTAAATGCATGTCGAAACATAAGGTCTTTGCTTGGTTATTATTACATGACAGACTTAACACAAAAGATATGATGCTGAGGAGACATTGGAAGGTGACTGACAACAATGACTGTGTGTTATGTAATGCAAGCTGCCTTGAGGACTGGAGCCATCTCTTCTTCCAGTGTATGTACAGTTCTAGAATCTGGAATTATTTGCAGATTGAATGGATTGATGGCACTTATGCAGCCTGTTTACAACATGCAAGAAAGAATTTTTCTGGACCCTGCTTCACTGAAATTCTGATTTTGGCCTGCTGGAACATTTGGAAACAGCGTAATGCTTGGATTTTCAAGGATATTAGACCCACTTTTAGAGGCTAGAAGGCTGGGTTTGTATATGATGCCTCTCTGCTTAAGTACAGAGTAAAGGCTAAGATTCTTCCTCTCTTAGAATCATGGCTTAGTAATCTTGTATAGTGTATAGTTTTAATTTCTGTCTGTATAGTTGCACTCCTTGTAAATTTGTACTGGTTACTTTGTGGGTTTGAATAAAAGGCTGTGGGGGGCTCCCCTGCAGTAGTTAAAGCTTCAAAAAAACGATATTTAACTTAAACTTGCTTCGTGTCCCAAGTTGAGTAACAACATGGTGTAGCTACTTGTATTCAAGGGGCATGAGACATTCAACCTATACTTTGTCAAGCACACTACTCATATTTGCTTTCACTTTAAACTTTAATCATTCAAGATGCCATGATAGGGGTAATGAGAGCTTGACACCAAGGATTACCACATTGCAATCATCAACTTAAGTAGAAGAGTTTGGAAGTTTGATGAAACTTATGCATGTTTTACCTCTACTCATATATATATATATATATATATATATATATATCTTTCCAAAGTGTCCACCTTTTATATTCAGATTTTCATGAACACTCTATGACCATTGTAGGATGTTCTTACTTTTCATTATGCATACATGTGGTCCATAGTACTTTCTTTCATGTTACACTTTGTGAATTATCATTGAATATCCTTGCATTGAATACTTGATATCACTTCATAATCTATCTTGTATATTGCTACTCCTTTGAAGAATGAATCAATTGACTCTATGTAGCAATAGTAATCATCTTTGATATCCATTTATAGTATTAAAATGTAAAGTCCATGTTAGTTTTATCACCTTCATACTCGAGGACGAGTATTGGTTAAGCTTGGGGATTTTGATGCATGTAAAATGCATAAATGAACTTTACATTTTATTACTTGATATTCCAACTTATCTGCATCATATATGGGTTATATTTATGTTTTATAGTGATTTTAGGGATAATTCACAGTTTCCCTATTTATTTGGAATTAACCCTGCAGAACCAGAAAACCCCCTTTTCCATGTTTTTGACTTTCAGGGACCAAACGACGTCCAAATGACCTAATATTTTATGGGGCCCAATATTTGGAAATAAGAAGACGTACGAGCCAAGGATCCGCGAAAAAGGAAGTCCGAGGAAGAAAATAGATGGTCCCACGCGGCCAGATTCCTTGGCCGTGTGGGACCACCTCTTTTATTCCTCATGGCTCCGATGCCGTCCGTTTTCCTCTCCGTGGCTTCGTCTTGACCTAAAAACGTCTATAAAAATAGTCCCCCGAGGAGTTTTGTGAGGGGGCGGTGGAGAAACACAGAATACACGAAACAGGAGACAGAAGGCTGCCGCCGGAGAAGATCAGATGGGGGAAACACCGCCGGAATCACCTCCGGAAGGCTCCTCCATCCCCCCTCCGGAGTCTCCATCAACACCACAATCTAGACCAGCACCATCTCCATCACCATCTTCGTGATCCACTTCATCCCCTCATAGTTTGAGATTGTTTGAACCCTAGCAATTGTCCAAGTACTATTCTACATGCTTATGAATTGCTACTTGTCATTGCTTTGTGGGGAAATTATATTTTCTGATTGTGTTGTATCACTTATACCATTGAATCATATCATGTCTTTGCATTGTGAGTAGTTCTCTCATGTTCCTGGCAGCATAAGATGGATTGGCAATGATTTTTACATAACATGTGTTGGTATTTTGTCTAATTTTTATCTTTTATGTAATTCTATGATGGTGTTGTGCGAACATCGACTGCACATCACTTCACCTATATGGGCTCATAGGAGAACACCGTAGTGTAACGGAGTGAGGAAGACTTGGGAGGACAGTAAACCTGAGACCGAATCATGAAGTTGCATTATGAGGGTATTAGTATCGAGGACCTTAGAGTGTAATGTTATGGTCGGACTTTATGTCTTAATAACTCTTGTGCAGTCATTTACTTAGCCATAGGAACCATCATAAGGGGTTTAGTTTATTTATTTAGCTTTCCCTAATTATGGCTCCGTCCAAAGAAGATTAAAACCTGACAAAATGTTACCTTGTTGTTCTAGAAATATTTATGCCATAAAGTTTAGGTAGCCCTTGGGAACGTTCTCCATTTATAAAAAACACACACTTGAGCTTGTCCTCTTGCTGCATAGAGGATTGGGCTTTCTCTCTATGAGAGCTTTCACTCGTCATATTTTATTGAAAACTCGACACCAAAAGCCCAAAAACACTTGCATCATTTTTCTTTGTCTAGGGCATAGATAATAAGAATAGTGACACTCTTATTTGAAAGGATAAACACTTATACCTTCTACTCCTCGTGGGATCTGAAAGTGCATGGTTACCCCCATGCGTGATTTTGGTAATTAATGACAATCCTTATGGACTAATGTTTACATTGAGATATTCTTATAGATCTTGTCCATGGGAAAATATTGGAATTCATGTGTTGGACTCTTGAAGATGACATGATGACCAATGCTCTATTCAAGGGTTTATATGAAGAATGGTCATGTGTAGAGTTGAGCTCATTGCAAGTATGTCTTGGAAAAGAAGATTGAGTGAACAATCATGTTTACCTCCAAGCCATCATACATATCAAGAGAAGAAGATGAAGTGCAAGTTCAATATGATGCATCTCGGAAGATATCATTTGATTGAAACTTGCAAAGGAACATGAAGACGGAGCTTAGCGAGGCCCTCCCATAATGGAGTATGGGGGAGCATTTGGAGAAGTCTTCATCAAGAATGTGCTAGCAAGCACAATCAAGAAAGGTGTTCCAACTTGAGACAGTCAAGATCGTCATCATCGAGCTCAAGTGGAATGCGCAAGGCAAAGGTATGATCTTGATAGGTTTTCTTTTTTACCGGTCCCATGTTGTTAGTGGGAGACCGGGTTTTAGGATAGACGGCGTACTATCAAGAGGGGCTCTCAAGTGAGTAACTATGATATTTCTCTGCATGATCTTGTAAAGCTCTTCGTTGTGATTCCAACGAGCCCGAGAATATCGAAAACGGAGTCCGGATGATCAAGATATCTTCGTTTTCGTGTTGAGTGTTTCTGCAGTTTTCTGAGGGGCGGAAGTTCCGATTTTTGGCCGGAAATTCCGGCCATCCGGAAGTTCCGGCCAAACTTCCGGCCAAAGTTCCGGCCGAGTACATAACCATTTTTTAGTCGCTTTTCTGGGGGTCCGGAAGTTCCCGGCCGGAAGTTCCGGCCCCAGGACCGGAAGTTTCGGCCCTAGGACTGGAAGTTCCGGCCTAAGTGAGCCTGCAACGGCTATTTCGGTGGGAGGGGCTATAAATACCCCTCCCCTTCTTCAACCTTGAGCAGCTCGTTTTTCCCCTCTCTCCTCCATTGTTTGACCTTGGAAAAGCTTGTCCCCTCTCAATCCCTCCCATGATTCTTGCATATCTTTGAGGGAAAAGTGAGAGGAGATCTAGATCTATATTTTCACCAATCCATCTCTCCTCTAAGTGAGGGGAACCCTTTGGATCTAGATCTTGGAGTTCCATTTGTTGAGTTCTTCTTTGTTCTTCCTCTCTTCTCCCCCCATAAGCATTAGTTGCTTTTGGTGGGATTTGAGAGTGAAGGATTTGAGCACTTGTGCTCTTGCCTTTTGCATTTGGTGCATCGGTGTGCTCTCCACGAGGATTCGTGGAAGTTGAAAGCTTGTGAACTTGTTACTCTTGGGTCTTTGGACCCTAGACGCCCACGTGGTGGTTGAGACCCTTGGTGGTCACTTGTAGCCGTTCGGGAGCCCCCAATCCCGTTGTGGGTTGTTCCCCAGATTGTTGTTGAAAGCCATTTGGAAGCCCCCAATCCCGTTGTGGGTTGTGCCCCGGATTGTTGTTGAAAGGCTCCGGATTCCGCCTCGAAGGAATTCTGATAGTGGAAGGTGAACCAAGCCTTTGTGGTGCGGTTCATCGGAGAAGAAGGCGAAACCTTTGTGGTTGTTGAACCGTTGTGTCGGTTCACACCTGTCCAACGAGACGTACTCCCTTAACAAGGAGGAACTCAGTAATACATCCTCGTCTCTGCGTGCCTCGGTTATTTCTATACCCGAGCCTTTTACTTATGCAATTTACATTGTGATAGCCTTCGTGCTTGAAGTATTCTATAGCTATCACCTTGTTGCTTGTCTTGCTTAGCATAAGTTGTTGGTGCACATAGGTGAGCCTAGTTTATTTAAGTTGTCGGCTTGTTTTTTTAAACACCTAGTTTTATTCCGCAATTAGCAAGCCTAGACCGGAAAAGTTTTATTCGCCTATTCACCCCCCTCTAGGCGACATCATTGTCCTTTCAATTGGTATCAGAGCCTCGGCTCTCTTTTTGGGCTTTACCGCCTAGAGAGTAAAAGATGTCGTTTAGAGAATTAGTGCACGATCCCACTTTTATATTTGATGGCACAAATTATGATGTTTGGAAAATTCGCATGCTTAATCTTTTTAGGGCCATGGGTCCAAATTATATTAAGAGGATTGTAGATGTGAGTTTATCTCCTCCAAAGGATTCCCAAGAATTATCTTTAGAGGATGAGATAAACTCTCATCTCGAGACTCAAGTTACTAATGGTCTTATATGTGCTTTGATCGATGTAGTTCTTGCTTCAATCCTGCCTTTTCGAAATGCACATGAGCTTTGGACCAAGCTTCAAGATATATATGAAGTGTCCAAAATTATTGAGGATGATTGTTCTCCCTCCACCTTCGGTCGTGATGAGTTCACAACTTCTTCCACTTCACCAACATGTGATTTGTCACAAGGTAATGATATGGTGAGTGGTGATAGAAATTGCATTGGTGACGGTGAACTTACTATTGATTATACTTCTTCTCTATCACATTGCAATGTTTTATTTTTGGACTTAAACTCTTCTAGCACTCCAAATGTCATACATGCTAGAGTTGATGGTCCTTGCATATCATGTAATAGTTGCTTAACTAAATCTAATGATGATATGCTCTCTATGTCTTGTTGTCATGAAAATAATGCTTTCATATCCTCTAGTACTTGCATGACTAACAATGTAGAGGAATCCCAACATTTGTTGGAACAAGACATGGACCTCAATGGTGCTTCAAGTTATTCTTCATCCTCCTCACCCATTAATCATGTTTGCATCATGGCTAAGGATTCCAAGGTAACTTCTACCTCGAATCCCAAGATATGTGATGATGTGGTTGAGGATTCTCATGGAGAAGATTTTGACTTCGAAACCTTAACCAGGAAGGGTGAGATTGTTCTTGGTGCTCTTCCCAAAGGTAGTGAAGCTATCTCTTCTCTATGTGAAATCGTTGCTCATGGTATTAAATGTATAGAAATCATTGAGGATTTGGATACTCAATTTGAGGAAAAATGTAAAATTAAGAGAGAAGATGCTATTGAAAAAGCATCCTTAGAGAATGCCCTTGACGAAGAGCAAGAGCTTCGAGTGCAATTTGAGGAAAAATGTAAAATTAAGAGAGAAGATGCTATTGAAAAAGCATCCTTAGAGAATGCCCTTGACGAAGAGCAAGAGCTTCGAGTGTCTCTTGAGGAGAGACTTGAATCTCTTGATGAATCAAATGATCTTATCATTGCTAAAATCATTAAGGAAAGAGATCATGCTATTGCAAAATATAAAGTGCTTAAAAAGGAAAAAGTTGAATTTGGTGTTGGCAATGCTAGACTAAGTGAGGACATAGAGAAACTTGACAAAGCTCACAAGGCTTTAGAAAGTGAACACTCTCTCCTTATCAAGTCTCATGATCAACTCCAAACTCAACTATCTAAGAATGATAAGCTTGCCAAATTGTCTTCTTCCATTTCTAATGATAATGATGCTTGTGCTACTAACTCCACTTCTTGTGAAGCATCTATATTGAAGGAGAATGTTGAGCTAAGGGCCCAACTTGAGTTGCTAACTAGCAAGTATGGGAAATTGGAAGAAAGTCATGAAAAGCTCTCTAGCTCTAATGACGATCTTCTAGCATCCCATGCTAAGCTAAAGTTAGCTCATGAGGCTATTATGTCAAAGGTAACATCTTATGAGCCTCATGTGGACAATGGCACAACTTCTTCTCTTAATGCTATATCGTCTTGTGCTAGTCCTTGTGATTCATCCACTCACAATGTTGCTACATCTTGTGATGAATTACTTTCCATACCTTGTTGCTCTAACAATGAAGCTTCTACTTCCTCTAGTATTTGTGTTGATACTAACCATGTAGAGGAATTAAAAGAGCTCAAGGCCCAAGTCACTTCTTTGAAGAAAGACTTGGAAAAGCGTCATGTTGGGAAGTCCACACTTGACAATATGTTGAGTGTTCAAAGACGCCCCAATGACAAGAGTGGACTTGGATTCAACTCCAATAACAAGAACAAGTCCAAGATCAACAAGAAGAAAAAGGGCCAAGAACAAGTCAAAGATTCGGCCAAGATTGTTTGCTTCAAGTGCAAAGTTGAAGGGCACCATGTTAGATCTTGCCCTTTGAAGAAGAAGCATCTTAGTGAGAAGCAACAAGGGAAGAAGCTCAAGTTCAAACTCAAGTTCCTCAAGTTGAAGAACGACCTCTTCCCAAGAAGAATCAAGCTACTCCTCCTCAAGTCGGATTCCAACTAAGAAGAGAGGAGGAAGTCGATGTTGCTACCTATGCCGTGAGAAGGGTCACCTTGCTTCTTCATGCACAAATGGTACCTTATCCAACCCCATTATAGTTGATGATGTTTATTCTCTTCAAAAGGATAAGGTTGGCAATGTGTTTGCCAAATATGTTGGTACTCAAAGTGGTGTCAAGAAAAGAACCATTTGGGTTACCAAACCTATTGTGACTAACCTCTTAGGACCCAACTTGGTTGGGGACCAACAAGCTAAAACTTGATCAATAGGTGTTGTTGGAGGACATTGGAGACTTGGCTACATCATGAAGAATTAAGGGATCTTCATCAATTATATTCTCTCAAGCCAAGTCATTTGGGTTACATTGTTCTATCTCTTATCCAATGTTCCTCCTTGCGGTAACTTGTGCTTATACCATATATTCATTGAAAGTTGCTTGCACCCTTGCATGTGTTAGGTTTTGTACCTTGCTAGTGTTTGTATGTGTTGTGCTCTCTACTTACTTATCTTGAGAAATCAAGTATGTGTATTTTGGTTTGCACACCATTTACTTGTTTTTAGCCTTATTGCTTTTATATGCTATCTTATCTTGTTGGCTCTCTTTGAGAGATTAATGGACTATCCATTTTTGGAGAGTGATATGCTTTGCACTTCACAATCCTAAAATGTGTGTACATGAGGAATACCACTTAGTGTTGATATTCAATATTATCTATTCTCTATGTGGTATGTCATGCTCATGAGAAATTCAAATTCTATAATGTCCATTAATTTCTTGAGTTGGTTTTGTTTGCCTCTTGTTTTCAAATAAATGGATTATCACATTATGGGGGAGTAATAAGCTATGTGCATATTACAAGCCTAGAAAATGTGAAGATGTGAGGTTTGCCACCTAGAATTGATATTGTCAATTATCTTCTTCCTATGTGGCATGTTTCTCAAACAAGTTCCATATTTGCTTAAATGCCTTTTATCTCTCATCTTTTGGATCTTGTGTGTGAGAAAGTTTCTTGGTGCTTTGCATGATCGTTGATCAAATTGAAGCCGTCAAGAATCTCTATCTAAGCATGTGCTCAATTCCTATCTTTGTCATATGCTTATTTGTTGTGAAGTTGGTCTTGTTATCATTCCTATATACCACGAGAAATATCTCCATACTCCTTGTCATGACAAGTGATACTCACAATTGTGGTGAATTTGTAGACCATCTTCACTTTGGCTATTGCTTTGAATTGCCTTATTTTGTTGCCAAAACTGTTTTATCAAACTCTTTTGTCTTCTTGTATCCTATGGATCTTATTGCTCTTCTTGAATTTGACTAGTGTTTGTATAATATATATGGTGTGTGATGATCCCATTGGTGTGCATTTGTATTCAAATGCAAAATCATAAATAATGCACACATATTGGGGGAGCTATCCTATATGTTTTTGAACACTATTTGTCTTTAATTGGTTTTAGATCCCGATGATATGTCTCTTTGAAGACAAGCATTTTTCGTCTTGGTACTTTGTGCCATCATGAAAAATGTAGAGGGTTTGGTTATTCCTTGACCATATTTTCATTTGGTATCTTTTCATTTTGGTATCTTCAATCATGTGTTGATTTGGGTATTTGATATAATTTGGACAATTTCTTTTCGTGTCACACTAATGTGTGCTCTCTTGTTTTAATTGGTGTTTTATCCAAATTGTATCTCTTTTGGTTCTTGAAAGTCTTGTGCATGCATATTTACTATATGTATTCTTTGGCATGCTTACTTTCGTTGATCCAATATATAGGATAAACTCCATCAAATCCTATATGGCTAAGATGTGCATGAAATTCAATTTCACATTAATATGCACATATTTATGTGGAGTTTGTCCTATGTATTGTAGTTGCTCTAACTACTTTGGACCCAATGAGTTTGGGTACCATGTTGTACTTGAATTTGTTTTAGGTACATTGGAGATGCATTGGAAGCTTGTCTCATTTACAAGGAAGGTGGTGTCACCATGTGTTCATTGGAGCCAAGTTTGGATGATCGTTAACTCTTATCTTCTACATCACCAATGCTATCTCGGTAACAAGTATCTACCTCATGCATACATTTCTAGCTTTCAACCTTGTGTAGGTTGTATCTTGGCATGAATCTCTTTTGTTGCAATTAATTTGGTTCTTGCAAAACGTCTTTATTGCAAATGTGAGTAAGCCGGGATGATTACATATAAGGGGACTATATATTCATTTCTATGATTCATCGATCCCAATTATGTCAATCTAGCACTTTCTACTTAAAGTCTCTCATGTGCAACATTGATGAATTTTCAAAATCATTTGCCTTTTGTGATACTTGTTATCTTACTCGGAGCATCCTTTCGTTAACCTTTATCCCTTGTGGATATTTTTTGATGCTATGATGAGTGTGTGTTGGGAGTTCATCTATATTCCTTTAAGATAAAATTGGGCTTTGTGCTATGCTTTTGAGCAAAGATCTTATTGGTGTATTTATGACTTCCTCTTGGATATCATGATCTTTACCCCTTGTACCTATCTTGTGTGTACATGTTTTTTTGTAGACCCATATCTTATTGATTCGTGTCTACTTAGAAACTTATACACATGAGAATAGTTACACCTTTAATTGATACTAGCAAAGTGGCCCGCGCACATGCGTGGGCAACATCTTGATGGTCACTTATAAATTATTATAGGGTACTCCTACTTAAAATGGAAACAATTCCATAAAACCTAATAAAAATAACATCATGATGACATTTCAAAATTACTTAGAACCTAATATAAAGTTGACTGAAAATGTGAATTTTGTAAAAAAAATATTTTTAACATAATTTGGTATGAAGATAAGTAATCAACTTATAATGTTTTTAATGTGTGGATAGAGCGTGGTAGAGTTTCTCAGCCTAGCCGTGTTTTACTTGGTGCCCCGCGCTTCTGCTTAATTTAAAAACGGCGAGGATCCTCCTTTGGTTGCTCAAAACAATATTCTTTCAAATTTATTTAACTCAATTTATATTCGTATAACTACTTGTAGTATTGATTTATTTTTAAATTGATACATATAGTTTTAAATTTCACGGATAAATAATAATTGTGTGCACTACCTGTGATGTATTATTAGTGTTGTAGTTTTGAACTAACCTGATTCAAAACTCTGTCACCTATTTTGTATCGGATATTGTTTTTTGGGTTTTGCTAAAATTCAGCATGAGATTAAACTAAATCACATTTAATTCTTTAGCTGCTGAATTTCGTTGTGATTCGCGCCAATTTATGAGTCAAAAGTTGGAGCAGTTTTCACCTTAGAATAATTGTCGGCCTAAATAATTGACTGAGATTTATTTAGATCAGCATTGACTAAATGTTGGCCGATATATTTTTTGTTTTTCCAAATATTCAAAATAAAACTCTAAGTAATTTTTCTAGGAAATATTTTAATTAATTTGGGCTAGAAAAATGACAAATCTGACAAATTTTCGATTTTTAGATCATGGATCCAAATATGCATTTTTATCTTTTTTGACCAGGCTAAAATATAACGATTTTTATTAAAATTATACACAGTGGTAGAAGTCGATATTATCTACACATAAGAAAAAAATCAAAATTTCTGAAACAAAAAAGCTTAGAATCAACTATTTTTTAGATTACCGAGCTACATGGGCCTCACATTTCACCTTCCGACAGTGTACCTTTCCTCTTCCGTTCTCACCGTTCCGGTTCTCATTTTTTGACAACGGCTAGCCTCCAGATCTAGTTGTCTCCGCTCCCAAAAATCAATCAAATTTCAGATCGATTTCAAATTGAGGATTCGTTGTTATATTGAGGACCATGGCGGATGGCCGGTCTGAAGGATGCCATGCACTTATTTTTGGCCGACAAGCAGCGCGAGGCTTGCGGCACAGGTTTGAGCTTTTGTCCGGCGGTCTGCCGGCCGTCTACTTGGAGAAGATTGAGTTCCTAGTGCCTGTTGTTGTTCTAAATCGCCTAGGGCGCAGCTATTAATTGGTATCAGCCTTCGTACTATTCATTCTGCAATGGAAGTAGCAATACAGACTCTTCATATCACCCGATTCTCTTTTGTTTCTTCTTCCTGTCATTTTTAAATTTTTTATTTCAATCTCAGTGTCATGTTTATATGACGCTCCCAGGTTCAGCCATTCAGGGAGTTTTCATGAGCAGGTTTTCTGTGTACATTGCTGATAAATTATTTCCATTCCATAGCTTTAGATTTAAGGGTCACATTGGCACATTGTTTCCTATTTGAGTGTAGCCATTTTCTCTTTCAGATGCTTTTGTTCTAATCTGCAAGCCAATTTGCACTTCTTTAAAGAGGTCACACACCAATGTTTTTATAGTGACGCTCATGGCAGTTGTGATTTGCTTATATAATTAGCACCTGACGGTGGTCTCATGACAAAGATTTTGCAGTGTACTATAAACCATGGTACATTTTAAGTTTCAGCAATTGGCCATTTTAATCCCTTTGAGATCTAACTTAGTGATGAAACATATATTGTAAGGTTGTTCTAGTTAGTCACAAAACAGTGTTTTAAATGCCCCCTTCACTTTTTACGGGCTTGGGACTGGCATTGGCAGTGTTAGCACCCCTACCCCTACCCCAATGCATATGTAACAAAATGAGGGAGTGTTAATTCTCTTTTTTTTCATTTAGATGTTGGTACATGAATATTTATATATGTTCTAGAAATATCACAGGAATGTAAAATCACCTTTGTACATCCATTTTATATATTTATCCCTATCATCCATTGCACATGTCACCAATCTCTATAGTTATATTACTTGTGAAAACTGATTAGCGGTGTAATTAAAGAAATACATATTAAAATGTTCTGATTGACCCTTGCAGCTGTACCATACAATATGATAGAACCCTGAAACATGTTTCTTATATTTCAGTAGAGTAGTAGACCATGTCCATCCTGCCATATAGCACATAACAACTTGTAAGTATATATAAGCCATTTATTCTAACTGAAAGTTTTCTTTGTCATATCTTTTTTAAAGGTCTGTAGCATCATGTAGTTAAAGTAGCAGTATAGGAAAAATATGTCACTTTGACGTACCTTTAGAAAATTTCTTTGTAGACACCTATATTCGTCATTGACCATTACCTGCTACATACAGTTGTCCGTGTGTGAAAACTTGTTTAGGTAAATATAGTTCTACCTTGTTTAGAGATTGTCCCTAGCTTTTGTTGATTGTCATAGCAAAGCACACCGAAATAGGGTATTGTCTCTGTTTAAGAATGAAAGGCCATGCTCATTCTGTTGGTGACATTATTATTGTTGCATCACTATATTGTCCGTTCACAAATAATCATATACATGCAGTCAACTTGCAGGAGTCAATTTGGGGCCAGTTGCAGTCGTTAGTGCTGAACTTCCTCCCAGCATCGAGACTCTACCGCTGGATGAACTAAAGTGAAGTATATATCTTACGTAAAAATACAAGCCTTTTGCAGTTGTATTCATTATGGCTATCGAGGTGTGTACTGTATTAATAATACTTGTTTATTCACTTTTTAGTTTATCAAGCGTCTTCAAAATGATAGGTTGCAAAAATTACCAAAGAAATCCGTTGATATTTCAGCATTTAAGCTAATTCTCGAGCAGGATATGTGCTTGTACCAACCACATGCTAGAACATTAGTTCGATAATTCAGAAGTCTCGAGTGTGTATCTTTATCAAATATTTAGTTCAGTACTCTTATATGAGCTTACTGTAACATTAGTGGCGGGTTTATATTTTGGAGTTGCAAACTTATAATATGTGCTTGATAAAAATATGTAAACTCAATATCTGATGTAGCAATATATATTCCTCAGTAAACAAACCACAACCAATATGTTCATAGCTCAATTTTAATTTCCTTTGTTCATGTAATATCACATACAGAATATACCATCTTAGTTTAAATGGCCGACCAACTCTTGATTTTTTTCCTTTTGTATATTGTGCCACACATATACGTTGTATTTATCTTAATTGATATATTAGAAGGTTATGGACGATAGCTGATTCTACGAACAATATGATATCATAGCCACAACACAATGGCTTAGTACAAATGACCAATTGGTCAGCTCGTGATGAGAGATCCATGCCTTGATATAATATTACGTAGATGAATAATTATCAAAAATCAATGGCTGGTATTGACCTAATACAATATACTAAATACCGACCATATCTAATTTTATGTATAACTAATATTATGTAGTTATTTGAGAACAACCAATTGTCCAGCTTGCAATGATATCTTTAATTTGGAGCAGGGAATGGCAGGTTTATTTCTCCGGATTGCAAACTTATAATATGTGCTACAATGTAAAATTAACCAATATGTTCATAGCTCAGTTTTAGTTTTCCATCTTTATGTAATATCACATACACACGGTCTACCATCTTACTTCAAATGGCCGACGAACTATTGATTTTTATTTTACATATTGTGTCATGCATTTAATTAATATATCGGGCAATTATGGACAGTAGTTAGTTCTACAAACAATATGGTATCATAGCACCAACCTAAGGGCTTATTACGAATGATCAAGTGGTAAGCTCATGACCTGAGCTTTAATTCCACGCCTTGATATAATATTTCTTAGACGAATGATTATCAGATGTACAAATAAATGGTTGGCTCGGTTAACTTAAATTCAGTTTCGCATATTGACCTAATACTATTTACTGAATGCTTATCATATCTAATTTGATGTAGCCATCTAATATTATGTAGGTATTTGCACAGTACAACCAATTTTCCAACTCGCAGATATATCTAATATCATGTACACATGACCTGTCCACTCCGTAAAACTATCCATATTTCATCGTGTAGTGAACAGGATTAATTTCAGTCTTGAGCGGCTCTAAACCATGATCTGAGCGTTGATTATTCAAGTTGATTTTATACTACCAGAAAACAATATATGAGGTTCTTGTTTGTTGCACATAAAGGCTTAGTTGTTGTTGTTGCTTGTTTGTTGCACATAACATAATTTTGCAATCCCAAAAATATAATAATTAATGTCAATTTTCGTAGTTGTGCATGTCGATACTTTAGCTAATATAATAAACTAAGTCAAAGAATCTACCGAATTGTGACCAGATATTTTACGGCCCATCTTTTGTTCTGGCAATTATACATTGTATGGCAAAAAGGAAACACTTACCGAAAGTGTTATGCAAATGGTTTTCAACAACAAAAGTTAAATCCCCTCGAGCTTTAGAAGCGTGGTTGCTGAGAATACGGGCTATCCTCATCTATTTCCTCGAGCACCTCCATCATCTAGATCTCAAGTACCAACACAATATATGTAAATTTATCAGAAAATGATTCGTCAGAAAAACTTGGAAAGAGACACACATTTATTGTTCAAAAATACTTTCAGTAAAGTCTTGGTACAATCACATGTGCACCTAGCTAGCTGAAACGAATTAAAAAAGTTTATGACCAGGCATGCAAGCGTTCGCAACCTGCCTTGTAGCCGCTACAGGTTGCTTTCTGACTTCAAAAGTTCATATGCATCCTTCGCCAGATTGGATAGCGGAATTTGGTGGAAAAGAACCGATCAGATTATGGCATGCGTGCATGACGTGAAATTTGGACTGAGAAAGGATCGATCTAGGGTGCATAAGGAGATTGATTACCGATTGATTATTTACTCGTTGTATAGGTCAGTCGTCGTTGCCGCCGCCGGACTGGCCCAAGAATACGTTCAGGACTTACGGCCGTGATCCATCTGTATCAATTTGGATCGACTTGCATGCAGACCACTGCGGAGCATGCACCGGCTGCTGGCTTCTTTGTACCTGAAATCGGCGGCAACGGCGTGAGGTAGGTTTTGTCGATGCAGCCACAGCCCTGCGAGGAAGAAGAGATCACGTTTTTTGTTTCTATATTTCTTTTCACGGGAAAGAGGAAACGAAAAGGTATTTTAACATAATGGCAGAGGTGGGTAATTTATTTAATCTTGAATGTCCATAGTTCAATTAGTTAGATCAAATGGCTGTGGTTTACTGATGTAAAAAATAAATGGCCAGATGTGTCTGATTATTGTGGGATTTTCTAATCTAATTCTCTAATTTTTGGTTAGCCCTTAATGTACTTTTAATATATAATAGATTCCAATTCTTTAGTGACCACCTCTTATTGCTTTTGATTCTTTGGTGGTTTCTAAAAGGCACAAGTTTTATTTTTCATGGGTTATGCTTTTCGCATCTTGCTAAGCTTGTGGAGCTATTTGCTTTATCTCCTTTGGTGTGTGGGTATGGGAAAGACATGATATGCACTATGTGGAACTCTTCTTGAAAGACTATGTTGATGCTCTCATCCTTGTATTAGTCTCCTAAAATGTCTTTGTACCTCACACCCATCCTTTTATTTCTCCTTGCTCATGTTGCAAAACATTTTATTTGTTGCAAGTTGTTTTGCCTCTTTTCTCATTTATAATATTCTCTTGCATGTGCTTGTGTTCGAATTTATCTAGGAGGGAGTGAGGATTCCATGTTGTGCACACTATATTGAAATACAAATCCTATTTGTGCACGTACCTTGGGGAGTTCCCTCTTGATATTTAGAAAAAAAATCGGATCCTTTTTGATTGCTTGCTTCTTTCGTTGAATTATCTTCCTATTTGATATTCTCTTGCAATCTTTGGATACTCAATATAGTTTGATCTCTCTCCATCTATTCTTCATTGGATAATTGCATTTGATTTCACTCACATTATGAGAAATGCACACTTTATGGGGGAGCTCTTATTATATTGGCCTTCTTACTTTTCTCCCATTTCGGCAATCGATGCCAATGGGGTAGAAATTTAGAGAGTTTAAGGGAATATGAGTTTGTTCTCTTGCGGTTCTCTTGCATCCTTGTTTTTTGTGTTGCATGGTTGCTTAATTTCATTATATAAACCCTCGTAAAGGGATTGTCATTAATTACCAAAATGGGGGAGATTGAAAGTGCATGGTTGCCCCCATGCGTGGTTTTGGTAATTAATGACAATCCTTATGGACTAATGTTTACATTGAGATATTCTTATAGATCTTGTCCATGGGAACATATTGGAGTTCATGTGTTGGACTCTTGAAGATGACATGATGACCAATGCTCTATTCAAGGGTTTATATGAAGAATGGTCATGTGTAGAGTTGAGCTCATTGCAAGTATGTCTTGGAAAAGAAGATTGAGTGAACAATCATGTTTACCTCCAAGCCATCATACATATTAAGAGAAGAAGATGAAGTGCAAGTTCAATATGATGAATCTCGAAAGATATCATTTGATTGAAACTTGCAAAGGAGACATGAAGACGGAGCTTAGCGAGGCCCTCCCATAATGGAGTACGTGGGAGCATTTGGAGAAGTCTTCATCAAACATGTGCTAGCAAGCACAATAAAGAAAGGTGTTCCAACTTGAGAGAGTCAAGATCGTCATCATCGAGCTCAAGTGGAATGCGCAAGGCAAAGGTATGATCTTGATAGGTTTTCTTTTTTACCGGTCTCATGTTGTTAGTGGGAGACCGGGTTTTAGGATAGACGGCGTACTATCAAGAGGGACTCTCAAGTGAGTAACTTAATCGCATCTTCGTGGAGAGCTCAAACCTTTGCACACTTGCCATATCATCTTTCTTGGTTCTTATTTGGTTTTCTCCTTGTTGGATTTTGGTGCTTGTTGTGATCTTCACGACAAGCCCAAGTTCACCGAAAACGAATTTCGTATGAAAAACTTGTTGCGTTTTCGGTTTTGGAGGCTTGCCGGTTATTCCTTTTTTGGGAGGTTTTACCTTTCTCCATTTGGTTTTATTATTCCATTATTGGACTATGATGTTTCTCTACATGATCTTGTAAAGCTCTTCGTTGTGATTCCAACGAGCCCGAGAACATCGAAAACGGAGTCCGGATGATCAAGATATCTTCGTTTTCGTGTTGAGTGTTTCTGCAGTTTTCTGAGGGGCGGAAGTTCCGATTTTTGGCCGGAAATTCCGGCCATCCGGAAGTTCCGGCCAAACTTCCGGCCAAAGTTCCGGCCGAGTACATAACCATTTTTTAGTCGCTTTTCTGGGGGTCCGGAAGTTCCCGGCCGGAAGTGCCGGCCCCAGGACCGGAAGTTCCGGCCTAAGTGAGCCTGCAACGGCTATTTCGGTGGGAGGGGCTATAAATACCCCTCCCCTTCTTCAACCTTGAGCAGCTCGTTTTTCCCTCTCTCTCCTCCATTGTTTGACCTTGGAAAAGCTTGTCCCCTCTCAATCCCTCCCATGATTCTTGCATATCTTTGAGGGAAAAGTGAGATGAGATCTAGATTTACATTTCCACCAATCTATCTCTCCTCTAAGTGAGGGGAACCCTTTGGATCTAGATCTTGGAGTTCCATTTGTTGAGTTCTTCTTTGTTCTTCCTCTCTTCTCTCCCCATAAGCATTAGTTGCTTTTGGTGGGATTTGAGAGTGAAGGATTTGAGCACTTGTGCTCTTGCCTTTTGCATTTGGTGCATCGGTGTGCTCTCCACGAGGATTCGTGGAAGTTGAAAGCTTGTGAACTTGTTACTCTTGGGTCTTTAGACCCTAGACGCCCACGTGGTGGTTGAGACCCTTGGTGGTCACTTGTAGTCGTTCGGGAGCCCCCAATCCCGTTGTGGGTTGTTCCCCAGATTGTTGTTGAAAGCCATTCGGGAGCCCCCAATCCCGTTGTGGGTTGTGCCCCGGATTGTTGTTGAAAGGCTCCGGATTCCGCCTCGAAGGAATGCTGATAGTGGAAGGTGAACCAAGCCTTTGTGGTGCGGTTCATCGAAGAAGAAGGTGAAACCTTTGTGGTTGTTGAACCGTTGTGTCGGTTCACACCTCTCCAACGAGACGTACTCCCTTAACAAGGAGGAACTCAGGAATACATCCTCGTCTCCGCGTGCCTCGGTTATTTCTATACCCGAGCCTTTTACTTATGCAATTTACATTGTGATAGCCTTCGTGCTTGAAGTATTCTATATCTATCACCTTGTTGCTTGTCTTGCTTAGCATAAGTTGTTGGTGCACATAGGTGAGCCTAGTTTATTTAAGTTGTCGGCTTGTTTTTTTAAACACCTAGTTTTATTCCGCAATTAGCAAGGCTAAACCGGAAAAGTTTTATTCGCCTATTCACCCCCCTCTAGGCGACATCATTGTCCTTTCAGGATCGATACTAATACTTACACATTGAAGATTTCAACGATCCCCTATACTTGTGGGTATCAGCCGCCTCATTAAAAACCTTCCAGTCCCCTTAGGTACCCTGAAAGGAAAAGAGCGCGTCTGAAACCTGTTGCTTGTTGGCGTGTAAGTACAATTACATTGGGGTGTCGACTAAGTGTAGAAGCGGCGCATTTGCGCAGCGTTCCACGGGTTGTGGCAGAGTTCCCCTGTCTTCGAGTTCTTCAGGCGGTAGGTACCATTGCCAAGTGCTTCCGTGACGATGTAGGGTCCCTCCCATGGGGAGGCGAGCTTGTGCACCTTCTTCTACTTGAGCCGCAACACCAGGTCACCAGGGACGAAGGATCTGACTCGCAGTCGTCGACCGTGGTAGTTGCGGAGGCTCTGCTGATATACGGCTGTGCGGGAGAGTGCGATGTCTCGAGCCTCATCTAGCGTGTCCTTGTCGTCCTCCATTGCTTCATCAGCGTCTGATTCGTCGTAGAGTACCACGCAAGGTGCGTCGAAACGTGGGTCAGGTGGCATGACTGCTTCTGCTCCGTAGACCATGAAGAATGGGGTGTATTGGGTGGATCTGTTCGGTGTGGTGCGCAAACTCCATAGCACAAATGGTAACTCTTCCAACTAGGCTCCTGACGGAAGCATAATTGAGCTTGATGCCTTGGTCTGCGCAGAACTCCCTGAACTCTTCGGCTGTGAAGTTTGTGCCATTGTCGGTGATGATGCTGTTGGGCACGCCGAATCTGAAGATGATGGACCTGATGAAGTTGACCGCAGACGAGGCAGTCGAGCTTGTGATTGGAACGGCTTCGATCCACTTGGTGAACTTGTCGACTGCGACTAGTAGATGCGTGTGTCCACCCGGGATGATTTCTTCAAAGGACCCACCATGTCGAGTCCCCACTGGGCAAATGGCCAGGCGAGTGGTATCGTCTTTAGCTCTGAGAAAGGCGCATTTGGCTTGGTGGCGAACTTCTGGCACCCAATGCATCTCTTGACCATGTCTTCAGCTTCTTGCATAGCAGTGGGCCAGTAGAATCCTGCCCGAAAAGCTTTGGCGACTAGGGCACGACTGCTGGCATGGTGCCCACAGGTACCCGCATGGATATCGAGCAGGATGGATCTGCCGTCTTCTGGGTCGATGCCTCGTTGCAGTACTCCTAATATGCTGCGCTTGTACAGTTCCCCATTGATGACTGTCAAGGCTTTGGAGCGGCGAGTGATGCGCTTGGCTTCTGTTGTGTCCGCTGGCAGTTCCTGTCGCAGCATGTATGCTAGGAAAGGATTAGTCCATGTAGGTTCGATCAACAGTACCTCGATTGGTTGCGTGCTAGGCGTTTCCTGGTCCTTTGCTGGCGGGTCTTGTGAGCCTGAGGTCGATGTCGAAGGCTCGTACGGCTGCTTCAGCTTGATGGAACGTTGCTTGATACACTCGAGGAAGACTCCATTTGGCACCTTTCCCTTTCTTGAGCCAATGTTGGCGAGCATGCACTAGTACAGAACGACACATCGGATACCCCTCTATGGAAACGGCAGGCGTTAGGTGACGGAGAATCGCGCTTTCCGCGCGGCCGGTGCGTACAAACCTGACCTGGGCCGCGGCTGGCCCGTCAACATAGGTAACGGAGAAAGTATAAACTCCGTTACCCATATTATTGGCAACGGTTCCCAATGCGCCTCCGTTTCCGATATGCGCCTCCGTTTCCGATATGTGGTTCTACGGTAACGGTCATTTCGATATGTCCATTTCCAATGTGGTCGCGTTCAAGCTTCTTGGAATTCGAAGCGAGGCGAGTAAATGCCATGGCGTAGTGGAACCGCCCACTACTCCTTAAAAACCCCAATTCTTGCTAGCTCAAGATGCCACAGAATCTTCTCTCTCTCTCTCGCTCGCTCGCTCCCTCCTACTGATTAGCGAAGATGCCTCGCAGCAACGACACACAGGAGCACACTGAGTCACCGCGGGACAGTCCCCCCGTCAGCGGCGAGTCCGTTGAAGGACCGACGCCAGAGTCGAGCGATGACGAATACGCCAACTTCCATGATCCCACCTTGATGCTGGGCCCGCCGAAGGTTGATTCTGATGAGGAGTCAACCGAAGGGGAGGAGGAGGAGGACAACGACGAGGAGGACGAGGCGGAGGCGCCGGTCCGGAAGAAGGGAATCCCGGCGACGGAGAAGAAAGCCGCCGCCACCGCCTCCGATATGCTGCCGCCACCGCCGCCACCACCTCCAGTGGCCCCCAACAAGCGAGGCCGTGAGAAGGAGGAGGAGGAGGAGGAGGACGAGGCGGAGGCGCCGGTCCCGAAGAAGGGAACCCCGACGACGGAGAAGGAGGAGGATTGCGCGGAAGCAGGGCGCAAGAAAAATAAGAAGTAGCTAGCAGTAGTTCTGTAAGTTCTCCATCTGTAATTTACTTTATTATTATTAATATGTACTGCGTATGTAATGTAGTACTCACTAATATTAATTTAAGTATCCTATAAGTGGTTTTCTCCATATAGTAGAGATTAGGAAAATATTATTCCAGAGAGTAGTCGAAATTCCACGGAGTGGGCGCGTAGGTCCCACACCTCAGTGGAAGAAACACAAAGGAAACGGTTCTTTTAAAGAACCGTTTCCTATGTTTTACTATATATATGGGCGTACAGAGCAAAACCTAACACTCACTCGTTTCCTCACTCTGTCCCAGTATGCTAGATCTATTCGTGGCGGCGGCTCCTGGCGTTGCGACCATCGCCGGCGCCGTGGCGGCGCCGTCTCCGCCCAGACGACGGCTATCACGGCGAGGTCTTTGCCATCTCCCCCGACACGGCGAGGTCTTCGGCATCACCCCCGACATGGCGAGGTCTTCGCCATGTCCCCCGACACGGCGAGGTCTTCGCCATCTCGCCCGACACGGCGAGGTCGTCGCTTTGTCCGCTTCCTCTGCCTCCACCACTTCCGGATCTGCTAGATCGATCCAACGGCGACGTGAAGAAGGTATCAGATCCACTCTTTGATGTAGCTAACTTGCCCATTGTGCACATGATCTAGAGCAACTAGTTGTAGTTTAGCTAAATTGTTGATAGTAGTTCAGTTCACATCCGGTAGTTCTATCTAGATAATTTTTTGATGTAGTTAACTTGCCTATTGTGCACTTGTAACTAGTTGTAGTTTAGCTAACTTGTTGATAGTAGTTCAGTTCACATCTGGTAGTTCTATCTAGATAATTTCTTGATGTAGTTAACTTGCCTATTGTGCACTTGCAACTAGTTGTAGTTTAGCTAACTTGTTGATAGTAGTTCAGTTCACATCCGGTAGTTCTATCTAGATAATTTCTTGATGTAGTTAACTTGCCTATTGTGCACTTGCAATGTAGTTTAGCTAACTTGTTGATAGTAGTTCAGTTCACATCCGGTAGTTCTATCTAGATAATTTCTTGACGTAGTTAACTTGCCTATTGTGCACTTGCAATCGGTTGTAGAGTAGCTAACTTGTTGATAGTAGTTCAGTTCAGATCCGGTAGTTCTATCTAGATAATTTCTTGATATAGTTAACTTCCTATTAGATTTCGGTGACACTGCATAAAAAATCCAGAGCCGGTGGTGGTCTCCATGGAAAGGATGATCGTTGTCCGGCATCGTTTGATCGGAAATGGTGAGGCTCTTGAAGGAAACATCACCTTCAAGTTATACCTCCAAATCGTTTGATCGGACTGTAAGCACACGGATATAGACGATTAAAGGTGTAAACTGTTTTCACATTAAATTATATCTATGTCATGTATCATCATATTTTGGCTCTTCTCTAACTATCAATCCATGTATTTTTATGTAGAAGCACAAAGCTGATCCGAACAAACTTCGGCGACACCGTCCAAAGCTGTGACGTTATTATATTTCGGCGACACCGTCCAAGATGGAGCAAGCCTCAGTACGAAGATTTTAGCAATTTGGCTTGGTGTAGTTTCTGTTTTTTCAGTTTCTCCGGCTATTTTGTGATGTGTGTTTAGGGAGCAAGCCTTAGCTGCAGTTTAGGGAGGCATGAGAATGATAGGATTAGCGAAGCATGTGTAACTCAACTTTTGATGCTATGTAATGGTGACAATTGTTATATACGTGATGAACGGTTTTGTTAGCAACTTTGTGCTACTGCTGTGATATTTTGAATGTCAATTGGTAACTGTATTTCTGCTGTAGGCTTATGAAAAAATCTCAATGCAAACGAGTAAAACAGAATCTCCGTTTCTGATGTCCCGATACATCGGTAACGGAGACTGGATGGCAACCGTAGCCAAAATCATGCCTCATCGGTGACGGTTTTTTGCCTCCGTTACCGATGAAGGCCTTCACATCAGTGACAGAGGCGGGGACACGGACCCTTTCTCCGTTGCCGATGGGCTTTTTGGCCCATTTCCGATGTGTCGTTCTGTACTAGTGATGTCCGCTTCTTCATTGCTTTCGCGACCCATGTGGCGCAACTCGCAGCCTTCGAAGTGGCCATCCATGATGTTGTACACGTCTCGGTAAGCGATCATGTTGTCTGCGATGGCATCATAGTCCTTCATAGTTTGCTGCACGATGAGGTTCGAGTCCCCGTAGATCATGAGGTGAGTGGCGCCGCAGTTCTTGGCCATTCGCATGCCGTGGATGAGGGCCTCGTACTCTGCCTCATTGTTCGTAGGTCTCTTGAAGTCCATCTGTAGGACGTAGCATAGCTTGTCTCCTTTAGGTGACGTCAGGATGACGCCAGCTCCTGCACCGTCGTACTTCTTGGAGCCATCGAAGTACATGGTCCATGCGTTTGACAGGTCTGGAACGGCTGGTAGCTGGGCTTCTATCCACTCAGTCGTGAAATCAGGGAGCACCTGTGCCTTGATGGCTCTCGGGTGTGCGTATTTCAGGTCCCATGGACCCAACTCGATGACCCACTTGGCGACTCGTCATGTTGCATCTGGGTTGGTGGGGATGTCCGAGATTGCTGACGAGCTGACCACAGTTATCGGGTGCCCAGAGAAGTAGTGCACAACCTTCCGTGAGCTCATGAAGACACCGTATGCTAGCTTCTGGTAGTGCGGGTATCGTTGCTTGGACACGGACAGGACCTCGCTGAGGTAATACACAGGTCATTGTACAAGGTGTCCCTTGCCTTCATCACGCTCGACGACGAGGACGGTGCTGACCACTCGATTGGTTGCTGCAACATAAAGGAAGATGGGTTCCTTCTCAGTAGGTGCGACGAGGATTGGCAGAGTCGACAGGACACGCTTGAGGCGAGCGAACGCTGCCGGTGCTTCTTCCGTCCACTCGAACTTGTCCGTCTTCTTCATCAGTTGGTAGAAAGGAAGTGCCTTTTCACCCAACTTACTAATGAATTGACTGAGTGCCGCGACTCGACCAGATAAGCACTGGACTTCTCGGAGCTTGGTCGGAGCGGGCATCGTCAGTATTGCTTCTATCTTCTCTGGGTCTGCTTTGATTCCTCGCGCTGACACCAGGTACCCGAGCAGCTGTCCTGCTGGCACGCCGAAGGCACACTTCGACGGGTTGAGCTTGATCTTATACTCGTTGAGGTTTGCGAATGTCTCTCGTAGGTCCTTGAGGAGCGTGTCCTCTTTCTTGGTCATGATGACGATGTCGTCGACATAGACTTGTACATTGCACCCGATTTGCAGCTTGAGGCAGTTCTGCATCATGCGCTGGTAAGTGGCTCCAGCGTTTTTGAGTCCGAAGGGCATTGCATGGTAACAGAAGACACCGTGGGGTGTGATGAAGTTTGTTTTCTCCTCGTCTTCAACTTTCAACCTGATCTGGTTATAGCCCGAATAGGCATCCAGGAAGGAGAGGCGCTCGCAGCCTGCGGTTGAGTCGATGATCTGGTCAATGCGTGGTAGAGGAAAATGGTCTTTCGGGCAACACTTGTTGAGGCCGGTGAAGTCGACGCACATGCGGAGCGCTGTCGATTTCTTCTTTTCGACTAAGACTGGGTTAGCGAGCCAGTCCGACTTCTTGATCTCTCGAATAAACTTGGCGTGACGTAGCCTCTCGATCTCTTTACTGATAATGACCCGCTTCGGCTCGGGGAAGCGGCACATGGGCTGCTTGACTGGTCTTGCATCATCTTTAAGTTGGAGAGAGTGCTCGACGAGTTCCCTGGGTACTCCTGGCATATCTGAAGGCTGCCAGGCGAAGATTTCCCAGTTCTCACGTAGGATCTCGACGAGCGCGCTTTCCTATGCGATAGGCAGGCTCGATGAGACTCGGACCGTCTTCTCAGGGTCAGTTGGGTGGACTTGGTGAGCTCTCGTGTCGTTGATGGCGTTGAAGGCTGCATCGTACGCTGGCTTCTTGGCGACACGGAAGACAGTCTTGTCGTTGTCGCGAGACACTTCTTCAAGTTGCTCTTGCATGCCGAAGGACTCGGAGATCTTGCTGAAGTCCTTATCGCACTTGTCTGATCGATTAAAGTCACCCTTCACCGTGATGACTCCTTTCGGCCCTGGCATCTTCAGCATGAGGTATGCGTAATGTGGCACGGCCATGAACCTGGCGAACGTTGGACGCCCAAGTATTGCGTGATACTGTGATGCCCAGTCGACTACCTTGAAGTCGATTGCCTCCTTCCTGAATTGGTCGGGCGTGCCGAAGATGACTTCGAGTGTGATTGTTCCCACGGGTAGGACAGCTGACGAGGTGTGCCCTCGGCAAGTCCTAGGTTTCGAGTACCCAGGTTGATTATGAGGAAGAAGATGTGCGCGCTGGTAATTCCGGACGGCTGACAAGCAAGGATTTACCCAGGTTCGGCCCCTCATCGTGAGGTAAAGACCTACATCCTGCTTGTCTGATCTTGTATTGATGATGATATGAGATTACATGGTGGCCGTGATGGCGATTGTGGTGGTGAGACGTGGCTTCTCTATGCTATGCCGTGTTTGCTATGTCTAATTGTGTCTGGATCTGTCCCCTCCCTTGGGGTGCCCCTGCCTGGCTTTATAAAGGGAGCCAGGTAGGGTTTACAAGAGTCCTAGTAGACTACATCTTGGAGTCCTTGTCTTGTGCTTCAAGAAAATAGCCCGCAGCTTCTTGGCTTCGTTGGGCCGTCATGTGGGCCTTCGACAGGAGCGGACCAGGTATACCAATAGTGGGGTACCCGAAGGGTATGCCCACGTCACTAGCCCCCGAGTGTCTGGTCGATACGAAGAATCAGGTAGAGACTCATAACTGCATGTCGAGTAGGTGTAGTCGATGCGCCGAGAATGTTGATGACCATGTGATGAACGTATTAGCCATGATTTGAGAGTTGAATCATTTATGAGAAATCCAGTGTATGAAATCCAATAATAATAAATCCGGTGCGGGCTATAGAGAACCCGACTTTGATAAATCTGTGCGGGCTATAGAAAACCCGACTTTAATAAATCCGTGCGGGCTATAGAGAACCCGACTTTGATAAATCCGTGTGGGCTATAGAGAACCCGACTTTGATAAATCCAATATGAGCTATAGAAAACCTAACTTTGATAAATCCAAGATGAGCAATGAAAACCCCAACTTTGATGAATCCAATATGAGCAATGAAAAATCCAACTTTGATAAATCCAGTATGAGTAATGAAAAGCCCGATTTTGAGGAAAATCATTTGCACTCGAGCAAGTGGCGAGTGCCCTCCCGATGGGAGTAGTTGATGAAATGTGAGCCATCCAAGGAGTTGCTCAACTTGGGATCAATCTTGCGCCCTTGCTTGTGTTATCTGGTGGTTTTGACTGGTGAGTGTATCGGGTGCGTGACAGCGCTCCCGATGGGGGTAGCCCCCGAGTGCCTGGTCGATTCGAAGAATCGGGCAGGGACTCATTTGCAGGTGTATTTCACCATCTGATTCTTTGCTCATTTTGTTATGTACACTTTGAGTCGAGATTGTCTCGATTGTGCATGCTGAATCGGAAAAGACGTCGACTAGTGCTTTGTTTATTTTGCTTAGGGATTATGGCATAGTAGGCCTGGTTCACTCAAAAATCGAGCTCAGTTAACAGCACATTCGGGCAAAACCATACTAGCCTTCAATCAGACTCGAGTCCCCGGACTCGAACCTGGAACACTTTTGACATTTTTGCCTAGGGATATTGACATAGTAGGCCTGATTCACTCGAAAATGGAGCTCAGTTAACTACATATTCGGGCAAAACCATACTAGCCTTCAATCAGACTCGAGTCCCCGGACTCGAACCTAGAACACTTTTGACATTTTTGCCTAGGGATATGGACATAGTAGGCCTGATTCACTCGAAAATCGAGCTCAGTTAACTGCACATTCGGGCAAAACCATACTAGTCTTCAATCAGACTCGAGTCCTCGGACTCGAACCTGGAACATACTGGACAGACTCGACTCAGGCCGTCTCTAGGTCTTACTGATTCGTTCTGCAGTTTCACTTTTGATACCTAACGCGTCCTTCAGGATTTTCATCATGTCTGTTGACACGGGAAAATTCAAGGGAAAACACTGTCGGAGCGTCCCTCGGCCCAGCTCGATTGATCGGCAGGTCTTACCTTTGCATTTGGGTATGCAGCATCCGAGACATCTGCGATTGGCATAGTCCGGGAATTTATGAAGTATGATTCTCCGGTTTATGAAGTACTTAGTGCATTTAGTCGAATCTGTTGTCGAGTGAATTTCTTACCTTTTTTCGAAATCTATGGGAGCGCGACAGCGCTCCCATGGGAGTAGCCCCCGAGATTGTTGTAACATCCCAAGAATTTGGAATGTTTAAAAATCACAAAAATTTTAAAACTATTGTTTGGGATAAAATAAAATTTGAAAAGCATGCATGCATTCATCAACATCATGTCACTTATGCATTTAAAATACAAATTTCTAGGTTTTAAATTCCAAATATCAAACCCTAAATTAGAAATTACATTAAAGGGCATATATAAGCTCAACACGGGGTTTTGTTTTTTATTAAATTATATTTTGTGGCCTAAGTACTTCCAAAAGGGTCCCTTTATTACGAGATTTTCAAAACATATCCTTACGTATTTTTTTCTGAAAAAGTTTGGTTCAAGTTTGAATTAAAGTTTGTGTGCAAACAATTAAAAACAGAACAATAAAAAAAACGAACCGGACCAGCCAGCCTCGGCCCAAGAAGGGGCCAGCCCAACACCAGCCCAACAACAACTCCAGCCCATTTTCACCATCACGTACAGCACGTACCTGGGAAGAAGATGAACAGAAATGCAGAGTATGTACGTTACTCAAAACTGCCCACAAATTTCTCAATCTCTTCCGTTTCTCTTGTTCCTTGTCCACAAAACTCCGGGTATTTATACCCCATAACCCTAGGCATCTATTCCCCCACCTTCCCCAAAACTACGGCCGCCAGGCTGCCCGAATTTTGGGTTGTTACTCTTCCTCTCCATTTCCCCATCAATTGTGTTACCGTTTCTGGTTGAGCTCAACACGAAAGTTACTCCAAATTAGATGGACGTCTCATTCAGGGAGTTTATCTCTCCTATCTAAAAGAACAATTTGGTTCCACATTCTGCCTCTCCTTTTCGTCGCGCCTCCTCGCTCTGTAGCCCCACCCGTCTCTCCCTCGCGACGGTTTCCCGTCTCCCCTGTCTAACGCAAATTGCTCCGCCTCTCAGCTCGATTTGATTACGCGATACCTGCTATTGTTTCCGATTTTATTGTCGATCCCTCCTGCTCAAATCACACCCTAACCGCAGCGACGACGACCCCCGCCCATATCTCTCTTTCTCTCCCTCGTGGCCGGTACCAAGCTCTCCCACAGGCACCGCGTCGGGGCCTCCCACCTCCCCTGCCAGGCTCAACAACATCTTCACCCCTGTCCCCGCCAACCTCCACAGCACGAGCGTCGCCGCCCACACGCCAAGGCTCCTCGGCCTCGCCGATGACCCCGCCGACCTCCTGCCGCCATTCCCTGACCTCGGAAAACCTTGCCTGCCTCCTCGATAATGCATCCATCGACTGATCCTCACTCCCGCCGCCGCATCCCTCACACGTTTGTTCTCTCCTCCATGCCACTCGGGAGAGAGGGGATCCCTGGAGGCCTCGTGCCCGGAGGAGGCGGGCGCCTCTGAAGGCGACCTGGCGCCCGATGCGGGTGTCGGGTGATACCCGAGTCGATGCAGGGCGCGAGCGTGTCCCTCATGGGCCGCGGAAACGCGGCGAGGAGGACGGGATCGGTGACCTCCTAGCATAGTAGCATCCGCGGTCCAGGTCCTCTCCGCGACAGCGCGCGCTCCTTTCCCCACTACTCCCGGCCCCCGCGCGTACGTATAGACCATCCCATGGAGGCTCTGCCGTTTCCGGTGCCCATGATGCTGGATGCTCCCGCTCAACGCCGCCGTCCCGGCCCATGCGGGAATCGAGAAAGTAACCGCCGTTTTCCCCTGATCTGAGTTCTGAGCCGATCTGCTCGTCTCAGCGCTTGTGTGGCTAACGATGGGTGATTTTTTTAAGCTGCAGGGCGACCCAGTGACCAGGCACATCTTCTCCACCACCATCGGCGGGAAGAACGGCTAGCCAAGCAGCTGAGTAGCTTGTTTGCCTGCGCTGGTATATTGCAAAATGTGTATGTTCTTCGTATAGTACAGTGGCTTCCCTTGCTGTAGTGTTACTGGCATATTTCCTTGCTCTGCCAAGGGATTTGTGTTACCTGCGTGACTTGGACTCTCTCGTGCTACTGCCGTATGGCAAGAAATGTGTGATGGGTCAGTTCCCTCAGCTCAGCTTTTTTAGCAGGAATGTAGGATAGCCAAAATAAACAGAGTATTTGATATATATTTGTGTTGCGTATATGAGGGATATTGAAAAGTATGAAATAAGGAGAGATTCATGCACATTGGAAGAGGAAAAGAGTTTGCAAGATAAGATGCAACTGTGTATGCAAAGTTGACATGGATAATGTCTGCCATGCAACACCTAGACTGCTAGAGGTAACCCAACAGCTAGAGGTAACCCAACAGCTAGAGGTAACTATGCTACCACCCTCTATTCAATTTTTCGTGCTGCTACATCTTGTTTCATTTACTAGCCATGGTATTGTGATAATTTTGTATTATGCACACTTAGTGCAACTCTCAGGGTAACATCAGAATAGTATGGCTAGAACGACTTAGTGCAACTATATTGAGATCAGTTGCTGCATATTTTCTGCATGATTATAAATTGTATGAATTTGGCGTTCTCAATTTCTGAACTAGAAGAAAAATATGCAGTTTTTGTAAACGATAAACCATTTATGAGCAATTGCCAGTAGTAAGGAAAATATGATTTTATGCACACAGAGCGTCATCTATCACTTGAATCTGCAGGCATACCGTCGACCAACCATCGCTGAATTTTTGACAGGCGATGAGTTGGTTCAGCCAGCCACTACAATTCTCAATCGTGGTCAGGTTATTTCTACTACAGTACTAAACTTAATTGCGTCATACAATTTCCTTCTTACGTTTCTCACTAAATTTCTACAGGATTCTAGACGAGAGCTTGCAGAAATACTTGCGCATGTAACTTGAGGTGACGGGGATCAAGGGCTACCTGCACCACTGGCTTCATCAGTACATGATGGGCAAGGATGAGAAGGAGTACGTGATCCATTAAGGTATGATCACTCAATTAATGTGTTCTCAGCCGTGAGGATATTATTATGTTTTAGCAGTACTAGCAAGTGACCATTTTCAGCTACAGAACCATCAAGGGGATGATTTGAAATATAATTGCTTGTGGTAGTAAGTACTATCATGTCGTGGCATCTGCTAGATACTTGGGAAGCTAATAAGATCACCAAGACATGGTTCCAGGTATCATGTCGTGGCAGCCTAATTTGCTAGGTGTATTACAAGTAAGCTTGGAGATGACCAACTCTCGTGCATCCCTTCCTTGAAACTTCGCAACCGGCAAAGAACACATCCCTACAGATGAGATCCACATGGAGTCTGTTCTCCTTTTTCATCTTCGTTAATACATGGTGCTTACCTTAACAATTTTGTTTACAATGTGTGATGTTAATTTCTTATGCAGATGGGATGTGAGGTCGAGAGGTTGACTGAACTTCAAAAAAATAAACTGAAAGAAATTGTTCTGAGAAGGTCCTGGGTTAGAAGATATATGCAAGCCTCTGCAAAAAAGCGAGCCGATTGATCCTGGTACTATTGTATGCATCTGTTTGACCAAGTAAAATACATGTAGTTAAGCTCTTACAAATAAAAGGATTGGTGCTTCTGATGAATAATCTTTGCTTACAAAATATAGCCGTGTATTTTCAAGCATATTTACTTTGGCTGATTATAGTCGGAGAGATGAGCGATGAGCTTCGACAGACCACGCAAATATCACATTACCTTCACCATGTCGGGTAGCATGACCCGACAAGAAAGCTACATGAATACCTGATTGTAGCTACATCCCCGTCAAAAACTTCTCATCCCGTCAAGAAAAAACTGATTTCAAATAATGAAATTCTTCACAATTGTAAGATCACCCCGTAGCAACGCACGGGCATATTTCCTAGTGTCCAACCTAAATGTCACAATTTCTCAAATCGATCTCGTGGACCGAATGTCACCCGTCGGCGTTCATCTCTCGATCTCCCTGCACAGGTCATACCAGAATAAACTGATCGTGTCCATTTGTGCCTCTTGTCTTCCTCCCTCGTTCTCTTTCAGAAACTTTCTTGAGAGGAGCACTGTACGTCCCGTTCGGTTAACGTCTTATTCTAAATCTTACCTAGTTCATCGGACGGGTACGTCGTGTAAGTTAACTTCTAGCCTAATTCGTTCCAACAGTTAGCTCTCTTAATTTTTCGCCTACCTCAGGACATGGTGGTGCATCGTATTCAAGCCGTTGGACACGCCGTCACCGACGCCATGCCGTGCACGACGCCGATGACCGCCTCCAAGAACTTCGCCGAGGAGAACCAAGAGATCCCGTCTGTTTCTCCATGTCAAGAAACACGTCGAAGAAGCCTCCATAGGATGCTGCAGCTTCCCATCGTCAGAAGATCAATTCCCGTGTGTGCAGTGTCATCTTCAAAACCGTCATCCACCACCTACATAGTCGCTGGTATGATTATTCACTCCTAGCTGATGTGATCTTTTGGACCTGATAGTGGGGCTGCGTTATCTATATCTAGTTGAACCAGTACTGGCTAACCAGAATCGACCACATGTATATATGGTAGGATAGGGCGGAGGCCTCGCCGGCGCTGCGTGAGAGGAGGTGGTGCTGGCAGCAGGCGTTTTGGTGTCGGGGCGTTCTTCTCTGGCGGAGGTGCTCTCTGGAGCTCGTCGTCGTCGCGCCCGACTTGGGAGGGCTCGAGGCCCGACGTGGTGCTCGAGTCCGGCGGCCTCCCGTTGGATCCGTGCTGGCGGCGGATCTGGCGGCTGGAATCCAGGGCTGGGCTTGCCCGGCGGCTCTTCTCTGCTTCGACGCCGATGGTGGCTGCGGCAAGGTGGATGAGATGGTGCGGGAGGGCTTTCACCGTGCCCGTTCATCGGCAAAGGTTCCGTCGCCGCGTGGCGGACGGCTCTTGCGGCGATCTTCAACAAGGAAGGAGCTCTCGGGGCGTGGTGAGAAGGAGGACGGTGATCTTCGTCGTCAACGCCGGTGGCGCTGCTGTGGTTTGCTTAGGCTCTGACTCCCCTACGTATTTGTTGTTCTTCGTATTTCTACTGTGTATTCTGTACGTGGTATCTTGTTGAATATACGTGGGCTTTCAAAAAAAAAAAAGAATCGACCACATGTCAGTCATCTTCCTTTTTCATTTATTCTAAGACATAAATTGTTCCAATCTTCCAAAATACATATCTTTAGTTATGCTCATCCGAATTTCGCAAATTTGGTATCCCTGGAATCCTTAGAACATATAGAACACGTTCCAACCATTAGTTCCTAGTTTTACCCGTCATTAAATATTCAAATTTCAAATGAGAGATATTGAGTATTATGTCATAACTTAATTTCTACAACTCCTTTTTAATCAATTCCATGACAAATAGTGAATCCTTTGATGATAGCTATCCAGCAGTACCCTCTAACCATTTTCCAACCTTGTCCAACTCCTTGTGTAGATTATTCTAAACCCAATCACATTAATTCTTTTTTGCATATTGAATTATGTGATAATCCTTGACCAAATCTTTTGGAAAGACTTTGTTATGCATGTTGCTTTGGTATGATATGAGTTGCTAAATTGTTTGTTTATTGTTGTGTTATTCCTATGTTTAGATTGAATGGAGTGCAGCGTTGTTTGTCGAAAAGAGTGTGTGAGCAACGATAGCTATCAAAGGCAAGTGATACCATAAACGACCCACTATTTTACTTATTGCACTTTTAGTATTTTCAGTAGTATGCATGACAGGCTTATTACTATTATATTATGCTATGCACACCGATTAGGATAGCCATATGACCACCTTGGTAGTGACCTATTATAATTTAGTGGAAGTACAAGCTGAAAAATGATTGTTTTATTGTAGATGTGATAAGTGAAAACTCCACTAAATTAATTTACCGCCTGGGTGGATTGGTTTGATAGAGGATGATGTGAGTGGAGTGGCTATTCATGGGTCATTTCTATGGCTGTCTTGTTTACGATCACTTGTGGTATGCCACCCAGGGTTTTGAGATTTGATGTTACACTACGTCTAGTTGCTTACCGTGCAACCATTAGTCATATGGGCTCTGTCTTGATGGAGTATGTCGTATGAACCTGAATCCGTCGTTACCAGCAGATGTAGAGGGTGTAGGTTGGTACGGGTCCGCAGGTGATTTGGGGGATTACTTCTGAAAAGTCTCGTCTCGATCTTCTCCTTTTCCTCCTCACTAAATGAGTGTAGAGGATAGTTTGGGTTGATTGGGTCTAATGGTGAAAGTGCACAAACTCTCGAGAGTCTAAAACTAAGATCTTAGCCGTGTCCCCGGTAACGGACAATTTGAGTGACTAAACAAGGATGTCAACTGAGAATCTCTTCATTCCAATTTCATAATAAAATTTTAAGGGTGAACTTGGGTAATTGAGACACTGGATGCGTTCCAGGGTTGTGTCTCATATTATATTGTTGAGAATAAAAATACTTTGTGAAAAGTAGGACAAAATTTGCTTTACGCAATAGCCTTGAAACTCCACCAGCCAGATATGCATGTAGACATAGACTTGCCATTTATATCCACATAAGTGTCACTTGCCACCACAATTCAATTGTGCTGACCCAGTGATTTTGGGCTGTAACTCACCGTTGCAGGTTCGTCAGACGATGAGTGAGGTTTCGCTAGAGTTCGAGTCTACAACCAACATGCTTTGTCTGTGGCGCATGAAGATGATGGAGGATCATTGCTACTTTTATTCCGCTATGCTGAACTTAGATTAATGCTAGCCTTGGGCTATGCAAGTTGTAATGGTTTATGTAAGTCTGGATCATGTGATTTAATAAAGTATTTGACACTTTTGCATGGTATTCATCAATAACTGTGGTGCTAGCATTTGATCCAGGGACTAGCACATTAACACAGGGATCTCAACCCTTATAATAAAAGGTGAGGTCGTTACAATTGTGGTTTATTGTCTTGCAATAGAGGACAATCTCAAATCATTCTTCTATGCTGCTTTTGTCAATCGAAATATTGTGCTTTTGTCAATCCCATGGGAGGACTTTTGTCAGTCGAATACCTTGTCGATTGTAGTCTTGTATCCTCTAATCGAATATGTATGCTGACGTCATGTGTGACATCTTAGGCGTGCGCTCGCTGTTTTGACAAGACATGTCTGTGTGGGCACAATGTTCAGAGTTTTGACCGCAGAAGACGCCGTTTCAGCTTTGATTTGACCGGACGTGGTGTATTTTTCGCGTGTGAATATTCCGGCCGAGTGTGAATACTTTTGCGTTTTGATTTATGCCAGCCCCCGAGTCTGTCGTGTGGGGTTGAGTTTTCTGTTTGACTCAGCCCCCGAGGCTGTCAAGTGGGGTTGAGTTTTCTGTTTGACCTGTGCGGCGCAGCCCCCGAGTATTCGGGTGCGGCCGAGGTAAATTTGTCACGGCCTATGCGGCGCAACACCCGATAAAGTATCGGTGCGGCCCAGGTCTTGCAGTGTTTAGCCGAAAGAAGTCGACGCGGCGGAGTTGAGCGGTGAAGAGGTCGACGCGACGGACCGCAGTCGACGCGGCGGAGTTGTGCGGCGTAGTCAGTCGACGCGGCGGATGTTGTGCTGCGTGTCAGTCGACGCGGCGGACCGGAGTCGACGCGGCGGATGTTGTGCTGCGTGTCAGTCGACTCGGCGGACCGGAGTCGACGCGGCGGATGTTATGCTGCGTGGTCAGTCGACGCGGCGGACCGGAGTCGACGCGGCGGATGTTGTGATGCGTGTCAGTCGACGCGGCGGATCGGAGTCGACGTGGCAGATGTTGTGCTGCGTGGTCAGTCGACGCGGCAGACCGGAGTCGACGCGGCGGATGTTGTGCTACGTGGTCAGTCGACGCGGCAGACCGGAGTCGACGCGGCGGATGTTGTGCTGCGTGTCAGTCGACGCGGCGGATGTTATGCTGCGTGGTTGGTCGACGCGGCGGACCGGAGTCGATGTGGCGGAGTCGAGAAGCGTCAGTCTTCGAGTGTTGGATGCAACCAGAGCAGGTTTATAATTGAAAAAATAAAATATGGAACTGACTTAGCTGTTCATGAACAATGGAAATCTGTAGACTTTTGTTGTTTGCCGTTGATGACGAAGCGCCAGCCCCCGAGTATCAGAGGTGGAGTTGAGAATGCAGAGTCGAAGAAGTGACGGGTGTCGCTTTGTCGAGTACGAGCGGTTGAAGCTTATGTCATTGTTGATGTCGAATGCCAGGCCCCGAGTGAGGGTGTGGCGATGAAGTTGACGCTCGCCGAAGCCGGCGAGTCGAGGATTGCCAGCATGGGAGCATGCTTCCCTGGTAGTCGATGACGGTCGCGACGTCGCCGAGCCGGACACGTACAGACTTTTCGTAAGCTGGCTGCCCTCCTTGTGATTGATCATTGAGAGTTGGTTCTCCCAGGAACATGCACACACGTTTAGCAAACAAGGCATTTATTAGTAGATAATAATAATTGGATGAGTAAGACAAGGATCGAATCATGCATTGCATGTGTTGCGGATGGTCTGGCTGCTCCTTTGCCATCCATGAGTATGTGAATACGATCGGAACTCCGGTATGTAGCTTCCGAGGATCGTCTGATAAAACTCGGGAGATTATGACTGTAGTTTTGCCTTATGCGGGTAGCGAAGTAGCTGAGTCGAGTAAGCTTCGACTGTGAAATATGCATCTTGTGTTTGCCTGTATTTTATCGGGTGCGTGTCAGCGCTCCCGATGGGAGTAGCCCCCGAGGTTATGTGCAACTATTTATAGTTGGGCATAGGCTCAATTTGCCTACCTTTTTGTTGTTGTCGAGTATCTTATGAGTGTTCGAGTCTTCGCGCCTGCTGGCGTAGATATTTGTTGAGTGCGCAACACTCGAGCTAATGGCGAGTGCCCTCCTATTTGTCGAGTGCGGCTGAGGCTTTTTTAAGTAGCTACCCTGCGCGGCGCAGCTTCCGAGTCTTCGGGTGCGGCCAAGGCTTTGCGAGTTGGGACCTGTGCGGCGCAACCCCTGAGTGTTCGAATGCGGCCGAGGCTTGCAGTGTTTAGTCGATAGAAGTCGACGAGGCGGATGTGTGCGGCGAAGAGGTCAACGTGGCGGACCTGAGTCGACGCAGCAGAATTGTGCAATGAAGTCGATGCATCGAGTCGAAAAGCGCCAGCCCCCGAGTATCGGAGGTGGAGTCGATGATGCGGAGTCGATGAAGGCGTAGGGTGTCGATGTGACAGTCCGGAGGCTGCGAAGTAGAGTCGAAGAAGGCACTCGAATTGCCTACCGGGTGCAGTGGTGAAGTTGATTTTTGTTGTTGATGTCGAAGCGCTAGCCCCCGTGGGTACATAGTGCCCTTCTAGGGAGCGACCTTTGCGTGCCGATGTTGATCGCCGCCATGTTATGTGTATGACATGTGTGGCGCAGCCCCCGAGTGTCGGGTGCGCCTGTTTATGTATTGGTGTAGAGTTTGGCAAGTTGTAGATGAATATGCGCAGCGCCGCCGCTGCCCCCGAGTCACCGGTCTGTCGTGTACGCGCAGTCGAACCTGATGCGCCGTTCTGCTGATGTTGATCGCTGTCGTGATGATCGACTAAGTCGAGGTAGTTGAATTTTGCCCGAGTGGGTCGCCGTACAACTGATTGTTGTTGTGGTAGTCGAAGAAATTGCGGAGGTCGAAATTTGCTAGCACCCGAGTTGTCGAGTTGTTGATGTCGCCGTGCTGGAGAGAGCTCGCTCCTTTCCTTTTTCCATTGCTTTGACGTGAGGTTGTGCATGCATGTGATTAGCACTCCGGCCATCTAATTCATGCATGATGATGAATTGATGATCTTCTTTTTTCTTTTTCCTCTTCGATTTTTGATTGTCGACGTGATAGATTTGTTCTCCTTGGCTTGATCTGATTTGTTTTTTTTGTAGATGAACCAATTAGTAAACAATAATATAATAAATTGAATAAGCAGAGCGGAGGTAAGATCATCGGTATTTGATCAGCGACACGTGAGGGCGATGCTGGTGTCGAGCCCTCGGGTGTCGATCTGTAATGGCCAGTCGCCGCTGTTGTCGATTGTGATGGCGAATAGCCCGCAGCGGAGACGAAGTGTTGTTCCACGATCGGCTATGATGATCCGGTCATCTTTGTACGTGCATGCACACATGGTTAGGAGATAATCAAGTCATTAGTAGATAAATAATAGAACAATAATTGGGAGACAAAGATCGATCTATGATGGAGATCGAATCCTTGCATTGCATGTGCTGCGGATGATCCCGCTGATCCCGTGCTCCTTAGCCGTCAGCCGTATATGAATACGATCAGAACTCGCCGTCTCGCCAGCTTGATCCGCTCGTGTCCGAGCAGTAGCGAATCCGGCGAGTCCGTGATGTTCACGCATGTGTTCATCGAGGGATTGGAGCTGATCGCTCTTTCCTGCTTATTCCTCTTTTTCTTTTCTTCACGTGAGATTTTGCCCCGCATATGATTAGCAGCCTGGCCCGAAAATCCATGTAAGTAATTAGGACTCCGGCCGGAAAATCCATGCATGTTGCTTGCTTTTTTGCTTTTTCTTCTAATTTTGATCGGTGGATTTGCGCAATCGCCGTTTGGAGTTGACGATGATGTCGAGTTGTCAAGATTTTTATTCCAGCTCGTGGCAGATTCGTTAGTTTGGACCACGCGCCAGCGCTGTATGTAATGCCTTTCGCCAGATTGGATCGTGTGTGGCTATGCGCAGGCCGCCACCGTCACCCGACGAAGTTGTCGGCTGTTTCGTTGATGATAATTTGGTCGCGTCGCATGCGATGTGACGTAGATTGGATCTGTTATGTACAGAACGCCTCCGCTAGATGCGATCTGCTCACTTTTGTCTATGAAGATTTGTGGATGATGGAGCCGCCAAAACTGCGATCCAGCACGCGTTCTTCCCACATACGGCGCCAATTGACGAGGTGTGCCCTCGGCAAGTCCTAGGTTTCGAGTACCCAGGTTGATTATGAGGGAGAAGATGTGCACGCTGGTAATTCCGGACGGCTGACAAGTAAGGATTTACCCAGGTTCGGCCCCTCATCGTGAGGTGAAGACCTACATCCTGCTTGTCTGATCTTGTATTGATGATGATATGAGATTACATGGTGGCCGTGATGGCGATTGTGGTGGTGAGACGTGGCTTCTCTATGCTATGCCGTGTTTGCTATGTCTAATTGTGTCTGGATCTGTCCCCTCCCTTGGGGTGCCCCTGCCTGGCTTTATAAAGGGAGTCAGGTAGGGTTTACAAGAGTCCTAGTAGACTACATCTTGGAGTCCTTGTCTTGTGCTTCAAGAAAATAGCCCGCAGCTTCTTGGGCTTCGTTGGGCCGTCATGTGGGCCTTCGACTGGAGCGGACCAGGAATACCAATAGTGGGTACCCGAAGGGTATGCCCACGTCAACAGCTTTCCCGGGTACTATGCCATGGAAGGTGTTACTGGATGCGGCTAAGTTCGTCAAGGATCTGCCCATCTTCCGGAGAGTGTCAGTGAATATGATGTTGATGCTGCTGCCACCGTCCATGAACACCTCGGTCATGCCGAAATCTCCGATTTGTGCTTTGACTACGAGCGTAGCGTGGCCTGGTCGTGGTACTGCAGGCGGGTGATCGTCTCGCGAGAAGGTGATGTTGGTCTCGGATCCTCTCAGGTACTCCGGGATTGCTGGTGGACAGGTAACAGCTTGGTAGACTTGCCGGCTGATCAGCTTTTGGCATCTGTTCGATGGGCGCCCTTTCTGTATCATGTTCAGCTGTCCGCGGACTGCGGGGTACTGGTATTCAGCCACTCGAGGCTCTTCCTGCCAGGGCTGCGGCTGCGGGTACGCTGCTGCTGCGTGTGCTGGTGGTGGTGCTGCGGCGGGTGCAGCTTGTATAGCCAGCTGTGCAGCCGGTTGCGGCGTGACTCCTGGTGGCTGGACGATCTTGGAGAAAGCCTCATATATCTTGTGTGCTTTCCTGCAATCCCTCAGCAAATGGTTGCCACCCCACTTTCCTGTCTCAGGATTCTTGAACATGTGGTGCCTGCATGGCTGATTGAGTTCTTCTTCAGGGGAGAGGGTGTGGCGTTTCCACTCGCGTTTCTGACTCCCCTCATTGCGATAGTTGTCGCGGTTTCGACCGTATTGGCCTTGGATGTACAGTCGACCGCTGTCGCGGCTTCCATCCTCACAAGGGTTAGTGAACCCAGCCGCTACTAGCTCGATTGTGTCTCGTCCGTCGTAATGAGGCTTCTTCTTGCAGCGGTCGTCTCGCCAGTTGCTCGGGCAAGCCTCGTCCTTCGATGGGTACTTATGGTCTTCGCGTACAGAATCTTCTCCATCCACCCATTGGTTAGCTATCCTCATGACGTTGACCATGGAATTTGGCTGGAGTCGCCTGAACGCTTCTCTGAGGTCGTGGCGGTAGACGCCTCGCATGAAGGCGTCCATCGCCCTGTCTTCTGAGACGACTGAAAGTGCATGTGTTGCCCCATGCGTGGTTTTGGTAATTAATGACAATCCTTATGGACTAATGTTTGCATTGAGATATATTTGTAGATCTTGTCCATAGGAAATGATTGGAGTTCATGTGTTGGACTCTAAAAGATTACATGATGATCAATGCTCTACTCAAGGGTTTATATGAAGAATGGTCATGTGTGAAGAAGTTGAAGTGCAAGTTCAATGAAGTGCAAGTTCAATATGATGCATCTCGGAAGATATCATTTGATTGAATCTTGCAAAGGAGACATGAAGACGGAGCTTTGCGAGGCCCTCTGATACGTCTCCAACGTATCTATAATTTCTTATGTTCCATGCTTATATTATACCAATTGCTACATGTTTTATTCACACTTCATGGCATTTTTATGCATTTTCTGGGACTAACCTATTAACAAGATGTCACAGTGCCAGTTCCTGTTTTCTGCTGTTTTTGGTTTCAGAAAAGCTGTTCTGCAAATATCCTCGGAATTGGATGAAACAAAATGCCACGTTCCTATTTTTCCGACACGTTCACGAAGTCCGAAGGAGAGACGAAGGGGGGCACCGATGCGCCGTCCCCACCCCATGGCGCGGGTGGGCCCACTGGCGCGCCGCCATGTGGGGAGCGAGCTTCGGGCCTCCACCAACATCGCCCCTTCGCCTATTTATTCCGCCCGAGGCGAAAACCCTAAAAACCTCAGTCATATTCCACGAAGAGTTCCGCAAAGCCGCCGCCATCGAAGACAAGTTTTGGGGGACATAAGTCTCTGTTCCGGCACCTTGCCGGGACGGGGAAGTGCCCCCGGAGCCATCTCCATCGACTCTACCGCCGTCTTCATCGCCGTTGCTGCCTCCCATGATGAGGAGGGAGTAGTTCTCCCCGAGGTTGAGGGCTCTACCGGTAGCTATGTAGTTTACCTCTCTCTCCCATGGTGTGATCTTTATGTGATCATGAGCTTTGTAATCTAGTTGAATAAGTAGATGTTACTCTTTATCTATTATGCCACTCTAGAGGTTACTTTAATATGAACTCCAGAGTCACTCTCCACGATGTGAAGGTGACGGTGTGCGCATCGTGTGTGACGCCTTTATGACGTTGTGGCGTTTGTTTACTCAGACTTTGAGGTGTGCTTTTGCAGCCCTACACAATGAATGGTGTTCGTTATCCAACAAGAGAGTGTTTGAGAGTAGCATTTATTTATTCAATTATGAGGTCATTGTTGAGAGTGTCCACTAGTGAAAGTATGATCCCTAGGCCTTGTTTCTAAGCATTGAAACACCGTTTACAACAAGTTCTGCTACATGTTTGCTTGCTGCCATTTTTATTTCAGATTGCAATTACTACTTATAATCATCCATATTACTTGTATTTCACTATCTCTTCGCCGAACTAGTGCACCTACACATCTGACAAGTGTATTAGGTGTGTTGGGGACACAAGAGACTTCTTGTATCTTAATTGCAGGGTTGCTTGAGATGGATATCTTTGACCTCTACCTCACTGAGTTCGATAAACCTTGGGTGATTCACTTAAGCGAAACTTGCTGCTGTTCTTGGAAGCCCAACACTGTCTACAAGAATAGAATCGTGCGTAGACATCACCCTCCCATAATGGAGTATGGGGGAGCATTTGGAGAAGTCTTCATCAAGCATGTGCTAGCAAGCACAATCAAGAAAGGTGCTCCAACTTGAGAGAGTCAAGATCATCATCATCGAGCTCAAGTGGAATGCACATGGCAAAGGTTTGATCTTGATAGGTTTTCTATTTTACCGGTCTCGTGGTGTTAGTGGGAGACCGGGTTATAGGATAGACAGCGTACTATCAAGAGGGGCTCTCAAGTGAGTAACTTGATCGCATCTTTGTGGAGAGCTCAAACCTTTGCATACTTGACATTTCATCTTTCTTGGTTCTTATTTGGCTTTTATCCATGTGAGAATTTAGAGCTTGTGTTCATCTCCATATCAAGCTCTAGTTTATCAAAAACGGATTTCATTTGGATATCTTATGATGTTTTTGATGTTGGAAGTTTTACCGGTTCGTCTCTTGTAGAGAGGTCAAACTCTCTTCTTGTGTTATCTTCCTCACATGTTGGACTATGATGTGTATATGCATGATCTTGTAGTGCTTGTGATTCGGAGCAAGCCCAAGATCATTTAAAACGGAGTCCGGATGGAAAACTTGTTGCATTCTCGGTTTTGGAAATATTACCGGTCCTCCTCGAGATAAGATCCATACCTCATATGTGTGATATCTCCTCCATATTTGTGACCCTTAATATTTCACTCTTGTCGCTACCTTTCCAACCTCGTTGGTTTCATCTCGTTTGGAGTTTCCTTGCAAAAGTTATTGCATTTCAGGTTTTTGCAGTTTCACTGCTTTCAGGCCGGAGTCTCCGGTCTTCTGGACCGGAGTCTCCGGTCCTAGGGTTTCCCTGTCGAAGTTTTTGTGGTTCAGCCCCTGGTGGGGCCGGATTATCCGTCTCAGGCCGGAGTTTCCGGGCCTAGGGTCCGGAGTCTCTGCCTGAGCCTCAACATGGCTGGAAGTGGTTCACCCACTGGTGGGGGCCGGAGTATCCGCCCCCAGGGGGCCGGAGTCTCCGGTCACTTTGGCCGGAGTCTCCGGTGTAATGCTGTCTGCAACGGCTAGTTTTTCTGGGAGGGGTATAAATACCCCTCCACCTACCTCCAGCCAGCTACCTCTGCCCAGCACGATTTGCTTTCTCTCTCCTTCATTGTTGCTAGCTCATATCTTCAATATCTCCCAATCCCTCCACCCAAACTCTTTGATCTTTGGAGGATTGAAGGAGGAGACCTAGATCTACATTTCCACCAATCCATATCTCCTCTAAGTGAGGGGAACCCTTTCGATCTAGTTCTTGAAGTTCCATTTGTTGTGTTCTTCTTTGTTCTTCCTCTATTCTCCCCCCATAAGCATTAGTTGCTTGTGGTGGGATTTGAGAGTGAAGGATTTGAGCCTTGTGCTCTTGCCATTGATTTTGCATCGGTGTGCTCTCCACGAGGATTCGTGGAAGTTGAAAGCTTGTGAACTTGTTACTCTTGGGTCTTGGACCCTAGATGCCCCCGTGGTGGTTGGACCCTTGTGTGGTCACTTGAAGCCGTTCGGGAGCCCCCAATCCCATTGTGGGTTGTGCCTCGGATTGTTGTTGAAAGCCGTTCGGGAGCCCCCAATCCCTTGTGGGTTGTGCCCCGGATTGTTGTTGAAAGGCTCCGGATTCCGCCTCGAAGGAATACCGATAGTGGAAGGTGAACCAAACCTTTGTGGTGCGGTTCATCGGAGAAGAGGTGAAACCTTTGTGGTTGTTGAACCGTTGTGTCGGTTCACACCTCTCCAACGAGACGTACTCCCTTTCAAGGAGGAACTCGGGAATACATCCTCGTCTCCGCGTGCTTCGGTTATTTCTATACCCGAGCTTTTACTTATGCACTTTACATTGTGATAGCCTTCGTGCTTGAAGTATTCTATATTGCTATCACCTTGTTGCTTGTCTTGCTTAGCATAAGTTGTTGGTGCACATAGGTGAGCCTAGTTTATTTAGGTTGTTGGCTTGTTAATTTAAACACCTAGTTTTATTCCGCAATTAGCAAGCCTAAACCGGAAAAGTTTTAATCGCCTATTCACCCCCCCTCTAGGCGACATCATTGTCCTTTCAATTGGTATCAGAGCCTGGGCTCTCTTTTTGGGCTTTACCGCCTAGAGAGTAAAAGATGTCGTTTAGGGAATTAGTGCACGATCCCACTTTCATATTCGATGGCACAAATTATGATGTTTGGAAAATTCGCATGCTTAATCTTTTTAGGGCCATGGGTCCAAATTATATTAAGAGGATTGTGGATGTGGGTTTTTCTCCTCCAAAGGATTCCAAGAATTATCTTTAGAGGATGAGGAAAACTCTCATCTCGAGACTCTAGTTTCTAATGGTCTTATATGTGTTTTGAGCGATGTAGTTCTTGCTTCAATCATGCCTTTTCGGAACGCTCATGAGCTTTGGACCAAGCTTCAAGATATATATGAAGTGTCCAAATTATTGAGGATGATTGTTCTCCCTCCACCTCCGGCCGTGATGAGTTCACAACTTCTTCCACTTCACCAACATGTGATTTGTCACAAGGTAATGATATGGTGAGTGGTGATAGAAATTGCATTGTGATGGTGAATTCTATTGACTATACTTCTCTCTATCTCATTGCAATGTTCTATCTTTGGACTTAAACTCTTCTAGCACTCCAAATGTCATACATGCTAGAGTTGATAGTCCTTGCATATCATGTAATAGTTGTTTAACTAAATCTCATGATGATATGCTTCTATGTCTTGTTGCCATGAAAATAATGCTTCCATATCCTCTAGTACTTGCATGACTAACAATGTAGAGGAATCCCAACATTTGTTGGAACAAGACATGGACCTAAATGGTGCTTCAAGTTTCTTCATCTCTTCAACATTAATCATGTTTGCCTTATGGCTAAGGATTCCGAGGTGTCTCCCACCTCAAATCCAAATTGTGATGATGTGGATGAGGATTCTCATGAAGAAGGTTTTGATTTTGAATCCTTAACCAAGATGGGTGAGATGGTACTTGGTGCTCTCCCCAAAGGTAGTAAAGCTATCCCTCCTCTATGTGAAATCATTGCTTATGTTATTAAGAGTAGGGAATTCATTGAGGATTTGGAAAGTCAATTTGATGAGAAATGTCAAATTGAGAGGGATGACTCTATTACTATAGCTTCCTTGAAAGCTTCTCTTGAAGAAGAAGAAGAAGAGCTTAGGTCTTCTCTTGAAGAGAGACTTGAATCTCTTGATGAGTCTAATGATCTTATTATTGCTAAAATCATTAAGGAAAGAGATCATGCCCTTGCTAAATATAAAGTGCTTAAAAAGGAAAAAGTTGAATTTGGTGTTGGCAATGCTAGACTAAGTGAGGACATAGAGAGACTTGACAAAGCTCACAAGGCTTTAGAAAGTGAACACTCTCTCCTTATCAAGTCTCATGATCAACTCCAAACTCAACTATCTAAGAATGATAAGCTTGCCAAATTGTCTTCCTCCATTTCTAATATTAATGATGCTTGTGCTACTAACTCCACTTCTTGTGAAGCATCTATTTTGAAGGAGAATGTTGAGCTAAGGGCTCAACTTGAGTTGCTATCTAGCAAGTATGGGAAATTGGAAGAAAGTCATGAAAAGCTTTCTAGCTCTAATGATGATCTTCTAGCATCCCATGCTAGGCTAAAGTTAGCTCATGAGGCTATTATGTCAAAGGTAACATCTTGTGAGCCTCATGTGGACTGGCACAACTCTAAAATGCTTTATTGCCATGTGCTAGTCCTAGTGATTCATCCACTCATTCCATTGCTACATCTTGTGATGAATTACTTTCCATGCCTTGTTGCTCTAACAATGAAGCTTCTACTTCCTCTAGTGTTTTTGTTGATACTAACCATGTAGAGGAACTAAATGAGCTCAAGGCCCAAGTCACTTCTTTGAAGAAAGACTTGGAAAAGCGTCATGTTGGGAAGTCCACACTTGACAATATGTTGAGTGTTCAAAGACGCCCCAATGACAAGAGTGGACTTGGATTCAACTCCAATAACAAGAACAAGTCCAAGTCTATCAAGAAGAACAAGGGCCAAGAACAAGTCAAAGATTCGGCCAAGATTGTTTGCTTCAAGTGCAAAGTTGAAGGGCACCATGTTAGATCTTGCCCTTTGAAGAAGAAGGCTCTTAGTGAGAAGCAACAAGGGAAGAAGCCTCAAGTTCAAACTCAAGTTCCTCAAGTTGAAGAACAACCTCTTCCCAAGAAGAATCATGCTACACCTCCTCAAGTCGAGATTCCAACTAAGAAGAGAGGAGGAAGTCGATGTTGCTACCTATGCCGTGAGAAGGGTCACCTTGCTTCTTCATGCACAAATGGTACCTTATCCAACCCCATTATATTGATGATGTTTATTCTCTTCGGAAGGATAAGGTTGGCAATGTGTTTGCCAAATATGTTGGTACTCAAAGTGGTGTCAAGAAAAGAACCATTTGGGTTGCCAAACCTATTGTGACTAACCTCTTAGGACCCAACTTGGTTGGGGACCAACAAGCTAAAACTTGATCAATAGGTGTTGTTGGAGGGCATTGGAGACTTGGCTACATCATGAAGAATTAAGGGATCTTCATCAATTATATTCTCTCAAGCCAAGTCATTTGGATTATATTGTTCTATCTCATATCCAATGTTCCTCCTTGCGGTAACTTTTATTTAAATCATATATACATTGAAAGTTGCTTGCACCCTTGCATGTGTTTGGTTTTGTACCTTGCTAGTGTTTGTATGTGTTGTGCTCTCTACTTACTTATCTTGAGTAATCAAGTATGTGTATGTTGGTTTGCACACCATTTACTTGTTTGAGCCTTATTGCTTTTATTTGATATCTTATCTTGTTGGCTCTCTTTTGAGAGATTAATGGACCATTCCATTTTGGAGAGTGATATGCTTCGTGCACTTCACAAACCTAAAAATGTGTGTACATGAGGAATACCACTTAGTGATGATATATCAATATTATCTATTCTCTATGTGGTATGTCATGCTCATGAGAAATTCAAATTCTAAATGTCCATTAATTTCTCGAGTTGGTTTTGTTTGCCTCTTGCTTTAAAGAAAATGGATTATCACATTATGGGGGAGTAATAAGCTTTGTGCATATTACAAACCTAGAAAATGTGAACATGTGAGGTATTGCCACCTAGAATTGATATTCTTCATTATCTTATTTCTTTGTGGCATGTTTCTCAAACAAGTTCCTTTTTGCTTAAATATTTTTTGCCTCTCACCGTTGGATCTTGTTTGTGATGGAATTTCTTGACATGGCTTTCCCTAAATATGTTCTCATATATCTCTTTGGGAAACCAATTGCTTCAAGCTACTCCTTGGAGTTGCTTTGCATTATTGCGTGATTTTTGAAGCTATCAAGAATATCTATCTATCTAAGCATGGCTTTTAATTCCTATCCTTTGCCATATGCTTATGTTTTGTGAATATGATCTTGAATATATCTTTGCAATCCACCACCGAGAAATATCTCCATACATTACTTGTCTTGACAAGTGATAATCATATTTGTGGTAAATATATTGATCATATTCATTTTGGCTCTTGCTTTGAATTGCCTTATTTGATTGCCAAGGATTTGTTTTGATCTAACTCTCATTTGTCTTCCTTGTATCTTTTGGATCCTTTATTGCTATAATTGAAATTTGTTTTGTGCTTTCTTATGTTGGGAAAAGTCATACTTCTTGATAATGCACTATTCTTTGGGAAGCTATCCTACTTTGAGTAAAACACCGTTCTTTAAATTGGTATTGCAATTTCTTGCCTTTCTTGAACATGACTAGTGTTTGAATATATATATATATATATACATATATTTGTGTGTGTGTGTGTGTGTGTGTGTGGAGAGTGATGATCTCATTTGTGTGCATTTTGTATTCAAATGCAAAATCTTGAATAATGCACACATCTTGGGGGAGCAATCCTATAGGTTTTTTTGAACATTAGTTGTCTTCATTTGATATTTGATCCCGATGACGTGTCTCCTTGGAAGACAAACATTTTTCGTCTTGGTACTTTGTGCCATCATGAAAAGTGTAGAGGATTTGGTTTATTCCTTGATGATATTTTCATCAATTGGTATCTTGATTTCATTGGTATCTTTTCAAAGTGGTATCTTCACTCATGTGTTGATTTGGGTATTTGATATAATTTGGACAATTTGTTTTCTTGTCACACTTGTGTGTGCTTTGTTGGTTTACTTGGTGTTTTGTCTAAATTATATCTCGTTTGGTTCTTGAAAGTCATGTGCATGCATAGTTATTATATGTATATCTTATGGCTTGCTTACTTTCGTTGATCCAATATATAGGATAAACTCCATCAAATCCTAAATGGCTAAGATGTGCATGAAATTCAATTTCATATCAATATGTACATATTTATGTGGAGTTTGTCCTATGTATTGTAGTTGCTCTAACTACTTTGGACCCAATGAGTTTGGGTACCATTTTGTACTTGAATTTGTTTTAGGTATATTGGAGATGCATTGGAAGCTTGTCTCATCTACAAGGAAGGTGTTGTCACCATGTGCTTATTGGAGCCAAGCGTGGATGATCATGAGCTCCTATCTTCTACATCACCAATGCTATCTCGGTAACAAGTATCTACCTCATGCATACTTTTCTAGCTCTCAACCTTGTGTAGGTTGTTTCATGGCATGAATCTCTTTGGTTGCAATTCTTTTGATTCTAGCAAAACGTTTTTATTGCAAATGTGAGTAAGCCGGGATGATTACATATCAAGGGGAATATATATAATCATTTTCATGATTCACCAATCCCAAATATGTTAATCTAGCACTTTCTACTCTATGTCTTGCATATGCAATATTGATGTTTCTTCAAAATCATTTGCCTTTCATGATACTTGTTATCTTACTCGGAGCATCCCTTTTATCACCTTATCCCTTGTGGATACGTTTGATGCTATGATGAGTGTGTGTTTGAAGTTCATCTATATCCCTTTATGATAAAATTGAGCTTTGTGCTATGCTTTTTAGCAAAGATCTTATTGTTGTATTTATGACTTCCTCTTGGATATCATGACCTTTACCTTTGTATCTATCTTGTGTGTACATGTTTATTTATAGACCATATCTTAGTGATTCGTTTCTACTTAGAAACTTATACACATGAGAATAGTACATCTTTATTTGGTATTCCAATTCTTTAGTGACCACCCCTTTGCTTTTGTTTCTTTGGTGGTCCCTAATTAAAGGCACAAGCTTTATTTTCATGTGCACGTACCTTGGGGAGTTCCCTCTTGATATTTAGAACATTTTTTTGATATTTTTGATTGCTTGCTTCTTTTGTTGAAGTATCTTTCTATTTGATATTCATTTGCAATCTTTGGATCCTCAATATAGTTTGATCTCCTTTCCAACTATTCGTTATTGGATATGTGCATTTGATTTCACTCATGTTATGAGAAATGCACACATTATGGGGGAGCTCTCACTATATTGGCCATCTAAGTTTTTCTTCCCATTTCGGCAATCGATGCCAGTGGGGGAGAAGTTTAGAGGGTTTATTGAAAGTTCGTTTTATGCTTCAGTTTTGTTCTTAAGCATTTGCCTTTCTTGCTCTTGCATCCTTGCTCTTTGTGTTGCATGGTTGCTTAATTCATTATATAAACCCTTGTAAAAGGGATTATCATCATTTACCAAAATGGGTGAGATTGAAAGTGCATGTGTTGCCCCATGCGTGGTTTTGTTAATTAATGACAATCCTTATGGACTAATGTTTGCATTGAGATATATTTGTAGATCTTGTCCATAGGAGAGAATAACAACCATGGACAACATCGCCACAACTCTTCGGAGAAAAAGGATAACAGCCAGGTGCAATGCTACTCATGTAAGAAAATGGGACACTACTCCAATGAGTGCCCAGAGAAGAAAGCAGACCAAGTTAAGCCAAACCCATTCAAGAAGGTACATGTGAATCATGTCAATGTGGAAGAAGTATACCATGGGCATGAAGATATGAACAATAAGTCCAAGATTAATTAATTGTTCAAGCACTCATTCATTTGAAAATGTCAGCACATACTTCATGTGTGAACCCATGAGGATGAAGCATAACTGAGACAACTAAAGATATAGCTGACCTATAGAGTCACCTCGACACAAGAAACAAGAAAGTTAGACGACCCACAAAAGTTTCTTTTAAGGGTGGTAGCCACCCAGATACCCCAAACCGGTCCTTTTTGCTAGCCTCTCCGAATCTCGGGACGAGATTCCTTTTAAGGGTGGTAGTCTGTAACATCCCAAAATTTTGGAATGTTTTAAAAATCACTAAAAATTGAAACTTTTGTTTTAATAAAATAAATTACACGAAGTTGAAGTGGAATCCAATACATTACTTCTAATTTCTTAATAAACCATATTTATAAATGGTTTTGGGTTATTTAAAACATACTCTATTTTCAAAAATTGGTTTTAACTCTTTCATATGATTTTTAAATGATTATTGGTAACTTCCTTCCAAAATATGTATTTGTGGTAAATTTCCTAGATTTCCATTAAAACCACCAAATGGTTTTATTAAAAACCCATTTTCAAAATTTATCAAACAATTATACAATATCTTTGAAATATGATTTTGAAATGTATTTCAAATAATTCCTTACCTTCTATTCTCAAGATTTAAAGATTTTGAAGTGAAATGTCTATTTTGGTATTTTTAAATGATTATTGGTATTTAAAATGATTTATCAAACCCTTTTTAAATAAAATGTTTTGTGCCAACTGATTTTGTTGAATTTATCATGTTGCATGATATAATTAATACTATATATATTTTGGTTTAAATTTGAGTTCAAAGGAGATTTCATAAAATCCTATTTTACAAATGAACAAAAAGGTTCAAATAATTTGTATTTTTTTTCAAATATGAAATGTTTTGGAAATCTGTGTTTGAAAAGTTTTAAAAGAAAGATTTTGAAATTACAAAAATTTAGTAATTGTTTTGAATGGATTTGATTTTATAAAACAAAAATTATAAAAGAAATAGAAAACAAAACAGAAAAGGAAAAGGAAAGCAGGACAAAAAAATGTGTAAACTGGGCCGAGCCCGTCAGCCCAGCCCCGCGCAACCTCTCCCACTGACCCCTGGGACCCGCGCGTCAGCGTCTCCGCGCTCACTGACAGGTAGGGCCCACCTGTCAGGGCCGTCTTCGTCAACCGCTGCTCCGCTCCCATGACGCGCACGACGCCGTCGCCACGCCCCGCACCCTCCAAACTCACCCACGCCCCAAAACCGCGCCCCGACCACGCCGTTAAATGCCCCACTGTCCCCTCTACTCTTCCCCTCTCGCGCCCCTCCGAACCACGCCACCAGTCTGCCCCGATTCAAGATCGCCGCTACGCCACTGCCGCCGGTCGCCGTCGTCAATTCCGGTGAGCAACGCCTCCCCTTCACCTTGTCGTCTCCTCTGCCGACCTCGTCGTCCCCTCACGGACCCCCTAACCCAGTTTGGCGATTTTAGGAACGCGGGAACGTCGAGCTCGTCCTTGACCCGACGCCGCCGTGTTTCCTTCAATCCGGTGAGGATAGTGAGCTGCGCCGCCCCTTTTCGGTCTCTCTCACTTATCCTTGCCCGTGCGCAACTCCCTGGCCCCCTCTCGACTCTTCTTGCCCAGCAGTTCGCCGTGGCCGTCCTCGACATTTGCTCGCCGGAGCCCGGACTGATCCATCCGCGCCGCACCGCCGTACGAGGAAGCAAGCAAGGACGCCGTCACCTCCATCGGGTCCGCCGAGACGACGCGCACCCCGTCGTCTACTCCCCACGCCTGGGGAACCTCGGGAGCGCCGTCCCCGTCGACCACCGGAGCGCCGCGCCGCCGCCCGCGCCATCTTCGGCGACCTAGCGCCGCCCCGAGGTGAGCCTTTCGCTCCTAGCCGTCCGACCTGCTCCGTACGGCCACGATTAGATCCTTTTAACCGAAGAGGTACGGGTAGATCTGGACCCTTAGATCCAGATCGAACGGACGAGATTAGATCACTTAACCACGTCAGCGGTCCTATCAGCGCCCAGTCAGCCTGGCCTAGCCAATCACCGCACGCCACGTGGCTCAACCTTTTCTGGATTTTATTCCGAATAGATTTAGTCTGGCTGTTTTACAGAAAAGCCCCTGCAACTTCGAACCTTAACAATTTTTTAACCACGTGACCAAATTTAACAAATTTTATATTTTTGAAAAGCTCTAGACTTGTAGAATCTTTTGGAATCATTAGTCTTCTGTTTTGTCAAAGTTTAAATCATTCAAATTTCAAATGAGAGATTTGAGTGTAATTAGCATAACTTTAATTTTATAAGTCCAAAATTTGCAAATAAAATATTTTTGGAAACCTTTGGTTCTGTAGAATAACTTGGTCACTTTTAAAAATATTTTTGAATACTTGTTAAACAATTTAAAAACCAAAGACTCAATTGGAGTATTTTGGATATAGTTTAAATCCTATAAATAATTTTAATATGGTTTCTTTTTGAAAAGTGACCCAAGTGTTTGCCTCTGACCAGAAAGACCAAAAACCATATTTTAAAATTAATTAACAACTCAAATTATTAAAGTTGTGTTTATGATCTTACAAAAATGTTTTATGCAAATTTCTTTATTATAAGAATGTGTTAAACCTTTTTCCAAAATTCCTTGTGTGACCATGTTGATCAAGACCAACCTTTTAGAACCCTTAGAACACCACAGCAAGTTATATATGACATCTATGATGTTCATACATAATTTCTTGACCATCCTTTAACCAAAATGGCAAACCCTAAACCTAATCATAATAATTCTTTTTGCATATTGAATTATGTGATGAACCTCGACCAAAGTTTTGTGAAGACCCTGATATGCATGTTTGCTTTTGTATGTGATGATGTTGTTGAATTGTTTGTTTACTATTGTGTTATCTCTATGTTTAGATTGTACGGAGTGCTTTACGTGTTGTGAAGAGTGTAACTTCAACTCTTCAGTTGGCCAAGGCAAGTGACACCATAAAAGTCCTACTACTTTTACTACTATGCACCTAGTGTTTTCAGTAGTATGCATGATAGGCTTGTTACTGAATATTATACTATGCTATGCTCCTATTAGTGTGTAGCCATCCCCCACCCAGAACTTTGTAGTATGGAACTTAGTATAGTCATGCTATGAAAAATGTTTTGATTAGTTGGATAGTGATGAAGACTAATAACTAATCAATGAACTACCTGGGTGCTGGTTGGAGAACCATGGTGGGTGACTACTCAGGGGGTCCATGTCTATGGTTCATGTCTATGGTAATTTGCCCTTGGTGGAAGTGCACACTTGTGGAAAGTCACCCAGGCTAAAAGAGATTGTAGACTCTCCTTGTTCAGTAGCTTCTAGTGCAGCCACATGTCATATGGGCTCTGTCTTGATGGAGTAAGTTGCGCGGACTCATCCCGGCTTGACAGGTGGTGGTAGTGGTTTATAGGTGAGGCGCGTCAGGCCATTATGGGGTGGGAAAGTTCTTCCGAAAAATCTCGTCTCAGTCTTTCCTTTTCCATTTCATAATTGGTTGCAATGGAGGAGGAAATGATTGGGTCTTGTGGTGAAAGTGCACACCCTCTCGAGAGTAAAAACTGAGTATACTTAGCCGTGTCCCCGGTTACGGACATTTTGAGCAACTGATCCGGGAAGCTGTTGAAGATCTCCTCATCCCAATTTCTAAATTAAAACTTGAGGGTGAACAAGGGATGGGAGCTCACTGTGTTCTATCAGTGGTGCTTGCCATGAGTAGTTGTCAAAGGTGTTCACTGATGTCTATCAGTGGTACTCTTTGTCTAAGATGAAAATTGTTTTACAAATGATAGGATGAAACTGGCTTTATGCAAACCAGCCTCAAACTCCACTTAGCCAAATATTCATGTAGAAGATAGGTTGCCATTTATATCCACATAAGTGTCATCTTGCTATCACAATTCAATTGTGCTGGCCCATATAGTTGGGATGTAACTCACCGTTGCAGGTCCGTCAGACGATGAGTGAGGTTTCGACAGGGTTCCGAGTCTACAACCAACATGCTTGCCTGTGGCACATGAAGATGATGGGCTCACTGTATCATTGCTTTCCGCTGTGTGTTTACTTTGGTTTGAGCTAGCCTTCGGCTATGCACCTTGTATCGAATCTTTTAAATTCTGGATCATCGTGTAATATACTTTGATACAATGTTATGGTATTGCATCTCAAACTGTGTGTGCTAGCAAGTCGATCCAGGGACTAGCACGTTACACGGGGAATCCCAACCTTTATTAAAAGGTGGGGGTTCTACAGATGGTATCAGAGCACTGTGTTGCCTGTAGATTCGTGACCCTAGATTTGGATTAGATCATGGAAAAACCATATGAAATAAAAGTCTATTTTGAACTTTTTCATACCAAAAACTTTACTATACATTTTTATTGATTAAAAAAAATCTCCCTTGTAACACTTGTCTAATCATTTGCTACTCTCTTAAACCCTTATATAGATGACCAACTTCATGGAGAAAGGACCTACTAGGACCATGAAAATGGAGAGTGAGACCGATTTTCCCATGGCATTAAGGAACATCATGAGAGGACTAGATCTTGAAGGGGATGCCATCTACAAAGGATATTCCTACATGAAGGATGGACAAGAAGCATGGTATGTCCAAGCCCAGTTGTATAAGAACATGGAAGATGACATAAAGGAAAAGGGATACCACATTTTCTGCTCCACGATACACCATCCAAGCTTCTACGACTCTTGTAAGAGTGCTGCTTGGAACGCGATAGATACTCTCGGGGTGATCCTAAATGCGAGACTTCGTGTGACGCAAGACCACTTGAAGGAAGTGGAAGAAGAGTTAGACGCCATGAAGAAGCGCAAGACGGCAACAAGAAGCAGTATCTCGCTCAATTCAAGTAGTCGCACATTAGAGGTTTCCAAAGTAGTAGATTGACCACCAATTGTCCTTTAGTATTCGTTTCGGTTTGAGTGTTGACCATACCAACCTATGTGGTATGGCAATACAACTACGTTTGCTTTCCAAAACTAGTTGTGGATTAGTTTGTTAAACTCCTAGGATGTTTGCTATATGTTTGAGTTGCCTTCTTTGTGTCTTTGCAAGGGTAAGACCCTTACCTCTTAGGTCTTCTATCTTGAGTCTCATCTATGCTAAACCCACAACAATGGACTGCATCAAGTGATGGCCCAGCTCATGCAAGTGATGACCCAGATCTTAGCGAACAACAACAACAACCACAACAACAACAACCCACCTCCACCACCACCCCCTCAAGTGGACATGCTCACCCGATTCCTGAGGCTGAGGCCAACAACATTCACAAGCGCCTCAGAACCCGTTGTAGCTGATGACTGGCTACGCTCAGTGAATAAGAATCTGGTGACCATAGGATGCATAGATGAAGAGAAGGTTAGGTTTGCAGCACATCTTTTAGAAGGACCTGCAGCCAACTGGTGGGACAACTATCAGGTCACTCACCCAATTGAGGAAGTCACTTGGGAGTCATTCCAGGAAGGTTTCCGCACTGCACACATATCCACTGGTGTGATGAGCTTGAAGAAGAGAGAATTTCGCAACCTGCGTCAGAGTAACCACACAGTGGCAGAGTACATAGAAGAATTCAACAATCTGGCACGCTATGCTCCAGATGACGTTGACACAGATGCCAAGGAAGGGAGAAATTCTTGGATGGTCTGAATGATGAACTAGCTATTCAGCTGTCAGTTGTCTACACGCCCAACTATCAGTCCCTACTTGACAAGGCCACTATCTTGGAGAGTAAGCAAAGGCAGGCTGAAACCCGGAAAAGGAAGCACAACTCTGAGAAGTACAACTCTGGACCACCTCAGAAAATGCGTAGTTTCCATGATGGCAGTAGTAACTCAGGATTCCACAAGCATGATAGCAATGGACATCAACAGGGTGGCAATGGACATCAACATGGAGGAAATGGCCATCACAACCATGGCCATCACCATAATGGAGGATATAGATTCGACAACCACAACGGAGAGAATAACAACCATGGACAACATCGCCACAACCCTTCGAGAAAAAGGATAACAGCCAGGTGCAATGCAACTCATGTAAGAAAATGGGACACTACTCCAATGAGTGCCCAGAGAAGAAAGCAGACCAAGTTAAGCCAAACCCATTCAAGAAGGTACATGTGAATCATGTCAATGTGGAAGAAGTATACCATGGGCATGAAGATATGAATAGTAAGTCCAAGATTAATTAATTGTTCAAGCACTCGTTCATTTGAAATGTCAGCACATACTTCATGTGTGAACCCATGAGGATGAAGCATAACTGAGACAACTAAAGATATAGCTGACCTATAGAGTCACCTCGACACAAGAAACAAGAAAGTTAGACGACCCACAAAAGTTTCTTTTAAGGGTGGTAGCCACCCAGATACCCCAAACCGATCCTTTTTGCTAGCCTCTCCGAATCTCGGGGACGAGAATCCTTTTAAGGGTGGTAGTCTGTAACATCCCAAAATTTTGGAATGTTTTAAAAATCACTAAAAATTGAAACTTTTGTTTTAATAAAATAAATTACACGAAGTTGAAGTGGAATCCAATACATTACTTCTAATTTCTTAATAAACCATATTTATAAATGGTTTTGGGTTATTTAAAACATACTCTATTTTCAAAAATTGGTTTTAACTCTTTCATATGATTTTTAAATGATTATTGGTAACTTCCTTCCAAAAATGTATTTGGGTAAATTTCCTAGATTTCCATTAAAACCACCAAATGGTTTTACTAAAACCCATTTTCAAAATTTATCAAACAATTATACAATATCTTTGAAATATGATTTTGAAATGTATTTCAAATAATTCCTTACCTTCTATTCTCAAGATTTAAAGATTTTGAAGTGAAATGTCTATTTTGGTATTTTTAAATGATTATTGGTATTTAAAATGATTTATCAAACCCTTTTTAAATAAAATGTTTTGTGCCAACCGATTTGTTGAATTTATCATGTTGCATGATATAATTAATACTATATATATTTTGGTTTAAATTTGAGTTCAAAGGAGATTTCATAAAATCCTATTTACAAATGAACAAAAAGGTTCAAATAAACCGTTAAGCATTATTTGTATTTTTTTTCAAATTTGAAATGTTTTGGAAAAGTGTGTTTGAAAAGTTTTAAAAGAAAGATTTTGAAATTAGAAAAATTTAGTAATTGTTTTGAATGGATTTGATTTTATAAAACAAAAATTATAAAAGAAATAGAAAACAAAACAGAAAAGGAAAAGGAAAGCAGGACAAAAAAATGTGTAAACTGGGCCGAGCCCGTCAGCCCAGCCCCGCGTACCCTCTCCCACTGACCCCTAGGACCCGCGCGTCAGCGTCTCCGCGCTCACTGATAGTAGGGCCCACCTGTCAGGGCCGTCTTCGTCAACCGCTGCTCCGCTCCCATGACGCGCACGACGCCGTCGCCACGCCCCGCACCCTCCCCACTCACCCACGCCCCAAAACTGCGCCCGACCACGCCGTTAAATCCCCCACTGTCCCCTCTACTCTTCCCCTCTCGCGCCCCTCCGAACCACGCCGCCAGTCCACCCCGATTCAAGATCGCCGCTACGCCACTGCCGCCGGTCGCCGTCGTCAATTCCGGTGAGCAACGCCTCCCCTTCACCTTGTCGTCTCCTCTGCCGACCTCGTCGTCCCCTCGCGCACCCCCTAACCCAGTTTGGCGATTTTAGGAACGCGGGAACATCGAGCTCGTCCTCGACCCGACGCTGCCGTGTTTCCTTCAATCCGGTGAGGATAGTGAGCTGCGCCGCCACTTTTCGGTCTCTCTCGCTTATCCTTGCCCTGCGCAACTCCCTGACACCCTCTCGACTCTTCTTGCCCAGTAGTTCGTCATGGCCGTCCTCGACATTTGCTCGCCGGAGCCCGGACTGATCCATCCGCGCCGCACCGCCGTACGAGGAAGCAAGCAAGGACGCCGTCACCTCCATCGGGTCCGTCGAGACGACGCGCACCCCGTCGTCTACTCCCCACGCCCGGGAACCTCGGGAGCGCCGTCCCCGTCGACCACCGGAGCGCCGCGCCGCCGCCCGCGCCATCTCCGACGACCTAGCGCCGCCCCGAGGTGAGCCTTTCGCTCCTGGCCGTCCGACCTGCTCCGTACGGCCACGATTAGATCCTTTTAACCGAAGAGGTACGGGTAGATCTGGACCCTTAGATCCAGATCGAACGGACGAGATTAGATCACTTAACCACGTCAGCGGTCCAGTCAGCGCCCAGTCAGCCTGGCCTAGCCAATCACCGCACGCCACGTGGCTCAACCTTTTCTGGATTTTATTCCGAATAGATTTAGTCTGGCTGTTTTACAGAAAAGCCCCTGCAACTTCGAACCTTAACAATTTTTTAACCACGTGACCAAATTTAACAAATTTTATATTTTTGAAAAGCTCTAGACTTGTAGAATCTTTTGGAATCATTATTCTTCTGTTTTGTCAAAGTTTAAATCATTCAAATTTCAAATGAGAGATTTGAGTGTAATTAGCATAACTTTAATTTTATAAGTCCAAATTTGCAAATAAAATATTTTTGGAAACCTTTGGTTCTGTAGAATAACTTGGTCACTTTTAAAAATATTTTTGAATACTTGTTAAACAATTTAAAAACCAAAGACTCAATTGGAGTATTTTGGATATAGTTTAAATCCTATAAATAATTTTAATATGGTTCTTTTTGAAAAGTGACCCAAATGTTTGCCTCTGACCAGAAGACCAAAAACCATATTTTAAAATTAATTAACAACTCAAATTATTAAATTTGTGTTTATGATCTTACAAAAATGTTTTATGCAAATTTCTTTATTATAAGAATGTTTTAAACCTTTTTCCAAAATTCCTTGTGTTACCATGTTGATAAGACCAACCTTTTAGAACCCTTAGAACACCACAGCAAGTTATATATGACATCTATGATGTTCATACATAATTTCTTGACCATCCTTTAACCAAAATGGCAAACCCTAAACCTAATCATAATAATATTTTTGCATATTGAATTATGTGATGAACCTCGACCAAAGTTTTGTGAAGACCCTGATATGCATGTTTGCTTTTGTATGTGATGATTGTTGAATTGTTTGTTTACTATTGTGTTATCTCTAGTTTAGATTGTACGGAGTGCTTTACGTGTTGTGAAGAGTGCAACTTCAACTCTTCAGTTGGCCAAGGCAAGTGACACCATAAAAGTCCTACTACTTTTACTACTATGCACTAGTGTTTTCAGTAGTATGCATGATAGGCTTGTTACTGAATATTATACTATGCTATGCTCCTATTAGTGTGTAGCCATCCCCCACCCAGAACTTTGTAGTATGGAACTTAGTATAGTCATGCTATGAAAAATGTTTTGATTAGTTGGATAGTGATGAAGACTAATAACTAATCAATGAACTACCTGGTGCTGGTTGGAGAACCATGGTGGGTGACTACTCAGGGGGTCCATGTCTATGGTTCATGTCTATGGTAATTTGCCCTTGGTGGAAGTGCACACTTGTGGAAAGTCACCCAGGCTAAAAGAGATTGTAGACTCTCCTTGTTCAGTAGCTTCTAGTGCAGCCACATGTCATATGGGCTCTGTCTTGATGGAGTAAGTTGCGCGGACTCATCCCGGCTTGACAGGTGGTGGTAGTGGTTTATAGGTGAGGCGCGTCAGGCCATTATGGGGTGGGAAAGTTCTTCCGAAAAATCTCGTCTCAGTCTTTCCTTTTCCATTTCATAATTGGTTGCAATGGAGGAGGAAATGATTGGGTCTTGTGGTGAAAGTGCACACCCTCTCGAGAGTAAAAACTGAGTATACTTAGCCGTGTCCCCGGTTACGGACATTTTGAGCAACTGATCCGGGAAGCTGTTGAAGATCTCCTCATCCCAATTCTAAATTAAAACTTGAGGGTGAACAAGGGATGGGAGCTCACTGTGTTCTATCAGTGGTGCTTGCCATGAGTAGTTGTCAAAGGTGTTCACTGATGTCTATCAGTGGTACTCTTTGTCTAAGATGAAAATTGTTTTACAAATGATAGGATGAAACTGGCTTTATGCAAACCAGCCTCAAACTCCACTTAGCCAAATATTCACGTAGAAGATAGGTTGCCATTTATATCCACATAAGTGTCATCTTGCCATCACAATTCAATTGTGCTGACCCATATATTGGGATGTAACTCACCGTTGCAGGTCCGTCAGACGATGAGTGAGGTTTCGACAGGGTTCCGAGTCTACAACCAACATGCTTGCCTGTGGCACATGAAGATGATGGGCTCACTGTATCATTTGCTTTCCGCTGTGTGTTTACTTTGGTTTGAGCTAGCCTTCGGCTATGCACCTTGTATCGAATCTTTTAAATTCTGGATCATCGTGTAATATACTTTGATACAATGTTATGGTATTGCATCTCAAACTGTGTGTGCTAGCAAGTCGATCCAGGGACTAGCACGTTACACGGGGAACCCAACCTTTATTAAAAGGTGGGGGTTCTACAATGCTTGATCTTGTAGTGCTTGTGATTCGGAGCTAGCCCAAGATCATTTAAAACGGAGTCCGGATGGAAAACTTGTTGCATTCTCGGTTTTGGAAATATTACCGGTCCTCCTCGAGATAAGGTCCATACCTCACATGGTGATATCTCCTCCATATTTGTGACCCTTAATATTTCGCTCTTGTCGCTACCTTTCCAACCTCGTTGGTTTCATCTCGTTTGTTGTTTCCTTGCAAAAGTTATTGCATTTCAGGTTTTGCAGTTTCACTGCTTTCAGGCCGGAGTCTCCGGTCTTCAGCACCGGAGTCTCCGGTCCTAGGGTTTCCCTGTCGAAGTTTTGTGGTTCAGCCCCTGGTGGGGGCCGGAGTTTCCGGCCCCGGGGCCGAAGTATCTGTCGTGGGGTTGTCACGGCATATGTTACCATGGGGTAACTTTGAGTTGGGGGCCAGGCGAAACTGGTGTCCAGGAGTTGGTCTAGCTCTACGGGGGAGAAGATATTTTTACCCAGGTTCAGGTCCCCTCGGTGGAGGATCCCTACATCCTGCTATAAATCACTATATGATAACAGATTACATGGGGCGCCAATGGCGATCGCCGGGTTTGGATGACTCCGGCGTGGGAGCTCTCTCTTGAGCTCTCTCTATTTTGTCTATCTTATTTTGCTTGTATTACTTGTCTCTCTATGACCTAGGGGCCGGCTTATAAAGACATCCGGGTCTCCTAGTCGCTTACAAGGTAAGTCCGGGTTCAACCCGTACTCAGAGTCCTACTCTATCTCTTCTGGTTCTTCGTGTCCTCCAAGTCTTAGACTCCGTGGCGTGTACCGCCTCCGGGTGTCGTGGTGGTGTCACGGCAGATGCCATGGGTATGGCTTAAGTGTGGGCTCGCTTGGGCGTTGGGGGAACCGGGGAGGGTTTGCGCGCCTACGAAGCACGCATGAAGACCAAACAAGAACCTCGCAGGAATCAACAAGAACAAAGCAAACCAAGAACAGCGAAGAACACCACGATGTACCCTGCTTCGGGGCCCTCTTGTGGAGGTAACACCCCTACTGCAGCTCTAGCCTACTCTCTTATATCTCAAGTGTTTACAAGTACAGAGCGCTCCTTGAGCTGTATGATGAACAAAGGAACGGGCTCTAGGTAGAAGATGAAGCTTGGGGGGGAAATGATGCTCACAATGGTCGATCCTCCCCACAGAAGGAGGTGGTGTTGCCTATATACAGTAACCGAATTACCCTTTTGCCCCTGGCCGCAGAGGACAATGGCATGGACAAGGAGAACAGGACAAACACTGGCCACTGTCACTCAGCCCAGCTCACCCTCTGTTCACCACAGGCTTATCTTTCCTCTTTGAGCTTAAGGCAGTGTAGACCACAGTAGCCTAGCCACTGCCCCTTTCCCGAATAGGCCGAGTCAGCGCCTAGGGGCTTGTGACCCGGAAAACCTGTGGCAGCACCTTGCTGTCTTCTGAGCCCCGGTCAGTAACCTTACAGTGCCCGTGACTTTTACTGACATTACTTGGCCCCTGTGCATCATCCGAGTTGCCCTACCCGGGTCCTTCCTGACCGACCCGGATAACTTAGCCGGCTCTTCTTTCCTGGATCCGGTTAAACCTCACCGGATCCCCTTTGGTCTTTTCTTTCACTGGCTTGAAGTAGGACTGACCGAATCGCCTTGAGATCCGACCCGGATAACTTAGCCGGCTTCTTGATCCGGTTAGACCTTAACTGCTCATAACACATCATCTTTGCCCTACCCGGGGGCAGCCCCCCGACAGTAGTCCCCGAAGCTGGTGCGGTCCTACGGCATCGGCTGAAGGGCCGTTCCAGATTCTAAACCAACATCACTAACCGGATCACCTCTAGCTGTCACCGAATTTTCCGGGACATTTGGCAGGAAAAGCCTGTGCAAAGCCGTATAACCCGGGTTGTCAGCTCGTTATCCGGATCCACCGGGTACTCGAGTGTGTTTGACCAGAAGACCACGTCTCCTCGTTTTCTCCGTTGACCGGCACATAGGATCCGCTCCACCGCTTCCAATTCTGCGGCGTGGCCACGAGTGCTTGAAATACACGGCCACAGCAGCTGCCACAGAGTTCCGCGACGCAAGGGATCTAACCGTGCTCCGGTAACCGCGCGGTAGTGGGGGGCAGTTACCGCTGGAGGCTATAAAGAGGGCGCGGTGGTTTTTCCCCTTCTTCTTCCTCTCAACTCCACTAACCCGCTCCATCGACGCCGCCGCAACCTCGCCATTCAAGGTTGCCGCGCCAGGGACGCACAGCGTACCAGAGCAAGACCATCGGAGCCGCGCCTCGCGCCCATCTCCGACGTTTCTCCGTCGAACTCCTCCTTCGAGCGACTCGCACTGTAAGTTCTTCCTCCTCTCGCCATAGCCACCGTGACGAGTTCATACTCTCGGAATACACACACCTGTTCTTGGTAGATTGATGCGTATCTAAGCCCGTGTTCCTGCCGTAGCACACTCCGCAAATTTTCTGTCCAAGTTCCGCAATAGACTGGCCTAGATACACCTGTCCCCGTTGGAGCAGTTCAACCATGTTTTTACCCGTGATTTTCTTTCTTTTTTACCACCGCTGTAGATCTTCCCAACCCTAGAAACTTGCGGAAAGATGTTTGCGACTTCCAACCGCTTCACCTTCTCCACCGGACCCGGTTAGCCCTACCCGGGATAGGATTAGCCGAGTCACCATAGATCGATTCGGCTTTAATGTTATCCGATTCTTCTTTGGTCCCATGGATTCCGAATTTCCTGACCCGGTTATCCGACTCTTTGCTGCAGGACCGATTCGGTTATGGCCAAACTTCCCCCTGGCCGATGGGAAGGATCTGATGTTACCAAAAATGACTTGGAATGGCTACGAGCCACCCGACGCATAACGCCCCAAGCCATCTGCCGCCGACCCGGAAAAGAACTCGCACCGGCGCCCGAACCCGGTGAACGCGTGGTATTCATAGCACACTTCGAGCGCGGGCTCGGGTTACCTGCCAGTGACTTCTTCCGGGCCTTTCTGGACTTCTTCGGATTACAGCTTCACCACCTCCCGGCGAACGCCTTCGTCTCTTTATCAGCTTTCTCTTCCTTCTGCGAAGGCTATCTCGGTCTTTGGCCGAGTGTGGATATATGGGCAAAGTACTTCCACCTTCGCAAGCACACCATCCCGGTACCAAGCCGAAAGAGCTGACCGCTTGCGGTTCGGTTAGCATCACGCCACGGCAGGGATCCGCCTTTCCCCGAGTCACCGGCCTAGACACGGTGAAGAAATGGCAAAGGACCTGGTTTTACATAAAGAGCGCTGAGGGCCATGACGCTCTTAATCTGCCCGAATTCAGGATGGAGCCGCCCAGAGCCGAGCTGAACTTCGGTTACAATCCGGCTGAAACGATTGCTGAACTCCAGACAGTGCACACCGCTCTGGAGGATTTTTTGAAGAATGGCATGATCTCTGACGACCTCCTCCGGACCTTCATCTCTCGCCGGGTCAGCCCTCTTCAAAGGCGTGACCACAAGATATGCCACATGCGTGGCGCACTAGATCCTACCCGGATCAGCAAGCACGAGCTTAACAAAGCTTCCGTCTTCAGACGGGTAAACGCCATTGCTGTCAATGAGATGTCGGACAAATGGCGGTGGGGTGTAAAGCCATTCTACCGGGAAAAACTTCCTCCACAGGTTAGCTCACCACTCTCCGAACCCAATCCTACTTCATCCGCATAACCGCGGCCTGATCCGGATTCGCATTACCTTCTTTGTAGCTGTTTGATCGCCAACTTACTGAAGACGGAGATCTCTCCACCAAGGCATGGACACCGGATCTCAGCCCGCCGCGCGAGGGCGAAGAAGATCCGGATACGGATGACTATTTGCCCATTCCCCGTGCCAAGCCAGTCCGCAAGGGTAAGCAATCAAACACTCACAACCTTTCCGACGAGGAAGATGAAGATTGCTGCATCTTAGAACCCATCAATGCTATTCCGATTTCATGGTTACCACCACCTTATGTTCCAGCCAAAGATGATACCCAAGAGACATCTCGGAAACGCGCTGAGGCGCCCGAGACAAATGCCCCAGAGACCAAGCGAAGAAAGAAATCCGGCGACAAGCCGAGCCGTGTCAAACCGATGCCCACCACCAAGGGGTAACATTGACCGAACTTTATTTGCTTTCTTCCTCTATTAACCGAGTCATATCTATCCGAGTTAACTGTTTGCTTTGCTTTATGCAGTGATGTCCTCATCACCGCGCAGACTCATTCATCCATCTCTTCTCCCATTCCTCCATTGGATACGGCCATGGAAACCCAGTCTCCTGACCGAACTGCCACCTCACCCACGCGTGTCCCAACTACCAATATTCCCCAGCCGACTCCCATCTCAGAGCCGGTTATCGACTTGGAGAGTGAGGAAACCTCGGCTCCAATCCGAGATTCAAGCTGGCCACGTCCTTTGAAGGAGCTGGAGAAGGAAAAGGCTAAGACATCGGTTAAGTCCACACCTAAGCCGGATTCCCGTCCTGCTCCTGCAACTCAATCTGCACTGAGCCAAGAGCAGCAGCAGAAGAAGAAGAAACCGAGGCAGCAACAACCACAAGTAACCCCTGAAGAGCAGCAACAGCAGCAACAACAGCAACAAACTTCCGAGAAACCACAGAAACCGCAACATCAGAGACAGACCCCGGGTGCATCACCTCCACCCAAGCCGACTCAAGTTGTCTTTGGCACAACTTCCTCCACTCCGGATAAGCAAGTGATTGCTGTCAAGCAAACCACCGCTACCTCCTCTGCCATTCAATCCGGCCAAGCCAAGCCTAAGCTCAGCACTGCCAATGACTTTATTGAGGCCTGGAACGCCGTGGACCTTGCACCAGGCTTTTCCGCTGCAACGCCGCACCCTGCTGGTCCTAGCCGAATGATGCAATCTCTTCATTCAGTGAAGGTTGCGTTTACTGCATCGCACCAAGTCTTCGAGGTAAGTTTGCCGAATCTTGCTTTTAGTTCGTCATGATCAAATAGTATACACCCAGTCCCCGAGATTCGGGTCGAACGACTGATACTCTTTGGAGTAAGAAAGTCATTCGGCTTGAATCTTTTAAAAAATTTGATCATGATCTTTTTCTTAACTGAAAAAACTGTGAGACCCCCAGTCCCCGGGTTTCTTTTTAACCGATTCGGTCAGTCTCGGCCAATCTCCGAGATTTGTTTTGGCTCCACCTTGTCTCGGGTATCAGTCCCCGAGTCTCTTTTGACGCTATCTACTTTCTTTCAGGAAAGCACGGGCACTCGCAGCGACCTCTTTAAGCAGCTTGCCAACCAGTACCACAAGCTCCAAAAATCATTTGATGCCTTGGTCCTCAAGATGAATAGCAAAGAGGAAGAGCAAAGCGTGCTTTATCCGAGGAAAAATCAGAGGTAGCCCGAGTCCAGCGGGAGCTTGACCGGGTTGAAAAAGTGAAGAACAAAGTTAAAGGAGAGCGGGATGCACTGCGGAGGGAGAGAGACACGCTCCAAAAGGAGAAAGATACAATTCAGAAGGAGCGAGACACTTTGCACGCCGGGCTACAGAGGCGAGCCGAAATGGATAAGCAGATTCAAACCACAGTGGCCGAGTCTGAAGCTGAACTGAAAGCTGCTAAAGAAGAACTGGCTGCTCACCAAGCGGCCAGTGCGAAATGGCTGGCTCAACTTGCTAGCCTTAACGATGACATGGATCGTAAGTTCACCGAATCCCCTTTTTTCTTTCTGCTCTTAACCGATACATATGATTGTGTTCCTTCTTGCTGAACTCAGTATTAGCTTATTTGTTTGTAGGAGAGTTTACCAGCATTCGGCTTCAAGCCGCCAAGGCTGTGCGAAACGCCCGAGCTGAGAGAGCTAAATTAACCGAGGCTCCCCTATCCGAGACATGGGACATCGAAGATCATATTACAGCACTTAAGGCTCGGATTGCTCCTCTGAAGGATTCCCACATTGGTCTGCTTAATGCAAGTCTCAAGGCTCACCGAATCTTGTTTCCTGAAGCGCGGCAAGTTGTGCCCGTGGAGGAGCTGATCAGAGACCTGGATCAAGCAATGACCCGGTTAAAACAGTGGAGGTCTTCGTCTGCCCGCGCTGGTGCTGACGCAGCTTTGTTATTCATCATGTCCTGGTACGAGCTGATTGACCTTGCCAAAGTGCGCTCCTTTCGCGAGGGTTCTTCATGGGCTACAGACCCTATCCGGATCAAGATCCGTGAAGAAGCCGCCAACTTCATGGCCGAATTTGCACGCACCAAGCATCTTGATCTGGAGGCTCCAGTCTACTCGGATGGAGAAGACACTGAAGAAGAGGAATCAGACGACGCCTCCGCTGAAGAATATGCCGACTCAGAGGGCGAGTCTGATGAAGAAAAATCCAGCAAGGTACCAGCCTCCGACTCGGCCAAGCTCACCGAACAAACTCCAACCGAGTCTTTTGTGATTTCAGCCACTAACTTGACTGTGATTACTAAACAGGCTTCACGCGATCCGGAAATTTCCGAATCCGCCCATCCTTCAAGCTCTCCAGTCAAGATTACTTCCGGAGCGCCACCATCTTCCGAATCTGCTCCAGCAACAGAACCTCTCGTAACCGCGTCCACTTCCACCGAAATACCCGTAACCGAGGTTCGCGCGCCCGAAGCTCCGCTAACCGAAGCTCCTCCCACAGAAGTTCCCGCAACTGAAACTCCTATGACCGAGTCTGCCGCGACCGAGTCCGCTGCCCCCTGAAGTACTTAACAAAAACATTAAATCCCCGGTATGCCGGGAGCAGATGTAATAGACTATTTTAAGTTCTTTCGAGACTATGCTTATCATGCTTAACGTGATCCGGACAAGGTTTATGTTGGATCATCTTAAACCGAGTCCCCGAGTCTGTTTTCTTGTTTACTACTTTTGCCAAATCTTTGCTCTTGTCTACCTCTTTGGGTGTTTTGACAGTCGAGTCACAAGATAGGAATCATAGCATACAGTACTTGAAACATGCGAGTTGTGGTTTAGAATCATTCAACATAAACGAAAAAATAAATAACAGGGGTTAGTAAACGACATGTGCCGAATCGGTTTTGGACCGAGTCCCCGTGTCCATTTTCATGTTTCCCATATTCCTCATCTCTGCTCTTGACTACCATTTTGGTGTTTGTCAGTCGAGTCACGAGATCAACAACACAACATACATTACTGAAACTCAGAACAAGGTTCAAAGCGATTCGGCACATGAACGGCAACAAACAAAGCCGTAATAAACAACACACGCATAAGGACGAAGCAGTCCCCGAGTCCAGACTCGGATTACTGCGATTTCATTCATGATAAATTGAAATACATACATTGCGCCCTTTAAGAGTAGAAGGGTCGAAGCAGAGCTACATTCCAAGGTCGCTTGGTTTCCTGTCCGGGTCTGTCCAAGCCATCCTCCCTTGGTTCCTGTACATCTATAAGATAGTACGAGTCATTGTGCATAGCCCTGCTCACAATGAATGGTCCCTCCCATGGAGGTGACAATTTGTGTCGGCCTTTGCTGCGCTGCACCAGCCTCAGCACTAGATCACCCTCATGAAACACTCGAGGACTGATTTTCCGGCTATGATAACGCCTGAGATTTTGCTGGTATATTGCTGTCCGAGACAGGGCCAACTCTCTTGCTTCCTCTAGCAGATCCACTGCATCTTCCCGGGCCTCCTTTGCCTCGGTTTCAGTGTACATTGCCACCCTTGGTGCATCATATTCTATGTCAGTGGGTAGGACAGCTTCTGCCCCATACACCAGAAAGAATGGCGTATAGCCTGTCGACCGATTCGGTGTAGTCCTTAGACCCCATAGAACTGATGGGATTTCATCTATCCAGCACCCTGGAGTTTTCAACAATGGTTCAATGAGACGAGCCTTGATGCCGGCTAACACTAGAGCATTTGATCTTTCCACTTGCCCATTGGACTCTGGATGTGCCACTGAGGCTATGTCTAACCGGATCCCCTTATTCATGCAGAATCGGGCAAACTCTCCGACAGCAAAGTTTGTGCCGTTATCCGAGATGATGCTATGAGGGTATCCGTATCTCAAAATGATTTCTTTCAAGAAGATTACAGCCGAACGGCCATCCACTTTCCGTATTGGTTTCACCTCTATCCACTTGGTGAACTTATCCACCATCACCAGCATATGTGTCATGTTGCCCCTAGCCGGCTTGAAATCTCCCACCATATCCAAACACCACACCGCAAATGGCCAAGTAATAGGAATTGTCTTCAGTGCCGATGCGGGTAAGTGTGTTTGCTTAGCAAATCTCTGGCATCCTTCACACCTGCGGACTATGTCCTCCGCATCTGCATGAGCAGTGGGCCAATAAAATCCATGCCGGAACACTTTAGCCACCAGGGCTCTTGTACTGCAATGATGTCCACATTCACCTTGGTGTATCTCTAGGAGCATCTCCTTGCCCTCTGCTGGCTCCACGCAGCGCTGCAACACCTCGGTTACACTTCTTTTGTATAACTCCTTGTTGATGATGGTATAAGCCTTGGATCTCCTCTGGACACGCCTAGCCTTGGTCTCATCGCTTGGCAAGCTTCCTTCCTCGATGAACTTCATGATCTCTTCAGCCCACTCTGGTACTGGATGCAAAGGGAACAAGTGCTCATTTTCTTCCACAGGTTTGGCCGCCATTATCTCTTCTATCAGCTTCTGTCCATTCCCCACAATCCGGTTAGCATCATCATCTCTACTCCTCTTTCCCAAGACTCGGTTAGCATTTTCCGAATCTGCGTGAGCAGTCCCCGAGTCCGGGCATGCAGTCCCCGGGTCTTCCTCGATATACTCAACGTCAACATTCATAGGAATAGCTTCGGATTCTTGCTTGGGAATAAAAATCGACTCGGAATCAGGCGACGGTTTGATTGAAGGGACCCTTAGATGATTCAAGGATATTCCGGGTGGGATTGCCTCCCTAGACGACCCGAGTTTTGACAGAACATCTGCAGCTTGGTTTTCCAGCCGAGGTATATGCTTGTATTCACAGCCTTCAAAAAATCCCGAAATTTTCTGAACATGAAACCGATACAGTGCCATATTGGCATCAAGAGCATCCCAATTTCCAGAAGATTGCTGTACGACCAAATCCGAATCACCGAAACATTCAATTCGGCGAACGCCGATGTCCCGAGCCACATTAAGCCCATGGATCAGTGCCTCATACTCGGCTACATTGTTTGACGCTGAGAAATGAATCTGCAATACATATCGCAATTGATCCTGTTTTGGTGATGTGAGCACCACTCCAGCACCTAGCCCGATTTTGCATTTGGAACCGTCAAAGTGCAACCTCCAGTAATTGTAATCCGGTTTAGGTGGCTCATATTGCATCTCAGCCCAGTCACAAAGGAAATCCGGCAAAGCCTGAGACTTGATAGCGTCTCTTCTCTCATAATGCGGTGTGTAAGGAGACACTTCTATCGCCCATTTGGCAACTCGGCCAGTTGCATCTTTGCACCCAATGATCTCCGCAATTGGAGCTTCACACACCACTGTAATCGGGTGCTCTTGGAAGTAATGTTTCAATTTCTTGACCGCCAGGTACACACCATATGTCATCTTCTGGTAGTGAGGATAATTTTGCTTCGAAGTTGAGATCACCTCACTCAAATAGTACACCGGCCTCTGCACGGATTTGCCCTCTTCCTCTCTTTCTACCACAATAACCACACTTACGACCCGGTTAGTGGCCGCAATGTAAAGCAACATCGGTTCACTCGGCAAAGGTGATGCCAAAATGGAGCAGTGGACAACATCTTTTTCAACTCATTGAAAGCCGAATCTGCCTGTGGGGTCCATGTGAACCCGGTGCTCTTTCTCATCAATTGATATAAGGGCAAAGCTTTCTCTCCTAACCGACTCACAAACCGGCTTAATGAGGCTAAGCACCCGGTGAATTTTTGCACATCTTTTAGACACTTAGGCAATTTCATGTTTTCTATGGCTCGGATCTTAGCCGGGTTAACTTCAATGCCTCGGCTTGATACAAGGAAGCCAAGCAACTTTCCAGCCGGGACACCAAAGGTGCATTTATCCGGATTCAATTTCAACCGATATTTTCTCAAGTTCACAAATGTCTCCTCGAGATCCCCGAGGAGAGTATGTTTCTCTTTAGTTTTGATAACAATATCATCGACATAGACCTGCACATTTTTGCCCATCTGGGAGTGTAGGCATTTCTGCATACATCTCTGATAAGTAGCACCGGCATTTCTCAAACCGAAACACATGACACGATAGCAATACGCCCCATACGGGGTAATAAAAGCAGTCTTTATTTGATCTTTAGGGTTCAGTGGTATCTGGTGAAAACCAGAGTACGCATCAATAAAAGACAACAACTCACACCCAGCAGTGGAATCGATCACTTGATCAATCCGAGGTAAAGGAAATGGATCCTTCGGACACGCCTTGTTCAGATTGGTGAAGTCTATACACATGCGCCACACCTTGACCACAGCTGGTTCGTCCTTCTTCTTCTCTACCAGAACCGGATTGGATATCCAGTCTGGATGCAGCACCTCCATAATGAATCCGGCTGCCAGTAGCTTAGCCAGCTCATCGAGCACCACTTTTCTTCTATCTTCTGAGAGACGCCTAGTCGGTTGCTTAACCGGTTTTACTTCTGGCCTGACAAACAAAGAGTGCTCTGCCAATTCCCTCGGAACACCAGGCAGGTCCTTAGCCGACCATGCAAAGATATCCCGATTCTCACGGAGGAAATGGCAGAGCGCGCTTTCCTATTTCTCGCCCAAACCGGCTCCAATGATGGCCATGCGCTCTGGGTTCTCCGGGTCAATGGGGATCTTCTTTGTCTCCTTGGGCACTTCAAAGGTTGCGCCGCCATCCGGGTTGGTCATGGCCAGCACGCCTAACTGAGCCGACTTCGCCATTGCCACCACCTCGTGCATCTTGCTCTTTTCAGCTTGTATCACCAGTGATTCGGCTAAGTTGGAACCAACTGTAGCACACTGTATGGCCTTCTTGTAGTCTCCCGCAACGGTGATAACACCATTCGGGCCAGGCATTTTCATCTTGAGGTAGGCCACATGAGTAGATATCATGAACTTGGCTAATGCTGGCCTGCCAAGCAGAGCATGGTATGGGCTTTCCAAATCCACCACCTCGAACTCGAGACTCTCAAGCCTGTGATTGTCCCTGGTACCGAACAACACATCTACCCAGATCTTACCCATGGGGGAACAAGATACCCCGGGTACTATGCCATGGAAAGTACAGCTGCTCTGTTGCAACTGATTCGGCGAAATACCCAACTTGATCATTGTGTCCCGATACATGATGTTTATGGCACTGCCATTGTCGACCAAGACTCGGCTAAATTTCACGTTCAGCTTGGGTCCAACCAAAGTTGGATCCACCACCAGTGCATAGTTCCCTGGGCTTGGCATGATCCTTGGGTTATCCGCCCTGCTCCAAGTGATCTCCTGCTCAGACCAGTTCAAGTACTTTGGAACTGCTGGCATCACGGCATTCACCTCCTTTGCTCGTCTCAACTGACTTTTCTTGTCAGTTGGCTCGGTCACGAAAACCACATAACTCTGATGTGCTTCCTTGTAATCATTCCCAGGGTATCCACCTTGCCTACTTGGGCCATCACCATTGTCACTGCCTCCCATGTTCACCAGGTTAACCGGCTTCGTTGCTGCTGGCCTTGGAGTTCCAGCGTTGACCGGGGTCGCATTGGCTCCGGTTAGCGGCATGTTTGGCCTGAAATTCGGTCTAGGAGCACCTCTTTGAGGTGGTCCTCTTTGACCTTCCGCCTGAATGCGGTGATGCCAACTACAGTTCCGGGTCGAATGATTAGCCGGTTTGCGCGGATCGGTGGTGTGATAACAGCAAGGCCCATCTAATCTGGACTCAAAAGTCAGAGGTGGACTTGGTCCCTCCCACACTTTCTTCGGCCAAGCACCTTGATTCGGCCTCCAAGCTGGACCATCAGTTTTCTGCCTCTGCGCATCTCCTCCACCGGGTTGATCCATGTTTACCGCAGCAACTTGATCAGAACCGTATCTGTAATCCGGATCTCTTCTCTTGTAACCGAATTCATGTCGGTCACTAGGCCTTAATGGTCCAACTCGGTTATTAACTGGTTGCCTCCTGTTTGCTCCCACTGCATCCAATGCGGGCTGTGTTGGATCACCCAGCGCATACGTGTCTGCTATCCGGATCATATCTGCCAGGGTTTTCGGCATATCTCTTTGGAGTTTCTGCCAAAGTGGTGTACCATGCCTGCATCCCTGTGCAAACCATGAAATGGCCTGCTCCTCCACTACACCTTCGCAAGAATTGCGCATGTTGCTCCACCGAGTCAAATACTCTCGGTCTGTCTCCCTCTCTTCCTGCTTGCACGCAGCCAGGAGCTGAGGTCGGTTTGGCCTCTTGTAGGTGCTGGAGAAGTTGCTGTTAAACGCCTGTTCCAAATCCATCCAACAATTGATACTACCCGGCGGCAAGTTATTCAACCAGATCCGGGCTGGACCTTCTAACATATGCGGGAGATACCGGACCGCCCATCGGCGATTGCCCCCCGCAATGTGCACTGATGATACATAGTCCGTCAGCCAATCCTGTGGCTTGGTGTCCCATTATACGGCTTCGTGTTGCGGCCGAGCTGAAACAAAGGCACACTTGGCTCATTCATTATCCGAGGTCCAAAGCATGGTGGACCCGGTGGGCCCTGCTCTTCCAGCTTCTCGGACTGGTAGATTCTGTCCAATTTGAGACGCTGATCATCCGGATCCAACATCCGAGGCCCCAGTCTCGACGCCAGTGCATTGTCATACGTCTGGTATCCGGCTCGCGCCATAGCCGAATTGCCATCGTCATAACGGTAGCCCACCTGGCCACCACTCTGCTGCTGCACCTGTGCCATCATTTGCTGTCCGGGGTGGCGAGGCGGTTGACCTCGGCCAGCCGAATTCTCCCTTCCAGTACCCGGATTGCCTTGACCACCACTGTTTCTGCCTTGTCCGCCTTTTCCTTGGGCTGCAAGTTGCTTGCTTGCGTATACCGCATCATAAGTTTGCAGCTGCTTGCTCTTACCCGAGTTCACACTTTGGGCTCGGTCAATCCCAACATGCGGAGAGGACGCTTGCCCCTTAGACTTCTGGCTAGCAGCCCTAACCGAGACAACTACCCGGGAACCACCAGCATCCGGATTAGCTTTCCTGTAGGCCTCATTCTGCCTGTTGCACACATCCACTAGCTCATTCACTCTCTCCGCCTGCTTGCGCCAAGCATCCCCGGTCAGGTTACTTAATTCAGCTCGCGCTGCTGCTGCAGCCCTAAGATTCTTAGCCGGGGAGCTATAAACCGGCTTGCCTGTTCCGGACCTATGACTAGTGGCTTTACTTGAGCTCGAACCTGCAGCTCTAGCCAACTCGTCGTTGAGGTCCTTGCCTCTGTTACGTAGCTCGGCTTTCTTGCGCGAGCGGTGCACTACAGGAGTAAAGCCATCTGTGATACCATTGGCAGCATTGTATTCTCTCAGGTCTCTATCAAACTCTTGCCTAGACTCTATCACTAACCGAGCCTCTTTTTGCAACCTCAGGCGCTCTGCCTCTAGCTGAGCTACAGTAAGATCAACATTTGCTCCAGGAGCCACTGGCCGAGCTAGCTTTTCCAAGATACCCTCTAAGGAAGCACCCCTGCTTGACGTGCCAAGGGGACCAACCGGATCGGGTTTCTCCTTAGGGAACTTAGCTGTCCGAGTCGGCATGTCATCCGGATCGACTGGCGTGGCCAGCTCCTCTGGCACGCTCGTGCTGGCACCTCCTTTGCCTGCAGCAGCGTTTGCGGCAGCCACCATGACCTCCACGCTGCTCCCAGGGCGAGCGCTACGCCCTCCGCGAGCTGCGCGGAAAGAGGAGGATCCGCAGCCACGAGCACCTGCGCCGGGTACTCGCGAACTGGCTCGGTGGCGACGTAGGTGACGAAGCTGCCCAGCGTCATGAGGAAGCCATCCGCGGGGAAGGGCTTGTTGGAGAAGCACCCCGCGTTGTCGCTGATGAAGTTGAACTCGCCGAGCTTGCACACGAGCCCGGAGAGGACCCGCTCGCCGGCACCAGTGACGGAGCCCGTCCGGATGGAAACCCCAGCCAACGCCAATGCTTGCCCCACGGTGGGCGCCAACTGTCGTGGTGGTGTCACGGCAGATGCCATGGGTATGGCTTAAGTGTGGGCTCGCTTGGGCGTTGGGGGAACCGGGGAGGGTTTGCGCGCCTACGAAGCACGCATGAAGACCAAACAAGAACCTCGCAGGAATCAACAAGAACAAAGCAAACCAAGAACAGCGAAGAACACCACGATGTACCCTGCTTCGGGGCCCTCTTGTGGAGGTAACACCCCTACTGCAGCTCTAGCCTACTCTCTTATATCTCAAGTGTTTACAAGTACAGAGCGCTCCTTGAGCTGTATGATGAACAAAGGAACGGGCTCTAGGTAGAAGATGAAGCTTGGGGGGGAAATGATGCTCACAATGTCGATCCTCCCCACAGAAGGAGGTGGTGTTGCCTATATACAGTAACCGAATTACCCTTTTGCCCCTGGCCGCAGAGGACAATGGCATGGACAAGGAGAACAGGACAAACACTGGCCACTGTCACTCAGCCCAGCTCACCCTCTGTTCACCACAGGCTTATCTTTCCTCTTTGAGCTTAAGGCAGTGTAGACCACAGTAGCCTAGCCACTGCCCCTTTCCCGAATAGGCCGAGTCAGCGCCTAGGGGCTTGTGACCCGGAAAACCTGTGGCAGCACCTTGCTGTCTTCTGAGCCCCGGTCAGTAACCTTACAGTGCCCGTGACTTTTACTGACATTACTTGGCCCCTGTGCATCATCCGAGTTGCCCTACCCGGGTCCTTCCTGACCGACCCGGATAACTTAGCCGGCTCTTCTTTCCTGGATCCGGTTAAACCTCACCGGATCCCCTTTGGTCTTTTCTTTCACTGGCTTGAAGTAGGACTGACCGAATCGCCTTGAGATCCGACCCGGATAACTTAGCCGGCTCTTGATCCGGTTAGACCTTAACTGCTCATAACTCATCATCTTTGCCCTACCCGGGGGCAGCCCCCCGACACCGGTCTTCTGGATCTTTCCTTGTGTGGTCCGGGTTATCGACAAGCTCGCCGGCCTATCAGTGTAACCCGGCCCATGATGACGGTTAGCTGGCCTCGCCCGGCCTCCTGCCTGGCGGGTCATGCTTTGCTCTTCATGGGCCTACCGGGTTATAATCCCCCAACATTAGCCCCCAAGTTTAACTTGTATGTGAGTTTTGGCTTGCTCCACTTGATGTTTTTGTCACTGCTTTCCATACCTTGGCGTAGCTGCCAACACGATCATCCTGGTTAAACTCTGAAAATAAGATAAATAGAATAAAGGGAAAATAACCCGAGTTAGACTTGGTAGGCCATCTCATTTTGGAGGTCCATTTTACAACCAAGCTTTTATTTCCTCCTGGGTTCATATGCGTCCAGGTTTATCTCAAGAACATCCAACGAATCCTGCAAAGAATATCCATATTTTCGTATGTGGGTCCTCTAACCCTGTTTTTTGTAGAGCCTACTCATACGGAGGCTGTGCTGAAGGATGCTCCAGATTCCTACGGTCCAGACTTGATGAAGCCTACTCACATGGATGCTATCTTTCAAGACCCGGCTTTTGAAGACCCGGCGCAAATACCTCCAGTTTTACTAGCTCTCAAGAATATGAATTTTGATTTTTCTCATGTTTATAACCTGTAGCCCCCAAGCTCCGAGTTTATCAACTCGCAATAACTTGGTACTTGTGATAGATAGATGAATACTTTGACCCATATAGCCCCCAAGTGTCGGGTTGTGTGCCTGCAGCAACCTGGGACTTCTGCATCTTGTACTTCTAAGATAAATTCTGAACTTCAAATACTGTAGCCCCCAAGTGCCGGGTTGCATGCCTGCAGCCACCTGGGACTTCCTCATCACTTCAAAAAATTTAGTTTCAAACTGTGTAGCCCCCAAGTGCCGGGTCAGGTGCCTGCAGCGACCTGGGACTCACGCTTTCTTCTTGTACTCTCATAAAATTTGAAATAGCGTAGCCCCCAAGCGTCGAGGTGTACGCCTGCAACAGCTCGGAGCTTGTTCTTCAATATTTGTATCACCTCAGAATATTTCAACTCTTGTAACCCCCAAGTTTAAATCACAAAGCTGATAGATAGATCACTGATATTGGCAAAACCAGCCGTGAATAGAAAACGTTGAAGACCCGGCCATACTGCGCAAAGCCGGCCATATTAGAACGAGGCCAAACCAGGCAGGCTGGGTCGAATCGTAACCCGGCTGCTTCCTCTTTTTATTTTCTTCATTAGAGACGTAATGCCGCTTTGATTGACTGGTATGGGTACTTGTACCATCTAACTTCTATTTCTGCCTTTCTCTCTTTTTTTTATGTGACATGCGCTGATTGCGTTCATGCACATGTACGTGAACAGGCAGCATCTGTTTCTTCCCTTTGAACTTTGAGCTAGCTTAAAACGAACTCACATGTACCAATACTGAAGATCAGCTTGTTTAGCTTCCTGTTTCTCCATCACAGCTTCGACTGAATCGCACAATCACTTAGCATCCAGCCTGTTTTTTATTTCTTCCTCTGGACTTGCTTGATGATTGCATAACCTGACGTGCCCACTTTTCAAAAGCCAGCTATTCTTTCCTTCTTTTTTTCCTTTGATTGACTTGCACGAGTACTAGTATATCACCAGCTTATTTTCTTTTCTTGCTGGAGACAAGTTCACGTAGTCTTGATTCTTTGCATGACACTTTTCAAAGATGAGGATACCTTGCTTGATGACCCGAATTCTAATGCCGGGTTGTAAATTGATCCTGTAAAAATCAATTCTCGTAGGCACAAAATAACATTATACATCATGATAGACTGGTAATGAATTGATAACATAAAAATAAATATCTTGATGGTGTATGCACACCCTGAGGATTTGCTTTTTTCATGAACGTGATATGTCATTCTGCAAATCCTTTTGGTTTAGATGACCCTTTTGGTTTTTTTAACTATGAGTCGGCTTTCGCATGGATTATCCTGTCGCAACTTCGCTAGTAAAAACAGGGTTGAACCAAATCCCTTTGGGCATCATGGTTGATTGAATTTATAGGTGAGCAATCAGGCCATATAAGTGCGAGTCACATCGAGCTCAATAGTAAGATAACCAAGAATTATACTGGTGGCATCGGGGCCGGGTCTTGAGATTGTAGCTACAGGTTATTTTAGCAAGAGCCCCCAAGACCGGGTCAATGTTCTGGAAAGTAATGGCTTAACTCTGCACATTTACCCTATTGACCCATATACTGATGCGATGCGCTCTTTGGCTCGCTAACCCAAGTTGTGTAGCACCCTTGGGCTAAACTGATTTTTTTTTTTTTGCAAAGCACTCCTGGGCATCGCTAACCGAAGTTGCGTAGCACTCTTGGGCTAAGCTAATTTTTGTTGCGAATAGTTGAAGCCGGGTGATGTTTCATGGATTTTCCTCCAATAGGTTCCACGTGTGGTTCAGTGTTTGTAACCCGAACATCTTCACGTGCTTCCATTAAGTGGTAGGACCCATGTCTTCAACCCACCGATGACAGCAAATGATAATATGAAAAAAGCTTTAAACAATTGTGTGACTTAGCTTTGTTTGGATGTTCTTGATGCTGATACCCTTGACTTTTTAAGAAATCCATTGCGAGCGAAAAATAACTCGACTTTGATAAATCCATTTGCTAGCAATAGATAACCCGACTTTTAAGAAATCCATTGCAAGCGATAAATAACTCGACTTTGATAAATCCATTTGCGAGCAATAAATAACCCAACTTTTAAGAAATCCATTGCGAGCGATAAATAGTTCGACTTTGATAAATTGACCTACAATCTTTTGGATGATCTTTGCAATTTACTTATAAATAAGAATATTTAGCTCCAGGAATTGACTCAAAGGAGATAAACTTAATTGACTGAATAAAAATATAAAATATAAATATAAATGCAACTTAGCTTGTTTTGTCCTGCGTTGAAGACGTTGCGTGAGTGCGTGAATCATCGTGGGCAGCCACAGAAGCCAGCCCGTGGCCGGGTCATGGATCTGAAGCCGGCCCATGGCCGGGTCTCCTTGATGATCGCGATTCTTGGTGTAGCCGGCCTGAGGTCGAGTCTCCTTGGTGGTCGCGATACTCGGAAAAGCCGGCCGCGACACGGGTATTACTTTCCTCTTCTTTTCTTCTCTTCGGTAAACTTGGAACTGTGCCGCATGTAATGTTCACGGATTGGAATAGCAAGCTAGCTGCTCCAACCAACGATCCATGTACTCCCTCCGTTCTAAATTAATTGACTTGCTTTTGTCTAAATATGAATGTATCTATACTTGTTAGGTGTCTAGATACATTCGTGTGTAACGAAGTGTGTGTCAATTAAATCCGAACGGAGGGAGTACGAGTTAAAGCAGCACTCCGTAGTATAGCTAATAACTCAACTTTCTTCTTATTCCTTTCCGACTGGATCAGGAGTTTGACTCTCTGCTTTCCTTCGAGCCAACTAGGTACTAACACTTCTTTCCTTGTTAGGAGATGTAATCACGTGATCCAACTCCTTATCTGATGCTTCCCTTCTTTGGTTGGCTGTATTACTTCCGCGATTCGTTTTCTTTTCTATTTTTCTTTCTTTCTCTTCCGCCTCGATTCAGGATCCGATGCATATGCGGGCATAAGCTGGCGGCATGATATCCTTAGCGCTCTCTTTCTCTATTTTTCTTTTTTGTTGACATGAAGTCCTTGCTATGGCAAGCTGTAACAAGTTCGACTTGGTAAATTTCGTCCGTGCGACAAATTCCCTGAGCTTTGAGCCGGCTTGATCCCTGAATGGGCTGATCTGATTTTGCCTATGCTTGATTCGATTACTTCCGGCTGCCGTACGCACAAGGCAACTAGCACCTTTTTTTTTTTCCTTTTTGTGATGATTTGTTTCCTCGATCCGTGAGCCATCGAAATAGTACTATGGTGTAGTTTTTGACTTGATATGTCTTTTTCCTCTTCTTGGCTTTGTGGACAACGTGTGTATGCCATCAGAATCCCTGTTACTTCCTGCTCGCATCATACGAATCAAATTTGTAGATGAATCCTCTTTCTCCATGGCCGGCTCTCCATGGCCAGCTTTTTTCTTTTTCTAGTGAATCTGTTTCCGGCTCCCAGCCAAAATCATGGACGACACAATCTTCCTTCTGGTTGCTGATGATCTCGCTGATGACGATCTTCTCCATCCCTCGCAACGCTTCTCCCTTGATGAGGACACACTTGGACGCAGGCCCCACGGTGGGCGCCAAATGTCGTGAGGTTGTCACGGCATATGTTACCATAGGGTAACTTTGAGTTGGGGGCCAGGCGAAACTGGTGTTCAGGAGTTGGTCTAGCTCTACGGGGGAGAAGATATTTTTTTACCCAGGTTCAGGTCCCCTCGGTGGAGGATCCCTACATCCTGCTATAAATCACTATATGATAACAGATTACATGGGGCGCCAATGGCGATCGCCGGGTTTGGATGACTCCGGCGTGGGAGCTCTCTCTTGAGCTCTCTCTATTTTGTCTATCTTATTTTGCTTGTATTACTTGTCTCTCTATGACCTAGGGGCCGGCTTATAAAGACATCCGGGTCTCCTAGTCGCTTACAAGGTAAGTCCGGGTTCAACCCGTACTCAGAGTCCTACTCTATCTCTTCTGGTTCTTCGTGTCCTCCAAGTCTTAGACTCCGTGGCGTGTACCGCCTCCGGGTCTTCTGGATCTTTCCTTGTGTGGGCCAGGTTATCGACAAGCTCGCCGGTCTATCAGTGTAACCCGGCCCATGATGACGGCTAGCTGGCCTCGCCCGGCCTCCTGCCTAGCGGGTCATGCTTTGCTCTTCATGGGCCTACCGGGTTATAATCCCCCCAACAGTATCCGTCCCAGGCCGGAATTTCCAGCCCAGGGTCCGGAGTCTCTGCCTGAGCCTCAACATGGCTGGAAGTGGTTCACCCCTGGTGGGGGCCGGAGTATCCGCCCCCAGGGGGCCGGAGTCTCCGGTCACTTTGGCCGGAGTCTCTGGTGTAATGCTGTCTGCAACGGCTAGTTTTTCTGGGAGGGGTATAAATACCCCTCCACCTACCTCCAGCCAGCTAGCTCTGCCCAGCACGATTTGCTTTCTCTTTCCTTCATTGTTGTAAGCTCATATCTTCAATATCTCCCAATCCCTCCACCCAAACTCTTTGATCTTTGGAGGATTGAAGGAGGAGACCTAGATCTACATTTCCACCAATCCATATCTCCTCTAAGTGAGGGGAACCCTTTCGATCTAGTTCTTGAAGTTCCATTTGTTGTGTTCTTCTTTCTTCTTCCTCTCTTCTCCCCCCATAAGTATTAGTTGCTTGTGGTGGGATTCGAGAGTGAAGGATTTGAGCCTTGTGCTCTTGCTATTGCTTCGTTGCATCGGTTTGTGCTCTCCACGAGGATTCGTGGAAGTTGAAAGCTTGTGAACTTGTTACTCTTGGGTCTTTGGACCCTAGACTCCCCCGTGGTGGTTCAGACCCTTGGTGGTCACTTGTAGCCGTTCGGGAGCCCCCAATCCCGTTGTGGGTTGTGCCCCGGATTGTTGTTGAAAGCCGTTCGGGAGCCCCCAATCCCGTTGTGTGTTGTGCCCCGGATTGTTGTTGAAAGGCTCCGGATTCCGCCTCGAAGGATTCCGATAGTGGAAGGTGAACCAAACCTTTGTGGTGCGGTTCATCGGAGAAGAAGGTGAAACCTTTGTGGTTGTTAAACCATTGTGTTGGTTCACACCTCTCCAACGAGACATACTCCTTAACAAGGAGGAACTCGGGAATACATCCTCGTCTCCGCGTGCCTCGGTTATTCCTATACACGAGCTTTTTACTTATGCACTTTACATTGTGATAGCCTTCGTGCTTGTAATATTCTATATTGCTATCACCTTGTTACTTGTCTTGCTTAGCATAAGTTGTTGGTGCACATAGGTGAACCTAGTATATTTAGGTTGTTGGCTTGTTAATTTAAACACCTAGTTTTATTCCGCAATTATCAAGCCTAAACCGGAAAATTTTAAATCGCCTATTCATCCCCCTCTAGGCGACATCGTTGTCCTTTCAACGACTCCGACGCTGTTGCGCAGCAAGGTCCACCTCTGGATGTACGTGCGCAGTGGTTCTTCCTTCCCTTGCTTGCAGGCTTGCGGCTCTATGAACGTTGCGGGTCTTGAGTATGTTCCAAGGAAGTTATTGATAAAGGCCTCCTCAAATTGATCCCACGAGTTGAAGGAGTTCTTGGGCAAGGTTTGGAGCCACCCGCGTGCTGATCCGGTGAGCATCAGCTGGATATACTGCATCGCCGTAGTCGTGTTGCCTCCTTGGCAGTTGCAGGCGATGAGGTAGTCTTCGAGCCAGAGCCTTGGGTCTTGCTTTCCATCAAACTTGGCTGCCTCAGCTATGAGCTTGAAGCCTTTCGGCATCCTTGTGTCGCGGATGCTGAGGGTGAAGCAGGAGGCACCGCACGGCTCGTAGTCGCCGCTGGAGTAGAACTCTGTGTCTTGGGTGTTGCTGGCTCATTTGGCGCGGTTGCGGTCGAGCTGCCGCTGCGTGATGACGTTGCATGCGTCCTCTCCATCCTGCAGGTGTCGCGTGGGCCGCTCCACGCGAGCAACGCGCTCGTGATCGCGTCGACCTTGTTCCTCTTGCGGTCTGTCGGGTGCGCCTGTTGGGGCCAGAGCATCTTCCGCCCGCTAAAGTGCTTTGATCTATTGCTTGTGCAGGTTGGCGCGCGGGTCGCCTTCTGGAGGTTGAGTCAGTCGCAGGTACGTGCCTATCGACATCAGCGCCGCACCAGGTGTCTTGGGGATGGGAATCCCGTCTGTGTCTTCTGTTACGTAAGACGACTCGAGGTTGCGGGTGGCTCCCACTCTGTCGGCGTCGGTCATGAGGTGCATGCGGGTCCTGTGGCGTCCGGCTCCTTGTGTCACCGCGGGCTCTGAGGAAGCGAATGAGTAAGCCGCGCGTCTGGCACTCGAAGCATCGGCGGCTTCTTTGCGTCGAGCGAGTTCCGCTTTGTCTACGAGCAGCTTCTCGTTCCCCTTCCACACCAGGTACCTCCAAGCCATCATATCTTCTCGGGTCGCATCTGGAGGGGGAACGGTGCATTCTTCAACATGCTTCAAGGCCATGATTCCCATCTCTCTGGTGATGGTGAGGGTCGTCATCTTGTCTGGCATGAGTACCTCCATGGGGTATGTAGGCTCTTCCCCACGGTTGCCAGTCGGGGTTGTTGCGCCGATCATGAAGACTTGCGCGGGACGCGACTGGGCCGTCGAGTGCGCATCGCTGTTGTCGGAGCTGTCCTCCGAACTGAAGATAGAGGCGATGTGATACACGCTGCAGTCGTTGCAGAACTCGTCAGGCGAAGAGTCGCCGATCTTCGCGGTCTCCGTAGTCGATGGAGGTGTGGCGGGCGGAGTCAAAGTAGATGCGATCTCCGTGGTCGATGCCGTGGAAGCAGATGCGATCTCCGTAGTCGAAGGAGACGCGGTCGATGTCGGTGTAGCAGATGCAATCTTCTTAGTCGAAGGAGACACGGTCGATGTCGATGCAGCAGATGCGATCTCCGTAGTCGAAGGAGACGCGGTCGATGTCGGTGTAGCAGATGCGATCTCCTTAGTCGAAGAAGATGCGGTCGATGTCGATGCAGCAGATGCGATCTCCGTAGTCGAAGGAGACGCGGTCGATGTCGGTGTAGCAGATGCGATCTCCGTAATCGACGGAGACGCGAGTCCCGCGGCCATCACAGGCGCGAGAGCAGAGGGTCGAAAGACTCCCCACTTGTTCACATGGAGTTGCATGTTACCAAAGGACAAGCACATACCTCCATAGAGATCGGCATACACCGAACGCTGGGCTAGTGGGTGCAGATCGTAGGTGAAGGAGCCGAAGCAGATTGGTTTTTCGACGGTCGGTGCGTCGACCTTCATTGCCGATGGAGCCGGTGCAACCATGCTTCCAGCACTCTTCTTTCCCACAGACGGCACCAAATGTCGAGGGATCACCTTGACAAATCCTAGGGTCGAGTACCCCGGGTTGATTGAAGGTGAGAAGATGGTGAGTGCTGGTAGTTACCACGGTTGACAAGCAAGGCGATTTACCCAGGTTCAGGCTCCCGGAGGATAACACCATACTTCCTGCTTGTCTGTTATTGATGGAGTCGAAGGTTACAAGGGTGATCCCGGCGAGATGGCAATCTCGCTAGGGTTTTAGTGGCTAGTATGGACGTACCCCCGACAGAGGTCCCTCCTAGCCTTTATATGGAGGCTAGGTCTCAGGAGATCGGTACCGACTAGGTTTACATGTTTTGGTAAGTTTCTACCGACCTAATCTTCGACCATCTTGGGACGCAAGTTGTCCTTCTTGGGCCCTTACTGGGCCTTCAATGTTGACTCCAGTCCTGGCGTGCACCAGGTATCTTTACCGTGGGGCACCCGACAGGTAGGCCCACGTCAGGAGTGCCTATAGGGCGCGGTACGCGTTGGTTGTTAGCCAGCGCGTACCCCCCGAGCTTCCGTTGACGCTAATGGGCCTGGCCCAGTCACGCGTGTATTGCGCAGTTTTGTTTTCTGTTTTCGTTTTGAACCTTTTGGAACCAATTTTAAATTTCGAATCGTTTTTAAATTTGGATCCATTTTTAAATTTTGAATTTTTTTTAAATTTTGAACCATTTTTAGATTTGGTACCATTTTTAATATGGAACCAATTTTAATTTTGTAACAATTTTCAAATTGGAACCATTTTAAAATTTGGAACCGTTTTCAAAGTGGAACCATTTTTTATTATTTTGAAACCATTTTAAAATATGCAACCATTTTTCATTTTGGAACCATATTTAAATTTGGAACCATTTTTAAATTCTGAACCATTTTTACTTTGGAACCTTTTTAAAATTTAGAACCATTTTAAAACTTGGAACCAATTTTAAATTTCGAACCATTTTTAATTTTGGAACCATTTTTATGTTGGATCCATTTTAAATTTCGTAACCATTTCAAAATGCAACCGTTTTTTAATTTGAAACCATTTTAAATTTTGGAACCATTTTAATGGAACCATTTTTATATTTAAAACCATTTTGAAAAAAGTAAAAAGAAAAACAACTAAGAAAAAATAAAAATAAAACGAAAACAAAACAGAAAAAGAAAAAAAAGAAAAAGAAAACAGAAAATTATAAAAACGAAAACAGAAAAAAAAAACTGCGCAGTCCGCGCGTGACTGGGCCAGGCCCAAGTGCGTCGGGGGGGGGGGGGGGGGGGGGGGGGGGGAGGGTACGCAACCGACTCGGTACGAGGATTTGCCAGTCGATCCCCACCTCCGTCGTTCGTTCTCTCTCTCTGCCGTGAGCCCGTGTGAGAGACAGATGGGGAGACGTCGACCCGGCGGCGGGGGCCGTGGAGGAGGCAGAGGCGGAGGCCGTGGCCGAGGTGGAGGAGAGGACGAGGATCTGCAGCTGCACAAGGCTGCGAGGTCGGGTGATGCGGCGGCGGCGGAGTCGCTGTGCGAGTCCAACCTCTCGCCGTCAACTCCAGAGACCGCCTCTCTCGCACCCCGTAAGTAGACCCTTTCCCTTCTTCCTCATCTTCGTCCTAGCTACTAACCAACTGTAATCTATCTCTGTTGCCATGTTCCATTGCTGCGCAGCCCTAACCAGTTAACAGTAGTTCGCAATATCAGTCAATACTTTATATTGCTGGCTCGATTCGACTCATCTCGGATTGATAGCTCTAGTACGCCGTGTAAGTCTGCTGTTGTGATGTGACATGCTTAAACTGTGACATATAGTGCCTTATTCATTTACTTCAAAATTAATACCTGTGTATGCTGGCTGACTAATATGCTGCAAGTTCATGTCAAGGACGCCCTAATATTTTGTTTTGTTTAGTTACTGGCCCAGCCCATGTATCATGTATGGATGCACTGTTCATCGCCATTTATATCACTAAGAGAAGCAACATAGTGCCTTGCCATACTAGTCTTTTCAAACTTATCTACACCTAGTGGCACTTCTGTCCATCACCTAGCTAGGTATAATATTTCAATCTTGCTTTGATCTTCAGATGTGCTGCTAGCCTGTAGTCTCTGGACCTATTTTATTGGATGACATAGCAGCTTTGACCTATTAGCTATGGTCTCACTTATCCTGCTAATTAGGACCATAAGTTTAACTGAACTTTGCTTCTGAAGATGGAAAACCATTCTGGTTGTATAGCTTGCCCTTTTCATTTCGAATACAATCACGTGTGTCATGGTTTTTGAGTCGACGGGTCGTTTAGGGGTAGCGACTCTTGACTAGTCGCGACTAGTCGAGACTCATGTTCGACTCATGAAATTACCATATTATATGCATGTATATAATTATATACTTATTAATAGTTTAAATATTCATGATAAGGAGTGATGCAGCCAGAACAATTACTGCCCTACCTATAGATTCCAATAGAATCTCCCAACTCCTTGAATTGACAATATTTAGTGGAAGACAATTCTCATACAAAAAGTCTGCCACATGATCATCTAAACCTCTTTTTGCTCCTTTGTCTTCTGTATGTAATCCTTCATTGTCATTTGAGTGCCAAGCCGCCAAAACAGTTTTGGCTCGGGGGAAAAATATGGGCGATCTAGGGTTTCACATGGAGCTGGGCAACTTTTATGTCGCGTTCAACTAAATAACCTGGACTAGTCGCGACTAGTCGATGAGTCGCTCGACTCAACCAATGAGTCGAGTCGAGAACCAGAGTCGGACTTTGAATTGCGACTCATCGACTAGTCGCGACTAGTCGTTCGACTCAAAAACCATGTCGTGTGTATACTATCACACAACCAGTGGCGTAGCTTGAAAACAATCCATGGGTGGGCCAAGCTATAAGAAAACACATTAAAAAAACCTCTGAACCATGCCACTGCGCTAGACAAAATCAATTCTTCTCTTAGGGCTCGTTTGATTTGGAGGAAATATGGAGGAAACGTGAAGGGTTAGGAAAATTTCAAGAAATGGCAATGTTCATTCATTTGATACATAGGAATGCTTGAAAGGAAATCAAGGAATTTTTCCTTAGATCTCAGTTTCAATGCAAATGGTAGAGGAAAAAATAATCCACTCACACCTCATATTTTAATTCCTGTGCACAAGGAACGATGCAAAGGATTGCACCGGCCATCCTTTCCTATTCCTACCTCTCTCATATTCCTTTGAATTTTCTACCCTACCAATCAAACAAGCCCTTAGTTGATTTCCCCATGCTGTTGCAATTTGCAAAATTGAAGCACAAATTAATTAAGCCACCATGCTATGAAATTGCTAACCAAGAATTTTGTGAAAAAAGCAAAGCACTTGAAAAATTGGAGAAGAGTAGGGGGGTTCGATTCGGTCCAGTGCGTGGCTGTGCATGTAGCTACTTCAATCCCTGGCTGCATGCGGCGGCAGACGCTGCTGCCTCTTATCCTGCTCTACTCAAGAGATTGGTGATTTCCCCTTATTTCTTCGGGCCTGAATTGCAAGACCTAGCAGTAGGTTAGTAGGCGCACCCCATCCCGTGGCTTATATCGAGAATAACTGAACTACCGAAGAGTCGAGCCAAAGAGACAGGCAAGGTACTTGCAAGCCATTCTGTGCTAATAGTCTGGGCCTCAGATGCATAGGTTATGGCAAAAAAGCATGGGTGGGCCATGTCCCAGTTTTGCCCGAACGAAGCTCCGCTAGTGACACAAACCCTAAGTGATTGCTTGCATATGGGTGCTTCCAGCTTCTCCAACTGAGTGTTTCATCTTTGCTGATTTGTGAATAGTGTTTCTTGTTTCAGAATTTATTATTTCCGTATCAGTTTTTATTCTTCGCTCTTCTGAAACATGGCTAGGCAAAACCAATTCTACAGCAGCAGCAGTAGTACCAAATTATATAATGTGCTAAACTTGTTCATATCCTATCAATGTTTTCTGTTCTATTCCTTGACATAGTTGATTTTGTTCATTTAGGCTCCATCTGGCGGCATGGGCTGGGCATATTGAGGTTGTGAAATGCCTCTGCAAGCACAAAGCTGATGTCGGGGCTGCAGCAATGGATGACACCGCTGCAATCCATTTTGCTTCCCAGAAAGGTCATTTGGAAGTGGTGCGTGAGCTGCTGGCGTCGGGGGCCTCTGTGAAAGCAAAGAACAGGAAGGGCCTCACGGCGTTGCACTTTGCTGCTCAGAACTCCCACCTGGACCTTGTGAAGTATTTAGTAAAGAAGGGCTTGGACATCACAGCAAAGACAAACGGGGGACAGACAGCTCTACATGTTGCTGAGAACGATGATGTGCGTGCTTTCTGAAAGAGTGCGAGCAGTCATTGAAGAAGGGAGGGGAGCTACCGTCGAGAAGAAGGATGATTCTGTGGCCGAGAAGTCCGACGATGGCAAGGTTTCAGCTGAAGTTACAAAAGATGGTGCTGAGTCAGGGCAGGGTGAGAAGAGGAAGAGTGAGGAGATTGGTGCTGGGTCGAGCACGCCGGAGGTGAAGAAGGCCAAAGTTTCACTTGGGCATCTTGAAAACGACATGGACGAAGAGGAAGAGACAGAAGAGTAGAATCTAATAGCCTTGATTATGTAATTTATGGTGCCAACTTGTAATGTTGTGTCAACATTGGTTCATTTGGCAATTTTCGAACGTTGGCAAGAGTTTTAGCTGTCCATGAGCATGGTATCTGTATCTGTATCGTAGTTGACTAGCAGTCTAGCAGTACTGTGTTTTGATCAAGTAGATGATGGTGATGATTTACTATCGACTCTTTGACTCCCGTTAAAAAATATAGTACTATAATTTTTCTGCTGTGCATAAGTTCATTATCTGCTGTACTGTTCTGCTTTTTTTAGGGAATGCTGTATTTTTCTGGTGTGTTTTTTGAGCGAAATCTTCATATGTTGTCTTTTTTCTAGAGGATCTTTTTATGCTCTGTGTTGTAATCTCAAAGGGGATGGGAAGAAAGGAAAGCCAAGGCCCAACCCAGCTCAGGAAATAGTAGGCCCAAACCTTTTGACGAGAGAGGAAGAAGAGAGTAGCATTCAGTTATCCACTCCTTCCATCTACTCTACACTCAGCGAGGAGGGAGGAGACAAGGCAGCACTCCGCCGCCGCCGGCCGCTCCACAACAAGCTAGATAGGGATGGCGGCCACCAGTGCGAGTGCCACCGCCTCGCTCTCCGTCGCGGCCAGACCCAGGCACCGGCAGCTGCGCTCTAGCGCACGCGTGCCGCGCAGCCCCATCCCCTCCTCAAGCCGAACCGCCGCAGCTACGCGGTTTCGGCGTCGGCGGCGTCCTTGTCTCCCAGTCAATCTGGGATGCCATGGTATCCGGGCGGAGATGGATGGCCACGGAGGAGCAGCGAGCGGCGATGTCATGGGCCTCCTTCTCCGGGAGCGCATCATCTTCCTGGGCAACGAGATCGAGGACTTCCTCGCCGATGCCATCGTCAGCCAGCTCCTCCTCCTTGACGCCACGGACCCGAATCTGACATCCGCCTCTTCATCAACTCCCCTGGTGGATCGCTCAGGTCTCTCCAATGCATAATCCCCTTCGTTCATGCATTTACTCCTTCTCTCTAGGGTTGGGTTGGATTGGGTTTACCGTGTTTGCAAAGAGTGCCTTTGATGGCCTTGCGTTATTCCAAATGGTCATCTCGTGGGCAAATTACTTTGTGCAAACAGTAATTCGGTTCATGGCAGTCTTCAGTCCAGGCTATTTGATTTGATATAGGCTACACTAATCGAAATGGTGGCTTGTATATGTCGTAGACTCATCAATTCGACCCACGGCAGTAGGCTCTCTGTTTCTCTCAGCATTCCCCGGACACTGTCTTGCTGGATAAGAATGCGTACAACACAGGCTACACACATATTTTGCTAAGATCCGCATTAATGTCCGAATAATTCTTTTCTGACTAGCCTTGAATCACACTCTCGCGAGATCCTCAATAGTTTTATGATTTTCTGATCTAAGATCAGGTTTAACCACATCAACAATTGTAGATTGCAAATGCTATCCTTTTACTTATCTATGAAGCTGCATTTTTGTCATCCTTAAGGGATGGTTTGTAGTTTGATTGTATTCCTGTCTACTTTAGTTGCTAGTTTCTATTACACTAATAACTCCCAAAGCAGCAAAATGTAGACAAAAGCCCCAGTATAATCTACGGATGGCAACATCTTAAGTATAGAAGTGAAATTTAGGCCGTAGATAAATCGTTAAATTGAATTGAGTGGAGTGACTAATTCAAGTCTTCATCCAGCACAGCTTCTCTATGAAGATCAAGAAGTATCTAAGCTTGTTTCCATTCCCTAAGCTCTAATTCCCGCCAACCAAACATTTTGTTAGTCCTTATTTGTTAATAAGTGCAGATTGTTATATATACACACCTTCGGTAGGAGTGGTTAGAGAAGGATAGTCCCGTCCAACAGGAATAGTTTGTTCAACCAGAAGTTGAGAGCAAGTAATAACCAGGTCATGATGTTGAAGTGTATTCAATGATTTTCTTCCATTAGCTATTTGCATATCTTTGAGACACAACAGTTGCATTTTGTGACTGACCCTTGAAGTTTTCCCTTTCAGTGCGACAATGGCCATCTATGATGTAATGCAGCTCGTGACGGCAGATGTATCCACTATTGGGATGGGCATAGCTGGATCCACAGCTGCTATACTCCTTGGTGGTGGCGCAAAGGGCAAACGATTCGCCATGCCTAACACCAGGATAATGATGCATCAGCCCGTGGGAGGTGCGAGTGGCCAGGCCTTGGATGTGGAGGTCCAAGCCAGGGAGATTCTGACCAGCAAGAGGAACGTAACCCGGATAATAGCAGGCTTTACAGGGCGCACTCTGGAGCAGGTAGAGAAAGACATCGATAGAGACCGATACATGGGTCCTCTGGAGGCTGTCGATTATGGGATCATCGATGGCGTGGTCGATGAAGACAGCATCATCCCACTTGAGCCTGTCCGAAGAGGGTGAAGCCTAAATACAACTACGAGGAATTGTACAAGGACCCTCAGAAGTTCCTTACACCAGATGTCCCAGATGATGAGATATACTAGCTAGCACGTCGTCGCTTGTATTTTGCACAGCAAGCAGTTGCTTGCTGGAGCATTTTGTCCGAACAAAGATGATGTACTCCTTAGCAGTAGACTTTATTTGTTGTTGCATTTGGTCTTATGGTGTCTCTGTCCTATTCTAGCATTTGAGCAAGCAGTTTTATTGACAAGTTTGCCGCATGGAAATTAAAGTCGTATCAGACTTGGAGGTGATTTATTCACCGGCACCACCGACGACCAGGGCCATCAGGGAGGAGAGCCGCCTAAGAACGACGTCGGAAACACGCTGGATGCTCCGGATGGTAAGACTGGGCGCCCTGTTGATAATTTGATTGTGGCTCTGGCATGGCATTTGACCAAGCAAGTGGGGAGCCTAACTGATGATTTGATTGTGACTGGCGTGGTGGAATTGACCACGCAAGGGCATTGAACATTGAACTGGTCTAGCCAGCCAACGTTGCTGCAGAGAGGAAACCAAAAAAGATGGAAAAACGTGTGAACATTTTATTCGCTGCTCCCACACACTTAACTGGGAGAAGAATCAAATGTAGCCAGTAATCCTTTACAAAGGCACAACAACAATGAATACAAGAAACAAACTCTGAAACTCTTGATACAATTCTTGCGACAGCCGAAATGAAACATTGTCATCTCATCAGTAAATCGCACCAACGGTTGGAACCATAGCCGGGGATACGGTGCCTTTGACCCTGAGGGCGAGAGGATCCCAGAACTGGACAGCACACCTGAGCTCCCAGTTTTCAGGCTCACCGGAGCTTCAATCCGGGTAACATGATCAAGGCCGTGCCCCTCCGCTGCTAATTTTGCCCTCTTCAATCTGATACGTTCAGCTCGTGAACCAATTGTCTGGCCCAATATCGAGGCAGCTATGGTAAGGGCCATGGCGCTCTTCGGCATCAGAATGGACTTCCTCAGCATCCCTATGAAAGGCACCGCGGCATGGACCGCCGCAAACCACTGAACTGAAAACTTCGTGGTGTGCTCCCTCAGATGCCAAGAGGAACATTTGCCGCCATACCCAGCAGTGCAATCACCACTACTTTTGTCGGTAGGGGCTGAGGGCGAAGCCCCTTCGCAAACGCCGTGCGGGATATTGCTGCGCGGGCAGCAACGATCGCAGGTGGACATGTCAGTTTCATACCAGCTGGGGGTGTCAGCATCTTCGCGACGAGAGGCACAACTCCACCCAGTGCTCTATATGATTTTGCGAGGGGGCATTGACCATTTTCCAGCCATTCGTTGCATCGCTTCATGATTGTGATTAGACTTGCCTTGATTCTGAAATTTCAGGGAAAGCAAAATCAGGTAAATGAACGGCATGCTCCCATTTCAATGTTTGCTCTATGTATCATCAATTTCTTTCTTTTGGTCCTAAAAAAGTTGGTCTCATCTAAATGCTACTTTGACAGGATAAGGAAACATTGTAACAAAAGGATGGTAATTGAAGAAAAAGAACAAATGCTAGAGCAAATAGAAACCATAATTACCTGGGGGAGGTTGTTGGGATTCTTTTTGTTTGAGTTTTGCTTGTTGGGCTTGTTTGAGAAATCCCCGAAGCTGAAAAATCCTCCAAATCCAGAGAGACTTATGGTAGCTGCTCTGGCCGCCAAGGGTTAAATTCAGGAGCGGGCTTCGGCAGAGGTTTCTCAATATGTGCAAAGGATCCTTCCGAAAGCGGAACAACTCCGTCTCTGCCGTGGAAAACACGGAACGCCGTGTCAAAGTTGGGCCATCCTCGAAAATTGGACCTTGGCTCCGGTTGCCTTCACGAGCAGAAAATGATATATAGGTCAGCAATGAAATGGATGATTATTTCAGATATAATAAGAGGGGTGGATGCTATTGGTAGGGACGTACCGGAACAGGGAAATTAACAGATGTCAAGGAAAAACTTGTAGGCTCGTTGATGTTCCTCAGGAATGGGCATCTTTCAATTCCTTGTTGGACATTCTCTTCGGAGCACGTGGCGCCGCCAAAGCTCTTTGGGAAAAGGAATTCATATGGTATCAACAGCCGCAACCTAAGCCTGTGAGTGCGTTGAGAGAGCAAAATGTAGTGGTCAAGAGATGGTATATGCCGGAACAGAAATAGATGTAGCTGCCAATTGCGCCGTGATGGCAGGTCCATGATCATCACTTATGGACCAATAAAATACATCCGTTTTCAGCACAGCGTAATTGATAGACAGATTCACCCAATGCAGTTTGACTTTTTTTATTCATCGAGATTCACCCTCCGTTGTTCCATATTAGTTGTCGCTGAAACGAATGTATCTAGACGTATTACAGTGGTAGATACATCCGTTTCAGCGACAACTATTATGTAACGGAGGGAGTAGTAAACAGTTTGTTAACCCCATAAGCTAATTGAACCATTGAAGTAACCTATCTCCTAACAGCACATGCACACATAGAGACCCCTCCTACCTACCCAGCAACCACCCAAATGACACCTCGGTTGATTTATCTCTCCTTTTTTTAAATATGTAGGGGCTTTCTCTTCTGGTGGAAAGAAAACTATGAAATGATGCAAAATTCCAGGATCGCCGGCAGGAAATAGAGCGCGAATCAGGGGAAATGACACGGCCTAGATTAAACAGGTTGGAAACGCAAGTCGATCCACCGGTCCCGACGTTCAATCTCGCGGGGCAATCAAACAATCGACCGCACCCAAAATCGAATTGGATGAGGCGACGTTAATCTCGCAAAGCAATCAATCCATCCATCCTAAATTCGAATTCAACCAACGTGCTAGAGGAGAGGAGATGCGGCTGGAAGGAAGAGAGATTCTGAGAGGGAAGAGTAACCTGAGAGCCGAGGCGCGGGCGAGCGGGAGGGAGGGCGACGAGGTAGGCAGGGCGGGCGGCTGTTGTTGTGGTGTGGTCGTGTGGAGAGCACAGGTGAGGGAGGAAAGACGAGGGTGGGAGAACTCCGAGGGAAGGTTGGATAGTTGTTGGCCGCCGCGGTGGTTGAAAGTGGCGCATCATCCACGCGCACATGTATGCAGTTTCGCACTAGCGACCGACGGGACGGGATGGGGCTGGTTTGACTTGCGACCGGGCCAATCCTTGATTCACGCACGCGGCGCTTGCACTGCATTGCAGCCGCCCCCACTCAAATTCCTCCTCGCTTCCTTTTCCATCTTCCGTGTTGACGCAGCAAGCATCCAGCCTCTTCTTCTAGTCTAGAAATAATCTGGCTTCTCACCCATGCCAATAGGCTAGACCAGACCGTGGGGAGTCAAAATCACGATGACCGGATCTAAGTGATTGCTCGCAGTTGATTTGATGTAAGTACATGGTTGATTGTTTGTTCATCATTACGGTGTAAACCTGTTGTTGATATCGTGACACCTAGCGCTCCCAATCTGTCTGCTCTCCCGGTGTTGCCTGACATGTCCTCCATCTCCATGATGCCTGAGAATGCAGTCCCGCTTCTACATCTGATACGAAAAACTTTACTACATCTGTTACGAAAAACAAGGGTATATTATTTTTTGAGTCAAACAATGTGAAATTTGACCACGTTTATGAATAAATTATCAACAGCTATAAATATTCAAAAGATATTATGAAAATATATTTGATGTTGTATCTAATAAATGACTTTTGACAAATTTACACGCCTTATTTTACGGATTGGAGGTAGTACATGACATGGTCACCTTCTCTGTCATTGTTTTCTGTTTTGAATAGGATTTATGAGCTTACAGAAAACATGATTCATTTTGATAGAGATTGCAGGACTCAAGTTAGGGAAAAACGTTCTTAACTTCACTAGGATTACAATCACTATTGATCAGATTTAGGACCATCTAACAAAGTGGAGACTCGATAGGTGAATGTGTGCAAGCTAGCTTGCAGAAGTTGAAAAAACAAGGTGGTGGTGTAAGGAGACCATGACCATCATAACGGAGGAGAGGACAAGTGTGTATACTTGCGTCATTTGTTCATAGCCTACATATCAATCAAAACTAACACACTGCTTTCTTTATTTTGGTGTACTCAAAGGGCGTCGAGTTCTTAAACAAGCCCATTGTCAACTATACTTAGTTCAAGATGATGTACACGCGCAAGGATGTTCTTATTGCCAGTCTCTACAATCCGGCTATAATGATTCAGGCTATGAACTATCTTGCGGATGACCAAGCTAAGAAGTGATAAGGGGTGGCCCGATCTTCTCAGTGAGCTATGTGTAGATGGATGATGGTGGAAGATAACTTGCGAGAATCCGACGAACTCTCCGGTTGTTCCCCTGTTGCCAATGCAACAGCTCTTCAACCCAATGGATATTCGCGACGCCTCACACCGATGCAACGTAGCCGCCGACCACGAAGCGGTTTATGCAATCTACTAATTCCCAATGGAACAACATATCACACTCAAACTTTGGTAACGATAATCTCCAGAGCGCAACACAGTGGAGAGGTTGAATTCCTGAGCGCAACAGAGAGGAACTCGAATATAGATGAATGCTTAACAATCCAATCTAGGTTTTAACATAAACGTGGATCTGAAGTCAATCTTATCTCTAACTTGAAAGAACTCTATTTGGAATCTGGCAGAAACGACCGCCGACTTGTTTTGGTCACACCGCCTTCTATTTCGCGAACCGGTAGGTGCATTCTGACTCATTGGAAAGGTCTCGTAATTATCTTTTCAATAAGTGCTTATTTGCCTTATTTGGAGTCCGTATGAGTAATTGGTGCTCGTTTCAAATTCGGTACTTTTGTCTGTCCGAACCGAATCTGAACCAATCTAGAATCCGAATTGGAGATGATCTTTCCTTGTTTGCATCAACCCTTCTTTGTGTGATGGCTCTACTTCCTCCCTCTCCTCCCTCGTGCTTGCCACCTCGATGGTTGTCAATGATCTCCATTCCTCGCGCGCACCTTCTTCTCCATGCGCCATGCTCTCCATTAACTCAAACCTAATGATACAAGAATACAATAACTTAGGTAGTATAACATTCTTATAAATCAAAGTATCAGGTCCAACTAGGAATGAGTTCACCTTATAATAATCATCGGTTAGGCTTAATATTTCCTTCCAGTTCAAGCATCGATAATTATCATAATCAGCCGATATATCCTCATCATCCTCCCTTTCTTCGAGAAAAGCCGTCTGCGGCTTTGGATAAGCTGAAAGTGGAAGGAACAAAAAGAACAAGGAAGAAAAAGAACAACGTGTACGCAAAATATATGTATATATAACATTGTTGATCAGTTTTATTGGCATGACTTGTACATCCAAAAATCAGAATGCAACTAAAATTACAAGTATAGAACACACAGGTCTTGGATGGGTATAAACCATATCTCAGAAAGTTGCAACTAAAATTGCAGGTATAAGTGAAGTCCATATAAGCATGATTATGACGAGGAACAAATATATGTAATGTCTTATTATGCAGTACTAAATCAAGTGTCCTCACAGAAGATCGATGATCAACTTTCATGCTAGCAAGGTCAAACAAATCCAAACGATGCAAATTATCACATGTTTCATACCATGCTTCAACTGCGCTACTCTGATATTTAGAACAAAGCAATGACGGAATAGCACAAACAATTAAATAGTTATATCCATTATTTTCAGTATTTAAGATGCAACTCAGTTTGCAAATATAAGTGAAGCATAAATCTGTAGCACACCTAGGCAATAACTCATGGGACAAACAGAACGTATGTGCAAAATCAGAAATAAACATACTATCTCGACAAACATCTATTTTCCCACAGAAAAAAGATTTCAACACATGACCGTAAATATCATGGTTTAAGTCAACAATTATTTCATAGGTAATGCATATGTGATCCACCAAAAAGTTTTCATGCTTGCTATAATCACCAATTAAATAAAATTTCAGAAATCTTATTCATAGCACAACTCATACTCATAGGTTCATCTAGCATGACATAATAAAAAATAGTATCAAGTGAAATTCGAGCAAGCACTTCCTTGTGTGAAATCAGTACCACGTGATCTAAATTCGAAATTAGCAATTTACCACATGGTTCTGAAATATGTGTGTCACAAGAATCAACCAGCAACGAATCATACTCATAAAGTGACACGCTTGTTGGCTTCTGCTCCGAATAAGTACCCTTTTCAATAGTAATCTCCTCATATGTAGTAGGCACTGAAATAACTTCCTCAAGTGGTGATGCAGGTTGCAGACTTGTCGGCTCCCTTTCTTCAAAAGCAACCTGCATATCACAAGAAACAACACTAGAAGTAGAGATAGTTACATTAGCATAAATATCCTCACATGTCCTATTATCTACTACACTCATGTTGTTTTTTCTCTCATACTCTCAAAGTGGATGCACTCAACCTCACATTTGGTGGAGTCACACAGCTCACTTTTTTTTGACACTCTCACTCAATTTGGCTATGTGGCTCTCATTCTCGCGTGGGATTTGATGCACAATGTGGTCAAGATGACATATAATGGAACTGTCACCGTCCATGATGACCTTGTACTTAGCGGACAAGCTGAATTCTTTTCTCCTCTCCTTACGAAGAAGATGATACTCATGAAAATCATTGGCTGAACTCCGCAGCAGTCCACCCCGCTTCTTGTTCCATATGAACGAAATATTCTTGACCTTAGGACGAGCTTGAACTTGAAACTTCTTGCACCATGGAACTCCCAAAAGGACGTGACAAGAATCAAGTGGCACTGGGGATACATCACAGCACACCACCTCGGTATGATCACCAAAGGTAAAAGAAAACTTCAGCAGTGTGGGAAATCAGCATGTGCCATATGATGAGCGTAAAAGGCAGTATGGCTTCGGACGGGCACATTTATGTAGCTGCAATTTTTCTACAACCTCAATGCTGACCAGATTGAGATTAGAATATCCATCAACGGTGGCGGCAGCACATCGCTCACCAATCTGCCCACGATGGTGGAATGGGCCATCATCATCAAAAGTACCACGTTCTTCCTCCCAAAAAGCATCACTACAATATTTATGGCGGAGGAAGCGATAACGGTGTGTCTCCAAAATATCCGTAGCCTAGTCTGCCATGATTAGTGAACAACACAAACATGTATATATGTGGAGTAATGCTCGTGTTGCAATGCACAAATCCATACCCATAGATTTACTGTTTTTCGTCCTACACAGAAAAAGGCCCACAAAAATATTAGGTTTAGATTTCACCATAGCCCTAGATTGCATCGGTTTAAAATTTTAGTTGTTGGTTTTTTCCTTTGCGTACCTTTCTTTTCCGCATCGTAGCATTCTAGGTTCTGTTCATTGTCCTTGTTTGCAAGTTCGCGTCGAAGTATAAACAGGAAATTCCAAAAAGAATCAAGTTTTTGTTTTTGTTTCTGAGTCCACATAGCGTTTTGTGTCCTTTTTCGTTTGACAACCTTAGAAAGCCTTTCTTTTGGTGTAGGAACTTACCCACGAGACTAGCTTTTTCATTGCTCTAGGGCTGCTCTAATAGGAAAGTGTTGTGTGCACGTTTATGCGGTGTTGTTAAAAATAAAAAATAAATCCGAACTGTAGCTACAGTGCCACGAAAGTTGACTATATTGCTCGATTGGTAAAATAGAAAAGAATTATATAAAAAAAGAATCGAAAAAGAGAAAAGAAGCTGAAAGTTTGTTGATATATATTGCAGTTTAGTAGAATTGAGCAATCTTGTGCCCTTATACGTTGAGCTATTTCTAGTGTCTCTCTTGTGCATTGTGACACTCTTGTTCATAGTTGCTTTGCCCTGATTATCTTCAGCGTGTGTGTTTCCAAGTGTGTCATACAATCAGCACTAGTAATTGTAAATTGGTGTAGTTAGGTATCCATACCAAGCTTCACTAAAATACCCTGATTTTGTTGTGTGACGCCTTGAGACCCATAATATTCGCGACGCCTCACACCGATGCAACGTAGCCGCCGACCACGAAGCGGTTTCTGCAATCTACTAATTCCCAATGGAACAACAGATCACACTCAAACTTTGGTAACGATAATCTCCAGAGCGCAACACAGTAAAGAGGTTGAATTCCTGAGCGCAACACAGAGAAACTCGAATATAGATGAATGCTTAACAATCCAATCTAGGGTTTAACATAAACATGGTCTAAGGCTAAAAGCCACGAGTTACAAGCCTATATAAAGGTTGCTGGACGTCCAACATAGGGTTGGATCCGAAATCAATCTTATCTCTAACTTGAAAGGACTCTATTTGGAATCTGGCAGAAACGACCGTCGACTTGTTTTGGTCACGCCGCCTTCTATTTCACGAGCCGGTAGGTGCCGCCTGACTCATTGGAAAGCTCTCGTAATTATCTTTCCAACAAGTGCTTATTTGCCTTATTTGGAGTCCGTATGAGTAATTGGTGCTCGTTTCAAATTCGGTACTTTTGTTTGTCCGAACCGAATCTGAACCAATCTGGAATACGAATTGGAGATGATCTTTCCTTGTTTGCATCAACCGTTCTTTGTGTGATGGCTCCACTTCCTCCCTCTCCTCCCTCGTGCTTGCCACCTCGATGGTTGTCAATGATCTCCATTCCTCGCGCGCACCTTCTTCTCCATGCGCCATTGAAAGGATCGAGTAGGTTGACTAGAGGGGGGTGGGGTGAATAGGCAACTACCAATTTTAATTTTCTTTTCAACAAGTTAGGGAATTGCTCAAATATAAGTTCTCTAGATATGCAACTAGGTGAACAATCCTATATGATGAGCAATAAACTAGCTAACAAGATATACTAAACAAGATAAGCTAGCAATACAAGTAAAGGTAGATAAAAAGGATAAGCACACGGTGACACGGAGATGATTCCCGAAGTTCACTTCCCAATGGAAGCTACGTCTTCGTTGGAGCGGTGCGGGGTCACAAGTGATCCCCGAATAGCCGTGATATGGCACACCGTATCTCCCTCGTGTTATCCTCCAATGAGGAGTTCCACGAGCCACTATATGATGCCCTCGAGGTCGGCAACAAACCTTTACAAGGATGAGGCACACTCCACAACCGAATTGGAGGTTCTCACCAAATTCCCACGGCTCCCAAAGCCACAAGAATCACAAGGCTGGGGCACGTCTCCACAACTCAATTGGAGGCTCCCGGCTAGTCCCCGCGGCTTCCAAAGCCACAAGAACGACCAACGACCGTCTAGGGTTCCAATGAACCCAAGATTCACAAGTTCCTCTAAGGAATGGATATGGAAATCAAATCGCTTTGGTGGAAGTGTAGATCTAGGTCAACTCTCCCAAATCCTAGAAGGACAAGGTGTTTGAGTGGGTAGGGAGAGAGATCTACTAAGTTTAAACTCGCAACAATGGTGGGGAAGATATTTCTGGTCGTGGTAGTTGGCTGGAGGTAGGTGGAGGGGTATTTATACCCCTCCAAGAAATCTAGCCGTTGCGCTTCAATCCGCCCAGAATCACTTGGGCCGGAACTTCCGGCCAGCCGGAACTTCCGGCAAACCTCCGGGCAAACTTCCGGTCGATCACAGAACACTTTTACTCGAAAATTTGTCGGCCGGAAGTTTCAGGCCGGAACTTCCGCCCCTTGGGCCGGAACTTCCGGTTCACACCGGAACTTCCGGCCAGTGAAAAATCACTGCATTTCCATAACAACAGCTCTTCTATGTTCGTATAATTTGTACCTGTCACAAGCTTAACATACAGTTAAAAGGCGCTTGTGTTGTCATAATCACCAAAACAAGATTACGGGCAAGTATGCCCTTTCAATCTCCCCCTTTTTGGTAGATGATGACAACACAAGAAAAGGATTTGCAAAATATAGACGGGCTCCCCCTAAGCATGTGCATAACTTAGAAAATTGCATTTGAATACAATATGCACATAACTTAGGATCAACACTCCCCCTATATTTTACAAGTCAAGCAAGTAAACAAGTAAAACATAAAAGCACAACTTGTACAAACATAAGACAAGAGACATAGAGATTACACAACATAGTCTTTACATAAATAAGTTCACAAATGGGTTCCACATGTCTTACCACATGCATAAGATAGGAGGTTCACACATAATAAAGTTCAACAAAGGCGACAAATACAAATAACCGGAGCACAATAACATAACAGAAACAAATAAAAGAACGAGTCTTTGTGCTCCACCCATGCAAATCCCGCAACCTAGGAGATAGACTTCTCCCCCTTTGGCATCAAGACACCAAAAAGGGGAAAAGGAAGCGAAGCTAACGTCCCTCACTCTTCATCAGACGAGTCCCACGCAAGATCCGCATCATCCGGCACATGAGTAGTCCACTGCACCGTCTCGTTGTTCCAATGCTTGTATGCAATGTGTGGTGGAGGAGGAGGACAGTTGGGAACCTTGAGATGCTGCATAATCTTGTAGTCATTGACAAGGCCTTGGTGCCTCTCCACAGACGCTTGGAAGTTCTCTTTGTGAAGGCAAACATTCATCCTTAAGATCTTGTCAATAGCACGCTGAGCCCATGTGCGTTGCTTGGGTTTACCGGGCTTCTTCACTCTAGGATCACTTGGGATATGAGACCCACTAGCTCCATCATCGGTGGCCATAGGACCTTTATCCTTGTTGAGATTGAGATGAGCAATCTTCTTGTGCATCTGCACAGGCTTATGGATAATGTCACAGGCGAGGGCCGCATCCATGTTAAGCACATCATGATCTCCAAAAGGGAACTTTGACTTGATAAGCCTCATAATGTATGGAGCATATGGAGGCACTTTCCTTCCTATTACGGCATCATATATCTCATGAAAAATGAAGTCCATCACATCAATAGGAAAGGAGTTCGCCTCGGGATCATCTTCCATGAAAACATTGTGAGCATAGATCATGAGGTTGACAAGACCACCACGGATTTCATTGTTGTTGCCTCCACTTGGGGCAATGGTGTGGCGGAACATGCGAAGCAGAATGTCATAAACGGGAAGGAGTCCCGTTGTGGTGCCAATCAGTCCATCTTCAACATAGAGATCACTCATCTCATTCTTACCGGAGGCCTTGTTGCAGCTAGAGAATCCATACCGGTGGCCATCATGCTCAAGAGCATTAGCAAAGTCATGAAAGGTGGCGGAGAGCTTGTGATTTTCGGACATCCATGTCATACCACGGGCCGGAGTCTTGTCAAACACCACGGTGGCATAGAACTGATGAATCATGTGGATGTTGTAGTTGCATTGAATCTCCATCAGAGGACGCAAACCAAGAGCCTCCACCACAGCTACAACCCCACCAAAATATGCTTGTTTCTTCTCCAAGTGTTCAAAATCAATGGGCTGCATAGGGCACACCTTGTGCTTGCCAAGATTGCAATAGACCTCCTTGTACAGCACCTCTTGCTCAACATGATAGAAGCATGAGTCCAACTCAGGGTCGCGCTCACCTTCATTGGTGAAGGCTAAGCGCAAAGGAATGAAATCCCTTTGATGCTTAGGGACAACAGGCAAGGGTGCTTTCTTCTTCTTCTTCTTGGATATCTTCACATTTGGTACTCTCGTCTGCAAAGGGGCATCAGCTCACGCATCTGGCATAAGATCATCCTCTCCTCCACTTGTAGGACGGGACCGGGAAGCGGCACGCTTGTAGAAAGCTTGACGACCACGAGAGCCGCTAGGTGCTGAGAACAGACAGAGGATAGCATAAGGTAAGTGCTCAAGTCAGATGATAAAAGGAAACAGGGAACAATTTGATTGATGTTAGCATTTTTCTGTTTCAGGGCGGAAGTTCCGGACGCAGGCCGGAAGTTCCGGTTTGCACGGCTGCGAGGGGAACAAGAACCTCAAACACAAATTTGCTAACAAAAATCAAACCGCTCCTAGTATGAGTTAGGTGTGGCGCCCCGACCCGACTGCTATACAGTGATACTGTGTCTCCGGTTATCCGATACCAGCAGGCACACTATCAAATCATAAGAGAGAGATCAAGACTTGTGGAACAACTGGCACATCACAGACTCTATGACACAAATCATATAGTTCAACTCTTATAATAGAGAAAGATAGCAAATGACAACCAGAGGTCACCGACCCAACATTACAACAGGCGGAAGCGAAGTGTGTTGTTCTAAACAACAAGAACCAAAATATGGCCTAAGAGGCCTACAGATAAACATCACAGCGCCAGCTGTTCCAGGATGTCCCAAGCTGCCACCTGGGAACCCCAGACTACTCATCGACGTCCACAAAGAACCCACCCTCGAGATCGGTGAAGTCCTCCTCTGAAACAAAACAAATGACGTTGAGTTCGACGAACTCGCAAGATTAAGAGCTAATATATGCTCGATGAGGCTTTCAAAGTTATATGGCTGTTTTGCATAAAGCTGATTTTATTTATGAAAAACATAACTCAATGGCATCGACTAATCAGAATATTTCCAAAAGAGGTAAGAAGTACTCTTTCTTTCATCACCTTACTCAACATCAACCATTGTACCTGTTCATCAAAGGCACCTCCCCGAATCACCCTCGAGGAAGCTCACCTTGCATTTGTGAGTGGTACCTCTAGTACCCAGTTTTTAATCATTCCGTTAAAGTTATTCTATGATCTTACCTTCACTTCCCAAGTCGTCCATAACCGCGGACACGGCTTTTCGAAAAGATTTAACCCTGCAGGGGTGTACAAATGTTTGCCACGCGTACCGTCCGGCCCACTACCTGATCATTAGCTCTCTTCCTTGGAAAGCCGGCTGGGTGGGAGCGGTGTCGACTTCTCCCTCGTTAAGGACTTTCCAGGATCATCAGTGCCGGTAGGACAGGTTTGGTGACTCCTCCAACCCCCTGTCCCGCGGACACTTACTTTCCTAATACCACAATCCTCATCCCAGTTCATACCACCATCATCACGCACGCGCAAATGGAAGCCCGAACTAGAGGACCCTGGCTAGCCCCGCTCGAGTTATTTAGTCTATGAGGGTTCCTGCACTGCGAATGCATAGGCCTCACGCATGGTTGCACGCTCAGTCTTGGTTCAAGAGGTATAGAACTCGCACCTAGGCGGCGAGAACGAGACAAACACCACAACCACAGTGGCCTCTCATCCCCACCTTTAAGCATCTTATTATCCATCACCACAATTTCTCCACCATCAACAGCACTGTCACAAGTCAACACCTGTTTCCAGCATGTACCACCATAGTACCACTAGGCAATTCACTAAGCATGGCTAAGCACTTGCATAGCATAATAGTTATATCAGGCCAACAATGCAAACCTATGGTAATAGGAGGGGAAACAGATATTGGCAACAGATTTCTAATGCAACTATTAGGATACTCTACTCCAAGCAAAAGACATTTAGAACTGGATGCAATATTATAGTGGAGAAAATAATTGCGGAAAATAGGATAAGATATGCTCAGAGGGGGGATTACGCTTGCCTTGCTCAACGTGCTGGTAGTACGGATCTTCGGGGTATTGTGGAGTAACCCCGGCTGCTTGATCTATCGAGGCATAGCAACGGAAGAACAATCAATCACCACACAAACTTTAGCAGATGCAATGCACAAACACATGATGACATGTCAATTTAAATCCCCGAGAGGAGGATGATTCAACTATTCAATTTAAACGGAGTTTGGGTGCTTAGTGGGGACACACCTCGAATACACCGTGGAGTTAAGTAAGGAATCATCTTTACTTGTTGATTAACATAGTTGAGACCCTAGGATTTAACTTGTAGATGATATGACATGATCATGTGAAGAATGCAGGGTGTAGAGGGTTAAACAAACTTGTAATCAAGTTAGAAGGAACTGGAAATAATTTTACTAGTGTTAAAACATGTTTCAGGGAGCATCCGGATTAAAATCCGGAAAATTCTGGGTTTTATACCGGGTCATTCCGGGTTTTATACCGGGTCTGGCACCGGGTTTAATTCCGGGTCATTTCCGGGTATGAACCGGGCGAAAATGGTCGAGTCCAGTACCGTTTTGCTTAACCCGGTATAGATTCCGGACAATTCCGGGTCTGGTACCGGGTGATTCCGGGTTCAGTTCCGGAAATTTCCGGGTTGGACACCGGATTTGTCAACGCGACGAAAACGAACTAGAGCTACGGTGAATCCACGAAATGGAGGGGGAGGAAGGGAGAATGGGGGTGCATTTGGAAGGCTTGCTCACCCTGAACTCGTGGGGTGCTTGAGAGTGGGTGGAGATGGCCGGAATCGCTCGGGAAAGCTCCGGGCAACCGCGGGGGAAGTAGTGGACGGCGAGCTCGATTGGAGGCTTCCCGGCTCGATTCCTTCGGTGGAGTGGTAGAGGACGTCGAGGCGGAGCTATTGGCGGTCTTCGTTTCGCTCGGGGACTCCTCAATCAACGGCGGCGAGCTCGGCCATGGGAGTTAGCTTTTGGAGCTCTTGGGGAGAGGAAAAATATGGAGAAGAGAGTGAGGGAGAGGGAGTGGGCTGGTTGGGGTTTTCTCCTTTTTCTTTATTTTCCAACTTACACAAAACCCCCTGCACTTTTGTTTCCAACATGGATAGGTCCTTTCCCCTTTTAAAAGAAAGTTAGTAGCTCCTTTCTAGATTTAATTAAGGCACTAACTTATTTTAGAGAAATATGACAAAATTTGGGGAGGCTCCCCTTAGCTTGTAGAAGCTCCATGAATTTTGGTGTGACAAAATAAAAGGTTTTGAACCACGTTTGTTCATATAGGTTTGGATTAGGGCATTTTGCTAAATTCAAAATGTTGCTCCTTTGGTAAATTAGAGCAAGTGCAAAATATTACCTGGAAGTTTGTTGAAACAAGTTTGCATTGTGGTTTTCAAATGGTGCTAAACCATTTAGTGTGTTGCCCATCAATTTAATATGGATGCCATGATGCAATTAAACACCAAAGCGAAAATTTTAAACAGGTTTTCAGGTTCTCAAGTTTGGAGCTGTTACAATTCTACCCTCCTTACAGGAATCTCGTCCCGAGATTCTAGGGTTGCGGAAAGAAATCGGGATACTCTTCACGAAGACTAGACTCTCGTTCCCAAGTTGCTTCTTCCTCGGAATGATGAGACCACTGAATTTTGAGGAACTTGGTAGTCTTGTTGCGGGTCTTTCTTTCGGCTTCGTCCAGGATACGGATAGGATGTTCGCGATAAGTAAGATCTTCCTGGAGATCCAGCTCTTCATGATTGACCCCATGGATAGGATCTTTGAAACACCGGCGAAGTTGAGATACATGGAACACATCATGCACATTGGGAAAGATGACCGGTAACTCCAACTTATAAGAAAAATCTCCTCGCTTGGCCAGAACGGTGAAGGGGCCAACATAGCGAGGCGCCAATTTCCCTTTGATTCCGAAGCGGCGAACGCCACGAAGGGGAGAGACGGAGATAAGCTTTATCACCAATTTCATAGTGAATTTCCTGATGATGCTTGTCATAATAGCTCTTCTGTCTAGACTGAGCAATCTTCAGATTTTCTCGTATGATTCTAACCTTCTCCACAGCTTCATTGATGATATCTGGACCAAAGAGTGCCCTCTCTCCGGTCTCAGACCAATTTAGAGGAGTGCGGCATTTTCTTCCATAGAGAACCTCAAATGGAGCCATGCCCAGACTAGCTTGATAGCTATTGTTGTAGGAGAACTCCGCGAAAGGGAGATACTTTTCCCAATCCTTGCCAAAAGAGATGACACATGCCCGAAGCATGTCTTCCAAAACTTGGTTCACTCTCTCGGTCTGACCATCAGTTTGGGGATGGAAAGCGGTGCTGAAGTTAAGACAAGTTCCCATAGCCGTTTGGAAACTAGTCCAAAACTTGGAGGTGAAAAGGCTTCCACGATCAGAAATTATCTTCTTGGGAACGCCGTGAAGGACGACGATACGAGAGGTATACAGGTCTGCCAACTTGGCAGCAGTAATGTCCAGTCGCACGGGGAGGAAGTGAGCCACTTTGGATAGTCGATCAATGATGACCCAAATTGCATCATGTCCCTTTGGAGACTTCGGCATACCGGTAATGAAGTCCATACCAATCTCATCCCATTTCCACTCGGGAATAGCAATAGGGCGAAGAGTGCCGGCAGGTCTTTGATGTTCAGCCTTTACCCGTCGACAGGTGTCACATTCAGCAACATACTTGGCAATTTCCCGTTTCATCCGAGTCCACCAGAATTGTGGCCGAAGGTCTTGGTACATCTTGGTACTACCAGGATGAATAGAGAGAGGAGATTCATGAGCTTCTTGGAGGATCAACCCTCTCAAGGTTTTCTTCTTTGGCACCACCAAGCGGTCACCAAAGTAAACAACTCCGGATTCATTGACAGAAAAGCATTTGGCCTTCCCGCTAGCAATGTTCTCCTTGATTTTCAGAATACCCTTGTCACGATTCTGAGCATCCTTAATCTGGTCTACAAGAGTAGATTTGATCTCCAGATTGGCAAAGTAGCCGGAAGGAACAATTTCTAGGTTCAAACGGGCAAACTCTTCACGGAGAGCAGGTTGGGCCTCTTCAATCATCAGATTGTTGCAATAAGACTTCCGACTTAGCGCGTCAGCCACGACGTTTGCTTTGCCGGGTTGATAGTTCAGACTCACATTATAGTCCGTGATTAATTCCAACCAACGCCTTTGCCTGAGATTCAAATCCGGTTGGGTGAAGAGGTACTTCAGACTCTTGTGATCCGAGAATATCTCGCAACGGTTACCAAACAGGTATGGTCTCCATTGCTTCAAAGCATAGACCACAGCGGCAAGCTCTAGATCATGAGTTGGATAATTGAGCTCATGCGGCTTAAGTTGGCGAGAAGCATAGGCCACCACATGGCCATCTTGCATTAGCTCACAGCCCAAACCTTGAAGAGAGGCGTCACAGAAGACGACGAAATCCTTGCTTGTGTCCGGCAGGACAAGCACAGGAGCGGAGGTGAGCTTGGCTTTAAGTGTGTTGAAGCTCTCTTCAGCTTCGGCCGACCATACAAACTTTTTATCCTTCTTGAGAAGGTCGGTCAGTGCCTTGGCTATTTTGGAGAAGGCTTCGATGAATGGGCGGTAGTAACCTGCCAATCCGAGAAAGCTTCGAATGTCCTTGACTGACATTGGAGTTTTCCAATCTAGAATGGACTGAATCTTGTCAGGAATGACAGCCACACCATTTGCGGATATCACATGACCAAGGAAGACGAGATTATCCAACCAAAACTCACACTTGGAGAACTTGGCATAGAGGCGGTGTTCTCGCAGTCTTGTCAGAACCAAACGAAGATGTTCCTCATGCTCTTCATTGGTCTGGGAATAGATGAGGATGTCATCAATGTAAATGACGACAAACTTATCAAGATAATCCATGAAGATGGAGTTCATGAGCCTCATGAAAGTAGCTGGAGCATTTGTGAGACCAAAGGACATGACGGTATACTCATATGAGCCATAACGAGTATCAAATGCCGTCTTTGGAATATCCTCTTTTCAGATCATTGATGCGAGGGATAGGATACTTGTTCTTGATTGTCACCGCATTCAACGGTCGATAGTCAGAGACTAACCGAGGCACAGTAGAATCCCTCTTCTTGACAAAGAGTACTGGACAACCCCAAGGTGAACTGCTAGGCTGGATGAACTCCTTAGCTAACAGCTGATCAATTTGCTCTTTCAACAGAGCCAACTCTTCCACCGGCATACGGTAGGGCTTCTTGGAAATTGGAGCGGTACCGGGGAGTAGCTCTATGACAAACTCCACACTTCAGTCAGGAGGCATGCCAGACAATTCTTCCGGGAACACATCCGGGAAGTCACACACCACGTGTATGTCCTGGATTTCAGGAGGGGATTCGCCTTCCATAAAGCAAAGGAGGATCTCAGGGGAGCGGGTACGACGGCGGACGGAGGTATTGATGTTGCAGGCCAATACTTCACAATGTCACCGGAAGGAGCGGTCACAGTAATGGTCTTGGCGGCACAGTCGAGATTAGCCTGGTATTTGGCTAGCCAGTTCATGCCCAGTATGACATCAATGCCCTTGGACTTCAGAGCTACCAAGGCATGAGGAAAGGACAAGGAACCTATATTAATCTGGACCTCAGGAGTAACACCATCGGTTTGCCATTTGGAACCAGGAGTAGCGATCACCAAGGAACGGCTCATTTTCTCAAACGGTATGTTGTGCTCTTTTGCAAACGCTATGGATATGAAAGAATGCGATGCTCCAGAGTCAAACAAAGTTGTAGCTGTATTGCCGTCGATTCGTAACTCACCCATTAGAACGTCGGGGTCGTCTTCAGCTTCTTCAATAGAGACGTGGTTCAGGCGACCACGCACCATAGGTCCAGCCTTGCCAGTTGGAGTGGCAGGAGCTCGTACAGGAGTTATCGCGAGAGGTGCCTTCTGGGGGCACTCCCTGGAGTAGTGACCGGCCTGGCCACAGGTGTAGCAAGTGAGTCCAGGTGGGCAGGTAGCATAGGACGGTACCCACTTCCGCCTATCCCCAGTGTCGAAGTAGTGGGACGCGGAGGAGGTGGTCTATATCCTGTTGCCCTCGGCATGAAGGGAGCACGAGGTACGGCGCTGTAGGGAACAAACACCCTGCGCTTCTTGCTTTCAGAACCCGAGGAACTCTGGTGATCCCCATGTGCGGGCCTCTTGGAAGCTTCAAGTTCCTTTCTTCCTTGCTCAAGAGTGAAAGCCTGGTTGAATAGCTCCTGATAGGTCTGAAACCTGAAGGGCAATAGCTCATAGCGAAGCTGCGGAGTCAGACCCTTGCGGAACAGCTCTTGCTTATCAGCATCATTGGTCACGTCCCTTGGGGCGTAACGAGAGAGATGGTTGAACTCGCGACCATAAGTGCGGAGGTCCATCCGTCCCTGTTGCAAATCCAGGAACTCCCTCCTCTTCAAGTCCATGATCGGCTGAGGAATGTACTCCGCACGGAAGGCAGCGCGAAAATTAGCCCAGGTGAAGACATGGTTGGCTGGAAACAAAACCACATGGCTTTCCCACCAACAGCCAGCAGCACCAACCAAGAGGTAGGTGGCAAAGTTGACTTGCTCAGCCACTGGGACATGCAGCGCGGAGAACTTGCGCTCCAAAGCTCGAAGCCAATCATCAGCTTCCAGTGGCTCCTTAGCATCAGCAAAGGTGGGTGGCTGCGAGCGCAGGAACTCGGTGAGAGTGTTGCACTCGTTCCTTTGTGCATTCTCCTGCACCAACTGCTCAAGCAAGCGCTCATTGCGCCCACGGTTCTCCTCAATAGCCATCAAGACTTGAGCCATCGAGGGTGGTGGCGGCAGATCATCCTCATCATCATCATGGTTACCGCGACCACCACGGCCTCCATGACCTCCACGGCCTCCTCGAGCCATTCTGGAGATTTGACAATGACACAGTTAGTATCTTTTTCCGAATGGTCGAACAATAGCATTAGCGTCTACACAAGTACACAGACTAGGGACGATAACACTTTGCGAGGAGGAAAACAACAAGATAGAACTTGGGTCAAAGATCAGCATCATGTGCTACTAGTGAGAGTTAAGAAATCACAACTTAACACACTCTAGTGGACACAATCCGGGACCTTATGTTCAAGTCCTTGGGTTAAAACCCAAAAGAATGGATTAAGAGATTAAACTGGATAGGAATACAAGGGTCCGTAAACAACTGAGTTGATAGGAATTTTTGTCGTACTCCAGATGGTTTCTCAGCACATGAAGCTTCGGATTGTAGCGCGGCGGAAGCAACTGGACACATAACACTAAAGGTCGAACCCCACCCACGTTTCTCCTAATCATTTTGAAGTAACAGACGAGGAGTAAAACCCTTAAGTCAAAGTGAAGTAAGATTGCTCCGAGATTAGAGGGTAACCAGGTAAGGAGTAAAAAGAATCCTAAGATGGTTTTCACAACTCATTTTTAGGTTAAAAATATTTTCACAAACACTAGACTCAACATCGACCAGTAGAAGGGTTTCCTACCGGCAGTACTACTCTGATACCAACTTGTGGCGCCCCGACCCGACTGCTATACATTGATACTGTGTCTCCGGTTATCCGATACCAGCAGGCACACTATCAAAGCATAAGAGAGAGATCAAGACTTGTGGAACAACTGGCACATCACAGACTCTACGACACAAATCATATAGTTCAACTCTTATAATAGAGAAAGATAGCAAATGACAACCAGAGGTCACCGACCCAACATTACAACAGGCGGAAGCGAAGTGTGTTGTTCTAAACAACAAGAACCAAAATATGGCCTAAGAGGCCTACAGATAAACATCACAGCGCCAGCTGTTCCAGGATGTCCCAAGCTGCTGCCTGGGAACCCCAGACTACTCGTCGACGTCCACAAAGAACCCACCCTCGAGATCGGTGAAGTCCTCCTCTGAAACAAAACAAACGACGTTGAGTTCGACGAACTCGCAAGATTAAGAGCTAATATATGCTCGATGAGGCTTTCAAAGTTATATGGCTGTTTTGCATAGAGCTGATTTTATTTATGAAAAACATAACTCAATGGCATCGACTAATCAGAATATTTCCAAAAGAGGTAAGAAGTACTCTTTCTTTCATCACCTTACTCAACATCAACCATTGTACCTGTTCATCAAAGGCAACTCCCCGAATCACCCTCGAGGAAGCTCACCTTGCATTTGTGAGTGGTACCTCTAGTACCTAGTTTTTAATCATTCCGTTAAAGTTATTCTATGATCTTACCTTCACTTCCCAAGTCGTCCATAACCGCGGACACGGCTTTTCGAAAAGATTTAACCCTGCAGGGGTGTACAAATGTTTGCCACGCGTACCGTCCGGCCCACTACCTGATCATTAGCTCTCTTCCTTGGAAAGCCGGCTGGGTGGGAGCGGTGTCGACTTCTCCCTCGTTAAGGACTTTCCAGGATCATCAGTGCCGGTAGGACAGGTTTGGTGACTCCTCCAACCCCCTGTCCCGCGGACACTTACTTTCCTAATACCATAATCCTCATCCCAGTTCATACCACCATCATCACGCACGCGCAAATGGAAGCCCGAACTAGAGGACCCTGGCTAGCCCCGCTCGAGTTATTTAGTCTATGAGGGTTCCTGCACTGCGAATGCATAGGCCTCACGCATGGTTGCACGCTCAGTCTTGGTTCAAGAGGTATAGAACTCGCACCTAGGCGGCGAGAACGAGACAAAACACCACAACCACAGTGGCCTCTCATCCCCACCTTTAAGCATCTTATTATCCATCACCACAATTTCTCCACCATCAACAGCACTGTCACAAGTCAACACCTGTTTCCAGCATGTACCACCATAGTACCACTAGGCAATTCACTAAGCATGGCTAAGCACTTGCATAGCATAATAGTTATATCAGGCCAACAATGCAAACCTATGGTAATAGGAGGGAAAACAGATATTGGCAACAGATTTCTAATGCAACTAGTAGGATACTCTACTCCAAGCAAAAGACATTTAGAACCGGATGCAATATTATAGTGGAGAAAATAATTGCGGAAAATAGGATAAGATATGCTCAGAGGGGGGATTACGCTTGCCTTGCTCAACGTGCTGGTAGTACGGATCTTCGGGGTATTGTGGAGTAACCCCGGCTGCTTGATCTATCGAGGCATAGCAACGGAAGAACAATCAATCACCACACAAACTTTAGCAGATGCAATGCACAAACACATGATGACATGTCAATTTAAATCCCCGAGAGGAGGATGATTCAACTATTCAATTTAAACGGAGTTTGGGTGCTTAGTGGGGACACACCTCGAATACACCGTGGAGTTAAGTAAGGAATCATCTTTACTTGTTGATTAACGTAGTTGAGACCCTAGGATTTAACTTGTAGATGATATGACATGATCATGTGAAGAATGCAGGGTGTAGAGGGTTAAACAAACTTGTAATCAAGTTAGAAGGAACTGGAAATAATTTTACTAGTGTTAAAACATGTTTCAAGGAGCATCCGGATTAAAATCCGGAAAATTCTGGGTTTTATACCGGGTCATTCCGGGTTTTATACCGGGTCTGGCACCGGGTTTAATTCCGGGTCATTTCCGGGTATGAACCGGGCGAAAATGGTCAAGTCCAGTACCGTTTTGCTTAACCCGGTATAGATTCCGGACAATTCCGGGTCAGGTACCGGGTGATTCCGGGTTCAGTTCCGGAAATTTCCGGGTTGGACACCGGATTTGTCAACGCGACGAAAACGAACTAGAGCTACGGTGAATCCATGAAATGGAGGGGGAGGAAGGGAGAATGGGGGTGCATTTGGAAGGCTTGCTCACCCTGAACTCGTGGGGTGCTTGAGAGTGGGTGGAGATGGCCGGAATCGCTCGGGAAAGCTCCGGGCAACCGCGGGGGAAGTAGTGGACGGCGAGCTCGATTGGAGGCTTCCCGGCTCGATTCCTTCGGTGGAGTGGTAGAGGACGTCGAGGCGGAGCTATTGGCGGTCTTCGTTTCGCTCGGGGACTCCTCAATCAACGGCGGCGAGCTCGGCCATGGGAGTTAGCTTTTGGAGCTCTTGGGGAGAGGAAAAATATGGAGAAGAGAGTGAGGGAGAGGGAGTGGGCTGGTTGGGGGTTTTCTCCTTTTTCTTTATTTTCCAACTTACACAAAACCCCCTGCACTTTTGTTTCCAACATGGATAGGTCCTTTCCCCTTTTAAAAGAAAGTTAGTAGCTCCTTTCTAGATTTAATTAAGGCACTAACTTATTTTAGAGAAATATGACAAAATTTGGGGAGGCTCCCCTTAGCTTGTAGAAGCTCCACGAATTTTGGTGTGACAAAATAAAAGGTTTTGAACCACGTTTGTTCATATAGGTTTGGATTAGGGCATTTTGCTAAATTCAAAATGTTGCTCCTTTGGTAAATTAGAGCAAGTGCAAAATATTACCTGGAAGTTTGTTGAAACAAGTTTGCATTGTGGTTTTCAAATGGTGCTAAACCATTTAGTGTGTTGCCCATCAATTTAATATGGATGCCATGATGCAATTAAACACCAAAGCGAAAAAATTAAACAGGTTTTCAGGTTCTCAAGTTTGGGGCTGTTACATTACGGCAAGCCTAGAGGAGCGTTTTCACCAAAGGAATTCTAGAATAGTGCTCTATTTCATCTGGGTTAAACGAAAGTAGAAATTGTCCTAGATTTGAAAATTGAGACTATACCGATTCCATGGCAAAAATGGCATGGAGGAATAGGATCCCCACGTCGTGGGGATGCAGATCCGGCCGACGGCCGGAGGGATCCGCGGCGGGAGGCCGCGGTGGAGAGGCGGCGGCGGGGATGTCCTGGGCGAGGAGAGAGAAGACATGGGCGCGGGGGTGGACGAACTGCCCGGGAAGAAGCAGTCCACCCCGCGCCCTCGTGTAAAAGGCGCCCAGTTCACTTACCCCGGAAGTTCCGGCTGGGCCGGAACTTCCGGCCGGTCGGAAGTTTCGGTCAAAGTTCCGGACGAAAACATAACAGTTTTCGCCCGGGGACTTAGCCGAATTTTTCACTGAAAATTCCGGGTGCCGGAGGTTCCTAACCCGAGGTCCGAAAACTCCGATGTACCCACGCCACCAAATCTCCAGAAAGGCAACAAATGACTTGAGCAAGAGTTTAGCATGGTTTTTAAGGAGAGATCAAAGCATGGCTTGAGATAGAAATTGTCACTGAAAATGGTACTTCACACTCAAACTTGGTAAGAGGCACAAAAGATCAAATAAGAAGCATCATTTGAGTGTGTTTTCCATAAAGACCAACGGATAGACAAAAAGGCCATAAAGCTCCAAAAAGATCAAATCTTCACAAAGAAGATGTCGGTGGCCGAGGCCACCATGTATGAGTGTATGTGGTGTGACACCGCGAAGATATATCTTGAGTTCACCGCCACTACTCGTCAATTAAGCTCAAAGTTCATCAAAATAAAAATATAGAGACAAAATGAGTTTTTACTATCGGCATAACGGGGAGGGATAGTCCAATGTATTAGGACCGCACCCCCCTATGTCCATGCCTACATCTAAACCAAATAAGTATCGTCTAATATGGGTAGGTATGCAAGAAATCCACTAAGTCCAATTGGATATGTCCACCACATTTAGTTCTCCTCTCAACTCCTTGAATCTTGCTTCACCAAGAGGCTTCGTGAACATATCGGCGAGTTGATGCTTGGTGTTGACATAATTGATTGCAATATCACCCTTCTCAACATGATCTCGAATAAAATGATACCGAATCTCAATGTGCTTGGTCTTGCCATGAAGAACCGGATTGTGAGCAATTTTGATGGCACTTTCATTGTCACACAAAAGAGGCACTTTGTCACAAATGACACCATAATCCTTTAAAGTTTGCCTCATCCATAATAATTGTGCACAACAACTCCCGGCGATGTATTCGGCTTCGGTGAGGACGAGGCCACACAATTTTGCTTCTTGGAAGACCAACTCACAAGAGACCTACCAAGGAATTGGCAAGTACCCGAAGTTGATTTTCTATCCATTTTGCAACCGCCCAATCCGCATCCGAATAACCTACAAGATCAAAGCTTGTCCATGGGGATACCAAAGACCATAGTTAGGAGTGTCCATCAAGTATCTTAGAATCCTTTTAACCGCGGTTTCATGACTTTCCCTAGGACTTGATTGGAATCTTGCACACATACCCACACTAAACATAATATCCGGTCTAGATGCACAAAGGTAAAGCAAAGATCCAATCATAGAACGATAAAGCTTTTGATCAACTTCCTTACCATCGGATCTAAGTGAAGATCCGCTTGGAGTCCATAGGAAACTTATATGGCTTGGCATTGTTCATATCAAATTTCTTGAGCATGTCCTTATATACTTGGCTTGACATAAGAATGTTCCTTCTCGAAATTGATGGATTTCAAAGCCAAGAAAATAATTCAATTTTCCCATCATGGACATCTCAAATTCCTTGGTCATTAGCTTGGAGAATTGATCACTAAATTCATGGTTAGTAGAACCAAAGATAATATCATCAACATATATTTGGCATACGAAAAATTCTCCATTTATTCTTTTTGTGAAAAGGGTGGGATCTATTACCCCAATTGCAAAGCCACGGTCTACTAAGAACTCCTTGAGATGATCATACCAAGCACGTGGAGCTTGCTTGAGCCCATAAAGAGCCTTATGGAGTAAGTAGACATGGTTAGGAAATTGGGGTCTTCAAAACCCGGAGGTTGTTTCACATATACTTGTTCATTTAGTGGACCATTTAGAAAAGCACTTTTAACATCCATTTGATATAAAGTAATTTTATGAGTGGATGCATAGGCAATAGTAAGCGAATGGATTCAAGTCTAGCAACGGGGGCATAGGTTTCACCGTAGTCGACTCCTTCGATTTGGGTGTAGCCTTGTGCAACCAATCTTGCTTTGTTGCGGATGACTTGACCATTGAGTCTTGCTTGTTCTTGAATATCCACTTGGTTCCAATGACATTTGGGTCTTTCCACTAATGACCACACTTTGTTGCGCTCGAAGTTGTTCAACTCTTCATGCATAGCCGCAACCCAATCCATGTCTTCAAGAGCATCATATACCTTGAGAGGTTCTAAGCTAGACAAGCAAGAGACATGACCACAAAAGTTAGCTAATTGATTGCGAGTGGCCACACCTCTACGGATACTCCCAAGGATATTTTCTTTGAAGTGTTGTTGATAATCCAATTTTGATGCACGCCGGATGACCACGTTCCATGGCTTGACCAATAGATTCACCAACACAAATATCTTCATCATTGCCTTCATCTTGATCATGGTCACCCTAAGTGGAGTTCTTGGAGTTGGGTTCATTCTCTTGTTCACCACTAGAGTTGGGTGGGTCTTGACCATTTTCTTGATCTTCATGTTCTTGTTCTTGATCATGGATAGCTTGTTGATCACTTGTTGAGGTAGATGGCTCAACTTGGGTGGAACTTGTTCCTTCTTCTTGAGTAACAATGGTTCTTCACTAGGAATGAGTTCACCGATGCCCATAGTTCTTATGGCATGAGATGGCTCTTCATCACCTACATCATCATGATCAATATGCCCGCTTGGGAACCATTATCCTCGTCAAACTCCACATTCATAGATCTTCAACACACCCGGTGGATATGTTGTAGACCTATAAGTATGAGAGTTTGCGGCATATCCAACAAGAATACCATCAAAAGATCTAGACTCAAATTTAGCAAGTTTGCAACCTTTAATGTAAACATGGCATTTGCAACCAAATACTCGAAAGTAAGAGACACTTGGCTTTTTACCGATAAGGAGTTCATATGGTGTCTTTTGCATGAGAGGACGAAAGAAGAGCCGGTTTGAATAGTGGCAAGCGGTGTTGATGGCTTCGGCCCAAAAGTTATATGGGGAATGAAATTCGGCCATCATAGTTCTTGCCATATCAATAAGAGTGCGGTTCTTCCTTTCGGCGACACCATTTTGTTGGGGAGTATATGCAGCGGAATATTGGTGTTGAATGCCCTCCCCACTTAGGAAATCATCCATAGTGTAATTCTTGAACTCCGTACCATTGTCACTTCTTATTGCCAAAATCTTGGAGTCATATTGGCGTTGAACTAGGGTTGCAAAGTCAATGAATATCTTTTGAGTTTCACTCTTCTTCTTGATATAGAAAGTCCAACAATATCTTGAATAATCATCCACAATCACCAAACAATATTTCTTGCCACCAAGACTATCATAAGTGGGAGGCCCAAAAAGATCCATATGAAGGAGCTCCAAAGGCCTCTTAGTGGAGATAATGGTCTTCTTGGTGATTCTTTTCATGCATCTTTCCGGCTATGCAAGCACTACAAGGACGATCTTTGGAAAAATTAACATCGGTTAGTCCTACCACGTGTCCACCCTTTACAAGAGTTTGTAAATTTCTCATACCGACATGGCCAAGTCGGCGATGCCAAAGCCACCCCTTGTCGCCTTTAGCCATTAGACATGTAGCGATTTGAGTGGTCTCTTTCGAGAAATCAACCACATACAAACCGTTTTCACGAAATCCAACAAAGGCGACATTGAGTGTTTGAGTGAAAAGGATGGTCACGTGGTATTTATTAAAAATAACGGTGTAACCGGCATTGCATAATTGACCAACGGAAAGTAAATTGTATGAAAGGATTCAACAAGGAGGACCTTCTCAATGGATAACTCCGGAGTGATCACCACCTTACCAACTCCCACTACCTTGAGTCTTGCATTGTTCCAACGGTGACATGAGAGAATGAGAGTAGTTGTTTCAATAAGTCCTTTACTAGTTCTTTGCTTCCGGTCATATGGGATGAGCATCCACTATCAATGAGCCATGAAGATCCACCGGAAGAGAAACCCTACAATAATCAAGTCTTTGATTTAGGTACCCATTTTGGAATGGGTCCTCTTTTGTTAGTCACAAGGGTCTTTGGAACCCAAATAGCATAGTGATAATCATCTCCATATGAAGAGCCAACATATTTAGCAAAAACACAACCATTTCTAGATTTCAAAAGAACATATGAGGGTTGTATTTTCCCGCAAAGTTATTGTGAGTGGCATTGCCCCTAGTGACATTACCACTCCCAATAGAGTTGTCATTTGCTTTGGCTAACTCCCCCTCCTTCACAAAAACAATATCTTTGGAAGGGGAGTTTCTTCTTCTTGTTGTTGACCTTCTTAGAGTTGGGTGTGAACCCAATTCCTTCTTTGCCAACCACTCCCTTTTGATTGCTCAAAAGATCATTGAGGTTCTTTTCCCCTTGGATACAAGTGGCTAGGCCCTTCTCAAGTTGGGCCTTCAACCTAGTGTTTCCTCAATAAGAGATGCCTTGACACATAAAGGGTTAGTGGTACAAGCATTTGCATCTTTATCATTATGAGAAGTGGTGAAGCTAGCATAGATAAATTGAGCTTGTAGTTTGGCATATGACTCCTTGAGTGTAGTGAGCTCACTTGAGGTCACCTTGTGGGTTTCCCTAAGTTGCTCAAAACCCTCAAAGAGTTTGTTATGACTCTCTACAAGTTCCTCATTTTTACTTTTTAGATCAATAGCAATTTGAATAGAGGTTTCACGAGTTTCTTTTGCCTTGGAAAGATCCATGGCTTGTGTCTCCTCAAGTTGCTCACGGAACAATTGTTCCTCAACAAGTTGATCTTCTAGCTCACCAATTTTGTCGGCATGATCACATGCATGCCCTTCGAGCTCACAAATCCTAACATCCTTCTCATTAAGAAGGTTCTTGGCTTCTCCATATTGATACATGAGGGCCTCAACCATTTTCTTGGTTGGACCTTGGAGCTTGCTAATGAAGATAGAAATTTATCCTCTTCTTCAATTTTCCCTACATCCTCAACACAATCCAATAGTGATGGGTTAGAGGAGATAGTAATTTTTGGTGGGGAATTCACCTTTGTTTCCTTGGCCATGAGGCACATAGGCTTGGAGATCTTGTCGTCGTTTGGAGATGAGAAGAGGTTGGCCAATGATGGAGGAAGGTTGCCCATTGCAAGAGCCGCCATTCCTACTTCTTCACTTGTGTCTTTATCCTCCTCACCTCCGGACTCGTACTCCTCTTGATGGGATGCCACAAAGCCTTTTGAGGTGATCTCTTGATGAAGGTAGGCTTGGGGTGGTACTTGTTCTTCTTTAGAATGAGTTGACCACCATTATCCTCTCTTCTTTCATAGGGGCAATCCTTCACAAGATGATTGTCCTTTCCACAATTGAAGCACATTCTTTTTATTGGTGGAGAGGCGTTGCTCTTGTTCTTCTTGTTCCAAAACCGGGTGGCGGCAAGTGCAAGAACTTCATTGAGCTCACCCTCCAAGTCTTCTTCACCTTCATGACCGGCTTTCTTCATATCTTGGATGTCTACCACACGGCCTTCAAAGCAAGAGTCTTTGGCCACGGATTTGGTTGTTGAAGACTTGGATGTGGACTTCAATGTATCATAGGTGACAAATTGAGCCAAGATGTCATTGGGAGACATTGTTGTGTAATCCGCTCTTGCATGAGGTTCATCACCATAGTTTCACTATATGGATAATTGCTTGAAGGAACTTGGCCTTGACCCATTCATCATCCATATCCTTCTTTCCATTTTCCCTACATGTCACCACAAGCTTGTGAGTCTTCGGAAAGATCGGTGGAGTCTCTTCTCTAGCATGATGAAGTTGTCAACTTGATGTTGAAGGACGGCCGCATTGGAGCGTTGAATGCCCTCATTTCCTTCATACACGGTTTCAAGATAGAGCCAAGCCTCATTGCAAGTTTTGAGATTCCGCACATGATCTTCATCATTTGCGGTCATAGCACTCTCAAGAATGTACTTGGCATTTGCATCAAGTTGCTCATCAATCTCTTCTTGCTTGGTCAAGTTGTTGGGATCAACCGGGTTGAAACCTTGTAGAACCACCCTCCAAAGATGCACCGATGAGCTGCGAAAATAAGACTCCATAGATTTCTTCCAAGTGAAATAACGAGTATTATCAAGCTTAGGAGGGGGTCTACCAAGGTTGGTTATATGAGGTTGAGTGGGTGCAACTTGAGTGAGATAAGAGCTAGGTGGAGCAAAGTTAAGGGGGCTTCTCATAGTTTATCATTTTTATCCTTGTCACTAGCTCCCTTAATAGGAGTAGCGGTTGATGAGGAGCCATTTTGATTAGATGACCCGAGTATACACCTCATCACCATTTTGCCTTTCATGAACCCAAAGAGTTCAATCATGGACTTCATGGTGATTGGGGCATCATCGGGAGGGATTATTCCCGCTTCACTTAGTTCTTTGTTAAGTTGTTCTCTATCAAGTTTTTCTTGTTCCTTAGCAAGTTTTAACTCCTCATCTTTAGCACGTTGTACTCCTCCGCACTAGCCATCCTCCTCTTTAGGCGATTAAGCCCTTAATAAAGAGACCTTGCTCTGATACCAATTGAAAGGATCGAGTAGGTTGACTAGAGGGGGGGTGAATAGGCAACTACCAATTTTAATTTTCTTTTCAACAAGTTAGGAATTGCTCAAATATAAGTTCTCTAGATATGCAACTAGGTGAACAATCCTATATGATGAGCAATAAACTAGCTAACAAGATATACTAAACAAGATAAGCTAGCAATACAAGTAAAGGTAGATAAAAAGGATAAGCACACGGTGACACGGAGATGATTCCCGAAGTTCACTTCCCAATGGAAGCTACGTCTTCGTTGGAGCGGTGCGGGGTCACAAGTGATCCCCGAATAGCCGTGATATGGCACACCGTATCTCCCTCGTGTTATCCTCCAATGAGGAGTTCCACGAGCCACTATATGATGCCCTCGAGGTCGGCAACAAACCTTTACAAGGATGAGGCACACTCCACAACCGAATTGGAGGCTCTCACCAAATTCCCACGGCTCCCAAAGCCACAAGAATCACAAGGCCGGGGCACGTCTCCACAACTCAATTGGAGGCTCCCGGCTAGTCCCCGCGGCTTCCAAAGCCACAAGAACGACCAACGACCGTCTAGGGTTCCAATGAACCCAAGATTCACAAGTTCCTCTAAGGAATGGATATGGAAATCAAATCGCTTTGGTGGAAGTGTAGATCTAGGTCAACTCTCCCAAATCCTAGAAGGACAAGGTGTTTGAGTGGGTAGGGAGATAGATTTACTAAGTTTAAGCTTGCAACAATGGTGGGGAAGATATTTCTGGTCGTGGTAGCTGGCTGGAGGTAGCTGGAGGGGTATAAATACCCCTCCCAGAAATCTAGCCATTGCGCTTCAATCCGCCCAGAATCACTTGGGCCGGAACTTCCGGCCGGGCAGGAACTTCCGGGCAAACTTCCGGTCGATCACAGAACACTTTTCCTCCGAAAATTTGTCGGCCGAAAGTTTCAGGCCGGAACTTCCGCCCCTTGGGCCGGAACTTCCGGCCAGTGAAAAATCTCTGCATTTCCATAACAACAGCTCTTCTATGTTCGTATAATTTGTACATGTCACAAGCTTAACATACAGTTAAAAGGCGCTTGTGTTGTCATAATCACCAAAACAAGATTACGGGCAAGTATGCCCTTTCAGCCATGCTCTCCATTAACTCAAACCTAATGATACAAGAATACAATAACTTAGGTAGTATAACATTCTTATAAATCAAAGTATCAGGTCCAACTAGGAATGAGTTCACCTTATAATAATCATCGGTTAGGCTTAATATTTCCTTCCAGTTCAAGCATGGATAATTATCATAATCCGCCGATATATCCTCATCAAGAAAAGTAGGCATGCTCGGATGAAAAATGCAAGCAGGAGGACCCGGCTTATGGCCTATTTGGCATTTTGCGAAAGCACTAGGCACCATAGATGTCTCATGGTCATGATCTGATAAAGGTCGTTTATATTTTGGGATGTGGTCTCATATTGCGAGTTAGAACTTGATTAAAACTGATGTCAGGTCTGTAATATTTTGAGATGTGGGATGAATCAACTTGAGACGACTCACGAGTTCTTGTTGGTGAAGTCCGACACATTGGTAATTAGGTAATTGTTAATTGGTGGTGTAATGTCTAGTAAGATGGCAGCCGTGCCATGCATCCTTCCCCAACTCTGGTGCCTGTAATAACCCTCTAACACTTGATATTGTTTCTTTTAACTATGCACATGAGGTAGGTTTCGATGGATCTGATGGTAGATATTGTTACTAAATGTCTATTACGCTGATCTAGTGTCAGGGTGTGTTTCATTGTCATTCATACTTACCATTGTTCTTTAATAACTTGTCGTATAAATTGTTTGTGTAGTGCATGAGTTTGAATGTGGTTGAGGATATGACTAATTGTGATTCATACTTAGCATTGTTCGTTACTAGCTTGCATGCAGATGATTTGATGTAAGAAAATTGTTGATTGTTTGTTCATCATTACGGTATCAAACTATTTTTTTTGTTGTGACACCTAGTACTCCCAATGTGTCTGCTCTCTCACTGCTGATTGGCAGGGGTGGATCAGGCGGTAATTGATATCAAGGCGGCCAACCATGGTAAATCATCCGGGAGGGGGGGGGGGCACGCATGCTAATTTTCACTAAAAAATGCTTCTAAACATGGTTTATGCATATAAAGTTTCGTTGATGTACCATGGCATGGGGGGAGATCCCTACTGGTCCCCCTAGCTCCGCCGATGTTGTGTGGCATGTCCTCCATGATGCCAGAGAATGCACTCCCGCTTCTACATCTAATACAAAACTTTCTACATCTGTTACTAAAAACAAGGACATATTATTTTTTGTGTCAAACAATGTGAAATTTAACCAAATTATTGAATAAACTATCGACAACTATAGTATTTAAAAGATATATTATGAAAATATATTTCATGATGTATTTAATATGTTACGGATTGGAGGTAGTACTGACATGGTCACCTTCTCTATCATTTTTTTTGTTCTGAACTTGTAGGAAGCATGATTCATTTTGATAGAGATCTCAGGTTAGGAATAATGTTCATAACTTCCACTAGGATTACAATCACTCTTGATCGGATTTACAACAATCTAAGAAAGTGGAGACTCAATGGGTGAATGTGTGCAAGCTAGCTTGGAGAAGTTGAAGAAACAAGGTGGTTGTGTAAGGAGACCACTACCATCATAACGGAGGAGAGGACAAGTTGATTTCACATACTCCCTCCGTTTACATATAGACTGCGTTCTAACTTTTCAAGAAAATTCACATTTAATTTGCGTTGTGTACTTTTTGCCACTTGAGTCCCTAATATACCCAGGTTTGGTCTCCCTATGCATTAATTAGTGAGAAAAGGAGAGCATGCTAGCACGAGCAATCAATTGCATATAGGAGGTGAGCCGTCCATGGCCAATGCATGCATTGCGAGCAGCGCCCAGACTTGGGACTTCACAGGGGCAAATTAGTCCAACTTTCCTCTAATTTACTCCAACGGAGGCTCTCCTTGGTATCTGTTATTTGGCCAGAACGCAAAGTAAAAAAACCCGGAGGGAGTACCATTGTATACTTGTTTCACCTGTGCCTACCCTACATATAAATCAAATTTAACTCACAACTTTCTCAGTTTTAGGTGTACTCGAAGGACGTTAAGCTCTTAAACAAGCCAATTGTCAAGTACATTCAGTTGAATGTTACTATTGCCGGTCTCTACAATTCAGACGTAATGATTCGGGCTATGAACTATCTTGCGGATAACCAAGCTAAGAATACTAGGTAAGCTGGGATATGAACAATGCAAGCAGGTAGACATGGATTAGGGCCTATTTGGAATTTTGCGCAAGCACTACGCACCTTAGATGTCTAATGTCATGATTTGATAAAGGTCATTTATACTTTCGGATCAGGTCTTATATTGAGCTAGAGTTAGAACTTGATTAAAACCAATCCCAGGACTGTAGTATTTTGAGATATGGGGGTAGATCCACTTGAGACACAACACGAGTTGTTGTTGGTGAACTCCGGCGCATCATGAATTAGGTAATTGTTAATGTGTGGTCTACCGTCTAGTAATATGTCTTGATTCTAACTGTTTATATGTCTCTGCTATTGTGGGAGTGTTGGTTAACCTCACCACTCGCGATGAGAGATTACCACATCAGTCATATTGCGGGCAACAAATTTTGCGTCATTTGCATTAGCCATTCCCGAAATTAAGAATGTAGCCAATCGCTATCGGGTTTCCTTTTCTGTTGTTGTGCAAAAAAGAGGGTGAGATGTGGGCAACAAAACTACATGCCGAACATGACACATAGGCTGCTTATGCCAGATCAAACACTGTCCGGCCAGGCATATGCCTGCCCTAGAGAGCTCAAAATCACCCCAGTCAACCAATCACATCCTAGCTAGCTGCTTCCTCCGTGAATGATCATATATTAGATCAATAAATCGCGTCTTAGTACGCATCCTAAAATGGGGTCATCACACTGGCGAGAATGTTTCAAATGACCCACACCCTCACTGACCAACAGACCAAGCAAACAAACAACCGGCGGAACCAACCGCTACGAGGCAATGCAAATGAATTTATCATAGACTTTGTCCGGTCTTTAAAACATAACAGGGGCTACGCATGTGTATGCGCAACAAGGACAGAGAGTTGCTGGTATACCTTGCGACCGGGCATCCATGGTCATGGGTCCTTGTTTTCCTTTGAGGTAGTAAACAGCTCGGAAACAATTTGATATACGTCAACTTGCAACCAACTGATATGGATATCTTGCTTGAGGGAACAACCTAGAGCAACGCATTTGGGGGTCATCTGGAACCGGCTCCTCTGACCTAGAGGAGGCAAGTTTACGGAAAACTCTGAAGGAAAGTCAGTGTATTGTAGCATAAGTTGTGTATTACCTGATTAATTAATTGTTGTAAATACTCACGGTAGAATAAACCATCTAACTTGATTGCAAATTATGACCACAAATATATACCTTTTAGTACAAAAAAGGCTGATTAAAATGAAATCGTGTTAAATGGGATAATTAACGAGTCAAAATGCCGAAGCAGAGTGTAAAAATAGAAATTTAAACAAAATTATTGGTGTTGATGTTTTTTAATATAAAATATACTCCCTCCGTTCACAAAAGGATGTCACAACCAACCTCAAATTTACATATATCTACACACTACATTTTAACATCCTTTTGAGAACGGAGTGAGTAGATGTCTTTGTAAGTGGCGTCACTCTCCATATGGCGTGGTCATGCGCTCACCCCTACCTGAGCTCACGACAATAAGCCTGGTATATGTACAATGTTTTTTTACTCTCCAATCCGTAAAAGTGGCGTGAGAAATCAATGTAACGTGTACAACAAGTGCGTACAAGACGCTTTTTCCGGATTAGAGGGAGTATTTTTTTTTTTTTTTAAAATTTATCGCTGTGATACTAACCATCGGTATCGCTCGCTAGGGCACCTGGATGGGTCCAATTTCTGATTGGTTGTTGGGCTGTGCGTGCGTCGCCGTTGCCAGGCTAGGCCGACTTGAAGCGCTCATCCAGTCATCCTCCACGCCGGAACCTCCTATTCTCCGCCTTTTGCGTACGGGAGAACTGTCGCTGCACACTAGCAACTTAATTGGGCTGGCCCATTTAAAGTTATAGCAAGTTAGCTACCTGCTTTGTTGATCTCAGAAAAAAAGCTACCTGCTTTGTTCACTGAGAAAAAACAAAAGGCACGATTGTTGTAAAAAAAAGGCTATTGTATTCGAAATTTGGGACTTTGAAATATTTTTCATGTCAAACTGTGAACCTTTTTTAACACCCGTATTTCTTTTCGAAATCCGTGAATATTATTACATCTATGAACGTACAACTGATTTTTTTTCCTGTGCTCGTGGTTTGTCATAATATCGTACGTCCATCTCAACTAGACTATGTAATGTTTCAACACTTATGTAGTTGTGTTAGGGAATAAGAGATGAAAAGCTACATAAGAAGGTGGATTTGTGTTTCTTTATTTGTCTGTGCATCTAAAATTGGAGATTGGAAGATTACATCAACATCCTTGTATCTGAAAGACCTTGACAAAAATGAAGCCTGACTTGAGAGCTACTCCCTCCATTTATAAATATAAGATGTTTTTTTTTCACATTCACATATGTCAATATGTGTATATAGACACGTTTTAATGTGTTTCAACACTTATTTGGGTGTGCACTCCTAACTAACATGTTTGTTAGCTAAAACATGTTATATTAAAAACAGAGCGTGAGTAGTAACGAATGCTAATATGGAATACGAGACTGAGGACTTGAACATGTCAAGACTATTCGATTGTGCAATTGCAAGGAGTAACATGTGAAGGAATAGTGATTCATGTTTCCCGGTTTCAGTGATCTCTTTATAAAAACCAAAAAAGCACATTTATAAGTTTTTAAAACTTGGAAAAAAGCTTCTAAAACATAAATTTTATCATTTTGTGTACGTATCCCCTAATATTGAAGGGTTTTGCATTGTGATTTTAAATCCTTGTAGGATGTTGTACCATGCATGGTATAGTACTCAGATATATTTACCTGCGTATTCACTGAAATAGGCAGCATGTTCGCCCGGACGTGTCGGTAGATCGATGTATATGCATGATCCGACCGGGACAATTGGAGTGAACGCGACAGGTTACCAAAAATCGATCGATCGATGCAGTTCTCGTGATACGTCTCTGCATGATTACCTGGTAAGTATATACTCCAATTTTGCTTAGCCGAATCGATCTCGTGTGCAACCAACGTCCACGTGAGAGCGCACATGCACGGTCGGCGCGCGGCGGTGCAACGCATCGATCAGGCCGGTCGATGGAATCGCATTTATAGCGAGGTGGGAGGACGAGTAAACAGTGGATTCGTATATCACCCGGTCCTGACTGAGCTGCATGCATGCATCGATCGGTGGCACCGACAGATTGATGATTGCTTGCCAATTAACCAGGCTGGCTGATCAAGACAATCGTCTCCGTATGTGATGGATCGAGCTCAGTACACAGGACTACTGTGTACTGTCAGTGAGCAGCTAGCTACTAGCTAAGATAAGCCTAGGTTAATTAACTACATGCTCAGTTCACTGGCATGCATGCCACTCTCCGAAATATGCTCATCTGTAGCGGGGTCACGCAAAAGAGCAGTGCATGCCAAAACTCGTACCACCATCCATCCATAAAAATACACCGGAGTATGTCTTCACCTGCAACTGCAAGGCAACCCTAGAGCTGGCTCCCTATGCGGTCTGTTTTTTTTTTTTTTGAAAGGGAGGAGTACAATCCTGCTTACGACCAGAGGAAAACAACAAGAACAGAAGCAGAATCATACAACAGGAACTCAGCACGAAGAACTACAGCAAAGAGCAGCTGAACCACCGAAGCTCTTCCACGCCGATGAACACCGGAGAAGAAGAAATCCAACCTCAAACCACCTGGAAGAAGGTCGACCTCCAACATTGAAGAAGACCGCATCAGCCACTCGGCGCAAGCACCGAGATCTTGACGATGAACAAGCACGGCCAAGCCGCCCCAACCTCCAGCACCAGCACCACCTGTCGCCGGGGCGACCAAGCCGTGCCAGCAGCAGCACCACCGCGCCCACGAACCCAGCTCCAGCGCCGAGCACCCAACCTCCCCACTCCGGATCTGCGCCTCCAGAGAACTCCACCCCTCGCCACCACGGCCGGCCGAAGAGCCTCGAAGAAACAGAGACAAGAGCAACGAACAAAACCAGGCGCAACACCCCCGCAGCTTCACCCCTCGCCACCACGGCCGGCCAGGGAAGACAGAGGCACATACCTGCAGCAGCAACTCCTATACAAGCCCCATAGCTCCACAGTGACGCCGGAGAGCTCGTCACTGCGACGGCGGAGCCAAGGCACAAAAGCCATGTCGAGGTCGTCACCGCCGCCACAACCACCTCGACTGGCCACCAGGCTCACAGATCGAACCACACCGGCCGCCGCAGAAGCCACCAGCCGTCGATCCGAAGCACCTTATTCGCCGCCACCGCCACCCACGACGCCGGCACGAAAACCTAGCTACCTAGCCTACCCTAGACTACGAGCACACAGATCCGTCCGGCGATTCGACCCCCCCCCCCCTCCGACGGCATCAAGGCCGGCAGGAAGGAGGTGGGCGGCGGAATCGCCGGCGGAAAAAGAATCGCCCCCCGGTCGCCTTTCTACTGTAGAGAGGAGAAGGGATCGGGGACGAAGAGATTTTGCCTTGTAATTCGTTGTAACAGATAGGAAAGACGTCCCCTATGCGGTCTGTTTGTGCGCGATTAAACAGGATTAACAGCTGACACCTAAGCTGGTGAGTCAGCTGATCTGCTAATGTATCAGGTTGCATAATTGTTGAGTAAACACAAGGGGAACCGACGGTTGTAGACAGTGGCGAACCCAAAAACAATTCAAAGACTGGACAAGCAGTAAAATTAAACTCTAATAATTTTGATCAATCTTGCCAGCGAATTAGCCTGTGTCGGCCGGCCAGAAGCCCATGCAAGCGTGGGGCGTGGAGAGCGTCGATTGGTCATAGACAACCACACGAAGAGTTTTAACAGAGAAAATTGCAAAAAAAAAACCCACCACAATTGGTGGTCAAGCTACAAAAGACTACCGGTTTCTACCGAATTTGTAAATCTCCACCACTTTTCGTTGATAAGGTACAAAAAACCCAAGAATAATTCAAAGACTGGACAAACAGTAAAATTAAACCCTACTAATTTTGATCAATCTTGCCAGCGAATTAGCTTGTGTAGGCCGGCCAGAAGCCCAGGAAAGCGCCCGGGCATAGGGGCGCTTGGATCCGCCACTGGTTGTAGAGTCGCGTCCATTCATGATTGGGCGTGGAGAGCGCCGATTGGTCATAGGCAACTACACGAGAGTTTTAACCGGGAGGATTATCCTCTATTACATACGGTCCCTGTCCTAAAATGAGTGTCTCAAATTTGTACAAACTTACATATATGCATACATATTTCCTGTCTAGATACATCCACTTTTTAACAAATATAAAATAATAATTATTGGACGGGGGGAGTAATTGAACAAAACCTACAAAAAAATATACTCTCGTAGTGAGGCGGTCGTCGTGGGTGGTGGCGTTCTCACTCACTGGCTCACTACTCCACCGAGCTGAGTGATTAAATGCGATCCACCAAACCCACAATGTAATGCGACGCTAACAGCCAGCTAAAGCCAGTACCATGTCGTATCGTACGACAGACCAGTCAAATTAAGAAAAAAGTCATCCCTCGAATCGGTAGATTGCAGTGTACGCGCGTTGATCTGCAGGTAGCCATGTGTATACATGACACACGTGCATGTCGTTCCACTCGGTAGTTCATTACCAGCGTTAAATCCTACTCTCTCTGTCATAAAATGATGTCACAACGAAACTCAGATTTGCATGTATCTAAACATTATGTGTTGTGTGTAGATACATGCAAATTTGATGTTGGTTGTGACATCCTTTTGTTAACGGAGGAGTACTATATTTGGCGTGGGGCGGAGCTGGAACATAAGGTTCCATGATGTATCATCACTTAAATCATACCACCTGATGCACATTTTTCTGCTTAACCTGATGCATTAGCCTTATAAATTACATAAATAACACTAAAAAATTCTTCTACCCTGATGCATGTGCATCAGGGTGCACCTACACAGCTCCGCCCCTGTTTGGCGTTGGTTTTATTTAGCTGAAATATTTTCCAGGCGATGTTTCTGTCGACAGCGCGACATGCCGACTTCATCAGTCTGAAATCCGAAGGCTCAGTTTTTAGAAGTGCTAATGTGCGTAGGATGTGCGTGTGTCCGTCTATAGGTGTTAGTTTATACGCGTGTATGCGAGTTTCCGCGTGCATAATATGTTTCGTTAAAACAAAAGTCTTGCGGCTATATAAACCAAGTACATTTGCAATTCATGGCAGGAAGAGGTTTGCTTTTGGTTTGGCCGAGTTGGGGTGTTTGCCAATTCAATCCATCCAATTAACCCATGATGCTCCATCGATCGACCGATCTCGGCACCCACTTGTGTGCTTAATTGCTAACGGAATGAGAAGAAGACGATGGCGATGGGAGTGGGCGAGTGCCTAACCATCGGGTCTTTAAAACTGCCGTGTCCACCCTACACAAACAGAGGAGGCCGGGCACCGTCAGCCTGCCCAATCACAAGGATCTACTACTAAGTACTAGTAAATCCTTGTATGTTAATCTGATCGTTTTATTTAGTAGGATTTTTCATACAGAAGGTTTTAAATTCAGAGAAGATCTGATCTGATCTACCGGAGAAGCAACGTATTTCTTCTTGGCGTGTTGCCGAGCCGACAGACGTCGTCGCCACTTCAGTCTCCCGCTCCGCTAGCTATATATCGATCCATCGTCCTCAACACCTCTCCACCTCCGCTCTGATCTGCTCCTCTGTCGCTTGGCCAATTCGGCTGGGCTCGTGAAAGGTACGATCTTTGTGTTCCAGTTCATCGCCACCACGTCTTTGGGTTCAGTTACGTATCCGGAGATTGCGCGCCTATCTCTAGTTTGTTTCAAATTCCTTTTTTTCTCCTTAACAGAACCAAATCCAATCTAATCCGCGAAGCAGAGGAGGGCGATGAAGTACACCAAGGAGGCGAAGCCCGAGAGGGCGGGCGGCGGCGGGGCCGGGTCGAGGGCCGTGCCGGTGGCGCTCGTCTTCCTCTTCCTCTGCGGCTTCTCCTTCTACCTCGGCGGCGTCTACAGCACCGGCCGCGCCTTCAACATCTTCGACGCCGCCATCACCGCCGCCACCACCACCACCACCACCACCACGCGCACCCTCCGTGTCCCTCTTTCCACGAAGCAAGAAGACTCCATCGCCGTCGCCATTGCCGAGGAAGAAGAGGTGGAGTTCCCGGAGTGCCCCGCGGACTACCAGGACTACACTCCCTGCACGGACCCCAAGCGCTGGCGGAGGTACGGCAACTACCGGCTCAGCTTCATGGAGCGCCACTGCCCGCCGCCGCCGGACCGCGCCGTCTGCCTGGTGCCGCCGCCCAAGGGATACAAGCCGCCCATCCGCTGGCCCAAGAGCAAGGACCAGTGCTGGTACCGCAACGTCCCCTACGACTGGATCAACAGCCAGAAGTCCAACCAGCACTGGCTCCGTAAGGAGGGCGACAAATTCGCCTTCCCGGGCGGCGGCACCATGTTCCCCAACGGCGTCGGCGCCTACGTGGACCTCATGGCCGACCTCGTCCCCGGCATGAAGGACGGCACCGTCCGCACCGCGCTCGACACCGGCTGCGGCGTCGCCAGCTGGGGCGGCGACCTGCTGGCCCGGGGCATCCTCACCGTGTCGCTGGCGCCCAGGGACAACCACGAGGCACAGGTGCAGTTCGCGCTCGAGCGCGGCATCCCGGCCATCCTCGGCATCATCTCCACGCAGCGCCTCCCCATCCCTTCCGGCTCCATGGACATGGCGCACTGCTCCAGGTGCCTCATCCCGTGGACCGAGTTCGGCGGGCTCTACCTCATGGAGATCCAGCGGGTGCTCCGCCCCGGCGGCTTCTGGGTGCTCTCCGGCCCGCCCATCAACTACGAGAACCGGTGGCACGGCTGGAACACCACCGCCGAGGCCCAGAAGTCCGAATTCGACAGGCTCAAGAAGATGCTCGCCGGCATGTGCTTCAGGATGTACGCCAAGAAGGGCGACATCGCCGTCTGGCAGAAGCCCTTCGACGGCGCCAGCTGCTACGACAAGCTGACGCCGGTGACCTCCCCGGCCAAGTGCGACGACAGCGTCGACCCGGACGCCGCATGGTACGTGCCCATGCGCTCCTGCGTCACCGCGCCCAGCGCCAAGTCCCGCGCCAGCAAGCAGCCGCCGAAGTGGCCCCAGAGGCTGAGCTACGTCGCGCAGGAGCGCGTGTCCGCAGTCCCCGGCGGCAGCGCCAGCGCCATGAAGCACGACGACGGCAAGTGGAAGGCCGCCGCGAAGCACTACAAGGCGCTGCTGCCGGCTCTAGGGAGCGACAAGGTGAGGAACATCATGGACATGAACACCGTCTACGGAGGGTTCGCGGCGAGCCTCGTCAAGGACCCCGTCTGGGTCATGAACGTCGTCTCCTCCTACGGGCCCAATTCTCTTGGCGTCGTCTACGACAGAGGACTCATTGGCACCAACCACGACTGGTAAGTTCCTTCGCTGTTCTGTTCGTTCTACACTGAAATTGGCATTAATCTGCTAAAATTGAACACGCCTGACTACATTTGATTTGCAGGTGTGAGGCCTTCTCTACATACCCACGGACGTATGATCTGCTGCATGCTGATGGCCTCTTTACTGCAGAATCACACAGGTAATCCACTGCTAAATCTTGATGGCAAATGATTCTTCAAACTGAGTGCTTGCTAACAATTGGCATTACTGCAGATGTGAGAAGAAGTTTGTGCTTCTTGAAATGGACCGTATCCTTCGTCCAAGCGGCTACGCCATCATCCGGGACAATCCCTACTTCCTCGACTCCGTAGCCACCATTGCCAAGGGGATGAGATGGACCTGCGACATGCATGACACCAAGAACAAGGAGAATGAGAAGGAGAAGCTCCTGATCTGCCAGAAGAAGCTCTGGTCAGCAAAGAGTGCATCGTAGTACGCCACTCAGCAGTCGCAGCGACAAGAATTGATCATGATCCCAGGGGAAGGCAAAGGCGCCGCTTAATGAGGTCAACTCTTTTGAAACAACAAGGGGGTTCATAGTCATCAAAAAATAAACTACATGATGAATATATATAGTCCATATTCATATAGGAGGATCCAATAGTTAGCAGGTGTTAACCACACATCAATTCTTTTTCTTTGGGAACAATCAGGGTGAGGTAAACTTTGGTGAGGCAAATGTAAGTTACTCCAAATACTGTATCATGTCTTTATACAGCTAGTGGTTGGTACTGTGGTTGTAATCAGGCTGGATGGCTACACATATTATTTATTCAAAACATTTATGGAGTACGAAATGATGGTGACCTGTTCATTCCTTTCCCCAGAATAGCGATGAGTTAGTTGTGTGTTGCTGTCAGTCTGGTGTAGTGCTATCTATGTGCTGCCTCAGCCCGATCTCTATTATTGGCCTTGCCATCTTTTACACCGATGATACAGACTGATGGCATGCAACTGAAGGAGCACATGATACTCCGTAAGTTCCAGGGCAAGTTTACAAGCACATCCCTGACATTCTGCACAATAAGTTGCAAGATTTGCAATATGCACAGCACGCAAGATTTGGTTACAGAATTCACCCATTACCAGAGGACTACCGACGACCACGAGTAGCCTTCTCCATGCTTGCCTTGCCTCCATGGCAACCATCTTCTTCAGCCCAGCACCTTCTAAGTTGTCCGGGTTTTCCTAGACCTTTTTTTACTGCTTTCGCTCCCATTTACCTTCCCGCCTACCGTCTCGCTCTCTCCGCTCTACAACCTGCCTTGATGACTTGCTGCTGCCAGATCGTGTCCCAAGCCTCACGCCTGACCCTGGCCCATCGAATTCCGGATCTCCCATGCTGCTAGTATCACCACCAGAATCCCTACTTCCGTCTGCATTCTCCTCATAACCATCACTGCCACGGTCCCGAGATTGAAGTATCGTTGGGCCTGGAAACGATGGTCTTGATGCACCCACCATGACGGTTGGTTGACCCTCGTGGCCTTGGCTGCGGCTTCCATCCTGCTGTGGACTTCTGCCATTATCTCTTTCACGGTATCTCTCCCTGGACCGACTGCGCAATGTTGCAAACAGCAAGGATACCAATCACACAAATGTTGCAAGTCAAACGAAGAATGGGGAAATAAGCAATAAAAACTACACCTGTTCGGGTTGGCCGAGAAGTCCCGCCTTGATGAACGCCCCAGCTCAACTTGCTCCAACTCTCGTTGAAGCTCTCTCTGCAAAAGTCAATCAGTTCATGTGAATTGTTTTTCCCTTTTGGTGCTACAATTATTCTTTTTGGCTTGGTGCATCATGGATTCTGTTAGAACACCAAAAAGCAATTTCAGTTTGAACAAGCTTGCCAAATGTACCTGAGTTTGTTTCTCTCTTTCCATCTCGAGGTTATGTTGAAGTTCCCTAGACTTTACACGCTCAAGATCCAGCTGCCGCTGCCTTTCAATGTCACGCTCCATCTCAAGAGTTCTTTCCCTGCAAAGATCATACAACAAGAAAATAGGAATGATCACTTATGTCGTTGTTTACCTATCAAACAGAAAGGTAGCAGCTCCAAACCTATCAAGCGCTTGCATAAGCTCCATTTCCCTAGAACTTGTCTCTTCCAAGTACTTTTCACGAGTACGTCTGATAAGCAACTTCTTCTGTCGGCGTGCTATAATTTCCTCTCTGAGCCTGGACCGTTCCCTGACAAGTTTATACATATTGGATGAATACAAGTAATGCTAACAGTAAGTTTCAACACTTCAAAATAAACTGGAGCAAGAAAATGATACTATCAATGGATAACAAAGCTTTATATGAAGCTTCGTGTTCAAACTTATCACTTTCAACATCCAGAAAACAAATATGATTTTAAAATTTAGTACTTCTTCTTAGTTATTAAATGTCATCTAATGGTCTATGTTTCGTTAGGAGGCCAGATAAGAGTATAGCACTACTGTACTTACCATGATGAGTAATGTCTAATCTTCATGGGACAAATTCAAATATTTACCGGAAGAAGTAACTGCCAAGAGCTAAAGGAATGAAGTGCATTTAAAAGAACCAGGTGTAAAATGTGATATATCAACTTACAGGGTCCGTATATCTGCACGGGTCTGCTGAAGCCGTTTATTAACTTCACTACCATCTTTATAATCTGCAAATGTAATTTCATTACTGCGCATCAAAGAAACAATATCACTGATAATAGTCCTTAATAGTCATGGATCTTACTGGATGAGATGTGTGGAACCACAATATCCTGAGGATGTCCCACAAATTTCGGAACTGCTTTCTCCCTTTCAATAAGCTCCAGTTCAATCTCAGCTTCTTCAAGTTCCTTGGTGTTGTAATTAATTGAGTGTCAGAATAAGATATTGAAAACATGGTGGCCAGAAACCCTTGCATCTCTAACCTGATATTCCTGATCAGATCTGATTGAGAAGAACTCGAAGTATGACTCGACAGAGGTCAAAGAGGACAAAACCTGTCGAAAAGGATTCACAAGAGCGGTTACCAGCACTGACAGGTGCATGAAATTACCATATGGTGATATGGCTACAGAAAATTTAGTATAAAGAGAATATACATTTGAACATAGATATAAGCATGCCAGTGCTGCCTCTTGCAGTCTTTCTTGCAAGCATTGTGGTTTGTTGGAATATGAATAGAAATTCCAAAACATTGAAAAAATAACTGCAACTGTTGTTAGTGCATAGTATTACAATAATTTGGCAATCAAGAATTTGCTCTAACGGTCTAACAATGACTAGAAGTTTGCTATTTAAGAAGTATTAACCGCTTGTGTTGTCAAGTAAAAATGTGCAAGCACACTCATCAGTCATCATAAATGCGAACTATGTTGAGTTTAGAGCTGAAACGATGATTGATAGCAGCAACAAAGAAAAACAGAGTATAGATGCAAAGGCATTTGAAAATGAACGAAAGATCAAGACCTGAAGAATTGATTCACGGATGCCCTTATAATCGATGTTGACTGGTTTTGTAGTAGATCCTGCGAGAAGTTCTTTTACAACCTAAAGGAAGAGACGCAGAGTCATTACTCGGTATTCAAAACGTGCAGAATATAATATAGGAAGTTCGTTAGCCATGGCCCTAGGATAGAAAAAAAAAACTTCCATCCCAAGAACGAGAGAGAGGGGGAGGTGAGGGAGGGAGTGAGGGAGAGACTGTTTTAGCATCAGATTCATTTCTTAGCTGACATAGAGCTCGGCAGAGATCTTTCTCCATGTCACCAAAACCTCCTAATAAGACATCAGAAAATCGTAAACACAGTGAGCGAATACTCAACTGTTAAGGTTGAACAACAGAAATGTGGGTAATTGAGAAGCATTAATTTACCAGTTACTGATGTTTGCATGTTTTCCAATTTCCTCCAAACACATTCAGGTATTAAAGCAATATCCTCAGAAGAAGAATAAACGCATGCCTTTGAAAGCAACAGCAAGGACATCCGTGTCAAATAGCTCTCTTCTATTACATAGGAAAGCTGCCCCACACCATTCAGGATGCTGTTACTTGATGCAAGAAATGACCGCAGATGATCTCTATCAACAAATGGAACATATTCAATAAGCAAAGCCATCGCATGCTTCCTTAAAAGCATTGAAGAGTCATAGAGAGCCAATGCTGATATCATGTTCCATGTATGAGTAACCAAATGGGATGTCACCGTTGAACCAGATGCAAGCATATGTTGATTATAAGAAGGATATTGCAAATTAACTTCAGCAGTACTCGCCAAGTTAATAATCCTCCCAAGTTGCTGCAATGCAACAGAGCGTTGTTCGGGTTCAGCGTGACTCAACATTGTACAAAGAGATTAATCAATGAGGTTTCGCTATCTTGAAGTCTTCAATTCCATCCGAAACCAATAACGATAACCACTTCTCTGTCTGTAGTCTCCAAGATATCCTTGGTGCATGAGAGCAAAAGTGCTCGACTGCAGAACATGTGGCACTAAGAACAGTACTCCAAGCAAGAACATTGGGCAGTTTGATCATGTAGTCAAGCATAGTGGATGCCATCTGCCAGAACTGTTTTTCCTGATTTCCTACAATGATTTCAGCAAGACCTTCAAGAGCACTCTCCCAGTGTTTTTGTGCAGGCTCCACCTCTTGTCTGGTGCTACTAGAAATTGTGTTTCCTTGAGTAACAGATCTTAGGCATTTTGCATACAGCAAACATTTTGCGATTGATAAAGACAGCCTAGAGGCCAACTGGTGGCTCCATTTCCAGCTACCTTCGATGGATGGAGTAAGGTGTGAAATGACCTTCTCCAGGGCATCACAAAATTCTATGATACGACCAGCAGGTGGAAAGTCAAGACCAGACTTTTCTGAATTGTCTGCGGACTTCACCACCACCTGCTCCGCACTATCTTGCACATTCTTCTCAAGTTGCATCATGGTATCCCCACTTAAGGAGTTTGCAGACTCTCTGGACTGGTTTCTCACAGAAAGGATGCTGATACCAAGTAATTCAATATTCTGAGCTAGTGTAGTTACACAACCATCAATAAGTGTATGGAAGCCTTGAAGGTAACTAAACAGAAGTGATGGTGGGTCGGAACTGATACGGTCTACCCATACTAACAACGAGCCCAATATCTCAATCCTCCTCTTAAAGGACAGATCAGGAAACAGAGACCCCAGAATGAAGATCAGCAACGGAACCTGAATCTTATCATCAGTTGCATCCTCTGAATGTCTACAACACCGGATAATTTCAAACAACTCTTCAAAACAGATCAACTCAAAATCGCTGCAGTCAGTTATATGACCCATCACCTTTTCATCACCAGTTCCCTTCCTTAAGAAGTAGGACATCAGTGGCTTCATCAGACACAGTACAGAGTCAAGGAAGGCTATATCAGTATAAGAAGCTCTACAAAGTGACACAAGAATGTGCACTACCCTTGGCATTTCAGGAACAATAGCCTCCAAGTGCTCAGCAACTACTGACTCGAGTAGGTAGAAAACAACAGCCTTAGCATTAGCAGCAATATTTCCTCTCAACCAAGTAACTCCATTTGCATGTACAAGATGCTCCTTAATGCTTTCAAGGTAAGGCCACAAGCACATCTCAGAAAACCAACAAAGAACATCTTGTACTGCGCTTTTGGGGAGACATTTTAACTGTAACCCAACGCTTCCAAAATGCTCTCTCCAAATGTGTGAAACAGTCTGCTCATACTTGGAAAGAAGAAATGTAGTTCAGGAAGTAAGATCTTAAACAGTTTGTTCATGCTTGGTTGATCTAAAAACGTAGGTTCCTGCTTAAGAAGCAAGTGTTTATTGCAATCAGGTTGCTCGATGTTAGCCAGCTTGACCTTTTGAGTTGCAACTCCATCCATCAAACATAGCTCATCAGTGAAAATTGACAGCAAAGACGTAAGCTGTGAGAAATCAGAAGCAAGAAACAATCTGTCGTTTATATATTCCTTGGCATAACGTGACACTGCCATCCATCCAAGAAATCGAGGAAGTGGGCTAGAAAATCTGGAGAATTCTGATATCTTATGCATCCATGCTGATGGAGGAACTAAGCTTCTAAAACGAAAACCATCTTTTTTAATGCTCACGAGTTCTCTAGTATTATCGCTACCAGATGAAGCCAGAACCAGCTTCTGGAGAAGTGACCAACGTCTTTGTAGACCATGTAATTTTACCTTATCCAATTTCTTATCCACTGCATTAACAGAACTGTAAAGACATGTCAGCTGTCTGTTGAGGTTTTCAGCAGAATTCAATATGATATCAATCACAATATCTGGTGGACAAAATAGTGCAGTTGCTGAGTGCAACAAGAACAACAAGCTATCAAGAAGAATTTCATTAGACGAATGCCCCTTCCTTTGAAATTGCTTCATAATGAATTGACAAAGCAGAGCTTGGTTCTTTCTGACCAACGTTACAGCATCAACGAGGTATGTAGCTTCTGGTGAAATTTCTATAGCTTGCTTGTCATCTTCAGCATCATTTGGATAAACTTCCCCGTCGGGTATCTTTGCTTGGTATTCTGAGTCAAATCTTGCAGCTTGCAGGAGTAAATCTAGGACAGCTCTATCTCGCTGATTCTCTAAACTGCTGACTGCCACTAGGTCTAAATCTTTCACATGCAAACCTTTCAACTCAAAGGAAGCATTCCCTTGCATCAACTCTGAATGAGTACGTTCAATTTGATCCAGAGGCTCTGAGTTAAGCCGTAAGTCCATGAGAAAAAATGGGTTAACATAGCATTCTGCAGCTAATAGCAATGCATCAATTCCGGCATTATGCCCATCAATCGTTGGTTCTTGCTGCATGCACAGATTCAGTGCTAAGCGGCGAAATTCTAGAGCTCTTAATTCGCAGTCCTGGTGGTTCAACAGTAGTAGATAATCAACCCGGACATCATCGTAGTCAGCAGCAACAGTATTATCCAACTGAAAAAGGCCAGCTGGTGAATTTAAATTGCTTTTTCTGCCCTCAGGAATGGTCTGGTCCAAATGGCTAGTTACTTTATCGTGGCCTTCCCGCAAATTATTTGTCAACTCAGATTGCTTCAGTTCTTCAGGAGCAAATAAGGAATTGCACAGTTCAAAACTTTCTACCCTCACGGTTGTTTCAGATGCATCTCGACCGTCAACATCTTCAGGGTTGCAGGAAGGCGGTGCTGCAGTTGAAATAGCCAAAGTTGCTTGATCAACCTCGGGCATTGAACTTTTGCAGAGGTCAACGTCCAGTGGGAGTGGCATATGAGGATCCAAGATAGAAAGAAGTATACTGCGCGTGGAAGTTAAATTCAGTTCATTTACTAGCATATAAAGCAACTAGTAATAAGCCTAATGATGAATGTACTCTATACATTTGTGCATGCCCAATCAAAATGTTTGAAAAGATAATGTTAATGCTCAAGTTGGTCCTCAACTTCAACACATGGCTCATTTTGGCATCTCAATTCTGGAAAGGAAAAATTAGTCACTTTACTTTCAGAAATGATTCAATTGACGCCACGAGCTGAGTAGTGGGACATGTAAACGCAAAGTTGGCCAACTTGGGTTTCAACTCGGTCCATTACCTCTTCTAAATCATTTCCAGAGTTTAAAGGGCAATTTGGCATCAGTTCATTTAAACCAAAAGTCCAAAACAATTTCCGTGCAAATGTCAAATTTATGCATTAGTCAAATAGATATTATTGCTATATAAATAGGAACATGAATATGTGGGTTGTGACTAGAGGGAGTAACTTTTAAAACATAATTAAGAGAGTATTTGGTACCCATCAGTCAGCATAGGTTAGTCGTAAACTTATGTTACACCTGCAAGTATTTCTTACCGACCTTGGGGCAACAGTACCTCGCCGCCATTCAAGTTCCAAAGATGGGAGTACAGCGGGACTCTTTGCAGCTGTGCGAATGATGTTTAAGGCAATATTGCAAGATTTTTCCTGTTTATCCAAATACATAGCAGAGACGCCACCAAATGATATTGTGTCTTGCATGACACTTATGGCATGATCAATAAAAGGATCTAGCATCTCCAGAATGAAAAGTAATTTATGCTTGACTTCCTGAAAGTACGTGAGTGTACAGGATGCATGTTCAGGAAGCAGTAAAACAATCACTGTAAAAACATCAGGAAAGGAAAGATGAGGTTACTCTGTATTCTGTGAGAACATCGTCCATATTTCCAGATATGGCCAATACAACATACTTCAAAGCTGCACGAGAACAGGCTAGAGATTGCCCAACTCCCTAAATAACATCATACAGAAATCAAATCATTTGATTATCGCATGGATATGGAGAACTTTAAGCAATTTAACAAAACCAATCATTGATGTCAATTTAGGTTGGTGCAAAGTAAAGTATCATAATTCATAGTCATCATGAGGCTACCACACTATAAACTCTGCTCAAACATCGCTTCAAGAAGTAGTAATAACCCAAAAGGAGATAAACTTAAACTGAAGCATTACGTTGTTTATTTGTTTTGTACAGGTACAAGACTTTAGGTCCTATAGATATGATACAAAATATGCAATATTATATGCATTAAAGGATATGTTAGTTTCCCACCATTGCTCTTGTGGAGTAAATTTCCATCACACAGACATACCTGGATAACATCCATGAGATCCTCAAAAGTTCAAGTGCAAGATCTACCTGTTTCATGCATATATAGTCATAAGAGAGTAACAGATTATAGAAAATCATAACTTGCACAAAATGATAGAGACCTTTCTTGTGATCATGGGCACCCAAGGTGATAATGGTCCCCTGCACAAATCAAGCAAAACACATGCTGTTTTTGCCTAGTAGTGAAAATAAGAGAAGTTTCAACAACCTTCTGAAGAAAATCAATACTTCTACAGCAGAGAGTTCAGAGTTGCAGAACAAACATGTGATGACAGGCACGATGAAAGATAACCAGCACAGCCTCTGAGAAGAGGATGAAAAACTGATGTTGATACTGACATTGTCACAATCTGCAGCCACGAAGTCATTGAGAAATGGCAAGTGATGCCACTAGTGCATGAAGATAACAAATACTATAAATCGAGGTACCAGGGAAAGAGCACTATGAACATCTGGATGCTTCCATTGGCTAAAACAATCATCAATCTGTTCGGCAGGGCCAGGACTGAATGGAGGACGAAGCGCTACAAAACACACACAAGAGCAACATTATATTATCAGATTCCTCAACCGCATGCATGTCGTATACTGATGCCTTGCAGGTAGACCTGTCCCATTGTTTTCTTCTTTATTTAGAAGGGGTGCACTTGGTTATCACGATTATATTTAAGCCTCAGGGCCTCAGTAACTAAGAGTTCATATGATAAAATCCTGGAAAATGCAGACAAACTAACATTTGATTGGACTAAACCCATAGTCTCTAGCCACAAGCACGGGTATCACACTGATTTTACTAGCCACTAGCCATGTTGGCCTTGCATATTTTAGTGTGGAATAGCATATGATTGTGCCTGTGGGTTATTTGGTAGCCAAAGTTCTTGTTCATTCATATTTCCGCTCATTTTAATATAAGACTATAAGAGTAGTAAAAGCAGGTAAGAAAGCATCATTATATAAGGTCATCTCTCAATCAATACCTGGAAGAAGAGCTTGAACAAGTGGTAAGACAGACCAGATGTCTGAAGTAATTTCAGCAAACTTGCAACCTAGCTCAGGCTACAAGTATAATCAAGAAAAAAAAATAGCCTTTTAGAATAAAACAGAGGCTACATATACTGAACTTGAAAGATATAAGGATGAAACAATATGACAAAGATACCTGTGATGCAGTTGCATAGAGTACATGAAGAATGCCTTCTTCAACAGCAGAAATATCCAAAATATTCAGAAAAGAGCCATCAAAGCGATTTTCCGATAAAGTAAATTCTTCTCCAAACAAACTTGAGTAGTTTGTACGAGGTACGAGGCTGGAAGCATCACTTTTAGGAATTTCATCAGAGACTTGACTCAGAAGCATGCCACCATTAGGTATAAGCTCGTCAAAGAACGGCTCAGGCTCCAAAAGTTTTTGCAGCACCCTTGATGCCTTAGTTCAAGAAGCGAATGCTCAGAAAATCCTCCAATAGAAGAAAGTACATCACCAGAGAAGACAAAAAGATATGGCCAAAGAACATACTCGGTGGCAAACAATTCCAAGGGTTTTATCTCTGTGTGCTTTCCTTAAGAGTAGTACAGCTGTTTCAGATCGAAATGCAAGCATACATGAAGCAAGCTGAATAGAAGATGGACTCCGTGATCTCCTAGGTTGTGCCTGTACGAAATAAAGAATTGAGAACATTAAAACCGTAAGTAAGTATGTTTCTATACTCCACAAGAAAAATACATCCTAACAAAATGTGGATACTAATGATCATTTAATAGTGATAAACCACCGCAATTTACTTTGAATGGCACAGAGATGATGCCCATGGAATAAAACAAAGAGATGAACACCTCAAGTTCCCTTATTGGTTTTAGTGGCGATTTCCTTTGAATGGCACAAAGATGCTCTCCATAAATAAAACAAAGAGGTAAATATCATACATAATGATTGATTTTTCTTTGTAAAATATAACTTATGAAAAGTAGTTTAGTAATAGGTTGGAACGCTAAAATAAGTTGTCACTTTTGGAAAATTCAAACTATCGAACTCCATATCATTTGCCGCACAGCAATAAGCCTTCTATTATGGTAGTTATGAATAGAAGGTTTACCAGGAAATAGGTCCTTGTGTTAAAGCTGAGTGACATAGCACATACACTAGGATCACAGAATCACAGATACACAGATCCTGATGTTAAATGGTAGCTTGCCAGACCTAACTAGGACCACATTCACCAAAGTACAACATTAAAGCATATCTTACATTTTAAACATTTCAAACCATCAGGGAATCAGATACAATCAGCAACCATTCAGTTCCTTTTTGTAAACATACAATGGCCACATGTCGATGGCTGTTCAGCAGTTCTGGTCATTAACCAGTCACACACAGAGAAATGTTCATTTTTTTTTCTTTTGCAAGCAACCAAGAAACTGACTACATGCCAGTACTCGGCATTTCATGACCCCGGCATGACCAATGAGAAGTTTGCTTAATGTCAGGACACAAATCAATGCAAGATCCCAGATAAACCTAACTTAACTTATACGGTCCTATAGAACTTCAACAGCCATTTTGTGACTTGAACTAGTCAGATTGCCTACAGGATAGTCGTATCTCATGTGTGCTTTCAGAGTTGCCAGAATGCAAGCATAAAAACCATATACCTAGGGTCAAGGTTAGCTCCAATCTAGGGTGGATATGCCTAATGTGGTCTTTTTAGAACTTGGAGGGACTAGGTGTGTGTACAGTTAGTCAGCACTCGGTACTATGACTGCTTGAAGTTCATTCAGAAACAGATGTGCAGCAGTTAAATGATTCATTGCTATACACATTCTAGAAAACTGAGAAGGTATGTATGACTGAGTGCACGTGGAGCACCATTTCAGCATATACTCATAGTTCTTGATGTAGCACACAGCAACAACTAGAGCAAAAGATGGACACAAAATGTGCAGAAGGAAGAATTAAATACCTCAAAGTTTGAGGAAATGGTTGGAGCAGAAGCCGGGCTAGTCTTTAGGGTATCTGAATCAGAAGAGCTTATCGACGTTTTTGTAGCATCCCTGAAAATTCAGGGCAACGTGTCAATCAGATGACGCTCCTCGCACAAGGTGTGCGTGCACCCATGCACACGATGTATGAAAACTATATATATGAAACAGACAAGTAAGCCTGTATAAGAAATGGACCACACCTTTCATTTATAATCTGAAGGATTGGGTAAAATGGGCCAGCAAGCAGAGCCAAGAACCGCACACTGCTCTCTGGGGTGTCTGCGATGCTATTAAGGTCAGCCTGCAATGTGAAGAGCGGGCCAGTTAACAGGGACGATATGCACCCATGGGGAAGCAGCAAATTACAAGCTAGCCCAGGAGCAAGAGAAATTTTACCTCAATCTGGGGCAGAAACGGTGGTAGCCTGCTTGCAATGTCTTTGAGTAACTAGATTCAGTTTGCATCAGAAATAACTCATTAGGGGGGACATATGAATGATAGCAAGAGAAAAACAGGAAGTAAAGCAAGAGAAGTCATATATCGCAGATAGAGTACCTGGAGATGCATATTTTGGGACGAAGAATGAGATTGTTTCTGTGAGGAAGAGATTAGCGGCGACAGGTAGTTGACGAGAGGCTGGAATTCAGGTTCCAGGCCAGGCACAGGGATGCCTGTGAGCTGGATGAAGTAGATGGCAATGGGGCTCCCACGCAAGCAAGAGACACGGACGTAGCGGCAAGGGGTGAAGTTCCCCGGGTAGACCATGTCGCGCTTGGGAGCTTCGCCGCGCGGGCGGACCTTGACGAAGGCCTCGGGCTTGAAGCGCAGCCCGGCGGTGACCTCCCATTCGAGGACGGACTTGTTGTAGATGCGGACGTGGGAGAGGAGGCAGGGCTCGGTGAGCTCGAGGAGGATCCACTCCTTGGTGTTGGTGGCGGTGGACCAGTGGGACCGGAGGTCGGGGTCCAGCACGTTGGCCGCCTTCTGCCCCGCCGACTCGCGGGAGCACGCCTTCACCCGGAAGCCCAGAGCCACGCCGCCGTCGCTCCACTCATCCCCCCTGCCCTCCCTCTCCCTCTCCGGCGGCGCCTCCATGCTCCGCGACGGCGATTGGCTACTGCTACTCTCTGTCCAGTAACACGCGAGGGGGAAGGTTGAAGACGACCGGGTGGGGTATTCCTTGGGCCGCGAGCCCGGGAACGATCGCCCCGTCTCAGCCCATTAGCCGCTACAAGTGCGCTGTTGGATATGCTGGATGATTTGTCTCAAAAAATATGAAAGGGGGCAAAAGCTTTGCCCCATTCCATTAATTAAGGAGTTTTACAAGAAAATAAATAGATATTACAAAAGGCCACTACTCTCCCGGCATTTCGCTCCCGCGGTGACCCAAAGACGGGCCTCTCTCTTAATGTTCGCAAGAATGACCATAGAGGGGGCATGCTTGTTACGAAACACCCTCCCGTTCCGCTCGTTCCAAAGCTCCCACGCCGTAAGCAATGCTAGGGATGCCAAACCTTTGCGCTGGTTGGAGGTACCACAAAAAATCCGTTGCCACCATTCATGAAGAGAAAGCGATGGACATTGGGAAGTGTCGAGATTGTTAAGCCCAACCCAATTCTTGAGGAGGTCCCAAATGCGTCTTGTGAAGCGGCAATGAACAAGTAGATGGGCAATCGACTCCGGCGCTTGTTTACAAAGGGGGCACACCCCACAATTTTGCCACCCTCTTCTCGCCAAACGGTCGGACGTCCAAAGCCGGTTTTGGAGAGCAAGTCATGCAAAGAATTTGACCTTAGGAGGGGCCCAAAATTTCCACACAAGTTGCTTCATGTTTGAAGATGTAGTTCCAAAGAATTGAGCCTTGTAGGCGGAGGCCATCGAGTAAATGCCATTAGACGTTAGCCTCCAAGATATCTCATCCTCCACCCCATCCACAAGGGTTATATTGCTACGCTTCATCCAAAGGTCCACAAATTACGCGACATGATCGAAAGTGAATTCCTCGGTCATAGTGATTTTGTCCACCCAAGCATTGCTAGCCATCGCTCTCTCGATCGTCCACTTCTTCGAACTTGAGGCCGCATAAATAAGGGGGCAATATTTTTCGGTTTGAAACCATCAAGCCAAGGTGCATCCCAAAACGGTGTCAAGTTTCCTTCTCCAACCGTTATCAAAGTTGAGGCATAGAACAAGTCCATGTCCTCAACGGTACACGGGTTACCTGAGCCAACCCAAATTTTTGTCCGATCCTTCCATTCAAGCCATGGCCACCACAAGCGAAGAGCCCTTGCGAACTTGTCGAGATTGAGGACACCAATTCCCCCATATTCCTTCGGGCGGCAAACGGCCTTCCAATTTACCTTACATTTTGCTCCCGTGGTCTTGTCTTTCCCCGCCCAAAGAAAGGCATGCTCCACCTTGTTGATATATTCCAAAGTGCCCGGAGCCACAATAAGGGGCGTCAAGTGGTAGATTGCTTGAGAGGATAGCACATGTTTGACAAGAGTAGACCGCCCCACCGTGGTGACAAGATCTCCGTCCCAAGATGGAAGCTTTCCGGCCACCTTATCCTCTAGATGTTGGAAATCAACTCTTTTAAGCTTCCAAACCGATAGTGGGAGACCAAGATATCTCAAAGGGAAGGACGCACGGACCACCGGTAAGCCACCGAGCACCGCGTCCAAGTCAAGGGCGCCACAACGGATGGGGACAACGGAGTTTTTCTCGAAGTTGGTGCATAGACCGGTGACGTCTCCAAAACCATCTAGGATTGAAGAAAGGTTGTTGATATCCTCTCTAATAGGTGCCACAAAAATGGTCGCATCATCCGCATAAAGAGAGGTCCTCAAGATTGTTCCTCGACCCCTCAACTTGTGAAGGAGGCCGTTCCGGGTGGCGATGTCGAGAATTTGCGTGAGAGGATCAATAGCAAGGACGAAGAGGAGCGGAGAGAGCGGGTCTCATTGCCGCAACCCGCGGCCATGAGGAATGGGGTCACCGGCAATCCCATTGAGGAGGACACGCGACGTGGAGGTGTAGAGCAAAGCGGCAACCCAATTCCTAAACTTGGCCGGAAAGCCTCGACGTTGTAGGAGATCAAGGATGTATTCCCACAGCACGGAGTCGAAGGCTTTGCGAATATCGATCTTGAAGAGTAGCGCCGGAGTTTTGGATTTGTGGAATCTCTTAGCAAGGCTTTTGACGTAAAGGAAGTTGTCGTGAATGCTCCTCTTTTTTATGAATGCACTTTGAGCGTTGGAGACAAGGTCATCCATAAACGGACCAAGGCAAAGGGCGAGAACCTTGGCAATAATTTTAGCAATGGCATGGATGAGACTAATGGGCCTATAGTCGGCTATGCCTTCCGCCCCATCTTTTTTTGGCAACAAGACGATGTTGGCGGAGTTTAACCAATGGAGATTTGCGACATGAAGGTCTCTGAAGCGGCCTATCACCTTCAACACGTCCTCTTTAATGATCCCCCAACATCTCTTGAAGAAAGCCCCCGTGAACCCATCCGGTCCGGGAGCCTTGTCTCCCGTCATTTGATCAATGGCCCTCTTGACCTCCTCCTCGGTGATTATGTCGCCAAGCCCCTCAAGCTCCGGTTCCTCAAAGTTGAAACTCTCCCAATTAAAATCCCTCTCTCTCGCGCAACCTTTGCCAATGGATGCCTTGAAGTGGTCATGGATAATATTCTCCTTGTCCAAGTGGTCGGTGACCCAACCGTTGTTGTGCTTGAGGCGATGCATGTGGTTTTTCTCCTCCTTGCGTTCACCCTAAGGTGAAAATATTTGGTGTTGGCGTCTCCCTCCTTGATATTGGCGATCCGTGAGCATTGCTTCTTTCTAGCCCTCTCAACCACGGCAAGGGCAATGACTTTCCTCTTGAGCTTCTTGTGAAGGTCATGCTCTTCGGAAGAGAGAGACCTACTCTCTTGGGCCATGTCAAATTGGAGGATGATGAGAAGCGCGTCATGGAGCAAGACCTTCGGGTCGGGGAAGATTCGAACGAAAAGGATATATTAAAAAGGATATTCAATGAAAATTTATATATATTGGGTATATGCCACAAAATTTTATCCGATTATGAGATATGACATTTCAAAAAAAAAATGGTGTTCCTTTAAAAAAAATGCCACTACAAAACTTTAAAAGTAAAAAACAAAATACATAACAAAATGTACCTATCACCTTTACTTTTTTATCACATCTTCTCCCATACCTTATCTCTCTCATGGAGGTTATATATGGTTAGTCAAGCTTGGCAACAACAATCCATAGTCTAATACTGACTCGTGCTTTCCGTAGTGTAATATTGACTCCATATCGCCTGAAGGATGTTCAATGTGGTATCTTACAAAATTCCATGTAGGATGATTTGAAAAAAAAAATGAGAAGAAGAGGTTTGTTTTCTCCTAGCGAAGTGATACAATTCCTTAGTAAGAAAAATGTCCTATCTTAGTTACATAATTTGTATGCATTAATTTTAGGAGCATGCAAAAATTAACCTCTGAAAACAACATTAAGATATAACCTATCTTTTGTCTTCTATACACTTCCTCGGTCGGTCCGTACCAATGCACGTGGCGTCGTGGTTTAGTTTCGAGCGACCAATAAAACATATGTCACTTGTTATAACAATTATAATATTAAGACCTTTATTTGAAAATACAATGATATATTTTTTATGACTTATAACATATTTTTGTTAGTCAAACTGCAGCCTAAAAAAAGTATATGCCACCTAAAAAATGGCAAGAGTAATATAAGATTGTCTTATCACCCAGTATATGTCATTCGTGTATGTTACCTGCAATCGAAACTTCCAAACTCGGAAAATTCCATCAGAAAGGCCGAAGCAAGAATCAATTAGACACACACACTCCCAACCAACCGTCATGAAAACATAATTACGTACACACACTTTGGGATCACAATACGAACACTAAAACACACGCACGCAAAAGAAGCAACTATTGATTCCCGTATTCAGGCAACCTCCCAATCGGGAGCACAGGAGAAATTAAACCAAGTTATATATACGTATACTATATCAGGGAGAAAGAAACAAATAGACTATACAGTGTCGAGAGGGATAGGTGGCTGCTAGCTCTCGCTGTACACAGAGGAAAGGGGCCCGGGATGTAGCTCATATGTAGGTCTGCTTGGAGAGCTTGAAACCGGAGACGAGAGCGGAGAGCGCGAGGCAGACGAAGGCGAAGAAGGCCATGCTGATGGAGGCAGCGGACGAGTCGGTGAACACGTTGTCCGCGCCCTCGCGCATGCGGTTCGTGAGCGGGATCGCCGCCGACAGCGCGGACATTAGGAGGTACGCCGTCACCTGCAAGGAGGCAAAAGGGTTAAGAATCCTTTAGAATGTTTGTGGTTTTTAATTCAAGGGGAAGAAGATTTCATAGAAGATTGGGAGCTCCACGATTTAATTGACATGTGTGTCATCCTATTATTAGTCCGACCTAAGATTTTGCGAAAAATAAGCCGCATTTCTTCTAAAAAAAACTTTGAAAATATCACTATGTAAAATGTTCCTTCCGAAGGATCGATGACGTTTTGTGTATTCATACGAGTGTTCTGCATAAGTCGGTCATGAAACATAACCGTGGAAATACAGAGAAAACGAGCTTCTCCACAAGCCCTGGCTGCAGCCCCGAGCGGCGCGCCCGGCCGTCGTCGACCTTAGTCTCGCGCGGACGACCTCCATCGTCGCCGCCTTCTGCGCGTGGGCGCCGGGCCGGGCCGCGCCAGATGGTGACCCCTGGGTGCTTGGAGGAAGAGGTGGAGGACTGGACGGTCAACTGGTCAAGGAGGTGAGACGCGTGTGGGAACCGACTATGCTAAACCGACAAAACGGATGGTTGAGATGGAATTCACTCTTGATCCAATGAACCAGGGACGTGTAAACCGGTGGATCAACCACAGCTCACCATTTCTAGTGGGATTAGATGTTGTAGAGATATAATAGCTAGCAGTACTCAGTTACTTCCATCCTTCCAAGTTCCAACACGGCAACAAACGCGTGTTGACTTCGGGTGTTTGTTCTGATCCTTAGGCAATGTATGTAGTGGAAGTGCCGCGTGGAAGTACTGTATTAGGTCTTCTGCGACTACAGCTAATTAGCTTCAGAAATGGATTAAAACTAGAAGAGGTAGGCGCGCTTTGCCGCGCCCGTTTGTACAGTGGTAAAAAATAATAAGTTACTGTTCATGGCTAAAATCGTCTCCAAACGCAACCGCTACACTGCTCATCAGACCGACCAGTGGAATTTCCTCGTCTCCGGCCAAAATCTGACGCAGTTGTGCCTTCTTCGTCTCAGCCGCCATGATGTGGTGTAAAGTGGCAACGCAACCGAGTGCAACCTAGGGTTCAGACCAAATCTGGGAGAGGACCAAACGGTTGGGAAAGAGAAGTTCGTGAGCCGCGGCAACGGGATGGCCAGGAAAAGCTTGGACGGCTTGCGTGCGTCATCACCATTTGCGCGCGATGTAGTGATGCTCGTGAAAGAGGGGTTGTGAGGGAGCACGAGGGCCGAGAATATTGGTTGTTCTGGTATGGTCGACGACCACTTTGGTGTCGGAGGTGACACTGAAGAGTGGGGAAGAACGATGGTGCCAATACCGTCGAGGCCTGGAACACCAGCGTAGAGGACCGGTTCGACATGAAGGGTGGTGCCTCTGCCGACTCGTGAGGGTCAGAGAGGCGGTGTAGGGTGGACTGGGACGGGCTCGTCCTTCTTAATCACACAAAATCAACACTTATACCCATCAAACCAACAAACCGGTGATAGATCACCGACAATGCGTAACGAAAAATCACACTCACTTACAGGGGGGCCACACATGTTCACACTTAGGAGCAACCACATCCATCTATTTTTAAAAAACTTAGTACTTTAAGGAAGAAATCAACCTCACTTACAGGTGGGGCCACCCACGTTCACACCTAGTAGCAACTATAACTTTCCAGTTTTTAAAAGTTTGGTCACTTATAGGTGGGACCACCCATGTTCACACCTAGGATCAACCACAAGCCTCCATTCCTAGGGAGCTTAGTTTTTAAAGGATTCTAGCAACAGCTTGCACAATAATGTAAATAGGGATTCCAGCACATGTAAGCTGCAACAGTTGTCCTAGCGACGAGCTAGCATCACACGGTCTTCTCATTCACAAAACCACCAACTTAATTAACCCTCCGTGTAAGCAATATACTCTTCTAAGGAGAATTTCCTAAAAACTAAAATTCCCTAGCCACCGGAATCGTTTGATTTCCCTGTCGTGCACGTACCTAATTATGCTTATCTTGTTATCTCGCTCGAGACAGCGGGTTAATTCATGTTGACACTTGTCCGAGACAGACAAATGCCACCGGGGCAACAGCAAGAGTTGCTGAGGTGGAACTGAGAGCAGACAATATATGCGAGAACGCCAAGAGGACGTTGGTGGTTGTTCTGCTGTACCTGGTCTCCGGCGAAGTCGACGAGCAGGCCGACCTTTCCCTGGAGGTCCTGGCCGCCGCTGAGCCGGACGCCGTGCCGCACCAGCTGCAGCGTGGTGTAGATGAACGCCAGCAGCCCGACGGCGACGATGTACCTGAAAGTCACGTGCTTACCAAACGTCAGTTGATTAATAATTAGGCATTTACGCTCACACGCCTCGCAACCACCGATTGGATGAAGAACTGCGTGCACGGCAACGGCAATGGCCGGCCGGCGGGGGAGGCGCACCTGTACTCCTCGTAGTGGTCGAACTGCTTCCAGTCGCCGTGCTCGTTGGCGGCCATGATGAGGAAGGCCAGCAGGGAGAAGGCCCACGCCGCCGCCCGCAGCGCCGACCCGGATTTGTCCAGGAGGTCCTGCCGCCGCCAGCGCCCGACGATGGCGCCCACCGCGCCTCCTCCAGCTGAGGCGCCGTCGTCGGCCCCTCCAGCCGGCACGCCGGCTTTCTCCACGTCTGCGGCTGCGGGGGCGTCGCTCATGGCGTACGTTACGCGAGGGTTCTTGGGATTTGGAGTGGAGATGTGGGATGGAATTGGTTCAGTTTCAGTTGGATTGGTTAATCGATCGGTTTGGTACCTGCTGTTGGCAAGCTGTTATACAGCGAAGCGAGCAGTGCGCGCCATTTTTGGCCGGCAAAGGATCGGATCTTCTGCCTGCGCCACCGTGTGAGCCAGGTTATGTTAAGATAATGCAACTGGAACTGACTAACAGCGCCAGGTTACCTTGAGGTTTTAAATTTCTTATATAACCGTCTGTCATACGCGTCACCTAATGTTGCCGTGTCCGGAGAGACAAATAGGTCATTATCTGTTGTCTACAGCTTCACAGTTTATTGCACGTCCCGCAATTGCAAAGATCTTCCTGGTTTATGTTTTTGCTCAGTTTGTGCATCATATCAAATGTTGATTGAGTTGAGTCAGTCTCTGATGCCTGTTTGGCATATGGCGCGGCAAGCGCGATCAACCATCTATAAACCTTGGTTTAAGCCTGTTCTGCATACATCAGTTTCCATCGTGAATCTGAATATGAATCCGTATGCAAAAAATATGAATCCTTATGCAAGAGGGTGCAAGTTGTTGCTCCAATGGTGGTAGCTCCATTTTTGGTCAAACTCTTGCTGTTGAAATTTAGTTAGCAGAATGTTCACTAGTTTCAGCATCTCAGCTATGAAAGCAGAACTTTTGATGTAGTGCTTGATCGCCTGCTAGCTTTGTTTGGCCGCAAAGGGTCTTCTCTAAGACCAGGTCGTTCTGTGCATGTCACACATCGATCCAATGACCTACAGCAGCCACCAGCAGGAACCAGCGAATACACAGATTAATGAACTGCCGTTTCTGCAAATCTGCAAGATCTGGGCCATCCGTCCGTCGGAGTACATCCCTCACCTGCATAGAAACATTTTTATACTATCACAAAGCATTATTGTTAGGAAAGATGTCAAAACCCTGCAAATAAAGTTGCACCATTTTGGGAAAATTAATGCATAAAAAGAAAGTGGGTATGCAGCAAACATCTTCACCGGTTGGAGAAAAACCGTATTCCTAGCAAAATCCACGAGAAAACGTAAAAAAAAAACAGAGTAAAATTCATGAATGGTCACTGAACTTAATCTCCAGAATCAATACGGTCACTGTACTTCTTGAATACGCTGTTACGGTACCTGAACTTGCGTTGGTGTGTCATCGACGGTCACTGGGAGAATGTAGAGCTGTATTGGCAGACGTGGCGAGTGGCGGGCTCCGCTGTCAGGCAAAGTGGAGTCGCAGGGCAAGAAAACGGTGTTTGCAAAGGGGCTTTTTGCAAGAAGTTATCCTATAATCGATCAGTTCCATCTGCGCCGTGCGTGCAGCCTACTTCCACGGCGAGACTGCCGCCATCTCCATTGTTGGCGGCTGTGCGAGAGGGGGCGTTGGCAAGCGGTGCGAGAGGGGGCGTTGGCGTCGGTTGATCGACGGTGGGTCAAGGCGGCAATGTCGCCGCGTCGGCGGCCGGAGGGCGCGCCAGCTCTAGCGTACGGTAGGCCTCCACTCCGACCTCTCCGTCAGCCTTAATTCCTGGGAAATGAGACGAATTTCGTGTGAAAGAGGTGTTATCCATGGATGATTGTGTTTCTGCAGTGATTTTGGTGTGATTTGGGAGGGGTTAGTGGTAGGGTTTACCTGAATTGATAGGACCCGATGGCCTCCACTTCGACCTCTCCGTCAGCCTTAATTCCTGGGAAATGAGACGAATTTCGTGTGACAGAGGTGTTATCCATGGATGATTGTGTTTCTGCAGTGATTTTGGTGTGAGTTCGTAACGATTTAAGCATGGAATTGTGGTGCGATTTGGGAGGGGTTAGTGGTAGGGTTTACCTGAATTGCTAGGACCTGATGAACTGCTAAAAGCTCTTTTTTTTGCCTGATGATTATTTGTCTCTTGATTCTAAACCATGTACTGGTGAATTTGCAGGATCCCGCAGCTCCTATTTCACACTTGAAATAAACCATGGAGGCTTTTTTCTTGGCAATGGTACAGACAGGGCATATGTTGATGGTCGAACAATCTGCTACGATCAAGTTGATACTCTCACATGGTCTCCACTGATGCTTGAGAAGATAGTCGAGGAAATAGGTTATGAGATGGCTGGAAGAATGAAGATTTGGTATTGTGTTCCTATGCTATCTATCACACAAAATGGTTTGAGGGAAATAAGAGGTGATCATGATACCCAGGTAATGGTCAGTTTGGTTGACATTGGTAATCATACATTCAGTATCTATTTGGATCATGATGAGATCAGTACCTTGAAGAATTGGGATGGTGCAGTACCTACTCCTGTTGATGATACACACAGCCCTTCACCTTCATAGATGGGTGTCACATAAAAACAAGGTACAGAGGGCAGTTATTGACAGCTGTCGGAATGGATCCAAATGACTGCATCTTCCCCATATCTATAGCTGCAGTAGGGGTTGAAGATACAGCATCTTGGACATGGTTTCTAGAAACATTGAAAGCTGAACTTGGAATTATTAACACAGCTCCTTGGACAATTATGTCGGACAAGCAAAAGGGCCTTATAAATGCTGTGAGAGATGTGTTTCCACATTCAGAACATAGGTTTTGTGTTCGACACATGTGGCAGAATTTCCAACAATTGTTTAAAGGAGATGTGTTGAAGAATCAGCTGTGAAAGATAGCTAGGAGCTGCACAGTTGAGCCGTTCGACAAGCACATGGAAGAAATGAGAGCCATTAACTCTGATGCTCATGCATGGTTAAACAATTTGGATCCCAATACTTGGGTCAGGGCATTTCAAAGTGATCTATCTAAATGTGACATCCTTCTGAACAATAATTGCGAAGTTTTCAACAAGTACATATTGGAAGCTAGAGAATTACCTGTGTTGTCTATGTTTGAGAGGGTGAAATCACAGCTCATGTCTAGACACTACACCAAGCAGAAAGAGGCAGCATCTTGGCCTGGTCCTATTTGTCCTAAGATAAGAAAGAAGCTTGACAAGAATATTAAGTGGTCAAACAATGTATATGCTGATGGAGCAGGAGATGGGCTGTTTGCTGTTGGAGAACTGGTATCATCTCGACCAGTGGAATACGTGGTGGATTTGAAACAGAAAACATGCAGTTGCATGAGGTGGCAGAAATCAGGAATACCATGTCCTCATGTGATTTCTTGTTTGAGGCACGAGGAGATTGATCCAATTACACTGGTTGACAACTGCTACTCAGTGGACATGCACAACAAGGCATATGAAAACATAGTGTACCCATGCAAAGACAGAACTGAGTGGGAAAAGATGCATGGACCTAATATATTGCCACCTGTTTTCACAAAGCATGTTGGAAGGCCATCAAAGGTGAGAAGAAAGGCACCCGGAGAGTAGATGCTAGATCAGGAGGAAAAAAGATGTCAAGGCATGGGGTCATCATGCACTGCTCGTACTGTCAGGAACCTGATCACAACATATCAGGGTGCCCTTACCTGAAGGCTGATCTTCCACCACCAAATGCACCTCATGCTGGTGTGCCTCCTCCAGAACCTGAACCTGAACCTGATCACAACATAACACAAATGCAGCAAGTTCCAGTCAGTAACACACCAAGTAATAACACACAGGAAGATCTACTTGTGAACACCTTGATACAGCAGGTAAATGTTTCAGTTTTACTTATCCAAATATTACACTTGCATTTATTCATTTATTTGTCATTTACCTTCATAAACAGAGGCCAACGCCAAGGAACATGGATGCAAGGCCTACACCAGATTCCACTTTCATCACAGCTGCCCAGGCCTTGCTGAACCAACCATCTCCTACATCGAACACTATAAGGCAGGGTGAACTGGCTCAACGGGTATTGCAAATGCAACAACAGAGAAGCAAGGCTAATGAAGACAGAAAGATCGCCATACTTGAAGCCAGGTATGCAGCTGAGGTAAAGAAAGCACATGAGGCAGCTCAGAAGAGGCTTGAGCAAGAAAAGAGGAAGGCAGAACAAGCAGAAATCAAGGCTAGAGAAGCTGCAGAGAGAAGAGAGAAGAAAAAAAAGATGCAGAGCTAACAAAAAAGGCCAAGGCAGAGACTAGGAAGTTTGTAGCAGAAGTTAAGAAGGCATGTGCCGAGAAGAAAAAGATGGCTGATGCTCAGAAGAAGGCAGAAGAGAAGAAAGCTAAAGCTGCAGAAAAAATGGCTAAAAAACAAGCACAAAGAGCTGCCGAAATGGAAGCGTACAAGAGGGATCAAGAACATATTGAAGTTGTCCCTCAGAGGACGAAAAAAGTCAGTATGTTCGATGAGCTCAGGTGTCCTAGAAAGGCTTTGTGATCATGTATGCAATCATGCAGCAGTTTATCTATTTTTGCTATCTTAAGTGACAATGTGGCCAAATATTGCTATCTTTAAGTGACAATGTGGCGAAATATTGCTATCTTATGTGCCAATGTGGTCAAATATTTGTGCTAACTTATGTAATGCTAGATGCTATCATACTATTGCTATCTTGTATCAGAAATGAACTCAACTAGCTCATGCACCTCACAGCTGATTATGATACTATCTGATTAAGAACAAATCTGATTATAATGCTATCTTCTATGCTCATGCACCTCACAGCTCAGATTGTATCATGATGAACTCAAATAAAAACTAGCAATGCACATTCCAAGCCAAGGCAATATAAGAGAGACACATTCATTTCACATAACACATGGTTCATACAAGCTCGGTCTTACATCTGTCACAATGCTACCTTATCTATTTAGTTCAACAACACTACACACAAACAACATGGTCAGCACCTAAACAACATACATAGCAAAGCTGCAGTTCACTTCTTCATAGCTATCAAGACACACAGAACACACAACAGAGCTGCAATTACCTTCAGCAAAATCACCAGTTCAGTCACTGCTTGCAACATCTTCTGATCCTCTGCTTGCACCATGTGCATCAGCTGCGGTGCTTCCACTTGTCTCACTGCGCTTGTTGCTCCTGCCGAAATGAACAACACTGGAATCAACAAAAACGGCAAAAGAAGAACTGCTACACAAACTGAAGTCACAGATACAGTTGCAATTTTTCAGTTAATCAGGCCCATTTACATCACCCAAAATCCATACACAAACTATAGATAGCTACTAGTAGTATTTTCTATGCATTTTTTGCAGTTCTTGATGCTGCATTGCCCAAGAACATCCAGAACAAGCTCGTAGTACTATCAGAGTAGCAGCAGTACAGTGGTACAGTATGTCACATTGGTGGAGCAAATGCAGTCTGGTAAGTAGGCATGATGCCAATGCAATGCAGACTTGACAATGGAAGCAGCATGGCCATACGGTACCTCTTGAGGGAGTGGTGCAGCCAGTGGACGGCGACGGCCTCGCGCCGCGTGACGCCCAGCTTCTCCGGGACAAGATTTCCAGCCTTGTCCGCCACGGGGGAGAACTCGAATGAGCAGGCCGACCGTGTCGGCGAAGTCCGACAGCCGCTTCCCGGTGGCCTCCAGGGCGTCCATGGAGGCGCCCAGGCCGGTGAGCCTCACCCTGGGCGGGCCGCCAGGGCGGGAGGCGAGGATGTGGACGCGGTCCTCGCGCTCGAACGCCTCCTGGATGGCCTGGTTCGTCGTGAAGTGGGAGAACTTCACCAGCGGGAGAACACCTGGAACGCGGCGGCGACGCGGCCGTTCACGAGGCGGGAGGCCACGGGGGAGGCGTGCGGGAGCGGCGCGTAGAGGCCGAGGTAAGAGCAGAGGAGAAGAAAGGGGAATTTTGCTGCGCCAGCGAGAAGAGCGTGGAGTGTCTGTACTGCGTCAACTTCTTGCAAAAAGCCCCCTTGCAAACACCCTTTTCTCGCCCTACCACTCCACTTCGTCTGACAGTGGAGCCCGCCACTCGCCACGTCAGCCAATACAGCTCTACAATTCTCCCAGTGACCGTCGATGACACACCAACGCAAGTTCAGGTACCGTAAAAACGTATTCAAGAAGTACAGTGACCGTATTGACTCTAGAGATTAAGTTCAGTGACCATTCATGAATTTTACTCAAAAAAACATGATGGGAGGCAACATTTGTAGCACCCAAACATCTGCAACGTTAAAACAACATTTCTAGCAACACCCACGCAACATCCAATATTTCACGAAGAACTAATCTTGAGCTAGAGCACCGCCCTTGCTGGATGTGGCTCGTTTTTTACGAAACGACTCGTCAGAGCTGTATTGGAGTTAGATCGAGCGCTCCTAAACCCATTCCCCTTGGAACTCCATGATCCTGAGCTTGACATCGACATAAACTTTGACTTTGAACCACGAAGACATCCATGGTTATGGTCATCCACCTTGTTGGAGGAGGAGAGGCAATGCATGTGGGCAGTGGAGGAGGACCCACGGTGGAGAAGGAGGAGTAAAGACATGGTGGAGGAGGAGGAAGGGTAGAGTAGAATGAAGAGGAATGGCGCATCCCATGCGGGTAACCGATTGGTCCTAGCAATTGATCGGACGAGTATAATCTTTTCCAATAATCTAACGTCTTATGTGTTTTAGGCCATTTTTCGAGGAAGACGGGGTGGATCACTCCACACCGGTTGCATTGTTGTATTCATCGAAAGTACCTTGGAGGACCGTGTTTGTACAACAGACATAAATTGTACAGGGGGTACAAGGGAAGAGACGACAAATAAAATACAGAAAAGACAACTAAAACAAGAGAGAAAACACTAGGGAGGGGGAGGTTAGCAATGAAGTCCACCAAACCCCCATGAGGCCGACACTTTGAGAACTCGAGCCAGACGCAAGAGGAGGATCTCCGGTGAGAACCTCAACACTGATGCAAGCAGCCAAAAGGACATCATCGACGAGAGGCGCGGGTCTAAGCGGACACATGTGTGCTGCCGAAGTATGCTGCGTCGCCGAGACCAAGCACAATCAAAGGGCGTCGGAGCGCCGAGGGGTGACGACACCGGTGTGCCGACCCCGTGGTGAGAGAGCAACGCACGCCGAGGGCACCCCAGAATATACAGGATGCTCCACTAAGACCACAGTCCCAGTCCCGCAAGGATACGAACCAAGGTTCAGCAGGAAGGAAATAGGCCAATGCCGCCCGATGCGTGTCAGGCTCCAAGTCTATGCCTCCAAGGAGGAAGAACGACGTCGAGGCGATGACTTCGCCTGATCCGGGTGGATCGGGGATTACTACCGGAAATTCAATCATGCCTTTTGATCAGGTGTAGAATTAGGGGGGTTTGTGTTATCATCTCCACAGGGATCAACAAGTTTATGATATTGCTAAGGGTTGGCAGAAGCTAAACCAAATCTTCAGGTTTTCAGGTTTCAAACAAGAAAGTAAAGGGTTTTAAAGCAAAGGGTTTAAGAACTAGATTTCAGAATTTAACTTGCAGGTTCTTGGTTGTCAATCAAGTCCACTGCAAGGATCCAAGCATGGTTTAGAAAGGGAACAAAATTGATCTCAACAGCTTGCAGAGACTAGTCGTGCAAGCAAGGGTTTTTAGCAGGTTTTAGACAGGAGAAAAATACACAATACAAAGATCACTGCTTTCTGGGTTGCCGGTCCAGATCACGAGTGAGTTAACAAGCAAAGAGAGGCTAGGGACAGAATTATAACACTCAGTGTGCAGGAACGAGCCTTACACACTCAGATCAAGCTGAACAACAAACAGATCAAGTAAATCTTCAGATAAAACAGAGAACTGTGTCACTCAATTCACTGCAGTGGCCAAATATCACAAGCCCTACTTGTAGATGGATGATCTACTAAGTTCACACAGGATTACACAAGAAAGGGGAGAGAAATATTTGGTTTTGGCTCATGAGCTTCTGATCACCAAGGCCTTGTACTTCTTCTCCCGATCTCCTTGTTCATCATGTTCTTCTTGTTCTTGCTCTGGTTCTTGGAGTTCTTGATGTTCTTGGTCTCGAGTTGGTGGTGAAAAGGTGAAAGTGCATGGTTGCCCCCATGTGTGGTTTTGGTAATTAATGACACTCCTTATGGACTAATGTTTACATTGAGATATTCTTATAGATCTTGTCCATTGGAGTTCATGTGTTGGACTCTTGAAGATGGCATGATGACCAATGCTCTATTTAAGGGTTTATATGAAGAATGGTCATGTGTAGAAGATGAAGTGCAAAGGAGACATGAAGACGGAGCTTAGCGAGGCTTTCCCATAATGGAGTATGGGGGAGCATTTGGAGAAGTCTTCATCAAGCATGTGCTAGCAAGCACAATCAAGAAAGGTGTTCCAACTTGAGAGAGTCAAGATCGTCATCATCGAGCTCAAGTGGAATGCGCAAGGCAAAGGTATGATCTTGATAGGTTTTCTATTTTACCGGTCTCATGTTGTTAGTGGGAGACCGGATTTTAGGATAGACGGTGTACTATCAAGAGGGGTTCTCAAGTGAGTAACTTGATCGCATCTTTGTGGAGAGCTCATACCTTTGCATACTTGGCATATCATCTTTCTTGGTTCTTATTTGGCTTTTCTCCTTGTTGGGTTTTGGTGCTTATCGTGATCTTCATGACAAGCCCAAGTTCTTCGAAAACGGATTTCTTATTGAAAACTTGTTGCGTTTTCATGTTGGAAATATAACCGGTCCACCTTCGAGTTAGGGTCCACACCTTCCCATGTGTGGTATCCCCTCTATATTTGTGACCCTTAATATTTCGTCGTTACCTTTCCAACGCAATTGGATTCACCTGATTTGGAGTTCATACGAGAAAATTATTGCATTTCAGGCTTTGTAGTTTCACTGCTTTCAGGCCGGAGTCTCCGGTCTTCTGGACCGGAGTCTCCGGTCCTTGGTTTTCCTCGGAGAGTGTTTTCTTGTTCAACCCCTGGTGGGGGCCGGAGTATCCGGCCCAATAGGCCGGAGTATCCGCCCCAGGCCGGAGTTTCCGGTCCCAGGGGCCGGAGTTTCTGCCTGTGCTTCTCTCGTCTGGAAATGGTTCACCCCTGGTGGGGGCCGGAGTTTCCGCCCCGGACCGGAGTTTCTGGTCACTAGGGCCAGAAACTCCGGTGTGATATCTGGCTGCAATGGCTACTTTTCTGGGAGGGGTATAAATACCCCTCCACCTTCCTCCAGCCAGCAAGCTGAGCCCAGCAACCTTTGCTTTCTCTCTCCTCCATTGTTGCAAGCTCATTTCCTTGATATCTCCCAATCCCTCCACCCAAACTCTTTGATCTTTGGAGGATTGAAGGAGAAGACCTAGATCTACATTTCCACCAATCAATATCTCCTCTAAGTGAGGGGAACCTAGTGGATCTAGTTCTTGGAGTTCTTGTGTGGTTCTCCTCTTTGTTCTTCCTCTCTTATTCCCCCATAAGCATTTGTTGCTTTGTTGGAATTTGAGAGTGAAGGATTTGAGCACTTGTGCTCTTGCCTTTTGCATTTGGTGCATCGGTGTGCTCTCCACGAGGATTCGTGGAAGTTGAAATCTTGTGAACTTGTTACTCTTGGGTCTTCGGGCCCTAGACGCCTTTGTGGTGGTTGGACCCTTGTGTGGTCACTTGAAGCCGTTTGGGAGCCCCCAATCCCTTTGTGGGTTGTGCCTCAGATTGTTGTTGAAAGCCGTTCGGGAGCCCCAATCCCATTGTGGGTTGTGCCCCGGATTGTTGTTGAAAGGCTCCGGATTCCGCCTCGAAGGAATACCGATAGTGGAAGGTGAACCAAACCTTTGTGGTGCGGTTCATCGGAGAAGAGGGTGAAACCTTTGTGGTTGTTGAACCGTTCACTACTAGGAGAAGGGCTATCAGTGACGCACCAAATTGACATTCTGTGGCGCACCCCCAGAATTGCTGGGTGCGCCACAGAATCGTCGCCACTAAAATTTGTTTTCTGTGGCGCACCATAGGCATGCGCCACAGAAAACCACTTTCTGTGGCGCACCGATTCCGTGCGCCACAGAAATAGCTCAGTAGGCTGCATAGAATAGGAATTCTGTGGCGCACCCACAGATGGTGCGCCGCAGAAAGTGGTGCGCCACAAAAAAATAAAAGCGTGCGCCACAGAAATATGAAACAGTATTACAGGTATTTTTTTTCATTTTGCTGTATAAATACAGGTATATACATGATTTTTCCAGAAATACAGATATATTTGACAGGTATATAAACAGACACACATTAATCACTATTTCACCACACATATTACTTAGTGTGCCCGAGATACATACACATAGTCACAAAAGTGCCGAATGTTAATTTACACAATATATTAGTTATGATAGAAACAAAAGTTCATCATTTCACACTACACAATACAAATGAAGTGTTCACCGCCTAACTAGGATCAAATGTAGCACACATCGGCGATGATGGTGAGCAAGATCACGCGGGAGCATGCATGATCATGGCTTCCTCTTCTTGAGCGGCGCCGGGAACGGTAGAATGCCCCCTTTCGTCCTCCACTCCCTGGTGTCACTCTGCGCCGCTAGTCGTTCTTCCATCTCCCTCTGAGACAACGCTGAAGATGGATTGGGATATATATTGGTTAGTGATATACATAGAGTATAATTTGTTCATCTAAGTATAGAGGCAAGACGATCAATCAATGTTGTCATGGTTGGAAATCATATGGCTATCCTATTTGGGTTTCATAGCATAGCATATATATAATATATAACCCTACACATGCACTTCTACAAAAAGTACACACTAGCTAGTAATGCTTAGCAAGTCTATCTTTTATAATACATCCTACGTACCGAAGCGGAAGTGGAAGGACCCTGAGGCGTGCATGACATCGTCGAGGATGATATTTGTTAACTGCAGCCGGATGCGATGGAAGTCTTGTCTATAATCAGCATCGGTGAGACTTTCTGCCATTTTGGTGTATTCTGCGAGATTAGATGCAATCTTCATTTTCTCGCAATCCCGAACAATCGTTTTAAGGTGACGGAGGGCATAGTAGGCCTCCATCACACTGCCATCCAGTTGCTTGACGCAATGGAATCCGGTCCCATGCAAGAACTTGTGTGTGTTGTCGTCCTCCGTGAAAAATTCCGACTTCTTATGGAAGGGGCCGCCCTTTTTGGCATAGGCCTCGAGAGCGTCATCGAGAGCACCCTTTATTCTGTTGTATGATCTCGGCTGGGATTTATTCCCCGAGTCCAAATAAGTGGCAACGGACCACCTCGGGGATACGTGGATGAGTGCGCAGTACTTGTCCATGCTCAACACAATTGAAGCAGAATGTTGGACAAAGGATCAGCGATGGAAGAAATGTACAAGAAGACATAAGATAGGACGGTGGCGAGCAGATGTGTACTTACTCGAAAAAGTAAGGCAGAAGAAGGGCGGTCTTCTCCTTGTTGGCCAGGAAGACCCTAACGAGGTACTCCTTGGCCGTTTCCCGTGTTGTTGATCCTTCCACCAGATGGCTGTCACGCATGTAGTAGGGATCCACTATCGCGATGTACGGGGTATCATCTCTCCTGATCTTCATCGCCGCATCGAGAGCATATATATAGGCGGACCATGTTATAGTCCAGCCGTTTGGAGTGATACAGGTTGAAGATGTCCTCGTACGCTATGAAGAACACATCTGCGGGGTCATCCTGGACGAAGTCCACCAACTCTTTTGGCACCTTGACCGAGAACGCCGGGTAACCTGGGTTCTTCTCTTTAAGAAGGGTCTCCTCTAGATACAAGATATTATTCTGCAAAGTAATCATGGGTCCTTCTGCAAGGCGGAGCATGTCCCCGGACAAGATAGATTTACCAGCTTCATGAACTCTGGAGTAGCCTTGTGGATTTGTGTCTTCAGGACCCCGGATCTTAGGATCTTGCTGGCTCGCAGAGTATGCTTTTCTCTTCCTTTGATGACTCTTCTTTTTCTTCTTCTCTGGGGATTGTGGGGGTGGGGGTGCAGTGAACCCCGCTTTAACTGTTTCTTTCAGTGTGGTAGGGGTGAAAATGGTACCCGGTTGAGCTTGATGATCGCCGGCATCCAGAGGCGTGTCGGTGAAGGCCAGGCGCTGTGTGCATGAAGTGGGACGAGCAGGTTGAATGTGGTGGTCGCGGAAGGGTTCTTCATCCATAAGAGGCATGAACATATCATCCGCGGCGGCGCCAGTGTTGATGTAGTCATCGACGTTTACATCATTATCATCATCCTCCTCAACATTATCGTCGTTGCCACCAAGTTGAGGTGCAATGGCTTTGTCCTAAAACATAAACAATAGCACATCCGTTAGTCGGGAAAGTCGGAAAGTCGGGGAATTCAGAAAGTCAGAACTAACCTTGGACGGTTGCGGGGAAGACGTTCCCAACAACTGTTTGTGGCGGTTGGTGGCGGCGATGACAAAATGAGGAGCACTGGTGTACACCCCCAAGATGAACAGTTACGCTGAATTGGAAAAGCGAGAAGCACTTGAAGGCCTCCACAGCCGGGCCAGAGCCCTACTCGCCCATGGCCTCCGTGGGACAGATTTGGTTAAGTGCTGGATCGGCTGGTTTATTCAGCCACTGAGTATCAGAACCCGGCTCTTCTATGAATACACAGAAGAGACCACAGATGATATGCGATATTCTGAAATCACACTGCTTGACGACCAAATTGTGAAGAACGCCAAGAGGCTTCTTGGTGAGAAGAAAACTAAGATCGCGGAAAACGGGCTCGCCCCGTTCAGCGCCAAGAACAAACCTCCCACGGTAAAACTTTTATCTTTTCATATCCCTGCAGATCATAACCCGGTAAATCTTGTATACGGTTTTACTCATGCAACTTTTTCTCAGGACTCCAAGTGGTGGAGCGTTGACTACACCCCCACTTCCTCTGCTGAAGAAGACACAGAGAGTGACAACCAAGAAGAAGAAGAAGAAGGTGAGCTAGACTCCCTAGGCCGGCTCTTCATCAACTTGCTTAACAACGAGGTCCCAAACCCGGGCCCTTCTACTGACAATCCGGCTCATCTTATTCCAGGCCCCTCTGACCCGGCTTCAGATGCATTGCCGGGTCCTGAAACTGCTGCACCCACTCCACAAAAGCGGACCCGAGCCGCCATTGCAAAGGTGCCAATTTCTCGTTTTTCAACTTGTACAACGAACTCATCTCAAACTCAAGTACCAACACAGGAAAAGGAGCTTGAGAAGGAGGCCGAGGCAAACAAGAGACCGCGGACCCGGTCTTCTTCAGCCCACGTATCCTTGAACTCAGGTATCCCTCAACAATCTTTATCAAGCTGGGCCAAATCCATCCAGAAGACGCCCAGCTCAAAGTATCCTTTAGCTGGAAAAATCCGGGTCCCTAAACGCTCTCGTTCATCAGATACTTCTTCCTCGGACGCTGTTAGCACGCCCGAGGATTTTCACATCAATACCGGGTTAGAAATGCTTCACTATCTCTTCTTTTTCAATACTTTGCAATCTTTGCTGTGACTAACTGCTTCTCTTTTGTTTCAGTGCTAAGGCTATCGTGGAAGAAGAAGACCCGGATTCTCCTCCAGTTGCCTCTCCTCCACGCACACCACTGAACCTTCTGAAATGGAGGTACAAATCGAGGAGCCGGCTCGAAAAGAAGAATCTGGCGCTGAGAACGTGGTAGCCTCACCACCAAGTCCCCCTGCTCCTGCTCCTGAACCAGCTACCAATGCTTCATCTCCTGGACACGGCTCTGGGACAAAAGAGATTGACCCAGAAGTGCAAATCACCGGGTCTCATCAAGGCCCGGTTCCTAGTGCCTCTCAAGCTCTTACCAAGATTATTACTCCTGAAGTCAAAGTGGATCCCTCTGCCAAGGGCAAGGACCCAGTTTCTTCTTTGGATTTGGCGGCTTTGGATTCCATGTCCACACCTGCTCTGTGCGAGGAGTACTTCTCTCGCATTGCTTATCACAAGAACTTGGAGAGTGAACTTGTCACCCTACTTCAGAAACGATACCAGGTGCACAATATTTACTGTCCTTTTACTTCTTGTAATCTTTAATATAGTTATCTATAACCATAACCTTACTAGCCCCCAAGCTCCAAGATTATCACTTGTTGATGAACTTGGTGCTTGAAACAACAATAACTTGGCAAAAAACTTCAACCTGTATCCCCCAAGGCCCGGGTTGTATGTTTATAACAAGCCGGGTCTTGAAACACTTTCCGCTATCAAAATCATACTTCATAGAACAAAACTTTGAACCATGTAGCCCCCAAGTGCCGGGTTAGTTGCCCGCAACAACCTGGGACTTTCACACCTTTAACTCCACAAATCATTAAAAACTTCAAAACTGTAGCCCCCAAGTGCCGGGTTAGCTGCCCGCAGCAACCTGGGACTTCACTTTTCACTTCGTAAACTTTAAAACCTTGTAAAGAACTCTGACTTGCCTTTTTTTTTAACAGGAGCATGTGAGCAAGGCCAATGAGGAAGTAGCCCGGCTCCAAGGAACCTTAAAAGCTGAGATTGAAGCCCGGGCTAAAGAAACCAACAAACTTCAAGCCCTGGAAGAAAAAATAACTACCTTGGAAGCAGAAAATTCTGATCTGAAACGGGACATGCAAGAGCATGAAGAAAACTTTCAAGAGCAGCTGACCAACCTTCAACAGAAGTTGGATGCAACTACCAGCGAGCTATCTCGCCTGAAAAAGATGATTAGTGCTATGGTTGCCTCTCTTGTTGGTAAGCATGATGTTCTCAAACCCGGTAAATTTTTCTCTTCCAAACCCGGCATATAAACTATGCCTAACATAGTTTTCACTTTGCAGGCGCGCGCGATGGTAACATTCGCAAAACCGCCACCGAGAAAATCAAATGTATGTATACACTGGTGCGCCAATTATATTTTGGTAGCTGCGAAGTCATCAAAACCGCCAGAAATTGGGAGAACCCGCCCAGCACTTATACTGAAGTACTGGCTCATTTATCCACGATGCCAAACTGGATCCAATTGCTGAAGAGGTCCGCGTGCAGAGCCGGTGCAATGCGCAGCTTGGCCTTGGCCAAAGCCTATTATCCCAACTTGGAACCGGGTCCCCTTGCATCAGGATTTCCTCAGTTCAACGCAGATGGCACTGCTTTTGATCGGAAAGCGTACAGCCGGGCTGTGAAGCAAACCCGGCACGTGGCTACCCAAATTGCCAATGGCTTGAAACTGAATTCCATACAATACGGCTACAGCGAGACCAATGACGAAATTGTTGATGAAGAACCTCAACGCATTGACCTCCTTCAAAGCTACAAGGAATCAATTGGTGAAGGCCCCACTGTCCCCAGTGCTTCCGCTGCGCCAAGCTCCTCAACTCCCACTGTGCCACCACCATCGCGCGCACCAGTGGAAGATGAAGATGAAACTACTTTCAATCCCTTCAGCTTGTGACATGGCGCAACAACAGAGCCCCCAAGAACCGGGAAGTAGAAGCAGAAACGGCGAAGGATGACTCGGCCAGCGCCAAGGAAGATACTCCAGCCACCACTCCTTCCACTAACCCGGCTCCTGAAGCCGGTTCTTAAACAATTGCTCAGCAGCTATGTCTGCATAAAAACTTGTCTTATTTGGCCCTTGGGGCACAGTATTGTAATAACTTAGCCGTATTTTGATACTATGCCTGTGATGTGCGCTCGTGCGCTGTAAAACTTTGCAGTAATCGTATTATGTCTTTACCTGTCAAAATACTTGTTCTTCTGTGGTTTCGATGACCCTTTTGGTGTCTTTAACTGTGAGCCGGCTTTCGCATGGATACCCTGGCGCAACTTCTCTGAGAAAAACAGGGTCGAACCAAGTCCCAACGGGCTTCATGGTTGATTGAATTTCCAGGTGTGCAATCAGGCCATAAAGTCGCGAGTCACATCAGCTGCACAGCAAGATAACCAAGAATACTAGTGGCATAAAAGCCGGGTCTTGGGATTGCAGCTACAGACTTTTGCAGTAAGAGCCCCCAAGACCTGGATCAATGTTTATAAAGTAAAGGGCTTATGCCACAGTACCCCATTGATCCAAAATACTGGCGGGACGCACTCTTTGGGCGTCCTCAAGATATAAAATCAACTAAAAATGACTGATACTGAAACTAAACACACATATTACTCAATAGAACAAACTGTGAACTGCTCTGCCGGGTTACAATATTTGAAACCCGGATAACCACTGGGGCCGGGTCCTGGGGAAATAACTTAGCACTTTTCAATAACAAGCCCCCAGGACCAAGCTGATCAAAAGAACTATTATGATGCAAATAAAAAATAACCGGCTTAAAAAAGTAAACTGAGACAAAGAAAATTTCTGTTCAACCTTTACTTTATTGATAGAAAAGGTTAGGTCAGCAAGCCGCCTCATTAAAAACCTTCCAGTCCCCTTAGGTACCCTGGTAAGGAAAAGAGCGCGTCTGAAACCTGCTGCCTGTTACATCGTGTGTTACAACTTTTACATCTTTCTCTTGCTAAGTATAATATGGGCGCAGCTGCGCAATGTTCCACGGCCTCTCACGCTCTTCCATGGAAAAGGTGGAGTGTGTGGTATCATTGACTGTCTCTGACTTTTCTCTTGCGTCCACTAAGTAGTATGAACCATTGTCCAATTTCTTGCTTACGATGAAGGGCCCCTCCCAAGGAGGTGATAACTTGTGCATCCCTTCCTTGGACTGCACCCATCGCAATACCAGATCACCCTCCTGGAAAGTGCGAGTTTTAACCCGGCGACTATGATACCGCCTCAAATCTTGCTGATATATTGCTGATCTTTCCAGTGCTTGCTCTCTGTTTTCTTCCAGCAAATCCACAGAATCTTGCCGGGTCTGCTCATTTTCTATCTCAACGTAAGCCGCCACGCGAGGCGAGTCATGAATAATATCACTTGGCAAAACTGCCTCTGCCCCGTACACCATAAAGAAAGGGGTCATCTTTGTAGATCTGTTGGGTGTTGTGTTAATTCCCCAAACAACTGATGGCAACTCCTCAACCCACGCTCCGGCGGCTCTGAGACACGGGACCCGGAGGCGTGGTTTTAAACCTCTAAGCAGCTCCTGATTTGCTCGTTCAACTTGTCCATTGGCCTGAGGATGAGCAACTGAGGCAACATCCAAACGTATACCATTATTTCCACAAAACTTTGCCATCTCTCCAAGTGACATATTAGTACCATTGTCTGTGATAATACTATGAGGATATCCAAACCTATGTATGATCTGCTTCATAAACTTGACCACTGTAGCCGCCTCACAATTTGTAACAGGCATAACTTCAACCCACTTTGTAAACTTATCAATGGCAACCAAGAGGTGGGTTTTCTTGCAAGGAGACATGCTAAAAGGACCCACCATGTCAAGCCCCCAAACTGCAAAAGGCCAAGTCAAAGGTATGGTGCGCAGTTCCTGAGCCGGCACATGAATCTGTCTGGCATATCTCTGACACCCATCACATCTATTCACCAAGCGCTCTGCATCTGCCTGGGCTGTGAGCCAAAAGAAACCATGTCTAAAAGCTTTTGCTACCAATGACCTTGTTGAAGCGTGATGACCACAATCCCCTTCATGAATTTCCTTCAAAATTTGCCGGCCCTCCTTTCCAGAGACACACCTCTGAAACACGCCTGAGACACTTCTCTTGTACAACTCGCCATCAATAACCACGTAGGCCTTGCACCGGCGCACGATCTGCCGGGCTATAACTTCCTGTTGTGGCAACTCACCACGCAAAAGATACGCCAAATAAGGTTCTGTCCACTCTGGGATCTCATGTGTTGCTGCTACCAACTGTGAATCCGGGTCCTCCTGACCCGCCAGCTCCTCTGCATCCTGAAGCTTGACTGATGGCGTCCATAGCTCGTCCAAGAAAACATTTGGTGGAACCGGCTCTCTGCGAGAACCGAGTCTTGACAAAGCATCTGCAGCATCGTTTTTTCTGCGGTCAATATGATCCACCTGATAGCCTGAAAAGAACCCGGCTACTCTATCCACCTCTCGCCTGTAAGCCGCCATCGTTGCATCTTTTCTGTCCCAAGTTCCTGACACTTGCTGCGCCACAAGATCTGAATCCCCATAGCACTTGATACGCTTGACATTCATCCTTTTGCCATACGCAAACCATGCAACAATGCCTCATATTCTGCCACATTATTGGAACAATCAAAGTGAATTTGCAAAACATAACTCAACTTATCACCTTTGGGAGAAGTTAGCACAACTCCAGCTCCTGATCCTTGCTCTTGCTTAGACCCGTCAAAATGCATAACCCACGATTTGAGACTCGGGGTGAGAGGTGGCGCATTCAACTGCGTCCAATCATTAAGAAAATCCACCAATGCTTGAGATTTAATAGCTGTGCGAGGCACATACTCAATGTGATAATCCCCCATCTCTATGGCCCACTTGGCAACTCTCCCAGTAGCTTCTGAATTTCTAATAATATCTGCCAAGGGTATAGAACTAACCACCGTAATTGGATGCTCCTGAAAATATGGTTTCAACTTTCTACTGGCCATGAAAACACCATACACTAACTTCTGCCAATGCGGGTACCTTTGCTTGGTTTCTGATAACACCTCACTAACATAATAGACCGGCCTTTGCACCGGGTTTTCTTTTCCTTCCTCTTTTCTCTCGACCACCACCACGGCACTCACAGCTTGAGGCCCGGCAGCGACATATAATAGCATGGGCTCCTTGGGACCCGGCGCCGCCAGAACTGGCGCTTCTGACAGCTGTTTCTTCAAAGCCCAAATGCCTCATCTGCCTCTTGATTCCACACGAAATTATCTGTTTTCTTCAGTAACTTGTACAAAGGAATTGCTTTCTCTCCGAGCCGGGAAATAAACCGGCTTAACGCTGCCACACAACCCGTCAACTTCTGGACATCTCTCAGTTCCTCTGGCTTTTTCAAGCTTTGAATGGCTCTAATTTTTTCCGGGTTTGCCTCAATTCCCCGCTCTGACACAATGAAACCAAGTAACTTTCCCGCTGGAACTCCAAACACACACTTTGTAGGATTAAGCTTCATCTGGTACTCCCTCAGATTTTTGAATGTCTCTGTAAGATCACGAATAAATGACTCGGCTTTCTCTGACTTTATTACCACATCATCAACGTAAGCATGCACATTACGCCCAATCTGATCATGAAAACAATTCTGAATACACCTCTGATAAGTTGCCCCTGCATTCTTCAACCCAAAAGTCATGGTCTTGTAACAAAAAGCACCAAAGGGGGTGATAAATGACGTTTTTTCCCAATCATTTTTGTTCAACTTGATCTGATGATACCCTGAATAAGCATCCAAGAAACACAAAAGCTCACTACCTGCTACTGCATCCACGATTTGATCAATACGCGGTAACTGAAACGGATCTTTGGGACAAAACCTGTTCAAACTTGTGAAATCAATACACATCCTCCACTCGTTGTTCTTTTTCAGAACCAAAACCGGGTTAGCTAACCACTCTGGATGAAACACTTCCATGATAAAGCCGGCCTCCAAAAGCCGGGCTATCTCCTCTCCAATTGCTTTCCTTCTTTCTGCATTCATTTTCCTCATACCCTGTTTTACCGGCCTTGCCTTAGGATCAACATGTAAGCTGTGCTCAGCGAGTTCAGTTGGAATGCCTGGCATGTCACTAGGTGTCCATGCAAAAACATCCCTATTCTCACGGATGAACTCGATGAGCGCGCTTTCCTATTTATCAGTTAAGTTGGTCCCAATGGCGAACTGCTTGGAAGAATCTCCAGGCACAAAATCCACCATCTTTGTATCTCTGGCAGCTTTGAACTTTGCCCTATCATCCTCTGTTGTTGGCCTTTTAAGTGCTGTGTTATCCTGCGGGTCAAGATTTGCTCTGTAAGCTTTCAATTCCTCCTTAGCACAAGCATGCTCTGCTAAAGCTGCATCCCCCTCATCACACTCTGCCGCAATATCTCTGTTACCATGCACTGTAATGATCCCATGAGGACCCGGTATTTTCAACTGGAGATACACATAACACGGCCTTGCCATGAACTTGGCATAGGCCGGCCTTCCCAACAATGCATGATATGGACTTGGAAACTTTACCACCTCAAACGTGAGCCACTCTGATCTGAAGTTATGGATAGACTCACCAAAAGCTACCTCCAATGAAATTTTACCCTCTGGTGTAGCTGATTTTCCCGGAACTATACCATGAAAAATTGTTGACGTTCTCTGCAACTGTGACTCCTTCAAACCCATGCGCACAAACGTGTCCCAGTACAAAATATTGATGCTACTGCCACCGTCCATCAGCACTTTCTTTAACTCAAAACCATGAACTTGGGGAGCCACAACCAACGCAAGAAGACCCGGGTGCTCCACCACCTCTGGATGATCCGCCCTACTCCAAGTAACTGTATGCTCTGACCACCTCAAATATCTCGGAACTCCTGCAGCCACTGTGTTAACTGCCCTCTTGACTATTTTCCTCTCTCTCTTGGTTGTGCCACTTGTGTATATATGATACTGACCAAGTTGCCTTGGCTGCTGTGAAAATCCACCTTGGTTACTTGTGTTCTGATTTTGGTTCTGACCCGGATTTCCCGTAGGTACCGCGTTTGCTCCAGTCAAAGGTCCCGAGGCCGGGTTACCACCCGTGCCGGGTCCTCCACTTCTATTTGCTCCTTGCAAAGCTCTCTGCACCTCATTGTTTTTCCACCTGTTCAGATCCACACACTGAGCCAAAGAATGATTGGCGGCTCTGCCGTTCTTGCTATGACGAGGACACGGCATCCTGAAGGCCTCCTCATTACTCATTGGACGCGATCCTTGGTAATTATTTCCACTGTTGTAATTCCAATTGTTGCCTTGAGAACCCCTGTTTTCCTGATAACCCCTATTTTCCTGATATCCTCTGTTTTCCTGATAGTTCCCATCCATCCTTTGCCTCTGAAACCCGGCATTGGTATTTGCCACTAACTCTGAACTACCATCATTGTGACCTCGCTTATGTTGATTCTGGTTACTGTTATTGTTGTTACCCGAGCCATTATTGTTCCTTCCACCATTATTTGCCGTGCCTTTCCCCTTCTCCTCCTCAGGCTCATCCTGAGTCTTGTCTGTGGCTGCATGCCTGTTGCAAGCATCCATCAACTCTGCCATGGTGACCGGTTTAACCCGGTGCCCTTCCTTCATGCGACCCAGCTTCTGGACAAGTGGTGCATACTTACAAGTTTTCTCCATTGATGAAATGGCGTCCTTTGGCTCAATACCAGATGAGGAGTGCAAGATCTCCGTGACCCGGCCCATCCAATGACGTGCTGACTCGCCTTTTTTCTGTATACACCGATCAAGATCCTCGATGGAAAACAAACGCTTGCACGTACCCTGAAAATGCTTGGTGAAAACTGCCTTCAACTCATCCCAGGAATTAATGGATTTCTCTGGTAGATTTTTAAACCACAACTTTGCTGCTCCATCACTCATCATCAAATACATGTACTTGGCGCAAACATTCTCTGTGGCATTGCGTATACACATTGCCATCTCATAACTGCTCAACCAACTAGCCGGATCCATGCTAGGCTCATAGTTGGATATCTTGCTTGGCTCTTTGAACTTCTCAGGGAAAGGTTCTGCTCTGATGGAATCTGAAAGACATTTTGGCCCGGCTAAACTAGAAGAACTTGCTGAAACATTGACATTACCGGGTGAGCTTGCAGACGCGGCTGGCGCAGGGCCCGGTCCTCCTTGAGGTACTCCTGCTGCAGGTACTACCGGGTTTGCATTACCTGCACTTCTCCCTGCGCGTGATCTATTAACTATCTGCTGTGCTATGGAAATTGCTGGGGCGGGTTGATGCTGCTGATTATTTTGATTCTGATTTTGCTGGGGCGGGTTTGGCTGCTGTGCCGCTGCAGGCCCGGCCAACGGCGGGTTTCCTCCATTGCGGCTCCTACTACGATACGTTGTAGAATGCAACGCACTTTTCTCTCTTGAATACTGTGTCTGCTGAACTACTGCAGTACGTAACATATCTATGGCACGCCGGGCTTCAATCTCTGCCGGTGTATTTCCCAGTGGAATTCTATCAAGTGCCAAGGTTGCTGCATACACGTTATCCGCTGGATTTGAATAGTGACCCACCGGCGTGTGAAACCTTGGTGTTCTAGGCGGCAGACCCGGATTTCCCCTGGCTCCTCCAGCGGGCAAACCCGGCGCTGCTGTTGCTGCTACATCAGTTCTCGCTGTTCCTCTATTTGCTCTGTACTTGCCCTAGCCACTGGTGCCACCTGAGTTGCGCCAATAGGCTGGTCTTCTGGAGTTCTGAACAATGCTGCCACAGGCACTGGGTTTGCTATACTTTCCCCAAGGCCCAGCCGGCTTTGATGCCTCCTCCGGTGTGCCCGGGTTGCCTCGTTGAGACGATTTTCCTCCTCTTCTATTTGCTTCTTTCTTGCTTCTATTTCTTGCCTCTCTGCCTCGGCGTCCCTGCGCATCTGCTCCAACGCTCGGCGTGCTGTATCCAATTCCATTGCTCTAACTGCTGCGTTTTCTGGAGTAACCAACCTTGTAAGTGCTGATGGATCTAAGACCAGGCCATTGTTAAACAAGGCCGGGGCAGCTGCTATGTTACTTCTTTCCTCTCCTTGGGCCCGGTTATGCAGGAACCCAAAACTGTTTCTGTATCTTGCCGTACCCTCGCTTTCCTCCGAGACCGAAGCCGGCTCTCCATCAACCCTCTGTTCTGCCAACTCCAGAATTGGGGGCAGCTGCTGTTGACCCGGGGTAAAGACCGGTGGAACAACAGCTGATGGTGACGGTTGCATGCTGGACGAAGGCGCGGTGTACACCGCTACCCTACGTACCGGGCTTGGACTTGACTCTTGTTCCTCATCATCCTCTTCTTCTGCATCATACCCAAACCGGCCTTCGAACAGGGGCAAGATTGATTCCGACCCGGCTCGTTCCACCGCGTCGCCCGGGATTCCTGCCGGGTCATCCAGCCGTTCCTCCAGCGTGTTCAGGACCCCCTCAACTTCAGCTGTGCCAACTGATTCCTCTCCATCAGATTGAACAATTGTGGCGGCTCCTGACACAGATTCATAATCTCCATCACTAGCAGATCTAGTTGTAATCATGCCCACAAAAACATTAACTTGGCCAATTGGAATAACATCACCTGATTCTAGTAGATCCGAGTCCGGTCCCCAGCCAAAATCATCAACGATGAGCTCTCCTTGCTCATTGGTTGTGATCTGGCCAAAGACGAAGTTTTCGACCCCTTGCCTTGCTTCACCCATGATGGTGACACCCTTGGACGCGATTCCCACAGACGGCGCCAACTGTCGTGGGGTAGAAAACACGGCAGATGCTACTTGAGGGTAGCTTAAACTTTTGGGCAAGGCGACTCTGGTGTCTGGGTGTTTGTTTAGCACGGCAGGGGACAAAGGTTTACCCAGGTTCGGCCTCTCCATTGGAGATAAAGACCTACTTCCTGCTATCTTATTATTAATCTCGATCTCTGTCTCGATAACCCGGCTACTACAACAGAGCCGGATCTCGATCTAGGTTACAAGGATTGTATGTCTCGCCTAAAGCTTGGGTTACGAAAAGTCTTCTTGTCTAAGGGGCAGGGGCCGGTTTATATAGATACCGGGCCTCCTGGTCGCGTACATGATAGGCCGGGTTCTACCCGAACTCTGAGTCCTACTACTACTCCTTTATCCTTCGTGTATTCCAAGTATAGAACCGCCTCTTGAACCGCCTCTGGACCTTCTGGAATATTCTTCATGAATAGCCGGGTCATCGCCAAGATACCAGCCCAGCACCGTAACCCGGCCTATGCTGAGGGTTAACTGGCCTCGCCGGGCCTCCTGCCTGGCGGGTCATGTTTTCCTCGTCATGGGCCTACCGGGTTATTATCCCTCCATCAGCGGTAGCTTCCGGCCGGCGGTGGGGGCGACCGGCGGTAGCTTCCGGCCGGCGGTGGCGGCGACCGGCGGTTCTGTCTGGGTGGTGGTGACGGCTGCTTGTGGCGCCGGTTCATCCGCAGCATCTTTTTTTGTCCGCCTCGGCGGGGCCGAACGATCGGGGCTCGGGGCCTCGAGGTGGCGCCGCCGGTGCGCCTGGCCCCTTGAAGAACATCCCCAAGAAGAATTTGGGCTTTTGGCCATTCCAGCACCCACTTCCCGCATTCGCCAAGCTTCATGTGTTTCTCGGCTCCCTGAGGTTGCTTAGGGGGGTCGATGTCACAGAACTCAGGCAGTACCTCCTTCACATTTACTTTCATCACGAGCTCGCTCATTCGGACGTTGTGGATATCGCGGGTCAAAGGTTGTACGGTCGAGGCCCTTGCGACTTCCTTCAACTCGCCGTCGGTACCCACCCTATGCAGGAGTATGCAAGGCATGTCCTGGGAGTCAACACATAGCGGGCACCATGAGATAAGGCATATATAGTCTCACACACAATGTATCATACATATTCATGATCATACATATATATGTTTCCATTGCCTCACACACACATACTAATTAGTTACCTTGGTGATGGCGTTGAGCTCGGCTAATGTCGAGACAAGGGCGCCGGTGCCGGCGGCCGGCCTATCAATCTCCGGCCGCTCGTTTGCATTATCATTATTCTCCGGCGTTGGTGTATGTTGCTCCACGGCAGGGGGCACCGGAGGGGTCGGCAGGACCGGTGACACGTTATTGCTGGAGGTGCTGCCGGCGAAGCTGGGCACGTGTATCAGCCCCTGTCGACCTGCCGCATTCCAAGCAGCTAACCCCTCCATCAAGCCAGCGGGTAAGAAATTCCGGAGCTGCTCGTCCACCTTCTCGGCCACTAGCTTGTCCACCATGCTGGAGTCCACCTTTTCTTTCTCTAGTATCTCCAGCTTCTTCCTTAGCTCGAGAACCTCGGCTCTATCTTTAGCCGGCTTCCTCCTCTCCTTTTTCTTCTCGGTGTCCGTGCTGTAGTACTCGGTGAACTTCATCGCCGTACCAAAGCCGGTCACACGGCCAGCTGACGTCGGCGGCTTTGACTTGTCCCTCCCCTTGTGAACGTTCATCACCCGGTTGAAAGTCGTGTCCCACGGGCCGGCCGGAGGCTCCTGGGACGACGGGCCGGCCTCAGCCTCAATCTCCAACTCAGCCGCCTGCGGACAAAGGAAATAAACGTGAACCCATGTAGAAATCAACGCAAATGGACTTTGAGATATCCGCGGTAATTAAGTTTCTTACCAGTTTTTTCTCGAATTCCAACACATCTTCATAGTCGGTAATGAATTCCCCCGTCCCCGGCTTCAGATAGTAGCGGGACCGAACAAAGTTCCTAACTTGCTCGTCCGTGAATTTATGCCACGGGTTCTCTTTCCCAAGTCTCGCAACCTCGGCATCCTCCTTGTCCCAAACGGGCTTTTTTCCTGCGTAACCGCCGCTTCCCAAATGGTGGTTACCTAAGTTCAGTGCCCGCATGTTCTTCCCCCACTCGGTCCATTTTTCAGCCTCCGGAGATGACAAGGATGCCTTGAATATATCGAAATCGTCTTTCTCGAGGTACGGCTCTTTGGCACTGATCTCCTCCCAGCTAAGACCCTTTTCAAGAATCTTCGCCTTCACCCGGCCTCTCCAGCTTGTCAAGGCGGTGTTCATCTTCGTGATGGCGAAGTTGTCCACCTTTTTGTTTCCATCAGCTGGGAAAATATATCGTTTGTGAAGCTTCTTGAGGAGGTCATTGCGCAAAGCCTCATTCTCCGGATTCCTGAGGTCATACGTGTTGATCGATGCGTTTTCCCGGAGGATGCACCCTAGTTGCATGCCGTACCCTTTTGCGATGTCCCTAGGCTCCAGTGGTTGGCCACTTAAGGAGACCTTAGTGAACGTGTCTGTGATGTTGCCGACCGCTTGCGGTGTCCGGTCCTTCCTCGGCTTCTTAAGCCTCTTAGCAGGCCTCTTAGCAGGCGGGTTACTACCACCACCGCCATCCGTGTGGTCGCCACCCCCGACATCCGTGCTGGTGGGTTCTCCATCGGTGGTGGTGGCTTCGGCAGACTCTATCTGAAAGTCACCATCGCCGTCACGAGCCAGTTCGGCGGCCTCCGCATCCTCCATCTGCGGGTTCAATTCCCAGAATGATATGTTCTTTTGTCTAGCTTGTTCTTCGACGCTCATGTGCTTCTCAGAAGGGCCGGTCTCAGAGGACATGTTTGCACTACATTAAAAAGAGGCAAAATGTTAGTACAACAAATATAACAAAGCATCACTTAATTTAGTACTAAGATACCCCGGCCCATGCATTAGCCGCAATACCCCATATGTCCTATTTTTAGCAAAGTCATGCTAAATTTCACGAAATTTTTTGGCATGACCTTTGCTAAAAATAGGACATATGGAGTACCCGAATTTGCCGGAACGGAAGTTAATCGACGTTCCGGCAATCTCAAGGGCCTCACGGGGTACCTGCAAACATTTCACAAAAAATATCCACATCTCCGGACGGCATCTCCGGCCGGCATCTCCACGACACGATGGTCAGAGCACAAACAACCATGACACGATGGTCATGGACACATACCCTCATGCACATACATCATCACATCCACATCACATCGTGGGAGAGAGGAACTACCTCGGGTAGGGAAGGGAGGCTCGGGTCCGAGATCGGCGTGGTGGAGGTGCTCCTCGTGGTGCTGCAATAAATTAACAAACCATGATTTAGCATCTACCACACACATTGTCAAAACTTTAGCATCTACCAGTGGAGGTGCTCAGAAGATAACAATAGCATCTACCAGTGGAGGTTTTTTAGCTGATCAGCTTTAAGCTTTCAAATGTACATGTTGAATTAATGAACTCCATATTTGACATTTTAGTTGGTTCAAGCTATTTTTTCATGTAGTTGTCTTCAACTTCCACCTTTTATGTATCTCATGTTAAGAAAAAAAGAATATACTGCTGCACTTAACTGAGTAGAAAGAAGTGTGATGTACTGATGTTTGTTGCTGCTATTTTTTCAAGTGACAGTTTGTTGCTGCAAGTGTAAGCTTAGCTTCGAAAATAACTGCAAACTGACATGGCCCTCAGTAGTTAGTGTAGCACCAAGAAAGTTGAGAAAACGGGCAAGTGTCAAACTGTCATGACACGTCTGAAAGAGAGTGACAGACTGACCGATATATTTTTATTTGTGCACAATGGTGCTATAGATTGTGGGCATATATTCAAGTGAAAAAATGGTGCTCTAGCTAACACCTGGCATGCCCAATATATTTGCCCACGCTGCAATATAAAAATCGTGGTCGAAACCGAAGCATGCAACAAGGCAAATCCTTACATAAACGGGTCTCACTCTCACTGCAGTGTAAAAATGGTGCTCTAGCTGACACCTGACATACTCAATATGTTTGTTTACGCTGCAATGTAATCGTGGCCAAATCGAACCATACAATAAGGCAAATCCATACACAAATGGGTGGTGTCACTGCAGCCAGTAGCCACTATAATACCAAGATCTAGTCACCGCTGGTCATGAATTAACTCAGCACATGAAACAACATAGACCAGCCAGCAGCAGTTCAGAATTCAGATCACGACCTACCAGTCTACCACTAGCACCGCAAACCAGTCAAAAATCAATTGGTGAGCCCCCACCTCGCAATGCAGCGTGAACTCTGTCGCATCTCCGCCCACACTTCTTTCCCCAAGCTATAAAGACAAGCGTAAATGGAGCCAGCGAGGGTATAACGTACGTGCAGGGTAAGTACAGCCGTATACACATGCAGGGCGACCGATGGTTAGTTGCAGAATTCACTTCTGTCGCACTGCATCATGAATGCTGAATGCATGATGCATGTGCGCATCAACTTCGAATGCACTTGCATTCCATATTCAAACTTTTCCAAGCGTGGCCCTGACACGGTGGCATGCAGAGGCTGTACGAGCTGGGGGCGCGGCGGGTGATCGTGATGGGGACTAGCAGACTGCCCGTGGACTTGTGTCGAACAGGTTGAGTGCAACTCGGGCGGGGAGGGAGGAGGGAGAGAGGGGGAAGCATACCTCAGGGAGGGGGGAGGGAGGGGAGTTCGAGGACGGCCGTGACTCGGGCGGAGCGCAGGAGAGGTCGCCGGGCGCGCCGCGGGCGACGACGGCAGAGGGAGCGGCGTGGGCGACGACGGCGCAGAGGAGGTCGCGAGCTTGTGGCGGCGTCGGGCGCAGGGGCGGCCGGGGCAGGGGACGCACGGCGGCGCCGGGATTGGCGCGGCGCCGCAGGGATGGACGCGGCGGCGCGAGCTTGTGGCGGCGTCGGGCGCAGGGGAGGTCGTCGGCACGGGCGCGGGAGTTGGAGACTTAGCGAAATTTTGGGGACGAAACTGGGGAAGGAAGAGGCAGTGCGGCGGGGGCCCACATGTAAGTGGAGGCAAATAAATTCTGTGGCGCATCCAGGTAGGCATGCGCCACAGGATTGTGAGAATTCTGTGGCGCATTCCAGCCTGGATGCGCCACAGAATTTCCTTGCCTCCACGATGCCGGCCCCACATGTAAGTCCACGCCCAGAATTTCTGTGGCGCACCAGAGGAGGGATGCGCCACAGAAATATAAGATTCTGTGGCGCATCCACTAGGTAGTGCGCCACAGAATTAGGTGCCCTACAGTGCTAAAAGGACCTGCTGGCTCTCTCAATTTGTTCTGAACTTTTTTTCTTACAAATATTTTTGGTTAAATTTGTTTCAAAAAATACACACAATATGTCTCATACATATTTAGTTCACTGAATACATAACTCTTGCATTGTCTCACACCAAATGTCCCATACATATATTTATATGCTTGCATTGTCTCACACACACACACACAAATTAAATACACCAATAAAGTATTCTTCATCTCGGTTCCGTGAGCTAGATTCTCTTCTTTTCCTTCTTCGAGGTTGAAAACTTTAGGCCGGTGACCTTGAGATTTCTTCGCGTGAACGGACAACCTTTGGTAGGTAGGGAGGTCTTCCTTCTTTGTGTACTAGTAGTAGGCATGTCGAAGAACTTGTCGAATTCCTCCTCGATCTTTGGCTCGTTGTCCAATTCTTGCTCGGTGGCGCCTCCTTCCATTCCGATGATGCTCCTCTTTCCCCTCCTCACGACAACACGGCTAGGCTTTGACGGGTCGGTAATGAAGAAGCATTGCTCAACTTGGCTAGCGAGTACCCATGGCTCATTTTTCGCGGAGGCGTTCTTTGATTTGGCATCGGGTATTACCATGGTGGTGAAATACCGGCCTTCTTTGACGACGTCCTTGGCCCATCTTACACGGAACATTGGCACCACCTCTCCACAGTAGTTGAGCTCCCATATGTCCTCAATCCTTCCGAAGTATCTTTTCTTGACAGTAGCCTCCTCATCGCCGTATGATAGCATAGTTACTCCTGAGTTTTGATATTCCGACATCTTGTCCTTTTCCTTGGTGTAGAATCTGTAGCCGTCGATGTCGTACGCCTGATAGGTCTTTACGTTATGCGAGGGACCCCGTGATAAGGAGAATATGAGTTGTTCATCTTCCGTAGATGGCGGTTTCCTCTTTGCTAGCTCCATTTGATTTTGCTTGAACCAACGCGTGAAGCTGGCATTGTGCTCTCTGGTTACGTCTCCCTTCTTCCTCGGCCGGCCCAGTTTGATGTAATGTTGCTCGAGTAAGCATTTGTGCTGTTCCACCCAAGTTTTGATCAGCTGTAAGTGTTGTAGCGCGACCCGGTGAGCCCTTTCGAAGTCGTCCTTTCGACCCTGCATGCTGACAAAGGTTGAGCTGGCGCCCTCTCGGTGACCATATCCATTGAGCCTGTCGAAGTGTTTCCTCGTGGGCAGACCTACATCCTGGTTCTCGGTGCTTAGATAATTCTGGCAGAAGGAGATGCACTCGTAGGTTAGAAAGCCCTTGGCCATGCTTGCGTCTGGACGGGCCCTGTTGCGAACATATCCTTTCATGACACCATTCATCCTTTCGAACGGCATCATGTAGTGCATGAACGTTGGCCCTAGCTGCCTGATGTCATCAACGACATGGAGAAGGAGATGCACGCATATATCAAAGAATGCTGGCGGGAAGTAAATCTCGAGCTCGCATAGTACCAGCTCGATCTCTTCTTGTAGCCTGTTGAGCTGCTTCACCCCGATCGACTTCCTGTTGATGATGTCGACAAAGTTGCAAAGGGCAAGCAGCGTATCACGGACGTGCTCGTCCATGATCCCTCGAATCACAACGGGAAGTACCTGCGTCAACAGCACGTGACAGTCGTGAGACTTCATGCCGCTAAACCTCTTCTTCGTACCGTCCAGATATCTGCTTATCTGCCCCACGTAACCATTCGGAAATTTGACTCCTAGAAGACACCTGTAGAATTGCTCGAGCTCCTCCGGACTCATAGTGAAGCACGTAGCGGGAAGCACCACACTGTTCTTCTTTACCCTTTTGCGGCGACCTTGAGTCCCTTCCGTCTGATCATCATCATCATCATCGTCATCGCTATCGGGGGCCTGAAGTTCTTTCCTGACACCAAGCCATTTCAGATCGTATCTTGCTTTCATCCCATCCTTGGTCTTTTCCGGCATGTTGGAAAGAGTGCCAAGAAGACTCTCGGTGACATTCTTCGTAATGTGCATCATATCGAGGCTATGTGGCGTCTTGAGGACCTTCCAGTAGGGCAAGTTGTGGAAAACAGACCTCGCTTTCCATACACCCAGCAGCGGATCTACCTTCGGTCGTTTCTTTCCCGGCGTGGAGCACTCCTTCCAATTATTCAATAGCTCATTGATTTCTATGCCGCTCCTCGGGATCGGGGGTCCTTCGGGCTCGTCCTTACCATTAAACAGGTCACCGCGTTTCCTCCACGGCCGATACATATGAGCAACCAGGATAGTCCTGCACCGTCGTGAGCAGCGCGGCTCTCATGGGGAAATAATCTCCAGTGTAGGCATCCCACGTACGTGCTAGGGTCGCCCACAACGTGGCTAACTCCTCTTCCAACAGCGCGAGATACGTATGTATGTGGACACCTGCTTGTTTCGGCCCCTGAATGAGAAGACTCATGTGTATATACCTTTGCTTCGTGCACAACCACGGGGGAAGGTTGTAAGGCCATACAAACACGGGCCAGGTGCTATGCGTGCTACTCTGGTTGCCGAACGGATTGAGTCCATCGGTGCTCATACCGAGCCTGACGTTCCTTGTGTCGCCTCCGAAATTTCCAACGGCGTCCAACTCTTGCCACTGGCTAGCGTCTGCAGGGTGTGTAAGGATCCTGCCCTTCTCCGGATCTCTTCAGGCTTCTCCCTTTCCGCGTGCCATTGCATGAGCTTTGCTTCCTTAGGGTCCACGAAGTACCGCTGCAGACGGGGAGTGATAGGAAAGTACCATACCACTTTGTGAGGACCTTTCTTCCCACGGCTCTTGTACCGTCCTTGGCCGCACACCGGACATGTGGTTCTGTCCTCGTACTCGCCCCGATAAATTGCGCAATCATTGATGCAGGCGTGGTATTTAACGTGCGGTAGGTCAAGAGGGCACACGACTTTCTTGGCCTCCTCGATACTAGTTGGCAATGTGTTCCCCTCGGAAGACGCTCGTGGAAGAATTTCATGTTCTTGTTGAAGCTCACGTCGGTCCATTTGTTTCCTGACTTCATCTCCAGAGCATCAAGCGTTACTTGCAAGCGCGTATCCTGTGGCCGGCACCCTGGATACAACGGAGTCTTCCCGTCTATCTCCATTTGCGCCAGCTTGGCTTTCTCTCTAACGGTCCTCGCCTGCTTAAGGAGCAGTTCTTGAACATGAGACTCCATCAAGGCCGACATTAGCGAGCTCTGCGGCGTGTTCGCGTCTTCTCCACCACCATCTACTCCTTCATCATGACCATTTCCGTCGGCATCTCCTTCGTCATGATCATCATGCCCGCCCTCGTCTTCAGGCGCAACATTTGCTGTCGGCACTTCATTGAAGCCTTCCATGAAACCGCGCCTGAGCAGGTGTTCCTCCAATAGTCCGGAATCAGGGTCGATCCATCTCACAAATTTGCAACTTCTACACGGACATCGTATGTGGCGCTTGTTGCACCGAATCATTTCCGCCTTTGCTTCTTCCTTGTAGTTGTTGATTCGACTGGAGCTCATCTTCATGACCATGGTCGCCTACACGGTATACATATAGAGTATGTGTTATTAAGTCGGAAATGTTCGACGAAAAAATTCGGCATGACTTCCCCTAGAAGTAGGACATATGTGGTGCAAAAATTTACCGAAATGGAAATGAATCAACATTTCGGCAAACATCCATGCACCACGCCGGCGCAAGCAACAACAAGCAAAGATTCATGCAAACTACACACACAAGTTTCATGCATAGATCCGTTCAACAAATAGTTTGCTTCATGCAAACCACACACACAATCGCCCGCCGACAAGTTTCTCATGCCTTTAACAAACACCCATCCAACAATACCCACCTAGTAGATCTAGATCCGTTCCCGAGACGTGACCGTGATCGATGAGAGAGAGTGTGTGGTGATGGAGGGAAAATAGTGGACAAAAAGAGAGGAGGAGAATATATATGGAGGCTTTCCCCAAACCCTCAGCAATTCTATGTCAAACAAAATAAGTTTAACAACAAATAATGGATAATAGGATGGTCAAAATGCCATGGGAGAGAGGAGGAGCTCGAGCTAGATGCATGGGGGGGGGGAGAATGAAGAAGGTCACATGGGGAAAGTGGGTGCTGCCACCTTTTTGTGGATCTGGGCCAACATTTTGTGGCGCACGCAGCTCGGTGCGCCACAGAATGTCAACTTTCTGTGGCGCACCGTGTTGGGTGCGCCACAGAAAACCAATATTCTGTGGCGCATGGCGGCTGGTGCGCCACAGAATATGAACTTTCTGTGGAGTACTGGACCACGTGCGCCACAGAATCTCCCCAGATGGACCTGGCCCAATAATTGGAACGTGGGACCCACGCTATTTCTGTGGCACACGGGTGGGCATGCGCCACAGAAATATGAGATTCTGTGGCGCATTCGCTTCCATGCACCACAGAATGTACTATTTCTGTGGCGCATGTCTGTCAGATGCGCCACAGAAAGGCAAAACTTTTTGTGGCGCACCTTCTTCCATGCGCCACAGAAATATTTCTGTGGCGCACGAATTAAGGGTGCGCCACAGAATGCCAACCCACCTATAACCCTTTTCCTAGTAGTGGTTGTGTCGGTTCACACCTCTCCAACGAGACGTACTCCCTTTCAAGGAGGAACTCGGGAATACTTCCTCGTCTCCGCGTGCTTCGGTTATTTCTATACCCGAGCTTTTTACTTATGCACTTTACATTGTGATAGCCTTCGTGCTTGAAGTATTCTATATTGCTATCACCTTGTTGCTTGTCTTGCTTAGCATAAGTTGTTGGTGCACATAGGTGAGCCTAGTTTATTTAGGTTGTTGGCTTGTTAATTTAAACACCTAGTTTTATTCCGCAATTAGCAAGCCTAAACCGGAAAAGTTTTAATCGCCTATTCACCCCCCCTCTAGGCGACATCATTGTCCTTTCAATTGGTATCAGAGCCTGGGCTCTCTTTTTGGGCTTTACCGCCTAGAGAGTAAAAGATGTCGTTTAGGGAATTAGTGCACGATCCCACTTTCATATTCGATGGCACAAATTATGATGTTTGGAAAATTCGCATGCTTAATCTTTTTAGGGCCATGGGTCCAAATTATATTAAGAGGATTGTGGATGTGGGTTTTTCTCCTCCAAAGGATTCCAAGAATTATCTTTAGAGGATGAGGAAAACTCTCATCTCGAGACTCTAGTTTCTAATGGTCTTATATGTGTTTTGAGCGATGTAGTTCTTGCTTCAATCATGCCTTTTCGGAACGCTCATGAGCTTTGGACCAAGCTTCAAGATATATATGAAGTGTCCAAAATTTTGAGGATGATTGTTCTCCTCCACTTCCGGCCGTGATGAGTTCACAACTTCTTCCACTTCACCAACATGTGATTTGTCACAAGGTAATGATATGGTGAGTGGTGATAGAAATTGCATTGGTGATGGTGAACTTACTATTGATTATACTTCTTCTCTATCACATTGCAATGTTCTATCTTTGGACTTAAACTCTTCTAGCACTCCAAATGTCATACATGCTAGAGTTGATAGTCCTTGCATATCATGTAATAGTTGTTTAACTAAATCTCATGATGATATGCTTCATATGTCTTGTTGCCATGAAAACAATGCTTCCATATCCTCTAGTACTTGCATGACTAACAATGTAGAGGAATCCCAACATTTGTTGGAACAAGACATGGACCTAAATGGTGCTTCAAGTAATTCTTCATTCTTTAATCATGTTTGCCTTATGGCTAAGGATTCCGAGGTGTCTCCCACCTCAAATCCAAATTGTGATGATGAGGATGAGGATTCTCATGAAGAAGGTTTTGATTTTGAATCCTTAACCAAGATGGGTGAGATGGTACTTGGTGCTCTCCCCAAAGGTAGTAAAGCTATCCCTCCTCTTGTGAAATCATTGATTATGTTACTAAGAGTAGGGAATTCATTGAGGATTTGGAAAGTCAATTTGATGAGAAATGTCAAATTGAGAGAGATGACTCTATACTATAGCTTCCTTGAAAGCTTCTCTTGAAGAAGAAGAACTTAGGTCTTCTCTTGAAGAGAGACTTGAATCTCTTGATGAGTCTAATGATCTTATTATTGCTAAAATCATTAAGGAAAGAGATCATGCCCTTGCTAAAATAAAGTGCTTAAAAAGGAAAAAGTTGAATTTGGTGTTGGCAATGCTAGACTAAGTGAGGACATAGAGAGACTTGACAAAGCTCACAAGGCTTTAGAAAGTGAACACTCTCTCCTTATCAAGTCTCATGATCAACTCCAAACTCAACTATCTAAGAATGATAAGCTTGCCAAATTGTCTCTTCCATTTCTAATATTAATGATGCTTGTGCTACTAACTCCACTTCTTGTGAAGCATCTATTTTGAAGGAGAATGTTGAGCTAAGGGCTCAACTTGAGTTGCTATCTAGCAAGTATGGGAAATTGGAAGAAAGTCATGAAAAGCTTTCTAGCTCTAATGATGATCTTCTAGCATCCCATGCTAGGCTAAAGTTAGCTCATGAGGCTATTCTACAAAGGTAACATCTTGTGAGCCTCATGTGGAATTGGCACAACTTCTTCTAAAATGCTTTATTGCCATGTGCTAGTCCTAGTGATTCATCCACTCACAATATTGCTACATCTTGTGATGAATTACTTTCATTGCCTTGTTGCTCTAACAATGAAGCTTCTACTTCCTCTAGTGTTTTTGTTGATACTAACCATGTAGAGGAACTAAATGAGCTCAAGGCCCAAGTCACTTCTTTGAAGAAAGACTTGGAAAAGCGTCATGTTGGGAAGTCCACACTTGACAATATGTTGAGTGTTCAAAGACGCCCCAATGACAAGAGTGGACTTGGATTCAACTCCAATAACAAGAACAAGTCCAAGTCAACAAGAAGAAGAAGGGCCAAGAACAAGTTAAAGATTCGGCCAAGATTGTTTGCTTCAAGTGCAAAGTTGAAGGGCACCATGTTAGATCTTGCCCTTTGAAGAAGAAGGCTCTTAGTGAGAAGCAACAAGGGAAGAAGCCTCAAGTTCAAACTCAAGTTCCTCAAGTTGAAGAACAACCTCTTCCCAAGAAGAATCAGCTACACCTCCTCAAGTCAAGATTCCAACCAAGAAGAGAGGAGGAAGTCGATGTTGCTACCTATGCCGTGAGAAGGGTCACCTTGCTTCTTCATGCACAAATGGTACCTTATCCAACCCCATTATATTGATGATGTTTATTCTCTTCGGAAGGATAAGGTTGGCAATGTGTTTGCCAAATATGTTGGGACTCAAAGTGGTGTCAAGAAAAGAACCATTTGGGTTGCCAAGCCTATTGTGACTAACCTCTTAGGACCCAACTTGGTTGGGGACCAACAAGCTAAAACTTGATCAATAGGTGTTGTTGGAGGTCATTGGAGACTTGGCTACATCATGAAGAATTAAGGGATCTTCATCAATTATATTCTCTCAAGCCAAGTCATTTGGATTATATTGTTCTACCTCATATCCAATGTTTCCTCCTTGCGGTAACTTTTATTTAAATCATATATACATTGAAAGTTGCTTGCACCCTTGCATGTGTTTGGTTTTGTACCTTGCTAGTGTTTGTATGTGTTGTGCTCTCTACTTACTTATCTTGAGAAATCAAGTATGTGTATGTTGGTTTGCACACCATTTACTTGTGTTGAGCCTTATTGCTTTTATTTGATATATTACCTTGTTGGCTCTCTTTTGAGAGATTAATGGACCATTCCATTTTTGGAGAGTGATATGCTTCGTGCACTTCACAAACCAAAAATGTGTGTACATGAGGAATACCACTTAGTGATGATATATCAATCTTATCTATTCTCTATGTGGTATGTCATGCTCATGAGAAATTCAAATTCTATTATGTCCATTAATTTCTCGAGTTGGTTTTGTTTGCCTCTTGCTTTAAAAGAAAATGGATTATCACATTATGGGGGAGTAATAAGCTATGTGCATATTACAAGCCTAGAAAATGTGAATATGTGAGGTGTTGCCACCTAGAATTGATATTGTCATTATCTTTTCCTTTGTGGCATGTTGCTCAAACAAGTTCCATTTTGATCATTTGCTTCTTGTCTCTTTTCGTTGGATCTTGTTTGTGATGGAATTTCTTGTATGGCTTTCCCAAATATGTTCTCATATATCTCTTTGGGAAACCAATTGCTTCAAGCTACTCCTTGGAGTTGCTTTGCATTATTGCGTGATTTTTGAAGCTATCAAGAATTTCTATCTATCTAAGCATGGCTTTTAATTCCTATCCTTTGCCATATGCTTATGTTTTGTGAATATGATCTTGAATATATCTTTGCAATCCACCACCGAGAAATATCTCCATACATTACTTGTCTTGACAAGTGATAATCATATTTGTGGTAAATATATTGATCATATTCACTTTGGCTCTTGCTTTGAATTGCCTTATTTGATTGCCAAGGATTTGTTTTGATCTAACTCTCATTTGTCTTCCTTGTATCTTTTGGATCCTTTATTGCTCTACTTAAAATTTGTTTTGTGCTTTCTTGAGTTGGGAAAAGCAATGAACCAATTCTTGTGCATTGACATTCAAAAGTCATACTTCTTGATAATGCACTATTCTTTGGGAAGCTATCCTACTTTGAGTAAAACACCGTTCTTTAAATTGGTATTGCAATTTCTTGCCTTTCTTGAACATGACTAGTGTTTGAATATATATTATATGGAGAGTGATGATCTCATTTGTGTGCATTTTGTATTCAAATGCAAAATCTTAAATAATGCACACATCTTGGGGGAGCAATCCTATAGGCTTTTTGAACATTAGTTGTCTTCATTTGATATTTGATCCCGATGACGTGTCTCCTTGGAAGACAAACATTTTTCGTCTTGGTACTTGTGCCATCATGAAAAGTGTAGAGGGTTTGGTTTATTCCTTGATGATATTTTCATCATTTGGTATCTTGATTTCATTGGTATCTTTTCAAAGTGGTATCTTCACTCATGTGTTGATTTGGGTATTTGATATAATTTGGACATTTGTTTTCTTGTCACACTTGTGTGTGCTTTGTTGGTTTACTTGGTGTTTTGTCTAAATTATATCTCGTTTGGTTCTTGAAAGTCATGTGCATGCATATTTATTATATGTATATCTTATGGCATGCTTACTTTCGTTGATCCAATATATAGGATAAACTCCATCAAATCCTAAATGGCTAAGATGTGCATGAAATTCAATTTCATATCTATATGCACATATTTATGTGGAGTTTGTCCTATGTATTGTAGTTGCTCTAACTACTTTGGACCCAATGAGTTTGGGCACCATTTTGTACTTGAATTTGTTTTAGGTACATTTGGAGATGCATTGGAAGCTTGTCTCATCTACAAGGAAGGTGTTGTCACCATGTGCTTATTGGAGCCAAGCTTGGATGATCATGAGCTCTATCTTCTACATCACCAATGCTATCTCGGTAACAAGTATCTACCTCATGCATACTTTTCTAGCTCTCAACCTTGTGTAGGTTGTTTCATGGCATGAATCTCTTTGGTTGCAATTCTTTTGATTCTTGCAAAACGTCTTTATTGCAAATGTGAGTAAGCCGGGATGATTACATATAAGGGGATATATATTCATTTCATGATTCATCGATCCCATTTATGTCAATCTAGCACTTTCTACTTAAAGTCTCTCATGTGCAACTTTGATGTTTTCAAAATCATTTGCGTTTTGTGATACTTGTTATCTTACTCGGAGCATCCCGTTTATCACCTTTATCCTTTGTGGATAGTTTTTGATGCTATGATGAGTATATGTTGGAAGTTCATCTATATCCTTTAAGATAAAATTGAGCTTTGTGCTATGCTTTTAAGCAAAATCTTATTGGTGTATTTATGACTTCCTCTTGGATATCATGACCTTACCTTTGTACCTATTTTGTGTGTACATGTTTATTTGTGGACTTATATCTTCGTGATTGTGTCTACTTAGAAACTTATACACATGAGAATAGTTACATCTTTAATTGATATTCCAATTCTTTAGTGACCACCTCTTATTGCTTTTGTTTCTTTGGTGGTTTCTAATTAAAGGCACAAGCTTTGTTTTTATGTGTTATGTTTTGAATCTTAATAAGCTTGTGGAGCTATTTGCTATACTCCGTTGGTGTGTGAGTATGGAAAGACATGATATGCACTATGTGCAACACTTTTGAAAGACTATGTTGATGCTTTTGCTCATCCTTGTATTAGTCTCCTAAAATGTCTTTATTCTCACACCCATCCTTTTATTTGCCGCTCCTTGCTCATGTTGCAAAGCATTTTATTTGTTGCAAGTTGTTTTGCCTCTTTTCATTTATATTCTCTTGCATGTGCTTGTGTTCGAATTTATCTAGGAGGGAGTGAGGATTCCATGTTGTGCACACTATATTGAAATACAAATCCTATTTGTGCACGTACCTTGGGGAGTTCCCTCTTGATATTTAGAACATTTTCGGATCCTTTGATTGCTTGCTTCTTTGTTGAAGTATCTTTCTATTTGATTTTCATTTGCAATCTTTGGATCCTCAATATAGTTTGATCTCCTTCCAACTATTCGTTATTGGATATGTGCATTTGATTTCACTCATATTATGAGAAATGCACACATTATGGGGGAGCTCTTACTATATTGGCCTTCTAAATTTTTCCTCCCATTTCGGCAATCGATGCCAATGGGGGAGAAGTTTAGAGGGTTTAAGGAATTTTGGTTTTATGCTTTAGTTTCGTTCTTAAGCATTTGCCTTTCTTCTCTTGCATCCTTGCTCTTTGTGTGCATGGTTGCTTAATTCATTATATAAACCCTCGTAAAAGGGATTGTCATCAATTACCAAAATGGGGGAGATTGAAAGTGCATGGTTGCCCCATGTGTGGTTTTGGTAATTAATGACACTCCTTATGGACTAATGTTTACATTGAGATATTCTTATAGATCTTGTCCATTGGAGTTCATGTGTTGGACTCTTGAAGATGGCATGATGACCAATGCTCTATTTAAGGGTTTATATGAAGAATGGTCATGTGTAGAAGATAAAGTGCAAAGGAGACATGAAGACGGAGCTTAGCGAGGCTTTCCCATAATGGAGTATGGGGGAGCATTTGGAGAAGTCTTCATCAAGCATGTGCTAGCAAGCACAATCAAGAAAGGTGTTCCAACTTGAGAGAGTCAAGATCGTCATCATCGAGCTCAAGTGGAATGCGCAAGGCAAAGGTATGATCTTGATAGATTTTCTATTTTACCGGTCTCATGTTGTTAGTGGGAGACCGGATTTTAGGATAGACGGTGTACTATCAAGAGGGGTTCTCAAGTGAGTAACTTGATCGCATCTTTGTGGAGAGCTCATACCTTTGCATACTTGGCATATCATCTTTCTTGGTTCTTATTTGGCTTTTCTCCTTGTTGGGTTTTGGTGCTTATCGTGATCTTCATGACAAGCCCAAGTTCTTCGAAAACAGATTTCTTATTGAAAACTTGTTGCGTTTTCATGTTGGAAATATTACCGGTCCACCTTCGAGTTAGGGTCCACACCTTCCCATGTGTGGTATCCCCTCTATATTTGTGACCCTTAATATTTCGTCGTTACCTTTCCAACGCAATTGGATTCACCTGATTTGGAGTTCATACGAGAAAATTATTGCATTTCAGGCTTTGTAGTTTCACTGCTTTCAGGCCGGAGTCTCCGGTCTTCTGGACCAGAGTCTCCGGTCCTTGGTTTTCCTCGGAGAGTGTTTTCTTGTTCAACCCCTGGTGGGGGCCGGAGTATCCGGCCCAATAGGCCGGAGTATCCGCCCCAGGCCGGAGTTTCCGGTCCCAGGGGCCGGAGTTTCTGCCTGTGCTTCTCTCGTCTGGAAATGGTTCACCCCCTGGTGGGGGCCGGAGTTTCCGCCCCGGACCGGAGTTTCTGGTCACTAGGGCCAGAAACTCCGGTGTGATATCTGGCTGCAACGGCTACTTTTCTGGGAGGGGTATAAATACCCCTCCACCTTCCTCCAGCCAGCAAGCTGAGCCCAGCAACCTTTGCTTTCTCTCTCCTCCATTGTTGCAAGCTCATTTCCTTGATATCTCCCAATCCCTCCACCCAAACTCTTTGATCTTTGGAGGATTGAAGGAGAAGACCTAGATCTACATTTCCACCAATCAATATCTCCTCTAAGTGAGGGGAACCTAGTGGATCTAGTTCTTGGAGTTCTTGTGTGGTTCTCCTCTTTGTTCTTCCTCTCTTATTCCCCCATAAGCATTTGTTGCTTTGTTGGAATTTGAGAGTGAAAAATTTGAGCACTTGTGCTCTTGCCTTTTGCATTTGGTGCATCGGTGTGCTCTCCACGAGGATTCGTGGAAGTTGAAATCTTGTGAACTTGTTACTATTGGGTCTTCGGGCCCTAGACGCCTTTGTGGTGGTTGGATCCTTGTGTGGTCACTTGAAGCCGTTTGGGAGCCCCCAATCCCTTTGTGGGTTGTGCCTCAGATTGTTGTTGAAAGCCGTTCGGGAGCCCCCAATCCCATTGTGGGTTGTGCCCCGGATTGTTGTTGAAAGGCTCCGGATTCCGCCTCGAAGGAATACCGATAGTGGAAGGTGAACCAAACCTTTGTGGTGCGGTTCATCGGAGAAGAGGGTGAAACCTTTGTGGTTGTTGAACCGTTGTGTCGGTTCACACCTCTCCAACGAGACGTACTCCCTTTCAAGGAGGAACTCGGGAATACTTCCTTGTCTCCGCGTGCTTCGGTTATTTCTATACCCGAGCTTTTTACTTATGCACTTTACTTTGTGATAGCCTTCATGCTTGAAGTATTCTATATTGCTATCATCTTGTTGCTTGTCTTGCTTAGCATAAGTTGTTGGTGCACATAGGTGAACCTAGTTTATTTAGGTTGTTGGCTTGTTAATTTAAACACCTAGTTTTATTCCGCAATTAGCAAGCCTAAACCGGAAAAGTTTTAATCGCCTATTCACCCCCCCCCCCCCTCTAGGCGACATCATTGTCCTTTCAAAAGGTGTAGTGGAGGTGAGGGAAAAGGTGGAGTGGAGTGGATGGCGAGCTGGCGAACTGGCGAGAGAGAGGGTCTGTGGTGGTGGTGGTGGCTTTATACACCTTTTTCCATTTGTGGTGGAGGTGTGGTACGAGTTGATGAAGAGGGAAGCTTCCTCCTTCTTGCCTCAGCCCATAGTGCACATGGCATGTTTCTCCCTTTTTCACCTTTTTGCATTTATGCCTTTTTTGGTTTCCTTGATCTCCAAGTTGATCTCCTTTCCCTTTCTATGATTCAAACATATTTGAATTGCTTCTTATCTTCTCTTGGGGCTTTGTGTTGCTTTGCTTATGCCTTGCTTCGAATGGTGATGAAGAACTCGAGTTAACTGACAGAAATGATCTTTGTCAGTTATTGTTTCCTTTCTGGTACATAGATGTTCTTCTTCTTCTAGCTTGATTTCTTCTTGTTGATCATGTCCAACTTCTCTGCTGCATTGGAATGAATTGGATGTTGCTTCATGAATCACTTTTACATTGGATCTTCTGAAGACTATGTGCCTTTGCGCACTGAACTGCAAAGAAGGGTGAAAGCACCGTAAAATGCATATAATTGCAGTTCTGAGAATAGAAGTGATGATATTTTTTAGGTGTTGGGTCTGTGAATTATGCATATAAATGATGGTGATCAAACCCCCAGACTTAAACCTTTGCTTGTCCTCAAGTAAAGAAAACTGGATGCAAACGACAACAAGCAGAATATGAATAGTGCAATGTTATAAAAACTTAGCAGTTCATTCAAATTGGATTCAATGCAGTTCTGTTTACTATTAGAGCAAGTGCTAGTTTGGAAACAAGTTTTAAATAGCAGAATTAAATCATTTCTAAGTTCAAATGCTCGGGATTAGTATGATAAGACAATTTGCACATAAATGGAATGTAAATGATCTAGATAATAGCCAAATGCAAGGATGCATGCTTAGTCAGTGCTTCACCTACTACAGTTCCAGGGAACATAGTAGGCTAATGCTGCAGGTATGCATGAGTTAGATAATTAGTGTTAAGATGACACTTGTTTTATTAGTTAGTGCGTCACAAGCTACCATCCCAGGATCATAGCTGCTAATGCCAGAAATTTTGCTTGAAGATTCAGTTAACTTTTTCCTGGTTAGTGCGTCACATACCACAATCCCGAGATTGTGGTTGCTAATGCAAAAAATTATTTGTTGTTACCACATTTTCAGTTAGTGTTAGTGTTAGTGCTTCACAAATCACTATCCAGAGATATTGATTGCTAATGCAAAAAATGGAAATGTGCAGAGATGGAGTTAGTAAATGGCTCTAAAATGGATCATATAATTCAATTTCATAGCAAATGGCATTATCAAGTATTCCACAAGTATTGACCAGAGAAATAAGTTAATTCTGGTTTGAGAAATGGGTCTGAACACAGCCTTTGCAAGAATAATAAACAGATACAATACATGATTCACAATAGAATGTAATGCTATTTGATCAGGACAGAGCAAAACCATAAAACTTTTTCTGTAACATCCACAAAATTTCCAAATTGATCATAAGTCTGAAACATGGCATAACAATAGTATTCATGCTGTAGGTAGAATATAAAGGATTGGAATGTTTCCACCTGGTGTTTACTTCTACCTCTTGTTTCTTGATAGCATAGCCAAGACTTCTCCACTTCCTTTTATTCAAAATCTGCAAAACAAAAACAAAAGGAAAAAACACAAACAAAACCTAGTAGGTAAATGGGAAATAACTTGTAAATAATATACAAGTGTACCAGGCTGCCTCCTGATGAGCGCTTGTTTATAGTCATGAGCCTGACTGTAGCTTCTTCACTGGTTCTCAGCTGCAGAGGATGCATTGGGATCATCCTTTGCTTCATCATCATCATCTGTTTCTTCACTTTCTTCAGTGTTCAACTGCTCTCCTGCTCTGTAATGCTTCAGTCTCTGTCCATTCACCTTGAAAGTACCATATGTTGTACTCTGTACTTCAAAAGCACCATGTCCTAGGTCTCTCTTAATGACACAAGGGCCAAACCATCTTGACTTGAATTTTCCAGAGAACAAATGCAGTTTGGAGTCATAAACCAACACTGTCTGTCCAACACTGAATTCCTTTCTGAGAATGTGCTTGTCATGCCATTTCTTTGTCTTGTCCTTATAAATCTTTCAGCTTTCATAAGCATCATTTCTCAGTTCCTCTAACTCACACATCTGAAGCTTTCTTGCAGTTCCAGCTTTGCCTAAATCCATGTTGAGCTTCCTCATTGCCCACTGTGCTCTGTGTTCTAGCTCAACAGGTAAATGACATGCTTTTCCATAGACTAGCCTGAATGGTGACATACCAATATGTGTCTTATATCCTGTCTTGTATGCCCATAGGCTATCTGGCAATTTCATTGACCAATCCCCCTGGACTTAGAAACAACTTTCTCCAGAATTTGTTTCAACTTCTCTTTTATCGCACTCAGTTATTAACTGAATTGCTTGAGGACAAGCAATAAGCTAAGCTTGGGGGAAGTTGATACGTCCAAAACGTATCTACTTTCCCGAACACTTTTGCTATTGTTTTACCTCTAATTTGTGTGTTTTGAATACAACTAACACGGACTAACGCTGTTTTCAGCAGAATTGTCCTGGTGTCTTGTTTTTGTGCAGAAATCCAACTTTCGGAAAAATCCCCAAAAAATGTGGCAAAGCCCCTATTTTATCAGAAGACCCACGGTGCCAGAAGATGAGACGGAGGGGGCAACGAGCCGCCCTCACCACGTGGCGGCGCGATGGGCCCTGGGCCGCGCGACCAGGTGGTGAAGCTGACTCGGCCACCCCCTCGCGTCCCCCTCTCGACTACTTAAAGCCTCTGACCTAAAAACGCCAGGGGAATCGACCATATTTCCAGAAACTCTCCAGAGCGCCGCCGCCATCGAAAACCCTATTTCGGGGACCAGAAACTCCGTTCTGGCACTCCGCCGGGACGGGGAATTGGAGGAGATCATCATCACCGACGCCCCTCCATCAATCATCCATGTTTGCCCCATCCATGTGTGAGTAATTCCCCGATGTAGGCTGAAGGGGATGGTAGGGATTGGATGAGATCGTTCATGTAATAGCTATAAGATTGTTAGGGCATGGTGCCTAGTAACCGTTGTTAGTACTTTATGTCATTGTTGCAACTTGTTATGCTTAATGCTTGTCACTTAGGGCCCGAGTGCCATGATTTCAGATCTGAACATGTTATTGTATCATGAGGATAATCATTGTTTTAAATCATATCTGCAAGTTGTATACACATATTATTGTCCGGAACCCGAGGCCCCGAAGTGACAGCAATTGGGACAACCGGAGGGGATGGCTTTGATGTGAGGATCACATGTGTTCACGGAGTGTTAATGCTTTGCTCCGGTACTTTATTAAAGAAGTACCTTAATTACCAGTAGTTTCCCTTGAGGCCCCGCTGCAAACGGGCTGGTAGGACAAAAGATGTTGTGAAAATTTCTCATTGCGAGCACGTACGACTATATAGGGAACACATGCCTATGGTTACTTAGTACTTGGATGCTTTATCTTTATTTATCTGCAAATGCCTATGTCTTGATTATTATATGAATTATCTTATCCATGCAACGCCCGTTCATCCATCCCTATGCCTACAGTATTTTCATCCTGCTGTCTACTGCAATCACTACTGATGTCTTTATTTCACTACTGCTATTATTTCACAACTGCTACTGCTATAAAACTGTTGCTACTGATAAACTGTGTCGAGCAAGTCTATTTCCAGGTGCAGCTGAACTGACAATTCGGTTGTTAAGGCTTATAAATATTCTTTGGCTCCCCTTGTGTCGAATCAATAAATTGGGCTTTACTTCCCTCGAAGACTATTGCGATCCCCTATACTTGTGGGTCATCAAGACTATTTTCTGGCGCCGTTGCCGGGGAGTCATAGCTCTATCTATAAGCTCACCTGAGAGTGATATTGTTCGCTACAATTAATTCATCATGGGTAAAACTCGTGATGAGAAGGTCCGCATACTGCCATCCACTACAAGAAAAGGTACAACTCTGAGTACCTCTGCTGCTCTTGATTCACCATCTGTGATGAGTCAACTTATTACACCACCACAAGCTACACGCACTGTTACTTCTGCTGAATCTAAAAATGCTTCTGATAATTTTGATGATGCTTCTACTGTTCTTGATGAAAGTGGTTCTTTAGGTCCCTTTCTAGATGTTACAATTGCTAAATATAAACAAATTGAAAATACTGAAACACCTAGTGGAAGCCCACTACCCTGTTGATTCACCTGAGTTGAGAAATTTTACTTGTGATGATATTGATGAAACTTATGTGGAACTTAATGATGACTTTATTGATGAATGTCATGCTACTAGTGGTGCAATCAATATGAAAAATCTTCTTGCAAAACATGCTGTTAGATATCAACTGTCTCCTGATGCTAAATTTGCCACATCTCCCATAAACATTAAAGATAAGGATTATGACTTCTCTCTTGATTTGTCACATATATCCATTGTTCAGAAGGAACCTTTTTGTGGTACTGAAAATGAAAGTGTTGTAGAACACATGAATGAGCTCTCTACTTTGAGTAGTTTGTTTTCTGGTGATATAAAGAAACGCAGTTACTTTGTTACTAAAAAAATTCCTTTCTCATTGAAAGATGAAGCTAAAACTTGGTATAATAATCTGTCTCCTGTTTCTATTGATAGTCCTATTGGTTTGCTTAATGCTTTCTTTCAGAAATATTATCCTGCTAGTGCTCAACATGCTACCTTGCAGAGGATTTTTAACTTCAAACAGGTTGAAGGAGAGAAAATGCCTGAATCATGGTCAAGGTTTTGTTCTTTAATTAGGGCTCGGCCTGGACATCAATTGGCCAAAAATGAACTTCTTGATATATTTTATAATGGACTAACTTCTGAATCTAGGACATACCTGGATAGTTGTGCTGGTTGTGTTTTTATAAAGAACCCCACACGAAGCTGAGCAATTAATGGCTAAAATAAGCCAAAATCATGATGATTGGACTTTACCTGAACCAACTCCAACACCAATACTGAAGAAGAGGGGTATGATTGAATTAAGGGATTTTTATTTCTGTGCCTCTGGTTCCTTAGTTGTACTCATTCATCCCCACGAGCTTAACATTTGCTCACTTTTCCCCACTCGCTTGTCTGAAGTGCTCACAACATGTCAAACTGGACGTTTGCCGTCGGGTCAAGCTTTGACCGTTAACTCAGTCCTAACTGTCGTTGCTTACTGACGTGTGGGGCCTAACCGTTGCTTACTGACGTGTGGGGCATAACCGTTGCGCACTGACGTGTGGGGCCTAATCGTTGCGTACTGACGTGTGGGCCAACTTGTCCATTGCGTATTGACGCGTGGGGCCTCCCTTGTGAACTGAATCAGATCGAGCTCGAGCACCTCCGCCGCTGTCGTGCCGCCTCCGCCGCCCTCGTGCCGCCTCCGCCGCCCTCGTGTCTTGCACCGTCTAACCCTAGTCCACCTCCGCCATTGTCTTGCCCTCCGCCACATCTACCCCCACCCCCACCCCCATCTGGAGGAAGCAGCGATGTCGGGGGAGCGCCCACTCCGACCCATCGACCGAGGAGAGGATTGGGTCGAATCGGCGGCGGATAATTCATGGATTACCCCAGGGTAAGCATTGTTTCCTCTCTAATTGATGTTCTGATTCGTTAGGTAGGCCGTATTGGCCGGTGGTCGCGTGAATCTGTCCAATTTTACTGGCCTAACTCAAACCTTTATTTGCTAATCGAATAGGATTGATCCCGCGATTGCTTTCAGGCTGACTGTTAGAATGGAAGCTAGTGTGCTACGCGGTAGAAAACCGCATTTGATGTCTAGCTTTTGCTATCCGAAGGTGGTAGAAACAAGCATTTCGTTCAAAGCTTTGCGGAATGCATTAAGTTCTCCTCCATATGGTTGGACTGACGCCGATGCTGTTAAGCTGAAATATTTCAGCAGTAGTGAACAACAATTTGTCCCACTAACTTGCGACGAGCATCTGGAATTGCTCTTAGCTACGGGTGCTGAAAGCCGCTTCGGTAAAATTCTATTGAGGTGCTTAGGCCACGAGGCAGTGATCGGGACAAGGGGAAGGGTGTTCAGAAATCTTCTGCCTCTGCTAATAGCGAGCGCCCCGGCACTCCATGTAGGTCGAGGCCAAGCAGAGCTAGTGGTTCAGCAAGTAATAATATGTCTGGTGCCACTTCTTCTGCCGCTTCTCCTATGGCTGCTGCAGCCGATGTAGAACAAGATGCAGAGCCAGACGATGAAGTACCTGAGCTGATGATGAGGATGAGAGGATGTACCCTGATCTTGTTGATACAGTTAGTCAACAAGCTATGGATGATGAATATCAGGAGGAAGCTATCAACGGTGCAAGATTTAATGACACTGACGATGAAGAGAGGGGGGAGAAGATGGACAGCTTAGTTGTCGATGAATATGATGGTGATGACATGCCAGCAATTGAGTGGAACAGGGAAGTTCCTTAGCTTACTGTCGGCACAGTTTTTCAGTCGATGGTGGACTGTCGTAATGCAGTGACTACGTACTGCATTATCTCTGAAAATACATATGTGGTTGATAGGAGTGAGCCAACAAGGTTCACTGTTCATTGCCCATATCCTAGGTGCAGATGGAGGTTGCATGCATCAGTAATGTTGAGGAGCAACTTGATTCAGGTTTGTTTGTGTATTTCAGTTTATATTAATTCATTTTATATACAGATCATTGTGTAATTTTTTCTTAACTGTGTTTCTCTTTTTTATTTTGTTTCAGATAAAAAAGAACGAACACAGGCACACTTGTCCACCTGGAGGGGGAGGGGGAAAGACTAAAACAAAGCTAGCAAAGACTAGGTGGGTGGCAGATGCAGTTTTGGACTGGTTGAGAGAAACACCAACACTTGGTCCAACACACTCCATGGGAAGTTATTTGAGAAGTACAAGATTGATATACCTTACATGAGGATTTTCTATGGCAAGGAGATGGCTCTTGACAGGATTAATGGTGCTTGGAATGACAGCTTTCAATTGCTCTACACATTTAAAGCTGAAGTGGAAGCTGCCAGTCCAGGGAGTGTTTAGAAATTGACAAGCATACAGTTCCATACAAAATAAGAGGGAAGACATTTGAGAAGGAGTGCTTCAGGAGGGCATTTGTTTGTTTCAAGGCTTGCTGGCAGGGATTTCTGGATGGTTGTAGGCCCTATTTGGCTATTGATGCAACATCTTTGAATGGAAGATGGAGAGGACAGCTAGTGGCAGCTTGTGCGTTGATGGACACAACTGGCTATTCCCAGTTGCATTTGGTGTGGTGGAGGTAGAGTGCGAAGAAAGTTGGGTCTGGTTTCTGCAGAATTTGCGCAATGTTATAGGTACACCCCCAGGTTTAGCTATACACACTGATGCTTGCAAGGGGTTAGAAAGTGCAGTAGGAATTGTATTCCCTGGAGTGGAGCATAGGGAATGTATGCGCCACCTAGTGCAAAATTTCAGAAACAAATTCAAAGGTAAAATTTATGACGATAATTTGTGGCCAGCATCATACACATGCAGTGAGAGGAAGCATGAGCACCATTTGGGTGTGTTGTATGCTCACAATCCTCTGGTGAAGGAGTACCTAGATGCACATCATGGGAAGTTGTGGTCAAGAAGCAAATTCAATACAATCTGCAAAGTGGACTATGTGACAAGTAACTTGGCAGAGTGTTTCAATGCAAAGATCAAGAAATTGAAAGGGCTTTTGTTGTGGCAATTATTTGATAAGATTCAGCAAATGATCATGACAAAGATGGCTCTCGGAAAAGAATTGCAGAAATATAATATGTTGGCCATCTTATGCTTCCATCTCTTATTAAGGCATTGCATGCCAAGGCAAGAGGTCTGAAGATGAAATGCATTCGCTCAGACACACTGGTGGCTGAGGTAACATATACTGACAGTAAAAACAGGGAATGGAGGTATCCAGTTAACCTAGCAGCTAGGGAATGCAGTTGTAGGCAATCGCGGCTCCGAGGGAAGCCATGCATACATGCCCTGCATCTGATGACGGTTATCAGTGGTGAAGATGGTGAAGTCGATCAATACATCTCTGAATATTTTTCTGTTGCAAAATTCAGGGCTGCTTATGCTTCTAATGTGCCTGCACTCTTGGGAAAGGATCAATGGATCCAGGTAGATCCAGGGTTCAAACTACATTCTCCTGTAATCACTAGACCACCAGGAAGACCAAAGAAGAACATGTTCAGAAGAGGTGAAGAGGGTCGTGTCAAAAAACAGAGGAAGTGAAAAAATGTGGAGTTCTAGGGCACATTCATAGGCTTTGTACCAATCCAGTGGATGCATCATTTGGAGAAGAGGAACGATGGGAGCAACAAATGCAGAGGAGAATGCAGAGGTAGAGCTGATTGCAGCCACAGCCGAGGAGAATGAAGAAACTGAATTAGCAGTGCCGGCACCTTGGTATGTGTGCATTTCTCAACTGAATTTTGTGCATTTCTTCTCTTTTTAATCGATGGCTTATAATCTTATTTTTGTTTGACCTAGCTCCAGGACAACTAGAGGCAACAAAAAAGGCCAAGAGATGAGGAGGAATTTGAAGCCATGGCTTTTGCAGGTTTTGAGTCTATTGGAGATGAGGAAGTAATTATTCCTGTAGTTCCTTTGAAGATTATTGAACCCACAGATGATCGTCAACTGGTCATAACTCCCTCAGCACCTCGACAGCCATCACCCCAAGTGCAGAGCAAAAGGAAGAAGAGAAAGGTGGATATCCCACCAAGGGAAACTAGGAGCAAGAAGGTTAAGCCGTCGTCGAACACTCGAAGCAAGACAAAGATGTGAAATTTGAATGCTAGTTGTAAACTTTGAACTTTTAGAATTTGTAATAAGGTTTCTGTTGTCATCTGTGAAAACTTTTACTTTGATGTGAAATTTGAGATCAAATTCAAATTGGAGACAAAATTTGAATTTGAGGTCATATTTGAACTTTTACAAAACCAACCATTGAATTCTTTGCTCTGTGATGTGATGTTACAATGATACATGTTAGATGATCAATTCGATCATTTTTTGTAGTCGTGAGAAATGTGCTTCAAATGAGGTCCGAAGCTAGGGTAAACACCCCCATTTGTAATTCATGAAAAATTCGACCTTGTCTAAATGATCCAAATAATTTTGAGGAGCAACTATGTCACATATAACAACATTATGCGCTGGTTTTATATGTATTTGATTTTTTTTGAATTACTTATGCTCATTTGAACCCATCACTCTATTCTCGAACTCTAAACAACTCTATACAAGATAGCTCTTTTGTGGAAACAATTTTCAATCAATTATCCATAAACCATGTTATATTTTTTTCTAGTAACTATATCACATATAACAACATTGTGAGCTGGTTTTATGTCATTTTGATTTTTTTGAATTACTTATGCTCATTTGACACTCTATTCTCGAACTCTAAACAACTCTATACAAGATAGCTCTTTTGTGGAAACAATTTTCAATCAATTATCCATAAACCATGTTTATATTTTTTTTCTAGTAACTATATCACATATAACAACATTGTGCGCTGGTTTTATGTCATTTTGATTTTTTTTGAATTACTTATGCTCATTTGAACCCATCACTCTATTCTCGAACTCTAAACAACTCTATACAAGATAGCTCTTTTGTGGAAACAATTTTCAATCAATTATCCATAAACCATGTATATATTTTTTTCTAGTAACTATATCACATATAACAACATTGTGCGCTGGTTTTATGTCATTTTGATTTTTTTAATTACTTATGCTCATTTGAACGCCGACGGGCTTACTTTCGTCCGAAAATGATTTTTCAGAAAAATGACCTTAAACCAAGTTTATATTTTTTTTCTAGTTACTATGTCTTAAACTCGATAAACTGTGAAAGATTCATATTTTTCTGTTTTTTTGAATTACTTATGGTCATTTGAAACCCTAGCGCAGCATCTGATCAAACCCTAGCGTCGCACCCTAACCGTCCGATCGAACCCTGGCGCCAAACGACAGCCCTCAGATACGGTCTTCTAGAAGGATTCCGATGGCGATCCGCGAGAGGTTGGTTCCAGCCACTGATTGGCCGCAGAAAATAGGCGGGTCCGACCAATTGTGGGCCCCAACCACCCTCCTTCTCCACCCACGAACAGAGGAGCTCGAGCTCGCCCACCATTGTCTCCCCTTTCTTCTGCGATTCTTCTCCACCCACGCACAGAGGAGCTCGAGCTCGCCCACCCACGCACAGAGCAGCGATTCTTCTTCTCCGGCGACGAGATATGTCGTTCTCTAGTTCAGCCTCCCGCCCCCCGTGGCCCCAGCATGGTCCAGTGCCCATGTTGCCATGTCCTGACTGCCAACGCGTCGCGCATTGGTACGGTTGACTTCAACGTCGAACAAGAACGGCAACTTAGGGCGAGAGTTCGTGAAATGCGAGAGCAAGCCAGAGGGGCAGGTTAGATCTCATGATTTTGCTCTGATTTCTTTTTCTCTTTCTCTGAATTCTTTTTCCTTGGATCTGAGATTTAGGGTTCATCTTTTCGTTTCAGATTGTGACGAAATGCAACCATTTCGAATGGCTAGACGACTATGTTCTCAGGCTTAAAGGGCAGGCCTCGATTCCTTTCAACGGTGTCGCAACCGGGATCTCAATCTGCCCGACAGTGCTGCTCCGAAGTTGGGGATGCGGATCTGAAGGGGGAACTAAAGAAGATGAACAAGAACTTGAGGCAGCTGACTGAATTGAAGAAGCAGTCGAATCTCATAGCTTTAGGATTTTACTTTTGTGTAATTGCTCTAGGATTTGCTTACTTGCTAGTCGTCAGTCGTTAGAGATGTTATTAGTGTGGATCTGGTGATGTTATTAGTGTAGATCTGGTGCTCTTGTGTTGCTTAAACTGGGTCTGTATCAGTTAATTGTTACTTAACATCAGTTTCGTCAGTTAATTATGTGCTTACCATCATTCTCTGTGTCGATCTGGTGTTCTCTTGCTTAACATCTGTTCTTGACACTTTCAGTTTCGTCAGACAACACGTAGCGCAAATGAAAAAAAAGTATAATGAGTTCTTGGGCCCAAATCGATAGGGCCAAGCTAGGTTGGCTGGTCCATGACGTTGACTATGTGTTTTTTTGTTGTATACCCTTGTTAGATTGCATAGGGTGCATGTTGACTCCAATGTAGCTGCTCATGTTTTAGCTAAATCTTGTGCCTCTTATAATAGTGAAGTGTGGCGTGGTGTGTCCCCGGACTTGATCCGGCAGACTCTTTGTAATGACATTATGGTTGTTTAATCAATAAAGTGGCGGGTTTAGTTCAAAAAAAGGGTGCATGTTGATTCCAAAATTGACACCAACAATTAAAAAATGGGCAAATTGAGAGCTCATTTCTCGTTGTTTCGAATTGCACATACACAACAGTTGAGTGATATTTTTTTATACAACTCTTCTTGTTTTTTCATACAAGCTTCTTCTTTATCTTACAACAATTCAAAAATTACCAATATGGCTAACTACAACTCTTCTTGTTTACCTTCTTTACCATGCACTACGACCACCAACGATTCAAAAACATGCAATATGGCCACCAATATTTACGCTTAAAAAATTAGCTTCTTTTTGTAAAATCAATATGGGCACCCACAATTCCAAAAAATACATTTTTTTCTTTTCGACATCACCATGGCTCATTTTTTCTAGCTTTCATATCAATTTTGACAAATTTGACTACGTTTACTTGTCTTAAACAAACATTTGTAAAAAGAAAACAATAAGAAAATAACAAGCACACCATGATTATAACGACAATAACATAGATAGATAGTAGTTCTTGGTGCCCACCCTAGTTCTTACATAAAACATGATATAACACGACAGAGATAAAGAGTTCATGATACAACCAACAACAATACATAGAAATATAATAAAAGCCCAAACACACTAGGGCAAGACATGCGTCACGAGACCTAACACACTAGGGCACCGTCTTCACTTCTCCTCCTCCTGGCCATTCTCTCCGAGATAGTACGAGAGGCTGTGGATGTCGCCGTTGGGGAAGATGGACGCCACGTTGGTGAAGAAGTTGTACGTCGTGAATGCGATGAACTCCTGCCCACAGAAAAACACCTGGCCGAGCAGGTAGTAGGCATCAAAACGGTTGGTGAAGATGGCGCGGTAGCCTGTCGTCTTCGCGCCGGCATATGGACACAGTTCCTCGAGGCGGAACATCCTCTCCGAGCCCACCGGGAGGTGGTGATAGCCCGCACGGAGAAACCCCTCGGCAAGCTCACGAGGACCCCTCCATGGCGAGATCGCCCACTCGTGGAGCTCACAATCGACGACGACTCCGGTTGGGTACCGCCTCTCCGGCACGGTGGGTGGCAAGAGGAAGGTGGGGGCGTTGTACTGCATCTTCTCCTCGCCTAGCTACTCTTCGAGACTGCTTTCGAGTAAGGTGAAGAAGAGAAGGGGCGGCACAAATGGAAGTTGTGGAGAAGAGATAGAGGGTTGGGGGGTATAAATAGGGGAGGATGAGCCGTGTTGCTACGAACCGGCACGGCTTGTCGATCGGTATGCCTTGGCTGCTTTAATTCGCCATCCACTAAAACAATTGGTATGCCACGCGTTCATGGCTCCTCTGAATCGATGCGACTGGACCGAAAAGGCTGAGACGATGCAACGCTCTTAAACGCGGAGACGCGTGCGAGAAGAGATGAACTAGCGGCAGCGACCGTCTCTGCGTACGTGGATGCGCGGCTCGACCGTGTCTGTGTTCGTGGCTGCATCGTGGCAGATGAGCGGCGCGGCAGCGACTATCCCGGCGTCCGTGGCTGCATCGTCATGTCGCGTCCATGGCTGCATCGTCGCTGCGAGAATGCAGCAAAGCTGCGTCCAGGGCTGCATCGTGGCTGAGAGCATGCAGCAAAGCTGCGTCTTCCGTGGCGCATCGTGGCAGCGTGGCGCGTCGTGGCGGCGCGCATCGGCGCATGCATGCAGGCACGTCGTGCAGCGGAACATGCATAGCAGGCCTATATCAGGGCAGCGCGCAGCGGTGAATGCATAACAGGCTACGGCGACGCTAAGCACAGGCCCAATAGTCCAGTGGAACCACGGCCCAACGGTCAAACCAGTGTCACCTTACAACACGACCCCACTTGTCAGGTCCAACGGGCGACACAGTCCAAACCAGTGTCACCTTACAACGCGGCTCCACATGTCAGGTCCAACGGGCGACACAGTCCAGCGCGGCCCCACTCGTTAACCAGTTAACGGTCAAACCTTGACCCGACGGCATCCCCCGCTATGAGCATTTCCCAGGGTTTCACACAAGGGAGTGGGTAAAAGTGAGCACAAGCTAAGCTCGTGGGGATGAATGAGTACAACTAAGGAACCAGGGGCACATAAATAAAAATCCCTTGAATTAAATGATGAAGGGATGAGGGAAGCCAAGAAATCTCTTAAAGAGAAGGGTATTAAATCTGAAGATGTGAAGAATCTTCCTCCTATAGAAGAATTATGTAAGCCAATTCCCCATTCATCATAATTGTGGTACACTGTCTCCAACGGTTTGATGATAGAGATATTCCCTACTCTAAACCTCCTGATCAATGCTTAGATGAGTTTGATAACTATATTGTTAAGCAAGATAACTTTAATATGAGAGTGGAAAATCATTTAAATGAGAATTCTCAAGCTATTAGTAAATTCATGATATTGTGGAGAGAACCTCCAATGATGTTAAGATGCTTATTAAACATTTTCATATGGTTCAAACTCAAATTGATCAACTCACTAAGTGCAAAAAGATCTGTTAGTTAATGCATCTAGGGATAAAGAGAAACATGTTTGTGAAGTAACAACTAGAGGAGGTATTTCTACTCAGGATCCTCTATATCCTGAGGGGCATCCTAAAAGAATTGAACAAGATTCTCAACGAGTTAATGAAACTAGTGCTCCTTCTAAGAAAAAGAAGAAGAAACATAAAACTATTGTAGAATCCTCTGAACCTATTAATGATCCAATAGTATATCTATTTCTGATGCTGAAACTGAAAGTGGTAATGAAATAACAATGATAATGATAAGAATGATGCTTCTGATAAAGAAGAAATTGAAGAGGAACCTGAAAAGCATACTAAAGGTAAAAAGTATGGTAAGAGGACTTCATTGCTAAGAAACATGGTAATGAGAGAGAACCTTGGGTCCAAAAGCAAATGCCTTTTCCTGCTAAGAAACTCAAATCAAAGGAAGAACACTATAATAAATTTTGTGATTGGATGAAACCTTTGTTCTTGCAAATTCCTTTGACTGATGCTATTAAATTGCCTCCTTATTCGAAGTATATGAAAGATATTGTTTCTAACAAGAGGAAAATTCCCAATGAGGAAATTTCTACATGCTTGCTAATTATTCTTTCAATGGCAAGGTTCCAAAGAAGCTTGGAGATCCAGGTATACCAACCATTCCTTGTTCCATCAAAAATAATTATGTTAGAACTGCTCTATGTGATTGGGAGCAGGAGTTAGTGTTATGCCTTTCTCTCTTTATAAGAGACTTTATCTTGATAAGCTGATACCAACTGATATATCTTTGCAAATGGCTGATAAATCTACTGCTGTTCCTGTTGGCATTTGTGAGGATGTCCCTGTTCAAGTGGCTAATAATTGTTTGATTTTAACTGATTTTGTTGTGCTTGAAATGCCTGAAGATGATAATATGTCTATTATTCTTGGGAGACCTTTTCTAAATACTGCAGGTGCTGTTATTGATTGCAATAAAGGAAAAGTAACTTTCAATGTGAATGACAAAGACATACTGTTTATTTCCCCAAGAAAGTGGACAAAGTTTATGGAGTTAATACAATTTCTAATTTTAGAACTATCAAAGTGGGAAGTATTGATTGTCCTATATATGATCATCAAGAAGGATATCAAAACATTATGATTGGATCCATATCAATACAATTCAAGGTAACATGATTGTCATGATGTTTAATTCATTTGTGGCATATAAAATTTATTTGGTGGCAAGACTTGATCAACCTTGTTAACAAATACATTTTATATACATGAAGGTGCTAAACAACATTTTATTTCTCATCCTTGTCTTACCTACTGTATTGTTGTTTAGTTTGTAAAAGTTTAGCTGAGTTAGATTTTGAAAATCATTTTTCTGCCCTGATTTTATTATCTTAAGTACCCAGAAATTGTCCAAATTGAAAGTTCTCAAAAATTTATAAAAATTATACACTGGTCCTATTTTTGAAAGAGCAACATGGGAGTGCCTGGAGCTGACCAGGGGGCCCACCATGCCACCTCACCACTGGTGGCGCGGCAGGCATCTGGCCGCGCCGTGGCATGGTGAGGGCCCCACCTGGCCCTCCACTCACTCAGCCACCTACCACTCTTTCTCTTTCACGACCAAACACATTTTCTCTGCTCAAACCCGTGTTCTTGCTGTTCTTGCTCGCGATTTTCGATCTCCTTGCTCAGCCCATCTCTGCTGCTGAGATTTGGGGCATTTGTTCTCCGGTATGTGACTCCTCCGAATATCCAAGTAGAATTTTGTTTAGTGGAGTATTTCTTGAGTATTTTGCTGCTGTAGGTGACATGTTAAGTGAGTTTGCATGCTTGTTCTATGTTAGAATAATTAGTTTTGATGCATGTTTAATCCTCTAGCAAGTTCTATAGTAGTTCCCTTCATTTAGATGTCTCAAAATCAATTTTTATATGTTTGCCAAAAATTTCAGAAAAGGAAGATGCATAACCACACCTATGGAGAGATCTTTGAGAGGGATTCGCAAAGGGTGGCAAGACCTCCAAGGGCAGCCACTCGAGTTAGGCATCCTACAATGAAGATCTCATTGCACCAAGCATTGGCGATGAGAGGGATGATGGAGTTCCAAACCCATCATCTTTCCCATGCCCTAACTTTTTGCATGATGCAGGGCTCCTTGATGATTTCTTGTTCCTTGTCCAGAGGGTTTGACTACATAATGGAGGATGAAAGCCACCAATATTATACGCTCACCAAAACTTTTGTTGAGAGTTAAATTTGGCAACATCCTACAAGCCAACCATTGGATTTAAGATTTATGATAGCCTGTTTCCATGACTTTGGATAACTTTTGTGCTGCCATAGGTATTGCTCCTTCAGGTACAGCGAAGAGGATTCAAGGACGCCCCAACGATTTGCTGGAACTTTACCGAGGGGTGACCAATGATGATGACCGCACCGCCCAGCGCGGCAAGATAAGGAACATTCAGCTCCCGCCATTAGATACTTTGCTTATTATCTTGCTACTAGCATCCTTGGTAGGGAGAACACAGCAACATTTCTAATTATCATCTTGCTTTTTGGCTGCTGCACTTACTGGTAACACATCTTATAATCTTGGTGCTCTCATCGCTCGTCGCTTAGCTATGGGTGGACCCATCTATGGAGGGATAGTTGCCTCGCGAGTTATAGCATATCTAGGCCTTCCTGTTGATCCTAGTGATGAGTTGCTAACCCCTTTCAGGCTCGACCTTGCTGCTATGAAAGATCATAAATTTGTTACAGCTAAATCTCGTGCAGGAAGTCTTTTTATAGAGTTTTGTTCACTGACGGGGACGAAAGGAAAGTTCCTTTGCCCCAGCCCGAGTTGTTCAGTATTCGCAGGAGGTCGTGGTCGCGCTCAAAGGAGGAGTTGGACGAGCAGTTGCGCCTGCTTGGCTTTCACCAGCAGCACGACTCCGAGGACACGACACCCTCTGAGGACTACACCGTCACTACCCGGTGCGTCCTCCAGTTCGTATCAGGACGAGGACCCTTCTTCGTCGTACTATGGAGGCGCCACTTCCTGGGCGCCATGGGGTTGATCTCCACTTAGGCCAAAAGCCTAAGCTTGGGGGGAGGTATACCGACATCTCACTCATTTATACATCATGTTCTGTCGGTACTTTGTATATCCATGTTTCGATTTTCTTTCTTTCTTTTTGTTGTTTCTTGTTTGCTTTTGCTTTAAAACACAAAAAGACCAAAAATATTTCTGTTGTTTCTCTTTATTTGTTTCTTTAAGTCCTAGTATTAGTTTGCTTATTTTAAATTCGGTTGTTATTCAAAAATCCAAAAATATTTTGCTTTATTGCTTGTTTTCTTTTGTCTTGTTTTAAATTCGAAAAACCCAAAAATATTTGTTGTTCTTCTTCGGTTTTGTATAGTTTGCTGCAGAGTTCGACACCTTCCGTGACTCCAGTGGAGCTTGGTTATCATTTCATATCATTCAAGCCACACAAGTGAAAAGCAATAATGACGATTTACGAGATTCGAGTTGGGGTGAGAGGCTGGTATGAACTCTATTTGTTTTCATTTTTGTACATATACTCATCCATGTGAGCATGCTTAGTTGGTTCATGTGAGGTATATGTTATTTAGTGGATGCTTAGTAGTTCATGTTCTCTTATGATCAGTTCCAATTTATTAATAGTGGGTAGCATGTTATATTGATGTTTGCTTGCATTGTTCTATTCATAAAAGGGTATGACACTGTGGTATCCTCCTCTGAATGATTCATTTGAATTGACTTGGCACATGCTCACGCATGCATATGACTGAAAAACAAAAAGTCAATTAAGCCTTGATGATTTATTTTGCCTCAGAGTTCTTGTATCACTTTTATGCCTCCGTTAATTTTGTTTTGTCGCAAGCATGATTATGACGGTTATTGCTCTCTTGATTGTCGCTTCCCAGTCTATTGCTAGCCTCCACTTGTACTGAGCGGGAATGCTGCTCGTGCTTCCAAATCCCTGAAAACCAAGTTATTCCAAAGAGTCCACTATAAATTCCTATGCATGGTATTTCAAACCATTCAAGTAAATTTTCATGTGCTACCTTTAAAACCTTCAAATTACTTCTCATTTTGTGACACTGTTTTTAGCTCATGAGGAAGTAGTAGTTGGGTTTGTTATCTTCCATACTAAATTAAGTACCCCGACTTGCATGCTTCATCTGCTTGTCACTAATTTTGCAAAGAGCTGGTTAGACCATTATAACATCAAAAAGCTAAAACAATAAAATAGACACTCCTCCATGGTATGTGATTGCACCCGAGGATTCGGTTAGCCATGGCTTGTGTAAGCAAAGGTTGGGAGGAGTGTCAAACTATATATAAAGTGCATGCTATAAATGCTTAATATCAACATCTCGGAACCGCTCTCAACTTGTTTAGTATGGAAGATAACAGAAACTCTATTGCCATTCGTTGACAGGAACAACCACCTCCCAAAACAATTTTACTTCTGTTTTAAAAATAAAAAGCTCTAGCACATGTTAATCCCTGCTTCCCTCTGCGAAGGGCCAATCTTTTATTTTCATGTTGAGTCACCATCCTTTCTTTGAGCACCTTCTCGAGAGCATAGTTGTCATTCTTAGTGTAATGTGCTTGTCCCAGAATGCGGTTAACTGTGGTATAACTTTGATGCTTTTATCTTTGATATCTTTACTTCTAGTCTTCCCTTGAACTTCAGAGGTGCCTGGGCATTTATGTTTTGCTGTACAAATACGGGCAAGCGAGATACCACCTTATCATATCTATTATGAGCATTGCAATCTTGCAGATAGATATGTTTCATGTTGTTTGTTATTAGTATGTTGGCATCTTTTCATGGTTTACATGGCTATTAGGTGACATTATTTGCATACATCTTATTATGAATTGCCTAAGCATTTGTCCATATAGTGAGAATTATACATCATATGAAGCAAATGTGTTCGTGAAAGTTTCTTTTATCGCACTCAGTTGTTAACTGAATTGCTTGAGGACAAGCAATAAGCTAAGCTTGGGGGAGTTGATACGTCCAAAACGTATCTACTTTCCCGAACACTTTTGCTGTTGTTTTGCCTCTAATTTGTGTGTTTTGAATACAACTAACACGGACTAACGCTGTTTTCAGCAGAATTGCCCTGGTGTCTTGTTTTTGTGCAGAAATCAACTTTCGGGAAAATCCCCAGAAAATATGGCAAATCCCCTATTTTATCAGAAGACCCACGGTGCCAGAAGATGAGACGGAGGGGGCAACGAGCCGCCCTCACCACGTGGCGGCGCGGTGGGCCCTGGGCCACGCCACCAGGTGGTGAGCCGACTCGGCCACCCCCTCGCGTCCCCCTCTCGGCTACTTAAAGCCTCTGACCTAAAAACGCCGGGGGATCGACCATATTTCCAGAAACTCTCCAGAGCGCCGCCGCCATCGAAAACCCTATTTGGGGACCAGAAACTCCGTTCTGGCACTCCGCCGGGACGGGAATTGGAGGAGATCATCATCACCGACGCCCCTCCATCAACCATCCATGTTTCCCCATCCATGTGTGAGTAATTCCCGATGTAGGCTGAAGGGGATGGTAGGGATTGGATGAGATCGTTCATGTAATAGCTATAAGATTGTTAGGGCATGGTGCCTAGTATCCGTTGTTAGTACTTTATGTCATTGTTGCAACTTGTTATGATTAATGCTTGTCACTTAGGGCCCGAGTGCCATGATTTCAGATCTGAACATGTTATTGTATCATGAGGATAATCATTGTTTTAGATCATATCTGCAAGTTGTATACACATATTATTGTCCGAAACCCGAGGCCCCGAAGTGACAACAATTGGGACAACCGGAGGGGATGGCTTTGATGTGAGGATCACATTTGTTCACGGAGTGTTAATGCTTTGCTCCGGTACTTTATTAAAAGGAGTACCTTAATTACCAGTAGTTTCCCTTGAGGCCCCGCTGCAAACGGGCTGGTAGGACAAAAGATGTTGTGCAAGTTTCTCATTGCGAGCACATACGACTATATAGGGAACACATGCCTATGGTTACTTAGTACTTGGATGCTTTATCTTTATTTATCTGCAAATGCCTATGTCTTGATTATTATATGAATTATCTTATCCATGCAACGCCCGTTCATCCATCCCTATGCCTACAGTATTTTCATCCTGCTGTCTACTGCAATCACTACTGTTGTCTTTATTTCACTACTGCTACTGCTATAAAACTGTTGCTACTGATAAACTGTGTCGAGCAAGTCTATTTCCAGGTGCAGCTGAACTGACAATTCGGTTGTTAAGGCTTATAAATATTCTTTGGCTCCCCTTGTGTCGAATCAATAAATTGGGGTTTACTTCCCTCGAAGACTGTTGCGATCCCCTATACTTGTGGGTCATCAGATGGTAAGGTGTAGTTACTCTGTGGTTTCTTACACCATACTTGTTCCGGAGCTTCTCTAACTGTTCATTGTTGAAATGACCTCCACCATCACTGATCACTACTCTTGGTACTCCAAATCTTAGGAAAATGACAGTTTTGAAGAATTTGCAGACAGCTTTTGAGTCAGCACTGACAGTGGGTGTTGCTTCAACCCATTTGGACACATAATCCACTGCAACTAGTATACGCTTGTATCCATTTGATGATGATAAAGGACCAACAAAATCTACTCCCCATACATCAAACAATTCCACTTCCACAATTCCCTTCCGTGGCATTTCATTTCTTCTTGATATTTTTCCAGTTCTCTGACAGAGATCACATTGCTTGATATAATCATGTACATCTTTGAACAGGTTAGGCCAGTAGAATCCAGCTTGTAGGATTTTTGCTTGGGTCTTCATAACTCCAGCATGGCCTCCATACATGCTTGCATGGCATTGGTACATAACATCACTGATTTCTTCAGCTGGCACACATCTTCTCACAATTCCATCTGCATAGTGCTTGTACAGGAATGGCTCATCCCAGTAATAACTTTTTGCATCATGCATGAACCTCTTTTTCTGCTGGTAAGACATATCTGCTGGCATAATTTCACAAACCAGATAATTCACAATATCTGCATACCAAGGAGAACTAGCACTTACTGCCATTAGCTGCTCACCAGGCATTCTATCTTGTATTTCTCTGCCTTCTGGACAACTGATTCTTGACAGGTGATCTGCCATTGAATTTTCAGACCCTTTTTTGTCCTTAATTTCAATATTAAATTCTTGCAGCAAGAGAATCCATCTTATCAGCCTAGGCTTAGCATCCTTTTTGCTATCTTATTGCTGCATGATCTGTGTAGACAATACTCTTGTGTCCAACAAGGTAAGGTCTAAATTTATCAAATGCAAACACTATTGCTAGCAATTCCTTCTCAGTAGTTGTGTAATTGACCTGAGCATCATCTAGTGTTCTACTGGCATAGTAGATCACATGCACAACTTTCTCTTTCCTCTGACCAAGTACTGCTCCTACTGCAAAATCACTTGCATCACACATCAGCTCAAATGGTATTGTCCAGTCAGGTGGCTGCACTATTGGAGCTGTAACTAGAGCTTCTTTTAGCTTGTTGAAGGCTTGCATACATGCTTCATCAAACACAAATGGCACATTATGATTCAGCAAGTGTGTAAGTGGTTTTGCAATGTGAGAAAAATCCTTGATGAACCTTCTGTAGAAACCAGCATGTCCCAGGAAACTCCGTATTCCCTTCACATTTTCAGGAGGAGGTAGTTTAGCAATTACATCTACTTTTGCTTTGTCCACTTCTATTCCTCTAACAGACACCAAATGACCAAGCACAATGCCCTCAGTTACCAAGAAGTGACACTTCTCCCAATTTAAGATCAAATTTTGTTCAGAGCATCTGTGTAATACTGATGTTAGATTTTTCAGGCAAGTGATGAAATCTTTTCCATATACTGTGAAATCATCCATGAATACTTCCATGATCTTCTCAATTTGATCAGAGAATATAGACATCATACACCTCTGAAATGTGCCAGGTGCATTACACAGTCCAAATGGTAATCTCTTGTAAGCAAATGTTCCATATGGGCAGGTGAATGTTGTCTTGTCCTGGTCAGATGGATGGATGGGTATTTGCAGAAACCCAAAATATCCATCTAGATAGCAATAGAATTTCTGACCAGCAAGCCTTTCCAGCATCTGATCCATAAATGGCAAAGGAAAATGATCTTTCCTAGTTGCCTTATTCAGTTTTCTGAAGTCATTGACCATTCTCCATCCAGTAACTGGTCTTGTGGTCATTAATCTACCTTCATCATTTTCTACCACTGTATAACCTCCTTTCTTAGGAACAATATGTATAGGGCTCACCCACTCACTGTCAGAGATGGGTAAATCATTCCTGCCTTTAGCAATTTCAGGACTTCCTTTTTCACTACTTCTTGCATTGCTGGGTTTAGTCTTCTCTGTCCTTCTCTAGTTGGTTTACTGCCATCTTCTAAATGTATTCTGTGAGAATAGACTTTCTCATCAATTCCTCTGATATCATCAATAGAGTATCCTATCACATTCTTGTACAATCTCAACACTGACAACAAGCTTTCTTCTTGTTCATTGTCCAAAGCAGAACTGATTATTACTAGATGTATCTTTTCTTTCTCAAGGAATATGTATTTCAGATGAGATGGTAATTCTTTCAACTCTACTATAGAATTGTGAGCTGGTTTGAGAGTTTCAATTCCTACAACATCTGCATCTTTTTCACACAGAGATATTCCACACGGCTCCTGAGGATTAGAACTATCTGCTGTCAAAACCACGTGTGCTTCAGGTTCTTCTGACTGCATTTCTTGTAGTGTGTCCAAGACACTTTGGTCTATTACATCAATGGACTGGCATTGCTCCAGTATGTTTGGCAGGTAAGATGCATGCTTCATGCTGAACTCGGCCTGTTCAGAACCAAACTGCAGCTTCAGAGTTCCACCTTTTACATCTATTATTGCTCCAGTTGGTGCCAAGAATGGCGTGCCTAGTATCATGGATTCAGAATTGTCTTCCATCTCTAGTACCATAAAATCAACTGGATAAGAAAATTTTCCAACTTGTACTAGCACATCTTCAAGGATCCCAGCTGGTTGCCTCAGTGTTCTATCAGCTAACTGCAAAGTCATTGATGTAGGCTTCAGAACTCCTAACTGCAATATTTGACTGACAGCCAGAAGTAAAACACTAACTGATGAACCCAAATCACACAATGCTATGAATGTTCTCTTTCCTACAACACAAGGGATGCTAAAATTCCCTGGATCACCAAGCTTCTTGGGCATATAATTCAGTATGACAGCACTGCAGTCTTCTGTCAGAGCAACAATTTCTGGATCATCCAAGCTTCTCTTCTTTGTTATCAGGTCTTTGAATTTTTTTGCATAAAAGAGGATGTGTAACACTGCATCTAGGATGGGTATTGTGATTTGAACTTCCTTCATAGTTTCTAGGAACTTAGCATACTGCTTTTCATCCTTTGTTTTCTCCAATCTTTCAGGAAATGGGATTTTTTTGTAACACAGACTTTTCTGATGCAGGTTTTTCCACAGTGTTGTCTGGTTTTTCAGTTTCAGTTGCAGGCTGTACTGCGGTTTCTGGCTCTGCCACCTTCTCTTCTAGGACAAATTCTTGTCTAATTGTTTGCTGAGTATGAACTCTTCTCTGTGGTGCTACATAAGGGACAGCTGGGGGTGTTTTGAGCACTGGTTCAGTGTTCACCCCACTTCTAGTGGTGACAGCATCTACAACATTGGTAGTGGATATGGCACCACACTGTTTTGGATTCTTCTCTGCTTGAGCTGGCAGCTTGATTTCAGGCTGATTGCCTGGAGTATTAGAGATTCCAGCTGTTAGTTGATGCATTGTTTTATAAAAAAGCTCAGATTGCATCTTCATTATTTCCTGCATACCACTGAACATTTCTTTCTGCAGCCTCATCATTTCATTTTGATACGGCATAACTAACCGCAGTGTAGTTTCCCAATCTTTCACGATACCAACAAGCGCAGCTCGTATAAGAGATTAATCAAGAACCAGACTTACAATCTGTAAGATGCAATTCCGGCCAGAACAACAAGCAAACCCCAGCAGTCGTGGGAATTACTTGGACGATCCTTCAAGAATCACGCAGCGACTAGAGGAGCAACGCCTCCAATCCTCACGCACAGCAACAAATCCACGATGGGATCTTCAACTCGAACACCAGATTTGCCGCCGCACAAACATGGCGATTTTCTTTATTTTTACTCAACTCGAAAATAATAACTTGTCTGCCCTAATACATGACTGAACAGGTCCTATATATATCGTGCATGCAAGCACCACTCACGACCGGACTCAACTCTAATTTAAATGGACCCCAAGCTGACTCGGTAACTCCAAAGCCAGCCCAACTAAACAAAAGTAGCGCTGGCCCTTTTATATCTCACGCAGGAGATCACAGAAGAGACCAGAAACATAACTGAAATAGCTGACATTATAAGACAAAACTCGATGCTACCAGCTAGGAAATTATTAAGAAGCACTAGTATACTCTGGGGTCAGCTTCACTTGAATCTTGCCAACCATTACGTACTTGTTGCAAGGAGTCCTGAACGTAGGGTTTATTTCATCTGGTGCAACTAGCTGAATTGGAACATCTGCAAGACAAGTATTTGTTGCCTCCTCACCGTAAACAACAGCAGGTTGTTTCTTTGTATCATTGCGCCTTGCAGGAACCACCTACTTCTTCAAAGACAAAATTATATTATTTGTAGGTGATGTCGTATCATCCTCCCTCCCTTGAAAGGAAACCATCCTCAGTTTCGACCTATGCCTTGCAGCCTTTTTATTGAACACCTCGACGGCACACTTGATATCTTTTGCATCTTTGGGAAGAAAAGCGTAGACTTGCTATTGCTTGTAGAAGCATTCTGCTGATTAGCCTGATTTTGCTGTGGCTGTTGTTGTTGCTGTTGGTACTGCATATTAGCTTGAGGTCTGAAATTTTGCTGAGATGTTTGAGCATAATGTGGCTGAGCTGCTTGAGGGTAACTCTGCTGAGCCGCATTCTTGTATGATAAATTGAGATGGTTTCTCCAAGCAGGGTTGTAGCTCTGAGAAAAAGGGCCTTGATTCTGAGTATAATTCACTTCTGCCAGTTGGTTATCTGTGGGTACAAACAGAGTACACTCTTGAGGTGAATGCCCTTCATTTCCACAAATGCGACAAGTGGCAGAAACTTGGTTGACGGGCACTATTGCCTTACTGTTCTTCTCTTGCATAAGCTGAGATATCTGAGTTGTGAAACTATCAAGTTTTGCTTCCAGAGCACCCTGACCATTTGGATGAACTGTTCTCTCATTGGTCCAAGAGAAATTATGAGAAGCCATACTCTCAATTAATTATGTAGCTTCATCTAGTGTCTTGTTCATAATTTCTCCACCAGCAGCTGAAACAATAAAAGCTCTGGTCTGTTTAGTGAAACCCTTATAGAATGTATGTAGAATTAGTGATACGTCTCCAATGTATCTATAATTTCTTATGTTCCATGCTTGTATTATATCAATTGCTACATGTTTTATTCACACTTCATGGCATTTTTATGCATTTTCTGGGACTAACCTATTAACAAGATGTCACAATGCCAGTTCCTGTTTTCTGCAGTTTTTTGTTTTAGAAAAGCTGTTCTGCAAATATCCTCGGAATTAAACGAAACAAATTGTCAGGTTCCTATTTTTCCCGACACGATCCAGAAGTCCGAAGGAGAGACGAAGGGGGGCACCGAGGCGCCGTCCCCACCCCATGGCGCGGGTGGGCCCCCTGCCGCGCCGCCATGTGGGGAGCGGGCCTCGTGCCTCCACCGACATCTCCCCTTCGCCTATTTATTCTCCCCGAGGCGAAAACCCTAAAATACCGAGCCATATTTCCATAAAACATCCGTTGCCGCCGCCGCCGTCAACCCTAACTCGGGGGGTTCCTGAAGCTCTTCCCGGCACCCTGCCGGAGAGGGGAATCATCACCGGAGGGCTCTACATCGCCATGCCTGCCTCCGGAGTGATGTGTGAGTAGTTCATCTTTGGATTATGGGTACATAGCAGTAGCTAGATGGTTATCTTCTCCTTTTGTGCCATCATGTTTAGATCTTGTGAGCTGCCTATCATGATCAAGATCATCTTATTGTAATGCTACATGTTGTGTTTGCTGGGATCCGATGAGTATTGAATACTATGTCAAGTTAATTATTGATCTATTATATATATGTTGTTTATGATCTTGCATGCTCTCCATTATTAGTGTAGGCTTTGGCCAAGTTTATGCTTGTAACTCCAAGAGGGAGTATTTATGCTAGATAGTAGGTTCATGCCTCCATTTAATCTGGGACAGTGACAGAAAGTTCTAACGTTGTGGATGTGCCGTTGCTACTAGGGGTAAACAACAATGCTTTGTCTAAGAATATTTGTATTGTTTACATTATGCACCATACTTAATGCAATTGTCTGTTGCTTGCAACTTAATACTGGAAGGGGTGCAGATGCTAACCTGAAGGTGGACTATTTAGGCACAGATGCATGCTGGATAGTGGTCTGTGTACTTTGTCGTAATGCCCAAGTAAATCTCATAGTGATCATCATGACTTGTATATGCATTGTTATGCACCTCTTATTTTGTCAATTGCCCAGCTGTAATTCGTTCACCCAGCATGTTATATTTTATTATGGAGAGACACCACTAGTGAACTGTGGACCCCGGTCCATTCTTTTACATCTGAAATACAACATACTGCAATCATTGTTCTTTTTCATTCTCTACAAGCAAACATCATTTTCCACACTATACGTCTAATCCTTTGTTTTCAGCAAGCCGGTGAGATTGACACCCTCACTGACTCGTCGGGGCAAAGTAGTTTGATTGTCTTGTGTGCAGGTTCCAAGTCAACCATCAGGAACTCTACCTCCCTTTCGACGCCACGAGTTTTCTGACGCCGTTGACACCTTCAGAACATCGCCGACTTCCTACTGGTTCGATAACCTCCGTTTCTTACAGAGGAAGACTTGCTGCTACACTCATCAAACCTTACACTTGAGGTCTCCTGACGAACGTGTGCTTTACACGCATCAAGCAAGTTTTCTGGCGCCGTTGCCGGGGAAGTCGAGTTGCTTCTGCAAGGGGAGTCTCTCACTTCCAATCTCTTTACTTTGTTTTTGTCTTCTTATTTTATTTTTATTTTGTCTTGTTTACTTTCTTCATATCAAAAACAAAAAAATTAGTAACTTGCATTCATCTTTATTTTTCGGCCACTTGTTTTTATTATTCATCATGCTGCTCCCTAAGTTTGTTTTAAAAGATGTACTGGTAGGAAGTGGGTCTATCATTGGAAGGATAACATTGAAGATTTTTTGTCATGTTAGCAAACTGAAAGATTTTGAAGACAATCCTTGGTAGAACTTGCCCCTAATTATGAAATTGATGCTGCCTCTTTAGTCCACATGCTTGAAGCTAGGTTTGTTAACCTTAATCCTATAATGCAGCAAATTTAAACTTCATGATATGGAAGAGGGCGAAAAGAAGGATTTTGTTTTAGAAACCCTTCTCAAAGAATTTGGTGATGTCGCTGGTGAAGCTAGAAAAGTTTTTATGCGATATAAGATGCTTGGTTATTACATTGATATTGCTAATATACTTGAAAAATTAGAGAAGGAGAGATTCAAGTACACTAATGAAACTAGTTATGAGGAGAGGGTAAAATACCAATTCCTTTTAAGCTTGTAGGAATGCATGAGGCATTAGAAAAAAACTTTAATTGGATTGTGCCTGAAAATTTATTTGATGAGGATAGTTTGCCTAAAAGTAATGAAAGGGAGTCTCTGAAACTTACATAGATAAAATACAATGCATCGTTGAGAAAACTTCTAATCTTTCCGTTGATATTTCTTCTCTTGAGAACACTTGATTTTCACTTTCTGCGCCTAGCTGAAAGGCGTTAAAGAAAAGCGCTTATGGGAGACAACCCACCTTTTTATTTTCTGTCATTTTATTTTATTTTGAGTCAAGGTGTTGCTTACTTCTGTAACAACTCCTTTGTATCTTTATTTTATTGCATTGTTGTGCCAAGTAAAGTCTCTAGTTGAAAGTTGATGCTAGATTTGGATTTCTGCGCAGTGACAGATTTTTGCTGTCCACCGTTTTGAGCTGTATTCACTCCAGAAAAATCGAAAAATTCTGAAAAAAATCACGCATGATCCTTATATATGTACGCAACTTTCATTAGTTTTGATTTTTCGCATCTGAGCAAGTTAAGTGCCTCGAAAAAATTCGTCTTTCCAGACTGTTCTGTTTTTGACAGATTCTGCCTTTTATTTTGCATTGCCTCTTTTACTATGTTTGATTGGATTTCTTTGCTCCATAAAACATCAGTGGCTGTAGTTAATGTCCAGAAGCATTGGTAATGATTGTGTCACAGTAGAACATGTGAATTTTTGATTATGCACTAACCCTCTAATGAGAATTACTTTGAGTTTGGTGTGGCGGAAGTTTTCAAGGAGCAAGCGAGAAGGATGATATGATGTGATCAAGAAGAGTGAAAAGCCTAAGCTTGGGGATGCCCCCGTGGGTCACCCCAGCAATATTCAAGAAGACTCAAGCGTCTAAGCTTGGGGATGCCCAAGGCATCCCCTTCTTCATCAACAACTTATCAGGTCATCTCTAGTGAAACTATATTTTTATTCTTCCACATCTTATGTATTTTACTTGGAGCGTCTGTGTGCTTTTATTTTTGCTTTGTTGTTTTTATTTTCTGAATAAGTTGGATCCTAGCATTCTTGTGTGGGAGAGAGACACGCTCCGCTTTTTCATGTGAATACTCATATTCTTCACTTATATCTTTTGAGTATTCTTATCTAGCTACTGCTATGCTTTTAGCTCCTGTTTTTCATGCATCTCTTTTAGAGCTGTTAATTCTTGTGGAAAGTACTCTCTTGTTTCATTTGTAAATTACTTGGAGAGTTGCTTGGTTGATGTGTTGGTTCAGAAAATGTTGCATGTGGTAGTGGTATAATGAATAACTTGCATAATCTTGTAGATCATTGAACTTTGATAACTTGATTCTTTGCAAACGTTTTGAGATATTTAGATGGTAAAGCTTGCTGGTTAGTTAAGTTAAAATCATTAGTGGATTGTTGTCTTTAAGCTTGTACCGTACTACAAACTCTACTAAAATTGTTGAAGGTGTAGTTGGACTTGATAGCTTTCCATGTCTAAAAGTGATTCGTAATAACTAAGTTGTGCTGAAGGTCGAGGGATCTAGCGGGGTACTTGTACCGCCGTGAACGGCCCTTCTTGGAGTGAATTTTAATCATGCTCTTAATGTTGAACCTGCTAGTTGTTTGCAATAAGCTTGTGAGTTCTTTTTGACTAATGTTAAGCTACGGTTTTTGGCACTTCCACCATCCAAATTTGCTAGCCTCTTCGGTGCTGTGCATTGCCTTCTGCTCACATTGAGAGTTGTGCATACTTCGCCAGTACATCCAAACCCGTGGGAGGACTTTCTCTTGTTCTCCTACACATAAGCCCATACATCTTCCTCAAAACAGCCACCATACCTACCTACCACAGCATTTCCATAGCTGTTCCGAGATATATTGCCATGCAACTTCCATCTTACATTACATGACTTGTTGTCATTTATCATTTATATATTGCTTTGCATGATTCTATACAGCTGATGTGCGGTTTACCCATGTTACGCTAGATCATTGCACATCCTGCTACACTGGCAGAGGCATACAGTTTCATACATCATGTTTTGTTCATTATGAGTTATTTGTACCAAAAAGTGTGTTGTCATATTAGGATGTTGCCCCTAAAAGTGAAAAGAGCCATGGAGGCCATCGAAAAGAGAAACAGAAAAAGAAAAAAATAGAAAAGAGAAAAAAAAAAAAAGAAAAAGGGGGCAACATTACTATCCTTTATCCACACTTGTGCTCATGTTTCAGCACCTGCAGTATTCATAGTCATCATTTGTGCTCATGTTTAGCACCTATACTCCATGTGAGAGAGTTTTCATGTTTTACTAGTATAACTATGTGGGGAATTTACACTATAGAACTTGGGTTGTATATTCCAATGATGAGCTTCCTCAAAAATGCTCTAGGTCTTCATGAGCAACCAAGTTGGATGCACCCCCACTAGTTCCATTGGAGAGCTTTCATACACATATAGCTCTATGTGCATCCGTTGCATGGCAATCACTACTCCTTACATAGCTTCGATTATAAGACTTCCTCTTGTCTAATGATCACTTATAGCTTTGTGAGACTTTCTTCCTTTGGCCTTCCAAACCCCCATTAATGTTCTTTTAGCCATAACATCCTGGTGCCAATACCAAATGCTTACGCTCACCGGTTGAGTAGACTTCGAAACAGTTGATTCATGACGTTCATGTTTATATTTACTTGACTGAATCCTTCTATGTTATGAAAAATTACTTGATGCTTGGAATTGAAGGATAGAACTCCTACATTGGATACTTAAAACATCTTTAATGAACCTTGTACGGTTTCATGTCTTTAAAGCAATAGTTCATGAAAACTTTTAGCTTGTTTAACTATCTTGCTTTGTTATCTCTTATTGAATATCAATTATAGACTTTTGCTTTGAATGATTTGATCTCAGCTCACATGCTTTACAATATTATTGATCAAGATTATGTGGTAGCATGTCACTTCAGAAATTATTTGTTGTTATCGTTTTACCTACTCGAGGACGAGTAGAACTAAGCTTGGGGATGCTTGATACGTCTCCAACGTATCTATAATTTCTTATGTTCCATGCTTGTATTATACCAATTGCTACATGTTTTATTCACACTTCATGGCATTTTTATGCATTTTCTGGGACTAACCTATTAACAAGATGCCACAGTGCCAGTTCCTGTTTTCTGCTGTTTTTGGTTTCAGAAAAGCTGTTCTGCAAATATCCTCGGAATTGGACGAAACAAATTGCCAGTTCCTATTTTTCCCGACACGTTCCAAAGTCCGAAGGAGAGACGAAGGGGGGCACCGAGGCGCCGTCCCCACCCCATGGGCGGGTGGGCCCCCTGCCCGCCGCCATGTGGGGAGCGGGCCCGTGCCTCCACCGACATCGCCTATTTATTCTCCCCGAGACGAAAACCCTAAAATACCGAGCCATATTTCCAGAAAACATCCGCTGCCGCCGCCGTCAACCCTAACTCGGGGGGTTCTGAAGCTCTTCCGGCACCCTGCCGGAGAGGGGAATCATCACCGGAGGGCTCTACATCGCCATGCCTGCCTCCGGAGTGATGTGTGAGTAGTTCATCTTGGACTATGGGTCCATAGCAGTAGCTAGATGGTTGTCTTCTCCTTTTGTGCCATCATGTTTAGATCTTGTGAGCTGCCTATCATGATCAAGATCATCTTATTGTAATGCTACATGTTGTGTTTGCTGGGATCCGATGAGTATTGAATACTATGTCAAGTTGATTATTGATCTATATATATATGTTGTTTATGATCTTGCATGCTCTCCGTTATTAGTGTAGGCTTTGGCCAAGTTTATGCTTGTAACTCCAAGAGGGAGTATTTATGCTAGATAGTAGGTTCATGCCTCCATTTAATCTGGGACAGTGACAGAAAGTTCTAAGGTTGTGGATGTGCTGTTGCTACTAGGGGTAAAACAGCAATGCTTTGTCTAAGGATATTTGTATTGTTTACATTATGCACCATACTTAATGCAATTGTCTGTTGCTTGCAACTTAATACTGGAAGGGGTGCGGATGCTAACCTGAAGGTGGACTATTTAGGCACAGATGCATGCTGGATAGCGGTCTGTGTACTTTGTCGTAATGCCCAAGTAAATCTCATAGTGATCATCATGACTTGTATATGCATTGTTATGCACCTCTTTATTTTGTCAATTGCCCAGCTGTAATTCGTTTACCCAGCATGTTAGTATTTTATTATGGAGAGACACCACTAGTGAACTGTGGACCCCGGTCCATTCTTTTACATCTGAAATACAACCTACTGCAATCATTGTTTTTTTCATTCTCTGCAAGCAAACATCATTTTCCACACTATACGTCTAATCCTTTGTTTTCAGCAAGCCGGTGAGATTGACACCCTCACTGACTCGTCGGGGCAAAGTAGTTTGATTGTCTTGTATGCAGGTTCCAAGTCAACCATCAGGAACTCTACCTCCCTTTCGACGCCACGAGTTTTCTGACGCTGTTGAGACCTTCAGAACATCGCCGACTTCCTACTGGTTCGATAACCTCCGTTTCTTACTGAGGGAAGACTTGCTGCTACACTCATCAAACCTTACACTTGAGATCTCCTGACGAACGTGTGCTTTACACGCATCAATTAGCCACTGTTCCTGGCCATGATTAGGACACATTCTGATGAGTCCCTGATATCTCTGCCAGGTATCATACAAACTCTCACCATTGTACTGCACAAATCTGGTGATTTTGTCTCTGCACTCAGCTGCTTTGGTGGGTGGAAAATATCTCTCAAAGAAGGCCTGCACCAAATGTTCCCAGGTATCTCTGCAATGAAGTAGTAAAGCATGATACCATATCTTTGCTGTGCTAGACAGAGAAAAGGGGAAAAACTGCATCCTTATTGCTTAAGGGGGCACACCATTGTGCTTGAGGGTGTTGCAATACTCCAGAAAATTCCTGATATGCTCACGTGGACTTTCCAAGGTACTACCTTTGAATGGATTATGCTGCACCATGTTGATCAAGGCAGGCTTGATCTCCCAATTATTTGCCTGAATGGCAGGCATAATAACATCTGCATTTGATATCTGGTCCTTGGGAATCCATAAATCTCTCAGTTTCTTGTCACCCATGTTGAATACTGCATGTCTTTCCTCTGTTTCTTCAACTGAAGATACTGAGGCTGCTCTTCTTCTTGCAAGAAAAGTTCTTTCAGGTTCTGGATCAAATGGAGCTAGAGGTGAATCTTCAGACGACTGCATCAGCAGAATCCAAAAACTGCATAAAGGAGATCGTGTTTCCTCTACACACAGTCACAACCAAGAACTTTTATCAAGGGTTAGTGAATTAAAACCCTAATAACAATTCTAGTTCTCAGATCACAGGACTAAAAGCATCAAAAGCATCTAGATCATGCAAATTTGCTAACAGTTTCACTGAACTCACACAGTCTAGTCTACAACTATTTCAAAGAAACAATCATAAGTCAATCCCCGGCAACGGCGCCAATTTTAATCAGGTGTAGAATTAGGGGGGTTTGTGTTATCGTCTCCACAGGGATCAACAAGTTTATGATGTTGCTAAGGGTTGGCAGAAGCTAAACCAAATCTTCAGGTTTTCAGGTTTCAAACAAGAAAGTAAAGGTTTTAAAGCAAAGGGTTTAAGAACTAGATTTCAGAATTTAACTTGCAGGTTCTTGGTTGTCAATCAGGTCCACTGCAAGGATCCAAGCATGGTTTAGACAGGGAACAAGATTGATCTCAACAGCTTGCAAAGACTAGTCGTACAACCAAGGGTTTTTAGCAGGTTTTAGACAGGAGAAAAATACACAACACAAAGATCACTGCTTTCTGGGTTGTCGGGCCAGATCACGAGTGAGTTAACAAGCAAAGAGAGGCTAGGGACAGAATTATAACACTCAGTTTGCAGGGACTAGCCTTACACACTCAGATCAAGCCGAACAACAAACAGATCAAGTAAATCTTCAGATAAAACAGAGAACTGTGTCACTCAATTCACTGCAGTAGCCAAATATCACAAGCCCTACTTGCAGATGGATGATCTACTAAGTTCACACAGGATTACACAAGAAAGGGGAGAGAAATCTTTGGTTTTGGCTCACAGAAGCCTAGTCGAAGCAGAGGAAGCAGAGGGGTGGAAGTAGAGTTGCAGGTCATGAGCTTCTGGTCACCAAGGCCTTGTACTTCTTCTCCTGATCTCCTTGTTCATCATGTTCTTCTTGTTCTTGCTCTGGTTCTTGGAGTTCTTGATGTTCTTGGTCTCGAGTTGGTGGTGAAAAGGTGTAGTGGAGGTGAGGGAAAAGGTGGAGTGGAGTGGATGGCGAGCTGGCGAACTGGCGAGAGAGAGGGTCTGTGGTGGTGGTGGCTTTATACACCTTTTTCCATTTGTGGTGGAGGTGTGGTACGAGTTGATAAAGAGGGAAGCTTCCTCCTTCTTGCCTCAGCCCATAGTGCACATGGCATGTTTCTCCCTTTTTCACCTTTTTGCCTTTATGCCTTTTGTGGTTTCCTTGATCTCCAAGTTGATCTCCTTTCCCTTTCTATGATTCAAGCATATTTGAATTGCTTCTTATCTTCTCTTGGGGCCTTGTGTTGCTTTGCTTGTGCCTTGCTTCGAATGGTGATGAAGAACTCGAGTTAACTGACAGAAATGATCTCTGTCAGTTACTGTTTCCTTTCTGGTACAGAGATGTTGTTCTTCTTCTAGCTTGATTTCGTCTTGTTGATCATGTCCAACTTCTCTGCTGCATTGGAATGAATTGGATGTTGCTTCATGAATCACTTTTACATTGGATCTTCTGAAGACTATGTGCCTTTGCGCACTGAACTGCAAAGAAGGGTGAAAGCACTGTAAAATGCATATAAATGCAGTTCTGGGAATAGAAGTGATGATATGTTTGAGGTTTTGGGTCTGTGAATTATCCATATAAATTATGGTAATCACCCTTCCTTCCAACGAAGCAGAATAACACACATCCATACAAGCAACTATGTGAAAGCACACTATCAAAAAAAAATGGCTCTAAAAATTAAGTCCAGTTCTATAGTTGTTCGTTGTTTATCTTCAGGAATAGGACAATGTCTGACTAGAGACATCCTTGTTTTAAGATACAAGGCACAAAAGTGCCCAACCTTAAATTAATAAGACCATAGAGTTCCCACATAAGTTGATTACATGATGCGGCATACAACTTAGCCCATCAGAAGCGAACAAGTGCGAAAAGAGCAGCACCAACTAAAACCACACAAACCGGAAGTAAAACACCTAGGATACCGGCTGATAGGGGTGCCACCCTGGCAAGCTAGAGATAACTTGCTGAAAGGAGAGCCACCCCAGCATCACGGAGAAGAGCCTCCAGCCCTACTCGGAGTCCTCGGAGTTCTCGGGCGATTTGTTGTATACAACAGCTTTAGCCTGCCCACCATTGCCTCGAGCCTTGGCCGGTCCTTTGGCTTGGCGCTTAGGCACCACAGCTACAAGAATATAAGAGTTTTGTAGATCACGTCAGCAGGATGCTTAACAATCCTATTTTCAATTGACAGCTTATTGCGAATATTCCATAAGGCCCAAGATTGAGCCACAAATAAAGACCACACCACTCTTCGTGTTTGTCCCGACAAACCACTAAGAATGGCATAGAATTGTGGTAAATTAGCCGGACACCAACGATTCCCTAGGAGTTGTCGCAGCAGACTCCATGCAAATTTTGCCATCGAACAAGAGAAAAACATATGAGATACATCTTCCGCCGCGCCACAAAGAGCACATGATCCGTCTGAAGGCCCCTGCCTAGAGGCGAGTACCTGTCCCGAAGGTAATCTGTCAATAACTAGCTGCCAGGAGAAAATCTTAATTTTCAGAGGAAGTTTCGCCGCCCACACATCCCGGAAGTGTGCCACGGCCGCTCCTTGGGACAGTTTAGCATACATGGATGCAGCCGGAAATTGTCCTGACGCCTCTAACGCCCAGGACACCACGTCCGGTCCCTCTACAACCTGGATCTGATCTATGAGATGCAGTAACTCAACCCATTGAGCTCTGCCTTCAGCGTCTAACGTCCGCCGGAGACGGATTGAATTGGCTAGAACCGCAGGCACCGAAATCTGATGGTTATCACATACAACAAAAATTCTAGGAAATCTGTCTTTGAGAGTATCCGAGCCATTCCACCTATCAAGCCAAAACATAGTTCTCTGGCCGTCACGGATCGAGTGGCGTGCCCCTAACTTGAACAAGTGTTTTAGTTTCCCTAATCTTCTCCGGAGACATCCTTGTTGTATCGTGCGTGTATCCTTACAGGCTTCTCTACGTAAAATGTCTTCCTGTTAAAAAGAATGTCTTTGCGCCGATAATACTAGCACTAAGGTATCTCCAGTCGTCCAAGTAAGACCAACTGAAATCATGATTGATTTGATTGGCCTAGTCTTTATTCGGGGTCGATAACCAAGCCGTGCAAGACAACTCTGCACTTATCCTCTTCAACTCCAATCAAAGGCAGAACCTTCCCAACAAACTATACTGTTACCAACCACCAGCCACGCATCGTTTCAGTGTGCAAATTTGGTGAGGTAATAGTTAGCACCAGATATGTAGCAGTAACTATCAGATTCGCTTTCTGACTCCGTGTGCGTGTGAGACATTATTTCAGTTCTCGTAATGCTTTACATCAAGGTAGATAATATAACCGGCTATTGCTTCAAAAAAATATAGCCGGCTGCTGATTATATGCCATATAGACAAATAGTTGGCTATATACAAATAGTATTTTGTTAATACCTGGTCCACCGTGTACTCTCAAGAAGCCCGTGATGCAGCTAGTTAGTACTAACTTAAAAAACTCATATACTAAAAATGAGATTTTAAAGACGTGTGTTGCACGTGCACAACTACTAGTTAGGGATGAAACCGAGCCCTCTACATGGGCCGGAGTACGTGTTAATATAGGTGTGGAACAACCCCACACATGATATTACAGATGGATACGTATCGAGGTAGGGTACTACTCTATACTCGTACGTATATATGTATTACATGGTTGGTTTAACACCCCTTAATATAAACCTCTAGAAAGGTTGATATTACACCTAAACTCACCTAGATCCTTAACACCTAAAATTTAACACATAATCGGTGGTAAAACCCGTGTACTCTCAAGAAGCTCGTGATGTAGCTGGCTACTAACTTACATCCCACTTTGTGTAAACCTATGTTAGTTAACGTATCTGATGGGCAAACATAAGTGGCATAATCAAAGTGTTTGATACAGGATAGTCGTCTTGACATGGCACACCAGCTGCCCGATGAAACCTAATTAACCAGAAATGATCGAAGTGGCATTGGATGTTGTGATCACACGAACACACGTCTTATGTCCATGCTTGGACAAAAAGCATGCCACAGCCAAGACTGTAACGCCAGAGCAACTGAGCAAGCCTATCAAGAGTCAAATTACACTTGCTGAACTGAATTTGCTATGGAAAATTAATTTATAATCTGCTATACACAAATTGACGAAAAAATCTATATGTGTCTAAAATTAAAGAGGGGTTGACTACAAGGACAGTACCCGTGCATAGGAGCGCGGAACTACGCGCAAAGTGCAACATGACAAACACGTGTCACGCGGAGGCAGCTCCAACTCCAACCACCGATTTTTCTCTTGTTTTGGTCGGTGTTTCTCTTTTCTGCATGTTTTCTGTCTATTTGTGAGTTAATTGGTATATCAAGCAGCGAGAAGTAGTCTAAATGAGTGTAAAATAAATTACTAAGAGCAGGGCAAAACTAAGCAAAAAAAACTAAAAGACATGACATTGAAACTTAGTACACTTTAATGCAGTGGAAAAACTGTGTTCCGAGCGTGACAATATGCATAAGACAATGCAAAATTTACACGACCAAAGATTTTTTATTGAACCCGGCCCGAACAAATAGATTTTTTGTTGAACCCATGCAAGTAGATGGGCTTGCTCAGCTCGTTCAAAAGGCGAGTTTAGCCAACGTGGATGTTGGTGCATTAGCATCGGCCCATGGATTTGCATAAGTCATCGGCGTCTACGGGTGTGTTTGGTTCTGCTTTTCTAACCTGCTTCTGCCGTAGAAAAGTTAAAAGCTAACCAAAGGGGTATTTTTTCAAAGCAGATTCCTGTAGTGTAATTTTCGCAGCAGGTTACCCCCAGCTTTTGCTGCAGTGAAAACCAAAAGCTGATGATAATTACCCACCACTACCCCTCGTAAGTGAATACTGGTTTACTTAGGGTGTGTTTGGTAGCCTGTGCCACCCTGCCCAGCCTATCTCTCCTCATACAAGCCAACTCCATACAAGCTGAGAAGAGATTTTTCAATGTGTTTGGTAGCCTGTATCTGTTGAGACATGCTGAACTAAGATGTTGTTTGTTAGCCTGTATCAGTTGACACAGGTTGAGCTCAGATGTTGTTTGGTAGCCTGTTTCTGAGCTGAGATATAAATAGCACACAAAATAAACCGTTTCAGCAATACTATGACATTCCATCAACAAGACAACAACAAAAGAGGACACTGTATCAACAAAATATCATTTCAGCAATATATAATAAATTCTTGGACCAAAATATGACATTCGAGCAAATATATGATAAATTTCAGCACGAAAATAGACCAAAATAGACCAATATATAATAAATTCTTGGACCAAAATATTACATTTCAGCAATATATGATCATCCATAATAATTCCATGTTAGAAAGTTTGCATACATCGAAAAGTAATCTAGAACAAGCATTACAAAAGAGATGACATTTCAAGTTCCAACTCAAACAAGATCAGGATTCTTTTCAAGGATGCGCTTAAAGGAGGCTTCACGGACTTGAACATCCATTTTCACGAAATTAAGTCCTTTACCCTTGTGCTCGGTCAAGTAATCTAGAACAGCCAAACGTTCAGGCATCTCGAAAGAAAGGTCCATAACAGCCCTGTACAAATCTGGGTGTGTTTCGGTATGGCAAGTGTTATTGATAGCACCAGCCACATCACGCAATGCATCAGACATGTTGCTATACAGAGTTACATCTTCTTCACTCATGATAGATGCCCTTTTTCTCTTGTTATTTCCGGCAGTAGGTGACGGAGTAGTGGCCGGAGTAGTTCCACCAATGCCACCAATATCATTGTCCAAAATAATAGGAGTAGATGCAGCAACACCTTCGCCATTCAATCCAGTGGCTTTCCCCAAAGGCTCATTCGACCCCATTGCAAACTTTCCCGTGGCTAGTTTATTGGCAAAACAAGCTTCCATATATTCAAAGATAACTAGTGGTTTGTTGAGAAGTTCAGCATCCTTAGGAGTATCCTAAAATTAATATAAAAAAACAGATTTCAGCAACAAAATGACATGTTTCAGCAATAAATGACAGGTTTCAGCACCAAAATGGCAGGTTTCAGCAACAAATGACAGGTTTCAGTACCAAAAAATGAAAGGTTTCAGCACTATATAATATACTCCAGCAATATATATCATATTCCAGCAACATTCTAACTCGAAAATAGTACAGTTCAGGACATATGGAAGATTTCTGCATGAATGTACATACCAGAGTATGGCCCAAATAATGTTGCTCTTCTAGGACTATCATTTTTTGATCATCATCCCATAGTGCTCCACTTAAATCTCTCAGTTTTTCAATTCTTTGATATCTAGTCTTCCACTTGCGGAGATGATTACCGATTTGAGTGGAACTCACTTCTCTTCCAACAAGTTTGGTCAAGGCATTTGCAGCATCGTTAATATGAACCTCTTTAAATCCTTTGTCAGTCTTCACACCTTTCGCTGCTATGTTGGCAAGACATCGCATCATGCAAGCTGACATAGGAGGGGTCCAATTCATCACCTTCCCGGTCTTCTTGGCTGTAGCACCAACATCTGGAACTTCCTCGTTATCCATCTACAGCAAACACCAATACATATGACATTACAACACCAAAACACTAACAAAATATGACATTCAACAATAAATAACAAATTACAGGAGTATATAATAGATTTCAGCACAAAATATGACAGGTTTTAGCACAAATATGACATTACAGCACCAAAACAACACCAAAATATGACATTCCAACAATAAATGACAGATTTCAGCAATAGATAACAAATTCCAGGAGTATATAATAGATTTCAGCACAAAATATGACAGGTTTTAGCACAAATATGACATTACAGCACAAAAATATGACATTACAGCACCAAAACAGCACCAAAATATGACATTCCAGCAATAAATGACAGATTTCCGCAATATATAACAAATTCCAGGAGTGCATAATCGATTTCAGCACCAAAATATGACATTACAGCACCAAAACAGCAATAATACAAGAGGTTTGAGCAATAATACAAGAGGTTTCAGCAATAATACAACAGCTAACACTGCTGTAAATCAAATGTGGGCGAACCCCCTATTGGCCCACATCTGTTGTGCAAATTCATCTCTCTTTAGCTTCCAAGTAGCATTATCATAAGCAACAACATTGTGGTCCTCATCATTGTGTTCCGGTTCCTATGAAGGCGGTGGAAAAAATTCATCCTCACCCCACTGAAGTATCCAATTATGGAGAATGGCACACGCTATCACTACTTTGACTTGGGTCTTATATGGATGGAATGGTTTATTGTAAACGAACTTCCAACGGTTCTTGTACGCAGCAAAAGCCCTTTCAACCGTTATCCTTAACGAAGAATGTCTTAAGTTGAAAAGCTCTTTATAGGTTTCAGGATGATTCCCTCCACCATACTCTTTCAAGTGGTACCTTGTTCTACGGTACGGTGGAAGCAAACCCGGTCTCACAGCATACCCAGCATCAACAAGATAGAATTTTCCTATAAAAATTGCAACTATTAGCTATAGCAAAAGGCTGGTGAGTCATCTAGCTAATAGGCTTTAGTTTTTACCTGGGGGAAGTGACAGCCCATCATTCCTATCCACAGCATCCCGAAGTATGAGGGAATCATGGGCTGACCCCTCCCAACCAGCAAGTACGTAGGTAAACTTTAAATCAAAGTCTACCGCAGCCATGACATTTTGGGTAGTGCCATCTTTTCTACCCGAAAGGCGGCTGACATATTTGTTGGGACTCTAGCCATGACATGTGTCCCATCAATTGCTCCAACACAATCGTAGTTGAAAAACACAAATATTTGTTGGGACTCTAGCCATGAGATATGTTTTGTAATAAAAAGCAAGTATTACCTTGAAATAGGGATTGAAGCGGTTGTTTTCCAGAATTTTAGGGTGTGTTTAAGTGGACGGAGGCCGGATCATCTCATTTCGCAACTCTCCAACAGCAAACAATACCACCTTGAAGTACCTACTGATTACTTCAGTAGATCTTCTAAAAATAGGTTGGAGAGCCCTAAACCTTGTGTTGTGACCAACAACTAGGAGAAACATGGATACTTGTTCCTCGATAGAAGTATGGATGCTATCCAATAATAATTCTCTCTCTCTAAACAAAGTACACAAACGAAAGAAGGGAGCTCTTTTCATTCTTAATTGATTTTGACAATTTGTGTCATTAGTGTGATATACGAAAGAAGGGAGTTCTATTCTCTTCTTCGATATCCTCTCCCGCAGGCTCGGCTTCCTTCTTATCTTGACGTAGCCACACCCCAAGCCCATTGCCACCAGCCCACGGCCCATGTCCACTGAGTCTACTGTATCGGGCATGTACCGGGTGTGACAATACCGCCCCCAAAAAACATTGCTTGTCCCCAAGCAATGGCATGAATGGCGCTTTCATGAACACCTCGATCTCCTGCTTGTATTGAACATAGCATCCGGAACCGCTGAAAGAGCAATAATGTCTGCACTTGTATGGCATTTGCTCAGTATCACCAATGCTGACCTTCTGGCTTGCCATCACGACTCTATGATGCCAACCACCAGGATCCCATTGCTTGTATGCAAGCTGACTGATCCAACATAGCAATTGACAGAAATTTGTGTACCTACTTGTACCGAGTGCTTGATCCAACAGCTGACTTGGTCGCAGCAATTGATCATAAATCAAGCATTTGCACAGTAGTATCAAATAGCAGCCAAACCCATCTGTTAACAACCCTCTGAATATTTGGACACACGGGTAGCATGAGCAAGATACCGGCAAACGGGGAACATAATGTTGAGAGTGCGCTGAAATGTAGATCAATACAGCAGGGCCCATACAAACGCCATATGTATTGAATATTCTATCCACAATTAAATGGCCATCAGTTCCCAATTGGAGCAGAGCCTCAAATTGAATACTAATTGCTGATGCAATGCAGCAGGGAGGCATAATATGCACTAGATTACTGCCTTCATACTGTAAACAATGGCTTGCCTCCTGCCAGCAGCCCAAGAATAAGTTCATTAAGATTTGACTGTACTGAACTGAGAATGGCTTGATATTCCTCACGTGGCATTTGTTCAGTGGTGATGCAGCTAGCTGCTCCACTATGACCTGTTCCTGCTCAATGGTAGAAGCAATATGCCTTGCGAAAATTGAGTCAGCCAGCTCCTGAACTGGTGCTTCCTCACCTCGCCGTTCTATGAAACTGTGTGGCCATAGATAATATCTAGGGCTAAAACCACCTTTCCTCCAAGACGGCATCTTATTCAGGAAATGATCAGCAGCCAATTGCATTGCTTTGGCATCTTTCTTTGATCTCCTATTAACACAAAAATTGCACTGACTGACACATGTTTCAGCATGGGGTCGCAAACCAAATAAGCCCTTCATCGCAGCCTCTTGTTTTCCTGGATCCCATTGTTGACACAGCTCTGCATCCCTTTTCATCATGTGACGTGGCTCCTTACATTCAGGAATAATAGCACTTCCACACCACGGTTGTGTGGCGGCCAGCATAAGCTCACGGAACAATGACATGCCCCCCACATGAGTGAGTTGAGTGTCGGCAAGCTCATGGCCCCGTGCCATGTCCTTGAAAGACTGTTCTCGAAATTTATCATCTGCAGCATCCATATTCTGCTCTCGGAACAGTGTTGAGCCGCCAATGTGAGTGAGGACGCAGTCGACAAGATCCTCGTCACAAGGATAAGTAGTAATCAATAGCTGACCACTAGTTTGTTGTTTCACCAACTCAGATTGCAGCACCGTTGTACCCAGCTCGTTGAAAACACCTGGGTCCCAAGGTAAACTGATAGACAACATGACCCGATCTCCACTGCTGTCACCACAGAAAGACACAAAATCAGAGGATGGTCTTGCTAAGAAATTCTCACCAGTGACCCAAGCTGCACACAAGTCACTGTTCTTGCTTCCACTGGAAATGTTCTCACCACTATTATGCTGCTCCAATAACTCAGATGGCAACTCTTCTCTACTCAGCTGGTTGCAAACCCCTGGGTCCCATGGTACATGGACAGACAAGCCTGCCTGTAGGGTGCCTGCATCTCGCTTGGCAATCTTGGCGTCAGTGTCGACGTCGAGGACACCCGTCGAACAGGTGGTGGGCGTGTGCTTGCCCGACTTGAGGATGCCGAACCGCTGCATGGTCGAGGACGGCGGAGCTCCCACAAGTCCAGGATTGACTGTGGAAACGATTCCCGACTGCTGAGATGAGTCCACCACTTCAACGGCGCCGATATTGGGGTTGAGACCCACCGTCGAACACTTGGCGGGCACCACCGCGTCTGGGCTGCTGGTGGCGTTGACGCATCCATAGGTGAGCATGCGACCCAGCGTCGCGCTGATCTGCAGCAAGCTCTGGTGGATGGCGCTCAGGTGCGCCTCCGTCGTTGTTGTCGCCACCTCCATCGCTTCCAGATCAAATCGAAGCGGGATTTGGGAAAAAAAATTGTGGGAAATTTTCGGTGGAGGATTTGCTAGCTCTGATACCACTGTAACTCCCCGTTGCCGTCGGTGATCACCGGGGCGTGAGGTTCGGGATACCGCCGCTTGTGGAGAGCGGCCACCGGAGGAGATCGCCGCTTGTGGTAGCTGCCGGAAAGGAAGGGGACGGAAGAGAGGACGGGAACGACCTGTGTTCTATTCTCTTCTTCGATATCCTCTCCCGCAGGCTCGGCTTCCTTCTTATCTTGACGTAGCCACACCCCAAGCCCATTGCCACCAGCCCACGGCCCATGTCCACTGAGTCTACTGTATCGGGCATGTACCGGGTGTGACAGCCCTAGTTCGATGCGCCACTCGTCCTCCGGCCACACTGCCAGCGCCCACCGCCCGTCTAGACGGCGTCCTCTCCCGTAGCTGCCTCACGCCGCGAGCTCGCAAGATTTCATCGTTCCCGCTGCTTCACAAGCTAGGCAGCGCGCGGAGACGAACGGGAGTCAGCCGCATGCCGGAGCTGCGCTCCCCAACGAGAAAGCTGTCTCTAGTAGCTAGCTCGTGGCCAGATGATCTCACTTGATGGATCGAAGTAGCTGTCTCTACTTGTGGCTTGAAGCCTGCCACTTCTTTTTTTCTTAATCGTTGCATTAGGATGGATCGTATGTATTTCGTGTGGTCACGTGAAGATCTGTCTATATTATGTTCCTGTCAAGAGTTGTTTAAGATCTCTGGCCGAGGTACCTGTCAACTCCGGCGAGGTTTCGACGATGGTCCGGCGAGGAATAAGGTGGTCGGACGTGGTTTGACAAGGCTCCGACGTGGCTTTTTTGATCTACGGCGATGTTCCCGACGACGGTGGTGGAGGTCTGACGCGACAGAACTCCGGTGAAGTCCGACGTGATGTTCTGGCGAGACACGGTGGTCTGGCGAGATTCCCCGACGATTCCTCGACGAGGTAATAACAATGAGCGAGGTTTCGGCTAACTCCGGCGATGCTCTGACGAGGCCGCGACGGGCTAGGCAAATGAATTATGTCGAGAAATTCCGGTATTTCGGATGGTTTTCATAAAATTCAAAGTTTCACAGTTGGTCCAACCAAACAACTTTGAGCTTTCTCACAGTTATCTACTCACAGCTGATTTCTCACAGCTCACAGCTCACAACAGCTTTTTCAGAATCCACGGCAGAACCAAACAGACCGTGTATATGTTACACTAGACTTGCTTTTGGCCCACGTGGCCGTTGGTGCATTAGTCATCGGCCCATGGATTAGTTGAGAAAAAAAGACGAGTTTTGCTTTCCTCGATGAAAGTCACATATTAGAGTACTTTATTTTTTAGAAAGAGAATATTAAAAACAATACCAAGGCATAGAAAGATGCACACAAGCAAAAAGATATAAAACGACTGGAAGAAAAAAAGACTGCATGTGATCTCAACCACTCGTTCTAAGAAAGAGAACGATGCACGACCTCCGACAAAGCACATTCTAATTAGAAAGTCGGAGTCACGACAAAGTTCGTTAAGGTCGAAGTCATTTCTATTCATGAATGAGACCAGGGCCGCTGCCTTGGAGGTTTCCTCCTCCTTGCCTTGGAGGTTTCCTCCTCCGAACGAGAAGGACTTGGATTTGCCAGCAGCTTTGTTCCTCCCAGGGGAGCATAGCGCTCCCGTCCATTCCATGTCTCCCGCATTTCTGCGAAAAGGGCATGTAATAAACAGATTGGGAAAGTGATAGAATCCATTCCATGGTTAGTTAGCTTGATCTGGTGCGATCCAAGAGTAAGAGCAAGAGTGGTCTAGTAGAAAAAGTTAAATTAAAAGCGGTTATAACAGTCGTGTTGTCTGAACTTTCCCAAAATGTATTCAAAAGGAAACGACAAGAAAGCAGACATTACAGGCTACAACCATGAAAGTCAAACTTAGGGTTTTCACCCTCTTTAGACCATGTACCCAAAAAGCACCGAACAATGAAAGTTAGTGTTGTCCCGTCGCACGGCTCACCAAAGGACATATGCGCATCGGCAACCGGTCAACCGATTTTGAGCGGCGAGGTGGACGGGACGAAGACAACTACGATTGGAGAAGGAGGAACACGACTTCACAGACGGCCTCCTCCGACAGTCACAAGGTAGTTTTGGCGATGAGGGACTGACACTCTAGGTGGTGACAGTCTCGCCTTCTAAGAGACATGTCGAGTACCCATATGGGTGTGGCTTAGCATTTGGATTTTGACTTGTAAGTCACAAAATCATCTAAATAGGTGTTTTTAACCTTATAACAAGTCCAAAAAGGCACAAATAAGTCTGAGCAACCCTATGCCAATAGGTGAGACATTTCTTGTATGTTATACCCATATAACGGGACAAAGCATAAACTGCTTTGTGCACTCGAGCTCCAGTGCTCCGGCCACTTTAAAAAATTCAAAAAAATACATCTATAAGTTTCAAAAAAAATCACGCCTATTCTCAACGATGTATACCACGTGCGTGAAAAATCTCAATGCATAATCATTTATATTATAGTCTAAACAAAAAAGATAAAAATTGAGATATTTAAAACTATGCATTGTTAACTATAATAAGATTTGTAAATTTGCCATTTTTGTGTAGGTCGAAATATATAGAATTTAGCATTGTGATTTTTCACGTCTATAGGGTACATCATCGATAACATGGATGATTGTTTCAGATTTTTTTTGAAACTTTTTAATGTTTTTTTTTAGGTGGCAGGAGCACTGGGTTCGGTTGCAAGAAATCTCTACTCGGGACAAAGCGCATATTTACAGGGATCGAAAATCTTGTATTGTCACAGCTCACCTTCCCAACACACTGTAGTTAGCAATCTGCCAGACTTGAGAGACCACACCGTGGTCCACGGTAAAGAAAACACTGTCGATCGATGGGCGCGCCATCATCCATTGGATGAACCGGATGACGCGACGTGACACGGAACAAGTAAAGGAATATAGCGCACTACGAAACCGTACCGCTGTCGCCCAGAAACGGATTGGATTCGAAGCTTGCCGCACCTCTCCGGCCGGAGATGAAGAAGACGACGACCGTGGCAGGCAGCAGCGTCGGCGGATCCGAGGCCGGCCGGGTCCCGGGAAGAAGATGGTGCTGCTGTCGCCTCGCGCGCGTGCCTGTGATGGATCGACGGGACACGCCTCGCTTTCGCTTTAGCCCCAAACGGCACTTTGTGTAATTCACATCTCCAGGACGACGCTCCTCCCTTCGGATCCATCCAGTGCAGCAGTGCAGATCATTGTTCTGTGAAACTGTTCTTTCACTCCGCCCGTTTAACCGTTCTTTTGGACCCGGTACCGGCAGTTTCTTCTCTGGAACGCTCCAGTGGATATCGAGCTATACAAGCATGATAGCGATACGTCTGCATGTATGTTCTTCTAGCGAGTACCAGGTCGATCACGAGCCGCGGCGGGTTAATCTCTGCGTGCAGCATTGACGAACTCGTGCGTGCATGCGCGTTCATGATGACTTTCACGCTTCTTTCTAGCGAGCTCCCTCCATCCGTCGGTGCATCGACACCGATCACGTGAAGTACATACTGTATACATACATCCACACAAGGAACAGGGATTGTAAATTTGTTGTGCCCAATATTAGGGGATAACTTGCATAGGATCTAACATTAGGTGAGTTGTTCGCATAAAACCGCGACATTCAAAGCCAAATTCTGAAAAACGACGACATTGATGTGGGGTCGCAGAAAACCGTGACTTCAGTAGCGTTCGTTCGCAATAAACATGCATCGGTCGTTAAACGCGAATTGACACCCAATCTGACGTGTGGGACCCATCCAAAAGCTGACGTGGCGTGGAGAGTCCCACTTGTCATTAAAATATGCAAATTGGTCGTGACAAGTGGGGCTCTCCGCGTCACATCAACTCTTGGGTGGGTCCCACATGTCAGATTCTGTGTCAATCGTTGACCGATGTGTGTTTATTGCGAACGAACGCCACCAAAGTCGTGGTTTTCTGCGATCCCACATCAATGTTGCGGTTTTTCGAAATTTAGCCTTCAATGATGCGGTTTATACTAACAACTCACATTTGGTAGGATTTATGAGATCAATTTTTCTAATACACAAAACATGTTCAAATATTCTTTAAAAAAATGGGCAACACAGTTGTAGGTCATATATGGAAGTCTTTAGTGCTTAAACTCTAAGTAATAAAGCTCTTTATTTTAAAAAATATACGCAAGTCCAAAAATTTGCAGCTGTCCAAGCATCCACCCGCCCCTACGGTTATGTCATTGATCTATCACTCCTGACATTACTCTTTTCACAAGGCAAGCACTCATAAGCCATCTTCTTGGGCCTCAAGGCTAGCACAACATAATCAAGGCCCAAGCACAGGCATTTGTGGCAGCTTCTAAAAGCAGCGGCTGTCTCATTTGACCTTTTTTTTGCGAAACACAGTACAGCGCAGACGCTCATATACACGCGTATACACTCACCCCTATAAACGCACACACGTAAATCCTACCCCTATGAGCACCTCCGAAAGACTGAGCCGGCATTTGGGTCTTGAATTTGATGAAGTCACCACAGGCGCCTCACTGTCGACGGAAATATCGTCTCCCACCTAAGAATATTTCGCCTAAATGAGAAAGGGGTACAACTACCCTCCTAACCATCTTGCCACATGCAAGTTCTATGTCCCATTTGATTGATTTGACAAGCCCCAGATTTTTCTAATTATGAAGACGTTTTATTAAACACAAAAGTTAGCATTGAGTTCTCATAATCTATAGGGATTTCTATTTTCATGCCCGGTGTATGTGGAACAATAATAACAAAGAGCACAATACAAGTATGTAGAACACTCCTAAACGTCTAGACTGGTGTAGAGCTGATCTGAAAATTACGCCGTTACATACTCGAGGGATACCCCAGATCCAATCCAAACTTAGTAAGTTTTGAATTTTAAGTAAATTATACGAAAAAATACTACAGAGTGGGGGAGTATAATTTATGAACGCAACTCACGGCAAAAAAAAGTCTGCTTCATGAACATGGTGCATCGCAAAAAAATTCCCGCTTTACCTAGGGGTCCCGAACAACATGGAGCTAAATTATTAGCATAAATTGAAAGGAGTGACGCTACATCACTGCCCAAGGGTCTGAAAGAAAAATAAATATGCCGTCTATCATCGGGTCATCAAAACCACCTTCGCACCCGTCTCCGCACCATACCACCGTTCAATCTATCATCTATAATTTGTATTTTTCTTTGAGAGGTACTCTTCTGTATTGATTACCTATTATATAGTAAATGCTTTTAAATTTTATTGCCAAAAATTTGCATGTTCAAATTTTTACTCATATACTTATCTTCTCTGATCACGATTCATATGATCTCTCTAGAGTATTTCGTTCTTTTTTTAGAGCGCAGATAAGTCCCGTTGCTAATAATCATGAGAAGGTTGAGTAAAGTTATTATACCGTTAAATGTTTTCTTACAACAATAGTTTGCGGCTGTTTCAATTAAAAAAGTGTAGCACTATGATCTGTCCTCATCCTTTTTTCCAAGAACCAAAACAAAAACAAGAACCAAGTCATTCATGTCAACGATCTAGTGAAGTATCCCTGAAACCTAGAATGTGACCGACACGCATGTGGTACGAAGCCTGTTGTCTGCAAAGAAAAAATAGAATCGTACAAGTCTAGATGCCTATGCATGCCCTGGATGTACTCCTGTACGTGTACATGCTGCGTGCACGTAAGCTCGCAGGGGCGTCTTACACACTGTCTAATCGGCATGCTCGACGCAGGAGCAGGACTACTCCGTATCATCTTCGCTGCCTTGCTTTGCTAGATATAGGCAGTCAGTCAGGCAGGCACTGGCTTGTGCCACTCGCTCAGATTCTCAGAGCTACTCGACAACTGGGGAGCACGGGAAAAAAAATCATACCTGACCGGTCAAATACACTCCTTCGATTCCTTGACGGTGTACAGTTTTCTGAAGAAAAACTCAAAATATCAGATGTATTTGCTATAAATGGACAATTTGACTTATAAAAAATGAGACCTAGCCCGAAATGAGGGATTTAACGGATTGTATTCATATTGTGCCTATTGAGAACTCATCTCTCTCGCTATTTTTTTCCAGAATGTTTATTAGTCCACTATACATAAAATTCTCCGTCTTAATATTCCTACAGAAAACTATACATCCTACATTTAGGAATGGAGTGAGTATCTATTATCAGCATGCATGTACTATATATGGCGATAATTCAAAACAACTCTCAGACGCAAGTGCTCCCGCCTAAAGAGAAAGTGCATTTCGAACTAAAGATATCTTTAAGTTTTAACACATGTACATGTCCCATGCTCAGACATACTAATGTGTGCGAAAAGATTGACTTTTTTGCGACCTACGTAAAAACACAAAATTAGTGCTCCAAAAAACATTTTTAACAACATTGATTCTTGATTTTTCTTTTTGGCCTAGGACACGATATATGTATTTTATTCAGGAAATTTTGGAAGCAAGTAAAAATGTAAAATACACATAAATGCACAACCTAAAAAACACATTAGTCAAATCTTATAGGCAACATTAAAAAAACTATCCATTCAAGAGTATATGCTCAAACTCCACGTCTGTGTATGGTAAACACCGATCATAAAAGCAAGTATGTTTTTTCAGGAAAACATCAATTTTTTTCTTATATTTCTCTATAAATTATTTAATACGTACGAAGAAAACTACTACCGCATAATTAATTGATGGAGTCTACCCGAGCCTTAAAATTCATCATACTTCTTCATTTTTACCCTACAGATAATTGTAGCCAATTCCCCCTCGAACACGGTCATGTTCAAACAAAAGGTCCACCTTGTACTTTTCTTGAGGAGTTGAAAGGATCAATTAGCTTTGTTCAGCGTGAAGATCTGATCAATCTCGGTGTTTCAAATTGCCCAAGTGGCTAAGAACGTAAGCTCCATACAGAAAAGCTTCAAGAAGGATTTGATGATTTGATAAAACAAACATATTGTGAGAGGAGGGTTTTATAGATGAGACAGAGGAGAGAAACAGTTGGAAGGAAAGGGCGGGAAGAAATGGGCAAAAATCGGCGAGAAGAAAATGAGCAGGAAAAAATGGCAGAAATGAAGGGGTGAGAGAATTATGTCGAGACATATATAACAGGAATGGGATTAAATGGCTTCCTATGATTATGATCAAATTAAATTACGAAAACACAAATTAAGATACGACACATTCTACTGCGAAGTTACAAATTTTACATGACTATAGGTTTATGCATGCTTAAAAGGTTAGAGGTTGCTGCTAAGTTAAGAAGAATATTGCAGCAATCAGGCATTAGTAGTGATAGGGTCGGGATTGTGCTGCCAAAAGTTGCAGACCGGGAGTGAGTAGTATTTTTATGGTGCACATGAGATGCAATTGAGGAAAGATGTTCTAGACCGTTGTATGTCCGTTATGATTTTTGATGGTTTAGTGAATTTTAAATGAGTTGCAACTAAGATTAGATTACATTACCTGGTTGTGATTGAGTGCCTATTTGATTTACATGATACAAAAATTAAAATAATAGGAAAGAGATAGGAATAGAAAAGGATGTGAAAGGGCATACTTGCCCGTAATCTTGTTTTGGTGATTATGACAACACAAGCAGTATTTAACAGTATGTTAAGCTTGAACAGGTTCAATTTACACAAACATAGAAGAGCTGTTCTTATTGAAGATGCATGATTTAAGCTCTGGCCGGAAGTTCCGGTCAGAACTTCTGACCAACATTTTTCGCCGATTTTGTGTTCTGCACTCGACCGGAAGAAGTGCCAGAAGTTTCGGTCCAAGTGATTCTGCGCGAAGAGGTGCGCAACGGGCAGATTTCCTGGAGGGGTATAAATACCCCTCCACCTACCTCCAGCCAAGTAGCTCGCCCATAATTGAAGTCCACTATTATTGCAAGCTCAAGATTTGCTAGATCTCCCAATCCCTCCACCCAAACTCGTTGATCTTCGGAGGATTGAAGGAGAAGACCCCGATCTACATCTTCACCAAGCCGTTCTTCATTTCCCCCTCATTCACTTGAGGGACCATTTGCTAGGGTTTTCACTAGGAAAACCTAGTCCATTGTTGTACTTACTTGATTGTCTTTGTGACAGATTGTAGCTATTCGGGAGACCCCAATCCTTTGTGGGTTTTGCCCGGAATCGTTGTTGTAAGGGCTCCGGATTCCGCCTTGAAGGATTCCGATAGTGGAAGGTGAACCAATCCTTTGTGGTGCGATTCATCGGAGAATAGGGTGAGCCTTTGTGGCATTGAGGTTTGATACGTCTCAAACGTATCTATAATTTCTGATGTTTCATGCTTGTTTTATATATCAATGTCACATGTTTTATATACACTTTATATCATTTTTATGCATTTTCTGTGACTAACCTATTAACAAGATGCCACAGTGTCAGTTCATGTTTTCTGTTGTTTTTGGTTTTAGAAAAGTTGTTCTGGAAATATTCTCGGAATTGGACGGAACAAAACCCCAACCTCCTATTTTCCCGAGACGTACACAGTGCCAGAAGGGCAAGCCCGGGGGAGGCCCGCGGCCTCCTCCCCATAGGGTCGCGCGGGATGAACAGTAGCCGCGCCACCCTATGGGGAGGGGACCCAGGACCTCCACCGACGTCGCCCCTTCGCCTATTTATTCCCCCCGAGGTGTAAACCCTAAAAGAATCGATCATATTCCAGAAGAACTCCCGGAGCGCCGCCGCCATCGAAACCTAGTTTCGGGGGTCAGAAGGTCCTGTTCCGGCACCCTGCCGGGACGGGGATTGACCCCCGGAGCCTTCTCCATCGACGCCACCGCCTCCATCATGCTCAGTGAGTAGTTCCCCCATGGACTACGGGTTCTAGCTGTAGCTAGTTGGTACTCTCTCTCCCATGTACTCCAATACAATGATCTCATGAGCTGCCTTACATGATTGAGATCCATCTGATGTAATCGGTGTTGTGTTTGTTGGGATCCGATGAATTGTTACATTATGATCAGTCTATCTATAAGTTTGTGAAGTTATTGTTGCTGCAATCTTGTTGTGTTTAATGCTTGTCACTAGTGCACGAGTGGCATGATCTTAGATTTAAGCTCTATAATTATTGCTTAGATTGTATCTACAAGTTGTTTGCACATGTCTATGTCCGGAACCCGAGGCCCCAGAGTGACAGCAACTGGGATAACTGGAGGGGATGGTTTAGATATGAGGATCACATGTTTTCACTAAGTGCTAATGCTTTGCTCCGGTGCTCTATTAAAAGGAGTACATTAATTACCAGTAGATTCCCTTGAGGCCCCGCTGCAAACGGGCTGGTAGGACAAAAGATGTTGTGCAAGTTTCTCATTGCGAGCACGTATGACTATATATGGAAAACATGCCTACGTATAATTAATAGACTAGATGTTCTGTCTTAATGCTATTTCAATTCTATCAATTGCCCAACTGTAATTTGTTCACCCAACACTTGTTATTGGAGAGTTACCACTAGTGTAGATAGCTGGGAACCCCGGTCCTTCTGGCATCATCAAATACTCATTCGGTCCTATATGCCATTAGAAGTAGTATCAACTATTTTCTGGTGCCATCGCCTCTGTGTTACTGCTACTGCTGCTATGTTACTGTTACTATTGCTCTCATATTACTGCTGCTTTCACATCACCCCTGTTACAAGTGCTTTTCCAGGTGCAGCTGAATTGACAACTCCGCTGTTAAGGCTTATAAGTATTCTTTGTCTCCCCTTGTGTCGAATCAATAAATTTGGGTTTTACTTCCCTCGAAGACTGTTGCGATCCCCTATACTTGTGGGTTATCAAGGTTCGACCTTTGTGGTGCCTCACACCTCTCCAATGAGACGTACTCCCTTAACAAGGAGGAACTCAGGATTACATCCGTATCTCCGTGTGCTTTCACTTCGGTTACTTCTATCCTTGTTTACCGCCTTTACTTTGTATATCGTGCTTAGTTGCTAGCTTGTCATATAGGTAAATTCACCGTAGTTGCATATCTAGAGAATTTACCTTTTGTGTCAAGCCTAATTTGAAAAAGAACTAAAATTTGGAGTAGCACCTATTCACCCCCCCTCTAGGTGTCATACCGACCCTTTCAATTGGTATCAGAGCCTAGGATCTCTTGTTGGGCTTAACTGCCTAAGAGAAGTATGACACAAAGTGAGGATGAGGTCGATCGTGCAAAGGCCAAAGAAACCACGACATCCATGGCCGATATCAAAACGTTGGAAACAACATTGACATCGTCCATGAATGTCAAATTTGATGAGTTGCGTGACTTGTTCATGAAATTCACAAATGGCAATGTTTCGGAACTCATCCCACTAGAGGGTGTCTCTAACTCCGATGAGGTTGATTCCGAGGAGGATAAAGAGAAAAATAAAAAGGGGTTGAAACCGATACCGGAACTAAACAACCTACTCCATCTTCTACCGTGCATGAAGCTGGGAAGGAAGGGTACCATGCCGTTCCGGGTTGGTACTCTCCCGACCCACCTATCACCACCCGCATAAACCCTTTAAGTCCTCCACCTAAGCTTAATGCATTAGCTTTTGCTAGTTGGCAACGCTCAATGAAATCTCATATCAACAGTGCCTCTATCGAGCTTTGGAGGATCATTGAAGATGGATACAAGGTCGTGGATCCAAGCAATATGACAAGAAGAGAGTTTGCCGAAAAGCAACTCAATGCCTCCACTCTCCACATGATTGAACTCTCAATGAGTGACAATGACAAGCATCATATTCTCCACGACACCACCGCCAAAGAAGCTTGGAATTGTCTTGAGGTTGCATTCCTTGGAAATGGTAGCGTGAAGAGGAATAGATATGAATCCTTGAGCAATGATTCCGAAGGCTTCTACATGTTTGATAATGAGCATCATGAAGATATGTATGGAAGACTCAAGACTCTTGCCAAAGCCTTTTATGATGTGGGGGCAACCTATGTGGATGATGCTTGGGTCAATAGAAAGTATGTGAATGCTCTCTTGCCTTTCGAGCCCATTGAATTGAAATCAATACAAGGAAGACACAACTATCATCAAATGTCATCACATGAAGTTATGCAAGAAGTGCAAGCCTCCAAGTTTGCCACCAAGAATGCCGAAGATAACCGTGCTAGGGCCATGGGAATGAAACAAGGTCCCTCACTTGCTTTGAAGGCCAAGGTGGTATGTCTAGATGAAAATGATGAGGTTGAAGCTTGCCCAAACAACATTGCTCCCAATGAGCTTGAACAAGCTCTCAATGGTCACATAGCTCTCGCCACAAGAGTGTTTTGGAATGACCCGGCAAGCGCTAAAGCTCGAGTTGATTGCGAGAACAATTCAAGTGGGAAGAAAGAGCTTGCCTCAAGGACAAAGACTTGCTACAATTGTCATGACAAGAATCAATACATTAGAGTGTCCTTGTGAGAACCGAGAGCAAAATGTTGGGAAGCCTGTCCCAATGGACCACTCAAAGTTGATTCAAAAGAAGCCCGCAAGACCAAGAAAGCCTTTCTTCAAGAAGGCACCAAGGATAGTGTTGGTGGCACAAGAAGAATATGCCTCAAGTGATTCTGAAGATGAAGATGCACCTACTAAAGAGGTAGCCGCATTGGCTATTGTATCAACTTCATCATCTTCCCTATTTGAATCCCAAAAAAAAACTTCTCCACCAACAACGCTCGTTGCCTCATGGCTCATGTTACCGAGGTATCATCTTCTTCTCCCAAGACTATGCATGAAATGAATGATCAATCTAGTCTTGTGATTAAGAAGGAACTTGTTGCCTTCGATACCTTCATGACTAACTTGCAAGGTGAAGCTAAAGAACAGGTTGAGTCTCTCATGAGACAACTATGTGCGACCGAAGAACTCCTTGAAGACAAGAGTAAGATTGAGAGAGAGGATTCTCTCACCATTGCTTCCTTGAATGCTTCCATAGCATCCTTGAATGCCTCTCTTGATGAAGAGAGTGAATATAGAACCACTTTTTAGGAAAGACTTGATTCTCTTGATGCTAAAAATGATGACATAATTAATAAAATCATTAAGGATAGAGATCATGTCTTTGCTAAATATAAAGTTATTAAAAAGGAGAAAGTTGAACTTGGGTTGCTAATGCTAGACTTCTTGAGGATATGGAGAAGCTTGACAAGGCCTTGGAAACGACTCACTCTCTTCTAGTCAAGTCTAATGAGCAACTTCAAACTCAACTTTCTAAATCTAGTTCAACTAGTATATCTATTCTTCCTCGTGTTCATGTAAATGCTATTGAAGAAAATGCTAGGTTGAAGGTGGATCTTGCCAAGGCCACTAGTGCCAAGACCTCTCTTCCCAAAGGTAAAGATAAGGGTATTACTTATTTGTTTGAGCAAAAACCACACAAAGGGAAGGAGGGTCTTGGTTATGTAGCCGAGGCAAAGAAGAGAGTGAGAAAGACCACTCGTAGTGACTTTGCGGGGCATAACAATCCCAACTACATTCTTTATGTTGACTATTATGGTGATGTTTATGCAAAATATGTTGGTCCGTATGATGGTTACATTGATTACTCTATTTGGGTTCCTAAGACCCTTGCTGCTAACCAAAAGGGACCCATTGTGAAATGGGTACCTAAATCCAAGAAATGATCTCTTGTAGGACTATGCTTCCGCTGGGTCTAAATGGGTGGTTGATAGTGGGTGCACTAGTCATATGACCGGAAGCAAGGAGATTATGATGGAGTTGAGACCAAATCTAAATCACTCAACCGTCTCTTATGGTGACAAGTCAAAAGCCGAGGTAAAGAGTCTTGGCAAGGTGGTAGTTGGAAGGGATATCACCCTTGTAAATGACATACTTGTTGAGTCTCTAGGTTACAATCTTATGTCTGTTCGTGCTCTTAATAAGATGAACTTTGATGTCCATTTTACTATTGATATGGTGGTACTCTTGAGGAGCAAGTCTCTAAAGGTCATGTTCGTTGGGTATGTTGAAAATGAGTTGTTTGTGGTGGACTTTTCAGGGTCTGATGACGTGAAAGACACACGTTCGTTGGGAACCCCAAGAGGAAGGTATGATGAGTGCAGCAGCAAGTTTTCCCTCAGTATGAAACCGAGGTTTTTAACCAGTAGGAGATGAAGACACTTCTGAAGGTGTCAACGGTGCCAGAAAAAGTGTTTTTGGAGTTAGTGCTTCCTCTTCCTGACAATGGTGCCAAAAAAAGTCTGCGTCGAAGGGGAGGTCCTGGCGGTTGACTTGGAACCTGCACACAACACAACCAAAATACTTTGCCCCAACTTAACAGTGAGGTTGTCAATCTCACCGGCTTGCTGAAAACAAAAGATTAGACGTATAGTGTGGAAAATGATGTTTGTTTGCAGAGAATGAAAGAAAACAATGATTGCAGTAGGTTGTATTATCAGATGTAAAATAATGGACCAGGGTCCACAGTTCACTAGTGGCGTCTCTCCATAAAGATAACTAACATGCTGGGTAAACAAATTACAGCTGGGCAATTGACAATATTGAGAAGTGCATAATAATGCATGTACAAGTTATGGTGTCTACTATGAGATTTACTTGGGCATTACAACATGGTACACAGACCGCTATCCAGCATGCATCTGTGCCTAAATAGTCCACCTTCAGGTTAGCATCCGCACCCTTCAGTATTGAGTTGCAAGCAACAGACTATTGCATTAAGTAAAGTGCATAATGTAAGCAACACAATTATCCTTAAACAAAGCATCATTAGGTTACCCCTAGTGGCAACAGCACATCCACAACCTTAGAGGTTGTTGTCACTCCCCCATATTAAATGGAGACTGAACCCACTATCTAGCATAAATACTCCCTCTAAGAGTCACAAGCATCAACTTGGCCAAAGTATCAACAAGCAACGGAGAGCATGCAAGATCATAAATAACATAGACATGATAATTCAATAATCAACTTGACATAGTATCAATATTCATCGGATCCCAGCAAACACAACATGTAGCATTACAATAAGATGATCTTGATCATGATAGGCAGCTCACAAGATCTAAACATGATGGCACAAGAGGAGAAGACAACCATCTAGCTACTGCTATGGACCCATAGTCCAAGAATGAACTACTCACACATCACTCCGGAGGCAGGCATGGCGATGTAGAGCCCTCCGGTGATGATTCCCCTCTCCAGAAGGGTGTCGGGAAGAGCTTCAGAACCCTCCCGAGTTAGGGTTGACGGCGGCGGCTCTGGAACTTTTTGTGGATAATGTCTCGAGTGTCTAGGGTTTTCCCGAATAGATGAATTTATAGGCGAAAGGGCAGCGTCGGTGGGCACCCGTGGGCCCCACACCACGTGGCGGCGCGGCAGAAGGGGGTGGCGCCGCCGTATGGTGTGGGCGCCTCGGTGCCCTACTTCGTCTCTTCTTTGGACTCCGTGTACGTGTGATGCATGTAAAATGCATACTGATGACGTGAAAGTCACACGTTCGTTGGGAACCCCAAGAGGAAGGTATGATGAGTGCGGCAACAAATTTTTCCCTCAGTATGAAACCAAAGTTTAATCGGACCAGTAGGAGATCAAAGTCACTTCTGAAGGCTGTTGGTGAAGGAATGTAGTGCGGCGCAACACCAGGGATTCCGGTGCCAACGTGGAACCTGCACAACACAATCAAACTACTTTGCCCCAACTTAACAGTAAGGTTGTCAATCTCACCGGCTTGCTGAAAACAAAGGATTAGACGTATAGTGTGGAAAATGATGTTTGTTTGCAGAGAATGAAAAAAACAATGATTGCAGTAGGTTGTATTTCAGATGTAAAAGAATGGACCGGGTCCACAGTTCACTAGTGGTGTCTCTCCATGATAAATAACTAACATGTTGGGTAAACAAATTACAGCTGGGCAATTGACAATATTGATAAGTGCATAACATGCATGTGCAAGTTGTGGTGTCTACTATGAGATTCATTTGGGAATTACGACAAAGTACACAGACCGCTATCCAGCATGCATCTGTGCCTAAATAGTCCACCTTCAGGTTAGCGTCCACACCCTTCCAGTATTAAGTTGCAAGCAACAGACAATTGCATTAAGTAAAGTGCATAATGTAAACAACACATTCATCCTTAGACAAAGCATCATTAGGTTACCCCTAGTGGCAACAGCACATCCACAACCTTAGGGGTTGCTGTCACTCTCCCTGATTAAATGGAGACTGAACCCACTATCTAGCATAAATACTCCCTCTTGGAGTCACAAGCATCTACTTGGCCAGAGTATCAACAAGTAACGGGGAGCATGCAAGATCATAAAAGACATAGACATAATATTTCAGTATTCAACTTGACATAGTATCAATATTCATCGGATCCCAGCAAACACAACATGTAGCATTATAATAAGATGATCTTGATCATGATAGGCAGCTCACAAGATCTAAACATGATGGCACAAGAGGAGAAGACAACCATCTAGCTACTACTATGGACCCATAGTCCAAAGATGAAGTACTCACACATCACTCCGGAGGCAGGCATGGCGATGTAGAGCCCTCCGGTGATGATTCCCCTCTCCGGCAGGGTGCCGGGAAGAGCTTCAGAACCCTCCCGAGTTAGGGTTGATGGCGGCGGCGGCTCTGGAACTTTTCGTGGAATATGACTCGGGTACTTAGGGTTTTCCCGAATAGATGAATATATAGGCGAAGGGGCGGCGTCGGTGGAGGTCCGTGGCGTCCTCACCACGTGGCGGCGCGGCAGAGGGTGGGACCGCGCCACCACATGGTGAGGGCGTCCCACGGCCCCCTTCGTCTCTCCTTCGGACATCGTGAACGTGTCAGGAAAATAGGAACTTTGGCTTTTGTTTCGTCCAATTCCGAGAATATTTCTAGAACAACTTTTCTGAAACCAAAAACAGCAGAAAACAGGAACTGGCACTGTGGCATCTTGTTAATAGGTTAGTCCCAGAAAATGCATAAAAATAATATAAAGTGTATATAAAACATGTAGCAATTGACATAATATAAGCATGGAACATCAGAAATTATAGATACGTTGGAGACGTATCACAGACATGAACTTTACATTTTATTACTTGATATTCCAACTTATTTGCATTATATATGGGTTATATTTATGTTTTATAATGATTTTAGGGATAATTCACAGTTTCCCCATTTATTTGGAATTAACTATGTTTTCCAGAAAACGTCTTTTTTAGTGTTTCAGACTTTCCGGGAGCTTCGGGACTCCAAAAAGGGCAAGGCCAAAGAGCACGGTTCAGAATTTTCGAGACGAACGCAATGTGCTCATATTGAAGACCAGAAGCCCAACAGGCTGGAAGAAAGAGGGTCCCACGTGGCCCCTGTACCTGGCCGCGTGGGCCCACCTCTTTTCCCCCTCGTGGCTCCGATGCCGTCCGTTTTCGTCTTCGTGGCTTCGTCTTGACTTAAAACCGACTATAAAAATAGTCCCCCGAGGAGTTTCGTGAGGAGGTGGCGGAGATACACAGAACCAAGAAACATGAGACAGAAGGCTGCCGCCGGAGAAGATCGGAGGGGGGAAATGCCGCCGGATCACCTCCGGGAGGCTCGTCCATCCCCCCTCTGGAGTCTACATCAACACCACCGTCAAGACCAGCACCATCTCCATCACCATCTTCGTGATCCACTTCATCCCCCTCATAGTTTGACATTGTTCGAACCCTAGCTATTGTCTAAGTACTATTCTACATGCTTGTGAATTGCTACTTGTCATTGTTCTGTGGGGAGATTATATTTTCAGATTGTATTGTATCACTTATACCACTGAATCATATCATGTCCTTGCTTTGTGGGTAGTTCTCTCATGTTCTTGGGGGCATAGGATGGATTGGCAATAATTTATATATATGACATGTGTTGGTATTTTGTCTAGTTTTTATCTTTTATGTAATTCTATGATGGTGTTGTGCGAATGTCGACTGCACACCACTTCACCTATATGGGCTCATAGGATAACACCGTAGTGTAATGGAGTGAGTAAGACTTGGGAGGACAGTAAACCTGAGACCGAATCATGAAGTTGCATTATGAGGGTATTAGTATCGGGGACCTTAGAGTGTAATGCTATGGTGAGACTTTATGTCTTAATAACTCTTGTGCAGTCATTTACTTGGCCATAAGAACCATCATAAAGGGGTTTAGTTTATTTATTTAGCTTTCCCTAATTATGGCTCCGTCCAAAGAAGATTAAAACTTGACAAAATGCTACCTTGTTATTCTAGAAATATTTATGCCATGAAGTCTATGTTGCCCTTGGGAACGTTTTCCACATATAAGTTACACATCACTTGAGCTTGTCCTCTTGCTGCATAGAGGATTGGGCTTTCTCTCTTTGAGAGCTTTCACTTGTCATATTTTATTTTCAGCATTTTATTTTATTGCAAACTCTACACCAAAAACCCAAAAACACTTGTATCATTTTACTTTGTCTAGTGCATAGATAATAAGAATAGTGACACTCTTATTTGAAAGCATAAACACTTATACCTTCTACTCCTCGTGGGATCGATATAAATACTTACACATCGAAGATTTCAACGACCCCCTATACTTGTGGGTATCAACGTGACAGGAAAATAGGACCGTGGGCTTTGTTTTCGTCCAATTCCGAGAATATTTCCAGAACAACTTTTCTAGAATACAAAAATAGCAGAAAACATGAACTGGCACTGTGACATCTTGTTAATAGGTTAGTCCCAGAAAATGCATAAAAATTCTATAAAGTGTAAATAAAACATGTAGCAATTGATATAATATAAGCATGGAACATCAGAAATTATGGATATGTTGGAGACGTATCAGGGTCAACCAACACTCAAGCAATATGCTTATTCGGAAAGGCCGACGTGGGGTGGTTGTGGCATCGCCGCTTGTCCCATGTCAATATGAGAACTTTGCAAAGTCTTCACAAGGGTGGCCACATTCTTGGACTAAAAGAGAATGTTTTTTTTCTAGAGATCGTCTTTGTAGGGCTTGTGTTGAAGGAAAGATGCATGATTCTCCCCACCCAAGCAAACCATCATCTCATCAAAGAGGATATTGGAACTTCTTCATGTTGATCTCTTTGGTGCCGTACCGCAACCGAGTCTTGGTGGGAAGAAGTATTGTTTGGTGATTGTTGATGACTATTCAAGATTTACTTGGGTTTTCTTCTTCAAGACGAAGGATGAAACTCAACAAACCGTCATCGACTTCTCCAATGAAGTTCAACGTCAACACAATGTCCCATATTGGCCATTAGAAGTGACAATGGCTCCGAGTTCAAGAACTACACCTTGAATGAGTTTCTTAGTGAAGAGGGAATTCGTCATCAATATTCCGCTGCGTATACCCCTCAACAAAATGGTGTAGCCGAGAGAAAGAACCGGACTCTTATGGATATGGCAAGGTCCATGTTGGCGGAGTTTAAGTCTCCACTCTTCTTGTGGGCCGAAGCCATCTCCACGGCGTGTCACTCCTCCAACCGGTTATTCTTTCGCAAAGGAAAGAAGGAAACTCCATATGAAATGCTTACCGGCAACAAGCCCAATGTCTCCTACTACCGTGTGTTTGGTTGTAAGTGTTTCTACAAAATCAAAGGTGTTCATTTATCTAAATTTGAAGCTAAAGCTTTAGAGGGTGTTTTGTTGGGTACGGTGCGAACTCTCACACTTATAGAGTCTACGACAAATCCTTAGGGAGAGTTGTGGAATCTTGTAGTGTGAGGTTCGATGAGAATGACGGCTCCCAAGTGGCGCAATTTCATGTTTGTGATGTAGATAATGAGGAACCTCAAGATGCAATAAGAAGAATGGGGGTTGGTTTCTATCGCCCCATTGAAATCCATCATGAGCCTCCTCAAGCAAGTCCAAGCTCCACTCAAGTGGAGACTCCATCATCACAAGTTGAAGTGCACCTTCTATGGAAGCAAATGATGCACCTACCCAAGAACAAGTTCAAGACCCTCCTCAAGTTGACCAAGAGGCTATGCAAGAACCAAGTTCTCCTATTGTCAATACTAGCCAAGGTCAAGACCATGATCAACCATCTCCTTCTATTATTGAAGATGTGCATCAAGATGATCAAGGTCACATTCCGGTCAAGACGGGGACTCAAATGATCAAGATGATCAAGCGATAATTCCTCGCAACAATGAGGATATCGAAACCCGTCGTCTAGCAAGAGTCAAAAGAGATTGGAAAAAAGAGTCTTCATCTTGAAGCTATCCTTGGTGACAAAAACAAGGTCACCACAAGAGACAATTGGCAAGCTTTAGTGAACATCAAGCCCATATCTCTATGGTGGAACCAAAGAAAGTCTTTGAAGCTCTTGAAGATCCGGATTGGTTGGAAGCCATGCATGAAGAACTCAACAACTTCAAGCGCAACAAAGTGTGGAATCTAGTGGAGAAGCCAAAAGATTGCCTCAATGTTATAGGCACCAAGTGGATATTCAAGAACAAGCAAGATGAGCATGGAATGGTTGTGAGGAACAAGGCAAGATTGGTAGCTCAAGGGTACTCTCAAGTTGAAGGCATTGATTTTGGAGAGACCTATGCTCCCGTGGCTCGCCTTGAGTCCATCCGTATCCTTCTTGCATATGCATCACATCATAATTTCAAATTGCAACAAATGGATGTGAAAAGTGCCTTTCTTAATGGTCCTTTAAAGGAGTTGGTATATGTTAAGCAACCTCCGGGATTTGAGGATCCACACTTCCCAAACCATGTCTACAAGCTTGATAAGGCGCTCTATGGTCTCAAACAAGCACCTCGTGCTTGGTATGAGCACCTAAGAGAGCTATTGGTAGACCGTGGCTTTGAAGTGGGGCAAATCGATCCCACTCTTTTTACCAAGAGGGTTAAAGGGGAGCTTTTCATATGCCAACTTTATGTTGATGATATCATATTTGGCTCATCTAACAAAGCTTTTAATGATGAATTTTCAAAGCTTATGACCGATAGGTTCGAGATGTCCATGATGGGAGAGTTGAAGTACTTCCTTGGTTTTGAGATCAAGCAATTGAGTGGAGGGACTTTCATCTCTCAAGCCAAATATATCCAAGACATGCTCAAGAGGTTCAAGATGCAAATGCTAAAGAGAAGAAGTTTCCTATGGACACCAAATGTCATCTTGAACTTATCCAAAGGGTAAAGATGTTGATCAAAAACTCTATCGCTCTATGATTGGTTCTTTGCTTTATCTTTGTGCATCTAGACCCGATATTGTGTTGAGTGTAGGAGTGTGTGCAAGGTACCAAGCGGCTCCCAAAGAAAGCCACCAATGCGGTTCGAATCTTTCGATATTTGGTTCATACCCCAAGGTTTGGTTTGTGGTATCCTAAAGGCTCAACTTCTCTCTTGCCGGTTACACGGATTCGGATTGGGCCGGTTGCAAGGATGATAGGAAATCAACTTCCGGGGCATGCCAATTCCTTGGTAGGTCCTTGGTGAGTTGGTCTTCTAAGAAGCAAAATTGCATATCTCTCTCCACCACCGAAGCCGAGTATGTGGCGGCCGCTAGTTGTTGCACTCAATTGTTATGGATGAGGCAAACTTTAAAGGAATACGGTGTCCATTGTGACAAAGTGCCTCTTTTATGTGACAATGAAAGTGCTATCAAGATTGGTCACAACCCGGTGGAGCACTCAAGAACGAAGCATATTGAGATTCGTTATCATTTCATTCGTGATCACATCAACCGGGGTGACATTGAGCTTGGCTATATTCCCACGAAGATCCAACTTGCCGATATGTTCACGAAGCCACTTGATGAAGCAAGGTTCACTTATTTGAGGCATGAGCTAAATATCGTGATTCGGGAGCGTCGCTTGACTATCTTGCATACACACCTATATCTTAGCTATATTTTGGTTTAGGTGTAGGCATGGACATAGGGGGAGTGCGGTCCTAATCCATTGGACTATCCCTCCCCCCATTATGCCGATAGTAAGAACTCATTTTGTCTCTATATGTTCATTTTATGAATTGTGAGCTTAAATGATAGTAGTGGCGGTGAACCCAAGATATATCTTCGCGGTGTCACACCACATACACTCATACATGGTGGCCTAGGCCACCGCCATCTTCTTTGTGAAGATTTGGTCTTTTTGGAGTTGTTTTTGGATTTCATTGCCTATTCGATGTTTTCATGGAAAACATACTCAAATGTTGGTTTTTAATGTGTTTTGTTGCTTCTTACAAAGTTTGAGTGTGAAGTACCATTTCTAGTGACTTTCTCTATCCCAAGCCATGCATTGCTCTTTCCTTAAAAACATGCTAAAACTCTTGCTCAAGTCGTATGTTGCCTTTCCGGAGATGTGGTTGCGTGGGTACATCGGAGTTTTTGGACATCTGGTCCGAAACCTCAAGTCCCCGTGCGAAACCAGTTCTGGTCTCGCCCGGAACTTTAGCCGGAACTTTGACCGGAAGTTCCGGGCGGACGGAAGATCCGGCCCAGGCCGGAACTTCCAGTGTAAGTGATCTGGGCATTTTTACACGAGGCCGCGGGGTGGACTGTTTCTTCTCGAGCAGTTCGTCCACCCCCACGCCCGTGTCGTCTCTCTCCTCGCCCAGGTCCTCTTCTGCCGCCGCCTCTCCACCGCGGCCTCCCGCCGCGGATCCTTCCGGCCGCCGGTCGGATCTGCATCCCCACGACGTGGGGATCCCATTCCTCCACGCCATTTTCGCCATGGACTCCGGTATAGTCTCCGTTTTCAAATCTAGGATGATTTCTACTTTCGTTTAACCTAGATGAAATTGAGCACTATACTAGAATTCCTTTGGTGAAAATACTCCTCTAGGCTTGCCCTAACACATACTAGGAGCGATTTGATTTTAGTTTGCAATTTTTTGTTTGAGGCTCTCGTTCCTCTCGCAGCCATGCGCACCGGGACTTTCGGCCTAGCCCGGAACTTCCGGTTTGCCGGAACTTCCGGCATGCGTCTGGAACTTCCGCCCTGAAACAGAAAAATGCTTTCATAAATCAACTTGCTCCTTGTTTCTTTTTGTCATCTGACTTGAGCACTTACCTTCTGCTGTCTTTCTATCTGTTCTCAGCACCCAGCAGCTCTCATGTTCGTCGGGCTTTCGCCAAGCGTTCCGCATCCCGGTGTCGTCCTACAAGTGGAGGAGAAGATGATCGTGTGCCCAACTTACCAGCTGCTGCTAATAAGAAGAAACCTGGTCAGAAGAAGAAGAAAGCACCTATGCCAATTGTCCCTAAGCATCAACAGGACTTTATTCCTTGGCGCTTAGCTTTCACCAATGAAGGCGAGCGTGACCCTGAGTTGGACTCATGCTTCTATCATGTGGAGCACGAGGTGTTGTACAATTCCTTCTATTGCACGCTTGGCAAGAACAAGGTGTGCCCTATGCAGCCCATTGATTTTGATCATTTGGAGAAGAAGCAAGCTTATTTTGGTGGGGCCGTTGCTGTGGTGGATGCTCTTGGTTTGCGCTCTCTGATGGAAGTTCAAAGCAACTACAACATTCACATGATTCATCAGTTCTTTGCCACCGTGGTGTTTGACAAGTCTCCGGCCCGTGGTATGACATGGATGACCGGAAATCAAAAGCTCTCCGCCAACTTACGTGATTTTGCGAACGTTCTTCAGTATCCTTTCTCTAGCAACATCAAGGCCACCAGTAAATGCATGCACATTCACGGGTCTGCCTATGATAAGAATGAAATGAGTGATCTCTACACTGATAATGGGATGATTGGCACCACTGATGGGCTCCTTCCCATTTATGACATCTTGCTTTGCATGTTCCGCCACACCATTGCTCCAAGTGGAGGCAACAACAATGAGATCCGTGGTGGTCTTGTCAACCTCATGTGCTATGCCCACCACATTTTCATGCAAGATGAACCCGAGCCGAACTCACATCCTATTGATGTGATGGATTTCATCTTCCATGAGATATATGATGCCGTGTTGGGAAGGAAAGTGCCTCCATATGCCCCATACATTATGAAGCTTATCAAGTCAAAGTTCCCTTTTGAAGATGATGATGTGCTTGACATGGATGCGGCACTCGACTGTGACACTCTCCATAAGCCTGTGAAGATGAACAAGAAGAACGCTCATCTCAAGAAGGATAAAGCTCCTATGACAACCGATGATGGAGCTAGTGGTTCTCATGTCCCAAGTGATCCTAGAGCGAAGAAGCCGGGTAAACCAAAGCAACGCACATGGGCTCAGCGTGCTATTGACAAGCTCTTGTGGATGAACGTTTGCATACACAAGGAGAACTTCCAAGCATCTGTGGAGAGGCACCAGGGCCTTGTCAACGATTACAAGATAATGCAATATTTGAAGGTTCCCAACTGTCCTCCTCCTCCACACATTAATACAAGTATTGGAATAACGAGAAGGTGGATTGGACTACTCATGTGCCAGATGATGCGAACCTTGAGTGGGACTCGTCGGACGATAAGTAAGGGACGTTAGCATTGCTTCCTTTTCCCTTTTTGGTGTCTTGATGCCAAAGGGGGAGAAGTCTATCTCCTAGGTGTGCAGGATTTGCATGGGTGGAACACAAGACTTGTTCTTTAGTTGTTTTCGTTGTGTTATTGTGCTCCGGTTATTGTATTTGTCGTTCTTGTTGAACTTTATTGTATGTGAACCTCCTATCTTATGCATGTGGTAAGACATGTGGAACCCATTTGTGAATCTATTGATGTAAGACTATGTTGTGTAATCACTATGTCTATTTGTCTTATGTTTCTGCAAGTTATGCTTTTATGATTTACTTGTTTACTTGCTTGACTTGTAAAATATAGGGGGGGTGTTGATCCTAAGTTATGTGCATCTTGTATTCAAATGCAAATCTCTAAGTTATGCACATGCTTAGGGGGAGCCCGTCTATATTTTGCAAATCCTTTTCTTGTGTTGTCACCATCCACCAAAAAGGGGGAGATTGAAAGGACATACTTGCCCGTAATCTTGTTTTGGTGATTATGACAACACAAGCAGTATTTAACAGTATGTTAAGCTTGTGACAGGTTCAATTTACACAAACATAGAAGAGTTGTTCTTATTGAAGATGCAGGATTTAAGCTCTGGCCGAAAGTTCCGTCCCTAGGGGCGGAAGTTTTGAACTTCCGGCCAACATTTTAGCCGATTTTGTGTTCTGTACTCGACCGGAAGAAGTGTCGGAAGTTTCGGCCCAGCCGAAAGTTCCGGTCCAAGTGATTCGGCGCGAAGAGGTGCGCAGCAGGCATATTTCCTGGAGGGGTATCTCCACCTACCTCCAGCCAAGTAGCTCGCCCAGAATTGAAGTCCACCATTATTGCAAGCTCAAGATTTGCTAGATCTCCCAATCCCTCCACCCAAACTCGTTGATCTTTGGAGGATTTAAGGAGAAGGCCCCGATCTACATCTTCACCAAGCCGTTCTTCATTTCCCCCTCATTCATTTGAGGGACCATTTGCTAGGGTTTCCACTAGGAAAACCTAGCCCATTGTTGTACTTACTTGATTGTCTTTGTGACCGATTGTAGCTGTTCGGAGCCCCCAATCCTTTGTGGGTTGTGCCCCGAATCGTTGTTGTAAGGGTTCTGGATTCTGCCTTGAAGGATTCCGATAGTGGAAGGTGAACCAATCCTTTGTGGTGCGATTCATCGGAGAATAGGGTGAGCCTTTGTGGCGTTGAGGTTCAACCTTTGTAGTGCCTCACACCTCTCCAACGAGACGTACTCCCTTAACAAGGAGGAACTCGGGATTACATCCGTGTCTCCGTGTGCTTTCACTTCGGTTACTTCTATCCTTGTTTACCGCCTTTACTTTGTATATCGTGCTTAGTTGCTAGCTTGTCATATAGGTAAATTCACCGTAGTTGCATATCTAGATAATTTACCTTTTGTGTCAAGCCTAATTTGAAATAGAACTAAAATTTGGATTAGCACCTATTCACCCCCCCCCCCTCTTGGTGTCATACCGACCCTTTCGGGATGGCAAATGTAAAACTTGCACAGTTCCTTGTTTATAGGAATCAAACCATGAAGTTTGAGTGGATTTTATTTTCATGTACATCTATGATTTTTTCCTATCACTGTTACTTTGAATCAAGAGGTGAATATTGTTGAATTAATTTTGAGTCGACTAAACATTAGGCGCTCCTAGAAATAAAATGAAAATATGAAGCGAGTGAATCTTTCTTTAAGATTCAATCTAGAGTAAAACATTAACTATATAGTAACGTTTGTATTGATTTCAATTCTCGAAAATCACTGTAAAAATCATTTTAATCAAATGTAGATGCACTTAGTTATGTCAACTTGGTATTTTTTCAAAACTAAGCTCTACCCAGACCTGAAAACTAATTGAAACCTAACTCTTGCACCGATATTAGTACGAACAACGCTGTGACTGTGTAGGTCGGAACCGAGACATTTCGGTAGCCAACCGGGTGTTTGAAGACCTCGATGTCAAGGGAGTGGCGCCTATATGAGTTTGCCGCCTAGGAGAGTGGCGCCGACATGAGTTCCCCGTCTAGGAGAGCGGTGCCGATTTGGTTCCAATGTTTGGTTTTGTTTGCGCCGACCTACACAATCTCGACGCCGTCTGTACTGGCGTCGAGAGAGGCAAGATTTGGTAAAGGTATACGTCAATCCGTGAAAGAAAAACAGAGGAATTACGGTCTAGAAAAAACAGAGGATTCACTCGACTGTTCAAAGTCATACTTTATGCTGCTCTTTTGTTAATCTTAAAACCCCACAAGAGGGGCGAGCGAGCAGAGAAGCGGACGCCGGCCACACGACAGCCCACGCCACCATCATAACGCCACCCCGCACGCTCCATTTTCAAATACTCCCCCTCCGACTCCTCCTTCGCTTGCATTCCCACCAAAGTCTCTCCATGTCTCCGACCGCCACCGCGTCCCCCGCGCCGGCGCCGGCCACCGACGCGGCAGCGCCGAAGCCGTCCTCCGGAGGCGCGAAGCGCGGCCTGATGGGTTCCCTCATCGACGCCACCGCGCTGCTCCGCGCCACCTCCTTCAAGGAGGACTCCTACGTGGCCGCGGCGCTGCCAGCCTCCGACCTCCGCGCGCTCGCCGACCTCAAGGCGCTCCTCGCCACCCACGCCGACCAAATCTCCATCTGGGGCGTCCCCCTCAACCACCCTCCCTCCAGCGACGCCCCCGCCCCCGCGCACGACGAGCGCACCGACGTGGTGCTCCTCAAGTTCCTCCGCGCGCGGGACTTCCGTGTCCGCGACGCGCACGCCATGGTGCTCCGCTGCGCGGCCTGGCGCGCCGAGTTCCGCGCCGACGCCGTGCTGGAGGAGGACCTGGGGTTCAAGGACCTGGAGGGCGTGGTGGCGTACATGCACGGCTGGGACCGCGACGGCCACCCGGTGTGCTACAACGCGTACGGCGTGTTCAAGGACAGGGACATGTACGATCGCGTCTTCGGCGACGGCGACCGCCTGGCGCGGTTCCTCCGGTGGCGCGTCCAGGTCATGGAGCGCGGCGTGCGCGCGCTGCAGCTCCGCCCCGGCGGGGTGAACGCCATCATACAGGTGACGGACCTCAGGGACATGCCCAAGCGCGAGCTCCGCGCCGCCTCCAACCAGATCCTCTCGTTGTTCCAGGACAACTACCCCGAGATGGTCGCCCGCAAGGTACGACACCTCCCGTCTCCCTCTGTTACTCCTCGGGCATTTCGTCGAACACCTGCCATTTTGTTTACCTGATGCCGCCCCTGCTCGCATTTGTTGTCGCAGGTGTTCGTGAACGTGCCGTGGTATTTCTCGGTGCTGTTCTCGATGATCTCGCCGTTCCTGACGGAGCGCACCAAGAGCAAGTTCGTCATCGCGCGGGAGGGCAACGTCGCCGAGACGCTCTTCAAGTAAGTGCGCGTGCAGCAGGGCTAGACATCGATTTGGTTCTCTTGTTGCTCCGTCGCTCGGTTCTCAGTATTGACACCGGGCTGTTCTCTGTGTGTAGGTTCATCCGGCCGGAGCTGGTGCCGGTGCAGTACGGCGGGCTGAGCCGCGGCAGCGAGCTGGAGAACGGCCCGCCCAAACCAGCTTCCGAGTTCACCATCAAGGGCGGCGAGAAGGTCTTCTTGGAGATCGACGGCATTGAGGTATATGTCCTACACGACAATGTCCCTCCCTTCCTGCAGCTTCATGGGAGTAGGTTGTTTTGCGTCCATAATAAAATCCATACTACAAGTAGCAGTTTGGGCTCGCAATGAGCACAAACAAGTCCTTTACACCATCGCATCCATCTGCGTGTCTCTATCCAAATTCCCGGAATCGGCGTCTAAACAATGGCGTCGCTAGTCTGCTGCGTGCTCGAGACCGGGCAAGAACACAAACGCAAGCTTTCGCCGTGTACCAGATTCTTCCTGGCTTTTGTCCAAACTTCTCCCCGTCTGTTTGTTTTATCTTTTCACCGCTACCTCAAGCGTGATTTGCCTGAGAGGATAGGCACGACAGACCTACAGTAGTAGCAAAGCATCTTTGGATGATGAGGTAGAGTAGAATCCGTGGACGGATGGGATGGGATGGCAGCGCAGCGCATGTGAGTGTGATTGCCCCCTCGCAAGTTTTTGAAAACCGAACGAGCAAAAGTGGCGGAGGGGTTGCGTGGCGGCTGCTGCGGGGTTGTGCGGCGTGCAGGTTGAAGATCCGGCCACCTCCGGTGAGGTGGAGTGGCGCTGGCCCTGGATCTGGGGCGGCAGGGGCTTGGGGTTCGTCCCGGCCGATGGTCCTTCTGCGTCTTCAGTGCCAGCTCGTCGGAGCTGGTGGATGTTGCGGCTCATCAACGCCTTCGGGCGAGAAGTTCCTCCGTTTCCATGGTGGGTGCTCCTGGCGGCGGTCTCCTTCCTCGGCTCCGGCGGTGGAGGTGCGCGCGTTGGGGGACCTCGAGGTTGAAGATGGTGGGAGGCAGCAGCGGTCTCTGTACTTTCTTTGCTTGTTTCTGGACATGTACTGGTTTCCTTACGGTATGAATACAAGTATTAGCTTTCAAAAAAAAAAAAAAAGTGGCGTCGAGCTTGTTGCCATGGCAGCAGTGGACACTGCGTCAAGCACCGCAGTAGTTCGCTGCGACGCTGCATCCCTGCCAAACTGACTGACAATGGCATGGGGGACGGTGCTGCTGCCCCCGTTCCTCGGTTTCCCTGAGTTCACATGACGGGGCTGGAAAAGCCGGAGCTGCCGCCGGGCTCAGCTTAGCTGTAATTTCCGTCACACTGCTCACTCTCGTGAACGGGATAGATCGATTTAAAGAAGAAGAAGAAGGAAACGGTGGCCGGAAGCCCGGAACACATGTGAATTTCTTTACTCGGTCAGGTTCGAATGAATGAATTCATTTTCTCTCTACGTCGGCGCTTTTGTCCGCACCTCGTACGCGACGCAGGCTGATGTGAGGGTTTTACGGGACTCACTCTCTGAGTCGAGAGACGACAGCGGCCGTGCGCTCTTTTCGTAGCTTTGCTTTTCTTTACGCCTCACGCCAGCCACGGCGCCGCTCTCCACGCACTGTCACCTCTCAGTCTCAGCAGCGTGGCAAAAGCCAGGAGAGAGTGAGTGAGCCTCACTCTTCTGCTAAGTACAATTCTTACTGCATTAGTGCTTTAGCTGCTAACCCACGCGTGTCTGCGTCTCCCTAATTGGTCGCGGAAAAGGGCGGTTAGTTTTTCTTGGCTACTGCCTAGCGATGCCAGTGGTCAATTCTTTTATACTTTCTCGAGTAACAGTTGAGTCTTTCCTTTAACCGTTGGAAAGATATGAGCACTGCGATGGGCTCGGGCAGTGCAATGCTGATCTAGCACGTGGCGGGACCCGTGGTAAGAAATTTGCTACTCCTAGCTTCTGTAACCAAGAACATAAGCGTCAAAGATGATAATCAGCACTAGTACTACTAGTATGCGAACTTGCATGGTCATTTTCGCATAGAAATGGTTTGCATCAAAGTAGGCGTAATTTCGTTGGGAGTTGGGACCAGTCCTTGCCATTTTTGGAGATTGTAATCTAACGATGGTTTTTGCAATTGCAGGCCGGTGCAACGATAACGTGGGACCTGGTCGTCGGCGGCTGGGACCTGGAGTACGGTGCCGAGTATGTGCCCGCAGCAGAGGGCAGCTACACGCTCTGCGTCGAGAGGACAAGGAAGGTCCCGGCCACCGCCGACGACCCCGTGCACAACGCCTTCACGGCCAAGGAGGCCGGCAAGATGGTGCTCTCCATCGACAACTCCGGCTCCCGGAAGCGCAAGGTCGCCGCCTACCGCTACTTCGTGCGCAAACCGTCGGCGTAGGCTCTTCCACACCATACGTGGCCGGCTCCTTGCCGGCCGGCTAGTCCTTTGCTACGCGTTGCTGGTCTTGGAGAGGAGGAGAGATAATTTAGGTCTATTTAATTACTAGTGCTATAATATGATATGCATGTCTTATGCCATATGTAGAATATAATGTATGAGCTGTGAGATCCTACTTTTTTTTTTTTTTTTTTTGCGAAACACAGTACAACGCAAGCGCTCATATACACGCGCACACACTCACCCCTATGAACGCACGCACGCACACCCTACCCCTATGAGCACCTCCGAGAGACTGAGTCGGCGGGTCGAGTCTTGAGATTGACGAAGTCACCACGGGCGCCTCGCTGTCGACGGGAACGTCGCCTCCCACTGAAGAATATTCCGCCTTAAATGAGAAACACCAGCGTCAAACCTGGGGTTTGAACTCTGGTGGGCTAGGGGTACAACCACCCAACTAACCATCTTGCCACAGGCAAGTTCTCCTGTGAGATCCTACTTGTCATCGTCGTTATAAAGCTAATGAGTTCAGTTTTTTTAGAAAATTTCGTGTCATTTTGTCAATATTCCCGTTTTGCAGATATGCCAATTGCAATGCATCGGATTCGTAGATCTATGATTTGTTGTGAGCAGGACCGTTTGAAGGTTACTTTTGGCACAAACTTTCACATCAGTACTAATTTCACTGCTACCTTCCATCTATGAGAAACATGATTATTCTCTCAGCCTTAGTGCGGACTTATGTTGCCCAGTCTACACATTGTCTGATATTTTTAAATGGTATTTGGATGTTTAAAAATAAATTTCTTTTGTGAATACATTAAAAAAAAACTTAGGAAGGTGTAAATTTACACAAAAATCATATGGCTCTTGGTAGGCATTAAAAAAATCGTTTTGTGTCTTCACCTTTGTCTTCTTTAATTAGATCAGAGCTTAAACATAAGTCTTGCAATGTTTGTACTTACATGGTAGACACATATATTGAAAACCGAACATGGAGCCCGACCTCCATGGGCCGTTTTTCCTTTTGTAAACTCGATACTGGTATTTGAAAGTATCAAAAAATCCGGGATGAAAACTGTAGGTGTAGATAATACTGTATTGAACTCTACGATCGTGCAAAATCTCAATAAAATATGTATTGTATTTTAGCCTACACAAAAAAATATGAAAAAACTAGCAAATTCTGAACTTTTGGAAATGGTCATTGTTCACCAGATTCAGATCCACACATTTGTCATTTTTGGCAAGCTTTACATATAATGATTTTTTATTCATATTTTTCGCATTATTGGAGTTCACTACACCCACGATTATTTCTGATTTTTTTAAACTTTCAAAGGCCATTTTCGAATTGTTCAAAAATGATTCCCGCTAGAGCTCAAGAGCCATTTGTCCACTCTCACACATATATGTACTTCTCTATCTTTTTTCACTTTTTATAAGTGAAAAAATTACAGATTTTTATTATTAAAAAGCTCGCCTATGTAGCTCGTGCTATCTTTGGGATTTCAGATCCAGCCTCTCCTATGAAAGTGTACGTTCAGCTATATTTTTCGTGTCATTATGTATTGTCATTGTAAAAGTAACAATAAACGAGAGTTTGATTAAAAAATATTGTACAAAATAGAAAGCATACAAATAGAAAAGCAGGTAAACAATGTAACACATATTGCATATTTTGTGCAAGGCATAGAGAGAGTGCAGTAGTTGTTGTAAAGACGAAATAAAAAGTGAGTTGAGCTTATGATAAATTTTTGATATTATCCAAATGCATGTACAAGAATTTTTTGTAAGGTTGTAAATCCTGTGAGGTTATTCTGAAATCCATACGGTGCAAATGTTACAAAAGATAGCACGAAAACGATGAAGAGCGGCAAGATCAAACCAACGGGGACACGAGATTTAACGTGGAAAAACCTCTCCAAACAAAGGAGAGGAAAAAACCACGCGCGCCAGCCAGCAATATTTCACTATATCGGGGTGAGGTTACAAACGCCGTGGGTTTACAATGTATGGCTTACCCCAACCGGCGGCTTACATGATGTATTTATAGTGGGCAAAAGCCTAAGTCGACCTGCAGTCCGACTCGGACACGATCCGTACCGTACGGCCCAAGCCTCCCGGCGACGGGCCTTCGTTTCGCTCCGAAGTTAGCCGCTCACTCCATATCGTCATATGAATTTGGATCACCATAAAACAACAGCAAAGAGACCAGATGCAGTGATCGAATATGATTCAGTTATAGCGACACTGTTAAACAAACCTATGCTTCGTATATTTTCCAACTTCTCAAAAATCGGGTTTGATTACTTTGCGCGCGCATCTATGTCTGCAAAAAAAACATACGGAACTCTGCCACTAAAATGCCTTGACGCTGTGTCTGTGTGTACATCACTGGCAAACTATTAAGACAAGCAAACAGTAGCTTAGAGCATCTCCACCGGGGGCCTCTAAAGGCCGGACACCAAAAACGCCCACCAGCGGCAACCCCCAAAGACTCGCCCCGAGCGATTTCGTGTCTGGCACTCCCAATAGGGTCTCCAAGTTTGGAGGCCCTCCTGGGGTGCCGGACATCGCCTCGGGCATGGCCCTGACAGCGCTGGCCCGCCCGTCATACACACGACGCGCCGCGTCCAATTCCCCTTCCTCTACATTGCCGCCCCCGGCACCAAAATTCGCAATCTTCCCTCCATTTCCTAAACCCTCGCGCCGCCGACGCGACCTCCTCGCCTTCCGCCACCATGCCGCCCAAGCCTGTCAGCCTCGCGAAACCCAAGGGACGCAAGCCGCCGGCGTCGTCGCAGCCGAAGAAGAAGCCGATGAAGCGGGAGCAGCAGGAGCTTTCGTTGCCGGGGGCCATGAGCCAGTCCCAGCTCCGCGCCGCCGCTTCCCTGCTACGGCAACAATGACGAGTCAAGGCGAAGGACAAGACGGCTGATCTGTCGTCGCCGAACGACAACGCCGCCGAGATGTTGATCGCCATGAGCCAAACCAGCTCTAGCCCAGCAGCATCCGTCGGCGGGTTTGTCGGGTCGCCGTCTGTCCCGGCCTTCTTCGACGGCACCTCCGGCTACCCGTCGCAGGTGTCGCGGTTTTCCCCCGAAGAGCCGACCATCGATCTGAACGCCGCGCCGCTGTTCAGCGAATCGCCGGCGTTGCGGCGGACACCTGCGACGAACCAAGACGCGACTGCTTCTCGCGGCCTTTTCTTCGGTGACCAACTCGGCCATGTGAGTGCTATTTATAATCCTGATCTCCATCATTTATTGTGTTTCTTGGCCGATTGTTTGTTGGGCGCAGTTATTGCGAGCGGCCGAATGCAAATTGTTGTTTTGTGCATTAATTGCCGATGATGCAAATTGTGGTTTTTGCTGGGTAGGACGCTGGCGCCTCGTTCATGGCTTCAGTCATCGACGACGGTACAACCTACGCCGCCAGTGCCTACGCCGAGACAGAACAGTTCGGCCAGGGCGACGAAGAGGATGCCGGCGAGGGCCAGGAAGGGGATGCCGGCCAGGGCCAGAAAGGGGAGGTCGAAGAAGAAGAGGATGGCGATGAAGAGGATGGCGTCCGGAAGCCTGGAAACAGAGGCAAGACTTGGTGCGCGACTGAGGACGTCTTGTTGGCCCAGGCGTGGATGAACGTGAGCATGTGCCCAGGCCTACTGGATACACATTCAGAAGGACTACACCGAAAGAAGGTCGTATCCTCCTCATGAAGATTTGTCTAACCGCAATGCCAAATCGGTTGAGAGCCGTTGGGGCGTCATCTCGGCTCTCACTACCAATTTTCACCATTGCAATGAGCAAATCTTGCAAAGAGACGAGAGTGGCAAGAACGATGCCGACAAGGTTAGCCGATCATCTTAACTTGTAACCCATCATGTTTACATGCATACTTGACTTGGTCTTTGTTTGTGTAGCTCAAGGACGCCAAGTACTTGTACCTTGACTTGGAGTCGGATGGCAAGAAGCCATATAAGTTCATGCACGTTTAGGAGGTGGTTAAAGGTTGCCCGAAGTGGAAGAGCCATATAAAAGATGATCGCACCGCCGAGGGAGATGAAAGAAATCTGCCGGCTGCTAGCGCCGAGCGTCCCGAGATGGGAGTGAAGGCGTGCAAGGCGGCCGCCAGGGCTGGCAAGAAGCCAGGGGCCTCGGGCGCCGCAGGCAGCATCCAAGAGTCGGTGAAGCTATACATTGCCGAGGTGGCCGCATCGACTGACGAGAAGAAGAAGCTACAAGCCAAGTCCGCGAGAAGTGGACGCTCTACTTCAAGATGCAGGAGACCAAGCTCAAGAACCAAGAGAAGAAGGAGGAGCGTCTCTTCATGGCCACGAACACGACCGGCATGAGCCCCAATCAGAAGGCCTACTTCGTGTCCGAACGGAGGCGCATCCAGGCTGAGAAGGCGGCGGCCGAAGCGGCGGAGCTCGAGGGATCCGACAAGGACGGCGAGGAAGAAGTCGAGGAGGAGGCCGCCGCGTGATCGACATGAAGCATTGCGCCAGGGAGGCGCCCTTTTGATGGCCGGCCTTGGAGACTTGTTCTCCGGCGAGGTCGATCCTTTTTTGATGGCCGGCGTTGGAGATTGTTCTCCGGCGCGGTCGAAACTATGCCAAGTCTATGACTTGTTCTCCGGCGCGGCAAAACTATTTGATTGCCGGCATCATTTGAGACATTTTTATTAATGCATGCACCGCCGTCCTGTTCCCCATTTGTGCTGTTCATCGGCGGCGACCACGGCATGCCCGCAAGGTGTTCGGCAGTTCGCTCTAATTTCGGGCCGTTTGGGGGGGGGGGGAGGGGGGTGAGCCTTTGGGAAGTGCCGCTGTGGGCGGACTTTAAATGTTGACCGGACACATGTCTGGCACCCCAAAGGAGATCCAATTGGGGGTGCCGGACACCGATTTAGAGGCCCCCCGTGGAGATGCTCTTAGCGCAAGCTTTTGTGTACTGCAATGGCCTTGGAGCTTGATCACTTTCTGTCGCAAAGTTAGGCTTAGATTAGCCTAAAGATAGAGTCCTCGATGGTGTGGACCTAAAGACTGTTGCCTCACCTAGCTAATCTGGTCCTACTGCGAACACCGGTTGTCGCAGGCAGGCAGGTCAGGTACGCTTGGCTTGCATGCTGCATCTTTGTCGCTGGTCCGTCATATGGTCAAGGTGTGTATTCACTTTATCATTCTCTTTTTGGGGAACACTGCCAATGCCACAAATAAAGTTGCCTCCTCTTGTGGAATTTGGTTAAGAGTAAGAAAATGAGCGAGGTTTTACTGTTGATAGGGATCAAGCTCATTATTAGTTTGGAGTAGAAAATAGCACGTTGTAATATGACGGAGAAAATCTTGGAGTTTCTTCTGGTGAAGTTCCTTCATCCTCCGATAGCGCTGACTGAAGGCTTGTATACTTTCGTGTATTTTCATCCAGGGGATTGAGTATGAGAGAGGATTTGGTGAAATTCTTGCGTTAATCTAATCTCCATATTTTTTTTAGAAATATTCATCCCCACTATACACCAGCATGGGCTAGAGTTTTCAATTTAGTAAAAAATGAGGTGGTTAGTAAGGGATATTTGGGTATTATCTCTTTAAAATTGGAACAATAATTTTTTTTCGGGATCCAAGATAATCCCATCAATTCAGCTAATATACACTACAAATACATTAGAAATAAACAAGGCCTGAATGGTTTGGGACATACCCGACATGTATACATTTTATTTTTGTGTGTTTGAACCTAATCTATATACTGTCTAGTCTTGATCAATGGTTCTACCTATATATAAATTCACTAATTGGTTACGGAAAGCGATAATTGTATGGGCACTGGGTTAGTAGATCAGTTCAGCTAAATGAGGTAAAACTATATGAAATACATGTAAGAATGATATAGTAAAAAAGTATTTGCCACGCAAAAAATATAGATACGTTTTAGACGTATCAACCATCCATGAACTAAAAGTATTGGTTGAAGTAGACGATGACGGGAGTCGAGGAGATGACAGAAGAGATGACTCATGGACAACACATGCCTTTTTTCATAACTCAACAAAAGTAAAACAAGAAAGAATAATAGATTGAGCAGACGAAGAGAATATTGGACCAAGCTGCAACATGCATTTTTCTTTTAAAACTAATATCTAGCGGGATGAATCGTCTCAATTGTGCATGCACAATGCATCAACAAGTTATGTTACTGGGCAAAGAGGCAAAATTAAATCATCAATGAGAAGCCCAGCTAGTCGCGACCCCACGAACGATGCCGTCATTTTTAACCTAGCTCGAAAAGGGGCTATAGTGCATGCTACCTCTGAAGCAGAAAAGGCGACCACCTAACGGCAGAAGAAGCGTGAACTGAAAATATATTTATACTAAACTTTTTCTATTTCTTATAATTCATATGTACATACAATTTTAACCAATTTATTTTTCAGTTACATATAAACTATGAAATCTAAGATGCAATATTTTCATTAGAAAATTATAAAGTCAATCATGGAATATTTGCACAAATTTAAACTAGCTTTTGTAATGAAGTGTTGCCACTTGTTTGATTTGTGAGATATTATAATAAAACTTGATAAACCAAATTTGTCTAGAAAAATAGAAAAGAACAAAATTGTTTGTCTTCTTGGATCAATGTGTGCCACTTTGATGATTTTAGGTATATATGATACATAAAGATGTGTATCCTCGTGTATATTACTATCATTAGTTACTGGTAGAGAGATCTAAATATGGCATCCTAACAAATATCCCAGTAGATGTTGTCAACCAATGATTGCTTCATATGAAGGACTAATCCCTAACCTCAAACAACATATAGACAAGCAAGGCTAAGGACAAAGAAAAAACAATTGTAGACTTCCAAGATACATAACCCTATCTAGAAACCTTAATTAAGATATTTGTTAAACATGTACGTTAGTCAACCAATATATATGTGAATACAAAAGTAGATACGAACCACTATGATGCGTACTAAGCGGCATAAAATAATCTATGGGAATTGTAGTTTTGTCTTTCTTCTTTCACAAAAAGATATTTCTATATGTCTCATGTTAGAGTTTGTCTCTAATATGTATATGGTACAACTGGATTTGGATTACTCGGTAGGTTGGATATAAATTATCATGTGTACTCCCTCCGTTCCAAATTATTTGACTTTTGTTTGTCCAAATAAGGATATATGTATACTTGTTTACTATCTAGATACATTTATTACTATACAAATGCATGTCAGCTAATTTGAAACGGAGGGAGTATAGCCTAAAGAGATTAGCGCAAGATTACATTGAAGTACGGTTTGCCACCCATGGGAGGGGTGTCTAACTAGCATGGCGTTGGTGATGATACTATGATAGTACATAGAGAGTGTCAGTTAAGAATGCTCTTGAACCGCGTTAGCAAATATCGTCTCCCGCTTACTTTCTACAATTATCTAATTGCATATAAAGCTAACATCTCAGATAAACTTTAAAGAAAAACAAACAATATATTGCTAAGTATATTATGTCAAAAAAATCACATGTGTCTTTCCAGCTAAATGTTGTTTCCTTGCTTGTCACCCCGATCCTTTTAAATTTTCATCACGATGTTCTCACTTTTCTAAAACATAAAAAAATATTAATGATAGCATATTTCAGTAGAATAGTAAACATAAGTATGAATAATTGAAACAGGAAAATAGACAATTAAACTATTAAATAATTAATCATATGTTAGTATGATTTTTTTTATGATACCAGTATACTCAGGTCCGCTGAAAACATGCACAAAGGTGGAAAGGGTCGACAGATACTTAGATCAATCAAAAAAGGAAAACGTATAACTTGTGTTACACAAAGTAAAAAAAAAAACCTAGACTACAAGAGAAGAAACGAAATATGGTAATTCAACATATTCTCGTTAGTCCTCCTCTTAGGACCCTCTTTGGTGGAAACTTCAACAAATTATAGACGATTCTACTCCTTAGGAGTTTTTTTTTATAGAGATTGCTTGCTTTGTAAGATTTGAATTCATATTGCACCGTTTGAATCAATAAAACATACGAATTATAGAGACATGGTTTTCTATAGGAAAAATCCGTAATAATACATTTTTCTCCTTCGAGCAAGGCCTCAATGATCCTGGGTAACGATCCACATGCACGCTTATGCCCAGGGGTGAGATTGTACACATTTTATGTATCCACCCCATACTGCTTATAATTTAAGAATCAGGGGCTAATTCGTACACGTGATTGTTTAAATGATCATGATCTCCGAGAAAGCCACCAAAATGGATTATTACCACGACAGATCGCAGGCATGCACGCCTGCGCATGAGATCAAATGATATCACCAGCTAGCTAATTAAAGCAAAATGATTCATACTCATGCCATGTTTTGCATCATGGCGTCGTCTGGGTATCCGATGTTTGATTGGCTACATCAAAGTTGGCGCAAAATAGCCTTGATCTATGCTCTTTCCGGGGGATGTTGTAGCCCTTGTTTGGTGCACGCTGGAGTGGTACTCGTGGGGCCATTGACAGCCCAAAATCTTGCTTAATTTTCTGTGCAGAAACCTGAGACTACCCATAGTGGAGTAAAATAGGTAGTAACATACATGCCACCTAAACAAAAAAGATGATGTGTCAGCTAATTAATGTAGAGAGAGACAAATAGAGTAACATATGTAGTTACTCCAAAGGGTGGTAACATCACACACCTCAAGGCAAAATGAGTCTACAAGCTAATAAAGCTATCATGCATGACACCACAAATAAGTTACTACCCACTATGGAGATAGTAACATAGGGTAGTAACATAGCTATGTTACCACTCAATGTTACTTCCCGCTACGAGTAGTCTGAAAGCATTTCGATCGATGGCTTTGCTTCGAAAGACGTGTCCAGGTCGAGATTAGTACTATTCCCTCCATTCCGGTTTATAGGATGTCTTTGCTAATTCTCTACAATCTAGGTGGCTAACTATTGGTGCCTTGAATAGTACAATTGGTGACATGCATTGGTTGCTTTCATTTTATCTCTCCTAATTACTCATTAATTGATCAAATTGATGCGCATGCATTGGCTACCTTTCATTTCCTCTCTCCTAATTCCTCATTTATTGCCAAAATTGCATCTAGCTTTTGGAAAAATCTGGTTTTGGGGATACATCTTCACTACGCTAATATTCACTACGCTAATATAATCTGGTTTCCTATTTAGTTAGATTCAATGTCCTTTTTTGGGTTGGTGAAGCGTAGTGAAGACATACCTGAAGTCGGTATAAGTTTCTCCCTTCTTCCCCGCTCCGCCGGTGCCTTTAGTGTTGACGTAGGACGTGTGGAGTCGTCTTCCAAGCAAAAATCATGGGATTCGATCGTTGTTTGTGTTCGTTGTGAGGTTTCATGTCTGTCTCTTCTGGTTTATTCACATCACTAGCGAAGGTTGATACTCAGGAGTGCTGGTCTTTTGACGTCTTAGCACGACGACTTCTCGTGTGTCAGCTACAAGAAAATCTATTAGGAAAAGTTTTATAACCGTTGCTATGTGGTTTAGTGACCTGGTTACATTTTATTACTTCCGGTTTTGTTTATACGACTGTTGTTGGTGGTTCTTATATTTATCTCTATTCTGAGCTTAATCATTAACACACTTTGAGTATCCAAGACCACGGGTACGAGTCGCCATATTTATATAGCGTAGCGGAAACCTGTCTCGAGAGGTAGGGGTAAAAAAATCATGGATACAATGTGATTCACGCTTGCGTGCGCGCGTGAGACTACCCACATAGTGGGAGTAACTTCACTAGTAACATAGATGCCACCTAAGCATAAAATTCTACGTGGCATGTAATTAATGAGGAGAGATACAAATAGAGTACTTTGCACTGTGAGAGACTTAGCTAGTTACTTGTAACACTAGTAACATCACACTTTTCATGAAAAAATGAGTCTATAGAGTAATAAATGAAACAATCTTTGACATCATCTCTATGTTACTTTGCACTGTGAGGGTAGTAACATAGTCTCGTAATATGTGTATGTTACTACTTGAAGTAGTCTGAGTACTGAGCAGTGACGATATAGGGAAGAGCCGCAGGTCCACCAACGTCTCACAGTCCAATTCGAGGAAAGAAAGAAGCAAGAAACCAAAAAAACGAAAGCGGCTACAGCGCAGATCACGCCTCATTACTCTCGACAGGAAAAATAAAAGTGAAGGACACTACTGTTGTTTATACAGTGAATTCAATAAAAATGACAGCAGCGGCCGGCTTGCATTCCAGGCCGCTCCATTGAGAATTTCCCGTGTCTTGCCATGAACACATTCGTGACGCGTGCCTCGCCTGCCTGCAGTAAACAACGGCAAGACGACGAGCACAAAGGGCTTCGTTACAGATCTTCCGGGCCGGCCTGCACTCCACTGCAGGCAGGGATAGAAAAGAAAAATCATGACCTTACTCGCCATCCTCGTCTCGTCTCTTCTCCTCATTCATCTTTGTCTCTCATTCAAAAATAAATAAAAAGAGATTTCGCCGTCGCCTTGTAGCCTTCTGCTTGGCTCTTGCTGTTTTCGTATATACAGTTACTTACAGAGATTTGCGCCTCGTCTGCTCTCTTGTACTACATTGCTCCAGTAGCTGGCCTACCCTACGACCTGACCTGTACAGTTGAGCGGAGCATCCGCATGCTGATTCCGGGGCCGGACTGTGCGCTACTTTTGTTTGAAGTGAGAGCTCCGGCGAACTCCCTGCGTGCACGCTTGGGCCATGCCTGCAGTGCAAAAATCATACTATGGTATCCGGTATAGCATACAGTTATACGCTACTATACGGCTGTACCACAACTCCAAAAAAACAAAGCGGTACGTTTACTCCTACCTGCAGTGCAGGCCCAAAGCTAGTTGGCCCAGCCCATGTTGGATGGACCCACCGTACCCCAACAGCCTACAGGCTACAGCCCATCTCCTCACTGCCCATGTCTAGGCCCATCTCGATCGTTGGCTATGTGCTAAGACGCGGTTTTGCCGTGGTGGTGCCCCCAGGCCCCAGCTCCCTCTCTCAAGTCTAAAGCCATGAAATTCTCAAACATAAGTTGATTTTCTATTTTATTCTGTAGTATATTTTATATCTGGATACCTTCGTCCCCTTACAGCTAAATCCTGGCTTCGTTCCTGGTGTCACCATAATCCTTTTCTAGTTTGTCTATTCATCAGCTAGCTGATTTTCCAATTGGCCATCAGACAGATTTTTGTTTTGCCTTAGTCATCCCACCTTCAGTTAGCATTTCGACCAGCCACTTTTGACACGTTAGTCACTGCTCATTTCCGGTTCAGGTTACTTGGTTTTTTCCGGGGGCTTTTTCACTTCAGGCCATTTCCGGTTCAGGTTGCTTGGTTTTTTCTGGGGTTTTTTCACTTCGGGCCAGAACCAGCTCCGATCCAGCTTCATCTAGCAATCATCCAGCCTCAGTCAGTTCAATTATTCATCGGTACAAATGAGCTAGTTTTTCTGAGCCCATGATTTTACTACTGATTCATAGTAGAAGCGTGCAGCCTAGTACAACATAAGTTAGAGGACATTTTCCCTCAAACAAATAATAGAACAGTGTGGTACAACAACTTTACAACAAAATTGACAGGTTTATATCATAAGAACTACACACGTTCAGATAATCTATATAGGTAGATGAGCAAATCAAACCGGTGAAGCATCTAGCAACTTCTGATACAAATTAAAGAGGTACAAAATGGAACCAAGTTCATACCAAACGAAATATTTGACATGCACTGATCTACTGAAGTCTCAAATTACCAAACACCAACCATGAAAATGATCCTGCAGATAGGCATAGAAGAATGTGCTCTCCCCCATTGGTTCATGACCGAAGAATACTGGAGAAAAGATATAAACAAGTAAGAATGGACATGGTCGTCGTCATCTTCATCCTCGTAGCTGAGGGAGCAGATGAGTTCTCGTCTGCGTGCGGACGGTCTGCGTGCGGACGGTGGAGTCGTAGCCGCACCGCTTCTTCCTCTTTCTTATCGCGGCCTTCCCCCACCAGCTCATGGTGTCTCTGATACTGACCGGGACGAGGGCAGCCTTGTACTTTGATCCTCTTTGATATCGTACCAGCAACAATGTGTTGGTCGTACTTTCGCGAAAAACATCGAATATGAACGTGGAAACATAGCATCCTCAAAGAAGTTGCAATCTTAGTGATTCACTGAACTACATCAAAAATGCATGTGGCATGGAATGTGAACAAATGATTAACTGCGCGACAAGCGCAGAACATGCAAATGCAATGTACTATAACTACAGAGGAACTGTCCAGCAAACCTGACCTTGTAGTCTTGTAGATTGTGGTCCTTTATTGTCACGATTAATATGAGAATTAGTGGAACAAGGAGAAATAAAGTAGCTTCTAAACCGCTTACCCCAACACAAGATAGCAGTAAACTAGTAGGTCAATTTTGATAAAAGCATGAATCATAACCAAATTGCCAATGGAGCAGAATGATACGGCTACGTTAACACTTCATATCACTCAACAAATGAATGTCAAGCACTTTTAATTCTAATTGAATTTCCCAAAAGTGTACAAACACAACAATGGTACCCAGAACCAGAAGAAAGAAGCCAGTTCAAATGCCTTCTGCAGAAAATTAGTAAACCACAACATGAATGTCCCTAATCTTTCTATCTTTTTAGAGCATTAACCAGCAACGCAAGTTTACCTGAAAGAGAACCAAATGAATCAGCCACAGGAGAAACTACGGTTTCTTGAACCAAAACAGATCACCACGGGGCTTTATCCTGGGTCCATATGAAGTCAGCCTTGCTCCCTCTGATGCTAAAGGCGCTATGACATGTTGTACCTTCGCTCCGACTAGAAGAACAAGCGATGAAAGTCGTATGTTGGTGCATGCGGTTCTGCAATTATTATTAACAAATCAAACACGAGTAGGCAAAATAAATAGCAATCATTGGCAAGGGTTCTAATAGTTGCCTACTACATAAGAGAAACAAAAACAGTAAACAGACAATGGGAAATACGAAAAGAGAAAACTTAAAAGCTGAAGACTGGCCGGAAACTAATAATGTTGACTGAAAGAATCACCAAATTCAATTGACAGACTAAGAGACTGAGGGACTGAAGACGGTAAGATTAAGCAAATAAAACTGAGAAGAGGAGATTGAAAGAAAGACCGAGCAAATAAGTTAAAATGAGCAAATTTAAGTGAGATAATGAAGAAGGAAAGACTGAGCAAATAAAACTGAGAAGAAGAGACTAAGATAAGGAGAGACTGAGCAAAGATGACTGAAAACCGATGAGAAAATATAAACTAAGATGATTGAAGAATGATGAAAACTGAAGATATAATGAAGACTAAAAGAGTGAGGGACTGAACAATAATGAAAACTGAAAATAACATGCTGAGATACGCAGGGATTGCAAATAAATGAAGACTTAGAGAAAGGAATGAGCAAATGAGAATCAAAAGAGAAAGAAAAAGTATGACTAAGACAGACTGAAGAATAAGACTAAGTGATGACTGAGGAATACACAAAATAAAGACTAAACTGAGTAAACTGAATAATACTTGAATTGACCAAATAAGAATGATACTGACCAAATAATACTTGAATGACTGAGCTAAAATATGAGACAAACTGAAGAAATACTGAGCAAATTAAAATGAGTGATTGATCAAAATAAAATGACTAACTGATCAAATAAGATACTGAGCAAATAAGAGACTGAGCAAAGTAAAGCATCAATGAGATAATGAGAGACTGATCAAATAAAAGACTGAGAACATGCCTAGCCCTAACAGGCCACGAGCCTTACTTGGAAGATGATGACTCATACCAGGTTGTGTGAATTTGTAATGTCGACTGGCTCCTCATAATTATTGGATGGATCTTAAATAATGACAACAATACTTCTCATCATGGGAACATCAAACAAACACCCAGCCACAAACAAAGACCAGAGAGACATGCATGGAGCAATATATTTTAGTTTCAGGGGCTGGCTTAACTGAGAACTAGCTGTTGATTAACAGGGTGCACAACAGGACAACACTGAGCAGCATTTTTTCAAGCAATAACTGGATTCCATCAACGCAGAGAGCGCTCAAACTTGAATGCAGTAGTGACACGGAAGCTTGTTTGGACCAGATGAAGTGAAATGGTTAGACAGTAGTATACAACACCACGCTCTGGAAGCCTACCGGACCATGTTTCCATGTTAGGATGCACCAATGAAAGAGCTAAAACTGGACAGGCAATCTCACCCAACAGCCACTCCTAAGTAAGCAATGGAATTAATTTTCTAGCATCTTACAACTAAGCTACAGATGACACCAAACATCCTAGAATAAACAAATTAAACCATGCGCACAATAAGTAATTAGAGCCAATTTAAGGGTGAAGTACATTAACGTGTGAAGGCTCCCTGAGATTCCACACATGTTTGAAGTTCTCTCATCAAGCAAACTGATACTTGATGGCCGGATGAATGAGGTCATCCACTCACAGTCACTGGCAGGCGAAGATGCAATATAGCATCAGGGGCTCAAGGTGGTATCGATTAGAACTGTCTAGGTAAGTCACTGGTACTACTCCACATACAACTGATACTACTAAACAAATCTGCTAGAAGTAGCTAGATTTAAAACTGGTACTACTACAAACAAAACACCGACCCGTTGCCAAAATTTCGGTTGCCCCTGAATGAATGACAATAACTACAGCAAGGAACCCTAACAAAATTGGGGGAGAACAGAGGATCGCCATCGAAAATGTGTACATGAAATTGGCAGCGCAAAATCGACTAATTGGACGAACAAACAACCACGTACGATCCTACTCATCCGGCCATATCACTAAATGAATCAAGCATAATCGTTTTCCCATGGGAAAGGAGCTCGGCGACCAAATAGGTCTACAGATGCAGAAAATAGAGGTCACCGCTGCAAAATTAAAGGGGGGTAGCGCGAAGAATAGAGAGACGAACACGAACCCGCTACGCTGCCGGCGACATCTCCCACGGACAGCTCCGCCATGGAAAACTCTCGAGCCTCGACCTCCTCCGAACCTATCAGAATCTCTCCGCCCCTCTGCTGGTAGGAGGTGAATGAGAGGATGCATGAGAGGTGCGTCGTCCTAGGACTGAGCAGCGGTGGACTCCAGGTACAGGTTTCGCCGGCGAAGAGCGCCGCCGCCGCAATCGCCTCTCCGCTCGCCTCGCTCTCGAGGAAGACGAAATGACTAACGAGCACGCGCACCGACTGGGGGGCACGGAATAAAAAAAACGATAACAGAACGGTTCAACGAAACCAACTGAGAGAAAAAACCGGAACCCAAAAAACCAAGGGTGACTGATAGTGCGCACCAAGATTCGCGCCAGGACTGAGATAGACGGCTGAAGATGTGACTGATGGCGAATTGCATTTTCAGCTAGCTGAAAGTTAGAATGATCAGTTTGCGCAACATTGCATTAAACACCATCCAATTTCATATCCAAACACCCAACCGCTAACCTCTCTACGTACTTGCCATCTCGCACCGGCAAAAAGGGCCTCGCTGAGAGGGTTTGCGTGCGTATCCGCTTCGTAGGTGTGCTCTGCCCCCACAATCCACCAAGATCCGTGTTTCATCTTCTGTAATTGGCCATCCAAAATTATTCCGCGAGTGATAAATCTGGCTCTCAAGGATACAAATGTATTTTAGGGAGCCAATATAGAACATGACCGGGGTGAGGACGGTCGGATCGGGGATGTGTAAGGATTTTTTTTTTAAAGGATCAGTAGGAGAAGCCCCCACAAGGAGTTTTTTATTAAAAAAATAATAACCCAAATTCGCGCCTGTGAGTTGTGAGGACTTGAACCTGGTTGGATGAGTTGTACATCTGCTCCACTAGTCAAGTGAGATAGGCTTACTTCAAATTGTCGGAGGGTAAAAAAACATGTAGTGCAGCTGGATCCATTACATGTCTTTTTCATAATATATGAGAACATGAGAGATAATGAGGGTATGAACAACCTTGTATACATTGTGGTCACTTGGTTAGGGTCATTCAGACTCGAGTCCTCAAGGACGCATATTTCGGTTCTTATTATTTCAAATACAAAAATCACTTTCTTCCCACTGTATTCCTTTTCAACAAAAGGCCTTTTTAATAAAGAGTTACACACGACTTTATTGACGGCTAACATCAGATTATATTATAATTTATAACCAACGAAAGTGGCTACAAACTAAAACTAAAGATAGTTGTCACTTGCTCTGACAAAAATAACAAAAACATACGAGCCTACCAATAAGCTTTCTATAGCTAAATCCAGCAGACTTTGTTTATTTGTTATCAGATCACCCGAGCAAAGACCAAAGAATCATATAGCAAAAACTGAGTCGTCCATGTAGACATGTGGAGCTCGTAAAAACCATCGCAACCTGAATTAGCAAGGGACGCATCCTGACGTGTGTTGGTGAACCTGTTATCCTCGCCGATGTGAGCCCGTATACGCCCACGGGTGGGAATGTCGTACAGAGTGCACACAAGACAAAAGAAATGTCAATAAGATTAACAAGCCAACGACCACACCAACACCACACAAAGTTGGAGCATAACCTGGGACACATACCCATGGATTCCTTGGCGCCGTTAACAATGTTACAGATGTATGCTTAATTGCATGGTAACATTATTCTACTTAGCGCTGCCACCACCATCTGAACAAGCCATTGTGAGACAATAAAACTTAACATGAGGAATCTGATTAGACTAGCCATAGAGGAAGTAACTAAATTAATAACATAGATGACATGTCGGCAAAAAAATGATGTGTCAAGTAATTAATGAAAAAAAAGAGTTGTGATAACACAATATGTTAACCAAGCCAAAACAATATGAGTGCACGTAGGTTTGCATTAAACGTGAGCATGGGCAGATCGGACCGAGAAGGCCGACCTGAAAGCCCGGCGTTGGCCTGGGCACGGATTTCAGTTTTGTATAATAAGCCCGGCCCGGAAGCCGGGACAAAGCCCTCGAAATTGGGATTTTTAGCATTTTACAGAAATAATAGGTACTATTATACTCCGAAAATGATTTATTTAATATATTTTAATATAAAATAGACGTTTATACATGCTCGGGACCGAGGCATGCCCAAGTTTTTTCACACGTATGTTACTACACACTATGAAACACCCTCAAAAGATTTTTTTTTATCTAGTTTGGTACCTTATGCACCCTGGTGCTGACTGAGTATGACTAGCCTTACATCTCTGAGCCCAGGTCGAAGATCCCACCCTTCCCGGTGGCCTGGGCTGAGGCAAGAACGCGTTGATGGTTGATCGCCCCGCGGGATGAATACGGAGTTAGGGCTTTTTTGATAATTGATAAGAGGGCCGGCGGCTGTTTTGGAGGAGGATCTGGAATACCAGGCAGCGATGCAGATTGCTGCGTCGAGTTTGGTCCTCCGCTAGCCCGCGCGAGCCGGTTTATAGCCCTGAAGCACCTCCACGACCCCGTCGCCAGCATCTTGGCCACAAACCCGTCCGGGTCGGCGCACAGCGCCTCTATCGCCGCCGCCTGCCTCTGCAAGGACACCACGAGCGCCTCCTCCTCCTCCGTGTACGTGGAGGCCGCGGCCCGCCTGAGCCTGTTCGCCAGCGTCACGAAGCTCTCCGCGAACCACGGGCCGACACCGTCCCCGGCCCTTGCCGCCGCGTCCACCGCGTCGGCCCTGGCCGCCGCCTCCGCGTCCTCTCCGTAGGGCACGATACCGCCGTCCATCTCCTTGGTGAGGAAGCTCTGGAACTCGTTGGCCGCGTGGTGGACGAGTTCCTCAGTGGCGGCAGCCTCCCTCAGGTACCTGTCCCGGAGTCGCCCCGTCGAGGCCAGCAGCTCACGGGCCTCGGCGAGCCGCGCATCCGCCCACGAGGTTTGGCTCCGCAACGCCGCCACGACCGCGCGCCCTTCTTCTCCCGGCTTCTGGGAAAAAACCGCGGCGCCCTGCTTGTAGCCGTCGGCGTCCTCGGCGAGGTACTCGACGATCTCCTGGATGCCGGCCTCGAGGCTGTCCAACGAGTCCACCTGCTCCAGAAAAGGGAACGCCGCAACCCGCAGCTCGTTGCTCGCCTTGGACAGCAACTTCCTCAGGCTCTCCTCTAAAGGTCGATCAACACCTTGCTCCACCATCGACAGGATGTCCTCATCGCTAAGGCGCGCCGCCATGATCTCACAGTCGGATCGATCGGACGGACTCGTCGTGATATATCCATCTATATATAGGAGCCCAAATTCACTGTTCGTCTCCATACCTATTTTTCGTTTGTACGCCGGAGAGCCCAAACGGTTTGGCCCAGCTCACCCAATCGATGTGCATGCCGAGCAGAACTCAGATCGGAGCTGGAGTTTCCCGGGGGGAAAAGGAACCTTTTTTGTTTTATGGAAAATTAAAAAATCGGAACCTTTTTTTGTTTTAAAAAATCGAAAACAAAAATCCAAGATGTAGATAGTGTCGAGATCTACGACGGAGCAAAATTTCAACTTGAAAGGATAGAGAAAAATGATAAATGGGTGATCTCGGTGGGCGGTGGCTGTTAATAGTATGCAGTTTCAAGAAAACTTGAAATTGTGCCTGATTTATCTTTTTTTTATACCCATAATGCGATGAATTTTGCACGTTTACAGATCTCGACAATATCTATATATGGGATTGGTTTTTCGATTTTTGAAAACTAAAACTGACAATTTTAAATGTTTGAAAATACGAGCTACGTGTAGGTTGGGAGCCATTTACTAAAGTAATATAATAGCGAGAACACTCATTTTCGCTTCAGAAGTCTTGATATTGCTATACAGATGTTACCGTGTGAACACACCTTATCAGCTCAATAGTATCAATGGCGTGTGTGTGCGTGTGCGTGTGCGCATGAGCACTCAGTAGTAGTGGTCATATATGTCACGTCCATGAAATCAGTTAAGGGCATGTACAATGGTCTTATCATACTAATGCCACGTAGGATAAGTGCTGACTTGGAGGAGAGAGAAACGAAAAAAAGATGTTTGTCTTATCTTAGCTAAGAGATCATCTCTTAACAACAAATGTGTCACCACTTTTTTTAGGATATCTGATTACTAAAGATAAGATTGTCTTATTAACCATTGTATATCAAGTTTTTGTTGGCATATCTTAATTAATTGACACATGTAACATAAGACTGTCTTATCAACCATTGTACATGCCCTAATCACATGCGAAAAAGGCGGTGATCGACTGGTGGTCGCTAGATCACGAGTGGCATTTAATACTATTCACCGGGCAGCGATCGACGGATTTGACGCCAGCTTAAATAATGGAAGAAACAAAAAAACAAAAGGGTACTAGCAGCTACCACAGCGTAGGTCACGCCTCGCTGTCAAAAGGAAAAAAACAAGACCGGAGGGGAAGAGCCCCTCGGCATGACATTAAGATAATTGTGCGTACGCATTGCGAGTGCGGAGACTCGAACCCGGGCGGGTTAGGATGCAGCCCATCCTAAACACCAGGCTAAGCCTTGGTCCACTGTCGAAAGGAAAAAGGAAATGAAATGAAGAAAATGTACTGCAAAACTATTTTTATACACCGAATTGAACAAAATAGGCTGTAGTAAACAACGGCAAAGATTCTCTTCTCTTCCGGACATCACTCCACTGCACGCAGGGATAGAAAAGAGAAGTCACATGACATGACTCGCGCCTCGTCTCGTCACCTCATCTTCTACGTCTCACTCCTCATTCAAAAATAAATAAATAAAAACTTTGTCTCCCTCCTTTTCGACCGCGCCTTGTAGCCTTTTGCTTGGCTCTTGCTGTTTTCGTATATACAGTTAAAGTCGATTTGGCAAATTTGACAAATTTGACACTTTTTAAAATCAGTTCACAAAATGGACCTAAGTTCAAACTATTTCACGATCTAACTCTTTCTCACGGCGCCCGCCAGCAGGGCAACGTGCTCACCTTACAACGCCCCAGTACAATGTGTCATGTATCCTTCCACGACAAATTATGCGGGACCCACCTTAAAAGCACAGCCCGGGCCAAAGCGTCGTGCATACAACCATGGCGCCTTTAGCCGAGGCTTCGTGCTCTTTTTTTTGCTCGATGGGTAAAAGCAAAGACAACAAAAGAGGCCCATGTACATTGCCCAGAAGCCTACCGTACGGCCAGCACTGACCCCTGGTAGGGCTGTGCCTGTGCGCTCCTTTTGTTGGAATGGTTCAACGACTAACTATTTCCTCCATTCATTACAAATATGAACAGACACTGAAAAGGCAACGTGGAATGCTGGCTTGACGCACTGCTCATTCAATCAGTAACAACAGATTAATAAAAGCAAGAAGAAATAAATGTTGCCTAAAATGCCGGCCGCTCCAGGGCCCTGCTCACCTCAACTGCGCACCCGCACTGCCAAACTTTTTTCCTGACGGCCTTGTTCTAGTTGCTCACGCAACAAATGGCTAACAAAAATTGCAGATACAACATGAGTTGTTCTCTTATTTGGCGCATCACCACCAGATAGAATTTGAGTCATACAGAACATTTGCAATACAAAATCAAATCAGCTTTGGACACACGGAAGCAAAGGGAAAGGGGGATGTTCTCTGAAAATTGAATAGAACCAATTCAAACGACAGCCCACAGCCATTCCGCTATACTGTTACAACATATATAACGGAGAAACCACAACAATAGAACAAAATTCATGTGCAAAATTTCATAAGCTCTAGCGTAACAACGAAGATAAAGAGGCCAATTCTGACACAAGCCGCTTTAGTTTCGAGTCAACCGTCTTCTTGAACTCAGCTAGCATCTCGTATTCTGCTCCCACGATTCTTCTTACCACACCAGTAGAGCTCCATGTTTCCAAGGACTTGGAAATCAGATCACTAAGCTCAGAGGCGTGTGCTGCTGGATTCTCTCCCAGGATACGGAATGTTTGTCCTGGCCCTTCATCACTAGTTCCTTGCAAATGCGACAGCAAGATATCCAAAGCTTGCTCCTCCGGGCTCATCTGATCAGCTAACCATGTTTGGACACTTCGGAGCGTGTCAATCAAGCATTCAACAGATCTTTGAATTCCTTGCAACTGAGGTATGTCTGGTTGTACCGATGGGCCGCTTTTCTTTTTCTTCTTTCCTTGAGGGGCAATCACCCTTACGCAAGACTGTATTACGATAAGATGCCAAGAAATGGGTTCTGTAACCATCTGCACTAAAAGAGGAATCATACTTCCAGGACAAGTCAGAATTCGATTGGCATCAGTCAGGTGCTCCGCTATGCAAACTTTCACCAAGCTATCCACGATCTGCCAAGAAGTAGGGCTGCTCTGGTCAGTTCTGGGGATCACCGACTCATTTGACCACAAATTCATCGCATTAATAAATACGGCGAAGCTCATCCAACTGACAATGTCAGGAGCGAAATCCTGCAAAAGACAGATGATATTAACAAGGTGCTGATTGGTTTATTGTCGTACTAAGGGTAGGGGGTCGAAACTACTGTTTCAAATGCAACTAAAATACGGTTTCTGTTTCAAAGGAAAATAGTTTAACTTGTGGAACCAGTCAAAGGGAAGAATCAAGAATTTCTGTTCGGACCATAATAAGCATGTCATAATGTTAAATCGAATGAACCATTCCATTAAGACATGCAAGAGCAACAGATTGCATAACTGACATCGTACATGCATTAATAATCTTGAAATGTGGCGTGTTTGCGCTATTATAACAAAAAAAAAAGACAAGGGCATGCTATTCAATCGAACATGTAGTGCAAGCAATACTGCTTTAGAACTCAAGCTTTAATTTTGGGAGAGTGCAGAAGCAGCACTGATGTTTTGTTCTTTCTAATCGAAGCTTTCATTTTGGGAGAGTGCGAAGCAGCACTAATGTTTTGTTCTTTCTAATTGAAACAGGATAAAGAACATATAGGAGAATAGTCAGATTTGCCAGCATGTTCTTTAAAAAATTACTAACACTATGAAGAAAAAAATGCAAATTATTCTTGAGATACAAAAACACTATATGATGAAAAGGTATGACATGTGTACAATATAGACAGGCTATTAGGGAAGTTAAATTCAAAAGGAAGAGCACACATTCAATTAACTCATACCTTAATAGACTTCTTGCCAGAAGACATACCCAGAATCATGCTTAGAGCATCATCCATGGAATAGCCAATACTCCTAGCATATTTTTCAAGCAAGGTTTTCATTTCCCCAAATGTAATATCAGTAACAGACCCGTTGGGTTGAGTCTCCTTGAGAGAAGATACACAACCATGCATGGAAAGATAAACAAGCCGGGGAACAAGAGATTTTCTCTCAGTATCTCTCATCTTAGGTCCATCCTTCTCAGTAGATTTGTGCTTGCACTACAATAAGTGTAAGTAATTTTGTAAGGGAATGAATGAATAAAAAAAACTCGTAGATTTAGTTATATGAAAATTTTGCTTAACGAAATGGAGGCATCACTTCTTGCATTTGTTCCTCATATACATGTAAAAAAGTGTTTATTCAGCTCTAGTTTTGGGCCAGCGAGGAGGCGACTGCAACTGCCTCCACGTCTGATGGATTTCTTAGCCATTCAAAACTGTGGGGCTGGGTGTTTTGGCACACGCTGATATCCCCTCAATGGGCTACGGGTCATATTGCTCATGACAAGGCAACATAGCCACCACCACTAGGAGAACGCTCCAGGCACACAGGCATATGCTTTTATCAGAGTCAACTGGTGACGCGGGTGCGTGGGCCGCAGCAGCGAAGTAAAACAATATGCAATACCTTCAAGAAATTGGATATGAGAAGAATGACGAAAATAGAAAAGTAGACTAAGTAGTGGCACGTATATGGAACCTTGCTGAGTAAGGGTTATGTCACCAGCAACGCAATCCCATCCATGGGGAAAGACATGTTGAAATATTGGCAGGCCTAGTATTTTCGAGATGGGTGTTCGAAGTTGCAAAACTATAATTCCACATAAATTATAAAGATCCTAACTACCATTTTTCAGAGATGGAGTTAACAATACAAGATACCAATTCTTCATGTCTTAAAAGTGGAAATTAATATCTGATGGGTCATCCTTAGCTTGCACGAAGAATTCTAGTTTAAGAAATGTAATGAAGCATTTGTGTCAAAGTACGAGAAATAAACAAAAAATAGTGCGAGACATTTTACAACAACAACAACAAAGCCTTTTATTCCCAAACAAGTTGGGGTAGGCTAGAGTTGAAACCCATAAGATCTCGAAACCAAGTCATGGTTCTGGCACATGGATAGCTAACTTCCACGCAGCCCTATCCATGGCTAATTCTTTGGTGATATTCCAATCCTTCAGGTCTCTTTTAACCGACTCCTCCCATGTCAAGTTTGGCCTACCACGACCCCTCTTAACATTCTCATCCCGCTTTATCCGTCCGGTATGCAAAGGCGCTTCCGGAGGCCTACGTTCTATATGACCAAACCATCTTAAACGGTGTTGGACAACCTTCTCTTCAATCAGTGCTATCCCAACTCTCTCACGTATATCATCATTCCTAACCCGGTCCTTTCTTGTGTGGCCACACATCCATCTCAACATGCGCATCTCCGCTACACCTAACTGTTGGATATGTCGTCTCTTGGTCGGCCAACATTCTGCGCCATACAACATCGCAGGTCGAATCGCCGTCCTATAGAATTTTCCTTTTAGCTTCCGTGGCACTCTCCTATCACAGAGGACGCCAGAAGCTTGGTGCCACTTCATCCAACCAGCTTTGATTCGATGAGTCACATCTTCATCGATATCACCATCCTTTTGGAGCATAGACCCCAAATATCGGAAGGTGTCTTTCTCAGGTACCACCTGTCCATCAAGACTAACCTCTTCCTCCTCGTGCCTACTGGAACTGAAACTGCACCGCATGTACTCAGTTTTGGTTCTACTAAGCCTAAAACCTTTCGATTCTAGAGTCCGCCTCCACGGCTCTAACTTTCTATTGACCCCCGCCCGACTATCGTCAATTAAGTGCGAGACATTTCATTTTCAAAATTTAGATGGAAGTATTTAACATTTCATTACAAAGGAAAGATTAAGATGTGTGGTCTTTGAAAGCATCACCTTCAACATTCTGCCAGCCGCTCCCACGATGTTCACGATGTTCCAATTTAAGTTGGACCGTAACTATCAACTATTTGTTACAAAATTCAGGAGTACATTTGTACATTCGTGACCTGATGTAGGGCCACACAGGTAATGACCCCCAGCACCACCATAGGAAGGTATGCTAGGGTTTGGGATAGTTCAGACGGTCGGTTAGACATCTAGAGCTGGGAAGGGGTGGGGGGCACAACCAAAGTACACGGGAGTGATGTAGAGTTTATTTTGTTCAAATATGATGTAATATAATGAATGATAACAAATAAAAACTGCTTGACTTGTGTAGATAAAATTTCTATGAAAAAGGCGTACCACTTTGGCCCTAAAACATGCTGGTGTTGAGCCTTCATCGATTGGTTCTGTAAAACCACAAGTCCATAACAATAGTAAGAATTCGAGCTTATAAGGCCATAGAAAACTCCAACAAAGACACTTTAATGAATAAGGAAAACTAATGGCCAAGCTCGCAGCACAGTAAATCAAAATAGCGCTACTGTAAAGAACAAAAGAGATACGGAGTACAAGACAATAATAACATGTACAAGACAACGTTACCTGAAAGAAAATTCACACTTGTTGTTGGTGTCCACCAAGGGCGTGCCTCAAGATCTTCATTGAAAGTTAAATGTTTCATGTTATCTTCATTTGATAGATCAACCAAGCTTTCTCCATGGTTCACATTTTCAAGAACAGACTGCAGTTAAGGAAAATTATCAGTACTGATTAACTCCATTGTAGTATCCTGTAATACTAAGTTCAAAATGGTTACAAGTTGAAGAAACATATGTATTTCTTCCAAGCATCAATGCAAACCTCGATAAACTTGACTAAAACTACTTTCCAAATTTGGGATTGAAATTCACAGGTAACAACTAACCTCCACTTCCTCAAGAGACTCGGAGTTCTGCTTCAGACTCAGTATTACAGAATCAGATTTTACAGCAAGATACTGCATGGAGCGTTGCAAGCGATTTTTGAACTGAACAAATTCAATTACCTGTGCAACAATAGCACAGAAAAATGAGAAAATGCAGCACAAGATTTCTGTGGAGAATGTAAATCCGGCTGTGGTGCAACCAGCAATGTGGCCCATGACTAAGTAAACCGGGAACAAAGCATAAAGAACAAGTGACAATGATCTAAGCTTCCAAAGACAGCAGCAGAATTATTAACAAATATGGCATCAGCTTCGCAATACGCATTGCAGAGAAGAATTCTAGAAATTACGGTGACATCAAACCAGCAACGAACTTTTCAAACCCTTGACGTGAACAGTAAGAACAAATGTCGTGCAAATTGTGTAACGGAACTCACCAGCAGGCAAACACAGATTACTACACTACTTTTATGTTGTACATGTGCAAAATTATTGAGATGTAAAAGGGTGTTACTTACCTTTGAGTAAGTACGATGCCTATACGCAAGACAGGTAAGATCAGCAGATTCTTTCAAATGATCATCCATGAACTTAAGATAATCCTTAATAAGACTGGCTGTTTGTTGCAAGAAAGGAGAACTCAACATCTGTGGCAAGATGTGGTGTGAGACGGACTCTAGAAGAATGTTTTTAACCTCCAGGCTTACATACCTGTATGCAAGAATATAGTTTAAGATCAATGGGTGAAAACCTGGTCCCATGCGTAACCTCTAGGAAATAAGCCAAAAAAAAGGCCAATGCATATAAGACTTATAAGTAGAAAGCAAACCAAGCATTCTACACGGACAAAAGGCAAAAGGAAAGCACATGTGATGGAACAAGTGAAAGCACGTTTATACCATGAAGTTATCCAGAGGACAATCCCACAATGGTCCGCATTGGAGAACATTAATATCAACATTTATCACATGAAGGCATCTAAATAGCAAGAGCATTATTCAAGTTAAATATGCAAGCAAAAGATTACCATCGATGTGCTAGCGGAAGAGCTCCCAGGTAAGAGTACAGGTGCACCAGAGTAATCTTGTATTGCCAGACATGCCTGTGCACACAGCCAAAATACATATTCTCAATGAGCTTCTAGTTACATTAATAAGAATAACAGATTTTTCTTTCAAAACCATAGCTTGATTGAATATAGTATAGCACCTTGCTTGACATTATCTTGGCACATGGCATCATGAAGTGCAACTGAATAATTTATTTACTAACCATTTGTATATTTAGACTTTATAAACAAGATAGTATATTACCACAGGACATGCACAAATTTTAAATAGCCTACTTCTAAAATTAGTAGAGAAAATTAGTAGAGAAAAAATGAAATAGAGGTTGTAGCTACTAGGATAAATTTTAAATAGCCTACTTCTAAGATAGTATATTATCTTGGCACATGGCATCATGAAGTCATCAAAATTAGTAGAGAAAAAATGAAATAGAGGTTGTAGCTACTAGGATAAATCCAATATCTTGTCTACTTCTGTACAAGTGCAGCAACAGCGCTTGGATGAATAATTATCTTATGCTTCAATAGTTCAATTCCATTTTAGTCAACTCGGTAGCATAATTCAATAATACAGAATTCAAAGGCAAAAGATAGTGATCGACAACAGATCTTTTGATCCCATGTTCCAACAGAAGATTTGTGCATAGCACAGTATGCTTACTTGCGAACAGTCAATCCAAACTCTAGCACCAAAATTGCTTCAAGCAAGTATCCTAAGTTCCTTGTACGCCAGAATAGCTGTTCCAAGACATCACAAATATATTTTAGTGCACCATTGAAAAGAGTAAATTTTGCACGAGTGCAAACTTAATGTACAACTATCATAAAATTATGTACTTAAGAACAATTTCACAGAACTACAGATTTAATGATCGGTCATATCAAAGAACGACAGATATATGATTTGCGAGTTAGACATGTGACCCGGTTTTGGTGAAAATGTATCACAAACATGTTGCTTTGTGAAACAAGTGGCCCTAAATCTCTGCTGTCGTGAAATTAGTCCCCAATTTAAGTCACGTGAAATTGATCTTTAAGTTTGAATTTACGCTAACTTGTATTTTTGTGAGATTTACTCCTATTAACTGTAAAGGCAACTGAGAACTATGTATATCAAAGTAACTTTATACAATTGTTCTGACAACTACATGTGAAAACAATATAGCTCAATATATTGACCAGGTAGATTAATCCAAGTAACAGTTATTTAGCACCAAATTATCTTGCATAATTGCAACTGAACTGCTGACGACAACACACTGAAATGAAATCATCATTTTAGTAAGTTAGAATGTGATACATTAGCTCATCTAAAATAAACTACTCCCTCCGTTCCTTGTTATAAGGTGTATAGTTTTTGCTGAAAAGTCAAACTTGACTATCTTTGACCAGAATTTTAGAAAAAAATATCAATATTTAAATAAAATATGAAAAATATTTTTCATTGTGAATCTAATGACACTGATTTGATATTGTAATTGCTAACAACATTTTCTAAAATCTTGGTCAAAGCTAGTCAAGTTTGACTTTTCAGGAAAAACTATACACCTTATAATTAGGATCGGAAGGAGTATGAGTTATGAAGAACCCTATCCAGAGAATAAATTTTATATGTTCCGACACATGGAAAATTCTTATTTCTTTTACAATTGCAATAGTAAATAATAAGCTAGACCTACATGCCCATACCTGCACAAGAATACTGCTAGCCATAGAAAGCAGTTCTTCGCCATGCATGCTTTCCTGAGGATCCAGGTCTCTTGAGAGAGGCAAGTGTTTGTAAAATGTCTCGACCATTCCTTTTGCAATGCGCTGAAGATCTGAATTAGCATATGGAAGTATTAGAATACATGGCTGAGTTAAAATAGCACAACAAATTTTTCCAAATTAAAGATATAAAAAGTTGGAAACACAATAATATGATTTCTGCAGAAAGAGGACCTGTAGTTGACTTTGACAAAAACGTCCCCAACAGTTCTTGAACCTTAAAAGTAGTTACTGTCAAACCCAGTGACTTCACTGAAACAGATGATGCATCAAAAACTCCGGATATTGTATCTAACAACTTGGCTATTTCATCATTCGATAGCATGTGGAGATATATTTCAACATCTGATGATGAGCAAGACAAGTGACCAAATCTGCAAGGTCGAAAAGAAAATTGAGCTACAGATCAGAGATGGATTTGAAAACATCTAAGAAATATATCTATGTTTGAAGAATGCAAATAGGAGCGGCTCTGCGATTTAATACTAGTGATATAATATCGAGCATCTAGTACACAAGAATGTTCAAACAAAGATAAGTACAAGGAACAATATGATATGGACTTGACAAGCAGCACTTTTAGGAAAAAAGGGTAATGGGAACATGGAGATTTTGATCATACGGGCACATGTAGATATAAGGTCATACATTAATGTAATATTCATCCATATATGGTGGGTATAGTTTATAACTATAAACAAAATAGTTTAGCTTATTCACATGCTTTTGCAACAGCATTGGGTCATTTTTTATGGTTGTCTATCGAATAAAAACTTCCTTTCAGCAGAATATGCGAGTATGTAGATTAGAAGGTAGGGTACAGTCTCAAGCATTTTGCTTGGCTATTTCCGATACCAAGTAAGGAGGAGATGGTACAAAGACACCAGAACGTGTGGGAAACATAGCCAGCAAAGTCTAAGAGCACCGAAACACAACTTTTAATGAATTGCGACACGAGAAAAGAGAGAAGTGAATTTAGACAGAGAAATATACAATCAACTTTCTAGATCAAAATGCAACAATTAATACAAGAATTTATTAACTGTAGAGGATATGAAAATTTCAAAAGCACCAGACACTGGACTATCGCAGGCTAAAGGCTCTGATTTCCATCATTCCTGCACATAGTATAGAGTATATATAGATTCCAAATGGACAAAAACAGAAAGAGGATGCACCCGGACAGACCTGTGGAAATAGTTTCCCAAAGCTTCCATAAACTTCCTATCGGTTGTGTTTCCATTGAGGCGGCGCTGCCGTTCAATTTCAATAATGGCTAAGTGAGGTCCTCTAACACAGTCACCAGAATCATCTTTTTGTAGCTTTTGCACAAATAAAAATGCACTTGCAAGGCGAGATTCGACCTACAAACATGTATTTTCCGTAGATCAGATGCGTCACCAAGATAAGGTAAACAAGAATTGCTTCAGGTGGAGGAAGTACCAGCTCCTCACTAAGAGGAGTCTTGTTCGACATAGTTGAATCTACAGAGCAAGAGGAGCAAGTATGTTCACCAGTGGCTGGTTTAGGTAAGTTCACATCACGCTCCAGCAAACAGCCTAAATAATGGAGAAAGGACTCCCAGTCATCAGGACTGCCGAGTCAAAAGAAGAGTAAATTTATCAAAAACTAAACAGAATGGGGAAATTTCAATGGCTGAATATACAGATAAAGTACGCTGCAATAACTTGAGGAAGGAGAAAGAAAAGAACAAGCGAAACAAAACAGTGAATAATATATTCCTAATTGAGATATCAACGTCAAAAGCTCAAAATTTAAATAAGAACCACATGAATCAAAGGATTGATTCTTACCAACAGAAGTAAATCAATGCACAGTTTCTACAGCAAACAGAAATCAAAATTTACAGGCCTGCCGGGTGGATTTGTAGCACATTTATGGTGTTATGCAATCATGGAGTATGCTTGTGAAGGGAGTTGTTGGTCCTTTGAAGGTGCTACTGTGTCTGTGCTACTGCTTCCTATAAGCTGTTTAATAGATGTGTACCCTATAAGCTGTTAAGTAGATGCATAGAACATGAAATGTGTAGTAACAAGTTTGTTTAAGCAGCAGTTGGCTTTGTAGAACAACTGAGAATCGATGGAGTTAATGACGGGAAGAATTACCAGGATTCAAGAACCTTCTGATATATCTCAGAAGCAGCCACATAGTTACACGCTTGAGAAAGAAGTCGTCCCTGTCAACTTGAAGTCAGACAAAATGTAAGTGGTTCTCAATTTCATTAGCAAGCATTTGAGAGGGAGAGAAAAAACAAAGACTTCGAAGTTAAAGGAGCCTATGGTAGGCTGGTGCAACATACATTACAACTTTAAGAGATAGTGAGTAGTGTTTTTTCTGGAAACCAACAATAAAAACAGTAATGGGCATAACGTTTTTGCTAAAACCACAGTTCGATAAACTAATTTAACTGTACGTCCATTACAGTTTTCAGAAACTTTCCAAGTTCATGAATTGATTAGAGTATTCCATAGTAAACAATGCAGACGGAATTATAGAACAGCTGGGTTGGCTATCAACTCAGTCTTATTATGATTATGATACACATTCAGAAACTGAAGAGATAGGAGTGCGCCAAATCACCCTAATTCTCTCACCCAACCAGTTCCCAATTTAATGGAAACAAATAACCTAAGAAATAAACCACTATATAATAGTTCATAGTCATACACTAGATATAATGTAAATAAAGTTCTAATGTTAGTAAGTTTATTACCATCAATTTCTCTTGATTATATAGATGATAAAACATCCCGCTAAATTTTACTCCCTCCGTACCAAAATATAAGATGTTTTAGATAAATCAATACGGACTACATACGGGATGAAATGAGTGAATTTACGCACCAATACACGTCCCGGTACATTCGTATCTCAAAAATGCTAAAACATCGTATATTTTGGTACGGAGGTAGTAGTAAATTGATGTTTATGTTCAGATTTATATTAGTATAGAGAAATATGGAACAAGGAAATGTTATTGTAGTTACTGTGGCTTGTAATCCAGATTAATAGTAATTCACACTACAAAACAATGTCAAGAAAATAGAATTGAAATTGAAATTACCTGCGTACGAAGCTTGTCCTCCTCCCTTCCCATAAGAGACCCCAAGTCTCCAGAAAGAACTTCCAGGGCAGCATCAAACTTTGCCTGTTGTTCCAGAATTGAAATGTAGAGAGCGAGTGCTGCAAGTAGTATAAACATTACAAAAGAGGACAACACTTGAGTAAGCAAAAAGAAGAAGATAACATGGTAAATGCCGCATTTTGGATCAGCAAGGATACCTTCTGGCTCATGTAAACTATGTGAACTTATGTGCTTTTTAAGCAAAGCTTCAGACAGGGCGAATAATTTCTCACCTCCGTTGCTAAAATATGCCTGCCATGGGAAAAATGAAAGTCGCATATAACATAATAGCACATACAAACACATTTAAGATAATCATGGCTAGTAACATGCATGACCTCAACTGACTTGTTATATCTACTCCCTCAGTTCCTAATTATAAGATGTTTTCGATATTGCAATGTGGACCACATACGGACTAAAATGAGTGAATATACACTAAAATGCGTCTAGATGCATACGAATCTGAGAAAGCTGGAAAAAAATTAGAACATCTTATATTTAGGATCGGAGGGAGTAGTAGATATGGCATGGCATAAGTATTGCTATTACATGTCTGATCAAATGACCAAGGAAGCGATAAGCTAGAGCAATAAAGTTTCACAGTAAAGGCTTGAAAGCCATAGGTCGCTTCTACACTTCCTGTAATGTGATACATCACATGGATGAATAATATCCAGACCAATCATATGGCATATCTATTTATTCAATGATGAACAGTACAAAATAGTGTTCACACTAACAAGTTAATGCATCTGGTAGAACCTAGGAGTCTACCGGGTCGGGGACGTAGGTTGTATGGGAAGGAGGGGGTTGTGTGGAGGCGAGGGGCTCGCTGCCGGCGGCTGGGCGCCGTCGCGCGAGATCGAGGAGGCGGCGGCTAGGGCAGGAGGCGGCGGCGAGTTGGAGAAGGCCGACTCCTCTAGGAGTCGGCAATAATATTCTTGATTCTCAAAATCCTATTACAACTCTTATATAATAAAAGATAATGGCTAAGCTAAGCCCCTAATTCGGCCCACTAACGGGCTTTTTCCGACTATAGACCAAACCGGTCATAACATCTCTCCCCGCCTCGACAAACAGCTCGTCCTCGAGCTGGACATCTGGAAACTGCTGGCGGAACTCGTCGAGCTTCTCCCAAGTAGCGTCACTCACCGGAAGCCCTGTCCACTGCACCAGGACATGCCAAACATCACGGCGCTTCTGGGCCTTCAGTACCTTCTCCGGGGCTGGAAGAAGTCGCCCCCTAGCTGTAGGTGGTAAAGCCGGGGGCGCCGCAGGTGGGTCACCGTGGTAGGCCTTGAGCAGGCCCACGTGGAAGACGTCGTGAAGACGGGACCCCTCCGGCAGCTCCAGCCGGTAAGCGAGCGACCCGACGCGCTCCACAACACGGAATGGACCCGCGTAGCGAGGTCCCAGCTTGCGCTTGGAGCGTGGGTCTAAGGACTGCGTAGTCCGATGTAGAAGGCGGAGCCATACCCAATCCCCCACCGCGAACTCCGCGTCGCGATGGTGTGCATCATAGTACTTCTTGGACAGCTGCTGCGCCTGGAGAAGGCGCTGCCGCGCCTCGTCCAATATCTCGTCGCGGGTGCGGAGCAAGTCTCCCGCGGCCTCAGTCCGGGCCGCCCCGTCCTCAAAGGGCAGCATACGCGGAGGCGGCCTGCCATAGACCATCTCGAAGGGTGTGGCGTGCAGGGCGGCGTGATAGGAGGTGTTGTAGCAATACTCCGCCCATGCCAGCCAGTCCACCCAAGCTCGTGGGCGATCTCCCGTGACGCAGCGCAGGTACATGGCAATCACCTTGTTGACCACCTCAGATTGCCCGTCGGTCTGAGGGTGGAACGCGGTGCTGAAGCGAAGCTTGACGCCGGCCAACCGAAAGAGATCCCGCCAGACGTGCCCCGTGAACACCGGATCACGGTCGCTGACGATCGACGCCGGGAACCCATGTAGCCGGACGACCCCGTCGAAGAAAGCTCGAGCCACGGAGGCGGCCGTGTAAGGATGACCGAGCGCGATGAAGTGCGCGTACTTGGAGAAGCGGTCGACCACCGTGAGGATGACGGACTTGCCGCCCACTTTGGGAAGCCCCTCGATGAAGTCCATGGAGATATCCGCCCACACCTGCGAGGGGACCTCGAGGGGCTGCAAGAGGCCCGCTGGCCGCTGCGTCTCCGTCTTGTTGCGCTGGCACGTCACACATGCCCGCACCCAATCCTGCACCAATGCCTTGTCGCCCGGGATATAGAAATCAGCGCGAAGGCGGTGGAGGGTCTTCTGAACACCCTCATGGCCCGATGAATGTGCCAACTCCAGGACCTGGTGGCGGAGATCGTCGTGGTCGGGCACAAAGAGGCGGCGGCCGTGGAGGAGCAGGCCGTCCGCCAGGTGCCAGGGCGCCTCCAATGCGCCGGCGTCCAGGCGCTGTCGGAGGTCCTGGGCGTCGGTGGCCGATGCCGTGGCCTGGCGGATGGCGTCGATGAGAGCAAAGGACGGCCCGGAGCGAACGCACATGGCCGCTCCCACGGGCGCCGCGTCCCCCGCGAGGAGCTCGTAGTCGCGGCGAGAGAGGGCATCCGCCACCGTGTTAAGCCGCCCGGGGCGGTACTCGACGGTGAAGTCGTAGCCAAAGAGCTTGCTGATCCACTGATGCTGCGGCACTGTGGAGAGGCGCTGGTCGAGCAAGAACTTGAGGCTGTAGTGGTCCGTACGGACCCGGAACGAGCGGCCCCAAAGGTACGGCCTCCAATGCCGCACGGCCTGGACGAGGCCGATCAGCTCGCGCTCGTATGCCGCGAGCTTATGGTGGCGGGCGGCGAAGGGTCGGCTGAAGAAGGCCAACGGCCCGTCGCCCTGGTGCAGGACGGCGCCGAACCCGGTGCCGGAGGCGTCGCAGTCGACCACGAAGGGGCTGTCGAAGTCCGGCATTTGGAGTACCGGCCCCGTCGTGAGGGCTCGCTGGAGAGCCTGGAAGGCCTCCGTGGCCTCCGCGTCCCATGCGAAGGCATCGCGGCGGAGAAGACGTGTCAGCGGCGCCGCGATGAGGCCGAAGTCCCGGATGTACTTCCGGTAGTAGCCGGCGAGGCCCAGGAACCCGCGCAGCGCCCGAGGGGACTGTGGGGTCGGCCAGGCGGCTACGGCAGCGACCTTGTCCGCGTCCATGGCCACGCCGTCCGCGGAGATGACGTGCCCCAAGTAGGCGACCGAGGTCGTGCCAAACGAGCACTTCGAGCGCTTGAGGTGAAGATGATGCGCCCGAAGCTCGTTCAGGATGATGGCCACGTGCTGTAGGTGCTCCGCCCAAGATGCACTGTAGATAAGAATATCATCAAAGAAAACAAGCGCAAATCGGCGTAGGTAGGGGCTGAGCACGTCGTTCATGAGGGCCTGGAACGTCGCCGGCGCGTTGGAGAGGCCGAAAGGCATCACCAAGAACTCGAAGTGGCCGTGGTGCGTGCGGAAGGCGGTCTTCTCGACGTCGTCCGGGTGCATCCGCACTTGGTGATAGCCGGAGCGGAGGTCGAGCTTGGTGAAGAAGCGCGCCCCGTGCAACTCGTCCAAAAGCTCGTCCACCACCGGGATGGGGAACTTGTCCTTGTAGGTGACGGCGTTGAGGGCGCGATAGTCGATGCAGAACCGCCAAGTGCCATCGGGCTTGCGCACCAGGAGCACCGGTGCGGAGAATGGCGACGTCGAAATCCGGATGATGCCCTGTGCGAGCATCTCCGCCACTTGGCGCTCGAGCTCGTCCTTCTGGAGCTGGGGGTAGCGGTACGGCCGTACGGCGACAGGCGCCGTGTCCGGCGGCAGGTGGATGCGGTGGTCGCAGGGTCGGGCCGGCGGGAGGCCCTGTGGCTCCTCGAAGATGTCGCGGTGCTGCTCCAGGAGGTCGGCCAGCAGGGGGTGCGCCTCGTCGAGGGCTGCGGCCATAAACTGGAGCTGCGGGGTCACGGGCCCGGACCCGCCGATGCCTGTCCACTGGACGCGACGGCCCCCCTCGCGCCAGAAGATGAGGGTGAGGGCCTCGAAGTCCCAGAGGATGGGCCCCAGCGTGGAGAGGAAGTCGAGGCCGAGGATGAAGTCGTAGCAGCCCAGGTTGATGCCGACGCAGTCGATGGCGAAGGACTCGTTGCCGATGAGGGCGGGAACCTGTCGCGCCACGCCCTCGCAAGCAAGGCGGTCCCCGTTGGCGACGGTGACGCTGAACTTGTCGGCCCCGGTCGGCTGGAGTGCAAGGCGGCGCAAAGTATCCCCGGACATGAAGTTGTGTGTCGAGCCCGTGTCCACGAGGGCGGTCAGCGTCTCCCCCTTAATGGTCACCGGAAGCAGCATGGTCTTGGCCGTCTTGATCCCTGCCATGGCGTGAAGGGAGACGACGAAGGACTTGGCGTCAACCGGCGCGTACGTTGTAACGCCTGCCTCGGAGAGCGTCGCGGTCTCAAGCTCCGCGGTGATGGCCTCTACGGCGTCGTCGTCGACGGTGTCCAGGTAGAAGAGGCGGGCGCACGTGTGGCCCGGCGAATACTGCTCGTCGCAGTTAAAGCACAGCCCCTTGCGACGGCGTTCGAGCTGCTCGGCCGCGGTGAGGCGTTTGAACGGTCGCGTGGGCGCCGGTGCAGCCCCTGGAGTGGTCGGCGCGGCGACGCGAGGCGGTGCCGGGGTCGGCGTGGCCGGCCGGGGGGAAACGCGCACGCCCCGGTTCGGCAGCAGCTGCTGCATGGCGTTAGCCCGCTGCTCGTATGCCCGCGCGTAGTACATGGCAGACTGCAGGTCCTGAGGTTCCCGCAGCTCCACGTCGACGCGGATGTGGTCAGGCAGGCCCCCGATGAAGAGATCGGCGCGCTGGCGGCCCGAGACGTCAGGCGCATGGCATGCCAATGCCTGGAAGCGGTCGGCGAAGTCCTGCACCGTGCCCGTGAAGGTGAGGCGGCCGAGCTCGGCCAAGCGGCTGCCGCGGACCGGCGGTCCGAAACGGCGGAGGCACAAGTCGCGGAAGCGCTCCCATGACGGCATCCCACCCTCGTCCTGCTCGAGGGCGTAGTACCATGTCTGTGCGGCGTCGCGGAGGTGGTAGGAGGCCAGCCACGTGCGGTCGGACGCAAGCGTCCGCTGTCCCCGGAAAAATTGCTCGCATTGGTTGAGCCAGTTGAGGGGGTCGACGGTGCCGTCGTACGTGAAGAACTCGAGCTTGGCGAAGCGGGGCGGCTGCTGGCCGTGGGAGGCGGCCGCGAAGGCGCCCTCGTGGCGACCCGGCGCGGCGGGGATGGAAGGCGGGGTGAGAGACGAGTACGCCTCGGCGTACCCCGGGAGACCCCCGCGAGCAGCGGCCCCAGATGACGCGGCCATGGGGGGCGCGGATGGCTGGCCGGGTTCGAACGTGGGCGCGGTGGCCCACGACGGCAGCGGAGACGGCGACGACGGGAACTTGAGCTCGGTGATCGGTACCCCCTGCTTCTGTGGAACGGAAGCGGCGGTGGTGGTGGCGGTGGTGGCGCCGTCCGCTTGAGGAGCACCGCGAGGGCGTGCTTGATGTCGGAGACCGACTCGGTCAGGTCGCGGAGGCCCGTAGAGAGCTCCTGGTTCGAGAGGATGGGGCAGGCTCCCGAGCCGGCGCGGACTGGCCCGCAGAAGCCGACGGCGGCTCCATGGTGGCGGGCGCGCCCGACGATGCGATCGCGGCGGAGGCGGTGGGCAGTCCCGAAGACATCGCAACCGAGGAATCTGATACCAAATTGGTAGAACCTAGGAGTCTACCGGGTCGGGGACGTAGGTTGTATGGGAAGGAGGGGGTTGTGTGGAGGCGAGGGGCTCGCTGCCGGCGGCTGGGCGCCGTCGCGCGAGATCGAGGAGGCGGCGGCTAGGGCAGGAGGCGGCGGCGAGTTGGAGAAGGCCGACTCCTCTAGGAGTCGGCAATAATATTCTTGATTATTGCTTGATTCTCAAAATCCTATTACAACTCTTATATAATAAAAGATAATGGGCTAAGCCCCTAATTCGGCCCACTGACGGGCTTTTTCCGACTATAGACCAAACCGGTCATAACAACATCGCATCCAAAGATAAATACAGCACATCTAACAAAATCAAGAGGTTGCCTAAAATTAACTTTGTGGTTTTGTAAGCTACATGAGTTTATAGGTCAACCCTAGTTGGAGTATATGAGACCAGCAGCGTTTAAGTGTTACCCTCGTCTTCTACTTTCCTTTACGTCCTCCATGACCTCACTACCAATCGCTCTCAATATTATATTTTCTACCCAACCTCATCAAACCCGCACTGTATACGTGTTTGCCACTCATCCCTTACCCTATAAAAAAGGTGCTCTCAATATTATTTTTTCTACCCAACCTCATCAAACCCGCACTGTATACGTGTTTGCCACTCATCCCTTACCCTATAAAAAAGGTGATTTGCAGAGGCAGGTTAACAACAATCCGTTAGAACTGCCATGTTTCTCATGACAAGATCAGCATGCAGTCCGATTTCATTTTGCATAGTTTACTCAAACTGCCATAGTAGCCTTTTTAGCTTTGTTCCATAAGTTCATACATCTTATTTCACAACTGTATGTGTGTTTTTGCACACAACAATAAATGACCAATGGAAATAAGATCGACATGTGCATTTTAGCTGTGAATCAACAAGATATGTTACACTAGTACTTTTCATTAGTTCCACTAATACAGTTTTATCTGTTCTACTAACGATTCTAAGTCCGCAAATACTTTTATTTGTTCCACCAGCACTCTTTTGAATCGTTAGATTGTAACACTGACATTTTTTTATCTGTTACACTAATGATTTGTATTTCCCCACACCTAATCTCTCCTGAATCATAAGCGATTAGTTCCAAAATGAAGCCCATGCTACCTTCTAACTTTTCTATCTTTCATTTACTCCTGCAGTACATTTATTTTATATCTCGGACAAAGCGAATGTAATTCTTATACTCAATTTTCAAATATGGTACTATTCTGTTTTGAAAAAGGAAAAAAGGATCCAAAATTGAATGCTCCCAAAAATGGGAAGACCTATGATATCAACGAGTAAAGGTGCATATCACATCCCTCTTCCGTTCCAACTTCCAACCCCTTAGGACCATCACTCCATCAGCTTATACATACATTCATAACAATGGATTGCTTTTCTTTAGAGCTTTCTTAATTTCCAGTGAGCAAGAAAATAAGTGTTACATTACAACAGTTAAGCTAAAATTGCAGATGCAGAACTTCTAACTCATGGATATATGATGAACCTACCTGCAGTTGAATACTGCAAACTGCCCAGAGCAAAAACCTTTCTTCTCCTACAGTTTTGTACATCCTAATTGCTGTCTGTGAAACATACATTGGTGGGAGGGTCAGGATTGAACAAGGAAACGCGAAAAAAAATAGTGAGGTGCCATCATACCTGTTGTTGCTTCACATATGAGTACTCTCTGACATAGCAATTAAAGAGTCCCATCATTAATTCCAAGTTATTAGAATATTTTGTACAAGCATACTCATAGCATGAAGTTGCAAGATCCACTGGCAAAAATATAATTATAGTCAAATGATAATTCAGAAAAAATGATGATGTAAGAGGCACTAAGACAAAAGGTGAAGTATAAACATACATCTCTCAAGCCTTTGAAACACTATCTGTAGTGTGCTAAGAGTGAGATCGTCAAAATGGAAAATGTTATTTGTGGACAGTAGCTCCTTTGCATTTAAACAGACACCCAGTGCTTCATCAGGCTTTCCCATCCTTTCCAAAGTAAGAGCCTTGAGGGCCTGAAATTAGAAAGTTAAGCAGTGTTGTTTAACTGTATTCTATACAGCAAAGGTAAAGCCTATAGTTCTGACCAACATAATCCCTTTGACGAAAAAGGATAGCACCATGAAAATATAGCTTCTGTTATAAGATCTTCAATAGACAATAGACATAAAGAAAATAAATCTAGAGCATGTCGGATTTTCAATCTCCAGACTGAATTTGGTAGAGAGTTGTATGATATTACAGACCTTGGTTAGGGACTTAAATGTCTATTGAAGAGCTTAGTAGAAGCCTAAACTTTAATACTCATTACAGCATACAAACAGTGCATAATCATAAGTAGCTGAACTAATTGATTTGCTTCCATAACTCAAGAGTTAGTATCCTGGGACCTGGTGGGACTAGGCATTGGCTTCGACGCTGGGGCTAGGATTGAAAAAGGCAAAATGGCCAAGCTTAAACCAAATGAGTGCTAGTTAATACTCATGAGTTACGCAGGTAAAAATCCCGTTTGAACGAAGCTCTCTTCTCCCCTAAGTTAGTGCTATATCCCGAAGTTAGAAGAAACATATTAGTGCTATATCCCAAAGTTATTTAGCTCTGCTTATTTTGAACGAAGCTCTCTTCTCCCCTACCTCTCTAGCTTCAGTGTCAGTTCCATCGGCCCATATGCCCGTTAGACTACTGCATCCAACCTTACTCCCGCCATATTCTCTCCACCACACATTCGACTTGGGTACGCAGCAATCTAGCTTCAGTGTCAGTTCCCCAGGTTGGTAGAAATTTATTTCCTAGGATTGCCTTGAGCTCTTACTGCCACGCCCCTAGACCCTAAGCCCAACTATTGGACTTGTCCACCCAACTAGTCATGGATGCAAGCCTACATGAGCTTACAAGTAAAAATGCAAATACTAGATGGTCTGAAGTCTTCTAATCAGTCTCGACAGCTCAATACAGCTAGAACTAGCATGCAACTCAGCACAATGCACAGCAAGTCACCAAGCTTCCATCAACGCGGCCAGTACCCCAATCCATTCGGTAAAAAATATTCATAAAGACGCTCCAAACACAAGTATAGAAACAAACCACGCCCATTTCCAAGCCAGATTCATCGGACCGTGAAGGAAGCAACAGAGAAACGGGGACGAGTCGGAGTGAGGGAGCTCACGAGAGCGTAGGGGGAGGTGGGGTGCTTGGCGAGGAGGCCGGTGCATAGCTTGAGCGCGGCCTTGTACTGCCGCGAGTCGATGGCGTCCCAGATCGGGCGCACCCGCCGCTCCGGGATCCCGCCGGCGAGCCCGAACTTGCTGGCCATGCCTCGCGATCTAGGGTTAGGGTTTTGGGCCGCAAGAGGTGGAGCGGGAGGTGGAGCGGGAGGAGGAGGAAGAAGGGGGGGATTGCCGCGGAAGCAGAGCGGGGAAGGGTTTATCGAGTCGGGAAGGATGTGACGGCGGCGCGGCTCGCGCTCAGGGCGAGCGGCCCGAATGTGGGCTCGTCCGAGGAAGGGAGCGTCGTCGGGTTCGGGCCGTCCGTGGCTGGATGGACGGCGTAGGTTCGTCGGCCGTGTGTGCCAGGGTGGAAGATGCCGTGAGCCCGTAACCCTATCGTGGGGGTTGGCGAGTTCCGGACCGTTGATGTTTGGGTGAGCGGTCTGGATCGAGACAGCGAGGTCTGGACCGGATGGGTGACGAGGTGGTGGTCTGACTATTGGCAGATTGCGCCCCACCTGACGGTAAATGCAACTTCACACCTGTAGTTGGACTTCCCCGCTTATTTTGGACATCCAAGGATTCGTGCACAAATATAAATGATTTTTTAAAATATCAATCCATTTCCAGTATTTTTCATATTTATGTAATTCTTTTGGATTAATGTACTAAGAAGAAATTTTCGAACATTAAAATCATGCATTAACATGATATTTCTATCAATACATCAATAGTTGAAATCATGTCATTCGATGGCCATGATAGTCGGTGGACCTCCAACTAGTTTTGCAATCGTGCGTTGGTACGAAGACACATCGACGAGCGTGTTTTTTTTTTTTTTTTTTGCGATAAGGATGTGGTTGTTTTCTGTAGGTTGGTCAAGTGCAAGTCAATCGTGTGATTAGAGAGGCGTCTCCAATCTTTGTTCACATCCCCAACATCGTCCATTTAGTCATTTATGGGTGTTTGGATATTTGCCTACATCGATGGGGCAGGTGTCCCCCGAGGACACCACAACCATACGAGTGTATTTAAATTAATAATAATATGTAAGTATGAGGGTCACATTTAACTAAATTTGTGCAAATTTAGTTAGATAGTAAAACCTAAATTCAAAGTACAGGACTAAACAAATATCGACAGTCTCGCTGTATGCTCGAATTAGATACTCCCTCTGACACATATAATTGTTGGATAACGTGTTAGATATATCTGATTTCAATTATATGGATAAGAGAGAGTTAAAAAATGGCGATGTTGCGAATAATTAGTTGAATGTAAAGTCGCCAGCAAGGGACTCTCTCGCACCACGGTTGCGGCGAGGACAAGAGGCAAAGCTGAGTGTTTCTTCCCGCCAAAACTGTCTAGTTTTTTAAGTGCACTATAAATTTGCGCTTCATAACTAAAGATTCTAGCCCATTCTTATGCTCACCTTAAAAAATATAAGGGTTTGCCGGTATGTGAGAGGGGCATTTCTTCGGCCCAAAACTGTAAGTAGTTGTTATTTTTTTAGATACAAGGCACTCCGTGCCCGACTTTAAATTAATAAAGCCATCAACATAGGCAGAGTTGTGACAACACACATAGATAAGTTATTACATACCCAAATGAAATTGACTGGAGAGTTTAGAGTACTAAAGATGGGTCTAGGGTAGACGCAGCTACCAGCAGCAAGACGAGCCCAAAATAAAAACCTACTGGCGACGCACTGGTGATGATGAAGAGCTAAAGAGAGATTTAAGCACAGCGACCAGCACGTCCAGCAGTCTTGCGCACTCGGGCTTGAGCAGGGGCCTCCATTGCTGCAATATAAGCAAGATTTTGAAGAAACAGTGAGCAGGCTGAGTAGGGAATTTTGCTTCAATTGTAAACTTATTGCCAATAAGCCACAAGCCCCAGCACACCGCCGCAAACAGAACCTGAGCACTAGCTTGGTTTTGCCACTAAAATCAGCCAGGATACTAGAGAGATCAAGGAAACACCTAGGGTTCCAAGCGACCCTAAGCTCCTCTCTGAGGCCACTCCAAACGAACTGTGCCAACGCGCAAGTGAACATAATGTGGTTGGCATCTTCCGGCGCATCACAAAGGGCACACTGCCCATTGGATGGGCCATGCCGCTGCTTGATATTGTCATTTGACGGGAGACGGTCTCTTGCTAATTGCCACAAGAAGATTTTAATCTTCAGGGGAACTGTCGCTTTCCAGATTTCATCTGTCCCTGTAATCTCTGCATCCTGACACAGCTTGCGATACAATGATTTTGTGGTGAACGTGCCTGACTCCTCCAGAGCCCAAGTCACGCCATCTCTTTCCTCCGTGAGCTCCACATCTTGGATCTCTAGTGTTAGACAATTCCATTGGCTTGTTTCAGCCGGACCAAAACAACGCCTAAACCTCATAACCCAGCCATTGTCGTTATGCACCTCGCTGATCTTCGCCTCTAGTGACTCAGCAATGGCGAATAGGCCAGGATACCTGACACTCAGAGCCTCCTGGCCTACCCACCTGTCTGTCCAGAATCTTATGGACTCGCCATTACCCAGGACAAAATTAACTCCACTCCGGAAGTCTTCCTTAACCTTGTGCAGGCCATGCCAAAAGTGGGACCCTCCTGCTGGGGTCGATCCAAAGATATCGCTTGCACCTTGGTACTTAGCTCGGAGCAATCTCGCCCAGGGGGAGTTCAAGTTCTCCTCATCGAACAAGCGCCAGATCCATTGGCAATTAGAGCCTTATTCAGAATCTTTGTGTTAACCACTCCCAGTCCCCCTTGATTCTTGGGTTTGCAGATGTCCTGCCATCTGACCCAATGAAACTTCTTTTTATTGCCTTTCCCTTCCCAGAAAAATTTGCCCCTATGCTTATCAAAGCCAGCGTGAGTCCCATCAGCCAGGAGAAACAGACCCATAGTATGCATAGGAACATTGGACATGTAGGCGTCCACTAGCACCAATCTTGCAGCCGAAGACATAAATTTCCCTTGCCAGGGTTCTGTGCGGAAACCAACCTTTGCCACAACTGGCTCCAGGTCAAGAATGGTTAGTTTCCTATCCGCAATCGAGAAACCTAGGTAAGTGAAAGGGAAGGCACCTTCCTGACAGTTAAGAACATTAGCCACTCTGGCTTGTTCCCCTTCCTGGCCTCCCATCACAATTACCTCACTTTTGTGAAAGTTGATCTTCATGCCCGACATTAATTCAAAACAGAGTAACAGAAACTTCAAATTAACCAGGCTCACGGGGTCATTCTGGATGAGAATTATGGTATCATCCGCATATTACAGATGAGTCACCCCTTCAGGAATCAGATGCTGCACCACTCCTGTGATGTGGCCAGCCAGCTTTGCTTTGGTCAACACAAGATCCAAAGCATCGACCACAAAATCAAACAACTGTGGGGAGAGAGGGTCACCCTGACGAACTCCACGCTTGTTGCAGAAATATGGGCCAACTTCTCCATTGACAGAAATGGCCGTGTGAGCCCCTGTGACTAGCTGCATAAGCTTCTGCACTAAGGATGGATCAAAGCCCTTCTTCAGGAGCACTTCCTGAAGAAAGGACCAGCTAACCCTGCCGTAAGCTTTTTCAAAATCCAACTTGAGCAGAATGGCTGGTAGGTTCTTGCTTTTGAGTTCATGAAAATCTCGTGGAGCGCCAAAGGGCCATCAAGGATGCATCTACCTTTAATGAACGCAGTCTGAGCTTTGATAATCACTCCGTGAGCAATAGGAGCTAATCTAGAGGCCACTGCCTTAGAAATCAGCTTAAAGATCACATTGATTAAGGCGATGGGGCGGTACTGCTTGATGGAGGTAGCCCCTTGGACCTTTGGGATTAACGACAGGATGCCATAGTTGAGCCTTGCAACCTCGACCCTGCCCAACATAAAACCATTCAACATAGCCAGAACTAGCTCTTGGATCTGGGGCCAGAAATGCTTGAAGAACACCACCGGGAAGCCATCTGGTCCTGGTGTCGTATTTGTCTTTGTTTCTGAAAGGGCATGGCGCCCCCATGTGTGGTTTTGGTAATTAATGACAATCCCTATGGACTAATGGTTGCATTGAGTTATTCTTGTAGTGTTTGTCCATAGGCAAATGCTTGAACTCCATATGTTGGATTCAAGGTTGATGCCATAAATATATTGATATAATGGAGTATTTGGCATCAAGATCATCGAGTTGTATGGATATATTTGATATGATCAAGAAGAAGAATATGTGATGACCAAGATGGTATTCGAGGAGTTATCCGATGATTGGTCATATGTGAGTTAAGCATATCTTCAAGACATCATCTATTAAAAAGAGAAGAAAAGATACAAGGTTGATCAACGTCAAGTGGTGTTCGTCATCAAGCTTGTGTTGTGCAAGTTCAAGAGAAGTATCTCGAAGATATCATATGCTTGAAGCTTGCCACCCATCTGGAGATAATGGTCAAGTGAAGATATGTCGATAAGAGGCTCTCCCATAGTGGAGTATGGGGGAGAAATATGTGGATCTTCACCAAGCGAAGCGCAATCAAGAAAGGTGGCCCACTTGAGAAGATCAAGATCGTCATCATCTAGTCAGGTGGAATGCGCAAGGCAAAGGTATGATCTTGATAGGGTTTCTATTTTACCGGTCTCATGTTGTAGTCGGGAGACCGGGTTATTGGATAGATACCGTACTATCAAGAGGGGCTCTCGATTGAGCTTTAGCGTATCAGTTGGTGAGAGCTCAAACCATTGCATACTTGGCATATCATTTTCTTGGTTCTTATTTGGTTCTTCTCCTTGTTGGGTTTGTGGTGCTTGTTGTGATCTTCATGACAAGCCCAAGTTCTCTGAAAACGGATTTCGTATGGAAAACTTGTTGCATTTTCAGGTTGGAAATATCATCGGTTTATCCGTGAGGAAAGTTCCACACCTTCTCATGTGTGTCAACTTAACTCTATTTATGGTTCTTAATATTTCCACTTTTTGTAGGCCTTCTCCTTGTCGTTACCTTTCCAACAAAATTGGTTTCACCTAATTTAGTGTTCAAACGAGAAAGTTATTGAGTTTACAGTTTTATATTCGATGAAAGTTGCTAGGGGCGGTAGTACCGCTGGCATAAGCGGTATTACCGCAAGCTCCCTGACAAACCTGCTGCAGAGGCGGTACCGCCGCGGGTACCGCTGATTTCGTGTTCTGGCCGCATATGCGGTAGTACCGCCAGCTCCCTGGCAAACCTGCTGCAACGGCAGTACCGCTGCGAGTACCGTCGATTTGGCGTTCGGAGGCTTCTTTCGGTACCGCCAGCGGTACCTCGAGCGGTACCAACTGGTACCGGGGGCGTGGGATCGTGAAGACGAAGATCGTCCGTTGACTGGCGGGGTTGCTGCGCTGAAGACCGCAGCGGCACTACCGCCTATCCCAGCGGTAGTACCGCTGGCACGGGAAAGATGCTCCCAACGGGCAGATTTGAAGGAAGGGTATATATTGCCCTTCACCTACCTTGATTAAAAGGAACTCTTTGAGCTCACTTTTCCTCCATTGTTGACATTCTTGAGCTTTGCTAACTCTCCATCCCTCCATGATTCTTGCCTCCATTTAGTGGGAAAAGAGAGAGGATCTAGATCTACCATTCCACCAATCAATCTCTCCTCTAAGTGAGGGGAAGCTTTTGGATCTAGATCTTGGAGGAATTTGGTGTTCTTCTTGTTCTTCCTCTCTTCTCCCCCCAATAGCATTAGTTGCTTTGGTGGGATTTGAGAGTGAAGGATTTTGAGCACTTCTTGTGTTCTTGCCCATTGCATCGGTTGCATCGGTTTGAGTTCTCCACGGTGATACGTGGAAATCGAAGTTGAGAAGCTTGTTACTCTTGGGTACTTGGGGTGCCCTAGAGCTTGTCCTCTTGGGTACTTGGAGTGCCCTAGACGGTCCTTGTTGATCTCGGAGTTTTGGTGGCTCGCGGGATAGTTGGGAGCCTCCAATTAAGTTGTGGAGTGCGCCCAACCTTGTGATTCTTGTGGCTTTGGGAGCCGCGGGAATTCGGTGAGAGCCTCCAATTAAGTTGTGGAGTGTGCCTCATCCTTGTACGGGTTCGGTGACCACCCTTAAGTGTCCCATAGTGGTTCGTGGCACTCCGCATTGGTGGAGGCACGAAGGAGATTACGGTGTGCCATTTGACGGCTATTCGGGGATCACTTTGTGACTCCGCACCGCTCCAACGGAGACTAGCTTCCATTGGGAAGTGAACTTCGGGATAAATCATCGTCTCCAAGTGCCTCGGTATTTCTATACCCGAGCTTCTTACTTATGCAATTTACTTGTGATAGCCATTGAGCTTGAAGTAATATATCTTGCTATCACATAGTTGTATATCTTGTTTAGCATAAGTTGTTGGTGCACATAGGTAAACCTAGCTTGTTTAGGTTTTGCGCTTGATAAATTAACGCTAGTTTTATTCCGCATTTATTCAAGCCTAAACCATAGAAGAATTTTAAATCGCCTATTCACCCCCCCCCTCTAGGCGACATCCGTGTCCTTTCAATTGGTATCAGAGCGGGTTCTCTCTTATTGGCTTCACCGCCTGGAGAGTAAAGATGTCGTCTAGTGGACTAGTGCACAATGCTTCTTTTATATTAGATGGCACAAATTATGATGTTTGGAAAATTCGCATTCTTAATGATCTTCGGGTCATTGACCCATACATAGAGCGAATTCTAGATAGGGGTTATTCTCCTCCAAGGAATCCCAAAAGATTATCTTTTTGGATGAGAATAATTCCTATCTAATGCTCAAGCTTCTAATGTGATTTTCAATGCTTTGAGCGATGTAGTTATTATGTCGGTCTCTCCTTTTCGGAATGCTCATGAGCTTTGGACCAAGCTTCAAGATAAATATGATGTGTCCAAGAATTGTGGAGATGATTGTTGTCCCTCCACTTCCGGCCGTGATGAGTTCTCAACTTCTTCTACTTCACCTACATGTGGCAAGCCACAAAGTAATGCAATGGTGAGTAGTGATAGATATTGCAATAATGATAGTAAGCTTATTGTTGATGATACTTCACCACTATCTTATTGCAATGATTTATCTTTGGACTTAAACATATCTAGCACAAAAATGACTCACATGCTTGTGTTGATAGTCCTTGCATATCATGTGCAAATTGCTTGACTAATCCTCGTGATGATATGCTCTCTATGTCTTGTTCCCTTGATAAAAATACTTCTATTTCCTCTAGTATTTGTTTGGCTAACAATGTAGAGGAAACTGAACACTCCATGGAACAAGACATGGACTTGAATGGTGCTTCAAGTTTTGCTTCATCATCATCAACCACTTCACACTTTTGCCTTATGGCAAGGGGATCAACGGTAATTTCTACTTTGACTCCCAATATATCTCAAAATGAGAATGATGTTAATAATGATGTTGATAATGAAGAAGATGATAATGATGCTTCCCTTATTGAGAAGGGTAAAATGGTTCTTCATGCTATTGCTAAGAATAAAGATGCTCATGCTAAATTCATAGAAATCTTGACTATTGCTATTGAGAGCAATAAACTTATTGATGAGCATGAAGACACAATTGAGAAAATGCAAAGCCACGAATATAAATACGCGAAGAGATCACCGATCTCAAGGAAGCTCTTGAAGAAGAACAAACCACCAAGGAGTCTCTTGAGGAAACTTATGCTCTCGAACTTTCTAGAGTAAAGGGATCCTATGATAGTTCTCTTAAAGTGGCTAATGACTTCAAAGTAACAAATGGTAAGCTTATAGATGCACATGCCAAACTCCTTGAGAATTTTGAGCACCTAGAAAATGGCTCTAGGGTCGTTAAGGGTGAGCTCATCAAACTCACCGAGTCTCATGCGCAACTTAAAGCTTCTCACTCAAAAGAGCTTGCTAAGTTACCTTCTCCTATTGCCATTAATAATGCTTGTGCTACTAACTCTATCTCTTGTGAAGCATCCATATTGACGGAGAATGTTGAGCTAAGGGCTCAACTTGCATTGCTTTCTAGCAATTATGGGAAATTGGAAGAAAGACATGAAAAGCTTTCGAGCTCTCATGAGGATCTTGTAGTCTCCCATGATAAGCTAAAGTTAGCTCATGAGGCTATTATGTCTAAGGTAACATCATGTGAACCTCATGTGGACAATGGCACAACTTATACTCAAAATGTTTTATTGCCATGTGCTAGTCCTAGTAATTCATCCACTCATAATATTGCTACATCTTGTGATAAATTACTTTCCATGCCTTGTTGCTCTAACAATGAAGCTTCAACTTCCTCTAGTGTTTTTGTTGATACTAACCATGTAGAGGAATTAAAAGAGCTCAAGGCCCAAGTCACTTCTTTGAAGAAAGACTTGGAAAAGTGTCATGATGGGAAGCCCACACTTGACAACATGTTGAATGTGCAAAGACGCCCCAATGACAAGAGTGGACTTGGATTCAACTCCAATAACAAGAACAAGTCCAAGTATAACAAGAAAAAGAAGGGCCATGAACAAGTCAAGAATTTTGCCAAGATTGTTTGCTTCAAGTGCAAAGTTGAAGGGCACCATGTTAGATCTTGCCCTTTGAAGAAGAAGTCTCTTAGTGAGAAGCAACAAGGGAAGATGCCTCAAGTTCAAACTAAAGTTCCCCAAGTCGAAGAACGACCACTTCCCAACAAGAATCAAGCTATTCCTTCTCAAGTTGAGACTTCAACAAAGAAGAAAGGAGGAAGCAAATGTTGCTACTTATGCCGTGAGAAGGGTCACTTTGCTTCTTCATGCACTAGTGGTACCTTATCCAACCCTATCATAATTGATAATGTTTATTCTCTCAGGAAGGATAAGGTTGGCAATGTGTTTGCCAAATATGTTGGTACTCAAAGTGGTGTCAAGAAAAGGACCATTTGGGTTGCCAAGCCAATTGTGACTCACCTCTTAGGACCCAACTTGGTTGGGGACCAACAAGCTAAAACTTGATCAATAGGTGTTGTGGAGGGCATTGGAGACTTGGCTACATCATGAAGAATTAGGGCCTGTTTGTTTCAGCTTATAGATTATATAATCTGGACTTTTGGAATAAGCTGGAATAAGCATCTCTTGGCCAGCTTATTGGATTATCATAATCTGGCCTCCAGATTATATAATCTGGACCTATAAGCTGGACCTGTTTGGCAACCATCTAGATTATATAATCCAGATTATATAATCTGCTGGATTATAAGCTGAAACAAACAGGCCCTTAAGGGATCTTCATCAATTATATTCTCTCAAGCCAAGTCATTTGGATTATATTGTTCTATAACATATCCAATGTTTCTCCTTGCGGTAACTTATATTTAAATCATATATACATTGAAAGTTGCTTGCACCCTTGCATGTGTTTGGTTTTGTACCTTGCTAGTGTTTGTATATGTTGTGCTCTCTACTTACTTATCTTGAGCAATCAAGTATGTGTATGTTGGTTTGCACACCATGTATGTGTGAGTTTGTGTTGAGCCTTTTGTATCAACTTGCTTATATCTTAATTGGCTCTTTTTGAGAGATTAATGGACTATCCCATTTTGGGGGAGTGATATGCTTGCGCACTTCACAATCCTAAAAATGTATATACATGAGTACTACCACTTAGTGTTGATATATCAATTTATCTAGTCTCTATATGGTATGTCTTCTCATGAGAAATTCAAATTCTATAATTTCATTAATCATCTCTAGTTGGGTTTTACTTGCCTCTTGTGGAGAATAAATGGATTATCACATTATGGGGGAGTAATAAGCTATGTGCATATTACAAACCTAGACAATGTGAACATGTGAGGTATTGCCACCTAGAATTGATATTGTTAATTATCTTATTCCTTTGTGGCATGTTTCTCAAACAAGTTCCCTTTTGCTTAAATGTTGTTACTTACTCATACTTTGGATCTTGTTTGTGATGAATGTTCTTGGTAGGTTTTCCTCTAATATGTTCTCATACATCTCTTTGGGAAACCGATTGCTTCAAAGCACTCTTTGTAGTTGCTTTGCATTATCGCGTGAATATTTGAAGCTATCAAGAACATTTATCTACATAAGCATCGTGCTTAAATCTTATCCTTCACCATGTGCTTATTGGTTGTGAAGATGATCTTGAATATCAATCCAATACACCACTAAGAAATTTCTACATATACTCCATGACAATTGATAGTCATAATTGTGGTGAAATGTGTAGATCATCTTCATATTGGCTCTTGATTTTATTGCCTTATTTCTTGCCAAAATTAATTTGTTCTAACTCCCATTGTCTTCCTTGCCTCTTGTGGATCATTTTGATTTACTCAAACTTTCCTAGTGCTTTATTTGGTATAGGAGAGGCATTGATCCCATCATTGTGCACCTTGCATTCAAAGGCTACTTATAGATAATGCACTATTCTTGGGTGAGCTATCCTATATTGAGTACAACTTATATTTTCATTAGTATTGGATCTTATTGCTTTTTCTTGATATATGACTAGTGTTTGAATAAATATTTGAGAGCGATGATTCCATGTGTGTGCATTGTGTATTCAAATACAAGATCATAAAATAATGCACTTTTGTTGGGAGAGCTATCATGTATTTTTTTCACTATTTATATTCTATTTGTATTTGATCCTTTCATTGGTCTTTGATCCCGATGACATGTCTCATGGAAGACAAACCTTTTTGGCTTGGTACTTTGTACCATCATGAAAAGTGTAGAGGGTGTGGTTTATTTGTTGGAACCCCGCTCTTTCTTTTTGAGAGTTTGTCCCAATTGGCATCTCTCTTTGGGAGTGGGTTATATCATTCGTTGATTAACATCTATCTCTCTTTTGGTATCTCTTTTGGAAATTTGATATCTAGTCCTTTTATATATGATTAATTGGTATCTTATTTTCTTTTTGATATCTTTATCCAATTGGTATCTTATCAATTATGTGTTGATTTGCTTTTAGTTTCAATTGGCTTCTCTAAATCAATTTTTGATTTGGATCTTTGATATAATTTGGACCCTCTTTGATCTCCTAATATTTGTCCAAATTGTATCTCCCTTTGGTTATTGAAGGTCATAGGCATGCATATCTACTCCATGTTTATTTTATGGCATGCTTTCCATCTTTGTGCCAATATATAGGGGAAACTCCACGGAATCCTAAATCGGCTAAGATGTGCATGAAATTCAATTTCATATCTATATGCACATATTTATGTGGAGTTCCTTCTATGTATTGTAGTTTGACTAACTACTTGGACCCAATTAGTTTGGGAACAATTTTACTTGAATGTGTTTTAGGTACATGGAGATGCATTGGATGCTTGTCTCATTTACAATGAAAGTATCTTCACCACATGCTTATTGGAGCCAAGCGAGGATGGTTGATGGAATTTTATCTACTACATCAACCCAATGTCATCTCGGTAACAAGTATTCACCCTCATGCATACTTTTCTAGCATCCAACCTTGTGTAGGTTGCATCATGGCATGAAAAGTATTTATTTGCCTTTGTTGTAGCTATTGCAAATTCAATGTAGCTCTTATGATACTTGTTGCTTTCCTCAACGCATCCCAACTATATCCTTTTTCCCTTAGTGATATTTGTGATGCTTGTGTTGAGGTTGAATTTGAAGTTCATTATTATACAATATGAGAACATTGAGCTATGGGCTATGATCCTAAACAAACATCATATGTGTACATTTTATGACTTCCCTTTGGATATCATGTTTCTTTTTCTTAGTAACTAATTTTATGTGTACATGTTTCTTTGTGGATATGTACACTTAGAAACTTATATACATGAGAGAAATTACATCTTTACTCGATATCCTAATTCTTCGGTGTCACCTCTTTTACTCCGTTTTTGATTCTTTGGCGTGACTCCGAAAAGAATTTGATTTATGAGTGCATATCCTATTTTATCACATCTTGGTGAATATCTTGCTTGTCTTACAAGCTAATAAACTTCACCATGGGATATGTCACAAGCTTTGTTTTTCATTTGCATCTTATTGAGCTTGTGAATTCATTTGTTTTTGTGTTTTAGAGGATACCGGAGGAGTGAGGATTCCATGGTTGTACACCTTGTATTCAAATACAATAATTCTAAATTGTGTACAAATATTGGGGAGCTCCTCTATTTCTTTAAAAACACTCTTTTGCTCAAATCATAATATCTTGTGTTTATTTGGTTAGTTGGATCTTTTTGATTGCTTACTTTTTATTTGGAGAATTGTAAAAAGTTTTCCATATCATTCTTTTGCAATCTTTGGATCCTCAATATAGTTTGTGCTCTCTCCAACTATTCGTCATTGGATATGTGTATTTGATTTCACTCATATTTTGAGAAATGCACACGTTTTGGGGGAGCTCATACTATATTGTCCTTCTAAGATTTTTCGCCCATTTTGGAAATGGATGCCAATGGGGGAGAAGTTTTATAGGGTTTAAGGGAATTTGGTGTTATGCTTTTGTTTTGGTCATAAGCATTTACCTTTCATGCTCATGCATCTATGCTTGTTGATTTGCATAGTTGCTTAATTCATTATATAAACCCTTGTAAAAGAGATTGTCATCAATTACCAAAATGGGGGAGATTGAAAGGGCATGGCGCCCCCATGTGTGGTTTTGGTAATTAATGACAATCCCTATGGACTAATGGTTGCATTGAGTTATTCTTGTAGTGTTTGTCCATAGGCAAATGCTTGAACTCCATATGTTGGATTCAAGGTTGATGCCATAAATATATTGATATAATGGAGTATTTGGCATCAAGATCATCGAGTTGTATGGATATATTTGATATGATCAAGAAGAAGAATATGTGATGACCAAGATGGTATTCGAGGAGTTATCCGATGATTGGTCATATGTGAGTTGAGCATATCTTCAAGACATCATCTATTAAAAAGAGAAGAAAAGATACAAGGTTGATCAACGTCAAGTGGTGTTCGTCATCAAGCTTGTGTTGTGCAAGTTCAAGAGAAGTATCTCGAAGATATCATATGCTTGAAGCTTGCCACCCATTTGGAGATAATGGTCAAGTGAAGATATGTCGATAAGAGGCTCTCCCATAGTGGAGTATGGGGGAGAAATATGTGGATCTTCACCAAGCGAAGCGCAATCAAGAAAGGTGGCCCACTTGAGAAGATCAAGATCGTCATCATCTAGTCAAGTGGAATGCGCAAGGCAAAGGTATGATCTTGATAGGGTTTCTATTTTACCGGTCTCATGTTGTAGTCGGGAGACCGGGTTATTGGATAGATACCGTACTATCAAGAGGGGCTCTCGATTGAGCTTTAGCGTATCAGTTGGTGAGAGCTCAAACCATTGCATACTTGGCATATCATCTTTCTTGGTTCTTATTTGGTTCTTCTCCTTGTTGGGTTTGTGGTGCTTGTTGTGATCTTCATGACAAGCCCAAGTTCTCCGAAAACGGATTTCGTATGGAAAACTTGTTGCATTTTCGGGTTGGAAATATCATCGGTTTATCCGTGAGGAAAGTTCCACACCTTCCCATGTGTGTCAACTTAACTCTATTTATGGTTCTTAATATTTCCACTTTTTGTAGGCCTTCTCCTTGTCGTTACCTTTCCAACAAAATTGGTTTCACCTAATTTAGTGTTCAAACGAGAAAGTTATTGAGTTTACAGTTTTATATTCGATGAAAGTTGCTAGGGGCGGTAGTACCGCTGGTATAAGCGGTAGTACCGCCAGCTCCCTGACAAACCTGCTGCAGAGGCGGTACCGCCGCGGGTACCGCTGATTTCGTGTTCTGGCCGCATATGCGGTAGTACCGCTGGGATAAGCGGTAGTACCGCCAGCTCCCTGGCAAACCTGCTGCACGGCAGTACCGCTGCGGGTACCGTCGATTTGGCGTTTGGAGGCTTCTTTCGGTACCGCCAGCGGTACCTCGAGCGGTACCAACTGGTACCGAGGGCGTGGGATCGCGAAGACGAAGATCGTCCGTTGACTGGCGGGGTTGCTGCTGAAGACCGCAGCGGCACTACCGCCTATCCCAGCGGTAGTACCGCTGGCACGGGAAAGATGCTCCCAACGGGTAGATTTGAAGGAAGGGTATATATTGCCCTTCACCTACCTTGATTAAAAGGAACTCTTTGAGCTCACTTTTCCTCCATTGTTGACATTCTTGAGCTTTGCTAACTCTCCATCCCTCCATGATTCTTGCCTCCATTTAGTGGGAAAAGAGAGAGGAGATCTAGATCTACCATTCCACCAATCAATCTCTCCTCTAAGTGAGGGGAAGCTTTTGGATCTAGATCTTGGAGGAATTTGGTGTTCTTCTTGGTTCTTCCTCTCTTCTCCCCCAATAGCATTAGTTGCTTTGGTGGGATTTGAGAGTGAAGGATTTTGAGCACTTCTTGTGTTCTTGCCCATTGCATCGGTTGCATCGGTTTGAGTTCTCCACGGTGATACGTGGAAATCGAAGTTGAGAAGCTTGTTACTCTTGGGTACTTAGGGTGCCCTAGAGCTTGTCCTCTTGGGTACTTGGAGTGCCCTAGACGGTCCTTGTTGATCTCGGAGTTTTGGTGGCTCACGGGATAGTTGGGAGCCTCCAATTAAGTTGTGGAGTTGCGCCCAACCTTGTGATTCTTGTGGCTTTGGGAGCCGCAAGAATTCGGTGAGAGCCTCCAATTAAGTTGTGGAGTGTGCCTCATCCTTGTACGGGTTCGGTGACCATCCTTAAGTGTCCCATAGTGGTTCGTGGCACTCCGCATTGGTGGAGGCACGAAGGAGATTACGGTGTGCCATTTGACGGCTATTCGGGGATCACTTTGTGACTCCGCACCGCTCCAACGGAGACTAGCTTCCATTGGGAAGTGAACTTCGGGATAAATCATCGTCTCCAAGTGCCTCGGTATTTCTATACCCGAGCTACTTACTTATGCAATTTACCTTGTGATAGCCATTGAGCTTGAAGTAATATATCTTGCTATCACATAGTTGTATATCTTGTTTAGCATAAGTTGTTGGTGCACATAGGTAAACCTAACTTGTTTACAGGGACGGAGCCAGGATTTAGGTATAGGGGGGGGGGGGGGGCGGCGACAGGCCTAAAAAAATTCGGACCTTCAGAAAGCTTAACAAACTATGGCCGAAATAAAGGGTCTAAACAAGCTTCCACCGGTGGTTTTACTCTACAATAAGCTGAACTATATCTAAGCAAAAATTAACATGGCCCTTTAGGCTTTATTATGATAGTATGACGACATCAAAGAGAAAAATCACAAAACGTTTACAACGGAACTAAATAATTCCGTAGGCTAATTAACTGCACATAAGTAGGATATATGTGATAGCTTTATTTTCATTTTATTTTGCGGGGATGCATTACTTTGTCTAATTGCCGCTAGTTTCATAGCCAAAAATGTTTAAACAAACATCCTTACTTCTTACTCTTCAACACCAGAAAAGTACAACTAAGTAAATACTAGTTGGTATCACACATCAATAAATTTTCTCTCTTCTAACAATGCAAAGTTAAAGTCGATGAAACATGAAAAATCATAGACCAGGAGATCGGATCGAGATAGTAGACTAACTAGTGTTGGGAACAATCCAAAATTTCCTAATTAAAACTCATGTCACAAATAGAGAATTAATCTAGTGTTGAGAGCAGGTCTAAGAATTAAATAGGACATGATCAAATCAAGAGACGGAGTGAAAACCTTTCCTCCTTCTATCGTAGCTCATGCTGGTAGTGTGGCTGGCCGATCGTCAGGTCACCGTGTAGCTAGGGATTGCGCTGTGGATTCCTGGCTGGCCACGCCTTCTCAGATTTCAATCTTATAATATTTTGATCTTCTGGATTGGAGCCCTCGGTGTGGCGGCCGGCAAGCAGACGTCAGGCGCAGCAAAAAGGAATCGAATCGATCTGATTCTAATCGTGCGGAAGTGATCCCTCGTCAATTCTTTGTCTTCCTAATGGGCTTCTAGTTGCTGGGCCTTGTTAGTCTTGTACATGGACTCATTAAATTGGCTTGGAATAGAGGATCTGGGGCTGGTTTACGTGTGTGACGCACGGATAGGGGGGGGGGGGGCGAAGTAGCCTTGAATGGCAAAAATTAGCCATATCGTTAATCTTTTTCAAAGGACGATGGAATCGATAGGGGTGGTCTCGCCCCTGCTCGTCCCCCTCCCTCCGTCCCTGCTTGTTTAGGTTTTGCGCTTGATAAATTAACCGCTAGTTTTATTCCGCATTTATTCAAGCCTAAACCATAGAAGAATTTTAAATCGCCTATTCACCCCCCTCTAGGCGACATCTATGTCCTTTCAGTTTCTTTAAGGCAGAGGTCAAGTTCCTCCTGGGAAAAAGCTCTGGCTAGCTCCTCATTCTCCCCTACGATACGCGGGCTTCCACTGGCCAAGGATTTTGAATCAGCGAAAGCAACTGCTCCTCAGCCGTGCCCATAAGGGCCAAGTAGAACTCATAAACATGCTTTTGAATATGATCCTGCGAATTCACTACACCCCCTGGTGTCTCGAGGCTCAAGATAGGACACTTGCGTTTTCGGCCATTGGCGAAAGCATGAAAATATGTGTAACACCCCGGCCACCCCCGGGCCGGGCCTGTCACCCCTGGCAGCTCTCTAGGATCTCCAGACTGACCCCACAGATCAACACTAGTCTTTTCTGCGCACTTTGTCCTCACTCGTGCGCACCCGGGAACCAGTTCCCGGTCGGTCACCCATCCTTGGAGTGCTCCGGGCCAAGCACGCTTAACCACGGAGTTCCTTCCAGATGAGCTTCCGGAAAAGAAGTTGCAACTTGTTGACATGAGTATCCTATCAATCCTATTGAGCCCTGAGCCAGGATCTCACAATATGCCGTGTTCGCATCCCTTGAAGGATCCAGTTTTGACGACCACGCTGGCGCCAATATTCTTCCTCCGAGGCTAAGCAATCCATCAATTGCTCTTCTAGGTGGTATCTAAGTGCCCAGCCTTCTTCATCTAGGCCTTGCGCGTCTGCCTCCAAATCCAGCGCCTGAATCTGAGACAACATCGCAGATTTGAGCTCCTTCTCCTGTCTACCTTGGTTTGCGCCCCATCCTTTCAGAAATTGCCTAAAAGCTGAGGATTGGGATTGCCAGAAATCAACTGGCCCTCTGCAGGACCGAATCATGCCAACAAACATGTCCCATTTAGACACAGTACGGAATGTGCTAGTCTCACCCGCCGCATTCCAAAACTCTATGCCCTGTTTTTTTGTGAAACACACAGTACGCAAAACACGTGCACACATTCATCCATATAAACGCATGCACTACACTCTACCACTATGATCACCTCTGAAAGATTGAGCCGACTAATCGAGTCTTGAGATTAAAGATGATTGTACCCAGTCTGTCAGAATTCAAATCTCATGTTCAACGTTGGTGTCACTCCATGTCCTGTTTGGATGCTACATGTAGCACTCTCTTTGTAATACATACAGTTCGAATCATTGTCCCGTTTCGTGTTAAGTTCGACAATACTAGAAGGGTAAGGCGCGCGATGCCGCGCCCAATGTATATTAAAGTACAACATGTTTTTAATACTCCATAGATATAAATAAGTGTACTATCTATAAACCTATTTGTTTCTATTTTGTCATCTTGACTGTCTAGTAACCGTTTTTTTTTGCTATCACAAACCAAATTGACTTCACACAAAACATTATAGGTAAAAAAATAGAAGCTATAGATATGTCTTGGTAAGTTTTGAAATAATAAAAGTCACTCATATAGAAATATAGTTGCGCATGCAGACACATTTATCTATCTTATACGTGAAAATGTTGCTTAATAAAATTGAGCGAACTGTTTTTGTACCAAAAAGATTCAAACAACTACTATTTAAAATTCTAAGTCATTCTCAAAAGTAAAAAAAAAAATACCGTTAGACCGTAGACATAATTGTCTTGATTTACCACTACCATGCTGTGAAACAAAACAGAAAAATTGCATGCTCCATACGTGTGGCTTTGGAGTTCATCCCTTTGAGAATGTTCTTTGGGAAAATCATAATAAATTGAGAATTAGCAAAAAAAACTTGTAGAAGAAAAAGTTGCTGCAATTCTGATCTTCTCGCCCACGCTGCTATAGGGAGAACTCTAGAGCAAGGTTTCCATATCAGACGACGGTGGTATACGGCGCCTGGAGAGAGAATTGCGTTGAGACACAAGCCCATAAAAGCGAGTTTCGACAGTGTAGTGCAGCGGGTTCTCGATTGCAGACCCGTGCTGATGGTCGCACACAGAAGGGTGGCGTTGTCTCGCGCGCGCGTCGTCGCAGCGTTGCAAGGTCAATGTGTTGATTTCCTAAAAAATGGGTAGACTCAGGAGGGAGGTATCAACTTCTAATGTGTACGTAGACAATGCGTACTTTACTGGACCGGTTTAGGTTCCTGCCTCGCCGTTGGTTGGTTTTGTGAGTCATCTGATTTACATGACGTGTATTGGTGTGAGGTTAGCGTACTTGGCAGCGATCAGGACCACTCCAAAACATTTTTTAGCATTGCGATAGATATCGAGAAAAATGACTTTGACCGATTGATATATTTTTTGTGAGACTTTGTTGCATAATATAATAAAAATGTTGTATGCTCATTTTTATGCCATGCAAATTCATATCAAGAGCATAACTTATCTCTAGGATTTTCAACACTGAGTGTATTGTAAAAATAGGGTGTACGGCTAAGTGCATGTTAGAAAACATCACTGTGTTACTGTGTAGCCGGCCACACAATTGCGGAACGACCCCGAGACCAACCAGGTAAAAACATTTTTTTTATGACCTGAAATGTGGAACCACAAGCACCAAAAATTATATATCTTAGTAAAAAATTCACAAACTGAAAGTGCGGCCACAATTAAGATTTGATCTTTATTTTTTTTTCGAGCAAAATAGGGTGTACGGCTAAGTGCATGTTAGAAAACATCACTTTGTTACTGTGTAGCCGGCCACACAATTGCGGAACGACCTGAGACCAACTAGGTAAAAACATTTTTTTTACGACCTGAAATGTGGAACCACAAGCACCAAAAATTATATTTTAGAAAAAAATTCACAAACTGAAAGTGCGGCCTCAATTAAGATTTGATCTTTATTTTTTTTTGAGCTACACTTTTTATCATAACCTGCAAGTGTGGACACAATTAAGGAGAGCTATCTATTTGCCCAACCTAAAAAGTGGGGCCACAACTAAGAAGATATATTATTTTTTGCAAATAGCTTAAACCTGACAAGTGGGGCCACAATCAAGGAAAGACCTCTATTCCTAAGGAGCTTAGTATTCTTAAGAGATATTTTGCATGTAAAAAGTGTATACTCCAAACAGGACACTACTCGTAGAAGGCAACAAGTCGAAACACAATTCGGTGTAAACTATAAATGGTGATCGAATGACGCAATGTGTCAATGGCCCAGCACACTCGCCTCGGCCAGCGGCGGCAAAAAGAAAAGGACGACACGAGGTCCACGCCGGCGCACGCGTATCACGTCGTCGTCTTGGCGGGCCCCGACGTGCAGCCACACAGCGCATCGCCGGCATCGGCCGGGCGGAGAGCCCGCGAGCAGCGACGGCCGTGGCATCGCATCCTCCACACACAGGACGGATCTATCGGGCCCCACGAGTTCATACGTTGCTACTCAACACGCTTAGAGCAAGTATAATAAGACCACGTAATTGGGCTATAAAAAATTAAATAATACATCTTTACTTAGTTGAAGGAGAGAGAAGAGGAGAGAGAAGGTAAGCGGTGCTCTTAGTTAGTAGCCAGCTGCACACGTGCTCCTAGGCATATTGTGAGAGTGTATGGTGGGTCATAGAATGATGAAATAGTACATGAATATACCCCACTACTATACATGTTGGCTATAAGCTAACCATGCTCTTACCCACACCTGCCCGTGGGGTTACCGGATCTGATAGTCTCCGACACACGATACAAAGCAGACGAGTCACCTACACATGTATACACTCACTTCTATAAACGCACGCACGCACACCCTATATTCATGAACACCTTCAAAAGACTGAGTCGACGATTGGGTTTTGAAGTTGACGTCAGCACATGTCTTACATGTCTTGAGTTTTTTCACCTAAAAGTAGGAGTGCCATACACTAAATCTAAATTATGGCAAATAAAACGGCACCCGGTGTCATGTGACACATGCTAGCATTGTGTAGGTATTCCCCCATTTTATCATCTTATTGGATTCGCCGACAGTATTTTTGGTTTTATACCGCGTAAGATATAAAACATGATTCATGCATAATGGCATGGACCATACAACATCTACCGGCGACGGGTGATTTTAATTTTCTAGGATAACTCTGAAGCATAAAAAATAATGCAGAATCAAAATAATTCAAACATGCTAACTCTTTATTTATACAATTGTAAGCATAATCACTTGGTACAATATAAATCGAAAAAATATCTAAACATAAGTAGAACATATAAGCATGCCGACAATAAAGAATAATAACGTTTTGCAAGTCTGAGGCAAATGTCAAATCCCTACTCTCCTTTGAAACTTGGCTTTAGTTTTACCAAGATCAAACCTTTGAAATACTCCTCGTTCGATATAGACAATCAATTCATTACGCCAGTCACTGAACTCTTGTTGCACACATCGGTCTTGAGATTTTTCATACATGAGAAGACTGATCAGTTGTTCTCGTCACAACTGGGAAAAGCATTGACAACTCACATACTCAATGAGGGAGTAAACCATGGAGACATGATTTTCAAGCTCAACCATCTTTTTTACCTAGGCTTGCAATATCAAGACAAGTTCTGAAGTGTTGAATTATCCTCGTATGAATACAGCTCAAGTGTATGTTGTAACAGCTCATGCTCAAGTATTCAATTCTCTACCACTACAGCAATTTGGCCCTCACCCCGTCATTTTTCTAGAAATCATTTCATCGTTTTGACAACCTAATATGACATTAAACTTGTAGTTTTAAATTGGACAAATGAAATGATGGACATCACTACCATTTTATTGCATTTGGCAGAAATAAATGAAACGTGCGATGTCAAACGATATTTTAACTTATGCCAAACAAGCTCTTAATGTAACTAGTGGAATTGGCGCGGCGCACGCCGCGCCCTTGATGTCAAGTTTTTTTTTTTTTTGAAATTATCGAATTTGAATTTCGGTAATGCGGCATGTAATCTTAGCATTTTTGTGTGGTTATGTTAATATGTTTTCATTTTTTTTGGATGAGTATATCGAGTAGAAAATTCTTGCTGAATTAATATATTTGTATTTCTGATATAAGTAAATATAGGTTTCTTTGTAGCATTTTCCGGTATATTTTATGGAATATCGGAATATTTGCCTAGATGTTGGCCAAATTAGAGTGTTCAAGCATGTTTTTATTTTCTTGTGAGTATCTAGCGTTTTTTTAGCATCTTTTATATGTTTTGTACAATATTGAAATATTTAGTAGCTTGGAATTTGTAAACATGTCTGTATATGGACGTCAACATTTAATTGAAATTAGGAAAAGTGTATGCAAATCATCTTCAAATATTGACAAAATTTGTATTTTCAAAAAAAAAAAAATGGGAGAGTGCATGTGAATCATCTCGAAAAATTGACAAAATTTGGTAAGTCAATTTTTTTCCGTAGTTAGTTTTTACGTATCTTGCTGATTGTTTTCCTGTAGTACTCGTATTTTCCAAATGGATATAACTTTCAAATGGATATGTTAGGACATTTTTTCTCGGTGTTTTCCTTTTTCTAGAAAAAATTTATATGTAGCGGACCCATACGTCAGTGATTTTTTTCCACCGGAAAATGGTTTTGAGAAAGGGAAAAGGAGGGGAAAAACTGACTGGTTGGGTCCACCTCTGACGCCCGGCAAACGCTGCGCCCGTGTTTTTTGAATTTTAATTTGAAAATGGCGGCATTGTTAAATTGTCTAAGCTTGGAGATCGTTGAAATGTGGGAAAAAATCGTCTTAAAAATGGTCGGACTTTGGAGATTGCTCAAACTTGAAAATGGCTGTAATTCAAAAAAGGTTTACGTTTTAAGAATGTTTAGATTTGAAATTTGTTCATATGCCGTAGGTAGTAAACATCTATTTTTCTATTCTTGTTGATATATTTGTCATATTTTTCGGATGGATAAACTTGAAGCTGTTGTTATACCTCACATTTCACATTTCTGTTTTTTTTGCTCAAATAGTACTGCAAAACTTTGTGGTCACTGCAAATATTTGCGGTTTTTCTAGACAAATGTCTTCGTTATTATAAATTGGAACATTGCTTATGGTTCTTAGACAGATGATTCCATTATTAAGAGAGATGTGAAATGTTTGGACTGCCGTAACAGAAATGACTCCATTATCGTTTGTTTAAGGAGTGGAAACATTGCGTAAACAGTACCCCGTTTTTATCTTTGTCTTTTGCTTAAACAATACTCGGAGGATTTCACATTTCTCTTATCTTTTGTAAGTTAGTAAAAATGGTCGCGTAAATGAAACAAAAGCAGCTTTTATATTCAGTTACCTAGTAAAACCCACCGTAGACGTTGTGAATCAAAATGTTAAAATTCGTCGTAATTTGTCGTCTGAAGTATTCGCACATTTTTTTAGCAAATTTAAGTATTCACATATGTTTGTAGTTTGACGTCGCGACCGCGTGATTGTTGGTTTTGGTCGTCAGCGTGAAAATTTAATGATCAAATTGTCGTTAGGAAAAGAAATACGCTGTGTCGTTGTGAGTAACCGTTGTTTTGATTAAGTTTCAAATCAAAATAATATTTTATAGCTTGGACGTAAAATGTTTGGGAAAGACTCGAATAATACTGTCGTTGTGAGTAACCGTTGTTTTGATTAAGCTTCAAATCGAAACAATATTTTTATAGGTTGGACGTAAAATGTTTAGGAAAGACTCGAATAATACAGTCAGGATCAAATTGTCGTTAGGAAAAGAAATACCGCCGTGTGGTTGTGAATAAATGTTGTTATGATTAAGTTTCAAATCGAAATAATATTTTATAGGTTGGACGTAAAATATTTGGGGAAGACTCGAATAATACTGTCGGGAAAATCTCAAAGAATATGTCTGTAATAATACAGTGGGGAAAATATCAAAGAATATTTCTGTAGTAAATTAGAATTTACTGTTTTAAGTATATGCGAATATTCAGCAACTCGAAATGTTTTTCCACACGCTCCATAATTAATATAAAAAAGGTTATAATAATTCTTGTAAGTGAAATTATTTACAGTAATTTTGTTATATTGTTTGTATTTTTTTGAAATACGCATAAAAAGATATGAATTTTTCAAATTCCAGCAATTTATGCAATTTTTTTAAAAGGGGGAAAAACCGACATGCGGGGCCCACAGTGGCGTCATCGCGTGACGTCACCGCCGGCGGCAGACGTGGCCGCGGCGGCGCTCCGAGCTCGCGCTCCAGCACGCGAGTGCACGCGCCGGCCTGCGAGCACGCGGATCCGCGCGACGGCGTCGCGGGAAGGCTGGAGGGTGCGCCTCGGACCATATGGTCCCCGGGACGTCGCCGGCGGCGAGCAGGGATGCGGCGGAGCGAGAGGCGGCACGGCAGCGGCAAATCCCACGCGGCCGCGGCGTCCTGGCATGCCGCGCTCTCCTAGGAGGTGGAGGCGGCGACGGAGAACCACGAAGCGTGCGCAGATCTGCGCGGGGAGCGGCGAGGCGGCGGCGCGAGGCGTCGGCGGCGGCGCCGCGCGCGCGAGAGAGGATGGAGAGAGGAGCTGTGAGGAAGATTTTTCACTAAGGCCCTTGACAATTTTGCGATTCGCGGATGGGTCCTTCCACTCAGAAAAGCAGGTGCCCGGGTGTATTTTTTCGTGCGCGAGTTTTTTTTTTCTAATCCGTCACGGCGGTACTGTTCATAATTGTTCATCCAGTGGAATTGGGCGATCTGGGCCGTTGGATTTCGATCGTACGGTCGAATTTTGGAGCAACCTCAGGCCCTGAAAAACTTGCCCCTTAATAATATCCATTGAACTCTCCATTGAACTATGATACTAGATTGTTCACAGATAATCTAGATTCGTTCACTAATTTCCGAGCTTAATACAAGGTGAAGCATCTTTAATGCGGTTCGATCTTGCTGTTGCTTCCGTGCACGGTAACCCATCTCGTAGTCCGCATCCGGCACGAGCGGTCACGTGAGCGTGTCCCGTATCCCAACCACGCGGCGGTAACCCCACCGCAACGGGAGAATTGCTTATAACCCCCAGCTCGTGCGCCACCACAACATAAACCCTTTCTTCCTTTCCCTCCCTTTCAACCCCCCAGGTTGGTCTAATCCTTCCTGATGACCCCTTTTCTCTTGTTTATCATCTGATTAACGTAATAATCAAAAATATTAGTCTAATTACAATCTAAAAGCAAGCAAAATCCAGGGCGACGGAAGCGAGCGCTGCGGCTCCGGCGGCGGAGCAGCCAAGGGGCGATTTCGGCGAGGCCGCGAGCGCCGCGGCTCCGGCGGCGAGCGGCCAGGGGAGATGGAAGCCGGGCTCGCGGCTCCGGCGGTGGCGCAGCCAGGACGACGGAGGCAAGCGCCCCGGCTCCGGCTGCGGAGCGGCCAAGGGGCGATTTCGGCGAGGCCGCGAGCGCCGCGGCTCCGGCGGCGAGCGGCCAGGGGAGATGGAGGCCGGGATCGCGGCTCCGGCGGTGGCGCAGCCAGGACAACGGAGGTAAGCGCCGCGGCTCCAGCGGCTAGCAGCCAAGGGAGATGGAGGCGAGGGCCGCGGCTCCGGGTGCGGCACGGCCTGGACGACGGTGGCGAGGGCCGCGGCTCCGGCGGCGGAGCGGCCAAGGGGCGACGGAGGCGAGGCCGCGACTCCGGCGGCGAGCGGCCATGGAGATGGAGGCGAAGCTTCTCTGTCCCCCAGCCAGCTCGTTTTAGATTGTAATTAGACTAAATATTTTGAATCATTTGATAAGTGAAAAGTTAAACACATAAAAGGGGGCTATTGGGAAGAATTAGACCAACCTGGGGGGTTGAAAGGGAGGGAAAGGAAGAAGGGGGTTTATGTTGTGGTGGCGCATGAGCTGGGGGGTTATAAGCAATTCTCCCCACCGCAACAAACTGCCGGAACCTTCGTCTCCGCCTGCAGCCCATCGCCACACCCGGCACGTTCGCCCCGCCGCGCCGCGCCTCGCCGTAACCCTTGCTTGCCATGATGTCCTCGTCGCCGCTCGCCGGCGCAGGCGACGGCGACGACATGGAGACGCTGCCCCTCGCCGCCGCCTCCGACTACGCCTCCGTGGCTTCCACCTTCGATCCCCTCCTCTCCTCCTCCTCGCCGCCCTCCCCTCCCTCCCCCGCCGTCTTCCCCTCTCCCGCGCCTCCTCCTCCTTCGTCGATCCGCCCTCCTACGCCGACGCCGCCGCCTCCTCCCCGCGCTCCGCCTCCGACTCCCCGAGATCCGCGCGCGCCGCCGCGTCCGAGTACTCCCACATCGCCGTCTCCGACCCGGAGACCTCCGCCGAGGCCGCCGCCACCTCCCTCGTCCCCGGATCCGCGCCCACCTATATCTCCTACCTCGTCACCAGCGCCCGCCGTGGCGACCACCGCCGCAGCTCCGTCCGCCGCCGCTTCCGCGACTTCGTCACCCTCGCCGACCGCCTCGCCGAGGCCTTCCACGGCCACTTCGTGCCCCCGCGCCCGACAAGAACACCGTCGAGAGCCAGGTCATGCAGCGCGACGAGTTCGTCGCCCAGCGCCGCGCCGCGCTCGAGAGGTACCTATGGCGGCTCGCCGAGCACCCCGCGATCGGGACCAGCGACGAGCTGCGCGTGTTCCTGCAGGCCGAGGGTAAGATGCCGCTCCCGAGCAGCACTGACGTTGCCTCGCGGATGCTCGATGGCGCTGCGCGGCTGCCACGGCAGCTGCTTGGGGAGGAGGCCGTGGTGCCGCCGCAGGACGTGGTGCAGCCGGCCAAGGGAGGGAGGGACCTGCTGCGTATATTCAAGGAGCTCAAGCAGTCTATGGTGACGATTGGGGTGGTGTGAAGCCACCGCTGGTGGAGGAGGACAAGGAGTTCCTGGAGAAGAAGCAGAAGGTGCAGGATTGGGAGCAGCAGCTCAGTAGTGCATCACAGCAGGTAATTACCTGAATTATAGCTACGACAGTGAGGCAGTCCTACTTGAGTACTAGTTCCGCCCATAAAAAATCTTTTGAGCTGATGTCATAATAGTTGAGTGAGGAAAATTTCTAATATATGAACTCTATTTGTTAAACAACAGTGATCTTCTCAATTATCTAATAAAACCAGAGTGTTCAACAACATAAACACACTCCTCCATAATGTTTGACCAATGCGAGAATATATATATCGGGAGTGGTGCATTGCATCAGCGAAAGAGCTTTCTTTGGGAATATGTTGTGGTCACTAGGTTTTCACTGTGCATTCTGCCATCTCCTAATATGTGTGGTAGCTTCGCTTGGTCCGTCTCCAAAGGATGTAAAAACACCATCTTATATATAAACATGCAGCTCTCATGCGTGGTCTTGAAAAAAAAAAGTTTCGTGATATTTTACCCCAAAAAACCTCCAATGGCAAGTAGTATATTCATGTTTGTAAATTCTATCAACGCCTTTCCCAAACTGTATTTCGTTCTATGCTTCACATTTTGTGAGCAGCGCTGTCATTAATTCTTCTATTGAAGACAAAAGTTACAATCTTTCTACGTGGGCACATAATTGATACGCCTCTCGTGCTAAGAGGCTAAGTATAGTTTTGTGCTTGGTGCCTTGGTCATTTTAGCTAGAACTAGAATGCCTTGTACGGTTGTACACTAAGAGCATAAAAAATGATGTGTATCCAATGTATCTAGGGAATGGAATGCTCAGGTCATCTAATCCATCCAACTTTCTAATTAGGTTATGTTTAATTTGCGTTTTAGTTCTTGTGTTTATGAATCACCTTGTCATTGTGGTTGGAAATATTAGGGCCATAAACATAGTTAAAAGCACTCTCCATTTTAACACGTCGTCATATCTTAGTGTTATCTGTTTGCTCAATAGCTTGTATCTCATGCAAGATACTAGTTAACCCGCCCTCATCCAAGAGCTCAGTTGGGTTGAGTTCAGAAGCAAGTGAGTGGACTACTGTAGGGAAGCATTTAATGTAGTGCATGTTTTTGTCGTATTCGTAAGGCTGCATGCAGTTCAGCACTAAATTATGGGAGTTGATGGACGAAGAGGATATGGCAAGGGAAGAAAAACCACATACTAGATGGAAAATTGGTCAAAACACAACAGGAAAATTATTAGCAGCCACTGAAATCAGCTATTGATAGAAATGAATTGCAATTTATTTTTTGAAAATAAAGGTGGTACTCCCTCGGGTTTGTAATCATGAATAGAACTGGTCTTTAGCCTCCATGTTTGGTTACACATAGAAGTGACATCCTGCAAGTTTTAGTCTCGTTTGTCCATTATGCCCCTAATAATCATCTAGTCACACATAATTGCCATCTTATGACGTACTTATTTTATTGATTGTTTTTGCGTGCCAAACACATCAGCGTGTATTAGAGTTACACACCAGCTTTCATCAACTTTATGGACCTAGTTTGCTACCTGCTATAATATTACCACTTCATGACCCATAGTATGTAGCATGTAGCACACCAATTGTATGACTTACGGGATTGATAGACAGCATATGGAGGCTATGATGTTACTGTCAGTTCATGCATAAAACTAGACAAGTACCAGGGACGAGGTGGTAGTGAAACCCGCTTTTAGAGTCACTTCACTGCAACTAAATGTTTCTAAGGTGACCTATGCAAACATTTTTTTTCTATCTGTACAGGCCATTTGCGATTTTATTGTGTCTATCTACAATATGTAGTCTTCTTTGATTTCTGGTGACTATGCTTGAAAAAGTGCTTGTTTGCTCCTATTTGATTATATAGTTTAGAGGGGGTTATTTTGGGTGCATTTTCCAATTTGATTCAGAACTTGCACCAACGTTTATACACTGGAGGAAATGATCATGTCAGTCGGGCACAGAACCACTGTACTGGCAGTTATAAGATGGTAGTATGCCTGGCAGCAAGAAGCGAATAATTGTTAACATAAAAAACGTTTCCTGCTAAAAATTCCATAGAGTTTTGGTGGAAGCTCTTCAGAGTATTGGTTGTATACATCGATGTGTTTGAAGGTAATTTATCATTGGTTTACGAGTTTGTCTTTTTCTGTCTATGTATAGGCTGAAGCACTTGTCAAGGCTCAGCAAGATATGGGTGAAACAATGGGTGCTCTTGGACTGGCATTCGTCAAACTTACAAAGTTTGAGACTGAGGAGGCAATGTATGACTCTCAGAGGATAAGAGCTGCTGACAGCAAACGTATAGCCACAGCAGCTGTCAAAGCTAGCAGGACATGTAGAGATTTGAATACACAAACTGTTAAATATCTGGTACTATTTCAGTTCTTCAAATTGTATTTTAATCTCTCCTGGCTATCAATAATCTTATCCATGACTCGTTTCTTTGTTTTGCAGGATACTTTGCATGAACATTTGGGGATAATGCTCTCTGTCCATACTGCCTTTTCTGATCGGGCAAGTGCATTATTGACTGTACAAACGCTTATGTCAGACCTTGCATCACTACAATCAAGGATCGAGAAACTTGAAGCTGCATCATCGAAAGTATTTGGTGGTGATAGAGCTAGGTTAAGGAAAGTTGAAGAACTGAGGGAAACAATAAGGGCTACTGAAGATGCTAAGTGCTGCGCGTTGAGGGAATACGAGAGAATCAAGGTAACTGACATTCATTTTTCTGAAAGTAAACTGACTGGATGCTTCCATAACTAGTAATGAGCATGACAAGGGCAATGGCTACGCAAGCATCACTACTACTACTTTTAGTATCTCATAAAAGTGCGATGATATGAGATATTATTGTTTTGTGCAATACAGTTGGCATAGGAAAAACTAATGATCCAATAGTACCGCATTTTATGGCAATAAGCTATTATTCATAATCTATTCATAATCTGAAGCATACTTCCTAACCTTTGTGAGCGTACCATAAATATTCCTTACTTACCTGTCTACATGAATCATAATGCACAACTGCTGCAATGAAACCCTCCAGGCCCATTCGGACTGGAGGAATTTCCCTGGAATTTACCCAGAAATCTGGAGACTGAAGTGGCAGACATAGCTCTGCATCAGTTAAAATTGCCTTTGATAAGCTTGTTGTAAAGCAGTGTGTCTTTCTTTATTATTTTGCACTCTCTTGTAGAGGAACACTCACCTTTGTGAGGTGACCAATGTCTGGATATTTCAAATTCGCGGTGGATATCTTACGTTCTGGTTATTATGCAGGAAAATAACAAAATTGAACTCAGCAGATTAGACAGAGAAAGGAGGGAAGATTTTCTGGAGATGTTGAAAGGATATGTTACAAGCCAGGTATTATTTCATATCGCCGAACATTGCATGTGCTCTTTTTTGCAACGGATCTAGTTAGAAACCTTGTCAGAACTATTGCATGGCATTGTCTGTACCTTCCCTAGTGATTTGATAATTGAATGTTACATGGACTATAGTATTTCCCACCAAATACTCTATGGAGTAGATCTCACATGCTAAACCTGCTGCACAGATGTTTTTGTTTGGCAAGAAAACCTGGAGTTTTTAATTTTTTATTCATTCACCAGAAAGATTTTGACACAGAAACTACAACAGGATTACTGGATAAACAATAATACAAACAAAACACATAACAATTACAACCGTTAGCTAAAGTGTGTGATACTGTGATGCCTCATTTGCCTACGCTGGATCGCCTGCATCCTTGCCTCACCTACTGTATGCCGCTGCCACCTGGACTTTGCATGGATGAAATCCTTAAGCCAAACCAGCGTCTTATGTACCAAAGATCCCAGCATGGATAAGTTCTTGCACCTCCAGGTCAGGTGCTCCACTGTTTCAGAATGGTGAACAGAGAGCATATATTGTGCAGAAACAACAAAGCACCATCATCACCCCTCACTCAGCAGCTCAGATTTTGAAATCAGGGTTTCTCAGTCTGCAGCTTTTTTAGCTAAAAACTTATGTCTCAACAAAATAAATAAACAAATAGAATCATCAGTGAGTAGAGCGAGCTGTGCATATATTATTACCCTTTGATTTTCTAGTGGTTTCTTTTGACATAATATTCCTTTCTGAATTGTTCTTGACAGTTTTTTTTATATGTACACAGGCTGCATATGCAGAGAAAATCGTCGATGGTTGGGAGACGGTGGCGGAGGAGACAAGTGGATATGGGCGAAAGTCAGATAACACCACATCTTAGTCTGGCGTTTGCTCGGACGCATGTGTGTACAATGTAATTTAGGATGCACTCCAAATAGAAAAAAGACGGGCCAAATTCAGTTTGTTTCTTACTAGTTATATATCAACTGTCTCGTTCCAATCTCCGCGCAGTTGGGCAAACCCTGCTTTCCATGAACCCTGGAACAAAGTGGGGTTTTGTTTTTCCGCTTTTGCTTATTCTCGGTTTTGCGAAATTTCCAGAACTCCTAACCAGCTAAAATTTCACCACTATTACTACACTGAAGACATTCAACTTAAGTTCTTGTTATTGCAAGTTTTTAGCTCGTAGGTTGTGCATGGAGCCAGTTAAAATTGATGGCAGAAGGGTTGGTGATTGATATCTGGAAATTTTCCAGCTACTGCCTGGTCGACAAACGTGCTTTTGGGGAAGCCCTTGTTAAGAGGGTATTGTTCACAATCTGACTGTTACTTTGTCAGAAATGGAGTAATAACTCCGATTTAACTTTGATTCTCGATTTCCGTCTTCCATAGTTCCATTGCCCTATTCTGACTGAACAGATCGCTTAGATGTACTTTCCTACGCGTCGGTCATAATGTGGGTTGGGTATCTGCCGTCCCCAAACAGCTCCTTTTCGAAACGGATAGGAGTTGTATTATGGGAAAAGAATATTCTGTTTGTTGCAAGTGTCCGTTACAGTTTTTCCTTTGTTCTGGCATTAAGTCAGTGTACGCTGCTAACGTTGAATATTTGATCGTTAATGACATAAAAACGCACGAATTTCATATCTATTAAAATAAGATGAACGAAACAGAAAACCAGATGCAGAACTATATGAAAGTATGTACAGGACAGATAACACCAAACATATGGAGAAGGAAATGAATCTCACAAACTGGCTTTTTTTCATTTTTTTCCAAAGATCGTCATACACGAATGTTTCTTATGAAAACATAAAGTTCCCACGCCTAACAGAACTAAGAACAAAGCACAAAAATCAAGCTTTAAGAGCTTATTAGTTCTGCAAAGGAATTCAATCCGGTAGACTGTCTGATCTTCTTCATTGAAACGAAGCAAACGCCATGTTGTGTCTGGCAGATGCGCTAGCTGACCAAACGCCACAAACTTGGTTTGGCCACTGCAAGGAATCACAACCCTCGAAAAACTCGCTTAGCTCAGCATCATGGAAGCCAGGGTTGTACATCGCCCGATCCTCAGATATCCACATTGGCAAGGGCTCAGCCGACTGCAGCATGCCCTCCAGCATGCTTGGGTCCACGCCATCCAGGTACAGAGGTTGCTCTTGACCCATCTCTGTGCCAGTGTTCGCTCCATCCTGGCACTCCCCAGTTGCCGGCTCAATTTCCACTGGGTCAGCTTCCATCATCCTTAACAGTTCTTCAATGTCGAAGCCTTCATCTTCCCACTCTGGGAGAGTGGAAAGAGGCTCCAATGGCTCAAAAACATCCTCTTCAGATGTGCTCCTCGTAGTGCTTGAGCTGGCTTCAGGAACAGACTGCTGTTGGTCATCGTAGCTGCAGTTAGAGATGACAGACTCCAGCCCATCTGGCTGAGACCTCAGTGGACTTGAAATCTCATGAGCTTGAAGCCTATTATGCGAGGAAGAGGCAATGTCGGAGTGGTTAGATGTTGTCGTAGCCACACATGATGTTGAACCACCGGGTAGAACAACTTGAGCAGCTGCTGGGACAACCACATCAAGATTCTGTCCATCCTGCAGCGGGAAGTTTGTTCGAGCCAGTGGACCATACATTGCTCTGGCTGCCTCGTCATAAGCACGAGCCGCTACTTCAGCAGTAGGGAACGTCCCCAACCAGAGCCTGCTGACACGGTTAGGCTCCCGAATTTCAGCAACCCACTTGCCCCATGTACGTTGCCTTACACCACGGAACCCACACTGTGTATTTTCAGGTCCACCCTTCCCCTGCATGCAGCCCTTCTTTGAACCCTTTGCAGGTGGTCTCCTCGCTCTCTTTGCACCCGCTGGATCCCGCTCCAGCTGTTGATTGACTTCTTTCCATCGTCTGATCGTCTCAGAGACTGAATTAGGACCATCACGTGATCTTCGGGGTCGCTTTTTCCTGAAAAACAAGGGGCAGAAGTTAGTACTTGATTCACAGTATTCCATTCACCCGATTCAAGCGTAAGGATCAATCAAGCAGAAGTACACACATTATGATAAAAGGTCCTAAAGCTACACGACAGACCATCTCCACAGAAACGTTCAGCACAAATGACTAAACAAAATTAAGGGTCCCTAAGTGTCCCCTAACAAAACATCTCCACAGGAACATACATACCATCACCACAGAAAATTATACCATGTTAATAATTAATCTGCAACTTATAGTCCCTTAAACCTAACATTGTGTTAAAACTAACCAGGAATAGAGAAAATGAAGAGACCTACATTTAAACTTAAAAGTATAAAACCCTAAGATATGAATATGAGTATATGACAAGGCAAAATTGGCCACTACATGTAAATGCAGAACTGTTCAACAGCACTCTGTTTGATTGAGACCACATCCACAAAAGTGATACCATAAACCAACAGAGACCACCGATTAAATAACTACTCGGAGATCATGTATTAGAACGTTCAGGCAAAACTGGCCAAAGGTCAGCTAAAACTCTTAGTCATAGCTCACATGCTCTATAAAATATAGAGCAGCCAGACATAGAACGGTTAAACACACCGCAGAATAGAGGCCACTGGCGACGCATCTCCCTTGGGGTTTTGCTGCGCCAAGAGTGCATATTCATTACAGAGAAGAGCACTTCTTCCTGCTGAAACACAAACAATTATTTCTGCTGTCTTCTCAAGTGTCGAACTCGAGGTACCCATCTCAGTCATAGTTCAAGTTGTTGCTTACAGGAGTGTGATCAAAGCAGCATACCTATTGATTCGACGAGAATATGACTCCGGGTACATTCCTCTGCTCCACATGTTCTAGTTACCGAAAAGACAAGACAAACAGGGACAACACAGAATCAGAGACTGGATAAACTAAGAAAACTGACAGCAAGACAACAATTTGACAGCAGAATAGAACAGCAGGTTAAGACCAACAACACCGAACAAGTTAGTTAGTTCCTAGGACTTAATAGTACACCTTCCTGTGGAGGAAATACTGACTGAAGTTACAAAACATCACTCCTAAACCAGAGAAGGAAACAGTCCCTACTAGTACAAACGTTTCTGTGGAGATGGTACTGATTAAAGTTCAAGGATCTCACTGCTAGCTACATAAAAACAATGCCACCTATGATGGAATATAATTAAATAAACAGCAATTAAACTTGTTCTACCAAAGTTCATAACTTAAGTACTGAGCTATGTGATTTCCCTGACCACACACAAAAGGAACACCACCGGGTATCAACCTATATTACACAACCACCCCCAATTACCAGACCTTACTTCAATTTCAGCCAACACGGATCACTCCGTTCCCAGTTGTACGCTCAGCACCAATTCCGAACAAAGATGCAACTCCCTATTGTAAGCAACAAAACCCTAACCTGAAACCCTAACCCCCAAATTCCGGCAACACACCCACCAAAACAGGCCAAAAAGCACCGATTCGACGACGGAACCTCACCATCCCCAACTCCAAACACCGAAACCGACCAACCACCAACGAATCGAACACTCCCTAGACCTAATCCCCCACCAATTTCGATCCGCGCACAGCAGTACAAGGAAACCTAACAGGAGACCAGATTCCGGACAAAAGATCTCACCTTCCAGGCTGGAGAGCCGGGATCTCGAAGGGCGCACACGGCATCGCCGCGGCGGCCGCCTCCATCTGATGTACCGTCATGGCAGATCCGAAGATCGCCTCGAGGCGTATAAGGTTCGCTGTGTCGCCTATTTTGTTCGCGATGTCGACTCGAGATCGAGAGTAGAGTTGAAGAGGAGGAGGGGAAGAAAAGTCGGAAACTCCAGGTCCTGGTGGTGTGGCGCCTATATATAGGCCGGATCTGGATGCTTCGTGCTCCGGTCGCACGGAAATATCTAGGTCACTCGGGCGCAGTTTAGGCGCGTTGGGGCCCACGCGTCAGTCACCCGGCTCACGTGGACGCGGTGCGTGTGTGGGAGGGGAAGGGGCGGGCGGGTGACGTAAGCAGTGCCGTGTGGCGCGCGGAAGCTTCGCGAGACTTGGTCCCGAAGCAAACTCTGCCTTTACTTGGATGGAATATTTTTAATGGGACTTTAATTTATTTTGTGGTGTAGATTGGAGATGCTCCTCTGGGTGGGTTCCACGTGTAGGACCAGGTGTGGCCTGCTTGTGTGGGCTTCGTCGAGATGGAAGGTGACACGTGGGCAGCCGGTATGGCACGTCGGATCGAGAGAATTCGTGGGCGGATCGGCCGTGGCAGTTGGAATTGGACTTGGAGTCAGCGAGGTAGTGCAAGAAGGAAAGGATTCGCACTATGCTTGTCTACCACTCAAAAAGTACTTTTTTTTCTTCCATATTCTAGTTACTTAACCAGTAAGGCACTTTTGTAATCTAGCTATATGTTAAAAATAAAACGATGCATCATCTACATCTCTAATGGAGAGAATTAGATCTAAGGGCCCTTTCGGAATAAAGCAAAATTGTAGAAATTTGGAGGATAGGATTCCTGCAGGAAAATTCCTATGGTACCGTTCGAACAAAGGAATAGGAATCGCACATTCCTTTAAAATCGAATAGCTCATTCTATAGGGATTTTGCAGGAAAACAACACGAGGTAGTTCCTATAGGAATCTATAAAACACATTTTTTTAAAAAGAATCTAGCAAACATGATATCTCAATTCCTATATATTTCATATTCCTACATTTTTGCATCATATGTTCCAAACGGGGCCTAATCTTAGATCAAACTTTTTTACATATCATTGATTTGAATGAAAATGTGTCAAACTCTGTTTAAGCTTGGGTGCTCAGTCTTTTTAATAAAACTTCGAGGAGTATCGCTAGGGGGAGCCGCCCCATCCGTCACAACAAGTGTCCGTCACCCCATATGGGAGTGCCTAACACATTATCAGGAATATCGCTGGAAAATATCATACTCACTCCGTATCAAAATGTAAGATGTTATACCTTTCTTTGGTCCACACGTATCTAGACTTGTTTTAGCGTAAGATTCACATGAGTTTTGCATTTAAACATGTCTAGATACATTTGAACCAAAAAAAGAGTAAAACATCTTACATTTTGATACACATTGTTACCCTAAAAAAATGACACATTGTTAATCTTTTGTTCTTTTGGAACCTAGATGCGGCTTTGTTAGGTTAGAGCTTTTAGCAGAGCAGATACGACGTCAGTTTCGTGGTATCCCGTTGACGTGCTACGGCCGCAATGATTTGCTCACCTGACGCCGTCACCTGCGTGAGGAAAATCCTTAAGCGCTGATCAGAAAGACCGAGTCTAGGAACAAACCACAGAGCACGAATCTCAACGCGCCGTATAACGGCCTAGATATCCAGAGTCCATACACCGCGTGCATCCGCGTCGCCGCCGCACGACTCGCCTCCTCCTCGTCACTGGAAAGCGTAGATAGAGTCCGTCCAGTAGGTCGCGGCAGCAGCGCCCTCACCTCCATCCATCTCCCCCGATTCCGGCGACCGAAGTCGAATCCGTTCGATTCGAGGTAGCTCGAGCCGGATTTGGGGGTCGGGGAAGAGATCAGGAGGGCAGATGGACCAGGTGCTGAACAAGGTGGGGAGCTACTGGTTCAGCAAGAGGGCCAGCAAGGAGTTCGACTCCATCGGCGACGACCTCAACGTACGTGCCCGCGTGCTCGAATCCTTTTCGAACCCCTGTCCGCATTCTGCGATTCCAGTAGATAGGTTTCTGCTGCTTGCGCCGACAACCCTTGGCTGCCGCAGAGGTGTGAAGGAGCTAAAATTGATTGAGGATTTTTCGCTTGGGTTTGCCATGGGTTTCGATATGTCCAGGCGTGATTTCTGCATTGTGTTAGTGTTAGATTAGTTCATTTTCTCGCGAGCTCTTCGTTCCGCTGCGGAATTAGGATTTTGGCCGTTTTTATCTTCCGAGGATTTTCAGCTGTTAGATTGCTGGCTCCTAGTCCTATTTATTGCGTCTCAGCTCACCAATTAACGAGCTTTCAAGTTCCTTGGTAAATGACTCCAAATAGATTGGATTTACTAGGAAATATGTAATTTAGCATGAAGCATGCAAGTCCACCCTGTAATCTCGTGTGCGTAGTCCACATAAGTTAGGTTGGCCAAGTCCATGTATGCGGTCTATCTCATGCAATTTAAGTTTTCGGCCTTCAGGTTTTCAATACAAAATATAGCAAGATAGTTTCTGCAACTCCATGAATATGCACACGGTCTGTTCCGCTTTTTTCTTTTGGGACATACTGTCATGGGAAACAATGGAACCGCGTAGAGAAACAAGAAACATAAGACATTCGACTCGATGCTTCTTTGCTACATCTGTATTCAGATTTCAGACTCGCCGTATGCCCAAGGCTTCATTCATAGAGCTAGAAAACGCTTCTGTTTGCACGTCTAAGATTGATAACCGATTCGTAAATATACTGAAGATTGCCAAGTTAGAAGATTATGATTTCATTTTAGTCGTGAATCTACTCATATCATTCTCATGGCCAGTCTAAAAGATATGATAGTGCTTAAAGATATTAAAGTAGTGGCTGTTCCTCTGCTGGTCAGCATGTCTAGTAGTAGTAACAATCTACGGGCCAGTACCTTCATAATTCCTAGTTGACCGAGTAAAATCTTTGAAATTATGGTAGTATTTCCTACTCATAAGTCATAACCCTCCACAACTATTCAATACTGCATTATATCTACAGTAAAGAGAGAGGCTGCTGTGGTGAGGGGTACACTTGTAAAATCACATTTTGCTGTAAAGTGAATATGATGGCCTGGTTATATTTATATCTATACTGGACAGAAAAAATGTTGTAGCTGTGGTGGAAGTTGGTTGCTCATGGCCTGTGATGGTGGTAGGAAGATAGAAAGAGGGAGAAACATATGGTAGGAAGATAGAGAGAAAGAGGGAGAACCATATGGTAGGCTATTTATATCCGTTATAGTGGAATTATGTTCATATATGTTGGCCTATTCCTGACACTGAATGTGCTCTACGTGATTGGTCTGCAACTAGAGCTGCTTAAATTTTCTGTTCTGTTGATTAGGCCTGACACGGTAGTATGACTCCTATGATGCATTCTTCCTCTACTCTAAACTTCACTACTAACTTCTAACCCGTTATAATTCCTAGTTGACCGAGTAAAATCTTTGAATTCTAATTAGGACACGTCAGCACTGAAATTATACGCATTAGATCTTTAGATACTTAAGATATGCTTTGATTAAATATTTTTAGTTAAAAATAGGGAAGCCTATAAAACCTTGTTTGACATACAGAAATCTAAAAGCACATATGCATGACACCCCTTGGAACTTAGAAATACTTTCGGAGTACTAAAATCATCATAACACTAGTTATCACGGTTATGCTCTGCTATTAGGTTTTCAACATTGCATGATCTTATTTCCGATCATTTATTTTAAGGGTTCTTTGATATTTTTCAGTACCAATATAAATATACTGTGTGAAACATTTGCCACCTTTTACAGTGTCTTACTTTGTGTTCCAGACCCTTCTTATATGTTAACCAAAGCTCTACATGCAGTTCTAGCTTCTAACGTAATATTGTTTACATTTTGAACCCAGTCGGTCTCTTCCAGCATCGGCGGGGGAGCTAAATGGATGGTGAACAAAATCAAAGGTATGACATGCCTATTCTGTAATTTCTAATGGCAAACTATGCTGTAGCAAATATCTGTACCACCGATATACTATATGGTATACTGCTGGTATAATACGCAGCAGTATTTAATTTTTTTACAATTATAAGTATGGCACAGTATATTGCATAATATATAAAATTCTGATGAAGCTCATTAATTAATGCACATCGGTATGTGGCACGTGAATGAAAAATTTACACTTGATAACTGAATTTGACTTCTTGAATTTGCTATTTACATGAAAGAGGTTAATTTCCACCTGAAACCGTTACTCCGGTGACAGCTGTGGTTTATTAAATTGTAGAGGAAGCTGATCTTTATATTTCAGATATTTTGGAAATCTGTGTGTTAGTAATATTGGCCTACGACGATCTATAATTTAAGGCGCTAACAAGTAAGAAAAAAGTAACACATACTCAGATAACTCTTAAGTTCCATGAAAATGGATCAATTACCAGTAATGCACCATGAATAAAAAATAATACGAGATTATTCATGTTTGGAGATATGTAATGTGGAAGTGTTAGTTTTTGGAGCTGTATAAGGTTTTGACGAGTAAACTAGTGATTCCTTGCAGGAAAATGCCACTCATATTTCCTGTACCTAGTTGCCTAGTGCCTAGTTAATACATGTTCCCTTTTCGTGATAACTTGAGCTGTCATGTATGGATTTAATTATATTGACTAGAAGCACTATCATGATGAAGTATTCTTGAAGATCAAACTATGTAATGAGCTTATGCCGTTATTGGCAACCTAGTTGTTTTCATTATTTTTCTTGCTTCAAATGGGCATCAGCATATCAGGTAATGTTCAACATGTCATATGTCACATACGTGTAAAGTAATGCTTAGTAAGTAAGTATCCATCTGCTCGTGACTCGTGAGGAAGATGTTACATGTGACAGTACGATTAGGATTGAGTTGATGGTCTTGTGCTTGCTCCCCACCTGTTTATAGCCAAAAGCCGCTCGTTGTTTTGTTCCTTTCTCTCGGTCTGACTGTTCTCTAACAAAAATTGCTTCTCATGCATGTGCAGAACTTTTGCATGTTTTGTTAAAAAAAATTTGAATTCCAATGTTTACTGATGGAATAAAAAAAAAGGGCAGCCCCGGTGCAGTAGCTCCCGCTTGCGCAGGGTCCGGGGAAGGGTCCGACCACTTTGGGTCTATAGTACGCAGCCTTTCCCTGCATTTCTGCAAGAGACTGTTTCCAGGACTTGAACCCGTGACCTCGTGGTCACAAGGCAGCAGCTTTACCGCTGCGCCAAGGCTCCCCTTCTACTGATGGAATAATTGGACTTTTTAATAATTAGACATACAATCCTCTAAACAAAGGCGCACATATAAGAAATAATATTGAATATTAAGATGAATATAAATAAATACTATTTTCTTAGTATTATTTGAGAATATACATTTTCTTTAAGTAGGTTATTGCATAGTATTCTTTTTTCACTTAAAGGAATTTTTTTAATTCATTGATACTGCAATTTAAATATTGCCATAATTTATATTGAAAAGACGATAGCCAATTTATTGGCTAATTCGAATTCATATGTACAATTAGTATAATTCTGATTGTTGAAGTCCAAAATTCAAGTCTCTTGGCTCTTTTCACGCTTTCTCACAAACAGATTAAAAAACAGATTCTTATTTTTGAAGTTTGGATAAACCATTGCTTCGTCTGGTGTCTACAATACATATGACTCATATAGTACTAATTTCATTTTTACCAGATCGAAAAAATTTATGTTGAAAAGAAAAATTTATAGATCCAATGTCACATTCCGTTCAAAGTACTACTCAAAGAATATGACCTCACCAATGTATACTTTTGCATGTTCTGTAAAAAAGGCCGAATTTCCAATGTTCACTAACATGATTACAACACGTCTTGGTCATAGGGAAGTTGCAGAAAGCATTACCAGATCTTCTTAAAGAATATGACATGCCAGCAGGCCTCTTCCCGAGGGATACAACTAATTATGAATTCAATGAAGAGACAAAGAAGCTGACAGTGTACATCCCTTCGGCTTGTGAAGTCGGGTATAAAGACTCATCAGTGGTGCGGTTCTTCACTTGTGTGACTGGCTACCTCGAGAAGGGAAAGCTTTCCGATATCGAGGGCATGAAGACCAAGGTGCTTGTGTGGACCAAGGTGACCTCGATCAAGACTGAGGGCTCAAAGGTCCATTTCACTGCTGGTATGAAGAAGACCCGCAGCCGCGATGCATATGAGGTCGTCAGAGATGGTATCATCGTAGACAAGTTCTAGAGCGTACCTGGCCTGACAAGTGCAATGTAATTACTTAGATGATGCTGTCTCTCCTAGCTATATCGTAATCTATTATTCTGTTTGTGCTATCGGCCTATAATCAATGGTGTTGGCAAAACTTTGATGTTATGACTGTTTCTGTATCTTCCAAATTTGGTGATCCTGATTCTTCTAACAAACCGGAAGGGGTCAGGACGCGATATTGAGCCGGTTTTTATTCCGAGTGTTTTAAAAACGAACCTGAGTTTTATGTTTAATTCTTGGGAAATACAACTTGCCAGGAGACATTGCATTGTGACCCAAAGAGGTTGTTTTGAATGAGAGGGTTCTTTCTTTGTTTCTTTCAGAAGATGTGGTTAACGTCTCCTGGAAGAAGAGGACTCTGCAAGTAGGGGCCGGAAATTTTCAGAGTCAAAATGAATCTTGAAGAGCTTCACATTTTCTATTCTCCATTTTGTTTATCAGGTATCAAAAGTAAGATAAGCAATGTTAGCACAAGCAACCGGCATATTCAGATAACAAGAAAAACTTTTAAATAAATAGGATCACAGCAGCTTCTCATCAGCACAATTTATTGATCTGTCCTTATTTCCTGTCAGGGTAACATGGGGCAGGGAATTTTCAGAGTAAAAATGAATCTTGAAGAGCTTTCACATTTTCTAAGCGTTGAAGGTTATAGCTTTCTCCATTTTGTTTATCAGGTATCAAAAGTAAGATAAGCAATGTTAGCACAAGCAACCGGCATATTCAGATAACAAGAAAAACTTTTAAATAAATAGGATCACAGCAGCTTCTCATCAGCAAAATTTATTTCCTGTCAGGGTAACATGAATTATTCTTTACTTTGTGAAATTAATGGGATGAAGAAGGGGTATTGTACATATTCATTATGCCACTGTTACACAGAGTGATCAACTGGCACCAAAAATAACTTTGGACATTCCTCGAGTTTTTGGCGACTGCCATCACACCCACACGCTTGAATGATAAATTTCAGGGTAGTGACTTCGTCAGGAACCTGGAGGTCTGATACATAGAAGGCTTCAACACTTGCAACTCCAAGAAAACTTCTGGAAGCCTTAGCATTTGAATCCGCAGTCAACTTCTCCACATATACATTATACTTCATGAATGATGCTTGATGGCTGGTATTCAGCTTCCAGCTAATTTTCAGACTCAGAAGCTTCGATGTGTTAGAATTTTTCGACCATGATATGTACCCGCCTTCTGTCACCCATGATTTTGCTGGTGGGAACAGTGTGTCATTGTTGTTGTTGCGAATACTTACGTGGCCTAGCGATGCACTGTAAGGTAATGATCTGTTTCCATTTGTTTCTGAGCTTCATCTTCTTCTATTTCTGCATTGATCTTGCCAGTAGTTTTCAGTGTGCAGACAATGTTGATTCCAGTTAGTGTGTAGCTGGCACTTGACTGGACGGTTGCTTGGTAGAGGACCCATTTTGGTTATCTGGAGCTTGTGGCACTACCTTGTCCGATTGAACATATGAGCTATACATGTAATTGTGTTTCTTCTCATGGAATGTTGCTATGTCGTTTGCAATGAGAATGGAAGTATTCCCCTTGTTTCTAGATGACAAGTCCAGGGACAATCCTATGACACAGTTTGCATCAGCATTGACCTGATCAATCACCAAGAAGGAACTATATCATTTCGCTGAAAAGAATAGGGCTCAGAGAACACTAAGGTAAGGGTGCACATCTAGTGTTACCATGGACATGTTTCTAGTGCCACTGAGGGGGCCTAGTGTCAATGTTGGTACAAGAAACATTTCTATAGTGTAATCACGAAAGAGTGATCAGTTGCAACATAGTTCAAATGACATAACAAATGACAGAGATCTTCTCACCGAATAAAACAGATGTACAGATCCATCTTCCATGGATAGTCCACCGTTAAAAAGCCGCTCTGAGGAAATAGCATTCTCCTTGAGACTTCCTTTGACTGTCACACAACCCCCACCACTGTACTGCTCATCCTTGAAACTATATATCAACCAGCGAAACAATATAAATTGGAAAAGACTAACCAAATAGTATGAAATGTAAAAAGGCAAGTAAAATGACTTGCTCTCTGATCAAATGCACAAGGAATGCAAAAGGTGAGCAAAGAAAATAACCAGCAGCCATTCTGCTTGTCCAGAAATAGTACACCGGTGACCACAAGTGAGGAACTTCATAAGGAATGGAAACCATACACAATAATTCAAGGCACACATAATTACATCTAAACCTGTGGTGAGCTTACTTGATAGAAGTTTGCACCAGTGGCTGAACTTCATCTCCAGTGTACTTAAGCATAGGCTGATAAAGAGTGACAAGTTAGTTAAGGTTGCGTTGACAGATGTCACCCTTAAATCCCTAAAAGCATCAGCAATTTTAGAAACGAAATGGTAGTAGCATCTTGAAATGAAGTTTGAACCCCGCAATTCAAACCTCTATCTGGTATAAAAACATATTTACTGAAGTACAAGAAACATTTTCGCTGACCAAAATATCTGTCACCCTTTATTATTTTTTTACAAGAAACATTTTCGCTGACCAAAATATCTGTCAGGTAGGGAATTTCAAATCACGCAGGACAGCATATATCTGTTTCTTTGGATATATCATTTTGTGTCAGAGTGTAAACAGTGTTACGCAGACGTAATGACCAACAACAGGATCTGGCAGCATAGTACCTGAAAACTTTGGCAAGAAATATTGTTCCATGGATCACCAGAGACTTGTAGACCTTCGTGACATACCTCATAACCATGACCCTGGACAAAACCAAAAGTTAAAAAGAATTAATGTAAGAAAATCTAAAAAGAGCAAATGCCAACATCTACATACAGATATTGCAATAATGAAGACATGATGTGACGGAAAGAACATTAAGAAACTTGTAGACTAATTATTAGTTATACTCAGTATTAAGCATCAGATATCACATGTCAAACATGTTCACAAATATCAGATACATGCTGAACATTGAGAACTGATGAGATGAGCCTTTTAGTACTGCTAGTAGAACATGTCAATGTTCACAAATGTCTCTAGTGGGTTGAGTTGTATGGTGTGGTGTTGTCCCTCGAGTTGGATATGTACACAAACTCTATTTTCTATCAATGCATCGAAACACAAAACTTTTGCTTTTCCGCGAAAAATATTTGGATAGATATTCATTTTCACAAGTCAGCAGTGAGCATCAGCATTTCTGGGGTTAGAGGTTTTGTAAGAAGCTCCAAGATCACATGACATGCCTACGCTGCAGGTACTATCATGATTTAGATCCTGAGTACATGTATTTATTGACCTCTGCACCCGATTAATAAAGAGCGATGTTCAGATAATTACAAATAATAATATCACTGGGAATCAACCTGATCAAAATCTGAGTAGAAAGGTAACTCTTTCGGATAGCTCTGAAGAACGCCCCATGAATTTTCAACTAGTCCCCACCAACTGCACTATATCTTGGTGAATACTTTCAAAATAGTATGTAGAACTCAGAAGCATGTCAACAATACATTACCGATTTTGTGCGCTCTGAAAGTCAGGTGGTTGCTTAGTTTCATATATCCATCCAGGAGCAAAAATGGCTGTAGAGATATCATCTTTCTTCAGTAGATCAAGGGCAACATTTGTCTAGCAAAATAGACATTAATACATAAAAAGCAAGGTGGTGAAGTTGAATAGAATGCATTTACATTCAAGAAAACTCAAATTATAGGGATGATCAACTGCATTACTGTAGCAGCCATGCAATGTTGTGCAGTCAACATGTTTTAAACTAAAATATGATAGTGTAAAGTAATAGGCCCAGTGAAATATTTAAGAATTAGCGTATGCACTGATTATACACTTATATCTGCAGGAAAAATGTGAGGTACACCCAAAATACCTTCCTAACTTTAGTCGTCAGCTTCAAAGCAGAGTAAAAATAGAAAGGTATGCATTTTTATTTGCATTAAAAATCTGCAATTATAACTCTTATTATTGGAAATAGTGACCATCATGATTTAAACCAAAGAAAGAGAAGCTTTCACATACATTCCACTGGCCACCACCATAAGTATTTCGGCCAAAAACATCAATACCCATGTACACATCATACTTCCGGTCGCCAGCAGCTGCAGCTGAATCTTGTGGATACTTTGCCTACCAAAACCGTCCCAATTTTTTCAGCTCGTCATTTAAGTGAGTTTGCAAGGGACCAGCGAAAGAAACGAGGTTACCTTCCAAGTATAATTGACAAATAAGCCGTCACACAGATCAAAGAATGGCTTGTTGTATTTATTGAGCTTATCCTGCCAGTCGAGGTCGCCTTTCACAGTAACTGCATCATACCTGTAGAGTCAAGTAAAGGACACCAATTTGTTCATCAAACAAGCTTCACGACTGAAGTCAGTAATGCTTATCGCGCAGTAGAAAATACCATATGACTAAAGATCCAGGAACCGCAGCATGCATTCTCTTGGTTAGATGACTGACAAACTCTTTCAGGTTATCGATGAACTGAATGTCGAGTTTAACCTCAATATTGATCTGAGAGATAATTCAGTATCAGCAACAGACATATCTCGAAGAATAGCAAGCGCAGATCAGATAAAAATGTTGTGGCCAATTAATTTAGTCACAAAATAAGAACATTTCACTCTCTCTTGCATATCAACTTTCTCAGATCTCATTTCACTTCAGATTTCAGAACCAAAAACTGAAAGATGGAAACATGAGGAGTACTACCAGCCAACCATCAAAGCCTAAGGTAGCAGCCAGCTCCGCGAGCCTGTCGGCGTACATCTGAGCAGAATCCTGTGTTGCAAACATCTCCCTGCAGATTTCGGCACCTTTATCCCACTCCGTGATGAAGGTTCCCAAAACCTTGGACAAAAAAAAAACGGCAAAATAAAATGAAACGTCCACTTGAAAGTGAAAAGCAAGCAAGACCTTGGAGTTAGAGTGGGGAGGTAAAAGAATGAAGGCGGTCGCACCTTGACGCCGTGGAGGTGCGCGGCGTTGGTCCAGCATGGCGGCGGGAGAGTGACGAGGTAATGGGAGAAGTATACGAAGACGTCCATGAGGTGCCAATGCCAGAGCGCGTAGGCGTCAGGGTTGGCGCCGCCCTGCGGCGCCGCGTCGTCGCGGTACCCGCCCTGCATGTCGTGGCACACCAGGACGCGGCGCCGCGGCGGGAGCGGCGCCCCGGGGGAGGGTAGCGGGGTGGATGCGCGGTTGAAAGGGAGGTGGAAGTTGGAGGCCTCGGAGAGGTAGGAGCGGGAGGCGAGCGCGGCGAGCTCGGTGATGGGGTAAGAGATGGGCGGCGCCGGCTTGGACGCATCGAACGGCGGCTCCCACGGGCGCCCGTCTCCTTCGGAGACGGATGTGGTGGCGTCCTCGGAGGGGAGATTCATGGCGCGGAGGCGACGGAGGAAGCGGCGTAGAGAGGAAAACATATGCTCCGACGTGAACCGGCGGCGAACGGTGGTGGACTGGTGGGGTGCCTACCAAATTGTGTTTTCGGCTAACAAGCAATTTAGTCCCTGGACTGGTTAACTATCACGAAATGATCAGTTTAGTCTAACACTAGTTGACTCGGCGTTGCTGTTGCTGAATTGACACGATAACGAAGCACTTCTTGGAAGCACTGGTAAGCGTGCACGTCCAGCATAGAGGAGATACAGATATATGGGGAGAGTGAGGGCAGTGAGAGACTGAGAGGAGAATCTCCTCGTGAGATGCAGAAAAGGGAGTTCATATTAGAAATATGGGACAGATGAAGTACATATCAGATATTGACAGCTTCTTTGCATTTTCAGCAATATATTTGATTTTCGGTAGCATATCATCTGTATTTCCGATACAAACAATAAATATTACATTTTTTTAAACGAGACAAAAGTTTTACCTTTTATACTGATATATAGAAGGAGTAAACATGAGTGTCCGAATCCCCAGAAAAGGAAAGACAACTACATTATGCTATGATTTGCACTACATGTTTGGCACCCACAACAATCCTGCCCCTCGTCTTTAATTCTTTGGACAAGCGGAAAAGGCATGAGAACTTGTTGTTAAAAACTCTGCCATTGCTCTCTTTCCATATGTCCCATGCAATGAGAGTGATGGCAGTATTTGAGTCCCTTGGGATGCGCAGTAGAAGCCTTAGACGCCGCCATCCATTATTGATGCACTATTGGGCGATCAGAACCAATGGCCCAGCCACGCTTGGACTATCGACATTCAAACAAGATGTGTCTTGCCGTCTCAAGGAGACATTTGCAGAGCTGACATGTTGGCTAGTGGGAACATCCCCTAATAGAAAGGCGGACAGAGGTCAACAGTCTGTTTTGCACCGCTAACCAAGCAAAAAAATGGCATTTTTGTGTGTGTGTGTTTGTGGTGGTGGTGGTGGTGGGGGGGGGGGGGGGGGGTCTGGAATTTCTAGACAATCTTTTCGAAGGAGCAAGGCATTAGTCGTGAGCGTCCAGATGATGGTGTCCTCAATGCCTGGGGTGAGAGTAGTGACGTTTGACTTTGTTCATAAATGAACAAACTGCGAAATGTGATCTAGTGTGAAGGCATCCATGGGAAGGTCAGAAATTCAGCGATGGTTTATTAGGGCTTCACGAACCGATCTATTTTTTTCGCTTGGAAGTAGTAAACAACAGAGGCGCCATAGCCTTTCGGTGCAGCCATCAAGCCAAGAGGACTTCCAGAAAGAAGCCTGACAGCCATCTGCTATCGTGACCCCGGTGGAAGCGTTGAAGACCTGTCTGTCAGTATCGTCATTTGGGTCTCCATGCCGACCCATGGCTTCTCTGGGGTAGTCCATTTGAACCAAAGCAATGAAGGCGAAGGGCTCTGACAAACTTCTCGAGGTTTAGAATTCCAAGACCTCCCATATCTTTTGGCCTGCAAACTTTAGCCCAGTTGCACTTTCTTTGCTAGCCCAAAGCATGCCGCGGCTGATTTTGTTGAAGGCCTTGAGGGTGCCCTTATCTGCTTTGATGGCCGCGAGAAGGAATATCGGCAGCGAGGTGAGGACATATTTTACCAGAGCTGTGGAGCCGACTCTATTGATGAAGGGGCCGTTCCATTGTCCTAATTTAGCTGCAGCCTTGTCAACGTAGGATTGGAGGTGGGCTTTCCTTAGTCGATAGAGCAAAACTGGCAATCCCAGGTACTTGATCGGGAAAAAAATCCTATACGAACCCATGTGGTACGACCCAGTGTGTGGACCCAATCCAGCATCGTACACGTCGCAAAAGCAGCATCGGGATTTGTTTAGCAAGAATCACGGAGATAACCGGTGGACTTGCTTTGAGCTGCAATTTGAGGCATCGTACGGTGCTGGATTGGGTGCACGCACTAGGTCATACCACATGGGGCTGTATAGGATTTTCCCCCATATCGAAACTCCGAGATGACTGTCGTGTGTCCATCTTTGCAAAATTTTCATCTTCATTCCACGGTACAAAACATAACAAGTCACGACGAATGCTCCCAAAGATCTGAACCTTAATCCTTCTACCAATCTGATCGTTTTTTCGGGCACAGATCTATCGCCGACGCCCCTGAGGGTGAGGTTCCGCCACCACGAGAGAGCGAGAGGAACAGAATATGCCGAAACATAGCGGAAATCCATATCAGGTCATGGGTGCAGATGCACCCACTGCTTAAGAAAAATTTAAAAATGTCAAACAATTTAAATTTTTTTTGAATATACTTGAAGACATTTTATGTTAGCACAAAAAGTTTCGCGAAGAAAATACATTTTTTGTGGGTTGTGCAAAAAAGACAAATCCGAGCACTCTAAAATGACTTTCTACGAGACATTTTTTTGGGTCATTTTTGCACACGACACAAAAAAATGTCTTCTCCGTGAAACTTTTTGTACTAACACAAAATGTCCTGATGTATAGCCGATTGTTTTTACATTTTAAAAGTTTTCAAAAATGTTTTACACAACGGGTGCATCTGTACCCGTGACCTGAAACGCCGTGTCCGAAACATAGAGCTAGGTTAAACGGGTGATTTGGACAATTACCCAACAAAATTTTCTCACATGAGACTACGTGAACGCGAGGAACTGGCTTATTCCACCGATTTGGACGTATTTCCTTCGGTGGAATTGGCAGATTTCCTTAGGGCCTGCTTGGATGGCAGTAGCAAATTACGGAGCGGAATTTTCCACCCGCCCCGCGCTAGATTTTCAGAACTGATGGCACCCGTACCCATGGGTTGTGTAGATCTTAACCAAACCCGCACTCGCATCCTTGTATGTTAATCGCACCTACACCCACACCCATGTCTGGGTACAAATTTTATACCATACACGCACCCACATGGGTAAACCCACCAAACAAGTCATTTATCCACAACATATAAGAAAATCATCTACATGTATGCTCATTAATCCACCGATTCGGCAAACGAGACATATGTATGAAAAGAAACAATAAAATAACACAATGTATATGAAAATGAGCAACAAAACAACCCATTCATCTACGCGGAGCTCGCCTCCACCAGTGTCCATGGCGAGCGGTCGCGGGTGTGGCCGAGCCGGTTACCGCGTTCAGGGGAGTATGTACGGAGAGGGCGGGATGATGGACTGGCGGAGGCCGGTGGCTGCATGGTTGGGGGAAGGGCAGGGCGATGACGAGGAGCCGGGAGGGAGATTGCCATATCGATCTAAAAGTAGTGGAGACTGGAGAGGAAACGACGTGGCCGAGAACTTCTGAGGATTGTGAATCAAGCGAAAATTAAGTGGCCGCACATATGGGAATCAAACGAGAATTACGTAACCGGTTAGTATTTCGAGATTTTTTAAAATAACCCTATGTATCACGGATCTACATGTCAAAAACCAAAAAATAGATAAGTATGTGGGTATGGGTATTATTTTATCAAACCCGGACTGCAATACCCACTGGGTACACACTTTTAACTATTTGCTTACCCATAGGTAATTTTTTTTTACCAAACTCTTACCCTAATGAGTAAATACCCACTGCGTATGCGGGTAATAGGTACCATTGCCATCGGTAATTTTCAGTGTGGGCTCTGAAGGTCTTTCTCACCAAACACATGATACTCCCATGTGTGGAATAGTTCCGTTACGTTTCACTTGATGACTCTTACTAAACACTTTCTTAGAGTCTAATGCTGTGATCCACACTCGGTAATATTTTTAAAAGCGTAGAGTTGTCGCATCTTTTCTACCTGTTTTTCTTTTTGAAGAATTGTTTTTCAAAAAATCACCACAATTCGGAGTATCATCGTTAAAATATCAACTTCAATATTTTTCCGCCAAAAACCATCGTTCTAGCATTACACCGTTGCAAGAAACAGCGATGTAATACCATTTAACACAATGTAACATTCTGACCAACGGGGCCGTTGTAAGTGATGATGTAGCACCAAATTTTCACACCGTTTCGAGCTGTCAACTTACATGTGGGGCCCACCCGTCAGCACACACCACACACCCGTAGTCTTTTATGTGCATTTTTTTGAGCACCTTGGTAATCCACACTCAGGTAATATTTCAAAACCGTGGACTTGTCGCATCTTTTCTACGCGTCTGTTTTTCCGAAAGATGACTCCACCAAAATTCAAATAACGAGGTTCGTTGCAGGCACCCATAAATTGAAGTAGATACCGACGAATAACAAAATCAATTGATCAACCGTATTACTAGTACGGAGTAGTTAATAAGTTTACTATACGCGTGAGAAACGCCTACGCGATTTGGAGATCTGGAGGATGTGAGACAGGTTTTTTTTTCTCTTTTTTCTGACGGAGAGGAGAGGCGACAGTTGTTTGTATGAGAAGGAAGAAGACTCGGCCACTGATCCAATTTAATCGCTCCATGTGACGAGATCTCCTAGTCACATGCATGCACGCTATACTGTATATTCCTGATTCATCTCAGGGCATGGGGCTCGGATCGGATGATTTCTTCGTCATATTCAGGCAGTGTTTGCCAGCCACGAAGAACACGCAGATATTTGTGCCACCGTACGTCCAAAAGCCCAAAACCGAGCCGAGGCCTGACTAGGCCCAAATATAAGACTGTCACACATCGTACGTACGGACTCAGCTTCAGTGACATTACATGAAGGTAAGAAGCGTGAATTGCTTGTTTTATGGGAAAAGATGAATCAATATCACATCTCTTCTTTTTGTGCCCATTAGCTTGCTATGTCTGGAATGTCGTTAGCTATGCTTTGATGTTAATTGTCAATTTTTTATTTCTGAATAATGTGTGACTATCCGGATGAAAAGCTATATGAAATTTTCCTTCAAACGAGAACACACAGTAAATCAGGGCACAGTGGCTGCAGGGGAGAAAGAAGGAGGACTTGTTCAGTTTCTTTTACTAGCTGTTATTGTGTTTCATATATGTCACCTTTCATGTAATCTTCCTTAGTTTCTTACGCAAGACATTCTTCTTTTTCCTTGGTGCAACCAGGAGGGAGTTATATGTAGAGCTGAATATTGCAGTTGTTTAATCGGGGAAATTCCTTTTCGCTAATACTAATAAATTTGCACATTACGGATCATGAACCGCTGGATCGGGCCTCGAGTTAAGCACCAAAGGGCACATGCCGTCATGTGCTAGTATTTGCACAAGTGATGGTATTATATCCCTTTTTTTTTATACTCCCGGTCAACTTCAGCAAAGTGAGTAAGTGACGCCTGTCATCTCTGTACCAAATTACCCATTTCAAAATCTGCCCCCCTTTAAGAAGAAGATGGTACCCCGGTAGCAAGTTAAGAGCGTGAGCTTCTGTGGCCAGTCCGTCCTGTAAGGTATGCGTCGAATCTGAATCCTGCCCATCATTCATCTTTTTCTGATTATTTTCCACTGTTACTGATTCCTTCAACCTTACATGGTAATTACCGCGGCATGTCTGGCGAATAGTTTGTTGGTTTGTTCTGTATAGTGTTCATCATTTTGCTTTCTAGTTGTTCTCCACAAATTTGCGTCCATGGTTTAGCCTGATTTCCCACGGTTATTGTGATGTTCATATGGTTTGCAGAATGGTTGCAAAACTACAGCCGATTGGAATTCATCGTAGCTTCTGCTCCACTGCATATGTTGATGTTAGTTCGTTCCAATACAAATTACATCTCACACTCTTACGTTAGCAGGTTTCAGCTGGTGTGGAAAATGGCAAAGGGAAAGTGGGAGATGGCTCCGGCCCTTGCAAACACTCCTCCTCCGCCACAAGTGCAAGAACTTGGCGATGCTCATGGTCAGCTGTGGCAGAGGCTAGATGCGTTGACCATCCCTACTGAAGATAAGGTCGGTGTTGCTGCATACTTGGCGCAAGCTGACAACGAAGGTATGCGTGGTTTCCTCGCGGCTTCCAGTGACAAGACTTTTGAAACCTGGGTGTACCAGTTCATAAGCAAGAACAATGGCCACTGACGGCTGCTCACGTTTTGCTGTACTTCACAATTTGGATGTAATAATTCGCGAGGCCATAGCCTCTAGTGATGCATTGTACTTAATTAATGTAAGCTCGAAATACTCCAAACTAGTAATGGCCGTCCACTTTGTGATGTAAAAGCAAACACCCCTTTTATTAGTTTGTGTTCCACTGTATGTTTACTCTCTTCTCGTGAAGTCTTTATGTTGTGAAATCTGTTGGTCTAGAGGACAACTTAAAGCAGTGTTGTTCCGGTGAAATCATCGTATGAGAACTTGGCATGGCCAGTTTCTCTCAAAATAAAGTTGGCAAGGCTAACGCTTCGGACGTAACCGACCTCAAACAAACCGAAGGAGTAGACCATTCTGCACAAGTTCTCTGAATGTGATGCTGCTAAGTATGTTTGGGGACAGTTCGGAAAGCTATTGGAGCTCAAACCAGACCTGGATCCTTTGCTCAGTCCTTCTGGTGGTTTCCTCAATTTATTGCTGCATGCGGAAATGTTCAGGTTGCTGGTGCTGCTTCAATTTGTTGGGCAATTTATAAGCCTTGAAATGATACTTGTTTTGAATGTAAGCTTATTATGTGTCCTGCTGAACTGATTTTTTTTGCTTGTTTGTTCTTAAAATAATGGGCAGGTCTCCATGGTAGAAATTATCAACGAAGTCTGTGAGATGGATCTGACGTTCTCCAACAGATGGCAATGGAGGGGGTTGATTCTGGAATATCTGAAAGTGTTGGCTTAATAACTGCGCCAAGTGCAGCTGGCCCTGCTGAAGATCGTTCAAATGATGAAGTTGATGAGAAGGACTGAAGTTTTTGTCATCTACAAAAAGATAAGAAGCGGGTGGAGATGCATGTTCAGAAAGGAAGAGAGATGTGTGTAGATGCTTGTGGTTTAAGGTACACCTGGGTTGATGAAAAAAACTGCAGAAGAGGAGCGTATGTTGAAGGCTGCTGATGTTTGGTTGTGCTGATACTTCGTACTGTTGGAAAATGTTGTTAGCTGGTGATGGTTGTTTGTATATATCGTCGCTTATGCTCGTTCCTATAATTTTTTTTTGCGAAACACAGTACAACACAGACACTCACATACACGTGCACACACTCACCCATATGAACGCACACACGCACACCCTACCCCTATGAGCACCTCCGAAAGACTGAGCCGGCGGTCGGGTCTTGAGATTGATGAAGTCACCACGGGCGCCTCGCTGTCGACGGGAACATCGCGTCAGCAATAAGCGACGTTGGTTAGAGACCTTTGTTTTTTTGTTTTTGCTTTGCTGCACAACTGGTTGATGTTTCTTGTTGTTCCATTATCTCCAATGATAGTGAAGCTCGGACCCGGTTCGGGCTTCCGGTGGAAACAACAAATAGCAGAGCGAGCCAAATGGAAATCCTCATGTGATAGCTGGGATACCCGTGATGTGCCATGGTTGCCTTATTAACTTTTAATTTTCTGAACTTCGGCATCTACTGAACCTGAACCTGATGATCTAGGAAGTTTAGTATCCATCTTTCTCGGAGATTTTCCAACATAAGCATAACCGGTTTCCCCCCTGCAGCTTCTTCAAAGAAGGGTTCGAGGCGACTAGAGTTGAAATAGAGAATTGTTTGCAGATAGTTAGCAGACATGCTGTCTTCAAAAGATACTCCTTAATACTTATATAAGCAAAAAGAAAAGAAGTTAACAACCATTCATGCTCTTAGAAGTGCTACTCGATAAACCCAAAGATACTCGGAGGTTAAGCAGTAGGGAAAAAGGAGGAAAATAATGAAGAACATGACAATGATTAAAGAAGCATGGATCTTCTAATAATTCTGGATCACACCACGTACACAGAGAGAGAGAGAGTCACCGTAACACAATTAACCTAAAACCCTACACGTGCATTGCTAGCGACAAGCTAAGTCGTACACAAGTTGACTTTGACTAGCTACGTCCAGAGGGACTCCCTCTTGAGGTGGTCCTGCTGCTGCACGTAGTGATGTACGTTGGAGGCCGGCGCGCCGCCGCCGTAGCCGCCGCCCATCAGCTGCGGCGGGAAGCCCCCTCCGGCGTTCTGCATGAGGAACGCCTCCGCGTCGTCGACGGCCATCTGCTGCATCGCCCCCATGTCGTGGTCGGCGTGGTCGTCGTTCAGCTGGGTGCCATCGTCTCGGTGCTGCATCTGGATGCAGAGGATCTCGGCCTGCGCGACGGCGAGCTGCATCTGCAGCTGCGACACCTGGTTCTGCAGGAAGGAGATGGCGCCGACGCAGCCGTACACCGGGTCCCGCACCCGCGCGTTCGCCTCGTACACCAGGCTGCTCACCGCGTCGCCGCGCTGCTGCACCGGCAGCTCCTGCAACTCATTCATACCATACGTACGTGAGCTTGTCTGCATCGTTGCATGGACATGGACTTCCAGTCTTGCTTGCATGAGGTGCATGTATACTTCAGTAATAGTGGTAGGCACATCTGTACTACGTACCAGGAGCATCTTGCTGACGTTGCTGGCGCCGAAGACCTTGTGGACGATGGCGAACTTGTGGGGATCGTCGGTGGGGAAGAAGGGCGCGAAGATGCAGTCCTTGGTGCACCGCCGCCGGAGCAGCTTGCACGACGCGCACGGCGTCCCGCAGCCCATGTGCGCGAGCGTCGTGTGTGCCTGCACCGTGCCTTCGCCGCCGGCGCCCGGCCGGAGATCCGTAGTGCTATAGTATCTGCTCGGAGCTATAGCACCTGAGCTTGCCAGCTTGAGAGCTGTTATTAGAGCTAGCGAAGCAAGGCGAGAGATGGCGACCGGAGTGTGTGAAGCGAGCAGATACTTATATCGGCGACGACACGACGACGCATGTGTGTGGTGTTGAGACTTCACACCCCGAGATCGAGAGACAAGGGTAATTAGCAGGGCTGCTCTGTTGGCTAGTTTCTCAAGAGATGCCCTGCCACTGTGACCTAGACCACTCGAGAAGAAAGCTTAACTTAATTAATCTAGACGACACAGACATTTGTTTTTTCACGGAGGTAAGTGACAGAGGTGATGCTTCCATTGGACACGAGGGCATCAATGTCACCGTTATTTAGCAATGAGGAATCTTAGTTAGACTTAAGACACCCCAGCAATGCATGCAATTAATTATGTCAGAATGTCAGACCGATTGGGTCGCTACGTATATACGTGCATGCATGTGATGGTTGGATTTACTCGTGCTGTTACATCCAGTATTAATATATGATGTCTATGAAATAATAAGGCTTAAAAGAAACCAAAATGGTGCAGTGTACAGTCCGTGTGATTTGGGTTATTTGATTAGAGATATGTAATGGAGATGGTTAACTGTCCAGTGGGGATACAAGCACCCACATGGCAATATGTGGTAAACTATCTCAAGTCGATCAATGTAAGAAAAGATTAGGGATACACTTGACCTGATGAGATGAGAGATCGTGGACCTGAAGCAAGGAATCCATGCAGCAGTGTAGAGTTTACTCCTTCCCTGGCGTAAAACCAACGGCGCACCTAGCTAGCTGCTGTGGCAAGAATCCTCCGGACCCTTGTCTCGAGGTCATGTTTTTCCTCGATCTATTGTGCCTCCAAGCCTCCAATATATTTCATTAAAATCTAGTGTGCTGTCCTTGCGTATATAGCTCAGCATATTCTGTTTTCCACTTAAGAGCAAATCCTCAAGAATTATGAAACCATGTACTTCCCAGATTCAAAATCCATTAGCTCCTACGAACCGGATACATGAACTAAAATCAACACATAAGTTCACTTGCAAACAATACGATCATCAAAAAATACAAAACATAATTGAACGTGTTCCAGACACAATCGCCGGGAAGGATGTTGTAGGCGTTGGGGAGCTATCGATATCGCTCATGAAGCTGCGACAGAGGGGATCTCGGGGGGAGGCGGCGACATTCAAACAAAATAGGAGATGTCGCGACAGAGCTCAAGGGCGTTGTAGGCGCTGACATCAGTGGACTCCGCCGCACGATGGCGAGTGAGGTTGTTGGGACATGGCGGCGGCGGAGTGTGTAGGGGGGTGGTTCAACAATCTTCCAACATGGTCCAGCGGCGATAGTGTGGTCTAGGACCAAAAAGTCAAGTGGCGTTGCAGAGAGGGATCGGGGGAGAGGGGCGGGAGGGGGGGGGGGGGGATGGAACATCGATGATGATTTTTGTCTGGTTGCCTACGTGGTTTGTCCACGGAATATGACTGGACCTGCCAAATCCAACTCAACTTCGAGATGGGTTTGGCAGGTCCTCTAACAAGCAGATCGATGACGCCAGTTCGGAAGGTACCCTTGGGACACATTTTTTGTACGCAGACAAAACCAAATACGTTCGGAGGTGGCATGTCCGATCTATTGGGTGTGCGGGCACATTCGTTGTTTGCTATGTTTTGAGTTATTTTGCATGACACTTGATTTTGCTACTGTTCTTCAACTACTAGTTCTCGAGCATCAGGTACGTCCGGCCTTAGCCGGTTTGGCTCGACAATGGCCGCAGGTGCACATCTCTTATTTGATATCACTTGGTGTTATATTGAGCTTCACTTCATGGTGAAATATCTGATCTTGTTATTGGTGGTTGGATCCGGAGACTACAATGTATGTTTGTCGTCCCCTTCTTGAAATCCTTGAATTGGAGGACCATTCTCGATGCCCGGTCATTGTCAAAGGCGGAGGTGGAAGTTGAATTTTGACGATGTGTGCCATTAACGAAATCCTAACATTTTATATTATCTTGGTGCATTAACGAAATCTGCCTTATCAAGAAAAAAAGTACGGATTGTTTTTTATTTGGGCAATCCCACATGGATATCTTGAAAAGCCCTAAGGTTGTGGCTCAAACCTTCTTCTATACTGTTTTCAATTCAATCTGGCCGTGAAAAGACAAGGGTTAAGTGATCGATAATAGCCAACCAAAAGGCTGATCCACTTGATAACCTCATCGATCTGGTAAGCTGGTGTGGACAAAAGATAACTTTGCAAAACGTAATTGGCATGGAAGCAAAACGTGTGTCTTCTGTCATAAGGACGAGACTATTAAGCACTTATTTTTCAATTGTAAATTTGCTAGTTCTATATGGTGAATCTTCCAGATAGGTTCTATCTTATACCCACCACGAAGCATTGCAAATATTTTTGGCAATTGACTGAATGAGGTGGATAATAGATTTAAAAGACTTATTAGGGTGGTAGCAATAGCCGTTATATGATCGCTTTGGCTGTGTAGAAATGACAAAGTTTTTAACAATAAAAATTCGTCTCTCATGCAGATTATCTACATGAGTACTGCTACGCTCCATTTGTTGTCATCGTTGCCACGTGTGGAGCATCGAGACATGTTTACGGAGATCTGTACAAGTCTGGAGGATACGGCGAGATACTTTTTATCCCAAAATGGATGACAGCATAATTTGCGGATCGGCCCTCCACCAACTTAGGCGTTTTTACATTTTAATCATAATATGTAATTCACTTTTTTTAATTTTTACTTTCATACTGCTGGATTTGAGCCGGCTGTGTGCATCCTAGTTATGCAGAGACCGGGTGTAATGCTTAAAACCTTTTAAGTAATAAAACACATTTTATCGAAAAAAGTGTTCCAGTTTTTCTCAACGCCATTTGCCACTAGTTAGCCCATGAAGACCGACTGAGTACATCTTGAGTTGCAAGAGGGCGAATTAGTATGTGCAACTAACTGATATTAGCAGAGCTAGAGCATCTTTGGGCAAAAAAAAAAAGTGTAGATGTTGCAAGTTGTGCCCAAAAAAAGCAACTGGTTTACAGAGCCGATCATGTGTGCACTGCACGAGATGAAGCATCCATAGATAGAAATTAAACATCAATTTGACGGCCGAGGCAATGTTTTTTACATAGTACCACATTGTCTTTGTCAGGTCCAGTGCCATTAATTACAACTTGAAAGGGTCTAACGCAAGTTAGCTGTTGGAGTGAGTTAATTAAGACTAACGTAGGAACTACTCTTTTGTAAACATTACAGATTTAACACCTAAGAGCAAGTACAATATGCAGGCTATAAGGATTAAAATACTATTTGTTGGATGACATGGAGGAGAGAGAAGAGGAGAGAGAACGGGAGTGGGCTCTCATGCAAGAGCCAGCTCTAGCACGTGCTCCTAGGCACTTTGTGAGAGTGGGAGGTGGGCCATATCTTAATAAAATAACACATTCTTATATCTAGCTATTGTACATGTTGGCTATATGATTGACTATACATGACATGACAATCTTTTATAGCCAGCTGTTGGCTGTACTATTGTACTTGCTCTACCACTACTCTACTACAGAAACCCAAGGCCCAACCATCAGGGTTAAGTATAACAAACCTAGATAGTTTCCGGAGAAAGAACCCCTTTTTACTGCTTGTGGCCGAGTCTCAAGGTAAGACCGGCCTCAAGAATTTTCCGCCGAAGACCAAGTCCCACAATGTTTATTTCAAGCTATTGTCGACCTTAGAGGCTTATGGACCGGTCTTATTTTCATATTTGAGAAGCCCTCCCAATAAGGCAGCAAACATACATGCTTATTTGTATTTTTTTTCAGATTTTGTGACAATTAATATTTGCATTAGACATGTAAAAATGTTCCTATGAAAGCTATATTGATATGGTGTGCAGTTCACGAACGCCATTTTGACCAAGAACTGACAGGATTCCATCGCGTGATTTTTTTACGCGGCTTTCGAGCAGATAGTGAGAGAAAGGTTCCAAACATAATAATGTAACATGAGGATCGAGGTTGTTGGTAAATTGACAGTGCCGATCGAGGACGACTAGCTAGCTAACCCTAGAAGGAGAAGGCTGGACGTGAATGTTTGTTTGGAGACATTCACGTGGGCACTACGTCTCCTCTCTCGTCTCGTACAAATTCGCATATTGTAGGTGCTAGTTCTGATATCAGGCATTAGCTGATTAGCCCTGGATGCATTGCTTTAGTTGAGCAGAATAAATGAGTACACAATCTTCTACTGTACTAGCAAAAGTACAAATGAAACTAGAGAAAACTGTCCACATTGAGAGGCCTATTTGGTTCGCTGGATTCTATGAACGCACTAAGAAGAAAAACACAGTATCACATCATGTCGTATGATCTAGTCTAAACTAAATAACGAATTATTTCTATGAGATTTTTTTACAAAAGGTCCACCGATATGTTAATAATCATTAAAAACATTATAAATAAACTCAATAATAATAATAAATACAAATAACTCCCTAGACCACCTAGCGATGACTACGGGCATCGGAGAGAGCCGAGAGCACGCCGCCGTTCTCGCCCTTCCCTCACCCGAGTCGGACAAAACTTGTCATGATAGAGATTGTTGTACTGCACAAACGTGAAATTGTCGTGTTAAGGCTCTAAAAGATCAGCACACCAGACCAGTAACCATCGCTAATGATGAGAACCATTAATCGAAAGAGACAAACGTGCAACCACACCAACAAATACGAACACCGACCGGATTCCAAGAGATCAGCCGGACAAATAACTCCACACGTCCTCTGCAGGGGCTAGGCGCAATGCCGAAACTAAGATAGGAAAGGGAGTACCTTATTCTGACTTCAGGATGTCGTATCCGCCGCATAAAATCTGAAGAAGAAACTGAAACTATCTATAAAAAAGAGATTTAATACTATATCAACCACTCCAATATTCCGTAGGAAACAATTTCGAAACAAATTACAAACCTCCAAATATTCGTATGAATCAAATGGACCCTGAGATGCAAAACAAAAAAACATGGACTTGCAAGCGCCTTAACCAAGAAAGGGAATCTCAAGTTTCTGAACTATGAAGCTACGGCCATTAAATTCAGCATTGGACAATACAGTCGACTAGCGAAAAGATATATGTCCCCATTCTATCCCTCCCTCGATCTCACTTGCCATTGACGACACCCTAGTTTTTGTTGTTTTCTAGCCATCGATCGCACGGTCTGATATCCCTCGTGCTCAGAGCTTCTCATTCGAAATGGAAGCCCAAGCAACATCTTTTCAACGCAGCACATGCATCCATGTGTGTATGTGAGAGAGATCGGAAGGGGGAGACACACTAACAGAAGTATTTATTAAGTCAGCAGCTTAACGTACGTATTGGGTTTTTCAATTGCATCCATGACAGTGTTTTGTGTTGGTGTGTCAGAGCGCAATTAAGAGGCTCCGATCATTTTTTTTTGAACGGGAACAGGTCGAAAGACCCCGAAACTTCAATTAACGCGGTGGGTTATACAAGGACGAACCCCGGAAGAACCGAAATTACAACCAGGATCTGAACTTTTACAAAAGGGACCTCAAAGAAAAAAGTCAAACACAAACAGGCCCCTCTCCACCACCACTGACGCCGGACCTCAAAGCAGCGGCCATCGAGCTCACCACCGGGACGAACCACTTGATGGGGAGGCGATGCAGAGCGCCGCGCCGAAGCCGAGAAAGATCCTCACGACTAGAGGAAGAAGACCACCCGGAGAGAAGCACTCCGGGGCGCGGATTGGCCCCCTTGGCCAAGGGTAGCAGCGGCACAAGTTGCCGTCGCTGAGGAAGATCCGCAACAGAAGCTTCATATAGGGCACCACCAGCCTCCGTATTCTCCAAGCCCTGCTTGCAACCAGAGCAACCAGCAACCGGATCGAATAGAGGAACCAGCAGTACCGATTCCCAGGGCCCTTCCCAGCAGCAGCACACCCGAACGCAGCAACCCTCTCCCCCGCCACCACGGCCGGCCAAGAGGGAGAGCAGAACAGGCAAGAAGCAGAGCTGGAGAAGAGAGCGCTTACTGGAGGAGCCCGCGCCGCGCACCTCATCCGCGGTCTTCCTCCACGGAAGCAGAACAGAGAGGCAGCAGAGCACCCAACCTTTGCCGCGCCATAGCAGAAGGTCGGGCCAGCTCCAAGAGCCCTTATTGAAGGAGATCCCCGCGGCCGTCCTGCCGAGCTGCTCCAACCACAGGAGCACCGCCGACAGCAAGAACCAGAACGAGACTCGCCAGATCTGGGCTTTGAGATCCAGCGACGTACCCCTATTCGCCATATAGGACGAGCTGCTAAACCTAAACCTACTGTACAGAGGAGGCCGGCCTCCTCCCCCACATCGACTCCGGCCGGCGAAGCCGCCGGAGCAGAAGGGGAAGGAGCCGGGGGCGGCCAGGCGACTCTCAAGAGAAGGGGAGGGAGAGAGCGATGGGGGAGAAAGGAGAGCCCCCGCATCCCGACCATTTGATTCGGTCCGTTCTTCGATGGGCAAGTTGCGCATGCATCGAACCCTATGTAAAACAACGTTGCTTGGCTTGCATCCTGTCCAAACTATATTCTGTTTCATCGATCGAACGTTTCTTAACAGTTTTATATTTGAGGGTGACGCTGATCATGTCGTGGACCATCGAGATATATATAGACATTTACTGAAAATATTGGAAGTGCACAAAATAAAGATAAGGAAGATCGATTATCTGCTAGCGAACTAAGCTCGGATGGTTCAAATAACAGCCAATTCAAGTTCAAGGCCCCGATTGGAATGGCATTTGATTTCCCCCTCCGTAATTTTGCACCCCTCCCTAGCTGTAAAGTATACGGACCTGACCAGCTCCGTTTTTCTTCCCGACGATTTCCGGCAGAAAACAGGCATCCAAGGGGCCCAAGTCTTAAAGTTGACATGGGTTTATTTAATTCAGTATTTAATCTGTGTTAACTCATCCTGGTCACCTTTCAGGCATCCGGCATATAACATTCAAATTGTACAACATACCTTTCACCAACTTCATGCACGTCAACTCATCATCGTTGTTCACCTCTCCCAATTTGAACTGTGCAATAAAAACTCAAATCTGCCATAAAATGCTACTGCATACAGTACTGTTTTTACCCTACCTAGACAACTTAGAAAAATCTCATATTTTACGGGTGTGTAGGTTATGGAATGTTGCAGCAGTGGTTAAAATTTCAGCTCAATCGGAGTTACAGAGAAAATATGAAAAAATAGAACAGTGAGCAGATTTCAGTAATTCCTGCACCTTCATTTTTGCGTTGGATTCAATAAAACGAGAATGTTTTTGTTCTTTTTAGTTTTAAGATGCATAAAGTAAATGTACAGAAGTAACTAAACTAAGAAACTTAATAAAATATTTTTGTATTTTTGTGATTTTTAAAACAAGAAACTAAAACATAACAAGATAACAGTGATATAACACAATGAATGGCAAGGGAGAGAGATACTCCCCCAAGCTTGCGATCAAGCTAGTATCCCGGGTAGTAGTTGTATCCACTTCCACCTTCAGGGAAGTAGCCATATGGATAGCCTTGCATTCCTGAGTATTGGGGCTCCTCTTGAGGTTGGTAGCCTTGCATCACTGGATCTTGTGGCTCCTCTTGAGGCGGCACCTCCTCCACAATCCATTTCCCGGTACTCCTGTCAAAAAGGTCAGTACAGGGGAGCCTAATGGGCACTCTTTGTCCATTATTACTCAAATAGTTATACCAATAATGATCCTCCTGCAACACACTTATATCCATACGGGTAGTCAAAGCAAAATCAAGCAAATTGGACTCTCTCACCGTAGTTCCCATGTTATCTCCGTAACCTCTCTCATCTTTGATGTATTCATACACTAAAGTAGCAATAGCTCCAGCATAAATAGGGGTTTGATCAGTAATATTTCTACTCACAGCCGAATTTAAGGATCTAGCAAGAATGACTCCCAAGTTATACTCACATGGGTGTTTTCTTTTGCACATTTTAATAAATAAACCATTGGTCCCGTGCAGGCAGAATTGTTGTCTCTAGCAAAAAATCCTCTTGCAAGGAACAACGCAAAGTATCTCAAACTTGGGTGCTGTATATGAGTAAATTTACCCCTATTCAATCTATCATGAGAGTTAACAGAAATAGAATGCCAAAATGCAACAAGCTCCAGGTTGGAATCAGCACGGGTTTCATCCCAACTACCCCTGTTTTCCACACCAATAGCCTTGCAAAACTCCTCCAAAGACATAACAAGGCGCTCTCCCCTCATAGTAAATTTACAAACAAAGGTAGGAGGAGGTGCCTTACTCTTCTTGCTGTGCTTGTAGACCTCAGGGCCTTCAAACCTGAATGTAGAAAGGAATTCTCGCGAGAGTTCCTCGTACGTACCTCGTGGGTTTTGGGCAAACCCAAGCAAACCAGTTGCGTTGACGAAGGCATCGAAATCTTCTTTTATTCCCCACTCCTCAAGAACATGAGGGTCTTGCCATCTAGTTGTATGGATCTTCAGCTTCTCTCCCACAAAAACTGCATCATCCTCCCAAAGATGGTTGTCATCATAATTAAGGGAGACTTTTGATGCTCTTCTCCTCGGTCTTGAGCTCATCCCAAGCAATGCCTTGCCTTTGTTCATCATGGTACCTTGCTGCCCATAAATAATATTCAACAAAAATTAAGATGTAGCACTCTAAAACAACATTGAGCCATCCATAACTAGTCTCCACATCAATATCATGCATCCATATCAACTAGAAAACTTAAATCCATGGATTTCTCAAGCATATTAGGTGACACCTAGTGCAGCAAAATACTTCATACATGAAGCATAAGAACAAAAAATAATTGGATGGGTGGAGGAGTCACATACCAAGGAGCAATCCCACCAAACAGATTTGAAAAATCTGCCCTAAACTTGGAGATCCAAGAATAGCAGGAAGGGAGCTCGAGAAAATTTGGGAAAAATACCTGGGGTGGTTTTCTGTCGAGAGGAAGGAGATGGGCACTGGACACTCACCTAACACCACTTGGGGACAAAATTGGTGGGTCCCACGCGGCCAGGTACAGTGGCCGCGTGGGACACCCCATTTTGGTCCCTGGTGGCCTCCTGGTGTCCCACTTCTGGCAGATGGTCCCTTTGGTTAAATAACTTACCTCCAAATTTTTCTGGAATTTTCAGAGACAATTTTCTAAAGAGAATTTTTCAAACTTCATATTCTGGAATTTCTGAACTCTGAAATAATTATGATTATGCATATACTCTAAAATTCTAAGATAAATAAAATTAAAATGCAATACAAATTTTTATGGGAATCAAGTTTTCATCATTTCCACATTAGTAATGAGGTTGATCAAGTCTCATTAATAATATGCAAAAGATATAACACATGATTCTTATTTTATAGATATAAAGAAGAGTTTCAAGATACCTCATATTGATTGGAATAGTTCCAATCATCAAGGTAGCATACTTTGGTGCAGGAGGTGGTAGTGCAAATTCAAAGCTTCCAATCATAATAGTATTTCTTTGAATAGAATTCACACTCTTGTTTATCATTGTAACAGATTTTCTTGGGAAAATAAATAGTATGCTCATTTCCTTTTACATTAAATGTCACTTTGCTCTCAGTGCAATTTATCACAGCTCCTGCAGTGTTTAAAAAGGGTCTTCCAAGAATAATAGATAGATTATCATCCTCAGGCATTTCTAATATAACAAAGTCTGTAGGAATTAATTCATTAGCAATAGAGATAGGAACATCCTCACATATTCCTATAGGTATAGCAGTTGTTTTATCAGCCATTTGCAATGAAACTTCAGTTGGAACTAATTTGTTTAGGTTAAGTTTCTTATATAAAGAAAAAGGCATAACACTAACACCAGCTCCTAAATCACATAATGCATATTTCACATAAGTTTCTTTAATATGACAAGGAATAGTTGGGATACCAGGATCTCCACGCTTTTCAGGCATTTTCCTTTAAATGAATAATCAGCAAGCATAGCAGTAATTGCATCATTAGGTATCTTCCTTTTATTAGTGACAATATCTTTCATGTATTTTGAATATGGAGGAATTTTAATAGCATCAACAAGAGGAATTTGCAAACATAAAGTTTTAATTAACTCAAAAATTTCTCAAACCTAGCATCATCCAAAGATTTTATTACCTCTTGGGGATATGGTATGGGTCTTTGTACCCATGGATCCCTCTCTTTACCTTTTTGTTTATTTGGATGCTTCTTCTTTTATTCTTCTCATAGATGGTTGAGGGTCTTCTTTTTCAGGAGGTTCAGGTTCTTCAATGTTTTCAGCTTCATGTTGTTCTTCATCAAGTGGAGGTGATTCTTCTTCTTCATTAATATCATCTTCAGTCTCAGCATCAGAAATAGAAATATCCTTATCTTGTTCTTGAGAATCATCACTTTCTTTGTTTTCATTGGGAGATTTTCCTGCAGACGATTTGTTCTTGAGAGCCTCTTGCTCTTTCCTCTTGGGATGGTCTTCAGGATAATCAGGATCCTGAGTACTTGCACCACCTCTAGTATTAACTCCATAGACCTGTTTCTTCTCAATAAGATTTGCATACAATTGATTTTGAAGAGAAACCATTTGCTCAACTTGATTATTCATCATCTCACAATGTTTAATAATTCTCCTAACTTCTCCCACACTAGCATTTATATTTTCACGAAGGAATTTAATTTTATGAGAGTTTTCCATCATATTCATTCTAATATCATGCTCTTCAGGTTTATTATGATAAGCAAAATCATTAACATATGATGCATCAATAGGAGGTGTTACCTTTTCATTACCTTCCATAGAGCTAATAACATTGACTGGGATTGGAAAACATGGTTGATCAATAGGAAGTTTAACACCCATTTCAGATAATTCCTTAAGATGAGAGGTTTTAATTCCCTTCTCTTTCATATCCTTAGAGGCTCCCTTCATTACCTCATCGTTTAATTCAAGAATACCTCCTTTCTTCTCTGGAAATATCTCTCTGTCATCTATTATTTCAATATTCCAATCTTCATAGTTTCTTGAGATAGTTTCCAATAACTCAGTTGCTTCATCAACGGTCCTTTCCCTGAAAACACTACCTGCAATACTATCAAGATAGCCTCTTGTATTTTCAGTTAGTCCATTGTAAAATATATCAAGTATTTCATGATTCTGGAAGCCATGGGTAGGACATTTCCTAACCATCTTACTATACCTCCCCTAAGCTTGGGGTAAATCCTCCTTCTCTGTTTGTGAAAAGTTGCTAATCTCAATAGTTAAACCATGAATCTTATCAGTAGGGAAATATGCCAGAAATATGCCGAATGTTATATGCCGGATGCCTGTCCTCCTCCTCCTCCTCCTATTGCTGATGAAAGGCATCCAGAGGAGACGTCAGAGGAGACCTCATCCTGGTCGAACACCGGAGCGTCCTCCTCCTCCTCCTCCTCCTCCTCATCCTCCTCCGCCGCCGCTACCGCCGCCGCATCTGGCCCAGGGCCCTGGCCAGGGAGAAGAGAGCGGTCTATGGCCGCCCGGAGCCGCGTCTGGAACAACGCCTCCTCGGCGGCTTCTATCGCGGGCTCGGCGGCGGAGATGCGGATAGCTCTCTGCATCGCAGACGCCCGAATGACACCCTCGGCGCGCTCGCGCTCAAAGGAGGCGCGAGAGAGGAGGAGACCGACCTCCAGATCCTCGTCCTCATCATCCGAGGAGGACGATGAGGACGAGATCTGGGCGTCGGTGGCCGCTGCCGCCGTGGATCCGGATGGGATTTGACGGCTCCGAATGAACTCGCGACCGCAGTCGTCGGGGATCTCGCTCGAGTTGTAGGGGAGATCCGGGCTACGCCTCGGAGGGTGGGAGGAGGAAGATGCTCCATCCTGACTTCCGTCGGCGCTGGAGGGGTTCGCCATCGATGGGTGAAGTAGGAGGAGAGCGTGTGCGGCTAGGGTTAGGAACTGGGGAGAGTGAGACTGAGAGTGAGAGTGAGATACAGTACTGGAGTGGGAGATATTAATACCGGCACCGCTTAATGTGCCTTCACATGGGAAACGGAGATAGACCGATCTCCGTTTCTGATGTGGTAATATCAGCAACGGAGATATTCTTTCCTCCGTTGCCTATATATGAGCAACTGATGCACCTAAAATGCATCTACTTTTCCAAGCACTTTGCTTTATAATTTGCTCCGGAATCTTCCCATATTTGAATAAAACTGCTGAATCTGACGCTGTTTTTAGCAAAGTCTCCTTTCTGATTGTTTTTGCAGGAAATTAAATCGAGAAAAATACCACGTCATTTTTTATGGAAAAGGAGGACAATGTGCAAAGGATGGACACGAGGAAGCGCCGGAGGCCCAAAAGGGGGGCCCACGCGGCCACTGTACCTGGCCACGTGGGCCCACCCAAACGGAGCCTCGAGCACCGCCTCTCCTTCGGCTTTCGCGTACCCCCTCATATATACGAAAAAGTGGCTGCCCTAGGAGGAGAGGAGTTTTCGCGAAACAGAGCGCCGCCACCACCACGATCTTCGTTTGTCGGAGACAGATTGATCCAGGATTCCTCCCCCGGAGGAGGGATTCGGAGGCCGTCTTCACCGCCATCTTCACCGCCTTCATCTCCATCGACCATGAGCTCCCTCACCATCGCCATGCGTGAGTATTCCGCTGTAGGCATATGAGGTGGATGGGGATTGGATGAGATTGATCATGTAATGATGCCCATTATCCGAGATCTTAGGGGTTTATCTTGAGGATACTTTTGTATTGTGTTGATGCACTTATGCTATGCTTAATGCTTGCTACTAGGGCCCAAGTGGCATGATTTTAGTACTGAACTTATTTTGCCCCATCATATAATTGAGTTTGGTATTTATCTGCAAAGTGTATCACCTGCTATTATGTTGAACCTGCGAACCCTAAAAGTGACATATAGGGAAAACAAGTGGGATATGTTTTAGTTGAGGATTCTATGTGTTCATGAAGTGTTAATGCGTTGTTCCGGGCTATTCGAAAGGGTAGACCTTAATTACCTGTAGTTCCAAGTTGGCCCCGGTGAAATGGGCAGGTAGGACAATAGATGGTGTGCAAATTCTCTTGGTTAGTACGCACAACTATTTACGGAACACATACCTACATATATCGGAGTTAGAATTAAGCCCCATTGCTATTTGTTCCTTATTATATGATCAATCTTATTCATGCAACACCCCACTATCACCTCATGCCTACGTTTTAAATCACTGAGTTACACTTTCATCTTTTCCGGTGAAAACTGGGAAATCCTTGTTCACTACTGCTGTTTTATTTGCTACTTGAATCATACTGCTGCCATCACTATCACTGCTGCAAGTTTATTGATATACAGGTGTGGTTGAGAGTGACGCCTCAATTGCCAAAGTCTTATTGGTATTCTTGTGTTCCCATCGTGTCGAACTATAAATTTGGGTAATACTTCCCAACGAAGATTTCAGCGATCCCCTATACTTGTGGGTATCAGCAACGGAGATCTTTTCAGCCTCCGTTACCATTGTGTCGGGCCCATCGACCGACTAGCGCGCGCGCACTCGTGGAAGCGCGCGAAGCTTATTTTTTCCGTCGCCTAACTCTCGCCGTTGCCATAGAGGGGTATCCGATGTGTCGTTCTGTACTAGTGTGTGCCACTCGCCGGTCGCACTCCACGGCCATCGACGGCCAGATCTAGGACTGCAAGCCCGGATCCAGCCTCCGGCCACGCCGCAGTCACTAGGAGGAGATCCGCCATCCTCCAACGCCATAGGCGGTCACCGATCGGAAGCAGCAGGTAGGGCCTGTTCGTCTGACTAGCCCCACAGTCGCGCTGCAGCGCCATGTCCGCCGCCGCAAATCACCTTCAAGTCCACGCTGGCCCTACCCCACCATTCATGCTAGAAGCCCGCATCAAGCTACAGTCGGGCGACCACTGGTCCGTGGAGTCCTGGGCAGGTCAATAGGCAGGGCCCGTGAGCATTATGTTCTCTTTTTCAAACTCCACTTCTTTTTATATAGCAATCCCTGATAAAAGAGAGAACAATATCCATTTCAAAACATTTCTAACTGATTCCTTGGTTCGGACCGACGAAGTAATGGCACTCGATTATTATCAACCTAACTGCAATCTTTTTCTGTCGGTAAGGATTGCACCAGAGCACCTTCTACTTCTAATAGGCCATGAACGCGTAGTCTATCAATCAATTTAATGGGAGTTATTTATATGCGTGTTACGAGGGGAATCTGCCTGTTATTCAATCTATCTCTTCAATCTGCTTACTGGTTTCTTCTCGAGCCCGACCCAGATCACGCCCGGAATGGCCTAGATCTAGGCATGCAACCCGCGTCGCCACGACCCTGCACCACCATCCTCTCCACCACTGGTCGTCCGATCCTGACCACCGCCGGCACATCCAGCCGTCAGCCAGACCGTTGCCTGGCCCTCGCCCACTGTCGCCAGCCGGCTATGCCCCGCGCAGAACTCCGCCCGCGCGGGTACATTCACTCTAAGTCGTTATCACAAGTGTAAGCTAAATCAATCGATGCTTCCTTTGTAGAGGTCTTATGAGAGTTAAGGCTGATTTTTAAGAGGAATTTTTGGGAGGATACTTGGTTAGGGGATACACCGCTCGTACTTCATTATCAGTCCCTCAGGACCAATAGAAGGAAGGGCTGATGCCCCCAATCTCTTTCCAACCTCTAGCGGCATCCTCTAAATATAAACTGGCTAGCACAGCTGTCTAGGAATCATTTGCAAAATCTCAAGAATTTACATAATCGCCAACGGTTGTTTCATCAGGGTCACTGAGATAGAGACAAGCATTGAGAACACATAAGACTTGTCACAAGGTGACAATACAATTCGTTAGCCCAAGGACCACATTCATCAAGCTAAAGCTAGCTCCTCTCAGCCCTATCATGATTGAAAATGTCAAATGCTCCAAAAATGAGCAACCACCAGATCTGGCTCAAGTGCTCAACTCCTATCAAACCTTGCAGCAAATCAGAAAGTCCTCACGAAGATTCGAGTCGAGCTAGCCACGGACAACAACCATGAACTGTATGAAATTCTTGCTCGTCATGACGCCCAACTCAGCCACATCAATAATGACAGAAGCAAACCGTTCAAGAGCGACCTGAACCATCAGAACTACAGAACAAAAATATGCAAGATGGTAAGTCATGTGAGGCCTTGAAATCTTTAGTTTTTACAAGCAACAAATAGTCCTTTGCCAGCCTTAAGTGCCCCCCTCCTCATCTCCAAACAACGGACGATGAAATCTCAATTTTTCGAATATTTCGCTTTTTTGAGTATCTGAATGATAAAGGGGGCGATGTAACCTTCAATAGAGACTGGGCCTAAATGATGCAATGTTTGATGGTAGAGATTGAGATTTTTTAAAGTAAGCAGGAGGATACAAGACCATTTACAAGATCTCGCTTTATTCTGCTATTCTTGTAATGGTCTATGTAAACTTAAATTGTGATGTTGTGTTGTCCTACTCCTGTCCAAGACACATTGAACCTTATTTTTATATGCATGTTCTTACTCTAGGTACATTATAGTTTTGTGCATGTGGTACACAATGCGCCCCAGGACTTAAAGATATAAGGAGAGCTCTTTATGACCTCAAACTTGCACTTGCATTCAAATGCAAACTCAAATGGACTGGATGTCAGTTTTGGGATTCTTACGTCAGTTGTGAGTATCTGACCCACCTAACTCGACTCCAGAAAAATCAGACAAATCATGGAGGCCCAAGCAGCCCATGTGGCAGAATCCCCGGCCCCGTATTTATGCGAGTCAATGACTGCTGCATGCAGCAGATGATCGTCACCAACCTGCATCCTCGCTGACGTCGTGGGCCCGCCGTGCTGACGTGACGTCAGTTCAAAAGTGAGGTCCAGCGAGGGTGCAATGCAACCAAAGTGGCGCGCGCGGGCCCGAGAAAAAGCGCAAAGAACCAAAGACGCTCACAAATTAAGAAGGAGAATATATACTAGCAAAAGAAAAACAAACTGGCTAGCTAGAGCTGCCAGACACAATGAATATTAAGCGCAGCGCATCACGTACGGCCTAGCTGCACCCTCAAAGAAATAATTGCATGTGGCGGCGTCTTTTGAGAGAGAGGGAACGCTGTTCATCTGTGACCATCAGCTGTACAAGGAGAATTTTTCAATTTTCAAACCGTTCCATCCAATGTAGGACTGGTACTAGATTTGCTTCTGACCGCCTGTCGGCCAGAATCTCCCTCGCCATTTTACAGCTTGCTGGACCATCGTAGTTATATTGGATTCTTGTACCCGCTAGACTAGTTCTGACCGTAGCTTAATTTTTTTTAAAGTTTCTAGAGGGTTTAGTAACAATGCCTACGACACACCCTATGATTTTCCATAAGTCTGCTCTCCCGGTATTACATTGCTCTAAAACTGTGCACTGGGACTCATAGCTTAACTGTGTCTAGTGTACGTAGTTCAATTAGTATGCACGATCTATCAATTTATGCAAATACATGCGATAAGAACAACAAAGAGAAAAGTATCCCGTGAACCACCAAGTATTTTGTACGTCCATGCCATTTTGGAGAAGAGTCATAAGATTATACGTCTATGATCAGAAAGAACAATGGAACAGCTAGCTGGTGCGTCAGTTGCTCATTTGATATTATGCATTATTGAGCCATTCCTAGATAGAAATACAATCGCATCTCTAGGATTGAGACTCTACTCCCATCGCATGCATGTGTGCCCTACAAATCTTCTGCGGAATATATGTAACTCGTAGGTGCATTAAAGTATGTATCAGTATGTCAAATATATAGTGTATGTGTTTTTTTTTAACGGAGTGTATGAGTTCAAGTCGATTAAGACATTTACTTGTGGAAAAGTGTTTTTGCTCCTGGTCACCAGTGCTCCTGGTGTTTAAAAAAATCAAAGACAATATTTACGAGTTTCAAAAAATTCTGAATGTAGCCAATGGTGTATTATACAAATGTGCAAAAGATGGATTTTAAATACATTGTATTTTGAGCTACAAAAAAATAAAAAACTAATAAATTAGAGATTTGAAAATAAGCTACTCAGATCCACACTTTTGACATTTTTGTGTAAGTTGGAATACAAATTATTTGAAGTTTATTTTTGGCACGTTTCTAGAATACACCAATGACGACATTTAGGATTTTTGTTAGAATTTTTTGAAGCTGGTAAATATTTTTTGATTATTTTTCAAAGGCCAGGATCACTGGTGCCAGGGAGCACGAAATCTCCACTGGCTTGCTTGCTGCTTTTCTGGGTAAAGATTTCCAGATCACCTATACCAACTTATGTATATTACTATAAAATTGAAGCATCTATGTGTGTGTTTGTGAAATGAAAATATCTTTTCTTTAAATACTTATACGCAAAAGAAAAAAATGCATATCTAATAGAATACACGCCCAAACATTTTAAATGTCTCACTCGAAATCCATTGCACCTATTTTATAATGTATATATCTAAAAACTTCATGCAAATTGGTTCTAATTGGTCCATACTCCATAATATTGCGAGCTCGATACAAATGAATCTGATATGTACACTTAATGTTGGATCATTTTTCTAGGTCTATGTGTGAGCTCCATATGTAATATTGAGCAGTGCAACCTTGGCAAGCAATCGCAATAAATACTACAACTATCCAAGTGTCAATACACAACTGATCAAGACAACCAGACATATCGTACCGGCAACCAGAAATGAGAAAAGGAAGGCCATGAGATCACCAAAAAACAAAAACAGAAGGAAACCGAAAGGAAAAGACGAGAGGGACGGCATTGCACTTGGAAAAGAAGTAAGATGACAAGGGAAGGAACTATAAGGATTCGAGAAAGCTTATGTTATACTGATATATCTCGTAGCGATGCCGACATGTGATGTGCAACTTTTTGTGTATGTGTATACCGCTTTGTGTGTTCATACATTCACACCACGTCTAAATAGTTAAATCCTACAACTATTGTTAACTATACTGCTCATTGCCTTCGAAGTCAAAGCGAAAAAAACTTATTTTTCTTCCTTCTCCAAGGACACCCCAACTAATGGTGTACGAATATATATAACTAAGTCCTCGGCAGCCACTGTGTTCGTAAATATGTACGTCCCTTTCTGAATAGTGTCATATGAGACTGAAATGGTGATGAATGGGACCAAGAAAATGGAGAGGAAAGAATGGAATATAATAATGGACAAGATTAGGGAAGGCACTAAGACAAATGGTGATCGATTTCTAATCAGCAGGACCCATGGGGGTAGCCATTCATATCAGTGTGGCCCTATTGCACTCAAATCAACAAATAGTGAAGCTTAATTCATCAGAACAAATTAAGAAAAGAACCTTATCTTTCGATTATTCTGGAAAATTTCTTATTTTCCTAGTTAGTGCAGACATTTTCTTGATGTACTCCGTTCTGTCATGATCCCTACGAACCCTTTAGACCCTCTCTCTTTCTTATACAGTATATCCAACAAATCATCACAGGTGTAATATAATAACAAACAACTAAAAATTATAATGGCGCAGGATTAGAATTTGGATCATTTGGATGTGATGGAATAATCAAACGGGTAAATTAATGATCTACACTTCTCACGCTGATCCTTCTGCCGCTTCCTTCCCTCTCGTCGTCGTCGTCGTCGTCGTCGTGGCTGCCGTGGCTGTGGTGGTACTTGTAGCGCCGGAGCTACTAGTTCGAGTTGGGGGAGTAGCAGGAGACGGCGGCGTCGTCTGGCGTTGCTCGGCAGACTGTGACGGCTCGTCCTCGTCGTCCTCGCCACCTCCCGACGTCTCTGCCGCCTCCGCCGCGGTGACCACGGGAGGCGGCGCCGTGGGGGCGGCCGTGCTCCCGCGCTTGCGCTTCTTCTTCTCGTAGGGGATCCCGCGCGCCTTGGCCTGAGCCTCGCGCACCTCGCGCAGGTAGATGCGCACGGCACGGGCAGCGAAAGGGTTGGACTCGGGCCGGCCGCCGGACTCCTCGTAGGCAGCGCGGAGGCGACCGATGAGCGCGTCGAGGCTACCCCATGCCTGCCGGAGCGGGCACGCGCACGGCGCCGGCGGGTTGGGCTGGCCGAAGTAGGCGCAGCCGTCGGCGTGCACCTTGGTCTTGCCGAACTGGTCGAGGTACTTGAGGAACTCGATGACGTGCGCGCCGCTGCAGCGGGGCAGCGTCAGCGGCGGCTTGTGGTTGCGCAGGTACTGCAGGAACGTGTTCCAGTCGCGCCGCTTCTGTGACTCGTACCGGCTCAGGCCGGCCGGCACTGGCGGCTGCTGCGACAGAGGCTGCGGCTGCAGGTGCTCCTGCACTACAGCATGCTGGCCTCTGGCTCTTGCTCCTTCCTGCGGCTGCGACTGTTGCTTCGCTTCTTCTGCCTTCTCAACGGCAACCGAGGACGACGACGGTCCAGCCTCCTCCGGCGTGCTTGGTCCCTCGCCGGGAGCCGGCTCCATAGCTGCACGTTGGCTCTCTCTGCTATCAGTGTTCTCTCTCTCCTCGTACGTGGTTTCTTGTTTGTCGGCAGGAGCGGGGGGAGGGAGAGAACCTACCTAGCTAGGTAACTAGAGAGAGAAGGGAATGGAATGGGTTCAGGTGGGAGAGGTAGAAGAAGACTTGTTGGCAGTGTGGTGTGGCATCCTTTGCGGCTTTTGTCTTTGGTTGCGTTAATAGCGTCTCCACTACACACTGTCGAGTGTCGAGGCGAGCTATTATGATGATTATTTTCTTTATTCAATAATCATGGTTCTTAGTGTTCGGCATAAGTACCCGTCCTTGTTTTTCCTTTGTGTTTGATTATGTGATTCTTTTCTTAATTTTTTCTCTTTTCATTCGTATATTTGGAAATGGAGAAGCATCGGACCATGCAGCCCGTGGTTAATTATATATGTTTAGTTCTGCGTACCGGCACTGAACTCTGTATCCTACCTATCGGTGATTTTTTTAAATTATGAAATCGGAGGGTTCACACTCTAGCTCTCTTTTTGTCTTTTTCTTTTTTGAAAAAGATCATGTCCTTGTTGTTCCTGCGGCCAGTTGAATACATATATAGTACTAGTTCTCTACGAAATTCCATCAAATTTTCGTGATGCTTTCGCTTCCTAGTAGACTCTTACTTTTTGTTGCGTAGGTGTACTTTTGTTTTAATTCATAGCTGCTTTTGTTCTTTTAGCACATATAATTTCGGATTTATTGTTGCAGCCGAGAAAAGTGACCTGGCAGAGTAGGGTGAGGTACGTGTTGTGTATGACCCCACTAGCTAGCTTAAAGATACACGCCATGATATTTGGTATATATAGCATCATCAAATTTAGGATGTGAGCTCAGAAAATAAATTAGTATGTGATAAAAAGTATATATTATACTCCCTCTTATCCGGATTTAGTGTCGTAGAAAACTAACTAAGCACGTACAAATCGTAGCTCAACTAGCGACAATCTTTTAGGATCAGAGGGAGTACCAATTTAATTTGGAGATTCCATTGGGGTATTGTAACAAAATTTGGCTGGGTACTGGGAGAAAAATGTTTTGTTGATGTATTGTACATCTGGATGCAACGGTTAAGCCAATAAAATTTGCTTAGAATTTTTTTCTTGTGCGAACATATGAAGCATCAAGGTTACTGTAACAATCAGTGATGCACACATACTCCCTCTTCTGCTGCAAAATTGTCAGTTTTGGACAACAAGGTCTCAAACTATGGTCATGACCATTAGTTTCACTAAATTCAAGAGATCATATACCATGAAAGTACTTTTTGAAACTCACGCGTATGATGCTCATGTATCCATTCTAAATACTTTTAAAGATGTCGGGGATGTAACCCCGGGTACACCAGAGTTGGTGGTTTTATTGAGTTATTAGAAGAGATAGCAAAAAGATGAATAAAAGATAAAGGAAGAGGCTGGAAAATCGGCCTGGACTGACATATGTGGTATCCTGGAAACACTGTTCACCCGACATATGTGGTATCCTTGGAAACACTGTTCATCTGACATATGTCATCCGACATATGTGGTATCCTGAAAACACTGTTCATCCGACATATGTCATCCGACATACGTGTACGCTGGAAACACTGTTCATCCAACACATGTGTATCCTGGCCATCCGACATACCCATCCGAGATACCCAGCTGTCCAGCCGTCAGGTCCTGGGACGCACCTAGGCTCGGACCTAGTACATTGGATACTACCGGACGGGAAGTTAAGATCGATGACGAGCGTACTGACACAGGCAACGTGGCTATAGTGCCAACGAGGTGACAAGAGTACAGCTCCATGACGCGTGTATAGTGTTGACAAGACCCCAGTAGTCATGTCAGCTACAGTGTGTGCATAGTGTCATGTGGGCCACCCCTTGTCCCCTGGGCTCTCTCTTTATAAAGAGCACCAGGGGGAGCGCTACGGGGACGGCGCCCCTGTGTGGGCTCACTCCTTCCTTCTCCCCCGCTCACATGGAGCTCCTCCTAGCTAAGACCTCGTAGAGGCAACCTGCGCTCAGCTCATGGAGCACTTGTACCCACCATATGCAGAGAGGAGAATACACCGAGTAGGCTAGAGGCTGCAGTAGGGGTTTTATCTCTCACGAGAGCCCCGAAGCAGGGTAAATTCTTGTGTTCGTCTGTTCTTCCGTGTGTGCTACTTAGCGCGCTATCCCTCCCCGAATCCTCTAGCGTCCATCGGCCCCAAACTTAAGCCTACCCCTAGGCATCTGTTGTTCCATACCACGACAAAAGATATCAGTAGCCAATATTTGAATGATGGCTTCATTCTTGTCTAAAATGGCAGCGTTTACATGACCGGAGGGAGTTTATTCCATTCGGTATGGCTGAGCCTGGCAAATAAAAGCTCACTATATCTTGTTTGTGGATTTCAAATTTCTATGAGAGGTTAACAACCCTCTCAAAATGACGAGGACAATATCCATCAATACCGCTACCAATTTCTCTACTACCACATAGTTAGGTACTGATGAATAACAAGAAAAGTGTATATTATGGTGTGGGGAGGGGATCATATTGTGGAGGTCTTCCTTAACATGATGTCGCTAGGAATGTAATGCCCACATGTGTAAAGGAGTAGGGAGTCATGTGTAGTCTTTCCATAAAGTGTATTGAATTCCCGAGGAACCCAATAAATTAATTTGTAAACGCAAGTTTGGTTTTTTATTGTGATATACTAGTAGTTTCATAGTTTACCCAATCTTACCAGCAACTCAAAATAAAACCTAAGAACACACCTAATATGATAAAATATTCTCAAGACGACACCATCACTTTCGAGTTTAATAATTATTTTTTTAAATGATTTGTTGTGCTCATGTAAGTGGTGCCTAAGTTTAGCACATTGCAATACCATGACAGCATACTAATCATTATTAATTACCAGACACTTACCCAAATTGTTAAAAACAATTAAGATAATAAAGTACCACATTACTTTTATGGTATAGGGTCCCGTTTTGTCCCAACGCCACGAATATAAGAATTGGGATTTCCTGTCGCTCTGACCTTCACTCTGAAATTCGTAAGCAATATGGTGTCATTCATTGGGCTCATATAGGTGCCTTCATGTGCACAGAGGCCTTGGCGGCTTCACGACAGGTCCTTCGCTACCGTTGAAACCAAGGAAGCAGGAATGGTCAGGCGAAGTATGATCCCTATTCCTCCAATTATTACTATTTCGCCGCCTCCATCCTGACGGGATCGTGTACCCACCAATGCGTCAAGTTACTTCAAGCCATCCCCACGCGGGGAAAAATCGCCGCCACACGTTGTGTCCCGCACAGAACTAACAAGGGGGCGTTTGACCCTGCAGGGTTTTCACGGCCCTTTAGAAACGCTCTATGCAGCTAAGGCACTAACCCACTGATGACTGTTGGGCACCCCAAGTGAAAGGTATGATGTGGTGCAGCAGCAAATTTCTCTAAGTGAAGAACAAATGTTTATCAAACAAGTAAGAGAGCAAAGCTTATCAAAGTTTGAAATAGACCTACAAGTAAAGATACAAAGCTTTGTCCCCAACATTTCAGTAAGGTTGTCAATCCTCCTGTGTCGCTAGAAACAACTGATTAAACGTATAGTGTGGAAGATAATAGTAATAAACACAAAAGTAAAAAACGGATGGTGAAAAATATGTAAATGGGGTTATGAACAAAAGATGGACCGGGTGTCATAGTTTTACTAGTGGTGTATATCGTTTAATAGAAAACATTGTTGGGTAAACAAATTGCAGTTAGACAATTGACAAAATTATGATCATGGTATTATGACAAAGTGTGCAAGGAAAATATTTATGTAGGCATCACATCAAACATATATAGACTGTGGACCGACATCGCACGTATAATTAATACCCCACTTTTAGAGCGCTTATATGCTTGCCTCTCTAAGAATTAAGTTGTAAATAACAGAGTATTGCATTAAACTTAGTACATGATGTGAGCAACATTTATTATCAGTAAGTAGAAATAAACATCGTTGTTAAACACCGACGCATGAATCCGCCACTAGTTTTCCCATCTTCTGTTTCCCTCACCTCGTCACATTTGACGTCGCCCCCTTTGGCAATGCCAGGCGATCAGCACTACGCGGCCGTGAGGTTCGCGACATGGACGCGCACATAGCGGTTACAGCTGGGGAGGAAGAAGGAGAGGGGTATGCGAATAAAAATTATCAACAACTTCGCTAAAAAACCTCACAGTCTCAGTGGCCAGCGCCCCTAATCTATCCCTGATGGGGTGATTTGGACTAAGTGGTGAACTCAGGTGCCAAGTTAGTGGATGAGTTTGAACAGTTTGTATTTTGTTGGACTCAACTCGCCAAGTTAGAGGACCTGAGTGCAGTTTTCTCATTATTTTGCCACTTGTAAAACTAAAGCCTAGGAGTGTTTAGACGCTATGTACTACTCCCTTGTTCCTAATTATATGATATTTTTTTAGTTTTTACATTGCAATGTGCGCTAGATACAGACTAAAATGAGTGAATATACACACCAAAACGCGTCCACTAAAACGCGTCTAAATACATAAGAATCTGAGAAAACTGTGAACAACTAAAACAATGCCTTAATGTAGAACCGACAGCGTGTTGCAGAAAGTGATCGGGTGATGGCCTTTCCTTGTGCGGGAAATACAGAAAAGGCAGGGAAAAGATTTGCGCGAAGAGGACCTCCGAACTTATCGAATGCGCTCTTTTGGTAGACCACGACACGTTACACGATAATACGAGAAGGACCCAACTCTGGCGTACGTTTCTCTCTCGCTCTGCGGTAGGGCGGCCATCAACTGCACAACACCTGATCATTATGAGAGCTTGGGTGGCGCTCATGATGATAGTAAGCCTAGTACTAGTTTCTGATTAATCCATTGTATAGTTCGCATCCGAGGGTAAATTGTGATACGAACTAGGTGTATTATCTTACTTCCTCCATGTATAAAAGGATGTCTCAGCTTTCTCTAATTTTGTATGTATCTACACACTAAAGTATGTCTACATACATACAAATTTAGACAAACTTGTGACATATTTTTATGAACGGAGTGAGTACTAGTTTTGTAATTTACGTGCACATTCGAATTACGGAGTTAACACGAGGGCTAGTTATGCTTTACATTTTGGACCCTATTAGATCGATTCAGTGGAAAGAAAAAACGATGCATCTAGGTAGCAGGGCTTTTTTATATCAGATAGGGCAACTAAGGCCGACACATGCGCTAAAGCAGATAACTGCTCTATGCTGTGGGTTTATTGCATATTTCTTTGGGGCATATTGGACGCCCTAGACGCGTAATGTGCAATGGGTAATTATTTAGCACCTTTAATGATTACAAAAAAAAATCTTATTCTTGTTGAAAATATGGACTCAACACACCTAACATGTCTTAAATTTTCAACTCCGAACTCAACTCACAACTACAGAAATAGAAATGACAAATAATACTGCTAAGATGATTAAATAATTAATGTAGTTTGTGTGTGGCAATTAGAGGCACTCAAGAACTCAGAGACATCTTACTAGCATCACGACGACTAACAATATGTGTATGCGTATGTACTGTGCATATGTAGTTCACTATTAAATATATAAAAACTTTACGGGGCCAGAATGATTGAACAACCCACTAGTTAATTAAAGATTTGCTTAAAGGTGGCGTAACACGATAGCTACATCGTACGGGTCCGTTCATCTCAGTGCTGAATTTTGTTCTAAATAAGTAGGAAGAGGCCAACTGACTAACAAAGAGAATGACATGTGGGTTCTATCAGTTGACTTGATTAACACACGAACATGAGGAGCATAGGATGAGGAAACTACAAGTTAACTGAACAAAGTAAAATTCAAAATGGTATATCTCTGGCCTAATTCAAATTGTTGATTATGTATGTTGCAATCGTGTATGATTAAGAATTTACACATTCTAATTAATTCCGTTTAAATTATAAAAAAGATATGTTCTTGCAATTGGGTCTTACAGTTTTTATTATTATTTAATTTTTCACAAAGCTTTTTTTGGTATCGCTTGTCTCACAAAGCTAGGAAGCCAGAAAGGAATCCAATGCTGCCTATGTACACGTTGGTACGGCCCTGTTATCTACTGTTTTTCTTCGAGATTTACAACAGTGGTTAAAGAAAACGAGTAAATTGTGTTGCTTATTCTGGTAGGACCAGGTAATATAATTTTGAATTCATCTTAGCAATAAAAAAGAATCATTCCGCTGCTATATAGTACTAGATCAGTTATAACCATGTACACTAGTTAGTAGGAAATGTTGTAATAACCCTATAAGAGAACTAGAAGTCACGTACTGTAGATAATTTGCACGGCCGATATAATTTACTAGTTTTCAGTAAAAAAAAACTAGGTGGACTTCACAGCCTTCTTCTGCACTCATCACGCACCTAAAAAGAATGTTTCCAACATATGTAAATGAAGGATAGGTGTACTTTTGGTTTACGTCTACTTATTTTAACCACTGTAAGACAAGCTGATTTTTCTAACTGAGTGCATTCATATTTCATTTTCCCTCACATGTAAATGGTTTTTACAAATATTTTCCTTGGACATCTCATATATATAAGGACATGCATCTGATTTCAACTGCCACCCTTTACCGACGAAGTTCGGTCCTTTTTGTTGTGATGACATCCATACCTAGCTAGTTATTCTCTTCCCTCAGTGTTGTTTAGACATCATAACATACCTGTATATTTATTCCACGACAAGGCATATTTGAAGGGGTCATTGCCCCTCTAGGAAAAGTCCAAACAATTAATTGAATGAACATACATTCATGTTTGCTAAATATATGTACTCAGATAGATGCTTAGTTATGTTTTGGTAAACGAAATCTCTGAGATATGTTCAGTGGCCCGTCACAATCAGTACTCAGTTAATTAATCGGTTATGTAAAGTGTAGCGGTGACACTGTCACTCCTAGAAAACACATTTTGACTCCTTTTTACCTAGACTTTTGATTTTCCTTCTTGCTTGATCTTCCAAGATCCTTAGTGTGAATTAATGTCCCTACCATTCAACAATCGATTGACCCCTTTCAATCATGTAGGAGAGCAAAAGCAACATGGCAGTACGCAAAGAAGGCCTATTAAGTTAGGTAATTAAATTCTTTTTTTTTGAAGGGCAGTACCGTAGGGGAGAACCCCTACGGTGTAGATTTTCTGTTTTCTATTGATAAACCATCATCCGGGCTGTCACTAAAACAGTGACCCCCTATACAAAGTTTTACAAGTTCATGGAGGTAATTAAATTCTAGGGTTAACCCTTGGCAAGTTCAATAGTGCCAACTTGGTACTAAACTATCAATGATGTAGCTTAAGATAATCCAAGTTGTTCATGCACAGTGATGTGAAGGACGTCGTGTAGGTTATTGTATTGTAAAGTAATTATAATTGTCTTCGTAAGGCTGACGTAGCGAATCTAGCTCGATGGTTTATTCTACAATTAATTAATGCGTCGATAATCAACTCGCGGGTCCTGTAGTCTCCACTTGAGATCCGACTCCTGACAATTTCTTCAAAATCTATTTTCGGTTTTGTTAAGAATAATGTTAATTCCTCGTAATAAAAGTTAATCATTATTTTCAAATGAATAATGAGATGCCTACTGATCAAGCAATAATGTACTTTCCAAATTCAGTAAGAGGCCAATAATTACAAACTATTTTCTGACCACCAACAGAATCCAGTAGTTTTTTTTTTACTTGAGTCCATTAATTTTTTATGTACTGATTAGCTAATGGTTATTGAAATGACACAACAATGCCATGTCCCATGTGTACGTAAGATAGAAAAAAATCACTAGCCAAAACTAGCTTTCCCCAACCTATGAACTAAAATAAATAGAACTACATGTGACAGTGTGGCACCAACCTGTTTATTCCCAAGAGGCTGTCATGTATACTTCCAGTCTAGTCAGATGATGTTTCGCTTTCACCACATGTTAGCATATCCTTACCATGGCCGGATCAATGGAGCAGACTTTATCTAATATATTTACAGTGGTTGGAACTACATTCGGTGCATGCAATCAGTCTACCTATTAGAGTAAGTGGATGATAATCTAATGCACCAACCTATTCAAAAATATAGATATCGATCGATCAATATGCTCTTTAGAGGTCCGTGTCCGGCGATCATAAAACGGATCCTGCTGTTAAAAGTCGGAGATTAAGTCCTCAAAATGTGTATATTATATAAACTATACTACATGTCATCCAAAGGGGTATGTTGGACCCCATATAGTGCGATTGTCCACTAGCACCTTTGATGTACGTATACTAGTGCACTAGGTAAGTTCTGAAAAAAAAAACTTGAAAACTGGTCTCGACATAGAGACAATTTATGTAAACTATCGTGCCATAGAGATAATTTATGCATATACTGGTTGATAAATAAAAGAGTGAAACTATGAATAATAGCAAATGCAAATCTTGAGTGAATAGTATCTTACTGTTACATAAATATATTTTTAGTCAGATTTAGATATTTTTGCTTTAGGTCTGGGGTTGGATTTGAATAGGAAATTTGTGACTTAGTATATGCATGTCGGGTTGGGTGAATGTTGCTAAAAAAACAGAATTATTTTGTCAATAATCCTCAAAATGTGTGTATAAAGGGGTACGTTGGAGGCACATAGTGTGATTGTCTACTAGCATTATGTTTCCACTTACATGTTTTCGTTTTTGTTCTCCAAAATTACATGTCTATATTTCCTCTTGGTTTCCTTTATCCATGGAAAAGTCAAAAAATTCCACTCTGGTTTCATCCCTACATATAGCAGTGCCATAAATTTTGAATCAAAATTCGATCGACCACACTATAAAAAAAGTGAAGCTGTGAATAGTTTCAAATCAAATCTAGAGTGAACAGTCTGTACTACTCATGATCAGAGTTGTAATATCTTCTTTAATTGTGGTGCTGAATTTGAATTCAAAATTTTGTGGCATATGCATGTTGGATGAATATTGCTAAAAAGTCTGAATTATTTTTCAAAGTTTCAAAATGGTGAATGAAGAGCTTAGTATCAATACGCGACCGGTACATTGTATTTATCTCGCTATAATTTTGACATTTGTACATCTATATGCATGGTCCCCGTTTATGAAAACATATTCAGTTAAAGACGTCCATGATCTCTATTAAAAGTTTATATATTAGAGCACTTGTCCGGACACATCATTAATTTAAAAAGATGCTCACTGAAAATGAAACTAGTAAAGAGCTGTTTGTGCTGTCGAAACGTCGTCCTGTAGCCATAGGTCCTTTACACAGTTGGCAGCCATCATCTCGATGGGGAAGCCCCAGACGCAGACGACAGACGCAATTAGTTCAAACTAAAAGCAAACAGATTAGGCCCAAAAATAGAGTGTACTTGTGTCACCATCTTGACGCCACACTCAATCATTCTCCTACTCCCCGGTGGCACCACGCTGACGCGATCGATCGACGAACAGGAACAGGTTACTGTTGGAGAACAGGTTTTAGAATATACGAACAGGGTTTTGTGCAGTGAGTATCTTCTTATCACGTTGATACCTTTTTACATATGGATAAAAATTTCGAACACCAATGCAACTGCAGTAAGAAATAGCAGGAGATGTGAAACAGGCAACATTCATGTTACGATCAGAACGAGAAGATTCAGGTTATCAAACAAGGGGATCACAGAACCAGCCCAAAGCAGCGTCCGTAATCACAAAAATTCAGGTTGTCACCCAACACGGAACGAGAGTATTCAGTTTAACTTATTCATCAAAGAGATCACGCTGCTACACGGCAGCAACAAATGTTCTCACAAAAAGGAACACGACTACCATAGTTTCAGTACACGTGGCACAACTTGCACATGACCAAAGAAACGATGAAAGAGAGGCCACCAGGCGGGGGGGACTTGCAAATCAATCTTCCAAAGAGCTCACTGGCCACAACGGAGGCGGAGGACCAGGTGCAGGGTGGACCAGGGGCGGATCCGGGGGGTGCCATGGCACCCCAAAAATATGTAGATGTGTTAATCTAGTACTCCACTTAGTCTAATTTTCTATGTATTATATGTTTTCAAAAACTCATACATGATATTTATACAATTAATATTGAGTTTGGCACCCCCAACCATTTTCCCCTACACCCGCCACTGGGGTGGACTCCTTATGAATGTTATAATACACAGAGTGCGGCCATCCTCGAGCTGCTTACCGGCGAAGATCAGGCGTTGCTGGTCCGGGGATGCCTTCCTTGTCTTGGATCTTCGCCTTCACGTTGTCAATGCTGTCCGAAGACTCCACCTCCAGGGTGATTGCTTGCCAGTAAGAGTATTGACGAAAATCTGCATGCCACCACGGAGGCGAAACACCAGGTGCAAGGTGGACTCCTTCTCGATATGGTTTATGTATAGTGGAATAACATCAGTTGAGACTATGGTGGTCTACACACCCACTACACAAAAGATAATTTGTAGCTTAGTCCCTTTCATGAAAGAAGAAGAGAAAAGGTACCTTAGAAACATTACTACCATTTCAACTCTATAATTGAGTATAAACTGGATAATGACGAGCTCGTAGACATATCAATGCAACCTTAAGAAAATATCCTCGGCGCTGCCCACCAAGGGATAGCGCCAGAGCCTATTAGTGCCGAGTTGTAAAACCGGACGCTTCACTCGGAAAAAGAACATTACGAAGGTATTGAGTAGTATTACCCATGTTAATTTACCATTAGCTACCACCTGTATAAAAATTGTAAAAGGATTTTCTGCCGAACATGTGTACTTTAACTATAGCCTTGTGTACAGTGTCTTATTGTGATTTTCGCATAACTTCCAAAATTATACTCTCCATTTCCGAAATACATGACATTTACTTTTTGCAGAGTTCAGAGTGCCAACTTTGATCATTAATATCTACATGAATATATAAGGAAATAGCTATGCCATGAAATTATTTTTGATGACGAATTTGTAATTCTACAACTTTTACATAACAAATTTGAATATTTTATTAGTTCTTCCTATTTAGTTGGCGCTCGCAGCTTTCGAGGTCTAACTTTGAGCAACAACATATATGCATTATATATCAAGAAAACTATACCATTGAATTCACACTGGAATGAAAATTTAATGCTGTAACTTTTAAAACAAATGGCACATATTTATTGGTCAAATCAGTGGTGAAAATCAAAACACGAAAAACAAGCGCACCACTTGCATTGAGACGTAAGAAGTAGTAATTAGTTAGTAGTAAAAGAATAAAGAACTTTGATTGCATGCATTCTATGACCTGTTGTATTTTGTAAACGAGGTAGTATTTTTTTACGCACATGAGTTCTAACCAGTACATTGAGAATTTCGAAATTCAATTTTTATGGTTTAAAAATAGGTTATGTGTTTTTAAGCTCTAAAATTCCCTTGAATTGTGGTCACCTGGTAGTTTTTTTTTTTTGCTTGGTTATGTTTGTAGCTGGTAAACTTTTCTTTGTATTTCATGTTGGTTGTGGTTGTACCCCTGGCCTAACGAAAATAAAGCTACAAGTTTGACCTCACGTGTGTATGGTCAAGATGGATTTTTAAAATAATGGATGTATCCATGGAAAAGTACGTGTTTACATGATTTTACGAATTTGTCAAGCTCCGCAACTCCGGGCATCGGTAGGAAATGTGAGTGTACGTTGTGTGTAGTTCTATGCATCTCAGCATGGGTTGTGGTGTGTGTACATATGTTTATATGTCATCTTGTTGTTTATAGAACGGTATGATATTTTTTTCCTAAAGAAAAAAACTCGGCCTTTGCACCAGTTGATTCACACAGACATAGAAAACTACGATGGTATCACAGCAATGGCAACGAGGAGGAAGGATGGTGCTTGTACGCATCCGCTCACAGATTTCGTTTGGAGTGGGGTTAACCGAATGAAGCGTAACGGACATTTTGAGTGGAAAGCCACTAATTAAAGTTGTTTTGTTAGTTGGATTATCTAGCTAGCTAAGCTAAGCCGTATCTGATGACACGATCGATCGAATATAAATGGATCGACCTGATCGATCGATCCAGATTTACGCCTTTTTTTTCTCTCTCAAAGGTCGTCGTCGTGTGTATCGTGCTAACCGTCATCATGTCTGCCGATTAGTAGTAGTAACCCATTTCATATGCTTTAATCATTTAAAGGTTATTGTTCATCCATCCCTTGCCATTGCTCGGTGTTTTTCTTGTCTCTGCGGCACAAAAAAGAGAGTTTAAAATTGGTGCAAATTGAGAACATACATGTGGTTGGATAGTGAGGAGTGTGGCTATACCCTCAGCATATCAGAGTTAAATCTAGACTTGACACATATATGTCTCATAAAAGTGGAATATTCTTTCAATGGAATGTGATATTCCCGTCGACCGTAAGATGCTCGTGGCTTCGTCAATCTTAAAACCTGATATGCCGGCCCAGTATCTCGGGATGTGTTCATAGTGATAGGGTGTGCGTGCGTTTGTTCATCTTTGTGAATGTATGTGGCCATCTCCGTTGTTTAGCAAAAATATGGTGCAAAGTAACTATTCCTTACTAATCATGATACCTCTCCTCTCGCATGCAGGATATATATGGTGGCGCTGGTAATAGATGGAAGTTCATTCCATTTGGCAGACCTTCACTACGGGAAACCGTCTAAACGCCGACGGCGGCCCGCCGTCGGCGTAGTAATGATCGCCGTCGGTGTATCGGCGTCGGCGTAGGACGCTGTCGGCGTATGCAAAATGCCGTCGGCGTATCCGTCGCCGTCGGCGACGCCTCAGTGGGTGTGAGGACCCCGGATTAATTATCCGAGATACTCGTTATGCTTACTGCAACAATCCCATGATCAGTGTGTTGTTGCACATAACTAGAGTTGGTATCACAGAACACCCACAAATACCGGATAAATGTACTTACGTGATTGAAGTCATAAGCTTCAACAGGAACTTGCAGCGGAAATCACCAAACAACGTGGAGCCCAAGTCATTTGCCTTAACCCTACAGGCAGCTGACTGGGAAGCGCCCTAGTTCGCAAAGACGCCAGTGAACTCCTCTTCTTCGAACTGCTCCTCCTTAAAATCTGGCTAAGACAATAGCCAGGGACGAAACCAATATGAGTACATTTGATTGTACTCGCAAACTACCCCAACTTGAGCATGCACTAGTTTTGATAATCTTTCATAAAACCTTTATTTTTAGAAAAACATCTCTATACCTTTATTGAAAAAGGGAAGAGTAGATTTTTAATCTTGTTGAAGGTAAAACATTTTGGAAAGTCGTTTTCTCGCTATCTTTGTTGAAAAAGGTAAGAAGTCTTTTTAAACATTTTTCTCGGAAATAAACCTTTGTTTAAAAAGGCAAGAAATCTCTTTTAAAACTTTTCCTCGAAGATCACCATCTTGTCCCTCTCTCCAAAACTTCTCCTTTTCCGAACATAGCCCCTTCAGGGTCACTCATTTTCCAGCAACCTCATACCAACTCATTGGTACAGTGGCATAAAACAATCTCCACCTCATTTTTTTCTTTCAAACTCAAAACTTTGTAAAACTTGCACATGGTCTTGGGACAGCCTCCCAACTGCCCATATCCGAGGACTCGGCTATTCGAATAGTTTTACCCTCTGCAGAGGTAGTACGCTTTTCCCACACCCATCCGGTCACTCATCGTGTCAGCCACGTCCCGCCATACCAGAGGTATGCGAAGTTGAGTTCCCGGCCATAGCCTGTCCTTTGCTCATGCTAGTATAGGACCCTGCCGCTACGACACTTTCCACCGACACTCAAATCCTCAGAAACTAAGTGTGGGGACTCGTAGTTCTGCCCGGCGGACCCAAGGGAGCCCTTCAATCCTCTTCCTCCGACATGTTCATACCGGCTTCCGGTAGACTTCAATGAAGAGGACCCAGGTCAGGGGGTAGGTCCTCAGACCATCCCCTCATGGAACGAGGTCATCCTCGTTATTGAGGTATCCAGTACTAACACGAGCAAATTATATGACTACGCCCTTGCCCATATGTGGGTAAATGTGGTCGCACAGGTTATCGGCTGGTAGTCATGGTACAAAGACACAATGTGCATTTTCCATAAACATCACCACACTTCACTTCTCCACTTCCATACCGACATCCCGGTATACCATAATTCATCCAGGGATTTTCAAAGGAGTTTTGAATAAACAATGTTTTTCCCATCCTATAATTTTATATAAACAACTGATATCTCTACATAGAGTGACAAAATAGTTTTTCATAAACTTTTTGAAAAGGTTTTCACGATCATTTCCAATTTTCTTAGCAAAATACCTTTAACCAAAACTTGGGTGGTTCGTAATCCCACCAAAAAGATCTTTCACAGAAGGTTTTGGAGTAAACAAATTCCTTTCGAAATCATTGTATACCACTGACACCTCTATATCGGGTGTCTTAATAAAATACTTGTAATTTGAAAAAGGGTTTTCAGAATCATAGCTTTCGTGGCAAACACCACATAATTCATTTATGCTACTTATAGTAAAACAGGTAAATCAAACTAGAGGTATATAGATGCAAGCTCAGTGAAGTAGCTTGCCTGGCTTCAGCATAACGTCCTTGGTCTTCTTCTTACTGATTAAAGAAATAAACTCCCATCCTTCTTCAATAGTTCCTCTCCAGAGATCACTCCGGTATCGGTATTATCTAGCGTCGCAAACAGGGAAACATAACACTTAATACACCAAACGAAACCACAAGTGTTGCACAGACAAATAACATCCACAAGCATCAAACTAATTGTTTAAGAAACAGACTAGGGTCTACGCTTACAAGGGTCTCTTACAAACCAATGGTCTAACACCTCTACACAAGCTAGGGCCAAGCAATAGGCCGTAAGGGATGACATGCTACGATATCAGTAGCTAAGAAAAGCTACTGATGTTCAACACAAATTTTGAAATTCATGCACACAAATGATTTTATTTGCAAACAATTTCTGAAAGTTAGGAAATCCTAGGAAATACCCACACTAGGGATATTATTCCCTAATGAAAACCAGTAACACTAACTTCTTCCTAGCATGTGATCAAACTAGTAGCAATATGGCATGCTACTGATGATCTAGCAATGCTAACTAAAATATTGTCACACTAAGGAACTTCTACTAAAACAAGTCCTATTAACTAGGAAAATCTATGAAAATACTACCCTAGTACTATTAGCTCTAGATGACTAAATGCAATACTAAACTTTTTCCAAAGTGCTAAGATACCGAGCTAACACACTCCTAGTAATTAGTATCACACTTATACATGCTAGAAAACACAAAAGAGATACTAGCACACCCTATATAGCTAAATAAAACTATAAACATTCATTGGTAGAAAGCATACCACCTAGTTATTTACACCTAAAATAAACCATAGCTCTAAAAATCACACCAAGCTAGGATTAGGTACTCCTAATCATACAGAAGCTCACACAAGTGGATTCACACCAAAAATCATCACCAAATAATTTACAAAAAACCCTAAATGGCTCTCTGGTCATTTACCAAAGTGGATGCCATTTTATTTAGGAAGCTCATTTGCATGAGGGGCAAATTTCTACTGCTAGGTATCACTCGGACCTTTCCAAAACAGTTGAGTTTGCATCAATAGCTATCATAGAAAAATAGCTATTGAGTTTTTGGTAAAAAGTAGTAGTTCTGGCTCACATTTAATTTCTCCAAAACTACTCATCCAAAAGTGTTTCTACCACTTGGATCTGGCTGGGAAAATGCTAAGGTACCTCCCTGATTTTTGGTTTGGTCAACAAAGCACTTAAACTATTTTGAAACTATTTAAACTAAAGGTCCAGAAACAGTTCTAGAAGTAAAAGGATAAGCAACCTGAAAAAAAAAAAGAACGGGCTGGATCTGCTGGATTTGGGCCGTGCCGTGCGGGAAGAAACTCAGCTCGCGGCCCACGAGCTTGAACGAAGCGGTACGGGCCGCTTCCTTCTTCCTCGACACGAGCAGGGCGCGGACGCGGCGCTGCCGGAGCACGGCGATGCTGGCTACGGCGGCTCCGACGACCTGAGAAGAAATGGGGATGTCCATGAGAAGAACACGGCAAGGGGAGCACGTGTGCACGAAAATGGCGGAGAAAGGTGGCCTGTTCCCACCGCGAGCTTGCTCGCACGTCCGCGGCCGGAGGAGAAGAGGATCGGGACGGCGACGGCGATCCCGGGCTTCCCTCTTCGATTCCTCGCGCAGAGAGGGGGAGTAGGGCACGGCGAAGATGCTGGTGGTCAGGGATTTGGAGGGGGAGCTCTCTATCGCCGGCGAGGCGCGTCGGCGACTTCGGCCATGGTTCGGGTTCAATGGAAGAAAAGTGAGAGAGGAAGTGAGGGGAGGAAATGAGTGAGGGGGTGAGGGAGCAGAGGGGTGCGCGGCTTCTTATCATCTCCTCCTCAGCAAGGAGGAACGGGGCCACGGCGTTGACGAAGAGGAGAGCACGGCATCGACGGGTGCGCAACACGGCGTCCGTGCCGTGCCGCGTTGCTGCAGCAGGGGAGAAGTGACAAGGGAGAGCAGAGGAGGCAGCGTGCGATGCTTCAACGTCTCCTCCAGGGCGTGGCGTGCGTTAGGCGAGAGCCACGGGTGAGCACGGCGAGCGGCGACCACGGCATCGCCGGCGTGGGAAGCACGGCGTCGTGCCGGGCACAGAGGTCAACGGAGTTTTTGCAAAACGCCCCCTAAACTCTTTTTTTCCTCTCACGGATAGGTCCTCGGCTAAATTCCTTTATTTCCTTTTTGAAATCAGTAGGGCTTCCAGAATTTATTTGAGGGGTTTAAACACTTTACAAAAATTAGAGAAAATTCATGTAGCCTCCCCTATATATGAGGAAGCTCCACAAAAATTGGTTTTACAAAATAAAATGTTTTGCTCCATTTTTGTTCATAGGATTTAAATAAACCATTTTTGGAAATTAATAATTTGAGACTCCTTTAATATTTAAAACCAGTGGTAAAATAGTTTGTAGAACCTTTGGAGCTTTCTTGACAAATATGATATCTTCAAATAAGTTTTATTTTCATAGAGAAAACATTTGTTTTGAGGCAATAGAGAAAATGGGAGGGAAAGTATTTATGAAGATCATTTTTAACTCATGACCTTCATTTCCTTTTTGATAAAAGAGTGAAGGGTTTTGTTTTGAATCAACAAGTAGGTTTGCTTGAGGAGAGAGGGATATGAAATGGAGAGAATTATCATTTCATCTCCTTCTCGAGAAATGAAGATAGAATTGTTTTCACAGAATGGAGGAATAGATAGAGAGGGAGTTTTATTGAGATCATCTCCCTAAATTTTAGGAGTTTCACTTGGGTGCATAATTTTAGAGGGTTTGCTCCTCTTCAAGTTGCACTCCAAATTTGGTTGCCAAGGGTGTCCTAATTTAGTAATAACACCACTGAGGAATTATCCTCACCAGGAAAATCACACACCACAGCAATAACACAACAATAGTATCAGCACAACAATATCAACAACACAACAATATCCACATCTCAAACAAGACCACACACTTCAAACCACAAGAATAAATCACACACCTTTTTCCATAACTAACAATGCTACTTTGTAAAAATGGTCACACTCAATTATGACAAGATGTTGTTTAAGGGATAAACCACTCATAACTTAATAGTTTTCAAAATGGTTTGATCAGGAGAAATATGTGAGGTAATATATTCCCCACTAGTATTTCTTTTAAAACTGAGTTGAAACATAGGAGTTTTAAAAATAGGAATTTGGAATTGTCAAGGTGGAAGAAAGGATAGGAGATCACAGATAGCTCTCCATACTTTATAAGCATGAAATTTTTGGGAAATACTTTTACTGTCTCAATTCAAAGGATATTTTATTTGTTGCTAAAACCAAATCATTGTGGAAATAAACTTTTGGCCAACATAAGAATGGAAAAGATATATGGAATATATTCTTGTCATAACATGGTCACCAGTGTTGTAAATATATTTTTACTTAGGTTGATTTCTTGAGTTGACATTTACTAGTCAACCAATCACAACCAACAAGTTACACAAGGTCAACAGAACAAGATAAGGGAAAACACAATCATTTGTGAAGCAATTCAAAAAGTTTTTGTTGGTTCTGAATTTTGGGTCGTGTTTACCCGTGTTATAAATTTGGGATGTTACAGTGGGTCCCACAAAATGGACGTCGAATGTCTCCGTCTGCTCCACCTATACGCCGACGGCAGTGCCGTCGGCCTAGGAGTCCACGTGTGCTGATTTGGTGCGTCTGGGAGGAGCCTGACGCGGACGGCATAGGTATGACCATATGGTCCTCCAGCGTCGACGTGGCGCCATCCAGTGCGTCCCACAGCATCCTACGCCAACGGCAAGCCTTGACCATATTTTCAGTTTCTAGAACTTTTTGCTGCTGGTTTCTGGCGCATTTTAAATACAATTAAAATTGCACAAATTATAAAACATCACAGAAACATCAAATAAAACATCACATACATATCCAAATGACACAAACATGATTCAAATTCATCCAAGCATTCATACAAACTCCAAACAAGTTTGAATTCACACACGCTACACCCGAACACATCCTACACCTCCCGAGAGCCCGAGGCCGATGATTCCTTGCCTTGGCTCATCTTGGTCAATCACCTGCGTTGAGAAAGGATAAACTTTTAAGTATGTTGAAAAATGTAGTAAATAAGAATAAAGACGTAATGCAATTAAAAAGAAGCATGTTGAAAGACTAAGCATGTTGAAAAGTAAATAGTACGCAAAAGGACATAAAAGACCCTCACCCCTAATCATCACTCTCATAGTTAAGTCCTGGGTTCTCATCATCACTATCAACATCACTATCACGAGTGTTGTATATTGGAACCTCCTCGCACGATGGAGGCTCATCATCGTCATCACTATCACTCTGTAACTTGTTGAGCATATCTATATCCTTTAGATTCACCACTACATCACCACCTGTTTGTGCATTGTCCTCGCGGTCCTCAAGACCTTGTATGCCAAAGTCCCCAAAGGTTTGTTCCTCTTGATAGAAAATCTCCTCGTATGTTTTAGGGTCAATGTTGTTGTAATCGTCTTCGGAGGGCATGGGTAGCTTACCACGTGGCGATACATGGAACACGACTTCCCAACCAATGAGTCCCTCTTTCTTGCATGGGTAGGGTAAATAATAAACTTGAAAGGCTTGGTGAGCCACAACAAAGACATCGGATCCATGGTAGGTGGTTGAAGGCTTAACTTCAACTAACCCAATGGAAAGGGTACTTTTGGTTCCATGCTCAGGGTCGAACCAGTGGCATTTGAACACAACAAGCTTGAGTGATATGTTCGTGTTATTGAACGTCAGCTCATATACGTTTTGTAACCTTCCGTAGTAATCATAATTACTGGCTCCTTTGGTGAAGACCCCGGTATTTATAGTCTTTGCATTAGGCCGACTGTTCTGGTGATGCTCTGTATGGAAGCGGTACCCATTCACATCATACTTCTCATACTTCTCGACTCTACGGTTACAACCTTGGGAGACACATCTCAACTCATCTGACATCACAACGTTGGCATCAGCTCCCTACAAGTACAAATTGTTTTGTGCATTAGTAAGAGGGATGAGACACGAATTGCAAGGTAGAAGGGACAAGTTTGAAATTACCTTTTCCCTGAACCAAACCGTGAATTTTTTCTTTCCGGGGGCAGGCTCTTTCAAAAGAGTGTCCAACGCGGCTTCATTGGGTCCATCTGATGTTCCCGACCACATTTCATCCGTGAATTGACTAAAAGGAGAAAATACGTATTAGAACGAAATCATGTTAGTAGTTGCAAAGTAATTTGTTCCCCATTTTACCTAAGGAAACTGGCCTCTTCTCCCTGCTCGTCGTGGGTCACTTCCTTCATGTTCATACGCACATAGAGCATTATGCACTCCAGCTCATCATTGGTCAAGTTATACCTTGTTGGGCCACCGCTCTTGCCACCGGGACACTGGAAGAGGACGAGCTTGGGGTCTCATCAAGAAGTTTGTCTTTGATGCACGATCATATGTCAACGTCCCGTGGTGCCAAGAGTGGTTCAGATCATCCACAATTGGCTGCATATACACACTTAAATTCTTCCCCGGATATTCAGGACCTGGAATGATCAGCGAGAGGAATATGGTCTTTCTTTGCATTAGGGCTCCAGGAGGGAGATTGAGCGGAATAACAAACACGGGCCAGCAGCTATACGAGGTAGTCGACAAACCATATGGATTGAATCCATCGGTTGCTATCGCGATTCTCACGTTTCGAGCATCTGCTGCCTCATCGGGTGGTTCGCATCAAAGTTCTTCCATGCCGTACCATCAGATGGATGTCCCATCAATTCCCGGTCGTGCTCATCCTTGTATCTCTTCCCCGTTTTGTGCCATTGCATATGTGTGGCAGACTCTTTGTTCATGTAAAGCCGCTTGATTCTTTGTATGAATGGGAGGTAACGAAGAATCTTAACGGCGACATTTGACTGTGTCTTCGTACCATTGGCTCCTTTTACCACATGATACCTAGAGGCCTTACACAAGATACAGTACTTGTCATTGGCAAACTGTTTCCAAAACAAAAGGCATCCTTTTGGACAACAATCTATCTTCTGATAATCCATGCTGAGATCTCGCAGGATTTTCTTCGTTTCATACATGCTTTGAGGCAGACAATGCCCTTCAGGCAACATGTTACCAGTTGTTTGCAGATGCGCTTCAAACCATGAACGGGTGCTGCCATACTGGAGCTTGTTGGCTAGTGCTTGCGAGATGGCATTGAGCTGAGAAACTTTTGCACCCTCGTACAGAGGCCTCTGAGACGAGGCCATCATATCAAAGAAGGCCTTCGCGGTTGGCTCTGGGTCCTCTGGTTGACGCGGTTCCTCCGGTTCTGGAGGTTCCTCCGGTTCCTCCTGTGATGGTGGCGAATCTGGCATGTCGCCAGCACGGAGATCATCTAGCCAGTTTCTAATCCCATCATCTTCATTGCCATTGATCCACTGCCACATCACCCTGCCACTCTCGCGCTCGTACTCATCAAAGTTGACTGTCGTCACGAAGTTCGGCATATACCCACGAGAGAAGAGGTGTTTAATCATATCATCCTTTCCCTGACGTGTACGAAACTTGCAACGAGGGCAAGGGCACTGTCCACGAGCGCCTGACTCTGAACCCTTACGCGCTAACTCCTTCACTAACAAATGCGTCTTCCATACCCACTCATCTGTTTTGTCAACCAAACTAGTTCGGCCACTGTACATCCACCCATTATCTGCCATCCTCTGCTGCTTTACTGTGAGCCAAATAATAATAACATGAAATTAAATGCATCATATTTTTATTTTCTTGCATGCAATGTCACCATTTTATTACGGCCAAATTTTATCTTTTACAACATGCAAGGGTTCACATACACTTCTAATAGGTAGGGGCCTATCCCGCCTAAGTACGTGTAGATCGAGTCGTGTCCCATGTTCTACCCCGACCCGAGACGGAATTTCGGCAGCACCTCCCCGCTGTTCTTCAGAATACACGTCTCGAGCTTGTTAAGCCGAGAGGGTGTGCATCCGAAGAACAACAGGGAGGTGCTGCCGAAATTCTGTCTTAGGAAGGGGTAGAACGTGGAACACGACCTGATCTACACGTACTCGGACTGTCCAACAGGACAACCCGGAAGTGTTACGGTTATAAATATGCAAAGATGGACAATCCTGCATATTTATAAATTTGTAACCCTTCCGGATGGGATCTGACTCGGGTTACGCGACTGACTTGGTGATCTATACCAAAATAAACCTATGCAGCAAGAGGGGCGAAAGATTTATACCCTCGAAGCGTGATCGGTGGCCGGAGAAGGTCGAGGACGTGCTCCGGAAGAGGGCGACAAAACAAAGGGCACCGAGGCGGCCCCTCCTCAGCTGGAGAAGCCACGACGACTCGCGGGACCGACGGTGCTGGCTGGCGGGAAGCTACGTCATCTAAAAAGTACAAACAATCGAAATATATAAGCAAATATCCCTCCATTTTACCTAATAATTAAACATAAAACAGAATAAACCATAGAACGATGTAACCATATTAGCTAAACATAACACATATAGACAAGTAGCACAATAATACATAGGTAGCATGCATGATAAGTCTAGCAGTACAACAGGTAGCAAGATAAGTCTAGTAGTACGACAGGTAGGATGATAGACATCCTAAACTCGACTCGCGCCGGTGTCAGTGACGTCATCCAAGCGGTCCCAACAAGAGGACAGGCTGCTGCTAGAGTCCTCGCCCTGCTGCTGTGTGCCGGAGGGGCCGGCCTCGCCCTACTGCTGCGTGCCAGAGGGGCCGGCCTCGCCCTGCCTGCGCTGCTGCCGGCTCTCGCTGAAGATCTGGTACTGGACCGCCATCACCTGGGGATCAAGGAGGAGATCCTTGACCAAGGGGTCATTTCACCAATCATGATAAGAAGGACAAGGATGTCCCGGGATTTCAGCGTAGTAAGAACTGCTGAGAATATTCGATAGCCACATCATTGCTCACGTCTCATCATTCCTGAGTAACAAGACACTCGGAGAACGGAGAGTAACAAAGTGTAGGAGCATCACTTCATCAAGGGGATCATGATACTCAATACGATACCCTGATATCAAAGAGGGTGACACTCTAAGGTGGAGCAGAACAAGAGCTAAACAAGGCCCTCATTCTGCGGATTACAATACCTTGACCTGGTCCGTGAAATGGACAAGGCACTGGAGTTTGTTTCTCCTAACATCCCAAAGTGGAATGTCTTGACGGACCACAAGAGTGAAATGCATCGGAACATACCAACGCACGATAAAACTTTATTGTTAACAGACAGACCAAGGTTGGAAAGCGGATCAGAGTATGAAACATGCTCAGGAGAATCCTAAGATGTGGAAGATGCACCGGTTATTACTCAATTGTGATAACCATGCCCAAAAAGGAGAGATGCAGCAGAGTCATGAACATAGATGGGAGACTCGCTAGGGAATCTTGGTCGTAACCCCAATGGTTCCAAGACAGAATCTCCAGCTATGGTAGAGTTAGAGTTACATAGCCAGCTGAGGTGTGGTAATTGGTCAACCATTTAAATCCGAGTTAATGTTCAACCATTTACCAAAAACAAGGACTTGGGTAAAAGGGCAGCTTCATGTACCGGGATTCACAATTAGCATGAGGATCACATGGGTCACAACCCACATAATTCAACACACCAGAATCAAAGTACAATCCGGGACCTTCGGTTCAAGACCTTGGTTTAAGAGGCGAGATAAAAGAGTAACCACTTAGATTTGAAACATCCAAGCAATAAAGAAGGGATTTGTTTCTAGCACCGGACTGTCTCGTATTCCGAAGAAGGAAACGAATTCACATGGATCTTAAAGGGAGGAACCCAACCACGAGATCCTAAAGTTTTGATGTGACAGACGAGCAGTAAAACTTTTTAATCAAATCGAGGTAAGATAACTCAGAGATAGAGCGATACCAGGTAAGGAGTAAAAAGAATCCTAAGAAGGTTTTCACAACTCATTTTTAGGTTAAAAATATTTTCATAAACACTAGACTCAACGTCGACCAGTAAAAGGGTTTCCTACAGGCAGTACTGCTCTGATACCAACTTGTGGCGCCCTGACCCGACTGCTATACAGTGATACTGTGTCCCCGGTTATCCGATACCACTGGACACACTATCAAAGCATAATAGAGAGATCAAGACTGTGGAACAACTGGCACATCACAGACTCTACGACACAAATCATTATAGTTCAACTCTTATAATAGAGAAAGATAGCAAATGACAACCAGAGGTCACAGACCCAACACTACAACATGCGGAAGCGAAGTGTGTTGTTCTAAACAACAAGAACCAAATTATGGCCTAAGAGGCCTGCAAATAAACATCCAGCGCCAGCTGTTCCGGGATGTCCCAAGCTGCCACCTGGGAACCCCAGACTACTCGTCGACGTCCACAAAGAACCCACCTTCGAGGTCGGTGAAGTCCGCCTCTGAAACAAAACAAACGACGTTGAGTTCGACGAACTCGCAAGATTATATATAGAGCTTTAGCTCGATGAGGCTTTCAAAGTTATATGGCTGTTTTTGCATAAAGCTGATTTTATTTATGAAAACATAACTCAAAGGCATCGACTATTCAGAGTATTTTGAAAAGGGGGTAAGAAGTAACTCTTTTGTTTCATCACCTTTCTCATCATCAACCATCATCAACCATAGTACCTGTTCATCAAAGGCACCTCCCCGAATCACCCTCGAGGAAGTCAACCTTGCATTTCTTGAGTGGTACCTCTAGTACCCAGTTTTTAATCATTCCGTTCAAGTTATTCTATGATCTTACCTTCACTTCCCAAGTTCTTCCATAACCGCGGACACGGCTTTTCGAAAAGATTTACCCTGCAGGGGTGTACAAATGTTTGCCACACGTACCGTCCGGCCCATTGCCTGATCATTAGCTCTCTTCCATGGAAAGCCGGCTGGGTGGGAGCGGTGTCGACTTCTCCCTCGTTAAGGACTTTCCAGGATCATCAGTGGCGGCAGGGCTGCCAGTGCCTGCAACACCCGCCCCACGGCCACTTATTTTCCTAATGCCACCATCCTCATCCCAGTTCATACCACCATCATCACGCACGCGCAAATGGAAGCCTGAACTAGAGGACCCTGGCTAGCCCCGCCCGAATTATTTAGTCTATGAGGGTTCCTGCACTGCGAATGCATAGGCCTCACGCATGGTTGCACGCTCAGTCTTGGTTCAAGAGGTAAAGAACTCGCACTTAGGCGGCGAGAACGAGACAACCCACCACATTCCCCGTGGCCTCTCATCCCCGCCTTTACGCAATTTATTAACCGTCACCACCATTTTCCATCACATCCGTCCATTCCATCAACTGTCCCAACCTTGAAACATCCACCGGCCATCTAAGCATTTAAACTAAGCATGGCTAAGCATATACATAGCAAGTATAATTATCCCGGGCCAACACTTCAATCCTATGGATATTAGGAAGGATACAGGTAATGGCAACAGATTTCTAATGCAACTAGTAGGATACTCTAATCCAAGCAAAAGACATTTGGAACCGAATGCAATATTATAGTGGGGAAAATAATTGCGGAAATATAGGAGGAGACATGCTCAGAGGGGGATTACGCTTGCCTTGTTAAGCGGGCTGGTAATACGGTTCGTCAGGGTATTGCGGTGGCACCCCGACTGATTGATCTATCGATGCATAAAAACACCGAAAGGACAACAATCAATAATCACTCATGCATAACAAATGCAATGCACCACCACATGATGGCATGACATTTTAAATGCACTGGAATTAACTAACAAGTTAAATAGGGTGCATGGAAATATTTCTATTAACTAAAACAATTAACCCCATAATTATCTTAGTGTTTCTCCCTAACTTCTAGAAAGTGCAGTACATTAAGTGTGCTCAAATATGCATGCAGATGATGTTATGGGTTAGTTCATAATATCCTGAGCATTTTGAGGTATTAACACATTTTTCTGATAAATCAATATTAAGTTATTAAATTTATAAAATCCATTTTAAATCTGCCCTTTTTCTAAAGTGCAAGAAAAAGTTAATCCTAGTATTTAGTTCATCATGGAAATGATGTTAGAATGTGAAGTTTATTCCACTGATCATTTTGATATCTTATTTGCAATTTTTGGATCAATATTTAATAAGCTATGAATTTTCTAAAATCCTTTTCTTTTCTGCCATTTTTTGTTATTTCAATAAAACAGCAACTAAATGAATTTTGTTGGATTTGTGAGGTATACCAATAGACAGGCTTTAATTCACTGAACATTTTGGTATATTACACGTAATTTTTGGAGCAGTATTTAAAAAGATATTGGAATTACAAACTTCATCAAATTTCTGTCAGTTTTAAATATTTACAGAAAAACACGGTGAAACGTTTTTCACCGAGGGGTTGGATACCCACAGTCGCTGACCAGTGGGGCCCGAGGCCGCACTGGCACTGACTGGGCTGGGTGCGGTTGCGCTGGTCGCCACGGTCACTGACCGGTGGGGCCCGCTTGTCAGTGTGTGAAAATAAAATGAAAAAGGGGCAGCGCGCTGCGTCTGCGGGGAGTCGAACTCGCGACGCGCGCTGGCTGGATCGTGGCCGTTGCCACTGGGCTGGAGGCGTGCTGGTGTTAGGATACGTGCGTGCATCCTTTTGAGGTGAGGGCTGTGCACGGCGACGACGCGCACGGCCGCGGTGATCACCGGCGACGACGCGCACGGGATCGACGACTGCGCACGCGCTCGACCCGATTTCTACTCGCGTTGGACGCGTACGAGTGTGGGCTACTCTCTGGCGGAGACAGCGACCAAATGGTCATCGGAGATGGCGACGGCGATGAGCTGAGGCGGCGGCGAGCTACGGCCTACGGTGGAGCTACGTCTACGCGACGAACTAGAGCGCTAAGAGGGAAACAAAGGTGTCACGGAGGACGGCGTGCTCACCCTCAACGCGTGGGTGCTCGCGGCGTGGATGGAGAAGGTCGAAGGAGGTCGCGCGCATGGTCGGAGTCCGGCGGCCGGAGAGGAAGAAGATGGCGTCGATCTCCGCAACGACGGTGCCCCGGCTCGATTCCGTGCACGAAGAGGAGGAGGAAGACGAGGCGGAGGCGGTGGCGTGCTTGGATTTGCTCGGGGAGCTCTCAAACGCCGGCGACGTGCGACGGCGCGCTCGGCTCGGCCACGGCCATGGTGGAAGAAAATGGGGAGGAAGAGCTAGGGCGGAAGGGCGTGTCGAGCAGAGGAGCACGGGGGGCCTTCTTATCTCCTTCGCAGAGGAGCGGAGAGCAGGGGGGTCCGGGCGGTGTCGTGGGAGCGAGGAGGGGGCCCGGGCGTCGCGCTATCGACCATGGCGCGCGCGGCGGGCTCGGGGAGGTGAGAGACGATGGAAATTTCTGAAAACCCCCTGGCATATTTTCCTATTTACAACTAAGTCCTTTTCAGCTCTGGATTAAAATAAACAGCACTGTATTTGAATTATTTGGGACACTTAAACATTTTAGAAAAATATGAAATTAATCATGTGGTCTCCCCATATTAGGTAGAAGCTCCACAAAAATTGGTTTCTCAAAATAAAATGTTTTGAACAACTTTTATTCATTGGGTTTGAATATGGCATTTTTCTTAAATACAATTTATAATACTTTAGAATTTTTAAAGCAAGTTCAAAATATTATTTCTGAGCTCTTGAAACTTCCTTGACAAACATAAGAAGTAGAAGTAGTTATATTCGCAAGTTTGAATGCTTTCATTGCTTTGTAGAATTGTTTGAGCGAGTTTGGCAATCTAGTTTTCCAATGTTGCCAAACCAAGTTATTGTGTGGTTTAGCAATTTTAAAAAGGATGCAATGATGCATGCATGCCATGATGCAAATGAGGACACAAAAGTGAAAATTTTATCCGGGTTTTTATGTTTTCAAATTCCGGGCTGCTACAATCTTCCTGTGATCCACTGTGATCTGAGCTGCCCAAGTCGGGATCTTCGTGTGTCTCCAATGAACACCATGAAACCGTCGCTCCGGCTCCGACATGATACTTAGTTAAGCAAAAGCATTTGATACACGAGTTAGTCAAGGAAGCATAGATAAAAGCATTTGACAACATCGATTTCTTACCCTCGAAGCGTGATCGACGGCGAAGATCTTCCGCCGACACCCTCCGTCGACAATCCCCACTCTCACGCTCCACACATACTCCTGCATGAGAAACAAAATAAAGACTGTTAATTGCTACACCAAAATCATTGTAACTATTTGACATATTAAGTTTTAGCAGTATCTTTGGTTAATCAAATTGCCTTCATTCTTTTTTATTATTATTGCCTTATTTAAGTATCATTTCAATCTACCTAAATGACGCTTTCCTAAACATAATCAAATTGCCCGAGGCTGGAATCGACAACAAATGATACCACAACAACGAGCTTAATTTTTTACCATTTTCAGAAACATGTAGAATTAGATTGATTTTGTCAACAAAATACATTTCTAACATCATAATCAATTATACAATTACAAAGGGACACGAGTATAAAATGACTACAAAGAACAAGAAAACTACATGTAAAATAGTGCTACATTTTGACTTAGATTCCTACAAAGAATTTCTAATTCATCTACATTTTGAATAAACCTAATTCATCTACAGACTAATTCATCTACATTTTGAATAAACGCATCTTCGCCGTGGAGGGATCGGCAGAGGGCGGCGCCGGCGGCGCACCGTGGAGGGACTCGCCGTGGAGGGCTCGGCAGAGGGACTCACCGTGGAGGGCTCGGCAGAGGGGCGGCGCCGGCGGCGCACCGGGGCACCACGAGCGGCGCGGGGAGGAGTCGAGGAAGCAGGAGGGCCGGCGACGGAGCGGCAGGAGGCACCATGAGCGTCTCGGGGAGGAGGGTCGGCAACGGAGCGGCAGGAGGCACCACGAGCGGCGCGGGGAGGAGGGCCGGCGACGGAGCGGCAGGAGGCGACGGAGTTTGGCACGGCGCGAGAGATGTGCAGCGTGGCTGGGTGGATAAGGTGGAGATGGGCGGTGCGGGGCGGTAGGATATTTGTGGCTGGGTAAGGTGGACCTACGCCGACGGCAATGCCGTCGGCGTTCTCTTTTTCCTTTTTTAATATTATTTAATTTTAATATTGTAAATCATTAGAATTTATTACATTATAAATTTGTAGAGTTTTATTATAATTTATTTTATTATATCGTATGACCACACGCAAATTTTTAAGTGATTCCGACACTTTAGCTATCCGGTTTTATTGCGCCCGGAGTCCGGTAGGACCCGCATATCTACCCCCGAGCTTGGACATTTTACAGCACACAACACACTTGTATACATATGGTATGGCACAACCTTGGTTCCGGCGGGGTTCCGACGCTCCGGTGCCCCGCTTCGGCAAAACCCCGAATCCGCTGGAAAAAGCCAAACATTTTCGTGTACCCCCATAGACTGCGTCGAAAGGGGGTAGGCCAGTGGAGTTTTTTGCTTGGTTGTGTTAGGTTAGGCCATAGGAAGGTGAGAAACCAAAGTCTACCCCAAATCAACACAAGATTCCATCCGGTTCTCCCGAAACGGGAGTTTTCACCTCCAAGTGCAGAAACTAACTAGAGAGAAAGTGAAGCCGGTGAAGCCGGTCACACCCCGGAGTAGGATATTGCACATTTACAACACACAACACACTTGTATACATATGGCATGGAACAACCTAGGTTTTGGTGGGGTTCCGACGCTCTGATGCCCCGCTTCGGCGAAACCCCGAATCCGCTGGGAAAACCCTAACGTTTTCGTCTACCCCATAGACGTGCGTCGAAAGGGGGTAGGTCAGTGGACTTTTTTGCTTGGTTGTGTTTGGTTAGGCCATAGGAAGGTGAGAAACCAAAGTCTACCCCAAATCAACACAAGATTCCATCCGGTTCGCCCGAAACGGGAGTTTTCACCTCCAAGTGCAGAAACTCACATGAGAGAAAGTGAGGCCGGTATAGCCGATCACACCCCGGAGTAGGATATTGCACATTTACAACACACAACACACTTTTATACATATGGTATGGCACAACCTAGGTTTTGGTGGGGTTTCGACGCTCCGATGCCCCGCTTCGGCGAAACCCCGAATCCGCTGGGAAAACCCTAACGTTTTCGTCTACCCCCATAGACGTACATCGAAAGGGGGTAGGCCAGTGGACTTTTTTGGTTTGTTGTGTTAGGTTAGGCCATAGGAAGGTGAAAAACCAAAGTCTACCCCAAATCAACACAAGATTCCATCCGGTTCTCCCGAAACGGGAGTTTTCACCTCTAAGTGCAGAAAATCACTAGAGAGAAAGTGATGCCGGTGAAGCCGGTCACACCCCGGAGTAGGATATTGCACATTTACAACACACAACACACTTGTATACATATGGCATGGCACAACCTAGGTTTTGGTGCGGTTCCGACGCTCCGATGCCCCACTTCGGCGAAACCCCGAATCCGCTGGGAAAACCCTAACGTTTTCGTCTAGCCCCATAGACGTGCGTCGAAAGGGGGTAGGCCAGTGGAGTTTTCTGCTTGGTTGTGTTAGGTTAGGCCATAGGAAGGTGAGAAACCAAAGTCTACCCCAAATCAACACAAGATTCCATCCGGTTCGCCCTAAACGGGAGTTTTCACCTCCAAGTGCAGAAACTCACTAGAGAGAAAGTGAGGCCGGTGAAGCCGGTCACACCCCGGAGTAGGATATTGCACATTTACAACACACAACACACTTGTATACATATGGTATGGCACAACCTAGGTTTTGGTGGGGTTCCGACGCTTCGATGCCCCGCTTCGGCGAAACCCCGAATCCACTGGGAAAACCCTAACGTTTTCGTCTACCCCCATAGACGTGCGTCGAAAGGGGGTAGGGCAGTGGAGTTTTCTGCTTGGTTGTGTTAGGTTAGGCCATAGGAAGGTGAGAAACCAAAGTCTACCCCAAATCAACACAAGATTCCATCCGGTTCGCCCTAAACGGGAGTTTTCACCTCCAAGTGCAGAAACTCATTAGAGAGAAAGTGAAGCCGGTGAAGCCGGTCACACCCCGGAGTAGGATATTGCACATTTACAACACACAACACACTTGTATACATATGGCATGGCACAACCTAGGTTTTGGTGGGGTTCCGACGCTCCGATGCCCCGCTTCGGCGAAACCCCGAATCCGCTGGGAAAACCCTAACGTTTTCATCTACCCCCATAGACGTGCGTCGAAAGGGGGTAGGCCAGTGGAGTTTTCTGCTTGGTTGTGTTAGGTTAGGCCATAGAAAGGTGAGAAACCCTAAACCCTACACAAATAAATAAAAAAGGAACAGTATACAAGTACGCCGACGGTAATGCCGTCGGCGTATCAACGCAGTTACACGTCCATCCCCGATCCGTCACGGTGGGCGTGCGTACGCCGACGGCCTCCTGTACGCCGACGGCGGCCGTCGGGCCGCAGATGGCTACGCCGACGGCGGTTCGTACGCCGACGGCTTGTTGGTCGTATGCCCTAGCTCGTGCTGTACGCCGACGGCCCCGACATTTGGCCGTCGGCGTACAGGGAGGCCGTCGGCGTAGTGTGGCTTTCCCGTAGTGCTTGTACAGTAAGTTACACGACCACAGAACGTGTCGTCCCTGCTCTTTGACAGCACGAAACCACTCGCACACAGGTACGCGTGAGTGAGTAGTGACTGCGATCGAGGATGCGATCCGATCTTAAGATGATCCCCGACACTGGATGTCACTCTGTTTGACAACGTGGGTTGTGTAAAGCCATCTCGCTCCGAGATAGGTATGGAGACAGTGATGGAATTGCCATGTAGCATAGGTAGGTGTATATATAGTTTGCTGGATTCCAGAGAATTTAGCCCACATCAGGTGACAAAGTCAGGTCGGTTTCAAGTTTCAACACGAAGGACATCAGTGAATGCTGCTCACTGTGCTAGCTGCATGATAGTGATCGAGATACCTTGAGCAGCCGTACAAGATGAGGGTGATCACTGATCATCCAAACCATTTACCAGTTTCCTATCAATGAACATAGGGACAGCGGTACTTACATTTTTTCGACTAAAGGGACCTTGTCCCCAACTTCATTAACGAAGCATCGGACATTACAAGATTCGTTTTACAAACGTTAAAGAACTGAACTGCAGATCTCATCAGCCTAAACCAGACGCAGCTGGCAGCTAACAAGAAAGCAACCCTTATTTTGTGGCATCAAAAGTTCAGATGCGGCTCATAACAAAGGAAACAACAGGAAATAAAGTTGAAACTACAGCTAGACAATCCTCCTAGGCCCAACACCAACGCCCAGGTGCAATCGTTGCAGGTGAAGCTCAACCACTGTCTATCCTTCAACATAGCGGCGCCCATCCTTTTGTCCTGTCGAAGATCTCTTGCATCACCATCTTCACTAGATCAGTTCCTCGACGAAGAGCTCTTCCCACCCTTGGTTTCTGCAAATCAGCCCAATCATCAACCAACTGACAAATATGAAAAATCATTCCACATGGGTCATTTGGCATGATATGATTAAAGCATGCCCGATTTCTGGTTTTCCAAAGAACCCAGAAAGTATCGGCTAAGAAAATTTTGACTGCAACTTTCTCAAATCCCTCAAACCGATTCACCCAATCACCCAGATCATCAATCGATGCAGGCTGCACATCAGTGTTGGAGGCACAATGAATAACCCCCATACAAACCTTGCCACAGGGCAATGCAAGAACAAATGGTCTATGCTCTCATCTGACGCACAGAACATACATTGTCCACTACCCTCCCAACCTCTTTTCTTTAAATTATCTTTAGTCAAAGTCCTTCTCCACATAACCAACCATAAGAAAAATTTAATTTTCGTTGGAATTTTCATTTTCCAAAGGTGTTTGAAGTTCTTCCGACGTCTTTTGGTCTGCAAAGCATTATATAAAGATTTAACAGAGAAACCTTTATTGCCTAGCTTCCAAAAGACCTTATCTCTACCATTTTTCAGCTCAACCTTCAGAATAATATCCAGCAGCTTGCTCCAGGCAATAGCTAAATCTCCCCAGAGACATCTCCTAAATGCCAGACACGATCCCCTGGATTTAACGACCTTGTCAATCTTAATATTTTTATTAAGAGACAAGTCATATAATCTAGGGAAGGTAATCACCAAAGCCTGACCATTATGCCAATTATCCCCCCAAAACCGCGTTGTTTCACCTGACACTACTGTCCTCCCACAAAAACTATAAAAAAAAGTGTTTAATTTTCATGAGACCAGACCAAAATTGAGACTGACCTTTTTTAACTTCAAGTTGTGCCAGAGTATCTTTCTTAAGGTATTTTCTCCTCCAAAGATCCTGCCACTCTCCATCTTCATTTTCTAACTTCCACAACCATTTACTCAATAAGCTAATATTCATTAGCTCAAGATTTAAACCCCCCAATCCTCCGAGATCTTTCGGAGAACAGACCATATCCCAATTCATGAGATGATACTTCCTAATCCCTTGCTCTTCTTGCCAAAGCAGCCTACTTCTATACCCATCAAACCTTTTCCTAGGACCCCCTGGAATGACATAAAAAAGAGACCATATAAAAAGGCACGGTAGTTAAACAAGAATTCACTATTGTGGTTCTAGACCCAATATCAAGAATCTTGCCTTGCCAACAACCAAGTCTGTCGTGTCTCGAAGCACGGACACCGGGAGTAGAGGATACCCCCTTTTTAGTTTTGGTATGGGGCGCGAAGGAGGCTAAGAATCGTCTCTCGGGGTGATCAAGATCAAGCTCTCATCTCCACGATCAAAGCAAGCAACCAAAGGGACACAAGGAGCAACCCAGGTTCAGGCCGCCCGGAGGCTAAAAGCCCTACTCCTGAATGTCTGGATTGATCAGTTCTTCATGGTGTAGCTTACAATGGGGGCTTCTGGATGGGGTACCCGGAAGGGTTTTGGCTCGAGGTAGACGAAGGACATATCCTGACCCGGAGAAGATCACCTTCCTCTCTACCCTCGCAGCCCTAGTCTAGTCTTGCTCTGGTCCGACTTGTTCTTCCTCCCCTCCGTGCCTTGGTCCTCCTTTTATAGGCCAAGGGGATACCACAAGCTCACGTGAGGAGCGTGGGGGGTTTTAGGCGGGAAGAACCCCTCTACTGGTTTAGGAGGAGATGTGGCGTCTCCTCCTCCAAGTATCTCCTTTGGGTTAGGTGGGAGCGTCCACCTTTGGGGAAAGCGGGGCGGATAGTGGCTGACAACACCACGGGCTGTGTCCCCAACCCGCGCCACCATCGCCTTGCTTCCCAAGTCTTCTGAGGTCTTCTAGTGTGAGCTGGAGTGCTTATCCACGGCCGTACGGAGGTGTACCTGAGAGGGAGCCCGGCCTCCTGCCAGGAGCTCGGGCGCTCGGGGACTTCGCCGTCTTCCCGCGAGGTTAGGGGACCCGGCAGGCCACCAGGACCAGAGTCCTTAGTCGATGTAGCTCTTGCGTGGTCTGCATGAGGTTGGGGGGCGGACCCGCCAACCTGTCTTGAGTCTTGGCCTTGTCCATCTTCTTCCTAGGCCCACGTGTGGTGGACCCACTTTGGCAGCACTAGGGGAACCCTGTGTTCCACTGTTGCGACAGTAGCCCCCGGGCATGGTCCCGGCGGCTCTTGTTCCAGCTGTTGGGGCTATGACCTAAAAATAGGTCAAAGTGGGTCCCTGGTATCTGGTCTTCCTTGTTCCGTCCCATCAGTCTGCGTGATGGTCTTGGGGCTATTCCGCTTGGGGGAATAACTGCGCTGGATTCCTCGATTCTCGGTAACGGAGAAAATGAGAAGACCTCCGATGAAGGCGCCGCCGAGGCTATAAAAAGCAGGGTGCGCCCCTTGCATCTTCATCCATCTCCTCCCTCATCCCAACTCCAGACTCCACCGAGGCCATCGGGGTCAATGGCGAGGGCGAAGATGGGAGTGGGGTGCCCTCGTTCTTCTTCAGCTGCAGCGGAGGATGGCCCATCCAATCGTGGTCGGGCCGCCCCACGAGGTCGTGGGAATCGTGGCTGTGGCGGTCGAGGAGGCCGCGGCTCTGCTGCAAGGTCTCTTGTTCCGCGAGACGCCTGAAAAGCCCTGCGCGTGTGCCCTCCTCTCTGCCAGGCGTCCCCGGAAGAGAGAAGTTTACCCGGCAGGCAATAAGCAGAAGACAAATATGCGCAGCTAGGAATCCTGAGCTGGCCTTAGTAGCACAGGCTAGTCATGTACTTAGGGAATTGCACAACTAAATGTAATTTGGAATTGTAATTCAGAATTTAAATTCAGATGAATGCAATCCTATGGCTCAACTCCCGGGGTCATTTCCCAAATCTTCCTTTGCACTAACGTGCTGTCAAGTTTTCTGAGGAGATCTCTTAGGTGCCAAGTACTCTGCCTGTCTGCCACAGTAGCAGTACCCCCTAAGAGAACTATACCATCCGGGTGCCCACTCCACTGTCCGCGGGTACTAGGCCAAAGGGAAACGGACCATTCACCGGGGTGGTAGCATTACCCCCGCAAAGGCTCTCATAGACTGTCAACCATGCGCAGGTTGATGGTATATTGACTCCGAGTGAGATGTCATTCCTAAGAGAAAAATGCAAATGCAAGGACTTAGCTGGTTTTTTGGCCACATCCTCGATCTGCCACGTTCCTCCCGGGTTTCCAGCTCCTTATCCATTTTTCGCCGTCCGGTCCTGTCCCGGGAAGACGCTGCACACAACAAACTTTCAGTAGGAAAAGAATGGACCCTCCCTTCATGTCGTGAAAGTGTTTCATCCGAAGCAACCCGCAAGTAAAGTTGAATGTGCATCTCTGTGTTTAAGTTCTTTAAAACACAACACTGCCCGAGCCCTTCTTTCCGCGGTAGTACGGCACGATCGGGTGGCAGTGCCTACTGATAGGCCACTCGCGCTCGACCCGTCAGCCACCGACACCATGTCAGCCCCTGCTTGGGGGTTGTTACGGATAAAACACTTCACGACAAGAACTGAGGCTCACGGAATTGAAACACTTATCTTTTATTCTTTGGCGACGATTCTTACACCCTATTACAGAACACTAGCCCCTTGGGCGTGCTTAGTTGATTCGACTATCTGTGATTCATGTTCGTAATCAGGGGTAGAATTTGCGGAGATTCTTGATGTTCTAGGCGTTGCCCTCCGGCCTGCCTTTCTCGTCCTCCAGATAGACTGCTCCGCGTCTCAGGGTACGCGTCACCCGATAAGGTCCTTCCCACTTGGAAGACAACTTGTTCATGCCATCAAGTTTCTGCTTCTTGCGGAGTACCAGGTCTCCGGGTTCCAGTGCCCGTGAATGAACATGGCGATCGTGATAGCAACGGAGCCCTTGCTGGTATCGAGAAGATCGTAATGAAGCTCGACACCGCACCTCTTCCAGGAAGTTTATGTCATTGATGACGTGAAACACACATTCATTGGGAGACCCCAAGAGGAATGTCTGAAGCAGTCCAGCAGCAAGTTTCCCTCAGTATGAAACCAAGGTTATCGAACCAGTAGGAGCAGTAGCACTTCAGAAGGTTGTCAGTGGCGGAATATGATGCGGCGCAACACTAGGGAATCCGGCAACTGGCGTGGAACCTGCACACAACACAATCAAACTACTTTGCCCCAATGAAACGGTGAGGTTGTCAATCTCACCGGCTTGCTGAAAACAAATGATTAAACATATGGTGTGGAAATCAGTGTTTAATTCCAGAAAGTAAAAGAGATCAATGATTGCAGTTGGTGGTTTAATCAGTGTAAAAGAATGGACCGGGGTCCACAGTTCACTAGTGGTGTCTCTCCATAAAAATAAACGACATGTTGGGTAAACAAATTACAGCTGGGCAATTGATAAAATATTGAGCGCATGACAATGCATACATATATGACAAGATGGCTACCATGATATTTAATTGGGCATTACGATAAAATACATAGACCGTTATCCAACCGCATCTATGACTAATAATCCACTTTCAGGTTGACTTCCGTGTTCCCCGTCGGTATTAAGTTGCAAGCAACGGATAATCGCATTAAGCAATGTGCGTAAAGTAAACAAGTACATATGACCGTGGACATAGCATTGTTATGTTACCCCTAGTAGCAACAGCACATCCACAACCTTAGGCGTTGCTGTCACTTGCCCAGATTACTGGAGACTGAACCCACTATCTAGCATAAATACTCCCACTTGGAGTTACAAGCATCTACTTGGCCAAAGCATCTACTAGTAACGGAAAGCATGCAAGATCATAAATAACATGTATCATAGATTAATAATCAACTTGATCACAGTATTCAATATTCATCGGATCCCAGCAAACACAACATGTAGCATTACAATAAGATGATCTTGATCATGTTAGGCAGCTCACAAGATCGATCTAAACATGATGGCACAAAGTGGAGAGACAACCATCTAGCTACTGCTATGGACCCATAGTCCAAGGATGAACTACTCACGCATCATTCCGGAGGCAGACATGGTGATGTAGAGCCCTCGGGTGATGATTCCCCTCTCCGGCAGTGTGCCGGGAAGAGGTTCTGGAACCTCTCGAGCTAGGGCTGACGACGACGGCGCCTCTGGAACTTTTCGTGGAATATGACTCGGGTATCTAGGGTTTTCGCATCGGGGGAATAAGTAGGCGAAAGGGCGGCGGCTGGAGAGCCCCGAGGGGCTCACACCACCCTAGGGCGTGGCCCCACCTCTGGCCACGCCGAGGGGGTGTGTGGGGCCTCCCTGGCTCTTCTCCGTCTCCCTTTGGACTCCATGTGTGTCTCGATGAAATAGGGACCTCCGTAAATTTTCGTCCAATTCCGAGAATATTTCCAGACTACCTTTTCTGGAATACAAAAACAGCAGAAAACAGGAACTGGCACTATGGCATCTTGTTAATAGGTTAGTCCCAAAAAATGTATAAAAGTGACATAAAGTGGATGCAAAACATGTAACAATTGGTATAATATCAACATGAAACATCAAAAATTATAGATACGTTTGAGACGTATCAGCATCCCGAAGCTTAGTTCCTACTCGTCCTCGAGTAGGTAAACGATAAAACAATATAATTTTTGAGGTGACATGCTACCATCATAATCTTGATCATATAGTATTGTAAAGCACATGTAAATGAATGAAGTGATCCAAGTCAATGGTCTATATTTTGCTATCAAATAGACAATGAGTAAACAATTGAATCACACAAGCTAAACTTTTCATGAATAGTACTTTGGAGACAATGCATCCACAGGTTCACATAAGAGTTAACTCATAAAGTAATAGATTCTAACAAAAGGTATTTAACCAGCACAAAGGAAGATTTAAGTTTCAGCATTTGCTTAAACTTTCAACATATTTATCTTATGGATATTGTCAACACAAAGCAATATAATAAGTCCAATATGTAGCATATAACAAATGTTGTATCAAAATTGACACTAGTGTTTGCTTGTGGAAGATAGAAAGAAATAGGAAAACTGACTCAACATTAAAGTAAAAGAAAGACCCTTCACAGAGGGAAGCAGGGATTAAATCATGTGCTAGAGCTTTTTAGTTTTTGAAATCATATAAAGAGTAAAAATTAAGTTTTGAGAGGTGTTTGTTAATTGTCAACGAATGACAGCGGATGAAAACAATATTCTCCCTATCAAACAGACTTTTAAGAGCGGCTCCCATGAAGGACGTTATTTCTACCAGCAAGGCAGATCATCCCTCTTTCTCTTTTGTTTACACATGCAGATGTTTCACTGAGTATTCAGTTGACAAAATGTGAAGAGAATTAAGCGGTTAAAGTTGTAATTAATTGGGACTGGGCACCCCGTTGTCAGCTCTTTTTGCAAAATTAATAGATAAGCAGATGTATATGCCGCTAGTCTGGTGGTAAAGTCTGTTTGACAAGTTGAATAAAGAATAACCCACTACTTCCTCATGAGTGATGCATGTAAAATGCATACATGAACTTTGCATTATATTACTTATATTTCAATCATATTTGCATCATATAAGGGTTATATCATTGATTTATATTGATTTTGGGAATATTTCATTGTTTTCCCATTTTTCTGGAATTAACCCTGCACTGGCAGAAAACCCTATTTTCTATATTTTGATGTTTCAGGGACCCAAACGACGTCCAAATGACCTGAAAATTTACGAGCATCAGTTTTTGGAAGGAACAAAGCGTAGGAGTGAAGGAAGCGAACAAACGGAGGCCCGAGGGCCAGAAGAGGGTGGCCCACGTGGCCAGATTCCTTGGCCGCATGGGATCCACCATATGGGGCCTCGAGGCTCCGTTGCCGTCGATCTTTTCTCCAGAACCTTCGTCTTGACCTAAAACCGACTATAAAAATAGTCCCCGACGCCCTTCGGAAAAGAGCGCCGCAGAAACATAGAAACCACGAAACAGAGACCTGGAGTTGCAGATTGGAGGGGGGAACTCCGGCGGGGCGCTGCCGGGGTGGTCTCCGTCTTCTCCAACGACTTCTCCACCGTCTCCATGATGAAGAGGGAGTAGTCCACCCCTAGACTATGGGTTTGTGGAAGTAACTTATGTATCTCTCCTCTCTTGAGCTTCACTAATTAGCGCCGTATGAGCTGCTGAACATGATTACGGTCATCTATGTAATACCTTTGTGGTGGATCTTTTTATGAGTTAATATATGTTTGAGATTGCAATAGTTTTGTTTCAGTTATGAAAGTAGATGCATATTATGTACCCCATTCTTGTTTACTTGTTTTGATCAAGCATGTGTATGAGAGCGTGTGGGGGAACGTGTGCATTAGATGGAGTAACGGGGGGTGGCTAGTACGGTGAAATTGACAGAAGTTCCGTGATCCACTTGGGTACTTTACCTTACTTTGTTGCCTCACTAGGGATAAAGAAAAATACCTTGCTACCGGAGATGTGGGTGTGACCATTGCCACTACTCCATGACTAGATCTAGCATGTTCTTATTTTAACTTCATGTCATGAAACTTAATGATATGCTCTGATTTATCTTAATTACTAAGGTGTTATGATTTAGTTCGCATCTTGGTGGAGTATAAGAGAGATTAATAAACAAAAGATCTCTATGTTAGGATGTGATGCCCATATAATTAGTAACTTGTCATGAAACCTTTATGTTGCAATCTCATATGTCAATTCTAGTGTTCCATTGTCTACCACTTTATTAAAGAGAGAGTGAATTTGCGAAATCATGAACCCCGGTCCATTTTTAATCATAAGAAACACCTTTCCAACAACTTTTATCCAATTTACATTTTCTGCCATTTAAAAATCCGAAAATACAAAAACACTTTTATATCTTGCATTCACAATACAAAACCCAAAAATATCATCCATCATTGTTTCCACCATCCTGGAATATTTATTTATCATCATTGCATATTTATTTACTATTTTGCATTCATTTTATTTTCATATCATTCTCACACCTTATGCTTGACAGCCACTTGGTGAGGTTGAGTGCACAAAACAATTTACTTTGTTTGTAGGTTTCCAAGAGAAGGATAAGAAGACAAATCTTTCACTACTGATTCCCTGAGAGTTCGATATTAAACTCTCGAGTCACCCCTCGTGGGAAAACCGTCTTTCCTATACTATACACTCGGCACTTGGAGTCTCAACCTAACCCATATTCTTTTGATGCAGGTAACTACGTCAAGGGCCATCAAGACAGTTTTCTGGCGCCGTTGCCGGGGAATCATTGCTGTAAAGGTTTATCCAAGGGTATCTCACAACAAAGTCAACTTCGTCACCAACTTGTGCAAACACCTAAGCTTGGGGAGGTTGCACCTACGTGAGCACCATCTTATCCATATTTACCTTCAAATCATTTTATTTTGTTTTGTTATTGTCTTGCATATCATATTTATATTTCGGTTTCATATTTTATTTTCAGTTTTGCATTTTGTGTTGCATTTGTTATTTCAGTTTGCATTGTTTAGTATCATTTTATTTTCAGTTTTGCATTAAAAATTAAAAAACACATAAAAACTTGCATAATGGAAAAGAGAACCTTTTGGCTATTTAGTGTTAAGAACTTTCCTCAAAATATGAATATCCCTGTTGAAAAATTTGAAGTAGCTCATAATATCACTAAAATGATTTATGAACACCGTTTTTTATGGGAAACCCAAGGAAGATCCTATACTTCATCTTAAGAAGTTTAATGAAAGATGCAAAGTGTTAAATTTGAACCATGTCAATGTTAATATGATTAAAGTTAAGCTTTTCCCCTACTCCCTAGCTGGAAAAGCCTTAGATTGGATACTAAGATGGCCACCTGGAAACTTTAGCACTTGGTTTAATTTAAAAGCTTCATTCCTTGAAAGATTTTGTTCCACTGAAACAGTTTGTAATCTTAGACAAATGGTTATCACCTTTAAACAAGAAGAGGATGAACCTTTGGTCACATGTTTAATGGAATCATCAGCAAGTGCAAGTTCAATAGAGCATTTTTTAAGATTCTTTAATTCAAGAACTTCATATAATTCTTTAGATAAAACAGAAACACTAGATCCTAGATCTAATATAGCATGGTGTGTCTCTTTTCCAATGGTTACTAGTACTTTGGGAATCCATATATCCCAAAGCTTAGGTGGTATCATAGCTTCTTGGTTGTACCTAGCAATCTTTTCTTTTAAAACATGATTAGAAATATAAGAACCAAAACCTGCTTGGTTAATTCCAAGTCACGACGACCATGATGGACTTCACCATGACGGAAACCGTCCGCCTTCGCCGCATGTGAACAATGCAAATGCACCACAAGAACGTCAACATGACCCAAGGCGAGACGCCCATGAACGACTTCATCAAAACGTGAACAATGCCAATGCGCATCTCGAGCAACCTCAACAAAATGATGAACGTCGTGAACGCATACCGTCACCACCACCACAACAACAAAATCATCATGACCCATTAGCTAATGGCAATGGCGTTCCGGGTGCGAATGATTTTGATGAGCAAGGACGTCCTCACTGTCATCCTCCAAGACCACGCAATCAAGATCATGAGAATGCGAACAATAACGCACAACCCGTACCTCAACAAGAGAACCATCCTCGCAATACTCCTCGTCCTCGTCAAGAACTTCCACATGATCGTCACCAACAACACCGTCCCGAGTCAAGTGATAACGAGTCAAGCCACCACAATGGTGATGGACTCGATCAAAGGAGACGTGGACGTGCATTCCCACGTGGTGACCATCGCGACAACTATGATGACTTGACCAACGTTCGCTTCGACATACCCAAGTTCTTCGACAAGAGTGATCCGGAAGCCTACTTCTCATGGGTCCTCAAGGTTGACAAGATCTTCCACGTGCAACGCTTCTCCGACAATAAGAAGGTTGCTTTAGCCTCGATAGAGTTTGAAGAGTGTGCTCTCTTGTGGTGGGAACAACTCCAAGACGCTCGCATCGCCAATCACCAAGAACCAATCAACACTTGGGTGGACATGAAAGAGGCAATGTACAAGCGCTTCGTGCCAAGCCACTACACCCGCGACTTGTACAAGAAGTTGCAAGAATTGAAGCAAGGCTTGAAGTCCGTTGATGAGTACTATAAGGAGATGGAAATCTCGATGATGATAGCCAATGTCAACGAGTACGAAGAGCAATACATGGCTCGCTTCATGAACAACCTCAACTATCCAATCAAGAAGATCATGGAGTTCCAACCTTATGCCTCGTTGGTGGAGCTAGTGCATCAAGCTACAAAGGCCGAGCATCACGTGCTTGAAGAGCTCAAATACAACAAGGCAAAGACATTCTTCGCCAACAAGCCTTCCTCATCAACGTCTACACCAACTCAAGCTCTTCCTCAAGCTAAAGGCATGACAAGAGCTTCTACATCCACCACTCAAGCTCCTCACCCCGTCAAGAAGACGCCTTCCTCTAGTAATGCACCTCAAGGATCGTCGTCCGGGACAAGACTCTTGCAATGCTACAAGTGCGGAGGACAAGGGCACAAGTCCTTTGAGTGCACCAACAAGAAGGTCATGATCGTCAACGACAACGGAGAGTATGAGTCTATGAGTGAAGATGAGTACAATGCCATTAGGAAAAGTAAGTGATGTTATGGTAGAGTTGCATATGACATTTGTACCTGTTGATTTTCTAATCATGGATATGGGGAATAAAACCTCTAGTCCAATTATTCTTGGAAGACCTTTTCTTCGTACCACAGGTGCTATCATTGATTCAAAAGAAGGGAATGTGAAGTTTCAGTTTCCACACAAGAAGTGCATGGAACACTTCCAAGGAAGAGGGACACATCAAAGTTCAAGCTCCCTCATGAGCTTCGTCCACAATAAATATCAAGTAAGAAGCCTAGCTACATGGCTATAAAGAAAGCGCTTTACGGGAGGCAACCCGGTTGTTTTTATTTTTGATTTTTTTTGTCCTCTTGCTGTAACAAGAGACTTTTTTTAGTTTTGTTTCTGGAATTTTTAATAAAGTGCCAAGTTTTACCTATTTTGGTTTGAAAAAGTTGCTATTTGCATTCGGAGATTTTATTCCAGCACGAATCTGTGCACGGTATGATTTTTAATTCCTATTCTGTAACTCCGAATGAGCTGATATTTGAACTGTAGTTGCAACTTTTCATCCTCTGTAAGCATGAATTTTTCAGAATTTTTGACATATTTAAGTAGGGTAGAAAAATACGTTTTGCTGCTGCTGTTTTTCTGGACAGATTCTGTCCCATTTTGTTTGATGCATTCTTTGAACTTTTAACTTGAATCTTTTTGATCCAATTGAGTTTATAAGTAGGCATACAACATTATACACTTTCTGGACATTCATATGAATTTTTGTTTAAGGATTTTATGCAGCAAGCAATTCATTTGTCTATCACTACTAATGTCACCCCACAGAAAAGAAATGGGAGAAACGGTGTTTTGAAGTTTTTTCACAGGGATTAGAGGAGATGCACCAAGAGCTATCCAAGGATGGTGAAGACCATAAGCTTGGGGATGTGAAGACAACCCCACTGGACCAACACACTCTCGGTTTGCACACGTCTAACTTCTGTTTTTCGATCAATGCACTTTATCGCATAAACTTGGAGCGTCTTTTATTTGCTTTTTATTTCGGTTTGATTTTTGTTTGTCTTGAGACCACCACTATCATTTATATATGAGAGAGCTACTGGAAATTTGGGTTGAATTAAGTTGGATGCTATTAAAAAGATTGGGAAAGGGATGTTTGAGTTGATTCAAAAAGATACATATAGTTGCATGATTCATATGTTTTTAATGAATATTAATTTGCAAGTGTTTTATCAAGAGCTATCTTTTATTCATGTTTTGATGCTGAATGTTACTTTACTTTGTTTAACATGGATTGGTTAGTTCTATGGACACTTATGCATGCATTTAGACGGTCAACTTTCTCCCTCTTGCTAGCCCAAAAATTCCAACAAGTAAAAACTTGTTTCCAACACCTTCAACCAAAGTTTTTCCAGTGAGTCCACCATATCTACCTATTAGCTTTATGCTATTCCGAGTATGTTTATCATGTTATTTTGTATTATCTATACTCTGAATTAAAATGCTTATGTTATTGATTGTTATGGGAAAAGTTGGTTAAAAGCTCTCACGAACTTGATGCACACTTTACTTTTATTGCACTTAATAAACATGACCATTGTGATTAAAATTATGAAGTTGTGAGCTTGACAAGAGTCTTGGTTGGGAGTTAGCTCATATGTGCTGTCACATGGCAAGCTTTCAACGTGCTCTTTATATTTTAGTTGATATCATGTACTTTTGTTTATGGATGCTTATCATGTGCCAAATAAATGTGGAAACTTAGTAAGTTTAATGAGTTTGTATAAATGGCTAGAGAGACGCCTGGGCCGCTAATCTAAGCCATGCATCATTCATGGTGGAAATTTACTTACATGCTATGGTGAACCTTCAGTGATGCACCCACAATAAAAAGCTATACCAATAGTAAATAAAAAGGGTGTGAGATTGTTCATTTTGTTTGTTTGTCTTGTCATTTTGACATGGGCTTGTTCCATGTCCTGGACAAGAGGTACCCCAGTTGACGCTCTTGATGACGCTTTATTACTTACAATGACTTAACTTGAACTTGCTTTGTGTCCCAAGTTGAGTAACCAGTGGTGTAGGTACTCGTATTCACGGGGCATGAGACATTCAACCCATACTTTGTCAAGCACACTACTCATATTTGCTTTCACTTTAAACTTTAACCATTCAAGATGCTATGATAGGGGTAATGAGAGCTTGACACCAATGAATACCACATTGCAAACATTAACTTAAGTAGAAGCATTTGGAAGTTAGATGAAACTTATTCATGTTTTACCTCTACTCATTTATATATCTTTCCAAAGTGTCCACCTTTTATATTCAGATTTCATAAGAATACTCTATGACCATTATAGGATGTTTTTACTTTTCATTATGCATACATTTGGTCCATAGTACTTTCTTCTATGTTACACTTTGTGAATTATCATTGAACATCCTTACATTGAATATTTGATATCACTTCATAATCTATCTTGTATATTGCTACTCCTTTGAAGAATGAATCATTTGACTCTATGTAGCAATAGTAATCATCTTTGATATCCATTGATAGTATTAAAAAGCAAAGTCCATGTTAGTTTTATCACCTTCATACTCGAGGACGAGTATAGGTTAAGCTTGGGGATGTTGATGCATGTAAAATGCATACATGAACTTTGCATTATATTACTTATATTTCAATCATATTTGCATCATATAAGGGTTATATCATTGTTTTATATTGATTTTGGGAATATTTCATTGTTTCCCTATTTTTCTGGAATTAACCCTGCACAGGCAGAAAACCCTATTTTCTATATTTTGATGTTTCAGGGACCCAAACGACGTCCAAATGACCTAAAATTTACGAGCATCAGTTTTTGGAAGGAACAAAGCGTGGAGCGAAGGAAGCGAACAAACGGAGGCCCGAGGGCCAGAAGAGGGTGGCCCACGCGGCCAGATTCCTTGGCCGCGTGGGACCCACCATCTGGGCCTCGAGGCTCCGTTGCCGTCGATCTTTTCCCAGACCTCGTCTTGACCTAAAAACGACTATAAAAATAGTCCCCCGCCCTTCGGAAAGGAGCGCCGCGAAACACAGAAACCACGAAACAGAGACCTGGAGTTGCAGATTGGAGGGGGAAAACTCCGGCGGGGCGCTGCCGGGGTGGTCTCCATCTTCTCCAACGACTTCTCCACCGTCTCCATGATGAAGAGGGAGTAGTCCACCCCTGGACTATGGGTTTGTGGAAGTAACTTATGTATCTCTCCTCTCTTGAGCTTCACTAATTAGTACCGTATGAGCTGCTGAACATGATTACGGTCATCTATGTAATACCTTTGTGGTGGATCTTTTTATGAGTTAATATATGTTTGAGATTGCAATAGTTTTGTTTCAGTTATGAAAGTAGATGCATATTATGTACCCCGTTCTTGTTTACTTGTTTTGATCAAGCATGTGTATGAGAGCGTGTGAGGGGGAACGTGTGCATTAGTTGGAGTAACGGGGGGTGGCTAGTGCGGTGAAATGAGAGAAGTTCCGCGATCCACTTGGGTTTTACCTTACTTTGTTGCCTCACTAGGGATAAAGAAAAATACCTTGCTACCGGAGATGTGGGTGTGACCATTGCCACTACTCCATGACTAGATCTAGCATGTTCTTATTTTAACTTCATGTCATGAAACTTAATGCTATGCTCTGATTTATCTTAATTACTAAGGTGTTATGATTTAGTTCGCATCTTGGTGGAGTATAAGAGAGATTAATAAACAAAAGATCTCTATGTTAGGACGTGATGCCCATATAATTAGTAACTTGTCATGAAACCTTTTGTTGCAATCTCATATGTCAATTCTAGTGTTCCATTGTCTACCACTTTATTAAAGAGAGAGTGCATTTGTGAAACCATGAACCCGGTCCATTTTTAATCATAAGAAACACCTTTCCAACAACTTTTATCCACTTTACATTTTCTGCCATTTAAAAATCCGAAAATACAAAAACACTTTTACATCTTGCATTCACAATACAAAACCCAAAAATATCATCCATCATTGTTTCCACCATCCTTGCATATTTATTTATCATCATTGCATATTTATTTACTGTTTTGCATTCATTTTATTTTCATATCATTCTCACACCTTGTGCTTGACAACCACTTGGTGAGGTTGAGGGCACAAAACAATTTACTTTGTTTGTAGGTTTTCAAGAGAAGGATAAGAAGATAAATCTTTCACTACTGATTTCCCGAGAGTTCGATATTAAACCCTCGAGTCACCCCTCGTGGGGAAAACCGTCTTTCCTATACTATACACTCTGCACTTGGAGTCTCAACCTAACCCATATTCTTTTGACACAGGTAACTACGTCAAGGGCCATCAATGAGCTAGTAAAAATTAACATAAAAAGGAATAATAATAGTTTTGAATAATTTAAAGGTAGCACATGAAAAATTTACTTGTAGTGGCAAGGAAATACCACATATAGGTAGTTATGGTGGACACAAATGGCACGGATTTTGGCTCAAGGATTTGGATGCATGAGAAGCATTCTCTCTCTGTACAGAGTTTAGTCTAGCAAGGTTATGTAAGCAAACAAGAATATCAACCAGTACACCAAGTTTTATATGACCAACATATTGCAAACATTATAAGACTTCACACCGTCTTCCTTGTTAACCAAACCATTTTATTAGAAAATATCTAGACTTTAGAGATACCACTCATGCAAACCAAATTTCAACAAGCTTTACTGTAGTTCTTCACTAATGGGCTTAACTTACATGATGCAAAAGTTTAATCATGATCTACTTGTTAACTCAAGATAATTGACAAGTATCAAATTATCCAAATTAGTGATCTACAAGAATATGCAAGTCTTTTTCATTATACCATTTACCACATGCAACATTTTCTGTTCCAACCAAACGCCAATCAATTTATTTCAATAACTCTCCAAACAAGTATAAGTGAAGCAAGAGAGTACTTTCTTTAAAAGAACTAATAGCTCTAACAAGAGATACATGAAAACAAGAGCTAAAAGTTGAACAGCGCTAGATATGAATACTCAACAAATATAAGTGAAGAATAGGAGTATTCTCATGAAAAAGCGGAGCGTGTCTCTCTCACAATCAAGAATGCTAGGATCCAATCAAGTTGATTACAAAATAAAAATAAAATACCGGAAATAAAAGCACACAGACGCTCCAAGAACAGCACATATGATGTGAAAGAATAAAAATATAGTTTCACTAGAGATGACCTGATAATTTTGTCGATGAAGAAGGGGATTCCTTGGGCATCCCCAAGCTTAGACGCTTGAGTCTTCTTGAAATATGCTGGGGAGATCCATGGGAGCCTCCCCAAGCTTAAGCTCTTCACTCTTCTTGATCCTATTATATCACTCTTCTCTCTTGACCCTTGAAAACTTCCGTCACACCAAACTCAAAGTAAATCTCATTAGAGGGTTAGTGCATAATCAAAAACTCACATGTTCTATAAGGACGCAATATGACTTGTTACTTTAAACATTAGCTACTGCCACTAATCTTATGTGAAACTCTTCCACCCAAAAAAGAATTTCACTCAACACTAGTAAAAGAGAGAATGCAAAATAAAAGACATAATCTGTCTAAAACAGAACAGTCCGCAAAGACGAATTTTTTTGAGGCACTTACGACGCTCAGATCGGAAAACTTTGAACTAACAAAAGATGCACACATACATAAAGATTACGCACAAAAAATTTCAGATTTAAATCACATTCTGATGATTTTAGAGAATTAATACGGTGAACAGCAGAAATCTGTTTCTGCGCAGCAATCAAATTTAGCATCATCTTATCATTAGAGACTACTCTTGGCACAACAATGCGAAAAAGTAAAGATACAAAAGAGTTGCTACAGAAGTAAACACTCTCCTTTATTAAAATAAACTGAAAACAAAAGATAATGGGTTGCCTCCCAAAAGCGCTTTCTTTAATGCCTTTTAGCTAGGCTTAGAAGATTTTAATGATGCTCGCATAAGAATAAGAGTTCAAAACAAAAGAGAGTATCAAGAGGCAATATCAAACACATTTAAGTCTAACCCACTTCCTATGCAAAAGAATCTTGTAATAGAATAAATAACTGAAGCATAAAGCAACTAGCATAGAAAGATGAAACAAATGCAACTTCAAAACTTTCAACATAAAGAGAGGTATTTTAGTGACTTGAAAACTTTACAACCATATTTTCCTTTCTCATAATAACTTTCAGTAGCATCATGAGCAAACTCAACAACATAACTATCAGATAAAACAGGCTTCTCATGATCTACAAACACATAATTTTTATTAAGCTAAAAAACAGTGGGGTTATTAAACCCATTTTTGACAATAGTAGTATAATTAATATCATTAAACAACATAGGACCATCATCAAGAGAATTATCATATATAAGATTAGGGAGCACATTTTTTACTTTCTACAATTTCCTCTTTAACTGAGTCAAGGAGGGTGTTTACTTCAAATTTATCAAAAGGAGATATTTCAAAAGAATCATGACATTCAACAATATAGCACTCTTCCACCTTAGGTAGGAATGGAGGGCAATCAAATAATGTAAGAGTTAAAGAGTTACTATCTTGTTCTTCACTCTCCTCCTCTTTTTCATCCAATGAGATCACAGTTTCAGCAATTTCTTCTTCCATAGGTCCCCGAAAGGAAGCAAATTGTTCTGGAGAATAAGTTTTCTCAAGAAATTTAGTGATATAAGGATTATTATCGTAATATTCAAGGCAGTAACCAAGTATCTCGGAATTCTCAGACTTATAAGGGGCATCATCACCCTGAAGCACACAAGCAATTTCATAAGCACCCTTAAAAACAACAAATTCTTCAATTTTTTCAAGATTAACAAAGTCATAGTTTCCTTTAGCATAAGAAGCCAAAGTCTCATCTTCATTATAATCACATTGGAAAGGGAGGTGTTTATGCCTCATTCATTAATGCACCAGGATTCATCATAAGTAGAGCACAAGTTTCTAGCAAAACAGTTCAATTTATATATGTGTACCCACAAGTGTTCCCCTTTTCGAGACGACCGAAAATCCTTAAAATAATTTTGGTGTTCCTCCGTGAACCCACTTAGCCAACAAGATTTTGTTGCCATTGATCGCAAGTACACAACTAGACATAATAACAAACCGAAATAAACTAGATGCAAGAAACTAATGTTTTTGTGTTTTTGATAATTAAAAGCGAACAAGATAAAATAAAATAAAATAAACTAAGCAAGACAAAAATAAAGTAAAGAGATTGCAAGCGTGAAACTCCCCTTGCAGAAATCTGCTGACTCCCCGGCAACGGCGCCAGAAAAAGATGCTTGATGACGTGAAACACACGTTCGTTGGGAGACCCCAAGAGAAATGTATGAAGCAGTCCAGCAGCAAGTTTCCCTCAGTATGAAACCAAGGTTATCGAACCAATAGGAGCAGTTGCACTTCAGAAGGTTGTCAGTGGCGGAATATGATGCGGCGCAACACCAGGGAATCCGGCAACTAGCGTGGAACCTGCACACAACACAATCAAACTACTTTGCCCCAACGAAACGGTGAGGTTGTCAATCTCACCGGCTTGCTGAAAACAAAGGATTAAACGTATGGTGTGGAAAACAGTGTTTAATTGCAGAAAGTAAAAGAAACAATGAATGCAGTTGGTGGTTTAATCAGTGTAAAAGAATGGACCGGGGTCCACAGTTCACTAGTGGTGTCTCTCCATAAAAATAAATGACATGTTGGGTAAACAAATTACAGATGGGCAATTGATAAAATATTGAGCGCATGACAATGCATACATATATGACAAGATGGCTACCATGATATTGAATTGGGTATTACGACAAAATACATAGACCGTTATCCAACCGCATCTATGACTAATAATCCACCTTCAGGTTGACTTTCGTGTTCCCCATCGGTATTAAGTTGCAAGCAACGGATAATCGCATTAAGCAATGTGCGTAAAGTAAACAAGTACATATGACCGTGGACATAGCATTGTTATGTTACCCCTAGTAGCAAAAGCACATCCACAACCTTAGGCATTGCTGTCACTCGCCCAGATTACTGGAGACTGAACCCACTATCTAGCATAAATACTCCCTCTTGGAGTTACAAGCATCTACTTGGCCAAAGCATCTTCTAGTAACGGAAAGCATGCAAGATCATAAATAACATGTATCATAAATTAATAATCAACTTGATCATAGTATTCAATATTCATCGGATCCCAGCAAACACAACTGTAGCATTACAATAAGATGATCTTGATCATGTTAGGCAGCTCACAAGATCTAAACATGATGGCACAAAGTGGAGAGACAACCATCTAGCTACTGCTATGGACCCGTAGTCCAATGATGAACTACTCACGCATCACTCCGGAGGCAGGCATGGTGATGTAGAGCCCTCCAGTGATGATTCCCCTCTCCGGCAGAGTGCCGGGAAGAGGTTTTGGACCCTCCCGAGCTAGGGTTGATGACGGCGGCGCCTCTAGAACTTTTCGTGGAATATGAATCGGGTATCTAGGGTTTTCGCATCGGGGGGGAATAAGTAGGCAAAAGAGCGGCGGTTGGAGAGCCCCGAGGGGCCCACACCACCCAAGGGCACGGCCCCACCTCTGGCCGCGCCGAGGGGGCGTGTGGAGCCTTCCTGGCTCTTCGCCGTCTCCCCTTTGGACTCCATGTGTGTCTCGATGAAATAGGGACCTCCGTAAATTTTTGTCCAATTCCGAGAATATTTCTAGACTAGCTTTTATGGAATACAAAAACAGCAGAAAACAGGAACTGGCACTGTGGCATCTTGTTAATAGGTTAGTCCCAAAAAATGTATAAAATTGACATAAATTGGATGCAAAACATGTAACAATTGGTATAATATCAACATGGAACATCAAAATTATAGATACGTTTGAGATGTATCAGTCATCGATCCTCCTCTCAGCTTGGGTGTCTTCGTCATAGGCAAGTACCCGGGGAGATCCGTGCCTGAGTTCTGTTGGCAAGACGGCTTCAGCTCCATAGACAAGGAAGAATGGTGTTTCTCCAGTTGCTCTGCTCGGTATGGTTCTGAGAGACCACAAGACACTTGGTAGATGATCAATCCAGTTCTTGCCCTTGTCTTCCAATTTGTTGAAAGCCTTGGTCTTCAAACCCTTTAGGACCTCCGCATTAGCTCGCTCCACTTGCCCGTTGCATCTTGGATAGGACACCGAGGCAAAGCACACCTTGATACCCAGTTCTTCACAGAAGTTGAGGAAGGCTCGACTTGTGAACTGAGTGCCATTGTCCGTTATGATTCTGTTAGGTACTCCAAAGCGGAACACGATCCCTTCAATTAACTTGATGGTGTCACATCCCAAATTTAGAAACTAAGAAAAACTTAGTTTCACAAGACCCAAATTTCAGAACCAACAAAAACTTTTGAAATATTTCACTGATGATTGTGTTTTACTACCCATTGCTCTGTTTGACCTTGTGTGACTGGTATGTGTGGTTGCTCCTTTTTGTGTATGTGACTTTTTTGTCTTGAATGCATCATCCTTGTGATTGTTGTGATCTTGTTGTGTTGTTGCTTGGGTGTAAAAAATTAACCAAGTGTGCTAGGGTAGTAAATTACAAACACACTTGGAAACAAATTTGGAATGTGACTTAAATAAAGCAAAACTCCCAAAATTACTCAACAAATTGAATTAGGATCATAAGTTGGGTGAAATGATCTTAATATATTAATCTATCTACCTCACTCTCTAATTCTCTCAAGAAAATATTTTCTTTATGAAATTAATTCCAGGGATGAGGTACATAGATGACCATCTCATTCTCATACCCCCTTCCTTCTCAAAATTATATAGTATTCACTAAATTTTATTTAAATTATGAAATCCTATTTTATTCTTTTGATTCAATTCAAATGTGTTTGTTTCTGACAAACACAAATACAAAAGCTAATATATTTATCAAGGGAGTTCCAAAAGTTCAAAACAATATTTTCTCAATTGCTTTTGAATTGCAAAAAGAATATCAAATTGATTTTATCCAAAAATGCCATATTTAAAGCCTATGAACAAAAGTTGTTCAAAACATTTTATTTTGTAAAACCAATTTTTGTGGAGCTTCTACTTGACAAGGGAGCCTACTCAAATTTTTACAAATTTTTCTAAAAGGTTTTAGTGCCTCAATAAAATCCTTGAAAAGCTTCTGGTTTTAAAAGAAATAAAGGAAATAAAGAAAAGGACCTAGTTGTGATTAGAAACAGAACTTCAAGGGGTTTTCAGTAAAAGTATCTTCTTCCCTGTAGCTCACCAGTGGAGCTAGGGCGCGAGGCCGCCGTGTCGTCGTCCTGCGCCGCGCCGCCCAGGCCCTCCCCTCCTCTCTGCTGCCGTGTCGATTGGAGCACGACACCGCGCTGCCCTCGACCCCTCTCCTCCGCGGCCGTGCCCCTCCCCTCGCTGTCCCCGCTCGCCCAGGCCGTGCGACCAGAGCACGTCGACGCCGACCGCGGCCGTCCAGGCACGCACGCACCGGACCCCCCCCCCCCACGCCCTACTGCCGCGAAGAAGGATAAGGAGGCCCCCCCAGCGCTCTGCTCTCCCTCACGCCTCACTCGCTCCCCAGCTCCCTCCCTTCCTCTCTTTTCCTCTGCCTTGACCGAACCCTAGCCGCCATGGTCGTCGCTGCCGCCGTCGATGGAGCCCTCCCCTAGCAGATTGAAGGGCACCAGGAGCCCCACCTCGTCGTGCTCTGCATCACCGCCCAAGCAATCGTCGCTTGAAGCTTTGAATCGAGCAGGGCATCCGCGTTTTCATCCGCTCCGGCCACCGCATTGCCGGCAAGCTCGCGAGCGGAACCTCGGAGTCGACGACGCCGTCCTCGCCCGCTTCCTGTTCGACGCCGAGCTCTTCCGTGCGCGTTGAGGAGGAAGAAGAGGACTGCGTACCTCTTCGCCAGCGCAATGGGCCGGCCCAGCACGGTGCTGCCTGGCCCAGCTCCAGATCTGGCCCGTGTTCTTTTTTTTTAAGTAAATCAATTTCCTGTTTTAGTTTCCTGTTAAGATTTCAGTGTAGTTTTAAATCTATTATGGTGGATCTATGTGTGCACTAATTTTGGTATAATATCTGTAGTGTTACTATGAGTTTTCTTAAACATGCAGAGCTGGTGGCTTGCCAAATTATATTTTTAATTATTGTCTATACTAAAACTTGTAAAAAGTATCTTTTCCACTAATTATTAAATATCTAGAGTTTTATAGATCCAAAAATTGCAAACTAAAATTCTCTGGATAGGTTGAGATGCTACCTTTCCAGATCTGTTGGCCTTGTATGTAGAGGAAGTCTAAAACAGAAGTTTTATTCATTCTTAAAAACACACCAGTAGCACTTTGGGGATTTTTGTAGGTTTTTGTGAGATGAATTTTGGAGTAAATCCAATTGGCATGTCTTCTATATGTATAGGAGAACATATCCCTAAATTGGTTTGAATTTAGGAGTCATTGATTGACTGTGGTGCTAATTATAAGTTTTAGGCATTTTCTGCCTATTTTTATTAGGACTTTACTAGTTGTTGTGTTATAACTTTATTATTACAAATGTGTTTCCTAGCATGTGTGTGGTGGTAATACACTGTTATGACATTGTTTCCTTGTTTTACTAGCATGTTAGGGGAACTACTTGTTAGTCATGTAATTGTTAGGGTTTTATTCCCTATATAGTCTTTTCCTAGTAATTAGGAATTGCTATGATAGTTTGTTTTGATGTTAGATTAATTGTGTGTGATTAATATGAATGCCTTGCTGGTCAAGGATTGTTGTGGTACTATTGCTTGCATGTTATTATTGTTTAGCAGGTTATAATATGTTAGTACTGTTAGTGGAATTTGTTAGGCAAATTGGTATGGGTAATATGTTTGCATGGTTTGATGAACTTGATGGTCTTGAGTTGAGTACTAGCTTAAATATCTTGTTAATGTCTCCACCTTAACTTGGTGAGATGTTTTGAATTACCAAGATTAATTGGTAGTTTAACTTTTGTCTGAAGTATTTCCTGATTAAAGAAAAGTGATTGTTAATTACCTCTATTTGAGGATGTCTTTGTGCCCTCTTGTTTTGGCATGTGTATGGTGATATACTCCCGATTAGTATAATGCCCTTGTAAATGTAGATCTTAGTTGTTGCTTGAATGTTTAGTTTGATGCTTGTGGTGTGATTACTTGTTTGTATACCACTTGTGGATTGGTTTGCTTATTGCGTGTTGTTTTATTTTCATGTTGCGACGCTAGAGATAAACGCTACCGGGGTGGTATTTGGAAAGGATTTATCGGAGAAGGATGAGAGTTTATTTCTTTGATCAATGAGGAGAAGTCCAGGAACGTCCTGCTGAAATCAGGCAAGCTATCCTCTGAGCTTGCATTTTTATACATCTATTTTGGTTCACATGTTTTACTTATAAAGAGCATAAGTGATTTATGTGGTGTTTGCCACTAAAGCTATGAGTTTGAAAATCCCTTTTGTTTTCAAAATACAAGTATATTATTTTGACACTCTATATGGAGATATTAGATGGAAATTATTTTTTCAAACTATAGGATAGGAAAATTATTGTTTACTCAAAACTCCTTTGAAAATACTTGTGTGTGGTTGTGGAATACCGAGATGTCGGTGTGGAAATGGAGAAATGGTGAATGGAGATGTTTATGAAAAATGCACATTGTGTCTTTGTACTATGACGACCAGCCAATAACCTGTGCGACCACATTTACCCACATATGGGAAAAGGGCGTAGTCATATAGTTTGCTCATATTAGTACTGGATGCCTCAACAACGAGGATGACCTCGTTCCATGAGGGGATGGTTTGGTGACCTGCCCCTGACCTGGGTCCTCTTAAGAGAAGTCTACCGGAGGCCGGTATGAGTGTATTGGAGAAAGAGGATTGAAGACGCCACCTTTGGGTCGCCGGGCAGAACTACGAAGTCCTCACACTTAGTTTCCGATGGGCTGGATTTAAGTGTCGATGGAACCGGTTTCGTAGCGGTAGAATCCTATACTAGCATGAGCAAAGGACAGGCTACGGTCGGTGACTCAACTTCGCATACACCTTGTATGGCGGGACGTGGCTGACACGATGAGTTACCGGATGGGTGTGGGAAAAGCGTGCTACCTCTGCAGAGGGTAATAAAACTATTCGAATAGCCGAGTCCTCGGATATGGACAGTTGGGAGGCTGTCCTCTGACCATGTGCAAGTTTTGGAAATGTTTTGAGATTTGAAAATAAAATGGAGATGTGTTGTATCTGCAACTCTACCGACGGGCTGGTATGAGGTTGCTGGAGACTGATTGACCATGACGGGCTATGGTCGGGAAGTGAAGAGTTTTGTGATTTGAAAGTGGAAAATGTTTTATGCAACTATACCAAAGGGTTGGTATAAGGTTGTTGGAAAAATGATTTGTCTAGGAATGGTTTTGGTCGGAAAAGGAGGAGTTTTGGAGAAATAAACAAATGGTGATTTTCCGGGAAAATGTTTGTAAAAGAGACTTCTTACCTTCTTCAACAAAGATGGATTTTAGGGAAAAAGGTTTTAAAAGAGAATTCTTACAAAGATAGGTTTATGGGAAAAAGTTCTAAAAACCTTCTTTTTTTCTTTTCAACAAAGATATAGAGGTGTCTTCTCAAAATAAAGGGTTTTGTTATACTAAAAATGATGCTATTGCATGCTCATGTCGGGGGTAGTTTTGCGAGTACGTAAATGTACTCATGGCTGTGTCCCTGGATATTCCCATGTCCAGAGTTCAAGAAGTACGCTGAAGACCGAGAGATCGACGACGTCAATGCGAGCTAGGGCGCTTCCCAGTCAGCTGCCTGTGGGGTTATGGCTAATGACTTGGGCTCCACGCTGTTTGATGATTTCCGCTGCAAGTATCTGTTGAAGTTATGACTTCAATCAAGTAAGTAAATTTTATTCGGTATTTATGGATGTTCTTTTGATACCAGTTTGATTGTGCTCAGCGACAGACTGATCATGGGATCGCTGATGTTGTAGGCACAAGGGTATTTCGGACAGCTAGTCCGGGGTCCCCACAGATGGCGGCATGAGCCGTCTGACGTGGTACTGGCATCACTTTCACCCACTTTGTGAACTTGTCAATAGCCACGAAGAGGTATCACTAGTACAGAACGACACATCGGATACCCCTCTATGGCAACGGCGAGAGTTAGGCGACGGAAAAATGAGCTCCGCGCGCTTCCGCGAGTGCGCGCGCGCGCTAGTCGGTCGATGGGCCCGACACAATGGTAACGGAGGCTGAAAAGATCTCCGTTGCTCATATATAGGCAATGGAGGAAAGAATATTTCCGTTGCTGATATTACCACATCAGAAACGGAGATCGGTCTATCTCCGTTTCCCATGTGAAGGCACATTTAGCGGTGTCGGTAATAATATCTCCCACTCCAGTACTGTATATCACTCTCACTCTCAGTCTCACTCTCCCTAGTTCTTAACCCTAGCCGCACACGCTCTCCTCCTACTTCACCCATCGATGGCGAACCCCTCCGGCACCGACGGAAGTCAGGATGGAGCATCTTCCTCCTCCCACCCTCCGAGGCACAGCCCGGATCTCCCCTATAACTGGGGCGAGATCCCCGGCGACTGCGGTCGCGAGTTCATTCTGAGCCGTCAAATCCCATCCGGATCCACGGTGGCGGCGGCCACCAACGCCCGGATCTCGTCCTCATCGTCCTCCTCGGACAATAAGGATGAGGATCTGGAGGTCGGTCTCCTCCTCTCTTGCGCCTCCTTTGAGCGCGAGCGCGCCAAGGGTGTCATTCGGACGTCTGTGATGCAGAGAGCTATCCGCATCTCCGCCGCCGAGCACGCGATAGAAGCCGCTGAGGAGGCGTTGTTCCAGACGCGGCTTCGAGTGGCCATAGACCGCTCTCTTCTCCCTGGCCAGGGCCCTGGGCCAGATGCGGCGGCGGCAGCGGTGGCGGCGGCGGAGGAGGAGGAGGACGCTCCGGTGTTCGAGCAGGATGAGGTCTCCTCTGACGTCTCCTCTGGCAGTGGCTCCGGCGCCGACGCCTGGGACGGTTTGCTATGTTAGCTACTTATTTAGCTCGGTTTGCTCTGTTAGTTAGCTATGTTCAGCTATGTATTTGTTATGTTAGCTACTTATTTAGCTCGGTTTGCTCTGTTCAGCTATGTATTTGCTATGTTAGCTACTTATTTAGCTCGGGTTGCTCTGTTAGTTAGCTCTGTTCAGCTATGTATTTGCTATGTTAGCTACTTGTTTAGCTTGGTTTTCTCTGTTAGTTAGCTCTTCAGCTATGTATTTAGCTCGGTTTGCTTTGTTTACTGCTTATTGACAGACTGATCATGGGATCGCTGATGTTGTAGGCACAAGGGTATTTCGGACAGCTAGTCCGGGGTCCCCACAGACTTGGTATCAGAGCCATCCTGACTGTAACAGACCTTAGTTAGCATGGACGTTAGTTAGTAAAGAAATATTTTGTTAAAAATATATTGTTACCAAAAACATACTTTTGTCTAAGGAAGTCCAAAAATAACTTCCACTCTTCCCACCTTCTCAAATATTTCTGAGTCTTATCACTCTATTTAAGATTTTCCAAGGAATTCTCTAATCCCTCTTGCCTGTTCAAAATACTTGACGATGAACCCAAGTGAGACCTAATTAGCTAGCACCTACAAGCAGAAGCTTCCATCACAAGTGCTCAACATTCCAAATCGAGGTGATTGATCTGCAAATACCAAGATTTTCGAAGTCAACCAAGCAAGAGACCTTCGAAGACCTCAACTCAACATCAACAATTCTACTCAAGTTGCAACTTCGATAATCTCAATTCCTCCCGCTAGAGCCTAAGGCGACAAAGTGAAAACTTCACCAACCATGTCTAACCGAGACCATAGGATAAACCTGATAGGAACCTTGGCTGTACCACCCGACTACCACGAGTATTAGACGTCCGTTGGTACTAAATGTACCTTGTGTGTTGTTTGTTTGCGTGCTCCTTGCTTATGAGTACTCTGCTTATGTGTTGTTTGTTGTGAGTTCTCTGTGTGTGTGTTGTTTTTCTTGTGTGTTCACAATCACGCCTTGTCGGCAACATAAGTAACCTCAAAATTCTCTTTTTATAAAATTCCTTTTGCCACCTATCAAAACCATTTTTGACCTCTTCGCCATAGTTGCACTTTGTTGCAAATGTAAAACCACCTAGGAAAAATCTTTCTGAAATTATATCTCCTCTCATCTAAACCATCTTCCGATAAGAACTGACAGTTCCGCGAGGTACAAAAGACTCCCGATTTTTAACCAAATAGCCTGAGATTTTGCGACTTAACCGGCAAGTCAGACAATGACCTTCATGCACCGTCTGGAGCAAGTGCGTCAAGATCTCGAAGGAAACTGCAATTTTACGCCAACCTCGTGAAGACACGAGCCTTACAAGACTTGTGAAATTACAAGAATACCACACTAACTTATCGTATCTAACTTCAGGTTAACATCTGACATAAGTCCACGATAGTACTAACTAATCTTCTAGGACTGCAAGCCTGGACAAGAGACGAGGACATAAGGAGACTCATTTAGGACTGGTAACGAGAGGAACTCAAGGAGTGCATAAGAGTTGCTATGAAGATTCGAGCTCAGAGATCTCAAGAAGGAGGAACTACGACAAGAAGACATTGAAGAGAAATTTCTTAGGTTGGCAAAGAAGCAGTATACCCGACTATCATTGAGTATTTGGAAACTCATATATCAGAATTCATTATTATTAATCTCTCCAGAAATAATGTGATATTCCAATGTTCGTGCTATATAGAAGTACTTTGGTGACAAGCCTCATGAACTTGTTAACAAATCACTTTTGTATGCTCCAACAATTGAGTGTCATATACAAATAAACAGAACGTCAGATAAACCAGTACATCTCAGCCTCTGGAATATGAAAAGTCATTTGGTGACAAGACTAGCTACCTTGTTAACAAATTCTTCTTGTATGACTAAGGCAATTCGATGTCATAAAGGACACCCACACTCTTACACAACTAACTAATGGAAAGCTTGCTGGAACTAGTGGATGTCTTCACCGTAGGGTGAGACAAATGATGTTAGATCTCAAATAAAGGACAATAATAATTTTCTTAAGTCAAGTGTATACCTTAGGAGCTACTCAAGTTCCAAGTAGGAAAATCACATGAAGATTTATAGTGTTTCTCCAAGGATATAATTTCCGAAACAAGAAAAGAAAAAGGTACCCTTTTGAAAAACAACTGGTGCGAAGTTTCCTCACTAACTTTTTCTAGGGACCATTAAGAGGTGCTAGAGACCGACTCCAAACTAGTTGTTAGAAAGGAGGCTGTAGGAAGATATAAGGGTGTTGAATTGAAAGGTGTTAGCCAAAAGTATCTTGACAAGATCAAAATTTGGTGGATGCTGTTGGTAATATCAAAAAAAAAATTGGGGTTTATAAAAGGAGTGAAAACTTGGAGTGGATCGATAAATTAATTGGGATTGAACAGATGATATAATTGATTAATACTCTGGGGCTAACCAGTTGTGGTCCCCAACCATTGGTGGTTATCTGGAACTAGGAGACGTGACCCTTGATTCAAGGTTTAGAAATAAAGGTGAAAGTTATTGGATTTTTAGGAATCACTTGCTGATAAAATGATGTTTGGATTGGTTAGAAGCAAGTAAATTAAGAAGAATACTCCGGTGTTGGAATGTTTAGGGTGATTCTTGGGCAAGTGACCCTTGTACTAAATTCTTATGGAATTATAGGAAGTGGTCAAAGAAGAGTTAGCAGATGAGTAGATCGTTGTATGCAAGAGATAATTGGTGGAGGATAAGTGAATGTTTATCGGATTCTAGGAATCAATATGACTTGGTCTAGTAGCAAGACATTCTAGGTGACAGTAGTTTTCAGAGCTTGTCACGCTCTGTTTGGATTATTCTTAGAAAGATCGTTTATCTTTGATTAAGAGATCAAGGCTCGAAAGTGTTGAAATGAAATCTGAATTTGGTTAGAAAGTGGGTCAAATTCTTGATGGTATGATCACATGATTGTTGGATGCTTTATTTAGCTTTGATGATATGATCGTGGGAAGATGGCAATCTGAAGGAGTCAGATAATTTGAGATATGCCTATCTGGGGAATAAATTAATCAAGAAATAATTGGTGGACCACTACGATTTTTGTGATCGAATATAATGGGGAGAATATGCCAAAAGGGTTTGATGGGTACCCGATAGATTGAACTATACCGTGATAAAGAGTTTATGCCCGAGGAAGATGATGGTGGATTAATAACTTTAGCTTGGGCAAAAGACCATGATTCAATTAACTATTGATAGTAGTGGCCTTACCAGAGATATTGGAATGGAATTTGGAGGACTCGAGAATTAGAGGCCTAAGTAAAGTTAGTTGTTTCGGATCTTAGGTTTAAAAAGTTTGGTGTTCAGAGTATAACACCCAACTCCCTTGAAAACTAACTTAAGCCCCTCAACCAGAAAGTTTTCCTGGAAAACCTTAACTATTCGGGTGCACTCTAACTTACTTGTGAAGACCCAGAACCAAAGAAGTCCTTCATGGCCAGCCTTTTCCCGCCAAGCCGAAGGAAGAAAAGCGTGAAGAAGATCTACCGGAAGTCACTAAGAAGAATCAAACAACGGAAGCACCTGCTGTTGGCAACATCAACCACCAAGCAAGTCCAGACGCCCTTAGAAGTTTATAATATCCCTCTACTAACTAGATCCCGGAGAGAGTCAAGTGCCCAGACTTGACGCATCCTGAGAACAACGCGTCCCCACCTGCGACCCTTGTAAGGAGACAATACCAGGAAGTGATATCTGCATCAACCCCAAGCACCGAGGAATGACATCCAAGACGAAGATTTTCAAGCTACCCAAGAAGAACAATGCCTCCAAGTCTACTCCAGCTGCAACCTTCAGGATGAACCTTCAAAAACCCCTTTTAAGGGGGGAAGACCTGCAGTAGGTATGCAAGAGCATATTAATAATTAGTTCCTTGCGCTTTAACCTTGCCGAATCTGGAAACAGCCGACCAAGACTATCCATCCGAGTCAATCGTCAAGACAACCCCATCATAAAGGATCTGAACTCAGCACAGAAGTTTATCAACAGAGAAAGCCTCGCAGCATCAATTTATCAAGATCTCACATGGTGACTTTACTAAAGAAGCAACGACCTCAGAAGTATAACCAGCCCAAAACCCGTGCCCTCGTACTCCCCTGTTACCACCGGACAAATCTCGAGGACGAGATTTATTTTTAAGGGGGGAAGAGCTGTCACATCCCAAATTTAGAAACTAAGAAAAACTTAGTTTCACAAGACCCAAATTTCAGAACCAACAAAAACTTTTGAAATATTTCACTGATGATTGTGTTTTACTACCCATTGCTCTGTTTGACCTTGTGTGACTGGTATGTGTGGTTGCTCCTTTTTGTGTATGTGACTTTTTTGTCTTGAATGCATCATCCTTGTGATTGTTGTGATCTTGTTGTGTTGTTGCTTGGGTGTAAAAAATTAACCAAGTGTGCTAGGGTAGTAAATTACAAACACACTTGGAAACAAATTTGGAATGTGACTTAAATAAAGCAAAACTCCCAAAATTACTCAACAAATTGAATTAGGATCATAAGTTGGGTGAAATGATCTTAATATATTAATCTATCTACCTCACTCTCTAATTCTCTCAAGAAAATATTTTCTTTATGAAATTAATTCCAGGGATGAGGTACATAGATGACCATCTCATTCTCATACCCCCTTCCTTCTCAAAATTATATAGTATTCACTAAATTTTATTTAAATTATGAAATCCTATTTTATTCTTTTGATTCAATTCAAATGTGTTTGTTTCTGACAAACACAAATACAAAAGCTAATATATTTATCAAGGGAGTTCCAAAAGTTCAAAACAATATTTTCTCAATTGCTTTTGAATTGCAAAAAGAATATCAAATTGATTTTATCCAAAAATGCCATATTTAAAGCCTATGAACAAAAGTTGTTCAAAACATTTTATTTTGTAAAACCAATTTTTGTGGAGCTTCTACTTGACAAGGGGAGCCTACTCAAATTTTTACAAATTTTTCTAAAAGGTTTTAGTGCCTCAATAAAATCCTTGAAAAGCTTCTGGTTTTAAAAGAAATAAAGGAAATAAAGAAAAGGACCTAGTTGTGATTAGAAACAGAACTTCAAGGGGTTTTCAGTAAAAGTATCTTCTTCCCTGTAGCTCACCAGTGGAGCTAGGGCGCGAGGCCGCCGTGTCGTCGTCCTGCGCCGCGCCGCCCAGGCCCTCCCCTCCTCTCTGCTGCCGTGTCGATTGGAGCACGACACCGCGCTGCCCTCGACCCCTCTCCTCCGCGGCCGTGCCCCTCCCCTCGCTGTCCCCGCTCGCCCAGGCCGTGCGACCAGAGCACGTCGACGCCGACCGCGGCCGTCCAGGCACGCACGCACCGGACCCCCCCCCCCCCCCCACGCCCTACTGCCGCGAAGAAGGATAAGGAGGCCCCCCCAGCGCTCTGCTCTCCCTCACGCCTCACTCGCTCCCCAGCTCCCTCCCTTCCTCTCTTTTCCTCTGCCTTGACCGAACCCTAGCCGCCATGGTCGTCGCTGCCGCCGTCGATGGAGCCCTCCCCTAGCAGATTGAAGGGCACCAGGAGCCCCACCTCGTCGTGCTCTGCATCACCGCCCAAGCAATCGTCGCTTGAAGCTTTGAATCGAGCAGGGCATCCGCGTTTTCATCCGCTCCGGCCACCGCATTGCCGGCAAGCTCGCGAGCGGAACCTCGGAGTCGACGACGCCGTCCTCGCCCGCTTCCTGTTCGACGCCGAGCTCTTCCGTGCGCGTTGAGGAGGAAGAAGAGGACTGCGTACCTCTTCGCCAGCGCAATGGGCCGGCCCAGCACGGTGCTGCCTGGCCCAGCTCCAGATCTGGCCCGTGTTCTTTTTTTTAAGTAAATCAATTTCCTGTTTTAGTTTCCTGTTAAGATTTCAGTGTAGTTTTAAATCTATTATGGTGGATCTATGTGTGCACTAATTTTGGTATAATATCTGTAGTGTTACTATGAGTTTTCTTAAACATGCAGAGCTGGTGGCTTGCCAAATTATATTTTTAATTATTGTCTATACTAAAACTTGTAAAAAGTATCTTTTCCACTAATTATTAAATATCTAGAGTTTTATAGATCCAAAAATTGCAAACTAAAATTCTCTGGATAGGTTGAGATGCTACCTTTCCAGATCTGTTGGCCTTGTATGTAGAGGAAGTCTAAAACAGAAGTTTTATTCATTCTTAAAAACACACCAGTAGCACTTTGGGGATTTTTGTAGGTTTTTGTGAGATGAATTTTGGAGTAAATCCAATTGGCATGTCTTCTATATGTATAGGAGAACATATCCCTAAATTGGTTTGAATTTAGGAGTCATTGATTGACTGTGGTGCTAATTATAAGTTTTAGGCATTTTCTGCCTATTTTTATTAGGACTTTACTAGTTGTTGTGTTATAACTTTATTATTACAAATGTGTTTCCTAGCATGTGTGTGGTGGTAATACACTGTTATGACATTGTTTCCTTGTTTTACTAGCATGTTAGGGGAACTACTTGTTAGTCATGTAATTGTTAGGGTTTTATTCCCTATATAGTCTTTTCCTAGTAATTAGGAATTGCTATGATAGTTTGTTTTGATGTTAGATTAATTGTGTGTGATTAATATGAATGCCTTGCTGGTCAAGGATTGTTGTGGTACTATTGCTTGCATGTTATTATTGTTTAGCAGGTTATAATATGTTAGTACTGTTAGTGGAATTTGTTAGGCAAATTGGTATGGGTAATATGTTTGCATGGTTTGATGAACTTGATGGTCTTGAGTTGAGTACTAGCTTAAATATCTTGTTAATGTCTCCACCTTAACTTGGTGAGATGTTTTGAATTACCAAGATTAATTGGTAGTTTAACTTTTGTCTGAAGTATTTCCTGATTAAAGAAAAGTGATTGTTAATTACCTCTATTTGAGGATGTCTTTGTGCCCTCTTGTTTTGGCATGTGTATGGTGATATACTCCCGATTAGTATAATGCCCTTGTAAATGTAGATCTTAGTTGTTGCTTGAATGTTTAGTTTGATGCTTGTGGTGTGATTACTTGTTTGTATACCACTTGTGGATTGGTTTGCTTATTGCGTGTTGTTTTATTTTCATGTTGCGACGCTAGAGATAAACGCTACCGGGGTGGTATTTGGAAAGGATTTATCGGAGAAGGATGAGAGTTTATTTCTTTGATCAATGAGGAGAAGTCCAGGAACGTCCTGCTGAAATCAGGCAAGCTATCCTCTGAGCTTGCATTTTTATACATCTATTTTGGTTCACATGTTTTACTTATAAAGAGCATAAGTGATTTATGTGGTGTTTGCCACTAAAGCTATGAGTTTGAAAATCCCTTTTGTTTTCAAAATACAAGTATATTATTTTGACACTCTATATGGAGATATTAGATGGAAATTATTTTTTCAAACTATAGGATAGGAAAATTATTGTTTACTCAAAACTCCTTTGAAAATACTTGTGTGTGGTTGTGGAATACCGAGATGTCGGTGTGGAAATGGAGAAATGGTGAATGGAGATGTTTATGAAAAATGCACATTGTGTCTTTGTACTATGACGACCAGCCAATAACCTGTGCGACCACATTTACCCACATATGGGAAAAGGGCGTAGTCATATAGTTTGCTCATATTAGTACTGGATGCCTCAACAACGAGGATGACCTCGTTCCATGAGGGGATGGTTTGGTGACCTGCCCCTGACCTGGGTCCTCTTAAGAGAAGTCTACCGGAGGCCGGTATGAGTGTATTGGAGAAAGAGGATTGAAGACGCCACCTTTGGGTCGCCGGGCAGAACTACGAAGTCCTCACACTTAGTTTCCGATGGGCTGGATTTAAGTGTCGATGGAACCGGTTTCGTAGCGGTAGAATCCTATACTAGCATGAGCAAAGGACAGGCTACGGTCGGTGACTCAACTTCGCATACACCTTGTATGGCGGGACGTGGCTGACACGATGAGTTACCGGATGGGTGTGGGAAAAGCGTGCTACCTCTGCAGAGGGTAATAAAACTATTCGAATAGCCGAGTCCTCGGATATGGACAGTTGGGAGGCTGTCCTCTGACCATGTGCAAGTTTTGGAAATGTTTTGAGATTTGAAAATAAAATGGAGATGTGTTGTATCTGCAACTCTACCGACGGGCTGGTATGAGGTTGCTGGAGACTGATTGACCATGACGGGCTATGGTCGGGAAGTGAAGAGTTTTGTGATTTGAAAGTGGAAAATGTTTTATGCAACTATACCAAAGGGTTGGTATAAGGTTGTTGGAAAAATGATTTGTCTAGGAATGGTTTTGGTCGGAAAAGGAGGAGTTTTGGAGAAATAAACAAATGGTGATTTTCCGGGAAAATGTTTGTAAAAGAGACTTCTTACCTTCTTCAACAAAGATGGATTTTAGGGAAAAAGGTTTTAAAAGAGAATTCTTACAAAGATAGGTTTATGGGAAAAAGTTCTAAAAACCTTCTTTTTTTCTTTTCAACAAAGATATAGAGGTGTCTTCTCAAAATAAAGGGTTTTGTTATACTAAAAATGATGCTATTGCATGCTCATGTCGGGGGTAGTTTTGCGAGTACGTAAATGTACTCATGGCTGTGTCCCTGGATATTCCCATGTCCAGAGTTCAAGAAGTACGCTGAAGACCGAGAGATCGACGACGTCAATGCGAGCTAGGGCGCTTCCCAGTCAGCTGCCTGTGGGGTTATGGCTAATGACTTGGGCTCCACGCTGTTTGATGATTTCCGCTGCAAGTATCTGTTGAAGTTATGACTTCAATCAAGTAAGTAAATTTTATTCGGTATTTATGGATGTTCTTTTGATACCAGTTTGATTGTGCTCAGCGACAGACTGATCATGGGATCGCTGATGTTGTAGGCACAAGGGTATTTCGGACAGCTAGTCCGGGGTCCCCACAGATGGCGGCATGAGCCGTCTGACGTGGTACTGGCATCACTTTCACCCACTTTGTGAACTTGTCAATAGCCACGAAGAGGTATCACTAGTACAGAACGACACATCGGATACCCCTCTATGGCAACGGCGAGAGTTAGGCGACGGAAAAATGAGCTCCGCGCGCTTCCGCGAGTGCGCGCGCGCGCTAGTCGGTCGATGGGCCCGACACAATGGTAACGGAGGCTGAAAAGATCTCCGTTGCTCATATATAGGCAATGGAGGAAAGAATATTTCCGTTGCTGATATTACCACATCAGAAACGGAGATCGGTCTATCTCCGTTTCCCATGTGAAGGCACATTTAGCGGTGTCGGTAATAATATCTCCCACTCCAGTACTGTATATCACTCTCACTCTCAGTCTCACTCTCCCTAGTTCTTAACCCTAGCCGCACACGCTCTCCTCCTACTTCACCCATCGATGGCGAACCCCTCCGGCACCGACGGAAGTCAGGATGGAGCATCTTCCTCCTCCCACCCTCCGAGGCACAGCCCGGATCTCCCTATAACTGGGGCGAGATCCCCGGCGACTGCGGTCGCGAGTTCATTCTGAGCCGTCAAATCCCATCCGGATCCACGGTGGCGGCGGCCACCGACGCCCGGATCTCGTCCTCATCGTCCTCCTCGGACAATAAGGATGAGGATCTGGAGGTCGGTCTCCTCCTCTCTTGCGCCTCCTTTGAGCGCGAGCGCGCCAAGGGTGTCATTCGGACGTCTGTGATGCAGAGAGCTATCCGCATCTCCGCCGCCGAGCACGCGATAGAAGCCGCTGAGGAGGCGTTGTTCCAGACGCGGCTTCGAGTGGCCATAGACCGCTCTCTTCTCCCTGGCCAGGGCCCTGGGCCAGATGCGGCGGCGGCAGCGGTGGCGGCGGCGGAGGAGGAGGAGGACGCTCCGGTGTTCGAGCAGGATGAGGTCTCCTCTGACGTCTCCTCTGGCAGTGGCTCCGGCGCCGACGCCTGGGACGGTTTGCTATGTTAGCTACTTATTTAGCTCGGTTTGCTCTGTTAGTTAGCTATGTTCAGCTATGTATTTGTTATGTTAGCTACTTATTTAGCTCGGTTTGCTCTGTTCAGCTATGTATTTGCTATGTTAGCTACTTATTTAGCTCGGGTTGCTCTGTTAGTTAGCTCTGTTCAGCTATGTATTTGCTATGTTAGCTACTTGTTTAGCTTGGTTTTCTCTGTTAGTTAGCTCTTCAGCTATGTATTTAGCTCGGTTTGCTTTGTTTACTGCTTATTGGCTCTGTTTATTAGCTTTGTTCGCTGTTTTTAACAAAGAATATTCGTTGTTTCAAGGGCTTGGTGGATACTTGGTGATGATGCTGCTGCCGTGAAGACCTAGGAGCGGGGCTCCATACACGGTGCCATCACCAGGTGCAGTACATTTTGCGCAGCAGGAAAGATAGTAGATGTTTATCTGGCGGCCGTGAAGACATAGGAGCAGAGCTCTAGCCACGCGCACTGATGAACTTTTGTAAAGCAGGGCATACAGGAATACGGTGATGACCGGGCGGCTGTCTAGTCGCATGGAGCGGGGCTCCATCGACGGCACAGCCCGTCACCGTGTTTTTTTTGTTTTCCTGTAACCCTTATTATAAACGGTTATTAGCAAAACTCTGTGTCTAATGTTGAATACATCAGAAATGGTTTATCTCCTCCGTTGCCATTGAGATCTTCACATCAGTGACAGGGTCGGGGACACAGACCCTTTCTCCGTTGCCGATGGGGTTTTTGGTCCGTTTCCGATGTGTCGTTTTGTACTAGTGTATTCATGTCCCCCGACAGACTTCGGTATCTTCCCCACAATGTCTAGCCCCCAGACCGTGAACGGCCAAGAGATTGGAATTGGCTGCAGAGCTTGCGCTGGCTGATGTATGTCTTTCGCATAGTATTGACATGCTTCACAGGTCTTGACTAGCTGCTCAGCATCACAAAGGACTGTTCACCAGTAGAACCCGTGACGAAAGACTTTCCCCGCCAACGATCTTGATGCCACGTGACTCGAGCACATGCCCTCGTGGATGTCCCTTAGCAGTACTTGGCCTAGCTCTTGTGGTATGCAGTGGAGCTTGTCTCGTCGCCAGTAGAGCTTGCTGTCGATCAAGACGTAGAGCTTGGCTTGGCGAGCCACCCGCTTGGCGTCATGATCATTCTCCAGGAGGGCATGCTCCGTCATGTATTTGACGATGTCCAGGGCCCAGGGTGGATGGGTTCCTTCCACCGGTAACACCATCTGACAGAAGGGAAGCATGGCTTCCTCTGCCAGAGGAGCTACCGGGTCTTGTACTTCTGGGCTGGCTACCCTTGTTGTCGAGGTAGAAGGGTCGCCAGCCCCCGGTGTCGGTGCAGATCTTGTCCTGAGCCTCTCGGGGGAAATCGAAGGTTGCGTGAGCACCTCGATATAGATCCCGGGAGACACTGGCTCTCGCTTGGACGCCACCTGTGGACGTGGTTTCTCTCCGCGGGACATACACGGCCCGGAAGCTGTCGAAGCGCCGCTGGAGCTTCCAAACTTCCTCGACGTACGGTGCCATCTGAGGGCATGCGTACTCCTTGTTCACTTGCTTGATGACTAGCTGAGAGTCACCCTTGACGACGATCTTGTTGATGCCGAGGCCAATGGCAGCACGAAGTCCTGCGAGCAGGCCCTCGTACTCCGCCGTGTTGTTGGAGATGTTCCCTTGGTAGTGCATCTGGACGGCGTATTTCAGCCGGTCGCCGGTTGGCGAGGTTAGGACAACCCCTGCACCTCCTTGCCCCTTGGTGTAGGAACCGTCGAAGTGCACGATTCAGGCGCTAGGGTCCTCCTTCCCGAGGAGGCAAGTTTCCTCTTCCGGGCCGTCGAACGTCGTCTCGATCCATTCCGCTGTGAAGTCTGCCAGTGCCTGACTCTTGATGTTGTCCGTGTGCTCGAACTTGAGGCCGAAACCCTGAAGCTCCATGGCCCACCATGATACGCGTCCAGTGGTAAGTGGGTTCTCCAACGGAATTCTCATCTTGTACTTTGACACCACCATGATCATGGGGTATCGCTCCCAGGCGTCGCGCAGCACCGCGCTTACGAAGTAGATCGGATGCTGTACCTTGTGGGTTACCGAGTCCTGATCGGGCTCAGCTTCTTCCATGTCGTTGGCGTCTTGAGGTGGGGGCGAAGTAGCCCCCGGCGGAGTCCCTTCGGAAGGAAACTCCCCGTTCTCGCTAGTGGCGGGCTCTGCGCCATCTGGTAAGGTTGTCGTGACGTCAGAGTCGTTAGACCCCTGGTCACCCGGCAGCCTCTTCTTGCATGGTTGTCCCGGGAGAGAGTTCCCAGGTCACTTGCCATTGGTCTTGCTTGATTTCTTCAGAGGAGCGTCACGATCTGCTATGAGCACAGCACTGATCACCTGGTTGGTGGCAGCGATGTACAGTTGCAAGGGCTCCTTCTCTGTTGGGGCCACGAGGACTGGTGGCGAGGTGAGGTAGCGCTTGAGGGACTGAAGAGCTTCCTCGGCCTCGGGAGTCCACTCCACGGGGCCTGACTTCTTAAGCAGCTTGAAGAACGGTAGAGCCCGCTCCCCAAGCCTTGAGATGAAGCGCCCGAGTGCGGTGATGCACCCATTGAGGCGTTGTATGTCCTTGACCCGCCAGGGCGCCTCCATGCGCTCGATTGCCTTGATTTTGTCCGGATTGGCCCCGATCCCTCAGTGGGAGATCAGGAAACCTAGCAGCTTGCCGGATAGGACCCCGAACACACACTTGTCGGGGTTGAGCTTGAAGTTGACCCGACGGAGGTTCTCGAAGGTCTCGTGCAGGTCTTGGATGAAGGAGTCCTTGTACCGGGTCTTCACCACGATGTCGTCGATGTACGCTTCAACCTTGCGGCCCAGCTGAGGTCCAAGGCATGCTTGCATAGCGCGCTGGAAGGTAGCGCCGGCGTTCCGGAGGCCGAAACGCATCCAGGTGTAGCAGTAGCAGCCCTTGGGAGTGATGAAGGCCGTCTTTTCCTGGTCCTCGACCGCCATCACGATCTGGTGGTACCCGGAGAAGGCATCCAAGAAACACAGCAGCTCGCACCCAGCCGAGGAGTCCACGATCAGGTTGATCCATGGCAGAGGGAACAGATCCTTGGGACAGGCCTTATTCAGGTCTGTGAAGTCGATGCAGAGTCGCCACTTGAAAGTCATGGGTTTTGGCACCACCACGGGGTTGGCCACCCAAGTTGGGTGAGGAACCGACCTGATGACGCCAGCTTCTATCAGCTTGTCAACTTCGGCGATGATGAATTCCAGCTTTTCCTTGCTTTGGATCTGGAGAACTTGCTTTACGGGACGAGCTCCCGCATTGACCGCCAGTTTGTGCTCGATCACCTCCCTTGGTACACCGGGTAAACCCGATGCCTCCCACGCGAAGACATCAGAATTTTCCTGAAGTAAGGCGACGAGCGCGCTTTCCTATTTGTGGGTAAGGCGCGCTGTCGTGGGGTTAACACGGCAGATGTTACCCTTGGGTAACTTGAGTTGGTGGGCAAGGCGTAGCTAGCGTCTGGGAGATTGTTTAGCTCTGCGAGGACAAAGGGTTTACCCAGGTTTGGCCTCTCCATTGGAGATAAAAACCTACTTCCTACTATGCTATTATGGATCTCGATCTCGATGACCCGGCTATGACAACAGAGCCGGATCTCGATCTAGGTTACAACTTTCGCTTGGTAGTGGTAATTTCTCTCTATGGTTTTCTCGCCTAAGCTTGGATCGTAAAAGTTCTGTCTAACTAGGGCTCAGGGGGCGGCTTATATAGATGTCCGGGTCTCCTGGCACTATACAAGGTAAGCCGGGTTCTACCCAGACTCGGAGTTCTACTCTAGGTCTTCTGGCCTTCATGTCCTCCAAGTCCTGAACCGCCTCTGGGTCTTCTAGAATCTTTCCTCCGTAAGCCGGGTTACCGCCAAGCCTGTTGGCCCAACGACATAACCCGGCCCATGCCGATGGTTAGCTGGCCTGGCCGGGCTTCCTGCCTGGCGGGTCACGCTTCCTTCTTCATGGGCCTACCGGGTTATTATTCCCCCATCGGTAGCCCCCAGGTTAACCGGGTTACCAGGTGGGCGCGCTCTGCTTCGTTTTTGAGCTTTAATTTCTTGATCAGAGCTGTCATCCTGGCTGGCCGGGTTAACCACCTGAAATATAAAAATAACATACAACAAGTTAAGCACCGGGTCACGTTGCTTTTCTCTTTAGCTAGGCCAGCTCTTCTTGGCGGTCCATATCGTAACCCGGCTCAAATACACCGGGTTCATACGCCACCGGGTTCCATATCCAACACTTAGTAAAAATCTCAACTGAACCGTAAACCAATCGCCAGTCATAGTCTTTGGTCAAGGAATATTCCTTTCGTCTTTTCTGTTTGGCGTTGACTTCCAGCGGAAGATGCTTATCTTATCCACTCGCTTTTTACCACGGTGCCCCTAGGATTTTCACCGCGCCTATAAGTAGAGGACCAGGGGATGCGCAGTCATTTTCCCCATTTCGCTCATCTTCTTCGTCTTCCTCATCTCTTACCTCGCATAGCCGCCATAGCCAGATCCAAATCGAGCTCTCCAATCTCGATAAAAATCTCCACAACCGTGATTCTCTCACCCATCTGGGCTCCGCACTTGATTCAAACCTCAATCGCACCAGGAAACGCCCCTCATTTTTCTCTCCACGCGCCCATCTCCACTACTAGGGTTACCTCATCACCATTGCTGCAACCAGACAACCTCAGAGCTCTGCATCATGGTGAAGGAGAAGGTGAAGGCTGGAGGTCCCAGGGCCGCGAAGAAGACCATGAAGAAACCAGCCAGTTCCAACGCTGGCGCATCTGGCTCCACCGCACCCGTAGCCGCTCCGGTCAATTGGACCAAATCTACAGTGACCAATCTGATGCTGCAATAGTACGTGAACTGCAGCGATCTCCCCTCCAAAGAGGAGATCAACTGGCGCGCTCCTGGGGAAGAGATCCGCCCCAGCCCAAAAGAAGGTGAAGTGGTTGTTTTCCTCGATCATGTGCAGCATGGCCTTCGCCCCCGGTTCTCTATTTTTCGCCGGGTTTTGAAATACTATGGCCTTAGGCCTCAAGATATCGCCCCCAACTCTGTACTCAACATTAGCAATTTTGTTGTGTTCTGTGAGGATTACCTGCAAATGGCTCCAAGCCTCGAGCTTTTTCTTGAGTTTTTCTACTGCAACCCCTCTCGCAAAGACCAAACACTGAGTCCATACGGTGGGGTGGCGATTCAGCGCCGGAGGGAGTGCGATTTTCTGGCTCTCGTTTTAGCCAGCCATCCCAAGGGGTGGCAAAACACATACTTCTATTGCAAGGACACCTCTCCCGAGTTTGACGACGCCCATTACCCGGCTTTTCGTAACTTGGGCTTGACATATGAGGCCAAGATGAACAGTAATGCTGCAGATGCTAACCGGGTCAAGCTCGAACCTACACTTCGCCGGGCCAAGGCTTTGCTCGCACATGGCCTCAAAGGCACAGATCCTGTCAAGTGTTGGGTCAGCTGGTTCATCCAGCAACTCAGTATCGGGACCCGGCTATTCTGCAAGTATACTAGTGAAACCACAGAAAACATGCGTTACTCTGAGGTGACGCTTACGACGATCAGATTGTGAAGACCGCCAAGAAACTTCTTGGCCAGAACAAGACTATCATTGTACTGACCGGGCTCGCCCCGTTTAGTGCTAAGAACAAACCTTCTACAGTAAAAATCATTCCCTACTTCTTCCTGCAAATTGTAACCCGGCATTTTATGCATACCATCTTACTTGTCTAACCTCTTTTTCTCAGGACTCCAAGTGGTGGAGCGTAGATTATACCCCCACGTTCTCTCCTGACGGAGAGGACACTGAAACAAGTGAAGAAGAAGAAGGTGAGCTAGACTCTATAGGCCGGCTCTTCCTCAACTTGATTAACAGCGAGGTCCCCACCAAGGACTCTTCTACTGATAACCCGACATATCTTATTCCAGGCCCCGCTGACCCGGCACCTGACGTACTGCCGGGTCCTCAAACTGCTGGACCTCCTCCTCTCAAGAGGACCCGGACCGCCATTGCTAAGGTGCCGTATTCTCGTTTCTCAACTTATATGATGAACACCTCTCAATCCCAAGCACAAACATAGGAAAAGGAAGCTGAAAAGGAAACTGAGGTGAACAAGAGGCGCCGAACCCGGTCTTCGACAAGCCAGGTTTCTCTGAGCACATGTATCCCTCAACGTTCTTTATCCAGCTGGGCCAAATCCATCCAGAAGACACCCAGTAAAAAGTATCCTTTAGCTGGCACGATCTGGGTCGCTAAACCCTCTCGTTTGTCAGATTCCTCCTCGGATGGTGTTAGCACACCCGAGGACTTCCATATCAACACCGGGTTAGAAATGCTCTCACACCTTTTCCATACTTCTTTGTTTCGCTGTCTTTTTTACTAACCATTTTGCTTTGTTTCAGCGCCAAGGCCATTGCTGATGAAGACCCGGATTCCACTCCAACCGCATCTCCACCTCCCGCTATAACAGAGCCTTCTCCAATGGAGGCACATGTCGAGGAGCCGGCTCAAGTTGACGAATCTGCTGCTGAAAACTTGACTGCATCTCCAAAAAGCTCTGCTACAGCCGCCCCAGAGCCATCCCCCACTGCTCAGTCACCTGGGTTAGGGTCTGGCACCAAAGAAGATGACGATGAAGTGCTGATCACTGGGTCTAGGCAAGGCCCGGCTGCTGGCATTTCTAATGTCATTGCCAAGGTCACTACGCCTGAGATTAAGCTGGATCCTTCTGCCAAGGGCAAAGATCCAGTTCCTTTGACTGACTTGGCGGCTCTGGATTCCATGTCCACGCCGGCTCTTTGCGAGGAATATTTCTCTCGCCTTGCTCACCACAAGAACCTGGAGACTGAACTTGTCTCCTTGATTCAGAAACGATACCAGGTACTCCCTTTCTAGCTGCCTTTACTTCTCCTTGCATAACCATACCCTGAGTAGCCCCCAAGCTCCAAGATTATCACTTGTTGATGAGCTTGGTGCTTGTAATACAAATGCCTTAGAGAAAAATTTCGATCATGTAGCCCCCAAGTGTCGGGTTGTCTGTTCACAGCAACCTGGGACTAAAAATTCCTCCCTTAGAACTGCTAATCCGTCAGAATAAAATTTGAACACTGTAGCCCCCAAGTGCCGGGTTGCCTGCCTGTGGCAGCCTGGGACTATACTTTAATTTTTTTGAACTTTTTGCGCGTGTAGCCCCCAAGTTCTGGGTTACCTTTCCTACAGTAACTTGGGGCTTGACTATGCACTTCTTATCTGTTGTATGAACAGGATCAGATGACCAAGGCCAGTGAAGAAATTGCCCGGCTTCAAGGAGCACTGAAGGCTGAAACTGATAACCGGGCTGCAGATGTAAACAAACTGAAAGCCCTGGAAAAATCCATAACTGATCTCACTCAAGAGAACTCTGAACTGAAGACAGAGATGCAAGATCACGAGGAGAACTTCAAAGAACAGCTGACCAACTTGCAGAAACAACTGGACACTGCCACTACTGAGCTGACCGGCTAAAGAAAATGATTACATACATGGTCACCTCCTTAGTGGGTAAGCTCTAAGTTGCAAACCCGGGAAATCTTGCTTACTCCAGACCCGGTATCTTGAATTTCTCACAATTTTTTCCTCTCTTGCACAGGTCCACGAGACGGAAACCTTCGCAAAGCTGATGTTGAAAAGATCAAGTGCATGTATTCCCTTGTGCGTCAACTATACTTTGGCAGCTGTGAAGTCATCAAGGCAGCAAGAAACTGGGAGAACCCGCCAAGCACTTACACTGAGGTGCTTGGCCATTTATCAACTATGCCGGATTGGATCCACCTGTTGAAGAAATCTGCTTGCAGGGCCGGGGCGATGCGTGGCCTTGCTTTGGCAAAAGCCTACCATCCCAGCTTTGACCCGGCACCTCTTGTGAAGGGGTTCCCTCAGTACAATGCTGATGGCAGCAAATTTGATAAGAAATCTTATGCCTGGGCTGTAAAACAGACCCGGTACGCAGCCACTGAGATTGCCAACAGCTTGAAGCTCACCTCTCTGCAGTATGGATACAATGAAGCCAACGAGGAGGTCATCGACGAAGAACCACAACGCATTAATCTCCTCCAAAGCTACAAGGACTCCATCGTCACAGACAAATCTGCTCCCAGATCCTCTACTGCTCCAAGTTCATCTACTCCGGTCGTTCCTCCCCTATCACGAGCTGCAGTGGAAGACGAAGATGAAGGTTACTTCCAACCCCTTCACCTTGTCACCTGGCGTGGAGATGGAATCCCAAGACCCGGGCCACAGAAGCAGAGACAGTGCAAGATGACCTAGAGAGTGCCAAGGATAGCAACCCAGCCACAACTCCTTCCGATAACCTGACGCCTGAAGCCGGTGCTTAAAAAACTTTGCGCAGATGTTGTGTCTCTGCAAAAAACAGTATCATTCGGCCCTTTGGGCACTTATTGTAATAACTTAGCACTTTTTACTCTATGCCTGTGATGGTGTGCGTATGCACCGTGTGAAACTTTGTGTGAATCCTCGCGAAACTTTTGCTTTAAGATATCTGTCTGTCTCTGGTTTCGATGACCCTTTTGATTTCTTTAACTGTGAGCCAGCTTTCGCATGGATACCCTATCGCAACTTCTCTGAGAAAAACAGGGTCGAACCAAGTCCCTGCTGGGCATCATGGTTGATTGAATTGCCAGGTGAGTAATCAGGCCATATAAGTGCGAGTCACATCAGCTCAACAGCAAGAAAACCAAGAATAAAACTAGTGGCATAAAAGCCGAGTCTTGGGATTGCAGCTACAAACTATTCAAGTAAGAGCCCCAAGACGTGGATCAATGTTTATAAAGTAATGGCTTAACTGTGCAACATTAGCCCATTGATCCAAATACTGTTGAGATGCGCTCTTTGGGCATCTTCTATGATAAAAAACAACTATTCAACCATAATGACTTGTTCTATAACAGAAAACACAAACAACTGAAACTGAAACTAAACATGCATACTATTAAACAAAAAATGCTAAGATAACGACCCAAAATTTCTTTGCCGGGTCACAAAAACTTTACGACCCGAGGAATCTGCAGGCCGGGTCTGGGGTGAGGAAACTCTGGCACCTTAATGACCAGCCCCCAAGCCCCGGCTTAACATGAAACTATGCTACGGCACATCTCAACATGAGAGAATAACCAGCTTTCAAATAAAAACTGAAAAGTAAACTGGGACAACACCAATTTCTGTTCAACCTTCACTTTATTGATAGAAAATGTTAGGTCAGCAAGCCGCCTCATTAAAAACCTTCCAGTCCCCTTAGGTACCCTGGTAAGGAAAAGAGTGTGTCTGAAACCTGCTGCCTGTTACATCGTGTTTTACATCCGATATCATGACCTCATGCTAAGTATAATATGGGCGCAACTGGGCAATGTTCCATGGCCGCTCGCGCTCTTCTAATGAAAAAGTGAAGTGTGTTGTGTCGTTCACAGACTCGGACTTTTCTCTAGCATCCACCAGATAATATGAGCCATTGTTCAATTTCTTGCTTACGATGAACGGCCCCTCCCACGAAGGAGATAACTTGTGCATCCCTTCCTTGGATTGCGTCCATCGCAGCACTAAGTCACCTCCTGGAAAGTACGCGTTTTAACCCGGCGACTATGATAGCGCCTCAAATCTTGCTGATATACTGCAGACCTCTCCAATGCTTGTTCTCTATTCTCCTCTAGCAAGTCCAAAGAATCTTGTCGGGTCTGCTCATTTTCTGCTTCAACGTAAGCCACCACTGTAACAGCCCGAAGTTTAAAACCTAAAACCGAGTAAAATTTTCCACTTTTTGTGTTCCATTGCATCATGGCATCCATATTAAAGTGCTAAACAAATAAAACAATTGGTTTGGCATTAATTAAAGACACGATGCCAAACTTGCTCGAACCACTTTCAAAGCAATGAAGGCACTCAAACTCGCAAAACAAAATACTTTGACATCTTATAATTGTCAAGGGAGTTCCAAGATTTCAAAAATAATACTTTGCACTTGTTTTGATTTTAAGAAAGGAGCAACATTTGATTTTAGCAAAATACTCTATTTTCAACCCTATGAGTAACTGTTGTCAAAAACATTTTATTTGGAGACAACAAAAATTGTGGAGCTTCTACAGTCTATGGGGAGCCTCCCAAATTTTCTTATATTTTTGTAAAATGCCTAAGTACCTTATTTAAATCTTTGAAGTGCTGCTGGTTCTAAAATTAAAACAGAAAGGACTAATCTGTGAGGAAAGAAAAACTGCCAGGGGGCTAATGGTAATTTCATCTTCTTCTCCGTCGCTGTAGCGACCGAGCTCAGCTCGCGTCGCACTCGCACCGCACCGAGCCGTGCTCTCCCCTGCTCCCCTGGATCATGTGAAGACAAGGAGAGCATCCCGTGACCGCCCTCTGCCCTCTCCCCCGAACTCTCCCCGTTCTCCTCGCTCTCACGTGCCCTCCATGACGGAACCCTAGCCGAGGTCGTCGCCGCCACATCGCCGGCGTTCGGGAGCTTTCCGAGCCAAGCCAAGAGCACCAACACCTCCGCCTCGCCGTGCTGATCATCCCCACCAAAGGAATCGACGCGGGAGGGCCGCAATCAACCGTGCCGTCCTCGTCTTCCCGTCTACGGCTGAGCATCGCCGAGCTCCGCGTCGCCGCGGTGTTCCACCTCCGGCCACGCCGTCGGCAAAATCGTGCTCGGGGTGAGCTCCGGTCCTTGCTGGCCTTTTCCCTCTCTCCCCTCTCGCCCTACTTCGTGCTCTGGCCGCCGTGCCGTGCTCGCCGGAGTTCGTCGCCGTGCCTCGCACGACCGGTCGAGGAACCGGCTAAGCCGGGCTACGGACCGGCCTTCTCTGGGCCCTATCCGGCCTGTGGACCGGCCCAAGCCGGGCTGTGAGCCGGGCCTCTCTGTTAACAGGCCGGCCTGCCAGCCGGCCCAGCCGGGCTGGAAACCGGCTAAGCTGTTTTTTTCTCTGCTGCTTCTCTTTTTCTAATTTCCCTCGGTAGCGATTGTTTCCCCGCTCCTCTCTCGCAACGTAGTACCTCGACTCGATGATTCCAGCATGTCCATCTCCTTCATCGAGTCGGGTAACTAATTTATTTATCGTTGGAGTTAAAATAATTAAAAGTAAACAATTAAAAAGAGGAAGTTCTAAAATTAATAACTTATTCTCTGGACCTCAAAAAATTGTGTATAATATACCAAAATGTTCAGAAAATTGCGAACTACCTAAAATCATCATCATCATGCATAATTGTTCACAATTACAATAATGTGCTCTAGTAGTAATTATAATCACCAAGTTTAAATATGGGGTTTATTCCAAATAATGCAAATAATATAATGGGGACCCCATTTAACTTGTTGATCATGTTCAAAGCTTCTAGGGTGCATTTAAAATGTCATATCATCATTTTTGTATGCATTGCACAATTGCCATGTGTTGATTGTTGTTCTTGCTTTCCGGTGTTGTTTGCTCTCCGGTAGATCACGAGTTCGGAGTTGAGCGTCATTACTCCGATGAGCAGTTTGACTCCTCCGCTCAACAAGGCAAGCGTAATCCCCCCCTCTGACCATATCTTATCCTATTTTTCGCAAATATTTTTTCCACTATAATATTGCATGCGGTTCCAAATGTCCATTTTTATTGGATTAGAGTATCCTATAGTTGCATTAAGTTTCCGATGCCAATACATGTTTTCCCTCCTATTATCCATAGGTTTGTATTGTTGGCCTGAGATACTTAACTATGCTATGTTGTTGCTTAGCCATGCTTAGTTAAATGCTTAGCCGTCCGATGGATACTTCATGTTGGAAACAGGTTGTTGAAGTGTTCAGATGATGGTGGAGAAATTGTGGTGACAGGTAATAAAATGCTTAAAGGTGGGGATGAGAGGCCACTTTGGTATGGTGGTGCTTTGTCTCGTTCCCGTCGCCTAGGTGCGAGTTCTTTACCTCTTGAACCAAGACTGAGCGCGCTTCCTTTCGGTGGGCTATATGGAACCCCGTTGACCAACTAACTTGAGCGGGACTAGCCAGGGTCCTCTAGTTTGGTTTTCCATTTGCGTGTGCGTGAAGATGGTGACCAAGACTGGGATGAGGATGGCAGTGTTAGGAAAATGAGTGGCCACGGAGCACAGTGTCGACGATCCGCTGCTTCGTCCTCACTGATGATCCTGGGTTAGTCCTTAACAAGGTAAAGGTTGTAACCGTTCCCACTCAGCCGGCTTTCCCCGGAAGAGAGCTAAACGTAGGCAATGAGCCGGGCGGTACCGAAGGTAAACACAGTGCACCCCTGCAGGGTTAAATCTTTTCGAAAAGCCGTGTCCGCGGTTATGGACGAACTTGGGAAGTGAAGGTAGGATCATAGAATAACTTTAACAGAATGATTAAAAACTGGGTACTAGAGGTACCACTTCAAGATTGTAAGGTGAGCTTCCTCGAGTGTGATTCGGGGAGGTGCCTTTGATGAACAGATACAGTGGTTGATGATGGTTGGTCTTTGAGAAAGGTGATCAAAGAAAAGAGTTACTTCTTACCCCTTTTCAAAATAATTTGATTAGTCGATGCCATGGAGTTATGTCTTCTCAAAATAAAATCAGCTTTATTGCAAAACAGCCATAAAACCTTGGAAGCCAATCATCGAGCATATATTAGCTCTTAATCTTGCGAGTTCGTCGAACTCAACGTCGTTTGCTTATTTTTAGGAGAGGACGTCACCGCCCTCGAAGGTGGGTTCTTTGTGGACGTCGACGAGTAGTCTGGGGTTCCCAGGTGGCAGCTTGGGACATCCCGGAACAGTTGGCGCTGGATGTTTATTTGCAGGCCTCTTAGGCCATATTTTGGTTCTTGTTGTTTAGAACAACACACTTCGCTTCCGCATGTTGTATTGTTGGGTCTGTGACCTCTGGTTGTCATTTGCTATCTTTCGCTATTATAAGAGTTGAACTATATGATTTGTGTCGTAGAGTCTGTGATGTGCCAGTTGTTCCACAAGTCTTGATCTCTCTATTATGCTTTGATAGTGTGTCTGGTGGTATCGGATAACCGGAGGCACAGTATCACTGTATAACAGTCGGGTCGGGGCGCCACAGCCACTCTAGGCGAGTCATGAATAATGTCACTTGGCAATACTGCCTCTGCCCCATACACCATGAAGAAGGGCGTCATCTTTGTAGATCTATTTGGTGTTGTGTTGATTCCCCAAACCACTAATGGCAATTCCTCAACCCACGCTCCGGCGGCTCTGATGCACGGGACCCGGAGACGTGGTTTTAAACCTCGAAGTAACTCTTGATTTGCTCGTTCTACTTGCCCATTGGCCTGCGGATGAGCAACTGAAGCAATATCCAAGTGTATACCATTATTTCCACAAAACTTGGCCATCTCTCCAAGGGACATGTTAGTGCCATTGTCTGTGATGATACTATGAGGATACCCAAACATGTGTATGATCTGCTTCAAAAACTTGACTGATGTAGCTGCTTCACAATTTGTAACTGGCATTACCTCAACCCACTTTGTAAACTTATCAATGGCAACCAAGACGTGGGTTTTCTTGCAGGGGCGGACCCAGGGAAAAAAGGGACTGGGGGCACGCATGTATAGAAAAATTTACCAATTTTTTCGGGAAAGAAAAATCACCAACACATAGATAAATAAGGTTATAATCGTCCAAATATGATATATATATATAACAGTTTTCTGATAATTAATTGAATACTTCATCCACCAGCAATATGACAAGTTTACTAATAAAGTGGACAAACCTTTTTGGCTGAAAAGACATATATCCAAATAGTTCAGAGGTTGCAAATATGAGAATATTATTTGTCTTGCAGATAAATGTTGTTAACTACGAATAGAAAACACATGTTAGGATCAGCCATGCAAAAATTAATGGAGGTGATATAAACATAGAAAAAGTGTAAGATATTAAACCATTACATTTTATTTCTCCCACGGTGATTTTTCATCTTATATTATAATTTTTCTTCAACTTCATTAGCAACTCCGTAATTTTCCTTCTTCTTGCCTGCCAAATTGTTGACACACTAATTGTATAAATTCATATGCAAACTTTGCTAGTAGTAGCAGGCAAGCAGAAAAGTAAGAACCCTAGTACATTAATCAGGCCCGGATTGCATTGCATAGAAAATTCCCAAATCCTAGAAACTTGTTTACGGGTAGTCTACAAATCAATGCTACCAAATCTAATTAGGACCACTATACTGGGAGTAGTATGGATTCTATTTGATTTGACATGGAAAAGATCAAAAGAACCAGAATAAAAAAGATTATATCAAAATTTGAAAAGCCCTAATTTGTATCTGTTGTGTTTAGTCCTTACCTTAGCATATATTTGTGGACGAGGCTATGCTACTGACTGTAATAAGTATCAACGCGGAGGCGGCAGCGGCCGGGCAGACGGCGGTGGCGGGGGTCTGGCGGAGGGCGGCCGAGATCGTCGAAGAAAGAAGCCGACGACCGACTCTGTACTCTGGTTATCCAGAGACAAAGCGACGGAGTTTGCCTCGCCGGATCGTGTTACTGGATCGTGATATTGTTGGAAGCTGAAACGTGAGAAACTAGCTTGGCAGGCTGCCGGCCTTTCTTTTCTTTCTGGGCTTTTACAAACGTTGCTGCGTTGGAGCCTTGGAGGGACTAGGGGCAATTTTACTTGGCTGACTGGGGGGCACTGCTTATTTCCATCAGACATAATATAATGTAGACTAAAAATTGAGTGGGGGCCAGTGCCCCCACTGGCTATAACGTGTGTCCGCCCTGTTTTCTTGCAAGGGGACATGCTAAAGGGACCCACCATATCAAGCCCTCAAACTGCAAAAGCCCAAGTCAAAGGTATTGTTCGCAACGCCTGAGTCGGCACATGAATTTGCCTTGCATATCTTTGGCACCCATCACACATGTTCACTAGGCGCTCTGCATCTGCCTGGGCTGTGAGCCAAAAAAACCGTGTCTGAAAGCTTTTGCTACTAAAGATCTTGTTGAAGCATGATGACCACAATCTCCCTCATGAATCTCTTTCAAAATTTGTTGGCCTTCTTTACCAGACACGCATCTCTGAAACACTTCTGACACACTTCTTTTGTACAACTCACCATCAATAACCATGTAAGCCTTAGCCTGGCGCACAATTTGCCAGGATATAACTTCCTGCTGTGGCAGTTCCCCACACAGAAGATACACCAAGTAAGGTTCTGTCCACTCTGGAATTTCATGAGCTGCTGCTACCAACTGCGAATCCGGGTCACCCTGACCCACAAGTTCTTCCTCATCCTGAAGCTTGACTGATGGAGTCCACAGTTCGTCCAAGAAAACATTAGGTGGAACTGGCTCTCTGCGTGGGCCGAGTCTTGATAAAGCATCTGCAACATCATTTTTCCTGCGATCAATGTGATCCACCTGATAGCCTGAGAAGAACCCGGCTACCCTATCCACCTCTCTTCTGTAAGCCGCCATTGTTACATCCTTTCTATCCCATGTTCCTGAAACTTGTTGTGCCACAAGGTCTGAATCCCCATAGCACTTGATACGCTTGATGTTCATCTCCTTTGCCATACGTAAACCATGCAGCAAGGCCTCATACTCTGCCACATTATTGGAACAATCAAAGTGAATTTGCAACACATAACTCAACCTATCACCTTTGGGAGAAGTTAACACAACACCGGCTCCTGAACCTTGTGCTTGCTTAGACCCGTCAAAATGCATGACCCAAGCCTTGAGACTCGGTGTAAGGGGTGGTGCATTCAATTGTGTCCAATCATTAAGAAAATCAGCCAATGCTTGAGACTTGATAGCTGTACGAGGCACGTAGTCAATGTGGTATGACCCCATCTCTATTGCCCACTTGGCAATTCTTCCTGTAGCTTCCGAATTTCTGATGATATCTGCTAACGGGATTGAACTGACCACAGTAATTGGATGCTCCTGAAAATAAGGCTTCAACTTTCTGCTCGCCATGAAAACACCAAACACCAATTTCTGCCAATACGGATAGCGCTGCTTTGCCTCTGATAACACCTCACTGACATAATAGACCGGCCACTGAACGGGTTTTCTTTACCTTCCTCCTTACGCTCGACCACCACCACAACACTCACAGCCTGAGGCCCGACAGTGACGTATAACAACATGGGTTCCTTGGGACCCGGGGCCACCAGAACTGGCGCTTCTGATAACTGCTTCTTCAGAGCTTCAAATGCCTCATCTGCTTCTTGATTCCACACGAAGTTGTCCGTTTTCTTGAGTAACTTATACAAAGGGATTGCTTTTTCTCTGAGCCGGGATATAAACCGGCTTAGCGCAGCCACGCATCATGTTAACTTCTGAACATCTGCCAATTCCTCTGGTTTTTTCAAACTTTGGATATCTCTGATTTTTTCGGGTTTGCCTCGATTCCACGCTCTAACACAATGAAACCAAGGAGCTTCCCTGCCGGAACTCCAAACACACACTTTGTTGGATTAAGCTTCATCTTGTACTACCTCAAATTTTTAAATGTCTCTCGAAGGTCGTCAATAAATGACCCGGCTTTCTCTGACTTGATCACCACGTCATCAAAATAACCATGCACATTTGATGCATGTAAATGCATACATGAACTTTGCATTATATTACTTATATTTCCATCATATTTGCATCATATAAGGGTTATATCATTGTTTTATATTGATTTTGGGAATAGTCTACAAGTTCCCCTATTTTTCTGGAATTAACCCTGCACAGGCAGAAAACTCTATTTTCTATATTTTGATGTTTCAGGGACCCAAACGACGTCCAAATGGCCTGAAACTTTATGAGCATCAGTTTTTAGAAGGAACAAAGCATAGGAGCGAAGGAAGAGAACAAACGGAGGCCGAGGACCAAAAGAGGTGGTCCCACGCGGCCAGATTCCTTGGCCGCGTGGGACCCACCAACTTGGCCCTCGAGGCTCCGTTGCCGTCGATCTTTTTTCCAGAAGCTTCGTCTTGACCTAAAACCGACTATAAAAATAGTCCCCGAGGCTCTTCGGAAAGGAGCGCCGTAGAAACACAGAAACCACGAAACAGAGACCTGGAGTTGTAGATTGGAGGGGGGAAACTCCGGCGGGGCGCTGCCGGAGAGGTCTCCACCTCCTCCAATGACTTCTCCACCGTATCCATGATGAAGAGGGAGTAGTCCACCCCTGGACTATGGGTTTGTGGAAGTAACTTATGTATCTCTCTCTCTTGAGCTTCACTAATTAGCACCGTATGAGCTGCCGAACATGATTACGGTCATCTATGTAATACCTTTATGGTGGATCTTCTTATGAGTTAATATATGTTTGAGATTGCAATTGTTTTGTTTCATTTATGAAAGTAGATGCATATTATGTACCCCGTTCTTGTTTACTTGTTTTGAACAAGCATGTGTATGAGAGCGTGTGTGGGGGAACGTGTGCATTAGATGGAGTAACGGGGGGTGGCTAGTGCGGTGAACGTGAGAGAAAGTTTCGCGATCCACTTGGGTGTTTTACCTTACTTTGTTACCTCACTAGGGATAAACAAAAATACCATGCTACCGGAGATGTGGGTGTGACCATCCACTACTCTATGACTAGATCTAGCATGTTCTTATTTTAACTTCATGTCAAGAAACTTAATGCTATGCTCTGATTTATCTTAATACTAAGGTGTTCTGATTTAGTTCGCATCTTAGTGGAGTATAAGAGAGATTAATAACCAAAAGATCTCTATGTTAGGACGTGATGCACATATGATTAATAACTTGTCATGAAACCTTTATGTTGTAATCTCATATGTTAACTCTATGTGTTCCATTGTCTACCACTTTATTAAAGAGAGAGAGTGCATTTGTGAAACCATGAACCCCGGTCCATTTTTAATCATAAGAAACACCTTTCCAACCACTTTTAAGCATTTTCCATTTCAGCCATTATTAAATCCGAAAATACAAAAATACTTTTGTATCTTGCATTCACATTATAAAACCCAAAAATATCATCCATCATTGTTTCCACCATCCTTGCATATTTATTTATTGTTTTGTTTTCACATCATTCTCACACTTTGTGCTTGAGAACCACTTGGTGAGGTTGAGGGCACAAAACAATTTATTTTGTTTGCAGGTTTCCAAGGGAAGGATAAGGAGGTAAAGCATTCACTACTGATTCCCCGAGATTTCGATATAAACCCTCGAGTCACCTTCGTGGGGAAAACAAGTCTTGCCCATACTACACACTCTGCCATTGGAGTCTCAACCTAACCCATATAAGGGCCATCAAGACAAGTTTTTTGGCGCCGTTGTCGGGAGTCAGTGCTGAAAGTTTTATCCAAGGGTATCTCACAACAAAGTCAACTTCATCACCAACTTGTGCAAACACCTAAGCTTGGGGAGGTTGCACCTACGTGAGCACCATCTTATCCATCTTTACCTTCAAATCATTTTATTTTGTTTTGTTATTGTCTTGCATTTTGTGTTGCATATTTTATTTTCAGTTTTGCATAAAAAATTAAAAACACATAAAAATAGTGTTGTTTTTAATATGTGTGTTAAAGTACGGAGAAACTTTCTGGAATCTCTATACCTAATGGTTATGTTAAAGCTATGAAAGCCTACTTTGAATATGAATCAACCGAAGAGGGAAAAAGAATGCGTAAATTACTTGAAGCTCTTCACAAAAAAGCTATTCAGTTTTGTGAGTTACATGGTATAACTTGTTGCAATAGAAGAGTTTTTTAACATTCCCACTATCAATGCAAGTATAATAGTGATCCTATAATTGCTTGTTATCGTGAAGATAAATTTTTATGCCCTGATATAGAACAAGTTGAGAAATATATTGCTTATGTTGGAGCCCTTGAGATAGACTCTCTTATTGATAAATTTCTTACAACTAGTCATGAAGCTCGTGTAATGAAATACAAATTTCTATTATTCTCAACTTTGCAAAAAGAATTTAGTGACAATGTTTATGTTAAAGAAAGAATTTTGCTTCCATGGAAAGTAATAATATTTTGCAGGAAGAGGATGATGAAAACATAAGCTTGGAAGAGGAAGAATGTGAAGAGGAGATTGAAATGGATATGTTCCAACCTAAGCTTGGGGAAGAGTTGGATCTCCCAACTTCACCATCAACATTTGATAGTAGCACTCAAACTCAAAAATCTTTTGTTATTTATGAGAACCCATGTTATGATGAGTGTCAAACTGAAAATTCTATGGTCCTATATGATAACCCATGCTATTATGATGAAACTAATAATGCTCCTTTACTTTTTAATGATGCTACTAGTGAACTTATTGATGATAATGAGGAGTGTTGCTTAAATATGCTATATGATAATGCTTTAGATGATGGTCCTATGCTTATTGATAATCCTCATGTTTAGAAGTTGTTACAAATTTATGTGAGGATAAAAATGATATACTTGCTGTTTGTGATGGTACTCTTACTCATGAGAGTCCTACTTTGTTCTTAATTCTCCTAGTTACACCATAGAGGAGAAATTTGCTTATGTTGAGAAATACTTATGTGGTTTGCAATTATCTTTAGTTCCAAATATTTGTTGCAACCATGATATTAAACTTGATATTGATCTTAATAATTATTTTGAAAGAGGGAAGCATGCTAATGAATTCCAAAATAAATTTAATGATCCTCTTTATGTGCCTATATTATCTAAGTTGAATGATTCTTGTGTTATATGGTTGAATTTATTTCTTCTACTTGCAACTATTATAAAAGAGGAGGTGATAAGAACCCTCTTTATGCTACTAATAAATATATGCTGCAAGTAACTACTGTTAATATGCATTGGAAATTTCTATTTATTGTGATTCATTCATATACAAAATGCCAATGCATAGAAAGAAAGTTAGACTTCGTTGTTATTACTTTTGTGTTTTTTTTTCTCTACTAGGTTTCAACTTGACTATTATTTTGATTGGTTGAGACACCATGGGATCCTGGTATTATGCATGAACACTTCCCAAGGAAGAGGGACACACCAAAGTTCAAGCTCCCTCATGAGCTTCGTCCACAATAAATATCAAGTAAGAAGCCTAGCTATATGGCTATAAAGAAAGCGCTTTACGGGAGGCAACCCGGTTGTTTTTATTTTTGATTTTCTTTGTGTCCTCTTGCTGTAACAAGAGACTTAGTTTTTAGTTTTGTTTCTGGAATTTTTAATAAAGTGCCAAGTTTTACCATTTTGGTTTGAAAAAGTTGCTATTTGCATTCGGAGATTTTATTCCAGCACGAATCTGTGCACGGTATGATTTTTAATTCTATTCTGTAACTCCGAATGAGCTGATATTTGAACTGTAGTTGCAACTTTTCATCCTCTGTATGCATGAATTTTTCAGAATTTTTGACATATTTAAGTAGGGTAGAAAAATACGTTTTGCTGCTGCTGTTTTTCTGGACAGATTCTGTCCCATTTTGTTTGATGCATTCTTTGAACTTTTAACTTGAATCTTTTTGATCCAATTGAGTTTATAAGTAGGCATACAACATTATACACTTTCTGGACATTCATATGAATTTTTGTTTAAGGATTTATGCAGCAAGAATTCATTTGTCTATCACTACTAATGTCACCCCACAGAAAAGAAATGGGAGAAACGGTGTTTTGAAGTTTTTTCACAGGGATTAGAGGAGATGCACCAAGAGCTATCCAAGGATGGTGAAGACCATAAGCTTGGGGATGTGAAGACAACCCCACTGGACCAACACACTCTCGGTTTGCACACGTCTAACTTCTGTTTTTCGATCAATGCACTTTATCGCATAAACTTGGAGCGTCTTTTATTTGCTTTTTTTTCGGTTTGATTTTGTTTGTTTGAGACCACCACTATCATTTATATATGAGAGAGCTACTGGAAATTTGGGTTGAATTAAGTTGGATGCTATTAAAAGATTGGGAAAGGGATGTTTGAGTTGATTCAAAAAGATACATATAGTTGCATGATTCATATGCTTTTAATGAATATTAATTTGCAAGTGTTTTATCAAGAGCTATCTTTTATTCATGTTTTGATGCTGAATGTTACTTTACTTTGTTTAACATGGATTGGTTAGTTCTATGGACACTTATGCATGCATTTAGACGGTCAACTTTCTCCCTCTTGCTAGCCCAAAAATTCCAACAAGTAAAAACTTGTTTCCAACACCTTCAACCAAAGTTTTTCCAGTGAGTCCACCATATCTACCTATTAGCTTTATGCTATTCCGAGTATGTTTATCATGTTATTTTGTATTATCTATACTCTGAATTAAAATGCTTATGTTATTGATTGTTATGGGAAAAGTTGGTTAAAAGCTCTCACGAACTTGATGCACACTTTACTTTTATTGCACTTAATAAACATGACCCATTGTGATTAAAATTATGAAGTTGTGAGCTTGACAAGAGTCTTGGTTGGGAGTTAGCTCATATGTGCTGTCACATGGCAAGCTTTCAACGTGCTCTTTATATTTAGTTGATATCATGTACTTTTGTTTATGGATGCTTATCATGGTGCCAAATAAATGTGGAAACTTAGTAAGTTTAATGAGTTTGTATAAATGGCTAGAGAGACGCCTGGGCCGCTAATCTAAGCCATGCATCATTCATGGTGGAAATTTACTTACATGCTATGGTGAACCTTCAGTGATGCACCCCACAATAAAAAGCTATACCAATAGTAAATAAAAGGGTGTGAGATTGTTCATTTGTTTGTTTGTCTTGTCATTTTGACATGGGCTTGTTCCATGTCCTGGGACAAGAGGTACCCCAGTTGACGCTCTTGATGACGCTTTTATTACTTACAATGACTTAACTTGAACTTGCTTTGTGTCCCAAGTTGAGTAACAGTGGTGTAGGTACTCGTATTCACGGGGCATGAGATTCAACCCATACTTTGTCAAGCACACTACTCATATTTGCTTTCACTTTAAACTTTAACCATTCAAGATGCTATGATAGGGGTAATGAGAGCTTGACACCAATACCACATTGCAAACATTAACTTAAGTAGAAGCATTTGGAAGTTAGATGAAACTTATTCATGTTTTACCTCTACTCATTTATATATCTTTCCAAAGTGTCCACCTTTTATATTCAGATTTCATGAATACTCTATGACCATTATAGGATGTTTTTACTTTTCATTATGCATTTGGTCCATAGTACTTTCTTCTATGTTACACTTTGTGAATTATCATTGAACATCCTTACATTGAATATTTGATATCACTTCATAATCTATCTTGTATATTGCTACTCCTTTGAAGAATGAATCATTTGACTCTATGTAGCAATAGTAATCATCTTTGATATCCTTTGATAGTATTAAATTGCAAAGTCCATGTTAGTTTTATCACCTTCATACTCGAGGACGAGTATAGGTTAAGCTTGGGGATGTTGATGCATGTAAAATGCATACATGAACTTTGCATTATATTACTTATATTTTCATCATATAAGGGTTATATCATTGTTTTATATTGATTTTGGGAATATTTCAGTTTCCCTATTTTTCTGGAATTAACCCTGCACAGGCAGAAAACCCTATTTTCTATATTTTGATGTTTCAGGGACCCAAACGACGTCCAAATGACCTGAAATTTACGAGCATCAGTTTTTGGAAGGAACAAAGCGTGGGAGCGAAGGAAGCGAACAAACGGAGGCCCGAGGGCCAAAGAGGTGGCCCACGCGGCCAGATTCCTTGGCCGCGTGGGACCCACCATTGGGCCTCGAGGCTCCGTTGCCGTCGATCTTTTTTCCGAGCTCGTCTTGACCTAAAAACGACTATAAAAATAGTCCCCGACGCCTTCGGAAAGGAGCGCCGCAGAAACACAGAAACCACGAAACAGAGACCTGGAGTTGCAGATTGGAGGGGGAAAACTCCGGCGGGGCGCTGCCGGCGTGGTCTCCATCTCTAACGACTTCTCCACCGTCTCCATGATGAAGAGGGAGTAGTCCACCCCTGGACTATGGGTTTGTGGAAGTAACTTATGTATCTCTCTCTCTCTTGAGCTTCACTAATTAGTACCGTATGAGCTGCTGAACATGATTACGGTCATCTATGTAATACCTTTGTGGTGGATCTTTTATGAGTTAATATATGTTTGAGATTGCAATGTTTTGTTTCAGTTATGAAAGTAGATGCATATTATGTACCCGTTCTTGTTTACTTGTTTTGATCAAGCATGTGTATGAGAGCGTGTGTGGGGGAACGTGTGCATTAGTTGGAGTAACGGGGGGTGGCTAGTGCGGTGAACGTGAGAGAAAGTTCCGCGATCCACTTGGGTGTTTTACCTTACTTTGTTGCCTCACTAGGGATAAAAAAAATACCTTGCTACCGGAGATGTGGGTGTGACCATTGCCACTACTCCATGACTAGATCTAGCATGTTCTTATTTTAACTTCATGTCATGAAACTTAATGCTATGCTCTGATTTATCTTAATACTAAGGTGTTATGATTTAGTTCGCATCTTGGTGGAGTATAAGAGAGATTAATAACAAAAGATCTCTATGTTAGGACGTGATGCCCATATAATTATAACTTGTCATGAAACCTTTTGTTGCAATCTCATATGTTAATTCTAGTGTTCCATTGTCTACCACTTTATTAAAGAGAGAGTGCATTTGTGAAACCATGAACCCCGGTCCATTTTTAATCATAAGAAACACCTTTCCAACACTTTTAGCATTTTCCATTTTCAGCCATTTATTAAATCCGAAAATACAAAAATACTTTTGCATCTTGCATTCACATATAAAACCAAAAATATATCCATCATTGTTTCCACCATCCTTGCATATTATTTATCATCATTGCATATTTATTTATTGTTTTGTTTTCACATCATTCTCACACCTTGTGCTTGACAACCACTTGGTGAGGTTGAGGGCACAAAACAATTTATTTTGTTTGCAGGTTTCCAAGGGAAGGATAAGGAGGTAAAGCATTCACTACTGATTCCCCGAGAGTTCGATATAAACCCTCGAGTCACCTTCGTGGGGGAAAACAAGTCTTGCCCATACTACACACTCTGCCATTGGAGTCTCAACCTAGCCCATAAAAGGGCCATCAACATTACGCCCAATCTGATCATGAAAACAATTTTGAATACACCTCTGATAAGTTGCTCCTGCGTTCTTCAATCCAAAGGTCATGGTCTTGTAACAAAAAGCACCAAAGGGGATGATGAACGACGTCTTTTCCCAATCGTGCCTATTAAGCTTGATCTGATGGTATCCTGAGTATGCATCCAGAAAACACAAGAGCTCGCTGCCCGCAACTGCGTCAATGATTTGATCGATGCGCGGCAGTGCAAACGGGTCCTTGGGATAATGCTTATTCAGGCTTGTAAAATCAATGCACATCCTCCACTCATTATTTTTCTTTAGAACTAAAACCGGGTTAGCCAACCACTCTGGGTGAAAAACTTCCATGATAAGCCGGCCTCCAACAGCCGGGCTATCTCATCTCCTATTGCCTTTCTTCTCTCTGCATTCATCTTTCTCAAACCTTGTTTTACCGGCCTTGCCTTAGGATCAACATGTAAGCGGTGCTCAGCGAGTTCAGTCGGAATGCCAGGCATGTCACTAGGTGTCCATGCAAAAACATCCCAATTCTCACGGATGAACTCGATGAGCGCGCTTTCCTATTTGTCAGTAAGGTTGGTCCCTATGGCGAACTGCTTGGAGGAATCCCCAGGCACAAAATTCACCATCTTTGTATCTCTTGCTGCTTTAAACTTTTCCCTGTCATCTTCTGTTGTTGGTTTCTTGAGTGCCTTGTTGTCCTGCGGGTCAAGATTAGACCTATAAGCTTTCAACTCCTCTCTCGCACAAGTTTGCTCTGCCAAGGCCGCGTCTCACTCGTCACACTCTGCTGCTATTTCTCTATTGCCATGAACTGTGATGATCCCCTTAGGACCCGGTATTTTCAACTGTAGCTACACATAACACGGCCTTGCCATGAACTTGGCATAAGCTGGCCTTCCAAACAATTCGTGATAAGGACTTGGGAATTTCACCACCTCAAAATCAAGCCACTCTGATCTAAAGTTGTGGATAGACTCGCCAAAAGCAACCTCTAATGAAATTTTTCCCTCTAGTGTGGCTGATTTCCCAGGAACTATACCATGGAACATTGTTGATGTCTTCTGCAACTGTGACTCTTTAAGACCCATACGTATGAACGTCTCCCAATATAAGATATTGATACTACTTCCACCATCCATCAGAACTTTCTTCAACTCAAAACCATGAACTTGAGGAGCCACAACTAAAGCTAACAGACCCGGGTGCTCCACCACATCCGGATGATCTGCTCTACTCCACGTGATCGTATGCTCTGACCATCTTAAATATCTTGGTACCCCTGCGGCTACTGAATTAACCGCCCTTTTGACTATGTTTCGCTCTCTCTTGGTCGTGCCACTGGTGTATATATGATATTGACCAAGTTGTCTTGGCTGCTGTGAAAATCCACATTGTTTGCCTGTGTTTTGGCCGGCTCCTGCATTACCATTGGGTACCGCGTTTGCTCCTATTAAAGGTCTTGCGGCCGGGTTACCACCCGGGCCGGGTCCTCCACCTCTACCTGCTCCTTGCAAAGCTCTTTGTACCTCATTGTTCTTCCATCTGTTTAAATCTACACACTGGGCCAACGAGTGATTGGCGGGTCTACCGTTCCTGCTATGGCGAGGACACAGCATCCTGAAGGCCTCCTCAGTACTAACTGGCCGTGATCCTTGATAACTATTTCCACCACTATAATTCCCACTGTTTCCTTGATAACCTCTGTTATCCTGATAATTTCCTTCCATCCTCTGCCTTTGAAACCCGGCATTTGTGTTTGCCACCAGCTCTGAACTTCCCTCATTATGCACACGCTTGTGCTGATTCTGATTGTTGTTGTTATTGTTCCCCTGGCCATTGTTGTTTCTTTCTCCATTATTCGCAGTGCCTTTCCCTTTTTCTTCTTCATTATCATCCTGGGTCTTGTCCGTGGCTGCGTGCCTGTTGCAAGCATCCATCAACTCAGCCATGGTGACCGGCTTAACCCGGTGGCCCTCCTTCATACGGCCCAGCTTCTGAACCAAGGGAGCATACTTGCAAGTTTTTTCCATCGATGAAATCGCATCCTTGGGCTCGATACCAGATGAGGAGTGAAGGATCTCCGTAACCCGGCCCATCCAGTGACGCGCTGACTCGCCCTTCTTCTGCACACAACGATCAAGGTCTTCAATGGAGAACAAATGCTTGCACGTACCTTGAAAGTGCTTGATAAAAACTTCTTTCAATTCGTCCCAGGAATTGATAGACTTCTCTGGCAAATTCTTGAACCACAACTTTGCTGCTCCATCGCTCATCATCAGGTACATATACTTTGCACAAACATTCTCCGTGGCGTTGCGTATACACATAGCCATCTCATAACTGCTCAACCAACTTGCTGGGTCCATGCTCGGCTCATAATTGGATTTCTTGCTAGGCTCTTTGAACTTCTCAGGAAAAGGCTCCGCTCTAATGGCATCTGAAAGATACTTTGGCCCGGCTAAGTTAGAAGAACTTGCTAAAAAATTGTTATTACCTGGCGAGCTTGCAGATGCTGCTGGTGCGGGATCCGGTCCTCCTTGCGGTACTCCTGGGGCAGGCACTACCGGGTTTGCGTTGGCCGCACTTCTCGCTCTTGATCTGTTGACTATCTGCTGAGCCACAGAAATTGTAGGGGCAGGCTGGTGCTGCTGATTATTCTGGTTCTGGTTCTATTGAGGGGATTCTGCTGTTGCGCCGCGGCAAGCCCGGCCAAAGGCAGGGTCTCACCGTGGCGACTCTTGCTACGATAAGTGGTGGGATGAAGCGCACTTTTTTCCTTTGAATACTGGACTTGCTGAACAACTGCAGTACGCAACATGTCAATGGCATGCCAGGCTTCAATCTCTGCTGGCGAGTCTCCTAATGGAATACGGTCGAGCGCTAAGGTTGCGGCGTACACGTTATCCGCTGGATTGGAAAAGTGACCCGCCGGCGTGTGGAACCTTGGTGTTCTGGGCGGCAGACCCGGATTTCCCCTGGCTCCCCCAGCGAGTAAACCCGGTAATCCTGCAGTTGCAACACCAGCTCCTCTGTTTGGTTCTGTACTCGTTCTAATGACTGGAGCCACTTGAGTTACACCAATGGGTTGATCTTCTGGGGTTCTAAACAATACTGCCGGATTTATGGCGTTTTCTCCCGGAACCAGCCGGCTCTGGTGCCTCCTCTGGTGAACCCTTGTAATATCATTGAGACGATTCTCTTGATCCTCGATTTGCTTTCGCCTAACTTCCATCTCCTGCATTAATGCCATTGTGTCTCTGTGCATCTGCTCCAAAGCCCGGCGTGCTGTATCTAGCTCAATAGCTCTTACTGCTGCGTTTTCTGGGGTAACCAACCTTGTGAGTGTTGTTGGGTCTAGGACCAGGCCATTGTTGAACAAGGCAGGGGCACTAGCCGTGTTGTTTCTCTCTTCACCCTGAGCCCGGTTGTGGAGAAAACCAAAGCTATTTCTGTAACGAAGCCGGGTCTCCATCTGCCCTCTAGCCTGCTGGCTCCAGTACTGGTTGTAATTGTTGCTGCTGTTGACCCGGGTTTAGGACAGGTGGAACAACAGTTGACGGTGCTGCACCCACGTTGATCGAGGGTGCGGTGTAAACCGCCATCCTTCTAACCGGCTCGGGCTAGACTCTTGCTCCTCCTCATCCTCTTCTTCGGCCTCATATCCAAACCGGCCTTCTAATAGGGGCAAGATCGATTATGTGTCCTCATGCTCCATCACGTCACCCGGGACCCGTGCCGGCTCTCCCGACCGCTCCTCGTGCATGACCAATAGCAGCTCAACTTCAGCCGTGCCTACTGATTCTTCTCCATCAGATTGAACGATTGTGGCGGCTCCTGACACAGATTCATATTCTCCATCACTAGCAGATCTAGTTGCATGTATCATACCAACAAAAACATTAATCTAGCCAATTGGAATAACGTCACCTGATTCAAGTAGATCTGATTCCGGCCCCTAGCCAGAATCATCGACGATGGATTCTCCTTGCGAGTTGATGGTTACCTCGCCGAAAACGAAATTCTCAACTCCTTGCATTGCTTCTCCCATGATGGTGACACCTTTGGACGCGCTTCCCACAGACGGCGCCAACTATCGTGGGGTTAACACGGCAGATGTTACCCTTGGGTAACTTGAGTTGGTGGGCAAGGCGTAGCTAGCGTCTGGGAGATTGTTTAGCTCTGCAAGGACAAAGGGTTTACCCAGGTTCGGCCTCTCCATTGGAGATAAAGACCTACTTCCTGCTATGCTATTATGGATCTCGATCTCGATGACCCGGCTACGACAACAGAGCCGGATCTCGATCTAGGTTACAAGTTTCGCTTGGTAGCGGTAATTTCTCTCTATGGTTCTCTCGCCTCAGCTTGGATCGTAAAATTTATGTCTAACTAGGGCTCAGTGACCGGCTTATATAGATGTCCGGGTCTCCTGGCGCTATACAAGGTAAGCCTGGGTTCTACCCAGACTTGGAGTTCTACTCTAGGTCTTCTGGCCTTCGTGTCCTCCAAGTCCTGAACCGCCTCTGGGTCTTCTAGAATCTTTCCTCCGTAAGCCGGGTTACCGCCAAGCCTGCTGGCCCAATGACATAACCCGGCCCATGCCGATGGTTAGCTGGCCTGGCCGGGCTTCCTTCCTGGCGGGTCACGCTTCCTTCTTCATGGGCCTACCGGGTTATTATTCCCCCATCACGCGCACCGATTGTGATGGTGCGAACTCCATTGCTAGTCAGTGCCACCTTCTTGGTCAGCTGCGGGTCGCCGTGGAATGGTGCCTTCTGGAGGGAGTTGATGCCGAGCCCCGGGGTACCCTTCGCCCTCGGAGAATGCACCGACATCAGCCTTCTGTTCATCTTGATGGACATCCGTTGTTGCCGCCACCGTCTGGTTTAGCTTCTGGACGCAGAAGATGGCGTCATCGATGTCGGCCTTGACCTTGATCACGCCCCACAGTGCCGGGATCTTCATCAGGTTGTAGGCGAAGTGGGAGACGGCCATGAACCTGGCCAGAGCAGGCCGGCCAAGTATGCCGTTGTACGGGAGTGGAGTGTCTGCGACGTCGAAGACGACGTCCTCGGTGCGGAAGTTCTTGTGATCACCAAAAGTGACCGAAAGAGTGATCTTCCCGAGCGGCCGAGTGATACTCCCGTTCACGCCTTGGAACACGCCAGTGTCTTGCAGGCGAGAGGGAGGGATTTGAAGAGTAGCCAGGACCTTCGCCGTCAGCAGGTTGAGGCTGGAGCCTCCGTCGACCAGCATCTTGGTGACCTTGTAGTTGTCGATGATGGGCGACACGATCAATGGCAAGGTCCCCACCCCGGCAATATTGGCAGGATGGTCTTCTGGATCGAAGGTGATGACTTGGTTAGACCAGTCCAGGGGCTTGGGCGGAATAGAAGCAACCGCATTCAGCTCCCGGACAAGTCTCTTGCAGGCGCCGTTAGAGGGGGGTAGAGAAGACCCCCGTGAATGCACCTGACAACTCCGGTGATTTCCTGGAACTTCCCGCCGTTGCCACTTTGGGGAGCCGGAGCTTCCCCGTTGTCGTCATGGACGACCTCTTGATTGTTCTGCCCACGACCGCCTTGGCCGCCGCGTCCTCCTCCTTGGCCACCGCGGCCACCGCCGTGACCCCACCCACGGCCGCCTCCACCTTGCCAACCCGTGGGACAGTCACGAGCGATGTGCCCGACAGTGCCGCAGTTGTAGCAGCCGTCCGGACTGACCCCGTCAGCTCGGTGCTGCTCTTGGATGGCGAGGTTCTTGAGCATGCGGCAGTCCTTGAGTAGGTGATTACCTTCTGGGTGGATGTGGCACCATGGGTCACCCTCACCCTCTTCCTCGGAAGTCGAAGCAGGCTTGACCTTCTTCGGGAGAGGCTCGGTGACGAAGATGCGCTTGTCGGGTCCAGAGTCCCATCTCTTGTTCTTGATGGGAGTGACTTTGTCCTCGGGTTCATCCTTCCCGGGGACCTTGACTCCTTCTTCTGCTCGGGCGCACCGGTCCGCAAGCTCCCAGAGCTTGCGGGTGGACTCGATGTGGTGAATGCTCATCTTCTCGCGCATCCGGGGGTTACGGACGTTGGCGTGGAAGGATTGGATCACCAACTCCTCCTTGATGCAGGGTATGGTGTTCATCTTGTAGGTGAAGCGTTGGATGAACTTGCGGAGAGTTTCGCCCGGAAGCTGCTTGAAGTCGTGGAGGTCGCTGGGAGCCCCCGGGCGCTCGTACCCGCCTTGGAAAGCCCCCAGAAACTGCTCCTTCAGTGCCCGCCAGGAACAGATGGAGAACTTGGGAAGGTTGAGAAGCCAGGTCTGGGCTTCTCCCTTTAGGGCCAACAGGAACCAGTTGGCCATCATGACCTCGTCAGCCCTGGGGACCGAAGCAGCCAGAGAGTAGATCTGCAGCAAGTCCCGGGGGTTCGTGGTGCCATCGTAGCGGAGAACGTCGATCTTGAACTTCTTGGGCCAGTCGATGTGACGAAACTCAGGAGCAAGGGTGAGGCAGCCCTCGGCGATGTCGTCATCCCGATCTTCCCGGCTATGACGTTCTTGGCGATGCTCGATGCGGGTGCGCGTATCCTCGTTCTGATGGTTGTTGAGGTCGTCACGAAGATCTGGGTTGCGCGAAGTGGACGATCTGACGGAGATGGCCTTGCTGCGGTCGTGGTTTAGCTGATCTGCCATCGGTGGAGTAGTGCGAGGAGGTACCGTCTCGGCTTGACGCTCACCACGGGGCTGGCCCCACGGCTCGCGTGTCTTGTCTTTTGCTGCTCTTGGACCGTCGATGGTGGGAGCTTGAGTAGGCGCAGGCCTAGGACCGTCGTCGGTGAAGTCGAGGAGCTTCTCCACATGGGCCCTCCATTCTTGGTAGACCTTGGGATCGCCAGTGCTTGGAGGGAACTGCATCAGGGCCTTGGCAGCAACCAAAGCATCATGGCGAGCTTGTGCGTCCGAGGGCGAGTGCGTGGAGGACTTGCTCTTGGACGCTTGTGGGCCTCCGCTGGCGCGAACGCCGTGGTTCCCTTCTCCAGCGGTAGGTTCCTTTTCAGCGCCGTTGCCGACGCCCTTCTCCCCAGAGCGAGGAGGAGGCCTGACGGAGCCTTTCAGAGTCGCCGCTCCTTCAGGTCTGTCATCCTTGTTGCGGCCGCCCGCTTCATCCGGCACGACCTTCTCCGCGGGCGGTGGAGGCGGAGTGGCGCCCCGCCGTGCTTCAGCAGCTCGGCGATCAGCAGAAGCCTGAGTGCGCGAGGGAGAAACAGGCTTGGAGGTCGTGGGATCGACCTTCTTCTTCGGTGGCATGCTTGACGAGGAACTTGACGATGATCTTGAAGCTACCGAAGACAAATCTATCGCTTGCGCCCCCTACCTGGTGATGACGTGAAACACACGTTCGTTGAGAGACCCCAAGAGGAATGTATGAAGCAGTCCAGCAGCAAGTTTCCCTCAGTATGAAACCAAGGTTATCGAACCAGTAGGAGCAGTAGCACTTCAGAAGGTTGTCAGTGGCGGAATATGATGCGGCGCAACACCAGGGAATCCAGCAACTGGCGTGGAACCTGCACACAACACAATCAAACTACTTTGCCCCAATGAAACGGTGAGGTTGTCAATCTCACCGGCTTGCTGAAAACAAAGGATTAAACGTATGGTGTGGAAAACAGTGTTTAATTGCAGAAAGTAAAAGAGAACAATGATTGAAGTTGGTGGTTTAATCAGTGTAAAAGAATGGACCGGGGTCCACAGTTCACTAGTGGTGTCTCTCCATAAAAATAAACGACATGTTGGGTAAACAAATTACAGCTGGGCAATTGATAAAATATTGAGCGCATGACAATGCATACATATATGACAAGATGGCTACCATGATATTTAATTGGGCATTATGACACAATACATAGACTGTTATCCAACCGCATCTATGACTAATAATCCACCTTCAGGTTGACTTCCATGTTCCCCGTCGGTATTAAGTTGCAAGTAACGGATAATCGCATTAAGAAATGTGCGTAAAGTAAACAAGTACATATGACCGTGGACATAGCATTGTTATGTTACCCCTAGTAGCAACAGCACATCCACAACCTTAGGCGTTGCTGTCACTCGCCCAGATTACTAGAGACTGAACCCACTATCTAGCATAAATACTCCCTCTTGGAGTTACAAGCATCTACTTGGCCAAAGCATCTACTAGTAACGGAAAGCATGCAAGATCATAAATAACATGTATCATAAATTAATAATCAATTTGATCATAGTATTCAATATTCATCGGATCCCAGCAAACACAACATGTAGCATTACAATAAGATGATCTTGATCATGTTAGGCAGCTCACAAGATCTAAACATGATGGCACAAAGTGGAGAGACAACCATCTAGCTACTGCTATGGACCCGTAGTCCAAGGATGAACTACTCACGCATCACTCCGGAGGCAGGCATGGTGATGTAGAGCCCTCCGGTGATGATTCCCTCTTCGGCAGAGTGCCGGGAAGAGGTTCTGGACCCTCCCGAGCTAGGGTTGATGACAGCGGCGCCTCTGGAACTTTTCGAGGAATATGACTCGGGTATCTAGGGTTTTCGCATCGGGGGGAATAAGTAGGCGAAAGGGCGGCGGCTAGAGAGCCCCGAGGGGCCCACACCACCCTAGGGCGCGGCCCCACCTCTGGCCACGCCGAGGGGGCGTGTGGAGCCTCCCTGGCTCTTCTCCATCTCCCCTTTGGACTCCATGTGTGTCTCGATGAAATAGGGACCTCCATAAATTTTCGTCCAATTCCGAGAATATTTTCAAACTAGCTTTTCTGGAATACAAAAACAGCAGAAAATAGGAACTGGCACTGTGGCATCTTGTTAATAGGTTAGTCCCAAAAAATGTATAAAAGTGACATAAAGTGGATGAAAAACATGTAACAATTGGTATAATATCAACATGGAACATCAAAATTATAGATATGTTTCAGACGTATCACCTGGCACGCCAGATGTCGTGTCTTAAAGCACGGACACCGGGAGTAGAGGATACCCCCTTTTTAGGTTCGGTATGGGGCACGAAGGAGGCTGAGAATCGTCTCTCGGGGGTGATCAAGATCAAGCTCTCCTCTCCACGATCAAAGCAAGAAACCAAAGGGACACAAGGAGCTACCCAGGTTCAGGTCGTCCGGAGGCTAAAAGCCCTACTCCTGCATGTCTGGATTGATGAGTTCTTCATGATGTAGCTTACAATGGGGGCTTCTGGATGGGGTACCCGGAAGGGTTTTGGCTCGAGGTAGACGAAGGACAGATCCTGACCTGGAGGAGATCACATTCCTCTCTACCCTCGCAGCCCTAGTCTAGTCTTGCTCTGGTCCGACATGTTCTTCCTGCCCTCCGTGTCTTGGTCCTCCTTTTATAGTCCAAGGGGATACAACAGGGTCACGTGAGGAGCGTGGGGGGTTTTAGGCGGGAAGAACCCCCTCTGCTGGTTTAGGAGGAGACGTGGCCTCTCCTCCTCCAAGTATCTCCTTTGGGTTAGGTGGGAGCGTCCACCTTTGGGGAAAGCGGGGCGGACAGTGGCTGACAACACCACGGGCTGTGTCCCTAACCCGCGCCACCATCGTCTTGCTTCCCAAGTCTTCTGAGGTCTTCTAGTGTGAGCTGGAGTGCTTATCCACGGCCGTACGGAGGTGTACCCGAGAGGGAGCCTGGCCTCCTGCCGGGAGGTCGGGCTCTCGGGGACTTCGCCGTCTTCCCGCGAGATTAGGGGACCCGGCAGGCCCCCAGGACCGGAGTCCTTAGTCGATGTAGCTCTTGTATAGTCTTCATGAGGTCGGGGGGCGGACCCGCCAACCTGTTTTGAGTCTTGGTCTTGTCCATATTCTTCCTGGGCCCACGTGTGGTGGACCCACTTTGGCAGCACTAGGGGAACCCCGTGTTCCACTGTTGCGACAAAGTCTTTTTTCCAATTTCCCTTCAGCCGGCCTCCAATGTTTATTCAATAGACTTTTTTTCAATAGGAAGAGCAAGATACTTAAGCGGAAGGGCACCTGACTTACAAGTGAAGATCTCCGCATACATATGGATGTTGTCCACACAGGAGCCTAACCCGTAAACCTCGCTATTATGGAAATTGATTTTCAGACCCGACATCTGTTCAAACAAACATAACAAGAACTTAAGATTACTGGCATTCTCAGCCCCCTCATGCAGCATGAATATGGTATCATCCGCGTATTGGAGATAGCATATCCATTCTCCTTAAGATGAGAGCAAAGGCCACTAATCAAAGCAATCATAAGCTTCTGGGAGGAAGTGGCATTTCATTTTCAGGGATTTTCTCTTCACGGGACTAATTAAAATAGTAGGAATGGCGAGTGGTCCGTCCACTTGAGAATATATCTACTAGAAAAGGAAACAAACACTATATATATGCCGGTTTCACGAGCAGAAAATTGTTTTTCGCTAGTTGACCAAAAGGGAGTATGAACGGAGGATCGACCAGATCTTGTGAAGTTGATTGCTTGACGCCATGAGGGGACTGATAAATGGTTCCCGTTCCGACCACGGTCGCACTTAATTAGCATGACTTACAGCAGGAATCTGCAATCGTGGAATAAAACGTATCCCTAGCTAAAGAAATGGGCGTCGTCCATTACGACTTTAGGAGTGAGAAAAACAACCAGAAATGGTGGTGGGAATGTTCTAGCTGGGCCACAATCTTCGGGTGCAATTTGAATGCTGGGCCTAATGTTTGGTGGTACCCTCCAGCTAGTGTTTTTTGCTCAGCTCAGACAAGAAAACCTAGTGTTGGCCGCTCACGCCCGTTAGATTAAACTGGACTGAAGATTCTTGTGTACAGAGGACTAGAGCTCCCGCGACTCCCGACCTCGCTCCTACCCTAACCCTAGGCGCCGCCGCCGCCGCTGCCGCCGCCGGTCGGCCCGCGCGCTCCTCTCGCCCCCGTCTCCAGCCCCCCCCCCCTGACCCTCGCGCTCCTCTCGCCCCCCCCCCCCCCCCCCGAGGGCGACGGGAGCGCCGCCTCCGTCTCCAGCCCAACCCCTCCCTCCACCCCTCCTCCCCCGTCGCCGCCGCCGGCTTGGGTCGCCGGGCCGTGCCCGGGCGGCGCCGGCGGCGGCGGAATGTCTCTCCCCGCACCCCTGCGAGCTGGTCGGGGCCCGAGCTCGCTCTGGCGGCGGTGCGCGTCGGGAGGCCTCGGTTTGGGCTCCTCCGAGCGGTTCCAGCGCGGTGGTGCCGGCGTGCGGCGAGGCCGACGTGCGGCGGGGCGCTGCGGGCGGTGTGGCGCGGCCGTGGCCCTCCGGCCCAGATCGGGGCCCTTCAGGCCGCATCTGGGCTTGGGCGGGCCAGCTCGCCTGCTGTTGTGACGCTGTCTGGCTGACGGCGGCGACGACGCACGAACAGCGACGGTGGTGTTGTACCTTGCCTGTTGCAGCGGTGCGGGAGAAGCTTTACGGGCCTTCTTAGGTCCGGCCGGGTCAGCGTGGACCTGGTGTGATCTCATGCTCCGTCCGGTCGACTACCGCCTCTCGGTGGTGGAGGTTGTTCCCTCCCGCAAGGTGTCGCTGCTGCTGTCCCTGTTCCTGTGGTGTTGCTTGTCCCGTTTTGCAGACCCCGGGCCGGAGTTCGTAAAGAGGTGACGATAAGGACCGCAAGACAGAGGCGGAGGTGTTCGTGTAGGGCTCATCAGCGACGGCGGCTGCCCTTGTTGCAGCGTGGTGGCTGGCTTTACGGGCCCAACTTGGGCCCGGCCGGATCCTCTTGGGACTGGCAGTGTGGCCGGACCCGACTGGGACTGGTGTGATGTGCGACTACGTTCGGTCGACTACCGCCTTCGGCGGTGGAGGTAGTTCCCTCCCGCGCGGCCGCGGTACTGCTGACCCCGAGTCGAGATACCGCTTGCCTCCGACTTGCAGTCTTTGTGTCGGTAGCTTGGGTAAGACGACGATGGCGACTTCGTAACCGTGGTGGCGCAAGTTGGCGGGCGGAGAGTCCGAGATGACGAGGCTTTGTCCTTACGGGGCTCTTATGCTATGGATCGCCCGGGGTCGTGGATAGGTTTTTCGGGAGAAATCCTTGTCGGTTCGCCCGACACCGACGCGGTGCCGCCTTCGGGTGGCACCTTTCCTTCTTGGAGGGCGTCGTGGCTACCTTCCATCCACTTCTCTCTGTGTGCCGGGGGAAACCCTAGGACGGGTGCCGGTCCGGGTAGCAGCGATTGCTTTCCTTCTTGAAGGTGCTACTTGGTACGTGACGATTCGGTGCTACGAGCGTGGTGGTAATTCTCCGGAGAGGCGCAACGGTGGCGGGTCACCTTAGTTTAGTCTTCCCACCTTTGTCTCCATTTGTTTCTGTTTTGGGCTTGTGTTTGTTGTTGGCCCCAGCTTGTGTGGTGTTGCGTTTGTATCCTGTGTTGTCTGTTGGTCGTTGCTTTATTTATAAAGCGGAGCGAAAGCCTATTTCGAGGAGAAAACCTAGTGTTCTTTGCTTTCGGCCCAACAAATTCTAATCGAAGATTAAAATTGTGGCGAATTTGCAAACTCACAGTGTGTTGGCAGTAGCTCAAAAACCACAAAATCTTGCATGCACAAGAAAACCTAGTCTTCTTCTTCTTATTATTATTATTATTATTATTACACTGGCCGTTCTCCGCACCGGCAGTCGACCCTGCTCCAACGCCGCACCTCCTTAAGAAGGGAACGTGGCGTGCTCCCGCCTTGTACTCCACCGAAAAGAAAATACACTCGGCGCGCCACCTGCCCTCGGTGCCATCTTCCCTCTCCATTTTAGTATCCAAATTAAGAGATGAAGCGAACGAGAACAGATGAAAGAAAGCCAACACTGAGCAAATGGACGCCACACAAACACTGGAGACAGTTAAAGGCATGGGTAAATTTAGCAAGCCAATGGCAGGGCTACCAAAGCCAACACGCGCGCGCGCGCACGATCGGGCACACACGATCACCCAGGCTTCCTCTCCACCGCGCGCTTCTCCTCCTCTCCTCCACGGCGGGGCCAAGAAACGTCCGCCGCCGTCCTCGCTTGCCATCGATCACCGCCGATGTGGTCGCCGTGGACCACCCGGAAGCCAGCCTCCGGGCGGCTCACGCAGTCGCCGTCCTTCTCCTCGTCCGTCACGTCATCGTCCAGGGACCACAATGGCATCGGCGCCGTCCTCGACGACGCGGCCTCACCCCCCGGCCCCGCCGGCTCAGGCAAGATCGTCCTCCACCGCGTGCGATCGTCGAGCAAGCTGCGGACGTGCAAGTCGTTCGCGGCCGCGTCGGAGGCTGCCGCGGCGTCGGTGGCGGGCGAGCGGCGCGTCGTGCTCTACTTCACCTCCCTCCGCGCCGTGCGGCCCACGTTCGAGGCCTGCCGCGACGTGCGCGCCATCCTGCGCGGCCTCCGCGTCGGCGTCGACGAGCGGGACGTGTCCATGGACGCGGCGTTCCTCGCCGAGCTCCGTGCGCTGATGCGGCGGGACCGACCGCCCCTGCCGCAGCTCTTTGTCGCCGGCCGCCTCGTCGGCGACGCCGACGACGTGCGCGCCCTGCATGAGAGCGGGGAGCTCCGGCGCCTCGTGGCCGGGGCGCCGCAGCTTCCGCCCACGCCGTGCGCGTCCTGCGGTGGCTCGCGCTTCTCCCCCTGCGGCGCCTGCGGCGGCAGCCACCGACGGTTCAGCGAAAAGACCGGGGGATTCCGCGTCTGCACGGCGTGCAACGAAAACGGCCTCGTCCGGTGCACGGCCTGCTGCTCCGGTGGCTGATTCGCACCGTCACTTCTCGGAGGAGACCATAGATATTTGCGTGTGGAAATGGAAATGCTGGCTATCCTAATTTACAAATGTGCCTCATTCGATTGAAATCCAAGGATTTGCTCGTCAAACCGTGTGATTTGTGCCAAGATCCATGTTTGGAGGTGGTTCAAGCTTAATTAGCTGTTGTTCATGAATAGAAAGATCGATTAAATGGAAACAGGGTAACTGCAGATTTGTCACCCTTCTTTTGTTCATAGAAATTGGTTGGAAAATCCTACTCCCTCCGTATTAATATGTAAGACTTTCTAGCCTTTTTGTGTTTGTCCAAATTCGTTACTAAGTGATTGAATCAACACACTAAAATATGTTTACATACATACAAAAAACTAGGACAAACACAGAAAGGTTAGAAAGTCTTACATTTTGATACGGAGAGAGTAGTTGGTACTACTCCCTCCGTTTCAAATTAGATAACTTCTATTTTTCTACATGTATCTAGACATGTTAAAAGTATAGATACATCCACATTTGGACAAAGAAGTCATTTAGTTTAGAACGGAGGGAGTAGTAACCAGCGGAGATTTCAAAAAAAAAATTGCTATTCATAGATAATTATTTCCTAAATCTTATATCGTGTCACTCTACCAATTTAAGGAGTTTCAGATTCTGGCATTTCTTCTCTCTGATGAGCCCCTCAATTGGCATTCAAGAAAATGTCTAACCATGCAATAATCTAAAATACATCAACGATTTCCTTTGGTACTAATAGATACAAAGTTTTACTGTAAATTACTTCTATCACCATAAAAAACTAGCATGTGATAATTTAGCACCCGACGCTATCGGATTCCGAGCAGTTGCCGAGAGTGTCACGAGATTGCTTGGCAAATAGGTGTTCACCGAGTGTATTTTTCGGGCACCTGGCCAACATGTATTTGCCGAGTGTTATTCATGACACTCGGCAAAGATTACCACTCGGTACGCGGTTAGTCACCGAGTGCCTAGTACAGTAAAATGCACTCGGACAAACCTGGGCACAGTCTCTTACCGTAGTGCGATGTCTTGCCGTCATGTGACACATGGACCACATGTACTCAATGATATTTAAGGTGGTCATGATGACTTGGTGTCTCTAACGGAGAGAGTTGGAACGGAATCAGCTCTTCTAGCCTAGGTTGATCACAGGTCTCGCTCTCCTCCAGACTGGGCTCGCTGGGTCATCGAAGTCTTGCGAATAAATCGAAAGATTTATTACCGCGACTAGGTCCTAGAAAGTTGTGTTCAACGATACGGTTTAAGGGGTATGATAAACTTGGGCCGTGTCGACATTGTCATGTTTATCATGTCTTTGCTTCTGCAATGTATGCATATTTTGAAACAACTCGCCATGTACTATAGGGTGAGGTACAAAGTTGTAAAACTCTGGTTACCATCTTCTTCTAATTGAAAGGCAGACCTCCTGCCGATTTCTCGAAGAAAAAGAACAAGGTATGGTTCTAATATACAAAAAAGAACTAAGAATGAGGGGCTACAAGAATAGTCGTAAACTGTAGGTGGGATGTTTCTTTAGACCACACATATTTGAGACCACACATATTTTGGGTTCAAAAATCTCATATGTATTTGGACCTTTCTATGCATTTTTTTAACATAAAACACACAGTTTCCATGTCGTACAGTATCAGACCACAGTCAAACCCCCATTGGTCTTGCCACGAAGGTCAACTGCCATATTTCCTATTCTTTTCCATATTTTGGAAAAATATTTTTTTGAATTTTCAGTGGTGCCTTTGACAACTGGTGTTTACGGTGTTAGTTTTATAGGTGGGCATCTTGCCTTTGTCAAAAAAAAAAAAAAGGTGGACATCTTTGCAGGATTGGCAATTCTCTTTGTGATAGATGAACTTGGGCCGAACAAAAAAGGCAAGAAACATATATATCCATATTCCCAATAGGCTGGCCTAACTGCAATTTCCTATCTTCTCCCAACAGTGCCAAATTGGGACACTGCCTATACTTTAGACAACTAGTGTTTACAATGTTAGTTTGAAAAGTTCCTTTTTTTTAACGGGATGTTAATTTGACAAGTTGCTCGGTTCGGCTGCACTATACCCGTTCCCCGTCGCACATATTCATTTGATTATATCAATTATATGAAGCTAGGAATATGTGCATATATATGGTGTATTCGTATGAACACTTGAATTGAAAACCTATGAAGACATAGTGAAATCGAACTAGACGTATTTGGAGCGATGGATGAGGCCGATGACACTGTTGGATGGCCTCGGTGGTCTAGTCGAGTAGTTGTTTGTGTTGAGTCCATGTTGGTGGCTAGACCAATAGTGTGCCCCATGGTGAGTTGGCGTGTTCCATGATGGATGTGTGGGTGTGTTGTACTCTCGGTCTTGCCTGATTTCCCTCCTATTAGTTGAGTTTAGTCTTCTTAATTAATGAGATGAGACAAAAAATTGCTCATTTTTACAACAAAACAAAACCCGGAGAATTAGCTTATGATCCCTAAGTTCACCCATAGAATTATCTGGGGGAATTTCGAGATATTTTATTAACTCAAGCTACAAGATTTATTTATTTTTGGGTGGGGAAAATCGGGTTACAAGATTAACATTAAAACCATGTGTGGAGCTAAACTAAGGAGTTATATGTATAAAAAATTTGGTGATGAGTTTATGCATGGTTTCCATCTGTTTATGCATGGTTTCTATCAGATTGGTTGGGAGGCTTAGCCGGAAAGGGAGCAAAACAAGAGCGAAAAACGAATTGCACCATATCCACTCTGATCTGCTGCGAGACATGGAAAGAAAGAAAGCAAAACAAGGGATTATGTGAAGAGTAGGTGACGGATCAAAAATTGATATCCATAGATGCAATTGGATACCTCGGAGAACCCCCCATGTCTATTAAAAGTGTGCAGAAACAAACCAGGTGCAGGAAAGTTAGAGACCTTTTTATAAGAGGAACAAGACAGTGGGATGAGGAGAAAGTCAGGGAAATATTTCATACCTATGATGCTGAGGAGATATTGACCCTGGAACCTATGCCAGATGATGAGGATGCCCCTGCGTGGCATTTCGAGAAGAATGGAGTCTTCACTGTAAAGAGTGCATACAAACTAGCTTTTGACATTCGGAGGAATGCTCACCTCAAGGATGGGGGCAGCATAAACGGGGATGACACTAGAAAATTATGGGACCTTATTCGGAAATGTAAAGTTCCAAATAAAGTCAGAATCTTTGCTTGGCTCTGTGTGGTTGATAATCTGGCCACTAAGAAGAATAAGTGGAGAAGGACTCTGGAAGTTGACAGCACTTGTAATATTTGTGGTGCTAATGAAGAGAGCAGTTTCCATGCCACTGTGGCATGTACAAAAGCCAGAGCCCTTAGATTTAAGACAAGAGAAGTGTGGAATTTGCCTTCTGAAGACCAATTCAGACACACAGGTCCTGATTGGCTGCTTCTACTGCTGGCAAATTCTAACAGACATTCCATCCCTTTGATCCTACTCCTTTCTATGGAGAGCTTGGCATTTGAGAAATAACATTTTCCATGAGGACGGTAAGAGTTCGATTGAGGCTTCATCTGTTTTCCTTCAAAACTATGTTGATACTCTTAATTGCGCTGGGTTTGGACCTTGCAGCAATGGAAAGTCCAAGAAGGCTACTGAAGAGTGGAGTAAGCAGGTACCGAAAACTGCTGATACGAGACCAAGCTGGACTTCTCCAGCCTTGGTGGCCTTCATTATATTTAGACTGGAAAATAAAATATATACACAAATTGAAACTGTTTCACTCTATAGCCAACTAATTGATTGCCTTGATGCTTGCCGCGTGTCTTTCGCAGCATTGGCCTACGAACGCTTTACGCTTGTCCCCGAGAAAAAGGTACTGCCAATATTGCGATTTTTTGCTGAATCTGTCTGAAGGACCGGCGATTGGCATTTATATACTGCAAGCGTGAGTTGCTCTAATTAGTAATAAATTAATGGGGTTCCTCAATTTGATCAGTGCTGAAATAGGTCACCAAACATATGATGTTTCAGTCTTATCTACCACGCTTAATTTCAAGCAACTTAGAGCTGGCATGCGCATTTTAACAAAAAGTCAAAAGAAAAAATGGGCGGCATGGATGTCTTGCCGAAACATCAATTTGTATTATTAAAATAAGACACAGGTTTTTAAGTAATAAAAAATTCTATCTTTGAGAGAACGGCAGTAACAGAGAACGTTGTTTTGGCTCCTGAGCTGGCATGGAATTTTGCAGCACTAAATATTCCTATTTAGATATTTCAAAAAAATAATCTGAATATGCTTCATTGAATACGTACAGATGTGTCCTACGTAACTGCAAAGTTTCGTAAAATAACACGTCTATTTTGGGATAGACAAAAATCACCAGATGGTCGCTCAAATAAACACATAAAACTCGATTTTGCTCCTCACATTTTTTCTTTTTATGTACATCACATGTGAAAGTATATTTTGAAAAACAATGTCGCACATTATGTCCATAATTTTCATTAAGAATAGTTGAGGTTTAAAATTGTAGGTTTTGGTTTACTTTTTAAATCTAACTACATGGAGCTCGGGCTCTAAGGACTTTTCGTTAATAACAAAGCTATTTGAATTGTTCAAATGAAGAGGATGACTGCAGGACTCTAAATTACACTCAAGCAGACTACAATTCTACTGGGGAAGAGGAAAATGTATATTGGTGAAGCTAAAAAAGACTTCTTTATGTCTGCCCCTCCATAGTTGTGATGATGCAACGTATTCATGACAGTTCATATGCCAACAATGTGTTCTTTGATTTCACAATTGTTACACTTGATTTCAGATCGAGGTGTAGCCAGTTCATGTGACAGTTTATGTCCGGGAGTGTGTTGTTTGGCATGTCCACTAACTTGTGGTGGTATGCTCTGCAGATCGATGATGATTAGAGGTCTATATCATCCAGTTTGGGGCCGGACGGATATCGCATAAACCTGTGCAACGAAACCTTCGCAGATGGACATATGTATTGTAGTGTATTGACCGTAATGTCAATATCGATCATCATTTCAATTGTGGCTACTTCCAAAATGTATTAGCTATAATTTTAGAGGGAAAACAATGTGTGGAGGCTTTTGCTTAATTTGGGATCATCTCATGTTGCATGAGTTGCCTTCGTAACTGTTGGATCAAAGTTGTTGCATTGTCTCTTGTTGCCTTATGATTCAATTGATTTGTTACCCCTTTTGAGATGATCATGGCCCTATTGTTGGATTTTTGGAAAATTCTTTCTCTAATAACCATTTGGGAACTAAGACTAGTTCTTTGTTGCCAACTAGTTAGATGCCAAATTAAATGCCTCGTCATGAGATGATGGCAACATTTTAACCATAACCCAATTTCTTGTCTTTGTTTGTTTTGCAGGTACAAGATCAAGTTAGTTTAGGTATTTTCTATTATTTCTTTGTAATTTTATTTTGTAAATATTTTACTATTCCCAAATGTAAAGAATATGAGATAATAAAGATTTACTTTTATTACTGTCTCAGTTTGATTATTGTCATTTTCCTTTGAACTATATATTCTATAGAAATATTTTGAAATGAATTTCCATAATCAATTTGAAATTACGTGATGATGTCATCATGAACTCATGTCATGTTTTATCTTTAAATTTGAATTTGAATCATACCCAATTTAAATACACACAAAGGTCATGTAAAAATTTATCGCACTTTGATCGAGGATCTAACTCAGCCCCATCGACGTAAGCGAAACTTCGATCACTTTGTCTTGGTTGATCAAAAAGCTTTTAAATTTCCTAGATTTTCACATGTATTATGCAATGCACATGCCTAAGCGCATCGTTGGACCATTGGAACCACATTTTAGCCATGTCAGCCTCGTTGGACCCACATGTTAGCTGACCATTGGAACCAGATGCCACAGTAGCCATCTCAGCACCGTTGACCGTTCCATAGCTCACCTAGCACCAATGGAATGTCTAACTACCCCCATCATCGTGGATCAAAGTGTGATGCAATTTTTATGGCATTTGTTTAAATGGTTTATTTTATTCTAGAAGAACTATGTCCTACTGCCTTCACAAGTTATTCGAACCTCTGATGATTCATTTTCCGCAGCGATCGTAGTTCTTGACCAGAACAAAGAGTGAATTTCTCCTATTACTTACACTATGCGACGGTATATTACCTAACCCACAACTAACCCTCATACTCCATGAGTATGTGGCCACGTTTAAGGTCTACGAGACATGTACATTACTATCCTTCTCTGCGACACCACATATTCACTCAATTCGTAATGTAGTATGCTCACGGTACTGCTCACATTACCGCTCCCAAGATGCGTACCAGCTTCAACCTCCCTGGGTTGATAGTGTTATGCACTCCGTGTCGCATGTCCAATGTCACCATCCAGTACTAGCCATCCGATGATATGTGATAGAAATAAGATTCAGCTGACTCGCATGTCCCCTTTTTAGTTAGTTGTATATCATTTTGTTTGATTTTTAGTACGTTTTATTGTTGAAGAAAAGTCATTATTACAGTTTCAACAATACTATAATATTAGTTAATAATATTTCACGATTATTACATATTTCCATAAAAAATTATTAAATAGTTAGCTCTAGTTATTTCTAATTCCTCGTGTACTAGATTTAAATATCTACTAGTGAAGTGTTGAATTTTGCATAAAATTAGGAATTACATTCTTCCTAGTATTATATTCTCATTTCTACCTATTTTCCAAATATTATTTGGAATTTATCGAGAATTTATTATTTTATTCCAATTTAATTTACCCTAATGAACAAAATGGGTTGAGCTGAACCAGCCCATATTTAGACCTGGCCCAACCAATTGGGTTAGGTCAAGTTGATTGGCCCGACCTAGTCCAAATGATCGGTCACTCTCTCTCTCTCCCTCGCCCTCGCACTCGACGCACACAATCCCCTCTCGCCGCCTTCGATGAGTATCTACGGAGACCTTTGTTGAAAGTAAGTTAACAAATATATATATATATACTTGCTCATGTGTACATATGTCCCTCGAGTCTCGAAGATTGGCAAGCTGGTCCATTTGCATTGCTTGCATGCGCGCGGTCTAATCACTTTGGAGTTAACGAATACTAATGATTTGTACGATACACAATGATTTCAACAGTTTATGTTTCAAATTAATACTTAGAACCAAGTGTGGACTTCAGAAAAAGTTCATGGGTCCAAATAGACTTTTTTTCAAAGTTCACCTATGATCTCTACTCAAAGAGAGGACCAACTATATATTTGTAGGTCATATTTGTTTTGTCTGAAGTCTTTCACCACATTTATTGAAAAAGTATCAATACATATACCAAATAAGTAGCTCAAATATATAATAGTGGGATGTCATGGGTGGTAGCTACGCACGCACAACCAGCCATTAGATCATCCTATAGAGTAATTTACACCGCCGATTCAGTTAACGCTTCGTATCAATACATATACCAAATAAGTAGCTCAAATATATAATAGTGGGATGTCATGGGTGGTAGCTACGCACGCACAACCAGCCATTAGATCATCCTATAGAGTAATTTACACCGCCGATTCAGTTAACGCCGTCACTTTCTCCACGAAAAAGGCACCCCACTGCCCGTCCCCGCCCCGTACGGTGGCTCTTCTCAAAAGAAAAAGGTAAACCCACCAGCCCCGGCAGCACCTTTTTCCCCAACCTGGCCAACTGCCCACATCTTTCTTTGGTGCCCGGTGCCCGCCGCCGGCAGACCTGCGCCGCCCACACTCACCCCACCCGGCCCTGTACTTCTCCACGCGCACGGCAAGGCCGGCTTCCACCATTGCTTCCCACCGCGGGATCGCTTTCACCACGTCACGGTCGCACCCGCGCCGCCCATCATCTCCGGCGCCAGATTTATGCCGCCGCACAGCAGCTCGTGCTCCCCACCGATGGGATGCTCCAGGAGGTGGATGAGTGGCATGGGCAGCGCTGCTTGAGGAGGGCGAGGTGGCGGCGATTTCCCTGTTGATTCAGGTCGGGGTCGTCCGGGATCCTACCAGTTCCAGTCATTCACCGCCGCTCCAGGTCGCACGTGTGCGAACAAGGAGATGAAGGATGTACCGGCCGTCTCTGAGCGTCGATGGTGGTCGGGCGGGCCACAGCCGGGCCGCATGCGAGAAGAGGACGCGGCGGAGATCCAAGGCAGCATGCGAGATTAGGGAGGAGAATCCGGGGTGGAAGCACGCACGAGCTCATCCGCTTTTTTTCTTCCGATCTTGATTTGCATTTTTTCTTCCGATCTTGATTTGCATTTTTTTTCTTCGATCTCTGGCTTTTGCTCCACCGTTTGAGGGAATCAATTTGATACATGGTGTGTTCCCAATCTACGGAGTAGATCCTATTCAAATGTTTTGTGTTGCCGATGGCTCCGATCCAGATCCATGGTTTTTTGCTTCACCGTTGGAGTGAAAAATTATGCTAATTATCTTCCATTATTTTTCTATCCGAATCCCATGTTCTTCCAAGTTTATTTTACAGAAATATGGGATGTTATTTTCGTGAATGGTTCTGTTGCTGTTAAAACACCAAAATTTCAGCATGCTTGGTATTTACGAGATAATTAAATGAACGTTTTCTTGTCCCATCGTATATACTCAAACAAGATTACATGGCATGACCGCATGATACAAACATTTGTACTGTAATTAAGAACGGCAAGACACAAAATTAGAGTAAGAAAAAATCTAAACTGCGCCGCACTCGAGGGATCGCCCGGGCATGAAACGGTGACGGACGTTTGGAGGCACAAATCTTGGCGCACGATCCAAGGGCAAGCACCACGTGCGTAGCTACCACCCCGGGTAGAAAATCCGCGTCGTATATTATAATGTATTATTGATAGTGATCTGGTATTGTAATACATTTTTCTTCTAAAATCTTGATCAAATTTAAAAAGAGCTTGACTTAGAACAAAGCAAATATGCTTAATATTTCGGAAAGCCCATTCACAATTACCTAGAACAAAAGAGCTGGTCTGTTTGCATTGCTTGCATGCGCACGGTCTGATCACTTTGGAGTTAACGAATACTAATGATTTGTACGATACACAATGATTTCAAAAGTTTATGTTTCAAATTATTACTTAGAACCAAGTGTGGACTTCAGAAAAAGTTCATGGGTCCAAATAGACTTTTTTTTTTCAAAGTTCACCTATGATCTCTACTCAAAGAGAGGGCCAACTATATATTTGTAGGTCATATTTGTTTTGTCCCAAGTCTTCCACCACATTTATTGAAAAAAGTATCAATACATATACCAAATAAGTACCTAAATATGTAGGCGACGTATCCTATGCATCCGGGGGTTTCGTGCATCCGTGCATCCATCTCTACTTAGCCCTCTGATTTACTCCCTCTGTATCAAAATATGAGTCACTCTACCCACTTATCAAACATATGTATCTAGACATGTTTTAGTGCAAGATTCATGTGAAACTTGCACTAAAACATGTCTAGATACGTATGTTTGGTAAGTAGGTAGAGTGACTTATATTTTGATACGGAGGGAGTACATCGCAGGCACCACATTAGGATGGGGCTAATTTGCAGTTACACGCCCGCTGCACAGCAAGTTGCTAAAATATTTATGATAAACAAAACGTTTTTTATCCCTTGGAACTTTGATCAAGACTCGGCGGCCGCCGCCACCGGCGACAGCGGAGTGCAGAGAAACGGATCGACGGGGCGGAACGTATGCACAGGGCTGCCAGGAGCACAAGCAAAGATCGCATGCATGTTACGAGGCCTTCAGGAATCAGGAGCCGTTTATGGCCGCAACTTGCAACCGGCCGCATGCATTCTGCCTCATTTGTTGGTCGCCGCCGTCCTCCACGATATGTGCTCTCCGGCTCTCGGCCGCTGCAGCCACCGCAGCAAACCGTGTTGTGTTATCGCTGCCGCCGGCCGCCGCGGCAAGCCGTGTTGTACACTGTTGTGTGTTGTCGCCGCCGGCCGCCGGCCGCCAGCAGCTGGCCGTCGCGTTGTGTGATTGCCGACCTGCCATTGCAAGGATCCGATCTAGTACACAGTATCAATTAGGAAGTTAATTACTTACTTTTCAACGGTCGTATAAGTGCAAAATAGTCACGTTATTTACTGTGCGTACGATTAAATCTGATGGCCCAGAACGGACGGATGCACGGATGCACGAACCCCCGGTTGCATAGGATACGTCGCCAAATAGGTATATATATATGTGTGTGTTATAATGTATTATTGATAGTGATTTGGTATTGTAGATTTTAATACATTTTTCTTCTAAAATTTTGATCAAATTTAAAAAGAGCTTGACTTAGAACAGAACAACTATGCTTAATATTTCGGAAAGCCCGTTCACAATTACCCTAGCATTGCGGATTTAGTCAAAGTCAATCTTATCAAATATGACCAAATATACATAAAAAATCACCTACAACCTAAATTTAATATTACTGAAATTATATTATAAAATTATATTTCCATGGTATATGCATTTGGTATTATAGCTGCTGATATCTTTTTTTATATACTTGGTCAGGAAAGACTGGCTTTGCAAAAAACTCATAACACAGAGTAAATAAAAACAGAGGGGGTACAAAATGTGGGGAGAGTGCTACCTACTGAATCTACGGAGGTCTTTGATGAAAGCTAGGTTAAAGTACGTACTACTACTACTATCATGCTATGTACTACTGTACGTTTGTCCTCCGAGTCTCGAAGCATGGCAAGCTGATCTGTTTGCATTCATGCATGCGATCTCATTACTCCACCCGTTTGTTAACGAATACTAACGGTTTGTACTATACAGAAGGGAGGAAGAACTTAAAGGAGACGGCGACGTACATGTCCCTGTATGGCTGTATCGGTCTAACTATCTATGCATGTGGCTGGCAGGCGAGCGATCTCCATCGACCACCCGCCTGCAGTATGGTCGAGAGAGACCTCTACTCTTCTTCTTGTAGCTAGCCTCCTCCATCTCACCATCCAAGACGCAACGGTGAGACCTGCATGTCGATCTGTATCGTACCGACTCGGTGAGAGACAAATAGGTAGCTGTCGGGCCGTAGGACCGTTTACCGTTTACTTAGATGAGTACCACATTTCGGGTGCTTGGTAGCGATATACTCCCTCCGTTTCACAATGTAAGATGTTCTATCTAGATTACATGTTGGTTAGGTACAAACCCAAATGAGTGTACATATACATTAAAACATGTATATGTGAATGTGGACAAAAGATAAAACATTTTATACTTTACTCATCTCATGTCTTCTCCTACAGGAATTATACGCATTCAACATGCCATATTTTTTCATACTCTTAAGCCTCTTCCAATCGACGACTTATAAGTGCATGCACTAGTCCCAAAATGTTGTGTGTTCTTTTAGCAGGTGATTGATCGATCGTGACAGCGTTTCTAGGTGGCCTAATATATAGGTATGTTCTACAATTCAAACAAAGCGTCCATGGCAGCGAAAGATGCAACTCGGAGTAGTTTAGGGGTCGATCGAGTACCTTTTCAAAAAAAAATGTTCAGGGTCTTTTACATGACTGCTTAGTCAATCTAGTTGTGAAATCTGCGGGATCCACTCTAGCTAGCTAAGCTCCTCCCCCTCCTGCTGCACCAGCTACCTACCGTGTGCTGCTTTTGCCGGCCTGAGCATGTATGGATGTCTTCGGCAGCGCATCCACTTCAGCTAACTAGCTAGCTAGATCATGGACGGCGGCAAGAACGACCGAGAATTTGATTTCTTATCGTTTTTCCACCGTAATCCACCACATAATTCCTCGAATAGGTGCACATCCAATAATCTAAAGTTCCGGGGCGCCGGTTCTGATATTCATCAAGGTTCAAAGTTTCGCTCTCTAAATTCTCGTTGGCACGGTTGGTGCTTTGGCCGATCGACCTGGACGTTGATCTGTCAGCTAGAACGGTGAGCCCCCGAACGCCTACGTTACTGCATCCGCATCACAGCCGTGCTAGACGACGCATCGGCCGCTTTGTTTTCACCTGGAGCCGTCCAATGCGGCAGGATGTCTCGGTGTGCCGTGGGCGGCCTGGCGTTCGAGCGGTGGTCACGCCCAAACAAAATAAAGGAATCACCATCGGCATTGCCCCGGCCCATTTCCCCTTCCTCCGCGCGCGCGCATGCGTGGCTACCCCATATCCTCCCGGCCTCTCTCCTCGACCGTTTCTTCAACCCAGACTCCCTCCCTCGCCACCACTCCACTCTGCTAGCACACACACATGTTCCATTCCTCGCGAGGCTGAGGTGGGTCGCGTAATCCTGCAACTCTGTGGATCCATGGGGAGGGTGGTGGTGGCGGCATTGCTGCTGCTCATCGTCTCCCTCGGCTTCAGCACTCCTGGCAACTGCAGCTCCGATGCCCGGCAAGGTATGTGTGTGTGTTTTTTTTTTTTTTTTGAGGTTTAAAGCGGTCGTATCCGCCATCCGATTAGATAGAATAGAGGTTTATGTACACAAGTTTGATCTAGGGATAAATCCCTTTACAAGCAAAACAAAGCCTACTGTATGTGTGTGTCAGTCCTCTGTTCTCTTCAACTGCTGAGGAATCATTGCCGGAGTTTAGTCCATGTGTATTTCTCTCTGTTTGTCATAGTAAGAGCAAGCTTTGCTACTTCCTTCATTTTTGTTTCTTGGAAACTGACGCTAGTACGACCTGACTGGCTGTAGGAAGGGCGAACCACCGGGAAGAAGATGCGCGCTCCGCGGCTCGGTGAGTACCTTTCTCATGCTTCATGTTCAGTTCAGGGATGCTCTGGACTTCAGTGCCACTGGGAGAGAATTAGAGTGTGATCTTGTGAAAGGCATAGCAGTGGTTACAGTAGCTTGGAAACTTCTTCGTCTTAGATGTTCAATTGTTTGCAACATTCCACTTTGCATTTATATAAGTAAAAAATCACTTCAAAGTATTCGAGAAACATTCCTCGGGAAGATCTTCTTAGATTGCGTTGCATAGATAAATAACGATATTTGAGGCGGGAATGATGTGTCGGCTGTCAGAGATGGACAGCCGAACCACCGAGCAACGCAGCCCCGGTTGGTCCGCGTCTCTTTGTCCACTTCTTCTTCGCCTCATCCGCTGATCGCTCTCGATCTGCCGACTCAATCATTGGCAGGTTAATCCAAGCGCAACGCGTCCGAGAAGCTCTGCGACATCCGAGCAGGTACGGGTCCAAGCAGTCGACGACGTTCCCGCAGTGGCCACCCTGGCCATGGGCGACGCCGACGCCGCCGATGGCGAGCTTTCCACCCTTGGAGGATGCCGGCTCCCCGTCGAGCGCCCCTGCGCCGTCGCCGGAGGTCGCCAAGCCACTGGCGTCGCCTCGGCCGGAGCACACAGCATCACATTGCCTCCGGAGCCAGCGACGGTGGTGACCCACGGCACCGCGGTGGCCGGAGAAGCGGCTGGCCATGCTCCCACCAGCCGCCGTATCTACTTCATCGCAGGAGCAGGAGCTTCCATCCTCGCGGCATGTTGGCGGCGCTGCTCGTCCTGTGCTACCGGTCCAGCAAGGTGGTCACCGTCAGGCCCTGGGCGACCGGCCTAAGCGGGCAGCTGCAGAAAGCGTTCGTGACAGGTTCGGCTCGTCATGAAAACTGTGCCAAGTTTCCATTTGTACCACCACACGCATGGTTTCCTTCTGTTCTGGGAGTGATTGGGTGGTGCCCGCAGGCGTGCCGGCGCTGAAGAGGTCGGAGCTCCAGGCCGCCTGCGAAGATTTCAGCAACGTCATCGGCTCCATGTCCGAGTACATGATGTACAAGGGGACGCTGTCGAGCGGCGTCGAGATCGCGGTGGTGTCGACGACAAAGAACTCCGCCAAGGAGTGGTCCAAGCACTGCGAAACACAGTTCAGGAAAAAGGTGGCTGCAAATTAAGCTAGGATGAAACTAACAAATTTAGAATTTACTCTAATCTTTCTGATGTAGAAATACTAAACGGCCATTGTGTTGTTTCAGATAACGAGCCTGTCCAGGGTGAACCACAAGAACTTTGTGAACCTGCTGGGCTACTGCCAGGAAGAGCAGCCATTTACGAGGATGATGGTGTTCGAGTATGCTCCGAACGGAACGCTCTTCGAGCATCTCCATGGTAACACTAATGGAGTGTCGTCCATGAGACACCACACTCATGAGAGGGAGCAAACTAACTGACAATGCTGTGGTTTGCTGCAGTGAGGGAAGACGGCCATCTGGACTGGCCGACGCGGCTGCGAGTAGCGGTCGGGATCGGCTACTGCCTGGAGCACATGCACCAGCTGAGCCCGCCAGAGATCCTCGGGACGCTCGACACGTCCACCATCTACCTGACCGACGACTTCGCCGCAAAGATAGCCGACGTCTTCTTCTGCCCCGACGAGGCCTCGTCGGCCACGAAGGAGATGGCGAGCCTGCAGTCCCCGGCTCTGTCCGACAGGGAGAGCGTGGTGTACAGCTACGGCATGGTGCTGCTGGAGATCATGTCCGGCAGGTTCACGGCATCGGACGGCGGCCTGCTGGAGGGCTGGGCGGCGAGCTTCCTCAGAGGGGAGAGGCAGCTGAGAGACGTGATGGACCCCGGTCTAAGCAGGAATACGCCGCTCCAGGCCGAGACCGTGAACAGGCTGGACAGCGTGATACGGTCCTGCACCGACCGGGAGGCGAGGCGGCGACCAGCGATGACAGAGGTCGCGAGGCGGCTGAGGGAGATCACTGCCATGCCGCCAGACGCGGCCACCCCCAGGGTGTCGCCGCTGTGGTGGGCAGAGCTTGAGATCATCTCCACAGAGGCCACCTAAACGACAGTGGAACTGGAGAGTTGCCTTCATAGAGCGTGTGCAGTTGAATTGCATTCGTGTATGTGGTGTACCAAGTGCTGCTTATGGCTAAGATGGTGAAATAAACCTCCAGATTCTGTAACCAGTTTACCCAAGACAGCCCCTGCAGAAGATTCTCCAGCAAAACCTTCGCACATAATTCAACAAACACTAGTTCAAACCACAAAATACCTTCCCAGCGGAAATGATTGATCTGGTACCACAAAGCATGAAGAGAATTGTACTGCCAAAGTAACAACAGAAGCATAGCATGGATAGACTCAGACTAGAATACATTAACAAATTTAGCTGTTCAAGACGTCCAATGCCATAACCCACTGCCATCAAATGTGACACATACCATACCGACTTGACAGACTGAAAATGTGACCATAACGACTTGACAGACCGAAATAAACCACAGAAGACGCCTACGACAAGGTTCCTACCACTGACGCTACATATACTTTGGTATCCTCCGTTCATCTGCGCCAAACGGAGTTTTTGGCGCAACAACAAAACAGAACATCCGCCATAACAGACATAGCAAGATAATTTCTCGTACTAAGAAATTATTGCTTGGTTTATCATTCCCTGGGTCCATGACGCGTCTCCCTGACTTCATCGTCCAAATCGAGGCACTCCCTCAAGAACTCAACATGGAAGAGGTGGCTCTTGAACAGATCCTTGGAGATGGGGCCAAGTGTGTCTGCAAGATCCCCAGTACAGCAACTGCAGCCTTTGTCACGCTCTCATCCCTGAAAGTAAAACACAGACACATGATGTTAAGTAATAAGACCAATCACCCATGTAACAAAAAAGGCAATGGAAATGTCGTGTACCTGCTACTATCTCTGTAGACAGCTTCTGTGAACTGCAATAGATGGCCTGCATAAGGTATCATCAGCTGAGCTTTTTCACCCTTTATACCCTGTAGTATGCCAGAGTATGCCTCAAATATGCCCCGTCTGAGCTGGTTACCATAATCAACCATATCCTCGTCATTTTGATCCAAAACAACAAGAAGCCAGCCGCTCCTTGAAGCATTGGCATAGCATACGGCAGGTATTTCTCAAAATTTTCACCGATGGCAAGAGCGATGTCTCCAAAGCATGAGAAAATTGGAGGTTTGACAGACCTGTTCAGCTGGAGTTTGAGAGATCCTTGAGAAGAACTGTCATAATTCCATCACAGAAGGGCAAAATTTTATCTTCCAAGGCACGGCAAATATCACCCACCACCCCTACAGAGATGGAGCATACTTGGTATTCTTCATAATTCTGCAAGCCTGCTTCAAGGTACTTGAAAAATTCAGGCATGTATTTCACAAAATCTGGACCGGTGGCATAAGCAAGAGCACCAATGGCAAGCATGGCTTCTTCATGTACAGTAGCACTGTGGCAAGCAAAGACGCGGAGGAACAGAAGCATCAACTGATCAGCAGTCTGGGCAATCATGGACTTTGCATCAGAGCTGCTCAGTTTCTGGATAATGACCTGCAATACACCACACAGCAAAGCCTGCAGATCGCTTTGCTTCTCCTTGTCGCCTGATGTAGATATTTCGTGATCAAATGTCAGGTTCAATCTCCTCATGATCTCCTGCAATAACTGGCCTATAATGCCTGAAGATTCAGGTATGTTGCTGACTCTTACAATCTCATTCAGCGCTTCATAAGCAGATGCACGAAGCCTGAAATGGGTCATATCACCACGATCCGCGGCAGTAAGGAGAGCAGCTATAACATTAGGAAGATAAGGTGTAAGCAAAGATGAGACCGGGCCTGCATCTTCATAACCTTGGGCAAGGAAATATATGGCTCCACAGACTTTCTCGGCCACATTTGGAACATCTTTGCTACTCTCTAGCAACACAGTCATGATACGAGGAAGGTTCGCATTTGATATGATTGGATTTGTACTGCATGGAGAATGCAAAAGCTCAAATACTCGCCCAAGAGTCCATGCAGTGGTGTCCTTTACCTGACTGTTTGGATCATTCATTGTGTTGAGCAAGAAATCAAGTCCAGCTTGTACCAGGGGAGCAAGTTTCTCAAGGGAGGGGCCATCGAGGATAGAACCAAATGCAAAAGTAGCTGCCTCACGACAACGCCAATCCGGCTTTGTGATGTTAGCCTCAACAAATGGCATCACAAGAGGGACAATTGCATCGCCAACAGTTCTAGCAATGAGTCCAAGGCACGTTCCACCACTCATGGAAATGTTCCAGGCATTATCATCTTGCTCTTGATCTTCCTCTTGCTTCAACAGAGTTTCTAACAGCATTGGAACAAGTGAAGGGAGGGCCTTCTCAATGAAGCGATAATTTCCAGTTGAGTTAGCATCATCAGATCCCTCATATTCCTCTTGGAGTTCAATCTCTTCTTCACAAATAGTGCTCCAGAACTCAACAGCTTGAAGTGCAACTTGTTCCTCATCTCCTTTCACAGCATTAGCCGTCAGGTTGAATATAGTTTGCATATAAGGAGCCAAGTGCACATAATATGTGGATGCGATTGCAACAAGGCATTCCAAGGCTGCCTGCCTGATCTCCACTTCTTTAGATACAGCCGTATCACAAATTACTTTCATTATAAAGGTCCTCTCCATCTCATTTGCAAAGTTGCTCTCAGCAAAATCAAGAGCGTTATATAGAGCTTTAACTGCAGCAAGACGGACTTCAGAACTTAGCTCTGTCTGGTTCATTCCCTGAACAACTGCAGTCAGAACAGCATTCACTTGCTCCTGCTCCAGGTGCTCAGGAGGAATCTCCTCGCACACATACCCCAACGCCTCTAGAGTTGCTTGCTTTAGTGCCGCAGATGCCCCTTGCTGTGTCATGTTGCCCAGTAATCTGGCAATGAGGTCTTGCCACTCCCGGCGGGGTATCTCAATGGAGGCAACCTTTGCAATGACTTGTGACGACGCCTGCCTTGCATCAGCCACTGAAGATCCTAGTGTTGTCAGCAATGATTCTTTAATCTTCAATTTGATTGATGGATCCAGGCTGACCCACTGTTGAGTCAGTAGCTCCTTCTTTGCAGAATCTTTTGCGTCCAATGAATTCTTAAGGATAATACCAGCAAGTCTTCTAGACTCTGGTGGTCTTTCATCACTCGTCAACTCAACTGACAAGGACAGGAGGAAGTTGGGGAGATTCTGCTCCTGGAACTGCTTAAGGCTGCTTTCCGCTGCTGCGCGGAGGTTACCATCGGGAGATTGGGCAGCTAGAAGAATCTGAGTGATATCCATGGCTGCGACTTCCCTATAAAACATCAATAGACCAGACAGTGTCAGTTAGCAACATTTTATGATAAAGCAGTTATGTAATACCAATTAACACAAAATGGCATCCATCAGCTCTCCTAGTCCTACAAGCCTACAAGCTACTTGACCAGATTCATCAAGCTTAGTCTTCTTCGACAAGTGATATTAGAAGGTTTTTTGCATTGAGAAACACAAGGACAGTTACAAGACTACTCAAAAAAGTGTTTGGAAATATGGTTGTATCATGTAAAAAATCTAGCACTAGCGGAAGAAAACATTTCATAAGGTCGTAAATGTTAGGTCAGTAGACCAGCCAGACACATTTCGCAGTTAGACAGTAACAAAAGCTCCTACCATGCCATGTATTAAGCTATCTGACGAGGAGCCAAATCTGAAGTAGGTAAACAGGCGGCAACATACGTATATACATCAGTCAACTGCACACAGAATCACCATGAAATTTTAACAATAAGGCAACATAAAGCAGTGTTCTACAACCAGATAGATTATGATGACTACTACCACATGCCTGTATGATAAGAAATAAGAAAACAATACTAAAGTAGGGTATGCCCAACACTTGCCAGGTTCTAGAACATGCCAGGTGCTAGATCAATTTACACTAATCCCTTTTTTTTTGCGAGAGCAAATTATACTGAGCAACGGAGAGCAGGTACATATGTAAGCCAAGGTATACAAATACGCTGGTCGAACCAATTTGAACGCGGTATCTGATGCATCTATACGCTGGGCAGGTGGCATGCCACGACCAGGATAAAGCTCCGATGCGCATCGAGGTAGTTTACAACTAAAAAAACACGACTATGCGCCGATACGGCTGGTTCCGCCGCCGGGCCACCGCCGCGCGCTGCTCTCTGTTGACACCGGGAGCTTAAGCGGCGACGCAGAGTAACTGGGAGGGGAGCGAAGAGCGGATTGGATGCAGCATGGAGTGCTGGGTCGGAGGCTAGGGTTAGGGCTTGGGACAAGACTGGAGAGATCGGGGGGTTGTGAGAGCAAAACAACACGAATCGAAACAAATCCAGGGCACGGAGAGCTTACCGGAGGAGCGAAACGGCCGGGGGATGTGCTTCCGCGCTCGCCGCTCGCTCGCTCGCCCGCCTCCCGACCAAATGGAGCTGGGGTTCTGGAGGAGGGGAGGGGAATATAGGCGCTGCCGGCGGCTAGGGTTTTTAGAGGCGGGATTCGGGGTTTTGGGGTGGGAATTTTGGAGAGGAGGTGACGCGTGGTTTAGTACTAGTGGACGCTCTCCATCGGACGGCCCAGGGACTCCCGCCCAGGCCCGACACGGCTCGCGGGAGGATCGGACGGTCGATTTCGTGGTCTGTTTTCTTTTCTCGATAAAAAAAAGGTTTTTTTGTGTGTTTTCTTCCTTTTCAGTCAGAGGACCCTACTGCGCAGGGCTGAAATGTGGGTTGCCGCTCCCGTCCTATTGAGTTTTGGAAAATCTAAACAGCAGGCGCCTGCTGGTTGGCATATGTGTATACTCCGTCGTCAGCCGTTGGATCGCAGGCGAACAGTCACGATCTGCACGGACACGGTCAATGGAATGTGGTGTACTACCATCTCATCTTCTTCCTCTTTTTCTCTCCCGATCCCATCTGGAAACTGAGCGTCCACCACCACCGACGGAGGCCGTTCCCCGCCCGGCTCCCGCCACCGAACGACTCCACCACCGCTACTTCCGCCGCCGTGATCGCCGCCATCTCCTTCGCTACCTCTCCTCCCGTCCCCGCACGGCCACGCCCGCACGGCCGCACACATGAGCATCATCACTCGAGCCGCCGCCGCTGCCGGGACCATGCTTCTCGTGCTCTTCGGCAAGTTCCCCCAGGACCAGAAGTTCCTCACCTCTTCGGCAAGTTCCCCCAAGAGCAGCAGTTCCTCACCTCTTCGGCAAGTTCCGCCAGGACCAGCAGTTCCTCACCTCTGCCTCCGGGAAGTCTCTCTAGACGGAGGCGGGGCGAGCTCGCCATATCCCTCGCGCGTTCGCGCCTGACGTCGGCTGGCGCGGGCACCGACGTGGGCGCCTACATGAGCTTCGCCGATGGGTGACTGTGCTTTCCCCCAAGCAACGGCTGCCAAGGCGGGCAATGGCTCACTAGCTAGGTTGTTCGCGTACAACTCGAGCAAGGGCAAGAGGATTTGGTGTTGTTGACGAATCGGCGACGGTGCAGACAATGATGAGCATTGTGGTGTGTTGCCTGCGTCGATTGATACTCTGGTGGCCAGCATTGAGGAGGAGAGGCGGTGGCACTAGCGTCATGGGAGAGAGAGACAAGCGCGGTGACGAATCTCCTCTCTGAATCCCTCCCACGTTGGGCCGCTCCCCGACTCCCTCCTCAGCTCCGACGTCGCGGCCTGCCCCCCGAGCTCTCCGACGCATGTGCCCTCCCCGAGCGCGACGAGGAGACGACCGCTCACCAAACTCCCTGACGCCGGCGCAGGGTCATCCCAAACTTGCGCAGTTGCGTCCTCTCGCCCGCCCACCGAAGCTCCTCTGCTCGACGAGGAGAAGGCGAGACGACGGCGGCGCCATCCCGCCCAAGATCCTGTACTCTCTACTCTCCACTATTCTGCTTGGTTCTCAACACCAAGCTGCAGCCGGTGTGGTATACTCTGTTCTTCCCATCCTAGTACGGCTGTGGGTAGCCTTTTTCGTAGATAAATGCAGCAAGTTCAGGTTTTGCTGTGTTAGTGAGTTTCAGCCTTGATCGATGGATAGTTTCGACGTAAAATAGATGTTCAAAAGTTACTGATGAATTGACGTATTGTTGCTGAAATCTTGTGCAAAGGCTGTTTTTTTGGCGTGTAAAAGCTGTTGAACTGAGTAGAAATGAGAGACTTGTGTTGTGTGAGAAGGTCAGGACATAAAAGTCGTTTTGTGTGGGTGTTAGCCTTAGTTAGTTCATAGTGGAATTTTGGCATCAAAAATCAAAGCTGTAATGGTATTTTGGCAAATTGTTTTTTTCTGGTGTTGTCTTGGAACTTTGGGTTTTGACTAGTGGCAATTTTGCCTATTCTCTCTATCTGATTTGTCTCTGTGTGTGTTAGAAAAGGATTAGGAATGAGAAATTAGGATTGTTTTTTCTATATCCTAGCCCCGTCGATTTCGCTTCATTCCGTAGAGATTTCATCGGACAGAGGTAAGGACGCGAACATATGTGAGCCGTTTATTTCCGCTCCACTTGCTTGTGGATAAGGCCGCTTTCTTCTTCATTATCCATGCCGATCTCCTCACCGCTGCCTCCCCAACGACAATGCGGAGGCCGAGGTGGTCGCCCGTGTTGGCTCTGACTCGACTTCCTTCGCATATACTCGATAGCCCCGTGTGTCCCAATGTTCTTGAAACCCCTCCCCCAAGTTGAACGAACTAGACTGCTAGAGACGGCATGTCAGACATGAAACCCCTTTCTGGCTTTCTCACCTCGTCTGATAGTTATCTGGTTGTCTACATAATAATTACCCACTTGATTACTTATGGAGTTACCCATTTGTTTATTATATAGGTATCCATCATGAAATAAATGTAGTTAACATACTCTCTCGGTAATATTTTTCCATCATGTACTGATAAAGTTACCATGTGTTCATGATATAGTTATCCATCACAACATCGATATAATTACACTACTATATCGGTAATAATTACCCACCAAGTACTGATAAAATTATCAAACTAGCACTGATAAAGTTACCCACCTATTACGGATGGAGGTACCCACCCAGTACTCATGGAGTTACCCGTCTAGTACTGAGAAAGTTACCCATATGTTTACGATATAGTTACCCTCCCAGTACTGATAGAGTTATCTATAAGGTACTGATAGAGTTACCCACCATGTATTGATGGAGTTATCTATGTGTTCATGATATAGTTATACACAACAAAATTGATGTAGTTACATACTCTATTGGTAATAGTTACCCACCTAATACTGACAAAGTTACCAACCTAGTACTGATAAATAACCCACCCAGTACTGATGGAGTTACCACCCTAGTACTGATAAAGTTTCCCACCCAGTACTCTCGTCGTGGGGGCACGACACTGTCTGCGGTTGTACCGCGTGACGGCAGGAGTGCATTGGACTCCGCAACCGCCATGGAAGGTACCCTACTCTATAATTCCGGCGAGGAATTGGGTGGGGAATTCTTCGTCACGGTTCCACGGACGGGGTGGACTGATGTAGTTATCCACCACGAAATCCATATGGTTACCATACTCCATCGGTAATAGTTACCCACCATATACTGATAAAGTTACCCATGTGCTCATGATATAGTTATCCATCAGAAAATCGATGTAATTACCCTACTCTATTGGCAATAGTTACCCATCAAGTACTGATAAAATTACCAACCTATTACTGATAAAGTTACCCACCTATTATGGATGGAGTTACCCATCCAGTACTCATGAAGTTACCCACCTAATACTGATAAAGTTACCCATGTGTTTATGATATAGGTATCCACCCAGTACTGATATAGTTATCCACCATGTACTGATGAAGTTACCATGTCCTCTAAATTATAGTTATGATCCCAATTTCCATTTTTTATGGTGTAGTTGTCATTACAAAATCGACAATTATCATCTAATATTTATGAAGTCGTACGGTGTTTTAGTGTATAGTTACCAACTTGTGCATGATACATTGACCATTCAAAAGTGATATTCACCTATGAAAAACTAGGTGTGGTAACTTCAAAACTCGAAAAAATCGAAAAGAACAGCAAAAAATAGTTTTATTTCAACCCGAAAACTAATCGTTAATACGGTGGGTAACTTACATACAATAGTCCAGATAACTTATGTGTTAAAGGTGGGTAACTTTTGGGCCCGAAAAAAAAGTTCTCGAAATATGTCAACATGAGATCTAGTTTCGAAGATCTCGTCGCGACTAGCGCAGCGGTGAAAGCGGATTCTAAATCAGATAAATGGTTTGGGCTACAAAACATTTTAAATTTTCAAATTTTGCAATTAATGAGAGATGACATCAGCATTTTTGGTTTTTTCTTCATATGCAAAGGAGGGCTATTTGCTCGACCACGCTCCGCGCTCTGAGTATAAATTTAGAATGACATCAGCAGCTTTGGTGTTTAGTGCATGCATGCAATAGAAGACTATTTCTTCTCACACGGGTGCTCGATTTGCTAATTTCGCTTTCGGACGGACGGGTGCGTGGAATTTCGCTAACCAGCAGGCGCCTGTTGGTTAGTCACGTCCAGTTTTCTTCATCTTGAAGCCTTTTGGGTGGTAAAAGGGTTAGTTTCAAAATTATTTTGTGTTTAAGATTTAAAAGATGTTTCTATTGAAATTCACCTTGGACATGGATTTATCAACAAAAAAGACCCAATACATCTCCATCCATCCTTTAGGAACATCCACTTGTATCTGTATGTTAAGTCTAGGTTGGAATTGCTGAAACGACATGTGTTTCCTAATCTAAGTTTTGGGTGTTTCTTAACAATATAAGTGATGATCTTACCGTGTGCTAAATTACTACATGTACAATTGATGAAACGCACATGGCAGTGGTTGACCTCTCAAAAAGGAGAAAAAGATCGAAGTCGGTACCCCGAAGATTTAATTTATTGAGTCATAGGGAAGTCGTACTATCAAAGGGATGAATTCCGAACGGGTCGGAATTTTTCGGACCAATCCGAACTGATTCTGGACCAGCGCCTTTGGGTACTGACTCCGTCCGGATTCTAGTTGGTGGACGTCCGAAAAATTCCAAATGGATTCCCGACCGCACGAGTCAGTGCAAAACGGCTAGGTTTTCAGTGGACCTATTTAAGTCGCCCCTTATTCTTTGCCCACCATTGTTGCAAGTTTCAAGTTCGTCGATCTCTCTGTACCCACTCAAACACCTTGTCCTTCTAGGATTTGGGAGAGTTGACCTTGATCTACACCTCCACCAAAGCGATTTAATTTCCCCATCCATTCCATTGAGGAACTTGTTACTCTTGGGTTCGTTGGAACCCTAGATGGTCGTGGTCATTCTTGTGGCTTTGGGAGCCGCAGAGACTAGCCGAGAGCCTCCAATTGAGTTGTGGAGTCGTGCCATGGCTTTATTGAGTCTTGTGGCTTTGGGAGCCGCGGGATTCCGGTGAGAGCCTTCAATTCAGTTGTGGAGTGTGCCTCATCCTTGTAAAGGTTTGTTGCCGACCTCAAGGGCATCATATAGTGGCTTGTGGATCTCCTCATTGGAGGATAACACGAGGGAGACACAGTGTGCCATATCAAGGGCATTCGGGGATCACTTTGTGACTCTGCACCGCTCCAACGGAGACTAGCTTCCATTGGGAAGTGAACTTCAATGAAACATCTCCGCGTCACCGTGTGCTTATTTCTTAACCTTCCTTTACTTGTATTGCTAGCTTATCTTTTTAGAATATCTTGCTAGCTTGTATCTTTCTCATCATATAGGATTGTTCACCTAGTTGCATATCTAGAGAAATTATATTTGAGCAAAGCCTTAATTTGATTTTAAAAAAGTAAATTTGTAGTTGCCTATTCCCCTCCCCCCCCCATTAGTCAACCTACTTGATCCTTTCAATTGCGCATTACGTAACCTGCCATAATCATCTATTTAAGGGAGAAGCAAATCTCGCGTTGGTACAAAACAAACTTAAAACTCTTGGAACAATACAAATCTTGTCTGATCCGATGAAAATGTGTGACATGTATAGATAAAACAACTTTCCTAACTGAACTGCGACTCGCACTTGTAACCTCAAAATAAGAGAAATGCTCGTCTCCCCCCACCCCACCCCTCATGACTCCACGTCGTGTTAGTGTCCATGCCCTGAAGCAACGCTCCCACCTACCCTAGCATTTTCGCGTCATGCTACCCACACTGCTAGATAACACCTTATTGTCTTGCCATTTGTTCCCTGGCAGTGTGTGCGACACCATGCTTTCCTCTTGAAGTTGATTGGGTAGTTACGGCTTTCCACGTGGAGGAAGCATCATGGCATCATCAATCAATCACGGAGTTACGTCCTTTGACAAAAGCTACGACGATGGGTTTCTCCGATGAGTGTGATGATGACGGTGAGCTTGACATCATTCAGTAGGAACATTGACGAGATGGTGAAAGAGCATTTCATTTCCCTAAGTTTTGATGTTTGTCGACAACACAATTAGATGACTAATCTGGGTGTTAAATAGTTGCAGGAACTTTTTTTTATATACTTTGTATATGCCCAGGTTTTTGTCAAAGGAAGAAAATGAGCTATTTCCTGTCCCAGCCGGTAGTCCCGGTACTACCGCGCCACAGCTCATTTCGGTACTGGACTCGCGCAGTTTTTTGCGGTACTGGCCCGGTAGCGGGTCGGTACTACCGTCTGGCGCGGTACTACCGCATGGCTCCGTCCGGTACTACCGCTGCGGGCGGTGAGTGAAGGTCTGTTGACTATCGACGACGATGGTTGACCCTGCGCCGGTCGGTAGTACCGGCTGAGGCCCGGTACTACCGCTGCGGCCATTTTTCGTCTGCAACGTACAGTTTTCTGAGAAGAATATTTATAAGCCTTCACCTACCTTGAGACAAGTAGCTCGCCCAGCATTCAAGTCAACCATTAAAGCAAGCTCAAGAATCTCTAGATCTCCCAACCCCTCCACCCAAACTTGTTGATCTTTGGAGGATTGAAGGAGAAGGCCCGGATCTACATCTTCACCAAGCCGTTTTTCATTCCCCCCTTATTTACTTAAGGGCCCCTTTGCTAGGCTTTCCTTTGGGAAAACCTAGCTTCTTGTTGTACTCACCACTTGTCTTTGTGACAGATTTGTAGCTGTTTGGGAGCCCCCAATCCCGTTGTGGGTTGTGCCCCGAATCGTTGTTGTAAAGGCTCCGGACTCCGCCTTGAAGGTTTCCGATAGTTGAAGGTGAACCAAACCTTTGTGGTGCGGTTCATCGGAGAAGAAGGTGATGCCTTTGTGGCCGTTGAGTTTTGACCTTCGTGGTAGCTCACACCTCTCCAACGAGACGTACTCCCCTAAAAAGGAGGAACTCGGAAATACATTCGTGTCTCCGCGTGCTTTGACTTCGGTTACCTCTATCCTTGTTTACCGTCTTTACTAGTTGTATCGTGCTTAGTTGCTAGCTAGTCATATAGGTATATTCACCGTAGTTGCTGAAAGTGCATGTGTTGCCCCATGCGTGGTTTTGGTAATTAATGACAATCCTTATGGACTAATGTTTGTATTGAGTTATTCTTGTAGGTTTGTCCATTGGCATCGCTTGATCTCCGTATGTTGGATTCAAGGTATCTCTGCACGGGCTTGCATGAAAAGGAAGATTTGTTATAGCTCATGGAGGATGACGTCAAGTGGTGATCGTCATCAAGGTTGAGATGTGCAAGTTCAATATGGACATATAGAAGATATCATATGCTTGAAGCTTGCAACCCATTTGGAGATAATTGTCAAGTGAAGATGTTCCTAAGAGAAGCACTCCCATCTTGGTGTATGGGGGAGCGTTATGTGAATCTTCACCAAGCAAAGCGCAATCAAGAAAGGTGGTCCACTTGAAGAGACCAAGATCGTCATCATCTAGATCAAGTGGAATGCGCAAGGCAAAGGTATGATCTTGATAGGGTTTCTATTTTACCGGTCTCATGGTGTTAGTGGGAGACCGGGTTTAGGATAGACGGCGTACTATCAAGAGGGGCTCTCAAGTGAGTAACTTGATCGCATCTTTGTGGAGAGCTCAAACCTTTGCATACTTGGCATTATCATCTTTCTTGGTTCTTATTTGGACTTTATCCATGTGAGAATTTAGAGCTTGTGTTCATCTCCATACCAAGCTCTAGTTCATCAAAAACGGATTCCATTTGAATATCTTGTGATGTTTTTGATGTTGGAGGTTTTAACGGTTCATCTTTTGTAGAGAGGTCAAACTCTCCTCTTGTGTTCTCCTCCTCACATGATGGACTATGATGTGAATATACATGGTCTTGTAGTGCTTGTGGTTACCTTCGGAACAAACCCAAGATCATAGAAAACGGAGTCCGGATGAAAAATTTGGTGCATTCTCGGTGTTGGAAATATTACCGGTCCTCCTCGAGATAAGGTCCACACCTTCCATGTGTGGTATCTCCTCTATATTTGTGACCCTTAATATTGTAGCAAAGCTCTTGTCGTTACCTTTCCAACGCAATTGGATTCACCTGTTTTGGAGTTCAAACGAGAAAGTTATTGCATTTCAGGATTTGCAGTTTTCCTGGCTTTCTAGGCCAGAGTCTCCGGTGTGCCTCAACCAGAGTCTCCGGACTCAGGGTTTCCTGTCGAATTTGCTCAAAATGGTTCAACCCCTGGACTCAGTCTGGAATGTTGCCGGAGGAAGGCCAGAGTCTCCGGCCTGACGGCTCCGAGCTCGACATGGTTCACTCCCTGGACCTAGTCCGGAGTCTTGCCGGAATCTGCCCGGAGTCTCCGGTGTAGGCCGGAGTCTCCGGTCACTTGGGCCGGAGTCTCTGATGCAACTTTCCCTGCAACGGCTCTTTTTCTGGGAGGGTATAAAAACCCCTCCACCTACCTCCAGCCAGCCAGCTCTGCCCAGCACGATTTGCTTTCTCTCTCCTTCATTGTTGCAAGCTCAAACTACAAGATCTCCCAATCCCTCCACCCAAACTCGTTGATCTTTGGAGGATTGAAGGAGAAGACCTAGATCTACATTTCCACCGATCCATTTCTCCTCTAAGTGAGTGGAACCCTTTCGATCTAGTTCTTGAAATTCCATTTGTTGTGTTCTTCGTTGTTCTTCCTCTCTTCTCCCCCCATAAGCATTAGTTGCTTGTGGTGGGATTCGAGAGTGAAGGATTTGAGCCTTGTGCTCTTTGCCATTGCTTTGTGCATCGGTTTGTGCTCTCCACGAGGATTCGTGGAAGTTGAAAGCTAGTGAACTTGTTACTCTTGGGTCTTTGGACCCTAGACGCCCGTGTGGTGGTTGAGACCCTTGGTGGTCACTTGTAGCTGTTCGGGAGCCCCCAATCCCGTTGTGGGTTGTGCCCCGGATCATTGTTGAAAGGCTCCGGATTTCCACCTCGAAGGATTCCGATAGTGGAAGGTGAACCAAACCTTTGTGGTGCGGTTCATCGGAGAATAGGGTGAGCCTTTGTGGCGTTGAGATCGACCTTTGTGGTGCCTCACACCTCTCCAACGAGACGTACTCCCCTAAAAAGGAGGAACTCGGGAATACATCCTCGTCTCCGCGTGCCTCGGTTATTTCTATACCCAAGCCTTTTACTTATGCACTTTACATTGTGATAGCCTTCGTGCTTGAAGTATTCTTGTTGCTATCACCTTGTTGCTTGTCTTGCTTAGCATAAGTTGTTGGTGCACATAGGTGAGCCTAGTTTACTTAGGTTGTTGGCTTGTTAATTTAAACACCTAGTTTTATTCCGCAATTAGCAAGACTAAACCGGAAAAGTTTTAATCGCCTATTCACCCCCCTCTAGGCGACATCCTTGTCCTTTCAGTTGCATATCTAGAGAATTTACCTTTTGTGTCAAGCCTAATTTGAAAAAGAACTAAAATTGAAGTAGCACCTATTCACCCCCCCTCTAGGTGTCATACTGATCCTTTCAATTGGTATCAGAGCCTCGGCTCTCTTGTTGGGCTTAACCGCCTAAGAGAAGTATGACAACAAGTGATGGTGAGTCCGCGAAGGACCAAGCCGCTCCGGCATCCATGGCCGATCTCAAAACGATGGAAACATCATTGAAATCGTCCATGGATGTCAAATTTGATGAGATACGTGACTTGATCATGAAACTCACAAATGGCAAGGCTCCTTCGGTGACCATCATCCCTTTAGAGGAAGAGGACTCCGCTAACTGCAATGACGGTGAAACCGAGGAGGAAAAGGAGAAAAAGAAGAAGGCTAAAGAAGCCGAACTTAAGAAGGGGATGAAGAACCGAACTTAAAAATTCCCCTCCATCCAATCCAAGGCGGAAGGTGGGAAACCCGAGGAGTACCATGCGGTTTCTCATTTATACTCTCCCGACCCACCTATCCCTTACACCCGCATAAACCCTTTAGGTCCTCCACCTAAGCTTAATGCATTAGCTTTTCTAGTTGGCAACACTCAATGAAATCTCATGTCAACAGTTCCTCTATCGAGCTTTGGAGGATCATTCAAGAGGGCTACAAGGTTGTGGATCCAAACAACTTATCAAGAAGAGAGGTGGTCGAGAAACAACTCAATGCATCCGCTCTCCACATGATTGAACTTGCCGTTGGAGAAAATGGCATGCATCACATTTCACATGTCTCCACCGCCAAAGAAGCTTGGGATTGCCTTGAGGTGGCATTTCTTGGAAATGAAAGCATGAAGAGGAATAGATTTGATGCTTGAACAATGAAGCCGAAGGCTTCTACATGCTTGATAATGAAACTCATGAGGAGATGTATGGAAGACTCAAGATTCTTGCCAAAGCCTTTTATAATGTAGGGGCAACCTATGCGGATGATGCTTGGATCAAGAGGAAGTATGTGAATGCTCTCATGCCTTCGAGCCCATTGATTGAAGGCCATACAAGGAAGACACAACTTCTAATGTCATCCAATGAAGTTATGCAAGAAGTCCAAGCCTCCAAGGTTGCCACCAAGAATGCTCAAGACAACCGTGCTAGGGCCATGGGAATGAAACAAGGTCCCTCACTTGCTTTGAAGGCCAAGTGGTGAGTCTTGATGATAGTGTGGAAATTGAAGCATGCCCAAGCAACCTTCCTCCCGATGACTTGAACAAGCCCTCCATGGTCACATAGCTCTTGCAACAAGGACTTTTTGGCGTGACCCGGCCAAGGCAAAGGCTCAAGTTGATCTAAAGAACAATCCAAGTGGGAAGAAGGAGTTTGCTACAAGGATAAAGACTTGCTACAATTGTCATGACAAGCATCACTTCATCAAGGATTGCCCTTATGAGAACCGAGAACAACATGGTGGAAGGCTTGTCCCAAAGGATCACTCGAAGTTGATTCAAAAGAAGCCCTTAGCAAGAGGAAGCCATTCTTCAAGAAGGCACCGAGAATTGTGTTGGTGGCTCAAGAAGAGTATCCTTCCGAAGATTCCGAAGAAGAAGATGAACCCACCAACGAGGTGGCCGCTTTGGCTATTGTCTCAACTCATCATCTTCTCTCTTTGAATCCCCCAATGAAAATCTCCCCACCAACAACGCTCGTTGCCTCATGGCTAAAGTTACCGAGGTATCATCTTCTACACCCAAGACCATGCATGAAATGAATGATGAATCTAGTCTTGTGATTAAGAAAGAACTTGTTGCTCGATGCTTTCGATACTTTTGTGGCTAACTTGCAAGGTGAAGCTAAGGAACATGTTGAGTCTCTCTTGAGACAACTTAGTGGGGCCGAAGAACTCCTTGAAGACAAGGGAAAAATTGAGAGAGAGGATTCTCTCACCATAGCATCCTTGAATGCTTCCATAGAATCCTTGAATGCTTCTCTTGAAGAAGAGAGTGAATATAGAACTACTCTTGAGGAAAGACTTGAGTCTCTTGATGATAAAAATGATGAAATAATTGCTAAAATCATTAAGATAGAGATCATGTCTTTGCTAAATATAAAGTGATTAAAAAGGAGAAAGTCGAATTTGTGGCTGCTAATGCTAGACTTCTTGAGGATTTGGAGAAGCTTGACAAGGCTCACAAGGCCTTGGAAAGTGAACACTCCAACCTTGTCAAGTCTCATGAGCAACTTCAAACTCAACTTTCTAAATCTACTTCACCTAGTACCTCTATTCTCTCTCGTGATCATGCAAATGTTATTGAGGAAAATGCTAGGTTGAAGGTGGATCTTGCCAAGGCCACTAGTGCCAAGACCTCTACGCCCAAAGGTAAAGAAAAGGTTGTTGCTTATGCTTTTGAGCAAAAGCCACACAAAGGGAAGGAGGGTCTTGGTTATGTAGCCAAGGCAAAGAACAAGAAGAGCAACAACAAGGAGAACAAGACCAAGCCCGCACAAGCCAAGACTCCATTGCGGGTGGTAATGCCACTAGGGGCAAGACCACTCGTAGTGACTTTGCGGGGCATAACAATCCCAACTACATTCTTTATGTTGATTATATGGGGATGTTTATGCACAATATGTTGGTCCTTATGATGGTTACATTGCTTATTCTATTTGGGTTCCTAAGACCCTTGTTGCTAACAAAAGAGGACCCATTGAGAAATGGGTACCTAAAACCAAGCAATGATTTCTTGTAGGACTATGCTTCCGGTGGGTCTAAATGGGTGGTTGATAGTGGATGCACTAGTCATATGACCGGAAGCAAGGAGATCATGACGGAGTTGGGACCAAATATAAATCAAGCATCCGTCTCCTATGGTGATAAATCAAAAGCGGAGGTAAAGGGTCTCGGCAAGGTGGTAGTTGCAAAGGATATCACCCTTGTAAATGTCATGCTTGTCGAGTCTCTCGGTTACAATCTTATGTCCGTTCGTGCACTTAATAAGATGAACTTTGATGTCCATTTTACTATTGATATGGTGGTACTCTTGAGGAGCAAGACTCTAAAGGTCATGTTCGTTGGGTATGTTGAAAATGAGTTGTTTGTGGTGGACTTTTCGGGGTCTACCAACACTCAAGCAATATGCCTATTCGGAAAGGCCGACGTGGGATGGTTGTGGCATCGCCGCTTGTCCCATGTCAACATGAGAACTTTGCAAAGTCTTCACAAGGGTGGCCACATTCTTGGACTAAAAGACAATGTTTCTTTTTCTAGAGATCGTCTTTGTAGGGCTTGTGTTGAAGGAAAGATGCATGATTCTCCCCATCCAAGCAAGACCATCATTTCATCAAAGAGGATATTGGAACTTCTTCATGTTGATCTCTTTGGTGCCGTGCCTCAACCAGTCTTGGTGGGAAGAAATATTGTTTGGTGATTGTTGATGACTATTCAAGATTTACTTGGGTTTATTTCTTCAAGACGAAGGATGAGACTCAACAAGCCGTCATCGACTTCTCCAATGAAGTTCAACGCCAACACAATGTCCCTATATTGGTCATTAGAGTGATAATGGCTCCGAGTTCAAGAACTACACCTTAAATGAGTTTCTTAGTGAAGAGGGAATTCGTCATCAATATTCCGCTGCATATACCCCTCAACAAAATGGTGTAGCCGAGAGGAAGAACCGGACTCTCATGGATATGGCAAGGTCCATGTTGGCGGAGTTTAAGTCTCCACTTTCTTGTGGGCCGAGGCCATCTCCACGGCGTGTCACTCATCTAACCGGTTATTCTTTCGTGTTGGAAGAAAGGAGACTCCCTATGAAATGCTTACCGGCAACAAGCCCACCATCTCCTACTACCAGTGTTTGGTTGTAAGTGTTTCTATAAGATCAAAGATGTTCGTTTATCTAAACTAGCAGGGCGGCCCGCGCACTTGCGCGGCTAGATTTATTTAGTATTTTTCTCTTGCAGTACATATATTTATATGTATTCAACATGTTAATTTTGAGATGTTGGCATGCTATTAGAGAAAACCTCAAAATAGGAAAACCTTGTAGAAGAAAATTTATGTGAAACATACTATCAATTTAACTCACCCCTACATGATTTTACACTGAAACTTTATGAGTTATATAGGTGTTTTCAAGAACATTGGTTTGACGGAGGATTGAATGCCATTGCCCTCCATTATGCTCATAGTATTTTGATTAATATTTAGATTTATCTCGTTGGGTTCTTCCTAAGTCCTTTATGTAGTGTCTATGTTTTCTTATAGATAACATTTAAGAATTTAATACCAGGAACTAAATCCAAATTAACTTTTATTGTATGTATATCATGCCCACTAATGCAATGTACATGTATTATAACCATAATAATTTTAATATCCCCCCCCCCCCCCCCCACACACACACACACACACCTCGCTTTTCCTTTCCCTCTCTCTTTCATGACTTGACTTCTAGTTTCCGATCCTGCCCACATATTTTGTGAAAACATATGTCCGCATGCACTTGATGAATTGTTCCTAAGACCTTATTATTTTAAAAGACAACACTTCTTTGATTAATCATGCAATTTTTTCTTTTCTTATAATAAAATTAGCTAATCATGCTACCGGTATTTCAAATTTCGTATATGAAACAGTTTTTATTGTTAACCCACCTTTTCATTTCACTTCAGGTTAGCTAAAAAAGCTATCTAATGACTTCAAAAGGAGTTCATGTGATCAATATTTTTTATAGTTTTCATTCTGAAATAAACATATACAAAAAATTGGACTGACGTATTTATTTTATCCATACCTCCGATCCAGTCATGTTGCATGTGTACTTGTTCGCTTCCATCGGAGCCCTTGTACTACTCTCATTCTGATAATAATTACTCTCACTTCGAAGCAATGCATCGGGCTCTTACATGTACTGTTATATAAATCTTCATCAAATCGTCTGGGTGCACGATGCCCTGCATGTTGGTTCAAGAATCCTACATAATCAGTTTGAATTGATTTGATGACTTGAGCAACTTGAGTCCAGGTGTGACCGAAAAGTTATGAGGGACCAAGGTAATGGATAGGCGTTTTGACTCCCGGTTTTATATGCTATTTTTTTTATGAAAAACATAAAATAAACCAGAAAATAATTGGGCATAAACATATGCATGTTTTCAACATTCGTGCAAAATGTCGGAAGCAAATGACACTTTCCGTGGTCTGTGCAAAAAAGACAAAATTTGTGACCAGATTTTCAGATTTTTTTAAAGTTTTTTCATTTTTTTCGAAAACAATAACATGAGCATATGCACCCGGACCCGGAGTCAAAGTGATTTCTGATACCTTGGTGGCGTGCATGTCGCCATAGGGTTGAACGTAGCCATTTATTGGAGTTCCTTTCGTGAGATAAGAGAAATCAGAGATGTAAGATCATTGCGTAGCTCGCTGGTGCTTAGCTCGACCTTGATGCGCGTTCCTCAGAATGGCGTGAGCTAAATATTTGATCCATCGTCTATGTCGATGGCTGAATTTGCTTGATACATCTTAGTATTTTCCCTCGATCAAAGCCAGCACGCATGGCCTCATCTATGTTCCGATGGCTATATGCTCTGTTGTAGGTAAAACATGAAACTGTAGTCTTCTAGCTGTATTGAACTCTGACAACATCCGAATCATATTCAATGTTGTAAACCCGGTTGCACGGAGTCATGGACATCACAACAGTAAGTCCACGGGCGGCCGATCACCGGAGACGGCGGAAAGGCTGTCGGCAGCGTCGGAGGTCATCAATCTTGTTGAGTCTTACTGTCGGCAGAGACCTACAACATGGTAAAGATAGAAATAAGAGAATCCGGAGCTGTGATCAGGCGAGTAGAGGATCTTGGTGCCGCCTTTGGCCAGGTCGTTACTGATGCTGCTGGCCAGGTCGTTACTGCCACCCGCCATGCCGCCATGGTCGTTCAGCTAACCTTAAGGTATCTTCCTGCTCCTCGGACATACCGCACATCGGCACAGATAAGTTGGCCGCGTCGTAGCCTTGCGACAGGTCTGCTGATGTCATTACTTCTCGCCAGATCAATATCGAGTTGGCTGCTGACATGCCTATCGTATCTGGCGGGAGATCGACGGAAGTTCTCGCCGGCCACTTCTCAAACTCGTAGGGGACGCTTTCGTCCTGGAATCAATCAACGACAGATCGATGTCGAGTTGTATTCGGCTCGGCTGGAGATCGACGGAAGCTCTCGCTGGTGACTCTTCCATGGGATAGAATTAACACATTAATGTGATGCCAGCAACAAAACCGAGGATGTGTTGATTTTTTACCTCTTTACTTCGTTTGCATGCACACGAAGCTTATCAATTTGTTGTGTCCCTCGCGATCGTCCTTTGATCGACGCCCTTGTATTTCTTGACATGTTCTATCTCGGGCTAGCCGGAGGTTCTCTGGCTAATCTCGTGGGTGCTACCTTGACGTTTGCGGTTTGTTCACCTGTGTGACCCGATGGCATCTTGAATAATACGGTAACAGATGTAAAGAGAAGCCAAAGTTGGAAGGGCAAATCGTGTATGCTTTTCCAGTTTTCCTCAGGAGAGTTACTCGTGTACGCTTCTTTTTTTTCAATCTGGATTGGACTCTGTCCGTTCTTATTATACAAAAGAAATAATTTATTCCAGACTCGGTTGCCGATGAAGAGTCCTGTGTCTCTCCTTTTGCTTTGCGTTTTTTTTGTCTTACCATGCATAGGCTTTCCAATCTCAGATTAAATCTAAACCGTATGATAACTTCCGTTAACTTTTGTCAAATCTTAACCGTCCATTGTTTGTTGTCTTAATAATATAATAGATATATTTGAATCTAAAGCCCAAGAGGGTGTTTTTGTTGGTTACGGTGCCGAATCCCACACTTATAGAGTCTACGACAAATCCTTAGGGAGAGTTGTGGAATCTTGTAGTGTGGAGTTCGATGAGAATAATGGCAAATCTCACACTTATAGAGTCTACGACAAATCCTTAGAGAGAGTTGTGGAATCTTGTAGATATGAAGGACCTTAACCTTCAGGGTCTTGCGCTGCGAGTTCGGTGGGAATGGCTCCGTCGCACGGATCCCAGCAGGCCCTGGTTTGGCTTGCCTATGATTCATGACAGCCATGCTCGTCAGGTGTTCGACAGTTTGGTCAAAATTCAGGTGGGCAATGGAGTGCACGTCCTATTCTGGAGAGACCGCTGGTTACAGGGTCGAGCAGTTAGAGATATTGCTCCGGAGATAATCCCCTTAGTGTGTACGAGGAAAATCAATAGCAGGACCGTGGCGGATGCACTGGAGGGGAATGCATGGCTAGATGATCTGAGAGGTGTGCTGTCGCGAGAGGGTGCGCTGCAGTGCGCGCAGCTATGGAGGGAAATCAATGTACTGAGCAGAAACACAGCCACGGCAGATGTCTTCTCCTGGCCATGGTCATCTACTGGTTCCTACACGGCCAAATCGACGTACAAGATGCTTACTCAGGGAGCAATCAGAGTTGGGTATGACGCCTGTGTTTGGAAGTCGTGGGCAACGCCGAGCTGCAAAATATTCATCTGGTTAGCGCTCAAGCACAGGATTTGGACGTCGGACAGGCGTGTGCGGCATGGGCTGCAAGACACCGTTGACGCATGCCAGCTTTGTGATCAGGTCGACGAGACGACAGATCATTTGCTGCTCCAATGCGTGTTCTCGCGGCAAGTCTGGTTCCGATGCTTCCAGAGCACCAATCTCCGTGTTTCACCGCCGCGGGTGGAGGACCAGCTCGAGGAGTGGTGGCTGAGGACTAGGGTGGGAGTGGACAAGAGAGATCGCCGGCGTTTCGACACATTGGTGGTTGCTGTCTGTTGGGGGCTTTGGAAACAGCGCAATGCGCGCGTGTTTGGCAATGTCAGCCAACAGTGCAACGAGGACGCTCTGGCTGCTCGAGTGCTTGAAGACATGAAGTTGTGGAGCTTAGCTAGGAGAGGTAATGGTGTTGGTGTTCCCATTGTAGCGCGAGAGTAGGATTTTGTGTTTCTGGTGTGGTGTGTTTCTGTCCCAGCTAGTGTTAGCTGGAGACAGTTTCTCTGTAATTTGACTCTGCCTTCTATAAATCAATGGCACGCAATTTGCGTGCTCCCAAAAAAAAAGAATAATGGCTCCCAAGTGGCACAATTTCATGTTCGTGATGTAGATATTGAGGAACCTCAAGATGCAATAAGAAGAATGGGCGTTGGTTTCTTTCACCCTATTGAGATCCATCATGAGCCTCCTCAAGCAAGTCAAGCAAGTCCAAGCTCCACTCAAGTGGAGACTCCATCATCACAAGGTGAACCGGCGCCTACCATGGAAGCAAACGAGGCACCAACCCAAGAACAAGTTCAAGACCCTCCTCAAGTTGACCAAGTTGCTATGCAAGAACCAAGCTCTCCTATTGTTGATGCTAGCCAAGGTCAAGACCAAGATCAACCATCTCCTTCTATTGTTGAAGATGTGCAAAATGATGATCAAGGTCAAGACGGGGACTCAAATGATCAAGATGATCAAGTGATACCTCCAAGATCCAATAGAGATATCGAAACCCGTCATCTAGAAAGAGTTAAAAGAGATATGAGAAGAAAGAGTATGCATCTTGAAGCTATTATTAGTGACCGAAGAAAGGGTGTTACCACAAGAGGTCAATTGTCAAGCTTTAGTGAGTATCAAGCACATATCTCCATGGTGGAACCAAAGAAAGTCTTTGAAGCTCTTGAAGATCCGGATTGGTTGGAAGCTATGCATGATGAACTCAATAACTTCAAGCGCAAGAAAGTGTGGAATTTAGTTGAGAAGCCAAAAGATTGCCGCAATGTTATAGACACAAAGTGGATATTCAAGAACAAGCAAGATGAACATGAAATGGATGTGAGGAACAAGGCAAGATTGGTTGCACAAGGGTACTCTCAAGTTGAAGGCATTGATTTTGGAGAGACTTATGCACCTGTGGCTCGCCTTGAGTCCATCCGTATCCTTCTTGCATATGCATCACATCATAATTTTAAATTGCAACAAATGGATGTGAAAAGTGCTTTTCTTAATGATCCTTTAAAGGAGTCGGTATATGTTAAGCAACCACCGGGATTTGAGGACCCAAACTTCCCTAACCATGTCTACAAGCTTGATAAGGCACTCTATGGTCTCAAACAAGCACCTCGTGCTTGGTATGAGCACCTAAGAGAGCTATTGCTAGACCGTGGATTTGAAGTGGGGCAAATCGATCCCACCCTCTTTACCAAGAGGGTTAAAGGGGAGCTTTTCATATGCCAACTTTATGTTGATGATATTATCTTTGGCTCATCTAACAAAGCTTTTAATGATGATTTTTCAAAGCTTATGACCGATAGGTTCGAGATGTCCATGATGGGAGAGTTGAAGTTCTTCCTTGGTTTTGAGATCAAGCAAATGAGTGGAGGGACTTTCATCTCTCAAACAAAATTTACCCAAGACATTCTCAAGAAGTTCAAGATGCAAGATGCTAAAGAGAAGAGGTTTCCTATGGACACCAAATGTCATCTTGAACTTAATCCAAAGGGTAACGATGTCGATCAAAAACTTTATCGCTCTATGATTGGTTCTTTGCTTTATCTTTGTGCATCTAGACCCGATATTGTGTTGAGTGTAGGGGTGTGTGCAAGTTATCAAGCGGCTCCTAAAGAAAGCCACTTGCAAGCGGTCAATAGAATCCTTCGATATTTGGTTCATACCTCAAGGTTTGGTTTATGGTATCCTAAGGGCTCCAATTTCTCGCTTGCCGGGTACACGGATTCAGATTGGGCTGGTTGTAAGGATGATAGGAAATCGACCTCCGGGGCATGCCAATTCCTTGGTAGGTCCTTGGTGAGTTGGTCTTCTAAGAAGCAAAATTGCATATCTCTCTCCACCACCGAAGCCGAGTATGTGGCAGCCGCTAGTGCTTGCACTCATTTGTTGTGGATGAGGCAAACTTTAAAGGAATACGGTGTCTATTGTGACAAAGTGACTCTTTTATGTGACAATGAAAGTGCTATCAAGATTGGTCACAACCCGGTGGAACACTCAAGGACGAAGCATATTGAGATTCGTTATCACTTTATTCGTGATCACATTAACCGGGTGACATTGAGCTTGGCTATATTCCAACCAAGAACCAACTTGCCGATATGTTCACGAAGCCACTTGATGAAGCAAGATTCACTTATTTGAGGCATGAGCTAAATATCGTGGATTCAAGGAGCGTGGCTTGACTATTTTGCATACACACCTATTTCTTGACTATCTATTTGGTTTAGGTGTAGGCATGGACATATGGGGAGTGCGGTCCTAATACATTGGACTATCCCTTCCCCCATTATGCCGATATTAAGAACTCATTTGTCTCTCTATATTCGTTTGATGAATTGTGAGCTTAAATGACGAGTGTTGGTTGTGAACCCAAGATACATCTTCGTGGTGTCACGCCATAAACTCAAACATGGTGGCCTAGGCCACCACCCTCTTCTTTGTGAAGAGTTGGTGTTATTTGGATTTTTTTTTTGGTTGTCTTTCTTGTGTTTCTCATGGAAAACATGCTCAATTTGGATTTTATTTGGATTTTTTTTTTGCCTCTTGCAAATTGAGTATGAAGTACCATTTCCAGTTTGATGTTCCTCAACCTAAGCCTTCCCTTATCTTCAAACTTTCTCTCTTGCATAAGTTCAATTCTTTCCACTCAAATATTTGGAGTTTTCAGAGGAGGCCCCAGTGGTACCGGGTGTGGGAGCCGGCAGTACCGGGCTCTGAATTTAAGCAAGTTTGACACTCGCTCGAAAAAATTCAGACCCGGTAGTACCGGCCCGTCCACCCCGGTACTACCGGGCGAGGCAGTGCTCGATTTAGTCAAACCACTCGTGCGGGCTGGGGGTTTCTTTCTCCTTCCCACCCGCACGCTCCACCGCTGCTGCCCCCTCTGTGCTCCTCTTCGGCCGCCGCCCCAGGCCGACGGAATCCGCCGTCCCCGGCCAGATCTGCTCCGTGGGAGCGATCCCCTCGTCGATCTCCTCCATGGCCTCCGCTATTTCCCCATTTCTTGCTCTCTTTGTTTCTCCATTGAAACCTAGATGCATTCTTGAGGAAATCACCGGTAGCTCCGTAGTTCACGGTTAAATTTGGATGGATGATCTCTTAGGCCTCGTTTGCTAGTTGATTTTTGTAATTTATGGTTGAATCTCTCAATTTTGTGGCACTTCCTATTTGAATCGGCTCAGCCGGTACTATCGGAAGAAGCCCGGTACTACCGCCCGTACAAAATTGACTTGAATCAACTCTAATTTACACCAGTTGACTAGTTTGTTCCTTCACTTTCGTGAACTTGTGCACTTATCTACATTCCCTCCCTCCCTATTTGCTATCTTTCACAGGTAGTCGTGGTAGTAAGAAGAGGAGAACTTTGGAAGAGGATCTTGAGGATGTTGAGGAAGAAGAAGTGATGCCTGCTAGGTCCACTGCCCGGACTCGCACTAAGCCCAAGACAGTTGCTGCTAAGAATCCAAGGCAGCCCCATTTCCGCAAGGCTCTTCATCTTTGGACAAACACCATCTATCAAACGTTTTGTGAAGAGAATCCCTATGGAACTGAACGGTCTCCCCAAGTCCGTAACCCTCACTTCTTCACCAATGATCAAGAAAGGATTTACAAGGAAATTTATCTCCACAAGAACTACAAGGTTGTTCCTCAACACTCGATCGACATGTCATGGGTGAGAGATCCGAAGCACGAGGGCTACTTTGATGACACTTTAGCAATGTGTGAAGAGTTTGGATTGTTGGATATCATGAAGGTACATCAACCATTTATCGAGTACTATATCATCCAATTCTTTGTAACCGTGTATTTTGACACCGATGACGAAAGAACTCTCACATGGATGACCAAGGACACTAAGTTTTCAGCCACCATGAAGGATTTTGGGACTCTCTTAGGATATGATGACAAGGGAGAAAGTGAGTCTTGTGGTTGGCGTTGCCATGAGGGCGACTATTCTAGCGACAAGAAAGTTCTCAAACCCATCACTATGAAGTATGGTACTCTTGGCCAAACGGCGCACCTTGTCCGTGAGTTTGAGATATTGCACCGTATCTATCATGAGACCATTGCTCCTCGTGTGGGAAATTTTGATCAAGTGCATGGCTTCATGTTTGACCTTATCAAACTTTCCAAGGACAACCAAGGTACCGGCAACAAGTTGGATGTCATGGACTTTATGTACAATGAGCTGTGGAACACCGTCATCGATAGGAGGGCCCCCATTTATGGGCCTTACATCATGAAGCTCATTCGTCACAAGTGGCTCCAAGAATTCAATGAAGACATCATGCAAGATGGCAGCCCTATCAAGACCTTCAAACCAAAGCAGTTTCGTATCAAGTCCCATGATCCGCCAAAGCCACCTGCTGCTGATGCTGCTGCTGCGACTCAGGAGACTGCTGGAGATCCTACAGCTAGTGGGAGTGTCCCTCCTTTTGAGGAACCGTCTTGGTTCAAGAAACTGCAAATCAAAATGAAAAGGGCCTTTTGCTTCAAGCTTGATCTAGAGGACCGTCTATATGAAGCTCATGTGTTTCACAAGAAGGCAGCTCACCGTCAGAAGCTTATGATGAAGTCTATGAACATTCGCGTCTCCGATGGTTCTGAAGAAGACATCACCCCGAAGCATCTATGGGTGTCCAAGCAAGGTTTCTGGAGTGATGATGATGCTCCTCCTGGTGGCGCTCGGTTCTTGGCGTCTTCTTCCTCTACCCACCATGACGTTGGTGGAGTTTGATGCTTCTCGGGACGTGTAGCTTCGCACTCCTCCCTTTTTGGCGTTTCGACAACAAAGATGGAGAATGTGTTCTATTAGGTTGTTTCGTGGGATTTGCATGGGAAGGAACACAAGTTTGCTCTTCATTTGATCTTTGACGCTTGTGTTTCATCTTTATTTGGATATTTGCTTTGAACTCTCTTTGTTGCACGGTGTAAGACGTGTTAAGACTATGTGTTTGTAATATGTCCGTTCTAGTACTCCGTATATTATCTTATGCAAGTTGTTATTCATGTTGATCTTGTGAACTTGCATGACTTGTAAAATATAGGGGGTGCTCCGCCCGTTTGGATGAGTGTGTATTTTGCATTCAAAGGCAAACATTCAAATAATGCACACATCTAGGGGGAGCCCGCTTATCTTTTGTAAATCTTGTGTTGCTACTAATTGTGTTGTCGTCAAACACCAAAAAGGGGGAGATTGAAAGAGCATTTCATTTCCCTAAGTTTTGATGTTTGTCGACAACACAATTAGATGACTAATCTGGGTGTTAAATAGTTGCAGGAACTTTTTTTATATACTTTGTATATGCCCAGGTTTTTGTCAAAGAAAGAAAATGAGCTATTTCCTGTCCTAGCCGGTACTACCGGCTGAGGCCCGGTACTACCGCGCCACAGCTCATTTCGGTACTGGACTCGCGCAGTTTTTTGCGGTACTGGCCCGGTAGTGGGTCGGTACTACCGTCTGGCGCGGTACTACCGCATGGCTCCGTCCGGTACTACCGCTGCGGGCGGTGAGTGAAGGTCTGTTGACTATCGACGACGACGGTTGACCCTGCGCCGGTCGGTAGTACCGGCTGAGGCCCGGTACTACCGCTGCGGCCATTTTTCGTCTGCAACGGCCAGTTTTCTGAGAAGAATATTTATAGGCCTTCACCTACCTTGAGACAAGTAGCTCGACTAGCATTCAAGTCAACCATTAAAGCAAGCTCAAGAATCTCTAGATCTCCCAATCCCTCTACCCAAACTTGTTGATCTTTGGAGGATTGAAGGAGAATGCCCGGATCTACATCTTCACCAAGCCGTTTTTCATTTCCCCCTTATTTACTTAAGGGCCCCTTTGCTAGGCTTTCCTTTGGGAAAACCTAGCTTCTTGTTGTACTCACCACTTGTCTTTGTGACAGATTTGTAGCTGTTTGGGAGCCCCCAATCCCGTTGTGGGTTGTGCCCCGAATCGTTGTTGTAAAGGCTCCGGACTCCGCCTTGAAGGTTTCCGATAGTTGAAGGTGAACCAAACCTTTGTGTTGCGGTTCATCGGAGAAGAAGGTGACGCCTTTGTGGCGGTTGAGTTTTGACCTTCGTGGTAGCTCACACCTCTCCAACGAGACGTACTCCCCTGAAAAGGAGGAACTCGGAAATACATCCGTGTCTCCGCGTGCTTTGACTTCGGTTACCTCTAACCTTGTTTATCGTCTTTACTAGTTGTATCGTGCTTAGTTGCTAGCTAGTCATATAGGTATATTCACCGTAGTTGCATATCTAGAGAATTTACCTTTTGTGTCAAGCCTAATTTAAAAAAGAACTAAAATTAAAGTAGCACCTATTCACCCCCCCCCTCTAGGTGTCATACCGATCCTTTCAGATGGTGGTTCGGGCGAGCCGGGGGCGGCGGACATGATGGATGAGCCTGAGGGTAGGGATGTAAATGGACGGTTAAATAGCGCCACAATGCCCATTTAATTAGCAGGTCACGTTGTGTATTTTCTGGTCAAAAGAACATATTTGAACCATTGGACCAATAAATGAGCTTAAATGGCGCCATTTAATTGTCCATTTACATCCCTACTTGAGGGTTGATGCATAAGAAGGGGTGTAGTGCAATGGACTAGTCAGACTGTTGAAGGGTGGGACAACAAGGGTGCTCATGTTGGGGGGTTTGTTTTTTAGCTTCGATGTGGGAGTTTGGTGATTTAGGGTCAGTGCCACATTTTGTCCACACTGCCATTTTTTCCTCCAATTTGACGGGATATGAACTTTTTCAAAAGTTTTAGGATGAAGAGTAAAATCTCTCAAGAGTTCCGGGAAGAAAAGTGGATGCTCTTTTTTGAAGTTTGCTGTGCATTAGGTCGGATTTGAGTTGATGCCACCAAATATCTTTTGAGATTCTTCCATGAACATTTGCATAATGTTTAGGAGGAAGCACTAGATACATTTGACCCTTGGATCAGCCAAAGAAAAAAGGAACCGACCCTAGTGAATACTCCATACCTTGAGTATTTGGAAATTGCTAACAGAGATTTGTTCTTCGTCTTAAATTATTTTCAGTAATTGTCTAAGCCATAAAGAGGCGCTCCATATCTTGTTGAAAAGGATAGTACAACATGATCGAAAAAATAGGCTACATACAAGATTGCAAAGACAGCTTACATATATCACAACTTTACAAGCATCCTTTTTGTTAACTATACATGTAAATGGTTTGTAAGACAAGTGTACATTGATCAACACTTCCTCCCTCGGTACATACCCTACGGCAGCTAGCGCCCTCCACTCTTATGTACCATGTTCAACAATACAACAGCAGCTCTGATGGGGGTGAACACTCATAGAGAGCTCCTTTCCAGTCAAAAATATACAAGGAACCAAGATCATGCATCGGTTGGTTCACTGTAGTCCGAACATTCTACACCTAGTTCATCGAATCAAAGCTGTGAAAGCATATGAAGCACCCGCAGTTCGAACCTGAGTACGCAATATGTATATTGTATGTCTGAAGGTTTTGTCGAAACCCTCACAGCATGTGTATCATCCACAGCTTGAATTTGCGTACGTATAGATATACGATGCACGGTCCGATCAGATCTGTCTCAGATAAACGTTTACAGAGTTGTATATACGATTCCAGGTTGCCGGATTCCTGTATGTTTCTCTGCAGTGCGGTCAGTACAGCAGCTCTGTCCAGATAATCAGGACATAACCCATATCGAGCATCCGCATTAGTGTTTCCGATGCATCCAGATGGAAACCACCTTTGAGGTAGCCGCGCAGGAGCCATGACATCGACTTCTTCCTTCTTCCTGCACTGGTTGACTCGACTCCTGCAAGCAATCTTCGAACAGCAGCAGGCTCCCCTTGAGAAGCACAGATGGCCAAAACAACATCATAGAGTTGTGTATCAGGTTCCCTACCAATAAGCTTCAATTCCCAAAGTTGGCGCTCGGCTTCTAAGCCACAACCAGCGCAAGTGTACAATGAAAGGAGCCTCTCGTGCACAAGTCCTAGAACCTCACTGCTGCCTTCCTGAACTGCCCAATTTGATAAAAGAACACCATTCCCTAATAGTTCTGACTGATACTTCTCGATGCTGCGCATGCTCTTAGTATCCAGATTGGCAATTGAGCCATCCTTCACTGACAAATTCAATTTACGCAATGCCTTTGATAATTCCTTTTGCTCTTTAACCAAGGCAGTCAGCCCAATAAGATAACTATACACTTCAGGTTTCAATCCACTCTCTTTGAATTCAATGACCAATTTAATAGCATCCATGTAGTCCCCGTCCATCTATCAGAATAAAAATAACACGGAGCATCAAAAACTGGAGCCAAGACATATGAGACTGGTATCAGAGACAGAATCAGCATGTAATGGTGTTCACAGAGCAGCTACGATACGTTGAGTGCTTAAGTAATCATACAGGTGCCAGGACAGAACAAATAGGTGTGTGGAAGTTGGTAAAATGATCCTCTAAGACTTCTAGTTGTATCATCACGTCAATCCAGTCTGAAATGTACATACCAATACCAAAGTTCCAAGCTATCCAAACCAAAATGTATCACTAATTCTGAAATACTAGAGCCCCATTGATATACCAAGATAAAAGACAAAGCATAACAGAACTATAGGATGCTAACTGTCTACTACTCCAGTATCAAAATGTTCTATCGATGCATATGACAGTCTTTGGCTTGTACTGTATGTTTTACACGAAGCTCATAGATTTCAAGGATAAGGATCAAAAACAAAAAAATCAGTTAGCAAGTACAGAACAAATACATGATCTGACTACCCTTGGTTAATGTTTTGGAGCAACTAGCTGTGGTGGTTCTTCATATGATAACAGATTTGTCTCTTTCAGATTTGGTGGTGGTTTGCAATCAAATTTGTTAATGATAATAATAATGATTAAGTGTTTTGGAACAATATATAACCGGAAACAGAAACAACTTTATATTCACTTATTAGCAACAAAATTTTGTTTCATAGAGGATTTGGCAACCAACTCCGCCTATGTCTTCTAGGCATAGCCGGTCTCAAGCCCGGATAAAGGAGGAGGGTTGTGATAGGCTTGGCGAGCCAACGTAAAAACTAGCCAGTCCCATGGATATGAAACCCATGAGAGTAGTACTAGGGTGGGTGACCTCCTGGAAAGTCCTCGTGAAAGGTTTCATATCTAAGGGTTGTGATAGGCTTGGCGAGCCAACGTAAAAACTAGCCAGTCCCATGGATATGAAACCCATTTGGGCGAGAGTAGTACCAGGATGGGTGACCTCCTGAGAAGTCCTCGTGACAGGGTTTCATATCTAGCCTACCCCAACTTGTTTGGGATAAAAGGCTTTGTTAAGGTTAAGGAAGAGGATTTGGCAACCAAAATCGTTAAATATTTGGTAACCAAAAGTTTATTAAGATTCATTAGATAATGATGTAATCAAATTACGCGGGATGGGCCAAATATCTGAAGTCAACCAAATCAGCCAATGATTGGGGCATGGGTTGAATGACCAAAATTTGTTATGGTAAGCTAGGGACACAAACAAACCAACCACCGACAACAAAAAAAAGGAATATTGCGAGATGATTAATCATGTGTTTAAATTTTAAAGCAATATGAAACCAAATAGATTACCTAACATACAAACATGTGATCAGCGTGGGAGCCAGACCTTAGTCTATAACCTGAACGATGTGCTTACAGTGAAATAATTCAAGGGCATGTTATCCTAATAAGATACAATAAGAGCATGACACGAGATGAATAAACCTATGACCCTCTTAAAGTAATACACATGTGTATGATTAAGTAATGAAGGCAAGACAGGTGTCATCCCAACAACCTATCCAACACAGAAGTTCCCATCAAACATAGAGCAAGTGAAATTGGGGACAAATCGAAGTATGGATAGGACCTGGCCGCATCAGTCCAGATCATGTCAAAATCCAGAACTGTTGAAATCTAAGCTGGTTTTCAACAGGTAGTTCCGACTTCTAAGAATCGTGCAACAGTACCGAGGAGGATATGAACAATCAAGAGATGTCTCAACAATCGATCGCATAAACGACCGGAACAAGCAAGCAGAAATTGCAGGGCGGGGGATAGAGCCAATTACCATCATCTTCCAGGCGAGGTAACCGACGGGGCCTCCACGCTCGCCGTCGTACTCCGCTCCGGCGCCCACGCTCCCCCTCCTGAGCACGTCCCTGACGAACTCCACGGCGCGCGCCCTCTCGCTGCGGTCCCAGTAGAGCGCGACGGCCTTCTCGACGAGGCTGAACCCGGGTTGGAGGCCGACGCAGTCCATCTCGCCGAGGAGCGCGGAGACGTCGGAGACGTCGCCGCCCGCGCCCACGAGGCGCTCGATCCAGCCGCAGGCGATGGCCGTCATGAGCTCCATGGTCTCGCCGTCGACGCGGTCGGCGCGGCGCAGCCAGTCGAAGACCTCGAGCGCGCAGTAGGCGTCGCGGCCCTCCTGCGCGAAGTAGACGAGCACGAGCTGGAGCTCCCGCGGGGAGAGCTCGGCGAGCGGGGCCTTGTCGTCGGCGTCGGGCTCGCGCTCGAGGTGCTCGATGGCGGCGGCCAGGAGCCCGCCGCCGGCGCCGAGGGTGAGGTCGGCGGGGATGACGTGGTCGAGGCGCACGGAGCGCGGGGGAGGCGGGGGCGGAGGGAGACGGCGGCGGGGCGCGGGCGCGGGGAGGGGAGGGAGACGTGCGGGAAGGCGGCGGCGGCGCGGCAGGAGAGGGCCATGGGTGGGTGGTCAGGGTCGGGAGGGCATGGAGGAGAGGAGGAGACGTGGCCGGACCGGAGGAGGAAGGAGACGAGCCGGCGATGGAGACGGTGAATTGGGGAAGGAACGAATGAATCGATGAACGTGTGGGGCAGTGGATAGGTGCACCAGCGGCGGGAGTGTCGCGTGATGGGGACGGGGAGGCGGAAGCGGTTGACGGAAGAAATCACCGCCACTGGTTTCGGCGATTTTTCTGTAGCTTCCGGTTAAATCGAAATCGAATGGCTGTGATTCCGATTTGACTAAACTCCAATGGATATACAAATTTTACCACCAATCCAAGCAATTTTTTACAGTTACTCTCTCCGTTCTGAATTAATTGACTTAAATTTAGTACAACGGAGGGATTCAGAACGGAGGGAGTAGGTGACTGCATGAGTGCATTGCGCTGACTGAACCATGGCGATTTCTCTTTATTATGTCGCTGTTTTGATTAAGTGCATTGTTATGACTCCATGCATATTTCTCTTCCCAAATTCTTATGTGTTGGTAGCCCTTTTTGGTTGTTTACGCGAAATTTTGTTGAGGATTGAAGACTTTGACGGACGCATCCGAGAGGAAGTCGGATGTGGGGGGGGGTGGGGGGGGGGGGGGGCTTATAAGGAGTGTCACTTGGTGTGGGGAAACGGCACAAAGACATGAAAATTGTACGAGACACGTCGATCAAGTGAATACTAAAGAAGAAAGTCGGATTATACTTGAGGGCCAACACGGAGTCAAGACCGACTCATATACGAGGCAGGTTCTATCTCAACATGGTTAAGGGTATGACTTCTATTCAAAGGTAGTTCAATCTCGAGACTTGGGTCGTGACATAGCACAAAAACGAGGGTGACTTGTACGTCTGAGTCCGGACCTGTCACGACATCAAAGGGAGACCTACCTAGTTTGGAAGTAGGAGTTTCCATTGCATTCCAATTGTGAGGAGGTGATCGAGCGATTGAAAACTAAGCACACATCAATCAAAATGTTCCAATACCATCTGCTTCTTATCCCAACCTTGATCCCTACTTATGTTTATTGGCGACTTCGCGTCATCCATTTTTCTAGTTGATCGATAACTGAGATAGAGGCGAGTAGGTCTAGTTCAGTCCATTGTTAATGTGAGCTAAGATGGGTCCCTCACACTCAAGCACGACTTCGAGTTCCAACAGAGCTAGTCGGGTTGCCTTGAGTATCGCGTTTCGGGCCTCCTTCGATTGTGTTGTGGTGCATCACCTCCGCTCCTAAGATTACACAAGTGATGTGTTCTGTGTGTAGATGTGAATACACCTTTTGATGACTTCATTGAGAAAAATAAGTTTTAAATCGTACATCAATGACTCGTGCCAAGATCAACAGTCTTGTAGAGATCAATGCTGAATACATCATCAAATCTAGCTAGATGAGTTATCGGAAGATCAACGCCAAAATTCAAGGTGATTATGAAGAAACGCCAAGAAGAGTTTGAGGCTAGGTAACTTGGCCGAACGAGGGACTAAGATGCCACCTCTAGCCAATAATACTCTTTTTACTCATGAGCAGATAACTGAAATTCAACATTATTTTTCTAGTGGTACGACCCATCAATATGATGCGATGAGGGTACAAAGCGGCTAAGAAAATACACCTCAAAGCTACACATCGGCTAGCAAGCCAGTGAGTTATACTCAAAACAACCAACACGTGGCAGGACTACCATGTCTGACTCCCATCCATAGCATTGCCTTAGTCGGCAAATTAGTCGAGTCAAGTTTTACATTTTCCCGGCCTAGGAGGCGATGCCAGAACCAAGTTCGACACTTGAACATGAGAAGACCCTATCGGAAATTCTTCCATGTCTTCCATTGTGTCGTTCTTGCATCATCCAACATGGATGATCCCATGGAGAAATTCAGGAGGGGTTTGAACCTCATGGTATTTGAAAAATATGGAATAGTGCCTAAGCATAGAGTACAACAAAAGCACTGCCCAAAATACTCTAATGTTTTTTATATTTTCGGGAACAAGATACCTGAATCTTCTAAATTTAACTGGGTTGATAGCAATATAATTTGGTTGGACAATATATAGCAACCCGCTGAAGTCATGATGATTATCTTAAATTGTGATTGTTTACTTTGTCGCTAATTGTAACGCTTCCTCATCGGTTTATGCGTTATCTCCTAATTCAATTCAGACTTGGTTTATTTTGGAGAAGAAATTTCATGAACACTTGTAATGTGTAGCGCGTCCTCCTTGTTGTCTCCAGGATTCTGAATGGCTTTGATGATCCAAATTTTGAACTTTTAAGGGAGAAGCCTCATCCGTTTTTAATATAGAGGAAGTTGCGGGACAACGAGCTTGAACTCGACCGGCTAGGAAGGCCACCGCCTCCCAAACAAGAACCCATCTTTGGCGGTCCAAATCCTAGACCTCTCTAGTGGGTTTGAGTTAATTATAGGAGGCGGGCTTGAAATGGATAAGGCTTTTTATGTCCGACCGAAGCGAAATATAGCACGGGAAGCCCGACCACTAGATCGTCTCTGGCTCCCTGCCGAAGGGGAGAAAAGTTGGCCACCTAGGCTCGTGCTTGCGGTCTAGCCCCTCTCATTTCTCACAAACAAACATGGCTGATCCCAACCAGCATTATCTCTTACCTCTCAGTGATTTTGACCCAGCTATGTCTAGAATACCGACTATAGCAATCCCTATGCCACTTCTCGTCTCCCTGACAACCACCAAGTTTTAGAGCAAAGGTGTACTCTTTTTCCTCTCTAGAGATAGAAGGTTTTATGAGACAGCTAATAATAAAGCTCTATTTTATTATGTAGCGCATTTTACATAATTTTCTATATTTATTTTTGAGTTTTTCAGTTTTTTCGCAATCTTTTAGCAAAAACAGGCACGCGGGCCAAATTTGGCCCTTTACTGCTAAAGGGGCCTCGGGCCGGCCCATTTATTTGTTGTTCCGTACCTGGGCCTTTATGCCAAGCCCGTATAACTCCTAGTGGGTCCGTGTCGTGCCTGGCCCGGCCCGTTGGCTACCGAGGCGGACGCAACAACGGCCCTGCTCACCCATTGAGCTCGTCTCCCTCGATCCCGACCTCCTCTTCTCCCTTCAGCAGCTCGGCTCCTACCCACCGTGCCCTACATCCAGTCATCCACCGCCTCGCCGTACCGTACCTTCGCCGCCGACGCTTCAATCACACGCCCCCTATCCCCTCGGCCCCTCCGGAACACCCCCGCCTCTCACGCGTCGCCGTCATCGCCGTTCCTGTCCTTGCTCGTCGGGACATCGAGATTCTGCTGCCTCCACCCCGTCCCCAAGTCTCTGGTGAGTTATTTTCTTCTGATCCAGCGATCGATTAAATCCACTGACCTCCACAGTTTCTGGGTGTGCCGGGGCACACCATCTAGATCCGCCCCGCGCCTCTGTTTTGGGTTCTAAGCATAATCAGAATACAACGTTATCCAAATTGTACACATGCAGATACCTGGGCTGCTGTCCTTTTGTTTCTTTCCAAAACTGGATGAATGTAGTTGCAGACTGGCTTAAGCACCATTCATATGTATCTGATGTGCTACTTCAAACAGGACTGGAAGATAGATAAAGGATGGCTGCACGTGACACTCCTATGACCTCTGAAGATGACTACGAGGTAGGCAATCTGTTTTTCTTTATAGAGCATTTTTACTGCCCTAAGAAATCTGGTGCACAATACTACTTTGTTTTGCTTGTCCAAATGGATGCTGTGTCGCTCTATGTGAGAGGGAGCAGCCTCCTCCACCTGCTTGTCCATGGGCAAGCCCGACGCAGAGCAAGCAAAAACTTGGAACAACTCCTCCTGAAGCTTTTCAGCATCAAAAGTGACGAACTCCTGCCTGGTTCCCTCGGAGCTAGGTGTACCACAAAACTTCAGGTCCTCCAAAACCGAAGCAGACTCCACAGCAGGCTCTAGCTGGTTGGCCATGGCCTCCACCACCGGAAAAAACCCCTCCGGAGCAGCCAACAACGAGGCTCTTGCTAGAGGCATCTGCACCATGGCAGGCACTTCCAAAGCAATCGCAGCCCCCTCCATCGAGCTCTCAAACTGCTCCAGCAAGGAATGCAATTTATCTGTCACCACACGCAACGACTGGACCATCTCCTCGAACCGGGAAGCAACCAGCTCTTGCAGCTCAGCCCGCAGCACCATCGCCTGCTCCTCAACGATGGACCTCGATCTTCCAACAGCCAAGGGAGCGGAGTATAGGCGGGTGGAGCTACATGATGGGGTGCAGGAGTTGGTTTCCTCGGCCCCAACCTTCATAGAATCCATCACCGCTCGCATCACCGCTCCTCTGTTGTCTGCGGCTCCACCAACGCCGGCCACTCCGATCAGGCGCCGCCCCAGAAATCCTGCCCCGATGCCCACTCGCCAGGTCAGCGTTCGGCTGGTTGTCACATCCATGGCGGGGTTGAGCACGGTTGAGAGGGCGCGTCGTGTCCTACGCAAGAAATGGGGGCTGCCGGCGGAAGACGAAGTGAAAGGGGATGCCGCAGAGGAGGTGCGGCAGCAGTGTTTCATGGACCTCTTCAAGGATCCGAAGACGGCGATGGAGACGGAGGCGGTGAGGGCTCTGTTCGGCAGAGTGGGGTATTCAAGATCCGTGATTTCCAAGAAGGCCGGGAGACGGGCTACCTCAACGACTGCGGCCCGGGCTGCCCGCGCAGCGGAAGATCTGGAGTTGGAGCCGCCTGTAGAGGTACATTCTCGCGAGTAGTTGTCCTTAGAGATAGGCAGCTTTCGTTGTCATTCTTGTTGTTGTTTTCTCTCTGTGCTTTGCTAGATCCTTTCTAGCGTGTAACTGAACTACTTTCTATCTTCTCAATTGATTTGGCAGAACACCTGCCTGTTATCCTTCAAAAAAAAACAATACTACTTTGTTCATACTTGCAGGATTACAATCACAGGAAATGTCTTTTAATACGAATCCGATGGTTAACAATATTGTGTCACATGACTTGCATATTATTCGCTTAATTAGTGATTGGAGTTAACTTAGGATGGTGAACCACACCTTACAGAGACCAACAGAGTAAGAAAGCGAATCATCTGGGTTATTGGTTTAATTGCTGCTATACTTCACCACTTCTCCGTTGGAACCCTGTTCGTACTGGTTCCAACTCGTGCGAGAGTGGCTCGTTGTTTACCACTGCTAGAAGCACATACTATATTTCCAAGTACCGTAATCTTCAATCAGTAAATTGATTAAAACGGATTCTAGTATGTTTTAATTGTCCGTGAGGATTGAGATTTCCTATGAATGTTCTTGAGTTTTTTCTGTTGTTATGAGCTATATGCCTATGTTTTGCAGACTCAACAGAAGAAGCAAGTGCTGCAGATGTCCTTTTTAACTATTCACAGTTTGCTATGGTGTGCATTGGTGAGGGAGTTCGCCCGACTGATCTCCGATTGCATCTTATGAAGGTATATTTGTTATTTTGTAACTAATGCAGTTCCTAACTGTTGCACATATACTATCACCATTTTTAATGCATGTCCTAAGCATATGAGTTCTCATTCTTGTCATAAAATCTTCTTTGGGTGCTTGTGATTAATTTTTAGAGGAAACGCAAAAGACATTTGCGTTTCATTAATTTGGAAAGGTAGAGTCTGTTACATCCTCCGAAGAGGTCTAGGGATGAACTAAACTACAAATTTAGTGTACATCCCAAGTCTGTGGGATAATGGCGCGCAGGCCCAGGGCGCCGGCCCTTGCCCATAGTGCAGCCTCCTCCTTGATCTTGCTAACCAAAATGTTGGTCGACGGCGTCGCGGCATTGAACACGCAGTCATTGCGATGCTTCCAAGTCATCCATGGGATCAACAATGCTGCGGAGGCGAGTCCCTTGTGCATGGGCTTCGGCGTGCTCTGACGTGCATTGCACCACCAGTCCATCAAGGTGTCTTCATCAGCGGGCACTCTACAAGTTAGGCGCAGCCACGAGAGTATGTCATGCCAGACTTGCTTGGAGAAGGGGCACTCCATGATCAAGTGTTTGATCGTTTCCGGCGCTTGATCACATAGTGGACAGCGCGGCGGGTGCGGCGGGCTGCTTGTGATTAATTCTCCCAGGAATTTATAGGTCAAGGCCTTTACATGCTCAACAGTCGACATATTAATTTTATCTTGTAATCAAAATTTCCACTTGTAATCAAAATTTCCACTACAGTATTTTGTTCCTTCAGCTTTCACTACAAAAGTGTTGATAATACTTCAAAAAGAAGAAAAGCTAAGCTGAGCTAACAGTTCTTTATTTTTTACATAGGTCTAATACAGCTTAAAAATTATAAGTGCGGTATGTCATTCAGTATTCTTAAGTCAAATGGATGAATTAGTAGGGCGACACAATTTATCACGAGCCAAGTAAATCAACCTATTTGGTACCTTGCACTGATTTCTTATTTTTGGACACCTTTATGTTCAGGAATTCTGGATCATTAATTCGATTTATCATTTGTGTATCGTGGTGTACTTGAGATATTACTTTATCTCGTAAATGAGACAAGCATATTTGCTAGAGTTTTGTCATCTGTAGCAACCAAACATGGAACTGTTCTAAAAATTCCAGAACTTTGTGCATTTCATCTTTCATTTCGGTACTTATGTGGAGCTCAGTTATCTTGTATTTTACACCCTATAATGTGGGGATTAATGCCCTTCCATTAAGCAGCTTCGAAAGGACATTTGTTTTGATGAATTCATCAATATGTGGGTGATGTATTATGTATAGTTAATTTTGTACCGTCTCTCTATGATGCAGTTGTAATATTTTTTTTTAAATGAAGGCAAAAGCTTTGCCCCAGTCAATTAACTAAGGAGTGTGTTTTGACAAATACAAAAGAAAGATAAGATTACACCAAAGCCTACTCTCCTGCTACAGAGTTTCACTCAAACTTGGCAATCACGGTGACCCAAAAGCTAGCCTCCTTTTTGAATTTTGCGAGGAGGACAAGAGGTGTGGCATGCTTGTTGTGGAAAACACGAGCGTTTCGTTCATTCCAAATTTCCCGTGAGACTTGGAGCGTGAGGGAAGCCAAGCCGTTGCGGTTAGCGGTTGCTGTCTGACATTTTGTGCCACCAAGTTTTGTTGGATAGCATCGCCCATTGTTGAAGATCAAGGGAGTGTAGGCGAATTCAATCTTGATGAAGCCACATAGCTAAGGGTGAAACAGCACTTGACAAAGAGTTGTGAGACCAATTCCGACACCCTCTTGCAAAGAGGGCACAAGCCACATTTTGGCCACCCTCCTTTTCCTAAGCCGCGGGGATGAAGCCACATAGCTAAGGGTGAAACGGCACTTGACAAAGAGTTGCAAGACCAATTCCGGCACCCTCTTGCAAAGAGGGCACAAGCCACAGTTTGGCCACCCTCCTTTTCCTAAGCTGTGGGCCATCCAAAGCCGGTTATGTAATTGTAACCGGACTTGCAATTATTACCTTTTGTCACTCTTGAGTCTTGAAACCTTTGGATATCTGTTTGAAGTGCGTGCAACTGTTCTACCCACATGAGTTTGATGCAAATTTGCTACTGTATGATATTAAGACTCTCAGGACAGTGGCGGAGCTACAGAAAATGTACTGGGTGGGTCAGATTTGAAGAATGGTCGTAGATTGGCTTTCTGATGAAGTTGGCTGTGCCAACTTGAGCTCTCTAGTGCTTCCATTTTCTCGTAGGCATTAGTTTTTTTTCTGGCACCTGGGCTGTGCAGGCCACAACTTAGTTTTGCCCCCAATGTAGCTCTGCGACCTTCTTGGGATAGTCACTTGAACAAGATAAATGTTTCTAGTGCCATTAAGAACTTAGTTAACTCCATTCTAGCTTTAGTATGTGGCTATGGGGCTGTCAGGGCTAGCTATTTCAAATCTGCATTTTCTCATCATTTATCTTGTTCGAAACAAGAAATAAGATGGTCAAGCCTTGAACTCTAAGCTGTTCAAAACTAAGCCGCTGTAGTCATTGAATATGTTAGATGGACCAACTCTAATATTCAAAAGCAAAACTATTGCTGCCAAAAAGGAAAGTTAATAAACACAGTATAAGGACGGTATGCATATTGGACAGGTTAATTTGGCTTGGAATAGATTCCCTGTAATAATATCCTTTCTCAGTTTACTTCCATCTGGTGTCTAACAGGCCTCAACTCGTTGAAGGTTCTCTTCATTGTCCTTTATAGTGCTTCTTGAAATGGCTTCAGATCAGATTAGCCATTCCAAAAACATGCTTTATTAGTTGATCTTAAAATGCGTCAGATAGGATTGGCCATTTCGAAAATGTGATTTATTCACTGATTTTAACCTTTTAGCTTCAGTTTCATATCTTCTTACTGCCACAGGTCAATATTGTCCGGTAGCCCGGCATATAACTCAAATAGACTATATTGTGAAATTAATGTTAAATGATATTTAACCAGGAAACACAGGTTTCAGCGAGTAAAATGACTGTATAGGCAGTAGGCACAGTGGAGACCAGGCAATTCATGCTATTAGCTATGGGTATCATTACAAACTCTGATGTTATTTCTTCTCTCTGTGATCTTATCCGGCTGATAGGGTGCTAACCCAGATATTTTGTCTCCTCTACCTGGCAGGAAATTTCAGGCATGCCCACCTCTTTGAAGGAAGAACCACAGCAGGCAGCTGCCTCCCCAGAATCTAGCGGCGAACCGTCATCCTCTGGGACAATGAAAGAAGACAGGAACGAAATCCCCTAAAGCTTCAACTGCATCTTGCAGTGGATGAGAGCAACTCAGAAATGATAGGCACTGATTTCTGACCATAGATATGTAAATAAGTTAGCATGCTTGCGGTGGGTGCTGTGGCAGTTTGGTTTAAAACGAAAACATGTTTTCTTGACAGATTGTAAAGTTTGTGATATTCCTTTGACCCTTTGAAGACTCATTTGCTTGTGTTCATATGTTTCTGCTTATATGAACAGATAACCTGTATCTTGTGTTCAATGTATACTCAATCACCAGATATATTTGTTGAAACCACCACTTTCAACTCTTTAATATAACTTCATTCACATTCCCTTGATTGGTTTTAGGGTCACTATATGCATGCAGACCAAAAAGAACGCAAGTACGACACTATTAGTAGCATTTTGCAGGACTAAATTTCCATGCTATCGAAGGAGTCAGGATCGACTTGAACATGGAGTCAGCATGGCACCATCTGTTCAGGCTGTTATTAGAACAAAAGCTAGAGGTAGATGTGCTAGATAGCATCATGATTTGACAGAAGAAAGCCGTAAGACACCAGGTACTAGTAGTAGTAAGCAAACAAACTGGTTCAGATTGCCTGATAACACAACTCAAATATTCAAAATTAGTATGGTAATCTTGTCATTGGTGATCAGTTAGAACTGAGCAGCACATGTAAAATTAAGTCGCATAATAGCATCATGTAAAATTATGTAGCCTGCACTTTCATTCATATCAATATCGAAACCTCTATGCGTACGACGTTTGTGTGTCCGATCTTTGTACGACACAGATCGGACGGAGCCCCACAGCTTCAGGCCACAGCCCAGCAGTTTCATGCAAGAGCCCAACGGACCGATTCATTTGTCGTACGATCGTCGGACGAAAAGTGTCGTACGTATAGTATCAACATAGTTATGACAATAGTGACCTGGCCTGCAAAAACTCAAATACTTCCACAAGCATTGATGATTGTTGAGTACCGTACTAAATTAGCACAACAACCTGACAGAGAAACAACTTGTGCACCAGATCGTAAGAAACAAGAACTCCTCATTCACCAGAACAGCCACAGTGTAGGCGAACAATAACTCTTATATTTCAGTATGCAAAAAAAAAAAGATATGTACGAAAGAGCAAAGTCGGTGCATCAGTTTATCATCCACTGACCACTAACTTTCAGACTTGAGTAACTCAGTGACAAAAGAGCAAAGTCGGTGCATCAGTTCCAAGGATATATGTACAAAAGTGATATCACATGGGGGTTCAGGCCAGCACCATAGATGAGCACAAGTTACCATGTCAAAACCAGAGTGTCGACGGAGTACTCTAAAGAAGCAATTAGGTAAATGCAGAACAAAACAGGTACAATCACATCTACACCCATGATAATTGGGGTTATGCTGCATCAATTCGCCCTTGTGTTGAAAGAAAAATAACAGAGGACAGCTGACAATTTGACATAAGCCTTTCACTTATATCACTAATTTGTGACGCTATTACGATAATGCTTCATATCTCTGATGCAGACTTCTCTATATTTCTTTTCTCCTTTTCTGTGTAGGGGATACCCCAGCCTGCAAAGACGAAAAATTTGAACTTTAATCAGAACTTGAGACGAGGAAGAGACAAGACATGAATATGGAAACACTTCTTATATAACTGCATTGACACAAGGGGAAATAATCTAGCAGGTTTCAGAAGTCGGAACAACTATTTGTTGGTACATTGCTGATAGTTTTAACAAACTTGCCTGGCTTCACAGCAACCGTTTGTCATGATTCAATTTGAAGACCTAGGTCCTCTTCTCAGATGCCTCAAGATCCCAGCTCCGAGACCAAGAATCAGTATTGCCACAGCCAGTCGGTACCGGGCTCAAGCTACCAGTTGCACGCCCTGAGGACATCGGTAACACCACTGTAGTGGAACGGCTGTCGGAGCGTCCACTCCAGGTGCTGGAGAGTGTAGCCAAGTAAGAGCGAAGCCACCCGCGAGAGCCCCCAACAGCCTCTACCTCCTCGCCAGACTGCTTCTGAACGCCATTCGAATCAATGCCAAGGTGGTCCATGTTGTCTGATCTCCCGCTTTTGGTAGTATGCTGTGAGGACACCGGCACTACCACTGCAGTTGCATGGTTGCTGGAGCAACCCCTCCATCTGCCTGAAAGTCTGTCCAGTGAAGATCGCAACCACCCACGAGAACCCCCACAGCCTCTGTCACCTCCTCTCCAGGCAGAGCTGGCACTATCATCATGGCCTCGATGTCATACTGACCTGAGCTATAGACTGGGGCGAGGCAGGTCTTGTCAGAGCAGGGGGTGGTGATGGGAGTATCACAGAACGGGCATGAATCTGCGGGCCTGCGAATCCATGCGACAATGCACAATTGATGGAACTGATGCGAGCACACCTGAAGGGCCACGATCATATCAGTAGGCACAAAGACTTGGCCGCAGAAGCAGCAGAACATGCTGCTCCCCGGCTGCACCAGAACTGGGGATTGCGAGAGCAACTCCATAATCACCCGCTCCCCCTCTGGTAGACAGGGCCCAGACGGCACATGAACCTCCAACCCAGACAAATACACTTCTGCATTCTTCGAAAATGAAGTATTGACCCTTATCGAAGCACCAACAGCTGCTGCTGCAGCACAACTCATTTCAGATTCTGCTGATAACGAGGCCTTTGGTGAGATACTTCTGCGGCGGGAAAATGAGGAGCCGGACATGCGACGGCGGCGGGAACTAAGGCGAAGGATCACAATGCAACATGTCAACATAGCCGTGGCAATAAGAATTGCAGCAATAATGGCAATGCTGGCGCCTATGGACGAAGACGGCGTGGCTGAGGGTGACAAGCTCGGTGCAGAGGAACCTCCCATGAGAACCAGTGGTGGAGGCGGCGAAAGACCTGGAAGCATATCTGGAGAAGCGAAACAACGGAACTTAGCCCAAATCTGCCACTAATTCACTAAAATTGACTTAGCAGAGATCACATGCAGAATGTTACAATCATAAAATCAATCAGATCAAACAAGTTTCTGATCATAACACAACAATCGAACTAATACAACAAGCAAAAAATTTCAATGCAAAATTCATTTAAAAAACACAACACATATCTATTTGTGAAGCTAAATCCATCAGTAAGATGTGTGGGACAACTGCACCTTCCTTGATGTTCAAAATACAAAAGACAAACCAGCAGCACTGGGTAGACTCAACAGGCAACATAGGGGAGCAAAGGCCTCAGGGTGTTTTTTTTTCAGACCATTTGCACAAACAGGAGCTAGCAAGACAAGTTAGGCTCGACCCCAAAAATTTCCACCAAACAGAGAACAGGCAATATCTAACATCATTTGCACCAAACAATCCAAGAGTCAAGTGTCCATCTGCAATGACCAGCAACAAGAGAAACATCCAAGCAAAATCAAGTTTCAAACATCAGTTTTTCACAAGCAAGAGGCAACAGATCTGGTGGTGCGTCATGTGAAATCCATCATTGGCATAGAACAGCTCAATACTGATATACTATGCGCAGACCATTGTGAATCACTAAGAATTGAGCAGCACGGGAGCATGTAAACTCTCACAACCTATCAGCAGCCTGCACTTTTTTTGAAGTAAAAACACAGTAAAAAAAATCATATCAACATAGCTAATAACACATCTCCATGTCCTGTAAGAGCTGAGACAGTTCGACAGCAGTGACAACTGTGGGAAACTAGATGATAGCGTTGTGATTTGACAGGATAAAGCCGTGCAGCACACCAGACAGTAAGCAAAAAACCTGGTTTCAGATTATCTGATAAACCAACTCAATACTGAAACTATATGGTGATTTCGTCACTGGTGATCAGTTAGAACTGAGCAGCACGTGTAAAAATGTGGCTCTCCTTCGCCCAAGTCGCCGATTTCCGTCGCTAGCCCACGCGAGCCTTGCAGCCTGTTCTCCACGAGTGATTCATCCTGGCTGCACCCTGATGCCATCGGCACACGCTCTGACGGGACAGCCGCCGAATGGTTTGAGGTGCCCATCTCTCCGTCCCCCAGCGATGATCTGCCGCTGGCCGTGACGACGTACTTGCAGTCCTGCCAACAGCCGTTGCCCAAGCCGCTTCTAAAACCGCCTCCGAACGTGACCCCGCTTCCCCTGCTTCCGCGTAGGAGTGGCCGGATTGCTTTGGTTTGTGGCAATGAGGTGCCCGGCACGGTGTCCTGGGCTCAAAAGGCCATCATCTGCAAGCTTGGCCTTGCGGATCACCCGGAGCAGATCGACGATGGCACCCTCGAGCGCTACAGGAATTTCTTCACCGACGAGGTCCTTGAGCATCGGTTGCAAGCCCTTCGCGAGCTTTTCTCGCGTGGTTCAGCCTCGGGTGTCGATGTCGCTGCGCACAGTGCGCAGGTTGAGCCGGCCTGCTAGGCCGCCGCTTTCTCTTTGGCTGTTGCACATGTTTCCCTATGTCTACACCAAATGAGAATATTTTCGGGTGGAATTTCCGTGGTCTCAATTCCACCGCGCGCTGTGATTTGCTGAGAGACACGGTCAGGGATGAGCACGCCTCCTTGATCTGCATCGAGGAGACAAAATTGGAGGCCATTGATGCTCAGTTCATCCTCCGGCTATTTGGGTCTGGCTTCGAGCACTTCTCGATACCGGCTGTTGGCACGAGGGGCGGGATCCTCATCGCGTGGCGTACGTCCGTGTGGGAGGTGTCCGGGGTTGCGTTTCATTCCTTCGCTCTCTCGGTGCGGCTTAGGCAGCGATGTGACCCCTCACCACCTTGGTGGCTGACGGTTGTCTACGGCCCCTTCGCCACCGCCGATCGACTGCTGTTCTTCCAGGAGTTGCGCACCTTCCGTGCCTTGCATCCAGGGCCGTGGTCTTTGACGGGAGACTTCAACCTCATCTACCAGGCGGCCGACAAGAACACTGCGAACCTCGATAGGCGCTGGATGGCTCGGTTTCGAAGGTTCCTGGACGATCTTGAGTGTCCGAGTTGAACCTGCATGGGCGTCGGTACACGTGGAGCAACGAGCGCCGGGTGCCTACGCTGGTTAGATTGGATCGTTGGTTCCACACGGCTGATTGGGAGGAAAGGTTCCCAAATTGTCTGCTGAGGGCTGGGGCATCTTTGGCCTCGGATCACTGCCCCATCGTCCTGCACACGGATCTCCAGACACCGCGCTGTTTCAGGTTCAGGTTCGAGCCTTTTTGGATCAAGTACGACGGGTTCCTGGACGCTGTCGCTCAGGCTTGGGCTGCGCCCGAGCATCTGGACCCCCTTGCTCGCTTGAACCTGCTGTTGGGCCGTACGGCGAGAGCCCTGCAATCCTGGAGTGATCGACACATTGGCAGTGTCCGCCGGCAACTTCTCATCGCCAAGGAACTTGTCTTCCGGTTTGATGTGGCGCAGGAGTCTCGGGTGCTCTCGGATGCTGAATTTGCGTTCCGTGCCGAACTGAAGCTGAAAGCCCTTGGCCTGGCTTCCCTTGAGCGGACCATTGCGCGGCATCGCTCCCGTGTGCTCTGGCTCGCCGAGGGTGACGCCAATACGCGGTACTTCCACATGAGGGCTAGGCAACGGCGACGCAACAACCACATCGTAGCCCTTGCTCAGGACGGAAACGTGGCTGTAAATCATGATGACAAGGAAGATATGCTGTACAATTTCTACTCAGGGCTCATTGGTTCAGACTTCGCGAGAGAGCACGACATCGACCTGGAATTCCTGGGTCTACCGTCGCTGGACCTTGCCGAGCTTGACAGGCCTTTCTCGCTGGAAGAAGTTTGGGCCGCCGTCAAGAGATGCCGGTGGACAAGGCCCCTGGGCCCGACGGTTTCTCGGGCCGATTCTTCCAAGCCGCATGGCCCATCATCAAGTCCGACGTCCTCCGCGCGGTGCAGCACCTATATGCGTTGCAATCTCGCGGCATGTCGAAGCTGAACAATGCTGTGGTAGTGCTGCTGCCCAAGATGGACGGCGCCTCTGAGGTCAAGGATTTCAGGCCGATTAGTCTCACGCACAGCTTCGGCAAGCTCTTCTCTAAGCTGCTTGCGAATCGCCTCGCCCCCCGGCTGTCGGCGTTGGTCGCGGAGAATCAATCGGCATTTGTGAAGGGGCGGTCCATCCACGACAACTTCAAGATGGTACAGCTTACGACCAGGGCGCTGCACGTTGGTCGCACACCCGCCATGCTCCTCAAGGTGGACATCTCAAAGGCGTTCGACTCGGTATCTTGGCCGTTCTTGATCCGGGTGTTGCGGCATATGGGGTTTGGTCTCAAGTTCATCGGATGGGTCTGCATCATCCTCTCCTCGGCATCCTCGAGAATCTTGCTTAATGGGGTGCCGGGAAGGGTGATCCACCATCGGCGTGGGCTACGACAAGGCGACCCGCTATCTCCGACGTTGTTCCTCTTCGTCATGGAGGTGCTCAACGCCGCGCTCCGGCGAGCTGAGGCCCTTGAGATACTATCTCCACTGCCTTGCCGTGGAGTGCGTTTTCGGGCTTCTATGTACGCAGACGACGTCGTCATCTTCGTCTCTCCAACAGCGCGTGACTTCGAGCTTGTGCGTGGTGTGCTGGACTGCTTTGGCGGCGCCTCCGGCCTTCGCACCAACATGGCCAAGTGCTCCGTCTCGCCGATCCGCTGCACGGATGACCATCTTGCTGTTGCCGCCCAGCACTTCCCGTGCGCCGTTAAGGAGTTCCCGTGCACCTATTTGGGACTCCCGCTGTCCTACAAGCGGTTGTCCAAGGCAAGCCTGCAGCCTATCGTTGATAAGGTGTGTCGCCGGCTCACTCCTGGACAGGCTTGTTTCTACACCACCGCCGGCCGCCTCGTGCTCATCAAATCGGTCATCACATCCATCCCGATATACCTGTCCATTGCTTTGTCTCTTCCGCCGTGGCTGCTTACATTCCTAGAGAAGAGAATTCGCGCCTTCTTCTGGAAGGGGACAGATACAGTGCATGGTGGACAGTGCCTCGTCGCCTGGGACAAGGTGTGCCGGCCCGTGGAATTTGGTGGGCTCGGGATCCTCAACCTGAAGCTGCTTGGGTATGCGTTGCGGATCAGATGGTTATGGCTGCAAAAGCTGCAGATTGGCTGTTGGACAGGTCTGCAATTGGAGGTGGAACCTGAAGTTCAGGCCATGTTTGACGCGTCTGTCAGGGTGGAGGTCGGGGACGGCAACCTCGCGCTGTTCTGGACGGACGCTTGGCTCGACGCCCTCTCCGTCAAGCTGCGCGCGCCGGCGCTGTTCGCGGCGGTTGACCCCCAGGCCCGCCGCACCCGCACGGTGCATGAGGCGCTCACGGATCGCCGGTGGATTCACGACATCACTGGACCTCTAACCGTGCCCGTTTTGGTGCAGTTCATCCAGCTGGTGGACGCTCTCCAGGGCGTGGCGCTGCAACCTGAGACTCCTGATCGCCTGCTGTGGAAGTGGACGCCTTCGGCCTCGTACTCTGCTAGCTCGGCATACCGGGCGTTCTTCGCTGGGTTGGAGTTCTTCCCATGCGGCAAAGCAATCTGGCAAGCTTGGGCGCCGGCGAAGTGCAAGGTGCACCTGTGGCTAGCGATGCAGCGCCGCATTTGGACGGCGGATCGGATGCGCCGTCGAGGCATGAACTCTCACACCAGGTGCCCGCTCTGTGACCAGGAGGACGAGACCGCAGACCACATCTCGGTCCGCTGTGTGCTTGCCCGTGAGATTTGGCACAGCACGCTTAGTCGTTGCAATCTCCAGCACCTCACGCCGGATGTCGACGCAACCCTAATCGGGTGGTGGCCTGAGGCGCGTTTGAGGGTTCCTAGGCTGCAGCGGAAGGGTTTTGACTCCATGGTGCTCCTCACCGTTTGGATGCTGTGGAAGGAGCGTAATGCCCGGGTGTTCCAACGCACTGCCGCCACGAGCCGCGAGATCTGCAGAAGAATTGCCGAGGAGGTGGAGCTCTGGAAGCTCTCCGGCGCTGTAAGGCTGGGCTTAATCTGGGCATAGGCTAGCTCGCTGTGTTGGGTGCTGTTTTTTTTATGGTGTGGAGCTTCTGGTGTTAGCCCAATCATCATCCCCACCCCTTTGTAACCGCATCATTACGATGCCGGAATCGCTGTAACTCTCCCTCCTTTCTTTCTATTGCAAGTAACACGCAAAGCTTTTGCGTGTTCGCAAAAAAAAAAAAAATTAAGGAGTTAATAGCACCAGCGGTCACACAACTCGTCGATGATGTGCACTTAAGTCACACTTCTCCAGAATGTGATTATTTGGTCACACAACTCGATAAGTGCGTGCACGCAGGTCACTGGCCCCACTTGTCAGTCCGTTTTGGACGGTAAATTTTCAGAAACCCCCCTGGAGTAATATTAATTTTACAAAATGGTCCTCCAGGGGGTTTCTGAAAATTTACCGTCCAAAACGGACTGACAAGTGGGGCCAGTGACCTGCGTGCACGCACTTATCGAGTTGTGTGACCAAATAATCACATTCTGGAGAAGTGTGACTTAAGTGCACATTGTCGTCGAGTTGTGTGACCGCGGGTGCCATTAACTCAAAATTAAGTCACATGATCCTAGTATCATTTAAAATTCTGCAATCCATCATCATACTGCACTTTTATTTCACACCAACTAATCAACATAGTTATGACAGAGCTTATGAGATTTTTTTTTTTTTTGCGGGTAAGACAGAGCTTATGAGAATTGACATACTGGCTCCGCAAAAACCCAGATACTTTCACAAGCAGTACAAAATAGCACCGCAACTTGATAGACAGACAAACACCAGGTGCCCCAGAGAAAAACAAAGCTGGCCTAAGCTTACCTGAAGCGTCGGCGACGGTCGGAGAGGATGACGAGACGAGGCCGGCCGGCGCGCGACCCAGTGGTGGTGATGCGGCCCGAATCCAGAGCCTCCCTTCGTGGTACCTGGAGCTGGCGGCGGAGGATGAAGCTAGGGTTAGGTTTCACGGCGGCGAGGGGGCGACCGGTCGGTGGTGGAATCGGAGCGCGCCCGTGAGCTCGACAGACATGCCTTACCTCGGGGGCGCGACGGAGGCGGGAGGAGGCGGAGGGCACGGAGGGGAGCGCCGCGCCGGTCGCCGGTGCCGGAGCTTCCGCTGGCGGGACCGCGCGGAGGAGGCGGCGGGGATGGGAGAGGAAAAGGCGAGGAGTGTGGGGTTTGCGGGGGTTTGGGAATGGCGCCTGCGCGGGAGGCGAGGGCTATAGCAGAGGATTCTGGCGAAATAGCAGTTGCAGGGCAGGGCAGGGCAGGGTAGGGCCCACATGTCAGTGTTACAGGAAGTGGGCTGCTCAGTTCAACGATTGGCTCATTACATAAGCTTGATTTTTGTCTAAAAAATAAGCTTGATTTTTGTGGGAAAAAAGATAACATTCATATTCCGCGAAAACGCTTTTTTTTTAATGTTTTTATGCATTGATAGGAAATAAGGGTCGTTTGCATGCTCAAAAGAGAGGAGACACGATACCTACAACATAAGAGAACTCACGACGGCGGCTCCGAGAGTTCTGCAACGTCGAGGGTGCTCCACCTTGTGTCGTGTGTGCGATAAGGTTACTCACGGTGTTGTTCGTTGTCGAGTTCTAGGTGTTCCCAAGGTTGTGTGGGCGTCGCCCCGTGGTGTTGTATTTGTTGTATAGTTTTCGTCCCGTTTCTTCCACAAATAAACCGAATATCTTCTGCTTAATTAATGGATAAGTCAAAGCTTTTGCCTTCGGTTTTAAAACAACATAAGAGAACTACACGGGAATCTCTCCATGGGAATAGTTAGTACAAGTCGAGATACAGTTGTCCTAGTCACTCTGTGTGCCGGATCTTGCAAAAGAGTCCACTGATCATACGGGACCCAGAATACAAATACTCCACAAAGTTATGAACTACACATACGAACCGTCCTCTCCTCTCTTTTATAACACAGAACCATTCTCTCCTCTCACGGATGCACATGCAAGTATACATGGATAATTCGATCATTTTGGCTAAATCGCCACAAGTTAATTGGAGCGGTTGTACCCAGAAAAGAAATACACATCCATCATGTATAAGGCTCATGACAATACGATTGCAAAATAACATGACAGTTAGCTAGAGATGGCAATGCTAGTCATGAGTTTCTGGCTTTCTTGCCGCAAGAGGGATACATCAAGAGAAGGATGCAAAGTTCATTATACTCCAGATCAGTTAGGCCTGAGTACGGAAGCAGGTGCTTTTTGATACGATGCATGTCAAACGAAGGGTAGCCTTTCCTATCTCCAAGACCTGTCTGCTCGGAGTTAAGAACAGCTCCATCCAGCAATCCATCTGGACAACTTGATTCAACCACAAATATGCATCTGTTTTAGCGTGTGTGTGCTCTCTTGGAGAACTAGGGTGGCATTCCATAGTTGAAGGAACCTATAAATCAGGTGCACGGTAATTAGAAAGCAAAGAACACAAAGTTGGACCAAGAAATTATGCTATTAGGCCGTCAATAACATAAAGTTTTTTGCAAAAACAAAACAAAGAAAGAAAATACATCGACTTACCACCACATTGGCATGGTCAATGGTACATAAAAACTTCAGCCTGAAACATGTCTTTTGGCATAATTTGCTTAGCTTGGTAGATTCTGCAAGGCATCCAAGCTTCTGCCTATTCGTTCTTCTGTCCAGGCAAGTCTCCTCTCAAGTTTTAGCACACTAGTATGCATAATCCTAACATCAACTTCTGCAAGCTTTGCAAACGCACGTATCAACATGTAATAATCAGCATGTTCAACACAAACAAGACTACCAGTTACTGTCTTCCTTCTATAGTGAAGATAACCATCTGATCTTATCCCCTTCCTTGGCGGCATATAACAAAATCCACGATCTTCTATTTCTGACTTAATCCTTTGTATCCCTGATGATGAAGAAAAACACCTTTCACCAACAAAAGTTCCATCCCGGACGCGTTTATTCACTCCATTTGTGGTTCGCGTTTCCTCCATGTGTGCCTTTGGTTTCCCACCCTACAATGCAAACAGGTTTAGCCATCAAAATCAACAACAATCGCCCTGAAAAGACGTGTGGGTAATCCTCAACGTGCTACATGAACTGACTTGAAGTTCAAATCAATATGTGTGGAGAGTAAACTAGTGAACTTTCTTGTTTTCATCTTTTAAGTTTCCAACTTAGCTGTTCCTACAAAAATCCTTTAAATCATTTGTGTTTGGTTTCTGAGATCATTTACGTTTTCTTTTCGTGTTGATTTTGTTCAAGAATTAACATCCATAAATACAACCTTGTTAATGGTTTGAACTCAAGGTTCAGAAAGACTACATCAGTAGAAAGTTGACAATCAAAATCAATATGCGGTGAGACTGTAACAGCCCAAAGTTTGAGAACCTAAAAACTGAGTAAAATTTTCGCTTTTACATTTCATGCATACATCATGGCATTATTTGTTGAAGTGCTTAAGTTGAAACCAAGGTTTTGAAAACCAATGACAACAAAGGGAAACCAAAATCAATAATTGTTTTCAAACAACTTAAACTCAAATGAGTTGTTGGTGACAAAACCAACTCAACTAAACTTCCATATTTGTCAAGGAAGTTCCAAGAGTTCAAAATTGATATTTTGTAATTGCTCCAAAATTTCCAAAGGAGCAACATTTTGGAATTTAGCAAATTTGCCACAATGGAACATTATGAACAAAAGTTGGTCAAAGCAATTTATTTTTAAACCCCAATTTTTGTGGAGCAACTAAATGACAAGGGGAGCCTCCCCAAATTATTTCATATTTTTCCAAAGTGTTTAGGTGCCTGAAATAAATCCTTAAAGCCACTGGATTTTAAAAAGAAACAGAAAAGGGACCAATCTGTGAGGGAAGAAGAATTGCCAGGGGGCTAATTACAAATTCGCCATCCCTTCCTCTGTAGCGACCGAGCACTGCCGCTCGCGCCGCACCACCGACGCGCTGCGCCGAGCCACCCCTCCCCTGCTCTGCCCTACTCCTGCGAGGAGAAGCATGCTCCCGAGCCGCACTTGCTCCCCTCCCCCTCGATTCTTCCTCTCTCTTTCTCGTTCCTCTCCATGGCCGCAGTGTAGCTCGAGCCCGCCGTGTTCGTCGCCGCCATTGGAGAGCTCCCGAAGCAAATCGAGCACCACCATCACCTCCGCCGCGTCCACATCTCCGTCCTCGCCACAGGAATCGGTCGGAGGAGCTGGGAATCGCCGCCGCCGTCCGAGTTCTTCCCCGTCCCCGACGCGGCTCCGCCGTGCGATCCCTGCCGCCGTGGTCCACTTCCGCCGTCCCCGACCTCTCCACTGTGCTTGAGGATGAGCCCCTGGCCTCGCTGAACCTTCTCCCCTCTCCCCTCCCGCGCTAGCGCGTGTTCCACGCCGCGGTCGCCGTCGCCGTAGCTCCTCTCTGTCGTGTTGACGAACCCGATCTCAATCCCAGAAAATTCCGGATTCTATACCGGAATAAGAAAAATGCTACTGGACTCAGCCGTTCTAGCCCGGTTTTCACCCGGAATTGAACCGGAAATATTTCCGGATTAATTTCTCCCGGTGAAAAACCCGGAAATTTCCGGACTGGAATCCGGATTGCAGTACTGTTTTAGAATTTCTATTTTCTTTTCACCCCTCTATCTCTAAATGGTATAAATATTTATGTTGTTGTTAAATAAATCATCAAAAGGTCATATCAAAAAGGAAATTTATAAACATAATAACTTTTGATCGGTGCAACAGAAAAATGCGTGTAATATACCAAAATGTCCAGAAAATTGTGAATAAACCTTTAAAGTAAATATCATGCATATTTGATCACAATTGAAATACTGTACTTCTAGTAGTATTAAAATCATTAAGTTAAGTATGGGTGTACTCCCATCCGGTTGAAGTATTATTTCTCGCACCCCATTTAAATTGCTAGATAGCTAATAATAAGTTCAGTACATCAAAATGTCATGTCATCATGTGATTGCGCATTGCATTTGTGAAACATGTGTGGTGATTGATTGTTCTCCCGGTGTTGTTTGTGCATCGGTAGATCAAGGAGCTGAAGTGACACCACAGTCTCGTGACGATCCGTACTACCAGCCGTATCAACAAGGCAAGCGTAATCCCTCCTCTGAGCATGTCTTATCCTATTTTCCGCAAATATTTTCTCCACTATAATATTGCATGCGGTTCCAAATGTCAATTTATTGGATTAGAGTATCCTATAGTTGCATTAAGTTTCCGATGCCTTTACCTGTTTCCCTCCTATTATCCATAGGTTTGTATTGTTGGCTTGAGATACTTAACTATGCTATGTTGTTGTTTAGCCATGCTTAGTAATGCTTAGCGGTACAATGGATGGTTCATGTTGGGAACAGGTGATGAATTGTTCAGATGATGGTGGAGAATTGTGGGGACAGGTAATAACATGCTAAAGGTGGGGATGAGAGGCCACTGTGGTTGTGGTGCTTTGTCTCGTTCCCGTCGCCTAGGTGCGAGTTCTTTACCTCCCGAACCAAGACTGAGCGTGCATCCATGCGTGAGGCCAATGCAATTGCAGGAACCCTCATAGACTAAATAACTCGTGCGGGACTAGCCAGGGTCCTCTAGCTCGAGCTTCCATTTGCGCGTGCGTGATGATGGTGGTATGAACTGGGATGAGGATTGTGGTGTTAGGAAAATAAGTGGCCGTGGGGCAGGGTGTTGGAGGCACTGAACCTGTCCTACCGCCACTGATGATCCTGGAAAGTCTTTAACGAGGGAGAAGTCGACGCCACTCCCACCCAGCCGGCTTTCCAAGGAAGAGAGCTAATTGTACAGGTAATGGGCCGGACGGTACGCGTGGCAAACATTGTACACCCCTGCAGGGTAAATCTTTTCGAAAAGCCATGTCCACGGTTATGGACGACTTGGGAAAGGACGATAAGACCATAGAATAACTTGAACGGAATGATTAAAAACTGAGTACTAAAGGTACTACTCAAGAATGCAAGGTTAGCTTCCTCGAGGGTGATTCGGGGAGGTGCCTTTGTAGAACAGGTACAGTGGTAAAAGGTGGTTGATGATGAGAAAGGTGATGAAAAGACAAGAGTACTTCTTACCCCTTTTAAAAATACTCTGATTAGTCGATGCCATTGAGTTATGTTTTCTTAAATAAAGTCAGCTTTATGCAAAACAGCCATAAAACCTTGAAAGCCTCATCGAGCTAAAGCTCTATTTATAATCTTGCGAGTTCGTCGAACTCAACGTCGTTTGTTTTGTTTCAGAGGAGGACTTCACCGACCTCGAAGGTGGGTTCTTTGTGGACGTCGACGAGTAGTCTGGGGTTCCCATGTGGCAGCTTGGGACATCCCGGAACAGCTGGCGCTTGAATGTTTATTTGTAGGCCTCTTAGGCCATAATTTGGATCTTGTTGTTAGAACAACTTAATTCGCTTCCGCTTGTTGTAATGTTGGTTCTGTGACCTCTGGTTGTAATTTGCTATCTTTCTCTATTATAAGAGTTGAACTATAATGATTTGTGTCGTAGAGTCTGTGATGTGCCAGTTGTTCCACAAGTCTTGATCTCTCTATTATGCATTGATAGTTGAGCCTGTGTTAAGGCATCAATCGGGGTGTTGCGTTGCCGATGATTAATTCCGAGCAACGCCTGCCAAAGGTTTTGGCCGGGGATTGGTAAACCCGTAACCTCCGGTTGTATCGCTTAACCGGTGACACTCAGCATCACTGTATAGCAGTCGGGTCGGGGCGCCACAGAAACTAAAATAGAGAACTTTTATGAATAGAAATTTTCTTGTACTTCATCTTTTCAGCTGGTCTAGACCGCCACCTAGTGCCAAGGATACTCGTTCAGTTGCCGCCTAGTGCTTATATGCATCTAGGCGAGAAACACAACTTTTTGACCTTCTGTTAGATATTGAGTTTATCGAAATTCCAGTATAGTGAATAACATCAAAACGAACTGATTCAGCCCATGAGAGGGAAAGCAATAAATTAGAGCAAAATAAAATATGATACGGCGAGAATTTGAGGAGTCAAGTAAGACAAGAAGTAAAATCCACGATGGACACGATCTTCGAAACGCTGCAATTTACCACTTGATGCAAAAAAGAACAAGAGTTGACAGCAAGTCAAGTTGGGTGTATTACTTCTTGTCCTTTGTAAATGTCCTGAAAGATCCCTATTAAGTGCTCCTCATCGGCTGAACATGCAATCCCCGGAAAAATGATATCCTTGCAGTATTTGAGATAAGAGTGAAGATCCTTCGAATAGTCTGTACAATCAGAAAACTTATGATCAATTTTGTACCACTGCTAAGTATTTGATCCAGTCACAAAAAGTGCCACTCCAGGATGCCTTCAGTCAAAACACTATAATTTTGAATAAACATATCAATGTGAACATCGATGTTAGATAAATGAGAATGGCATGCACACACCTTTTATCCAGTATACGTTGACATTATTGTACTTCTATACTTAAGATTTAAGATAATATATTGGTCTAAGTAGAAATCCAGTTACAATGTTATACGCTGAGCGACATCCGTACAAAAGGAATGGAGGAGTGCAGCTTTGTGTTAGTTGAAAATTTCAAATGTAATGAGTAGTTCTAGAATGTTCTCTATCACAATTCCCTGTTTGTGTAAGTAAGTATGAGGATATGCTTATTAGATAATCAAGGTACTCACGAAAACCAGTATTTTGGATGACACTTGAGCATTCTTTGTTACTTTGGTGTAATGTCTGGTGCACAGGCCCCATAAACGCTGAAGTCTAGTGTTAGTCACTAACAAGCATTATGGAGCTCTCTATTTATAATTGGGTAAGTTGAGATCCGGGAAATGTGAAAAGTTATACATCACAAAGAACAAAGCCACAAACTGCATGCATACATCAATGTATTAGTCTCTCGGTTTCTCAATTACAAAAGGTACACGTTATTCTAGGCTTGACAATTTATTACTCAATAAGTGTCCTTCTAAACTTTGAGGCCTCAGCAATTGAAGATAAAAATTAGAATGACATATATTTAGTAACATGAGAGGTAAGTATTTAACCCACTAATGGACAACATAAGCATGAGTCCTGACGTATGTACATTACAAGAAAAAAAATGACATGGATGGAAGGCAATGGTCACTGAAAGTTACCGTGTGCAACGTCAATTTTATCGTAGGCATCTGCAAGAGTGCATAGCAATTCTCTTGTGCCGAACTCCTCACCATTGTCACCATTAGGCTCCATAGATGGTGGTAAATTTGCATCAGGGTCAGACCGACCTGTATTTCTTCCTGCCTCACAAATCTCCGGAAGAAATAAACAATGTTCAGTTTATCGTATTTAAGACAGATCGCACATGACTTAAGAGAGTGATCCTATATGGCATACTCACCTCCCATATGCCTTGACCATTGATGTTATATAGAACTCTTAGAGATACTATTAGTATAGTCATTACACAGACCCGTGAAGGGACCCTAGCTGGATTACTAGACAACCATAGTTCTGCAGGTAATGTCCACTCATAGATGCGGCAAGCATGAGGGAGTATTCTTTCTACGGCAGAGACAACTCATTCAGTATCGTTGAGCAATAGCATAGAAATTAACTGAAGGAAGATGCAAGCCTATTCTTTGTGCAATGGACCCTGCTGCAGCTTCCAGTTGCCATATTCCGATCACTCGGATTGGCCTGAATAGTTGTCTTGCACTCAAAGGGCAGTGTTTTAGAGGGCTCCCGAGAAGCTTGTCCACTTCGGTAAATGCTGCCACATAAGGAAGCTTACCCTCCATTGCCCACCTATAAATGTCCGTTGGTAGGATGGCTTCCCGGGCAACATGACAGGCGAGGAAACAAACAGACAATGTTGAGTAGACTGGCAACATCATCCTCAACGAGCGCAGAAAGATGAACTCAACCCTTCGCCTGTCTCTTCCAGGCAATGCTTCATCATCCGCCCATTCATACTTCACCTCTTGAGATTTCTGTTCGCCTGCACACAAAAGATGAGATATATGCTCAAGTGTCTCATGCTGGTCTCTCAATGGCAATAAACTGAACAAGGGCGTAAGCTGACACCTCCATGGCCGGCAGAACGCTTCAGCCTCTGTGCAGCCTCGTCCTCCGCGAGCACCTTCCGCGCCCACATTCCGTCGAACACCTTGGAGGCAACCACCCACCGCAGCCAGACGGTTCCAGCGACGCCGCAGACAAGCGCGCCCACCCGGTACCTCTCGACCAGCACTTCCAGCTGCCTCTGCAGGATGACCTGCAGCCCCTGCACGTAGCGCGACCGGACCGGCTCGCCATCTCCTCCGGGTCGCCCCAGGTGTCGGCGTCAGGCACGAAGTCGCGCGGCTCGCTTGGCTCGTCGAAGGCGTGAAGGGCGGGGGCGGGGGGAGCAGCGGGAGCGTGGAGAGGGGTTTTGTAGGGCGCGGGGGTGCTGCGGGGCTGGGCGGATTGGCTGACTCGATGGTAGGACATGGTGCCGGGCATCTGGAAATCATCGTGGTCGGCGACGACATCCTGGTTGTTGATGTGGACGGCGGAGCACTGGTGGCACGAGTAGAAGCCGTCCTCGGCGTCGTCGGGGGTGTACTCGCCCGTGAAGCCGCAGCTGTCGCAGGTCAGCTTCAAGTTTCCCCCTCCGCCGCCGCCGCCGCCGCCGTAGTGCGCCGGGGAGCCGCCGCCGTCGTAGTCCATGGGAGCAGCGAGGCAACCAGGACTCAGAAGTGGAGGAGCAAGACTTCAAGCGTGTGAGCTGGGTGGCGGGAGGGCGTGGTGGCGCGCCGCGCGCTGGTGTCTTGGCCTGCTGCGCACGGCGGCAGGAGGCGCTGGCCGGTGGGTCGCAAGGTGAGGTGAGACTTGAGGGTTTACGGCACGGAGGTGGGCTGTGTAGCTAATTAACGGGAAACGGAGGGCCACACCGGCCTAATGGTCCATAGCGCCGGAAGAGCACAAGTGGCCTAAACATTTGTTTTTTTGTATTCTTTAAAAAAACATGTTTTTTTCTTCATAAATCCGTGGTCCGTGAAAACAATTAAACAAGAGCGTACGGAAGAGCCAAGAAGAAACACAGACGGAAAATCAGCATGCCAACACCAGAAAAACAGATAGTGTAGTAAAAGGTGTGAAGCTTGGTAAGGGCGTTATGAGTTGTGACGGTCTCACGGATGGTGTGCTTGTGATAAATATGTAGATACATTTTATTCTTTCATTAGTTTTTCCACGCCACCACAACCATATGTAATCATGATAGATAAACAAGTCGATGGTCTTTTAAAATTATATTGTCTGACGACTAAGATGTGAGCCCTTTTTTAGAATGTCGACCCTTCATCGTCATAAAAACATCGTTACAAATAGATTTCCGAGTTTACTAGAGGGTTACACCAAGAAAATGCGAGAGTTGTGAAATCTCACTCGATTTAGCAAGATTATGTGCGTCACAGTTAACATGGATAAAATAAATGGACAAACAATTGGACTATGGGGTTAATGACGACGAAAGAGCTTCTAATGAAGGGGACATATGAGTCCTACTACAGACTCCAGTGAGAGTCTGAAGGGAAGAAGAAGGCCAAGGAGAGGTTGAAGAGAGAAGATAATGTTGGTCATGAAGGGTAAGTTTGAAAGTACGGCGGTTAAAACTCTTCATGCAAAGATGGAGTTGGTTGAGCCACAAAAATGATACGGGGAAGTGCCCCCCATGGAGGTAATATAGATAATGAAAGGTGAGGTCGAAGAGAGGGATGATGGTGTAGGAGACCCGCATGGAAGCGCGCAAGATTGCCTTCGAGAAGTCAAGGTTTACCCTCAAGGAGATGAAACTGAAACAAGAGGTAGATAATGAACTGAGCAAGATGGTAGCCCAGGAAAATATGATCACAATGATAGAACCGAGTGAAATGGATGAAAATGCAAGAACCTTTGGGAGATTACTTATATGGAGATCCCGAATGATGTTTTGGGTATAAAATTAAAACACAATTTGATGGAGGGATTGGAGCACAAATTGGCGTAGGGCACAATTTTTTTTGGAGGGAGTGGTGGCGACATCGACAATGACAATGGTGATGTGTAATGCTCATAGCATTCGACAAAGTCATAAACTTTATTCTTTCATGATAATTGTGGTGAATGCTTTTTTTTATTTTCATTACCTTTGGAATGATATGATACATATTTGATCATTTTATTTATTAAAATTTTAGTGTAAGTTTTGTACGTTGTTGGCTATTCTTGGTTCAAACTTGAAATATTAGTTTTCAATTGGAGTTTATATGAAATGTATATGATCAAAGAGAACAAAAAATGCAAATTAAAGAATCTTAGCGAGCCCATCAATTATGAATAGTGATAAAACCTGGAGACTCCTCATGGTGGAGTAGCAGGATATGAAGGCAACATGGATAATTTTACCAGAGCTATTACCCACTGGCACAACATTTAAAGTTGATTCGTTCACTGAGATTCATGTCCCGGATGAAGCAATTTAGAATTTAAAAAAATTCCATAGTTGTTTAATCTGGGGCACGAATTTTAGGGCATGAAGCAAGAAGAACGGACCGAGCTAGGGATGGGGCCATGGGTGCCCATTATCTTGCAATTGTTGTTATATGTACACATTTATTGGGAAATATAATTTCATTTTCTCCGATTTGGCCCCCATCAGTAAGTAGATAACATGGAAGATCTTAATTGGCCCCATCCGTGTGTAATTACTATCTCTGTCCCTGTCAAGAGTAAAACATGTGCCGACATGTGACGGTTCCGGTAAAAATGCATTATGCGCGTTGAAGAGTCTCAATTTCTTATGGTCCTCCAAAATCATTCTAGAATATCTTTCTCTAGGGGTTCTTAGTTTTTCTTCAGAGGTTGGAGATAAAAAATTTAAGTCAAAAAAAAGAGGCAAAGCTTTTGCAATTTCGCTAAAAGGATCACATAGGAACCCAAAACGTGGCTGTGTCGTTGAACAGAGCAATCATCAGTCTGCCAATCCCACAACCACAAACAGACTGCCGCTATGTCGTCCTCCAACGAGGCCCCGTCAGCCCTCGATCCCAGGTACAACAAGCTCGTCGCGAATCCTCCAAATCACTTCTCGCGATTTGACTGACGATCTCCATCTCACTCTCCTCTCCCTGCTGCTGCTGCTGCTGCTGCAGCTCGCGCTGAGCTGCTTCGAGGAGCTCCTCGACCTCGCGGTGGCGGACGTGGCGTCCGAGTGCCACCGCATCGCGCGCCTCGGCCTCGACCGCAGCGTCGACGCCGAGGAGGAGGAGCTCCGCGCCTGGGCCGCTGACCACCCCGAGGACGGAGCCCGCTGCGGGACAGGGGGAGGAGGGGGAACAAGGGCGCGCCCGACGTGTTCGGCCAGACGCACCCCGCCATCGCCGCCGATCTCGTCGACTGCATGAACTGCGGCCACCGCGTCGTCGCCGGACGCTTCGCCCCGCACCTCGAGAAGTGCATGGGCAAGGTAAACCCGCCATCTATTTGGGGCATCTGCTATCGGAACTGCTGTCTCAAATCTCAGATGGGCATCTGTTACCCGTTATTGGATCTCAGTCTCAGTGGTTTAGCATCGCAAAGTGGTGGTTCTTCTTGGCTTCTTGCATACAACTGACTGCGTATGCCATTTAATTGTTGTGGATAGGAATCATAGGATGATCTGAATTAGGGATGAAGCCTAACAAAACAACCTTATTATGTTCAGTTTGGCTCTTCATTTATTACCAGAAGGTTGTTTTGGGCAGTGGCGGACCCAGGAAAAAAATGGAGGGTGGGCACACAACAACAAAAATTTCGCACCGCGATTTTTTTTGCCAAACTAATAGTATAAAATAGGCAATAGATTTACAAAAATATAGTTCAACATGTATGCTTCATATGTGCATGATTCCAATACATTAGATGACCTCAATCTCGGACCGTGGCTGCCAAGCCCCATCGTCCTGCTCCCAGCTCGTCCCCGGCCGCCAAGCCCCATCGAAACGCGGCCTGATATATATGTACACTACTTGTCTCATCATGATTGTGCAACTTTATGTATCTTTGTTGTCCTGATACATAAAGGTGATTACATGTGCACTTAGATGAGCTCAATCTAGCATGGTCATCTTGAACTGGTTGCTATGCAGCTGAGCTAGTGCATTTTTTAATCTTTGTGCTTAGTCTTCATTTTTTCAGCTAGTAGCAACAGCCAACAGATCAGCCAGCCGCTAGCGTATGGTTTCAGCTAGCACTAGCAGCTAGCAGCAGCATGCCCGCTGGTGTCCATTGGAAATAGCCAAGAGATGAAACAGCGGAGACGAACGCCGCTAATCAGCTCATTTGCGCTTAACGGACAAGGCGGACACAGCGAATTGGCCGGCGGCCCATCCACCTACATCCTAATTTCTAATCCCCTTTCTGTCAATAAACGAATCCAGAGACAGACGGGTCGCAGTTTCACGCATGAAGGAAGCAGTAGTAGTAAAAGAATTCCGAAAATTCTAGGTGGGCCACGGCCCACCCGGCCCACCCGCTAGATCCGCCAATGGTTTTGGGCCCTCTTATCATTGATAATGGGTTGATCCTCTAGTACGAGTTGTATAACCTAATGCAAGTAAACCAAAAAAATTATATAACCTAATGTTCTATTGTACTTTTGACGTGTCTAGGTAATTAATTACTTCTATTTGTGTGTATGGGTGTCTTCCTCTGATTTTTTATGGTCTACTAACTTACTAAATGAATATAGTTAATAAATTGTTTGTTTTTGGATCATTAAAGCAACTTCAGATATACTTCACAGAAGAAGAAATTTAATGCTATATCAACCATTTAATTTAATGTTATATCTCAAACCAGGCACTTCAGATTCAAAGAAATTAATAATGTCAAAGAATTTATGCACTAATTGATAGCTCTATTAATTTTTACTTAGTTTTTGGTAGTCTTCGCCAAGTGATAACTACAGTTAACAATAATTGTCTTCTGTGGATTTGCCACTATGGAAAAATCATTAATCCCACTCGAAGGAATTTGGCAATGCCTTACAGTCCAGACAGTGCTGGTTTCAGAATATTCAATACGATCACAGAGGTAGATCAAAATGCTAATGTTTAAAAACAATAACCAGTTAAGCCTGGTTTGCAAATACAAATGTGATGTCAACTCGCCCACAAATGTTATTTGTGTTAGCTTAGGAACTTGTTGGGTTTTGCACTCAGTTTGACTCCTTGTGATTACTGAGATATTTTATTCTTCAGGAAGTTCATGTAATTATCTTCTCACAGTTCTGGGGCTTCGTCATGTTTTGCTGATGCAAAATTTATTATTCTCGGATCTTCCATTCTTGTGGGTGCAGATGTAGAATTGTAGATTTTTCACATCATGACATTGTCTAAAACGAACTGTATGTATGATAATTAGCCTCATGCCTAGTGAGTAGTCTCTGAAATCTAAAATCTCTGAATGTCCAGCTGGTCTTCAGGCCGTTTAAATTGCCAAATGATATTTTGTGGGAGGATGCTGAATTCTTTTTGCACTATGTGTTCAAACTTTGAATTCAGTAAAAACTAGACCTGCAGCCTAGGTTTTACAACGGCCTGTGCATCTAAAGAAGATTGCTAAATTAGAGCAATAGGCTAACTGAACTCATGATTTCAGAAATGCTACGGCTAAAGGAGTCACAGATCCCTATTAATTGTAAACTAGTTGCATATTGAGGTTTTTTTATCTGTTTCTGTTCCAATTGGTCGACAGGTGCATGAACAGGTGGTCTTGTGGTATTTGTGATGTTCTTTACACAACTGGAAGCAAGTGATATGTGTTCTTCTCCTCTTAAGTTTCTTCTCTGCCTTTATGTTGAATGTAATGTATGTCTTGATTATATTGATTCACAGTAGTTCTGTCACATTTGCTGGCTATCGTTATGTGCTTTCTCCATGTAGTCGGTGGCTCGACCGTTTGTTGCATGAAGAAAAATAATTTCTATGAATGCCCTTTAGAGAAAGAAAGTAATACCACACTGCACATAGTACCACAAAAGGATGTGATTCACCTTCAGCCTTTTCTGGTCATTTGCTTTTTCAGGGTCGCAAAGCTCGTCCAAAGACCACGCGGAGCAGTACAGCCGCACGAAACAGAAACAGCAACGGTAACACAGCTTCTTCCTGTTCTCCATACTCTTAACATAGTAACACGAACAGCCGCATGCTTTCCGAACAGTGTTACTTATGGTGACAGTGGTGGTGCAGGAGGAGCAGAGTAACCATACATTCCAGGATTCCTGACTGCGGAGCTGTGTTACTGCTGCCATGTTTTCGGTGTGGTTGAACGTTGTATCAAGGGCCGTAACACATTCCCTTGCTACATGCGGTTTGCGTGCTAAGTGTTACCTTGAGTCCTCTGTATATTCAGGCTTAGATTGGATCGTTCGAACTTCTGTCTATCTTGTTCCTGCCAGTAATACAGTTCGATCCAGCAAGAACTTTGTTGTGGTGTGTTGTCTTGAACGATGTGTGCCACATCACCCTAAAAAAAAACTGGATACGCCAGGTGACTGCTCCACCCGTTCTGGTGTGTCATCACATTATACATCTACAATCGGCTATGGCGAGAGCGGCTCATGGTCAAGGAGAAGGTCTCGTCTGGCCAACAGTTAACAGAATGATAAGAAGAGGTATCCGTCGTCGGAGCATCTCCAATTAGAGCCCCAAAGCCAACCAAAACGTCCGGGCGGACCGCTCGGACCGCATTTGGCCCCAAAAACTCCACCCAAAGGAGGCCCTCATAGCCATTCCAAACGACCGGGCGGTCCGGCACATCCCAAAGCCAGCTCATATATGGGGTTGGTTTGGGGCCGCCCGGACGCGTTCGCCCCGTGGTCGCTGACATCGTGGATCCACGTTTGACCGGCCGGCATGGTGGATTACATAGCTTGACCCGCGTCGGCATTCATGGTGCATCGGCCACCGGCCAGCATTTAGGGCGTACCGGCAACCTCCCACTATAAGTACCGGAGCAAACCCTAATCCACACCCCTCCGCATCCGCCGCCGCTCTGTTCTCCTCCACCCAAGCCTCTTCTCCTCCACACGAGTCTCTTCTCCTCCACCATGCCTCGCCGCCTTCCCACCACCTGCGCCAAGCTCACCCCGGAGAAGATGGGGCAGATCTACCTCGAAGCCAAGGCGCGCGATGCGGAAGATGCGGCCTCTGAAGTGGCGGCGTCGGAGGCGACGGACATGGGCTATGCCATGTTCGGCGAGGACTCCGACATCGTCGAACTGACGAGTTCGGAGTACATCCGGCAGTCCGACGGGCGCATCGCGCGCACTCGGAGAGGGCGGCGCTCCAATGGAGAGCGGACGAAGCGCATCGGTCCCGGGTGGAGGCGGCGACAGAGCAATGGAGAGCGCAGGCGGAGGCGGAGCAGGCAAGGATACGCGAGAGGAGCATGAAGGCGTCAGGGCGGAGGCAGCAGACCGCATCTTCATAAGCAAGATAAGGAACATGCTCGGGTTTGTCGACAAGCAGATCAAAGTGGAGGCGGCAATTCGTGAAGCCCGACACTACGAGGGAGAAACATCCTCTTCATTCTCACTCTTCTCCGACTCCGGTCAGCAGGGTTCTTCTCCGGCTCCTCCCGACAGTGCGGCACGGGGTGGTTCTGCAACGGCAGTGGTAACGGTCATCGTCCTATCCGATGACGAGTAGAATAGGGTAGCTATAACCGGAACAAGAGTTGTGGTTGTGGTTGTATGCTTTTGTAGTAATTTGGTATCTAGATTTAAGAGTTGTGGTTGTAGCAACATGTTTTTAGGGGCGTCTGGTCATTGTCCGCGGACGCGTCCGGGCACAGTTTGGGGCCCGAATTTGGGGCCTCCAACTGGGGATGTGCTCATCAGATCATAAAATACGGGAAGCTTATGGAATAAACTCATACACCATATGTTAAAAAATATTTGTTTTCTTTTCCCAAAGATCGTGCGGTGATCTGCATACAAAATAGGTACAAAATTTCAACCTTATGTCAGTATTAATACAAAATGCATGTACATTCACATGAAGATTTCAAAATCAATTTTAATCCACAGTTTGAGAAATAAAAAAGAAACAAAGTACCAAAACTGCGAATAGTATGGGTAAACAAAACCTTTAGTACTACTCCTTTGTTATTCACATGTAGTTGTTTGGTTCGGTTCACAACTTCATATGTATCTTTTTGTTTATCGAGTTGCGGACTAAAATTTTTTTTTGAAACTTTGTGGCATATCAAAGTTGTCTTTTTTTTTGTCTCTTGATCATGATTTGCTCTGACAATTTGGTTGTCACTTTTGGGCGTTTGTAGCACAGGCGGATGTTTTCCCGCCTATTTTGACGTTTTGGCGCCAATGTTTTGCTCACGCGCGCCAATGAAGGGAGATAAAGGCCACACTTCCCTATCATCGCCCCAGTCGCCCCCTCCCCATCCTCACCAGTTTCCCTCCTCCCTCAACCCTAAAAACCCTAATCCGCCGCCGCCTCCAGTTCTCCTCGCTCCATTCACCACAGCAGGTGCCAGGTGAGATCATTGTCCTGCCGTCTCTTCTATGCATATGTGGTAGAATATTGTTCTCGCTCACATGGTAGATCTCCCCCCTTGTAACAAATATGATGCCCCTTTTTTTTGTGTTTTCCTAAGCTATTAGCCTATTACTGCTGCTTAATCAACCACCCATTCCAAAGATTAGTTGGTGGCTCCTTTAACCAAACATTAGTGACACTCACGATTCTCTTGGAAAAAGATCTTAGATGTTTAGATGATCTCCTTTTGTTGTTATATCGCTTTAGTTGTATTGTAGGGAATGTCTTCCCATGGTCTGGAATCCCGGATCTGTGTTGATTAGCTGCAAGAAATTGCTTGATGAATCTGTTAGGTTGTTCGATAATGGAGTACCTCTTGTGCTGTGCATAGCAGTTAGGTTGGTCCGTTACCGGGGTTGGCCGAAAATTGCTCTGCTTCATGACCCACACGATTTAGATTAAAAAAACGTTACAATCATGAAGAGAACTAATCACTTCTGTTGGTGGTAACGGTCATCGTCCTATCCGATGACGAGTAGAATAGGGTAGCTATAACCGGAACAAGAGTTGTGGTTGTGGTTGTATGCTTTTGTAGTAATTTGGTATCTAGATTTAAGAGTTGTGGTTGTAGCAACATGTTTTTAGGGGCGTCTGGTCATTGTCCGCGGACGCGTCCGGGCACAGTTTGGGGCCCGAATTTGGGGCCTCCAACTGGGGATGTGCTCATCAGATCATAAAATACGGGAAGCTTATGGAATAAACTCATACACCATATGTTAAAAAATATTTGTTTTCTTTTCCCAAAGATCGTGCGGTGATCTGCATACAAAATAGGTACAAAATTTCAACCTTATGTCAGTATTAATACAAAATGCATGTACATTCACATGAAGATTTCAAAATCAATTTTAATCCACAGTTTGAGAAATAAAAAAGAAACAAAGTACCAAAACTGCGAATAGTATGGGTAAACAAAACCTTTAGTACTACTCCTTTGTTATTCACATGTAGTTGTTTGGTTCGGTTCACAACTTCATATGTATCTTTTTGTTTATCGAGTTGCGGACTAAAATTTTTTTTTTGAAACTTTGTGGCATATCAAAGTTGTCTTTTTTTTTGTCTCTTGATCATGATTTGCTCTGACAATTTGGTTGTCACTTTTGGGCGTTTGTAGCACAGGCGGATGTTTTCCCGCCTATTTTGACGTTTTGGCGCCAATGTTTTGCTCACGCGCGCCAATGAAGGGAGATAAAGGCCACACTTCCCTATCATCGCCCCAGTCGCCCCCTCCCCATCCTCACCAGTTTCCCTCCTCCCTCAACCCTAAAAACCCTAATCCGCCGCCGCCTCCAGTTCTCCTCGCTCCATTCACCACAGCAGGTGCCAGGTGAGATCATTGTCCTGCCGTCTCTTCTATGCATATGTGGTAGAATATTGTTCTCGCTCACATGGTAGATCTCCCCCCTTGTAACAAATATGATGCCCCTTTTTTTTGTGTTTTCCTAAGCTATTAGCCTATTACTGCTGCTTAATCAACCACCCATTCCAAAGATTAGTTGGTGGCTCCTTTAACCAAACATTAGTGACACTCACGATTCTCTTGGAAAAAGATCTTAGATGTTTAGATGATCTCCTTTTGTTGTTATATCGCTTTAGTTGTATTGTAGGGAATGTCTTCCCATGGTCTGGAATCCCGGATCTGTGTTGATTAGCTGCAAGAAATTGCTTGATGAATCTGTTAGGTTGTTCGATAATGGAGTACCTCTTGTGCTGTGCATAGCAGTTAGGTTGGTCCGTTACCGGGGTTGGCCGAAAATTGCTCTGCTTCATGACCCACACGATTTAGATTAAAAAAACGTTACAATCATGAAGAGAACTAATCACTTCTGTTGCCTCGTGTGAACGGACCAACTAATCGGATAGTCTATCATTGAGTTCCCTGGATCCTCTGTACTAAATGTGTAAAGTGTTGAATGTGTCTATGCGTGGCAGGTGTTTGAGTTGAGGAATCTGAGGTGGGGTTGCTATGAAGCCAGCTGATGAGGATGCCATGGAGTTTATTCGCCTTGATTGTAAAGATTTTGAGGGTTGGAAGGCCCAAAAGTATACTCGGATGGTCAACAACCGATTGCTTGCCCGTTCAAATGTAGACTTGCACACATTCCAACTGCATTGGGATCATTACCTTCCCCTGAATGAGAAGGATGTCAGAAGATGGGTGAAGTATGCAGTGAATCATAATGTTAAAGTGCTTGACGTGATCCTTCGTTATTATGACAAGAGCCATTTACCTCCTTACATCTTCACCTGCCGTTCACTTCAAGAGCTGAATTTACAGTGGGGAGAAGCTCCTGAAGATGATATTGAATATATTAAACTTATAATGCCAGATAAAATCATCCTTTCTGCTCCCAGGAAGCTGACTCTGCGTGATGTGCTAATGGACCAGCGTTTTATGGACTCTTTCATTGCTCACAGCCCTGACCTAGAAGAAATGCATTTGATAGATTCTTTATGCCATCTCGACCTCATAGCCTCGAAGGTGTTAAAAAGGCTGACCATTGATGGCTCCATGGATATGCCCAAGGGTTTAACAATTTCGGCCCCTCGTCTGATTAGCTTTGTGTGCACACGTTATGCACTTGAAAAAATTTCTTGGAGTGACCAGCCCATTCTAGAGAGTGCACACATAGATTCTTGTGGGAGTAAGTTTAATGGTGAATCTAAGTTCACTGGAACTTTTGTTCATGCCAAGAATCTTGCCTTATTTGGGTTCGACATAAAGGTATGCTTCTAGGGAAACAAGCCAGTTATTCTACATGTTCTTTTTTGTAGTTCTATTTCGCTAAAACATCAACTCTGTCAATTCTGTACGAAAACTGGATGAATAAAACTACCATGCATAGTATGTAAAGATGTAAATTTCTTATACTATTTAGTGGTTGCTAACAGGTACACATTGATACTGTGAACATTATTATGTTTCTGAAAAAACATTTGAAAGCCAACATACCAGTTCTAGTTAAAAGTTAACAAAAAAGAAAATGGAAACTAATTTACTAATTCTCTCCAGGGTGTTACATAGCAATGATACTGTTGATTCTTGGTTGATTTGCAACCTCCGAAGCCATGAACATTGATTCTCCAGTTACCTTTTCTCGGATAATTTTCGGAAAATAGTTCTGTACACTCTAGCATCATATGGATTGTTAATTTGCCACCTTGATGCAATTGATATTTCGAAGTACAAATATGTATTTTACCAAGTCTTTGAGATGATCTGAGACCAGTAGCTGTTAGTTTTCCTTCTTAAAGGTTCTTCATTTGTTGTTGAAGTACATTTGGAGTAAATATAGCTGTCAAAAGTTCTGCTTGACATTGAAATGTTAAACATTTAATCACTTACTAACTTCCTGTGCGTATGCAGATGGTAAAAAGATTTTGTTTGCTAAGTTCAAGGTGCAGCTCTTTTAACAGTATAGAGCATCGTTGCTACTTGTTAAAAGCATGATGGGTGTTTGTACCTGTAGATGGTTCACATAGTGATTTTGGCCACATTTAGAAAAATAATCATGCAAGTAGCTATAAGGAAAATACAGGAGAGTTTGTACCATTTATATGCTGAGGACATGGAACAATGTCTATCCTGAAAACTGTAACTTAAATCTCATACCATATGTGTGCTTGTTCTAATTCGTGATAACATCTGCAATAGTAAATGGTAAATTAGCTAGTTCAGTAGTGAGAAGCCGACATATCAAATATATCCCTACTTCTTTGAACGGAAGTTTTTGTTGCTATGCTTTTATGATATCTTGTGTGATAAGTTCCATTTAACAGTTGCCTTTTTCCCTTTTTGTTTTGGAAACTATTCATACACTTACTCTACTTGGAACTTCCATGGTATATTCGTCGTATATATAAGTTATATAACTTACTAGCCCTCTCAATGCAAGGTTATGTTGGAAAAGGAGTTGCCAACATGTTCAGTGTTTCAGAACCTTGTAACTCTGGAGATTGGCAAATGGTGTTTGACTGAAGACTTGTATGCTGTGCTCTGCTTCCTCCAGCTTTCACCAAGGCTAGAAAAGCTCAAGTTGATAAATAAATCGGTATGTCTGATGCATGTAAGATTTGTTGCATTAGTTTAATAAGATTTACTGAAAGTTACTTTTTTTTCTTCTTTATTCCTTGGTTGTCTTCAGGTTCACAGAGCTGGAGAAAGAGCAGAAACAAAGGATCGGCCAGTTGATGGAATGACCTTTCAATGCCCACTCCTCGAAAGTGTCACGATACAATGCTCTGAGGGTGATGAAGAGATCCATAAGCTGGGGAATGTTCTGGTGGCTAACGGGGTCAGCCTGGACAAGATAAATGTTACCATTCTGGTGACTAACAAGTACAGGACGGATGAGATACATGTTACTTTCTATGAATATATGAAGAAGAGGGCCCTAGAGGAGAAGATATGTGGCAGTAAAGAACAGGTGAAGAAGGCAAGACACTGATCATCATCGAGAAGATGCAAAGGAAAGACCAAAGTGGGAGAGGATGCCCCCGAGAGTGATGGATATGACCTGGTGACTTTTGAGGAGGCTGGCGCACAAATCATAACCATCAACTTTGATGATTTTGAGAGCTTTGAAGGGTGTATCACTGTTTACCGAGAACCCCCCAGGGGTGTAAACGGATAGGATAATTTCTGTACCGAATCCGTCGCCGAATCCGTTTAAAAAAATCCATATCCGGTTTCGAAGAATCTGTCGGATAAGGATATCCGATTCCGAACTGAGCATCCGGATACGGTATAGGATATGGTATGTGAAATAGCATCTGAATATGGATTATCCGAATATTAATTAGGATTATCCGATGGTTATAATCCGAATAATCCGATTTTCTACCGAAATGTATAAACTAATAGAGCACAATTTGTAGATATTAAGTTGTGAAATTCATTTGTGGAGCACAATTTGTAGTTAGTTCTATTTGCCTAAACTAATAGAGTACAACTTTGTTAGATTATTACGTTGTTGAGCTATTGTTCTAGTTATGTGGGTTGATGATGTACATTGCGCATACCGATCCGACTAATTTTCTTTCCGTCCCGAATCCACTCTGTTTCCGTTCCGAATCCGTGATTATATCTATCCGCCCTCGAATCCGCAACCGTTCATTATCCGATCTGAATGCGAGAAAAGAATATGGTGAAGGATATGGATATGGTAGAGGTAAAATCTGATCCGATCCGTTTTACAGCCCCCCCCCCCCCCCCCCCCCCCCCCCCCCCATTCCCCATCCTTTTGTTATGTGTTGAACTTCCTTAATCTTTAGTCTTTCCTTTTTTGACTTCAGTATTAGTTGACTGGCAGTGAGCATCTCGGTTCCACCTGGTTTTAGTTGACTGTCTCTTAGAACTGAGCAGTCTGTGCTGTTGGGACTTGTGCAATGACACTGAAGCAGTTTCAGATTATCAAGCGATAGTACTGCACGAGTCATGAGCAACAAACAGAAGCTTTCATAACTTCTGGAGAAACTGAATTAAGCTTAGGGTGGCAACCATCCTGGATTTGGTTTGCAGTAGACTACTAGAGCAAACCTGAGAGTTCTCTTTTAAGCAAGAAAGAAAAGAAAGAACTCAGAGTTTCTTGTAGCAAAATGTGAGCTGACCAGCATAGAAACCACGTCAGTAACTGGTAAGCTCGCCTGCTCTGTTTTCTACACGTAGTACACAACACTGTTGGAATAAGAGCTGGTTTTACGCTGCGTATCATCCTCTTGTGCTATGCACGTATCTGCAATTTCCCAACTGAACTTGCATGTGCACAACATCGAACGTACGACACTTTGTCCATTTAATAATTTTGCAAAAATATCGCTTTTCTCATGAGGCAGCTCGCCGGAAAGCAAGATCGATCTTGCTCGCTGATCCAAGATCGAATCAGTCGATCCACATGACATGCAAATTGATCTACACAATCTCCATCGAGCAAGCTAGCCGAACCGGCAATATGTTGCCAAGGGCTACACATGCAAATTGATCTAGTACGTCTCATCGATCGATCTCCTTGCATCAATCGTATTCATGGGATTAACCCAAAAGAGGAAGCACGTACTCGATCGAATCCAATCCTTCACGTGAGGCATGTGGGGAACAAGTTACGGCCATGCTTCCTTGCCTGCATGCTACGTATCGGCTAGGTTGGTTGAAAAGCTTGCTGCTGTATCTATCCCTTTGTGGAGGTTTCTCCATATATGCGTTCAAACTACGGTACTGCGTTCAGGTTTGTATTTTAAATTTTATCCCTATGCTTTCAGACCAAGGTACAGGTTTGTTGTTGTTCACGAATTCACTAAAGATTAGAGCATGTCCAGTATGATTAAGAGCGTCATGCGGTGTCCTGCATAGGCCCGCATAAGACGTATTCAATGAGTAGGACTGTTTATGCTCTCCCTCCGTCTAGATTTATAAGTCACTTCTCCACAATCTCTGCGACCAAGGCAGCTCTCGATAGGGTGTGGTTTAGGAAATAAATGAGGGGTCGTTTGACACCCCTCATTTCAATTCATTTCGTGCAAATGAAATGTAATGATATCCGCACGCCATTTCATTTAGAAAATCTCAAATTCCAATTCCAAAATTCCTGTTTGGCAACCAATCCTAAAGAAACGAGGCCAAGACATCTGCAACAGTGAGAGCGAGGGCGCCCGTGAAGATAGGCAAAGTTGCTGCCGCACCTGTACATCAACACTAACAACTACATTTCCTGCTACTACAACGAAGCGGCGGGCGGACGGCCACCGCCGCTGTCGGCAGCGGGGGCAGGAACGACACCAGCAAGGACAGAGCGGAGAGGATGCAGGTTGTTTCCAAGGGGCCGAGCTTGTTTCCAAGACGATGTCGAACTGCAGGTGGTGTTCAATCACGACAAGCTCGTCAATCGCCAATTCAGATCACTGTACGCACCGGCACCCAAGACTTGATACTCCCGACCATTTGGGATCTAGATCTTGGCGGGGGAGGAGCAATGGCGAGGGAAGACTCAGGGAGGAGAGGAGTCGACGTGGATCTGTCCAGGAGAGAGAGATAGGCGTCGCCGGCGGCCGGGATTGAGGGCGGCAAGGCGGCGGTGCGTGATAGGAGGAAGAAGAGGGCGTCGCGGGGAGGAGACGAACCAGGGAGAGACTAGTGGTCGAGGTGAGGAGACGATCTGGGAAAATGACAGGGGTCAGCAGAGGAATTTGGGTTAGCTACCTCATCATTCCACGGAATCGTAAAATTAATTCCTAGACCAATTTTGTGGCAGCCAAACACGTTGCCTCCTGGAATCGCAAATGAATTCCACGATTCTTGCTCTAATTCCTGGGAGCCAAACGAGGCCTTAGAGCAAGTACAATAAGCTTATTTAAGCGGGCTATAAGAGATAAAATATTATTTCTTTGATGACATGGAAGAGAGAGAAGGATAGCGGGCTCTCATGCAAGAGCCGGCTCTAGCACGTGCTCTAGGCACTTAGTGAGAGTGAGAAGTGGGTCATATCTTAATAAAGTAACACATTTTCTTATCTAACTATTGTACTTGTTGGCTATATGGTTAGCTATATGTGACGTGGCAATGTCTTATAGCCGTATGTTGGCTCTACTATTAAACTTGCTCTTAGCTACTGCCTAATTATGTGGTCAAATGGATGCAGTAATTAATTTTGGAAAATGAACCATCGAAGAGAGAGGAGGGAGGACGAATAACCGGTTTCGTTGCATGCAGATTTTAACAAGCACATGGAGGATGACATGGAAAGGGTGGAGTTGTGTCGAACATGCTTAAAGGCTTGGATGGGAGGACACATGGAGATTGCGGTGGGTTGTTGGGCCTCATGCTTAATTCCCGTGACTTGCTAAACCAAAACTCCTCCTTAATTGCTTATTACCTGCTTTTGAAGAAGTGACTTATAAACCTTTATAAACCTAGATGAAGGGAGTAACTTTTGTCTGGTTTTGCTAATTCTCAATCGCATGAGAATTAGATTAGTTCTCAATCGCATGACGTCATCAGTTACAAGTGGAGTTGCAATTGATTCGGACCACTTGATTTGCTTCGTGATTCGTGCCTCGGTTGCAAGTCAATTTGCAATTGAGATTTGATGATGTCATGCGATTGAGAATTAAGTTAGTTCTCAATCGCCTGAGTTGCAACTGCTGCACACCGTTCGATTTGCTTCGTGAGTCGTGCTGATCATTAGTTGCAACTTGACTTGCAACTGAGATTGATGACGTCATGCGAACGAGAACTAAGCTAGTTCTCATTCGATTGAGCATTAGAGAGACCCCTACTTTAACTACATGCAGGCCGGGTCCGGGCGCCGCTATGACACATGAAGTAGGATCCTCTATTGTGTTCATATTTGTTGGACGAACTGCTAGACAAGAGAGAAATAGAATCCAACACTTCCCCCGTCCTATATATACCCCCGTTTCAGCCCATATTTTTGACGAAAATGAGGGTGCCCGGGCGTGTCCGGTATTTCGCCATGTCGGTGAGAATAAACACGTCCAAAACTTTGTCGGGTGTCATGCCAAAGAAAACTAAAACACAAATATGCCGAGTATTCTTTTTTGCTGACATTTTTACCTCGACGTTTAGCAAAGTTGCATATTGGATGGACACAATGTCTGACACTTGGCAAATTGGTCGTTTCGGTAGTGTTGTATTCTATATCTATCAATTATGGATTTCTTGCCCCCACTGCTTGCCTTGAGTAATCACCTTCTACTCGGCGATACACTACCCTGGACGATATAGGGCCAAGTTGAGGGTTTTGAGCCGACCTTAGGAAACAACGAACCCCTAATCCATGTTGTTTGTCACAGAAAGCTCTGGAGTAGGGGTATTACGGGCGACAATATCTTCACAATTCTAGCACGAAGCCATGACAATTGACCGAAACAAATGAAAGGAACACGATTGAGCAAACATACAAACTAGTAAGGTCCAAGAGAGGCCACTAATCTGGTACTTCAAAAAGAATTAACATGCCCTTTGAAATACTAGTAATTAACAAGACATTGCATAAAGGTGTCAAGACTCAAGACTGCATGACAAAACATTTTTCTCATAAGAAAGTGGTCTGCTTTTATATATTTTTGAAGTACACCAATCTTTTTTCTCATAAGAAAGTGCATGCTAGACTATTATATGGTTATTTATTTATTTTGACAGAAGAGTTCTGCATTGTTCTTTTTTTCATCAATGCATTATGCATGCATGCTCAAGCTCAACTGAACAGACCTTCATCAATGCATTCATGCATGCTCAGCCGAACAGACTCGTCATATTTTTCTGGTTCCTTGGTCTCAAAGGAAGAAGGCGAGAAGTCTAGCTACGTGGTTTGAGTATAGACTGTCCAGCTATCTAGAGAGTAGCTCCTACCTAGGTAGGTTGGCGTAATACACTGAGCACAGTACAAAGGCACGCTTCCGTTTCAGTGGCATCATCCTCACCAAGACCAGCCAGTGTAGCTAGCTGCAGCAGTACTGAACTTCTTTCCGCAACTTGATGCTTGCAGTTAACCCCATGCATGCCACTTCAAGCATGCAAGCAACAAACAGCAGTCATTTATAATTTCTCTATAGACTAGAGTAGCCAGTTAGGTTGCAAGTTGTACTCCCATCCAAGCCTTGATTTAGTCTCAATTTTTTCTAAATTTGCATATATCTAGACATGATTTAGTACGTACATACATGCACATTTAGAAAAATGAGACATCTTTATATTAACAGAGGGAGTATTATTTAGGCGCCGGTTCCCAGCCATGAAACCAAAGCACAATGGTAAAAATAATTTAGAATTTAAAATTTAGACGAATTTCATTAATATAGACGAAGCTCGTTAGTAGGGGTTGGTTGCGACGAGCGTAGACGGCTGCTGGAGCAGCATCAAAAAGGGGCGGCGGAGACGACAATTTGGTCACCACCGTGTCATAGTTACGGTAGGAAAAAAATAGGTTGAGTCACTCCCGTGTGGTACTCGTCGACCAGGATCCGACGGGGTCTCCCTGCAGACGGGACGCAACCGGGTTTACCGGATGTTCTATTAAGTCCGTATGACGACTTTACCGTTACTAGGAGTTTTGATGGAGATGCCCAAATGCTGACGAGATATACATACTTACTCCCTCCGTTCGGATTTAATCTACATCCTAGGTCCTTTTTTTGTTCGGATTTAACCTACATCCTAGGTAGTAAATGGTAATACCTCATGATTACCGAGGTAATTAATCAAAAGGGTATTAAACCAGAACATAGAAAAAGAGAACGACCCAAATCCACGTGAGCCCATGGCCTCTCCTAGCTCTCCGTCCCAACTTCCCATGTATTTAATCATAGTCATTAAACCTTCTTTTAAATGCATGCCATTTATTTTTTCTTTAGAAAAAGAGCAAGTACACGGTTTTATATACTATTAAATGCATAGCTGAATTGTCTGAATTTTTCCAAGATGTAGATTAAATCCGAACAGAGGGAGTATGAATTTCCGTGGAAATACCCTGTTGGTATAAAATTGAATTGCATACAAACGAGAAAAACTACCAAGTCGGTAGTGCAAAATCAACTACACACATCTTTGCTACTCCGTTCCCGATGCTTCTGTCGCATCATCTCTGTGAGATTTTTGCTAGGTCCACGAAACCAGTCACATAACTCGAAACAATCAATTCCTTCGTTACCAACAAAACTCTTGGGCCCGTCCACAACTGCGCCGGTCGTCACATCAGTTGGTGGCATGAAATACTCATTTGTATCAAACTGCTATAATGAGAATAATTACGGAGTGGAGACTTTTGGCTCCCGGCTCCGGTGCTCGAAAAGCAAATTTACGAGTTTAATTTTATTTGAAGAAAAAATTAATGTAGCCGGCGTAATATCTCCCAAATGTGTAAAAATCATCTTCAAATATTATGTATTCTGAGCTACACAATATGATAAAAGTGTTGATCTCAATATGTATCGGGGTACATGGACTATCCATGTGGCAGAACCTTGACTTAGTTTCAAGATCTTATGTGTTTCAAGGTTTTCAACTCTAGCCTATCCAACTTGATTGCGAATGAAAGACTTTGTTATTCTTATTAGCATTTTTGTGTAGACCATAAATTGAAATTACCTACATCCAGATTTTTTCAAAAAACTTTAAACTCAGAAGTACTATTTCTTTTTAAGAAAAAAACTAGCAGGATCATTGGTGCCTCGAAGCCGAAAACACTTTTCGATAAGTATGTGGTTTTAGATAGCGCAGACAAATGGAGCCCACACTCTAAGTAGCTTTTTATTTCAAAAATATATATCAAAAATCATATTTAAAGATTCAATAAAAACACTTGGATCTAGACTATATTATCGTCTTCACTAATTGGCATTTGCACTACTACAACAGTAATATATTCGGGTTAGCTGAACATAATAACCACCAGATGGGTCATGTGGTTTAACGTGACTTAGCTTAAGATTCAATGTGAGAATGTGTCCGCGTACGGGAAGAGAGGGACCCTTCGTACGCCGGTCGCGCGTCCCCGGTTGAGGTCACATCCCCCCCCCCCCCCCCCCCCCCCCCCGCAGTGTCGGCACCGCGCCCCGAGAAGGTCTCAGGAGGAGACCCCGGGGGAAGCCTCCTTTCCGCAGGGAAAGCAAGCCTGGAGACCGTCCCACCCGGGGGGTGGGAGACCAGCACGTGGCAGAAGATTCCTATGCGGCCTCCCGTGAGAGGTAACTTTGCAGGGAAGGAAGTGCAGCGGGCGTCAAAGACAAGACCCAACGCGCCATCCCATCAGGGCAGGCGCATGATTCAGCGCGGAGCCCGAACCACGAACAAGACTGGACTGGCCGTCGCCTCGGCCCCGGCGGTAGCAGCGGCATGGAGGAAAGCGCGGCGCGGGCGGCGCTACGATGGCGGAAGGAAACTGCCACTTGGTGTGGCGATGCGACGCGTGCCGTGATGACAGGCTTCCCGTGCAACCCCCTGTGGTGCCCCCTTTCAGTATAAAAGGAGTCCCAAGGTCGAGGGAAGAGGACAGACCATAGCCAACAATACTTCTCAGGTGTAGACACCTAGCTCGGGGGCTCGACGAACCCACCTCGGAGACCTTCCCGAGGTGGAACTCGGAAAGTTCCCAAGTGTAGACGAGAAGGCTGTGAGCACCATATTGTACTTCACCACTCATTATCAATCAAACCTGACAACCAGAACATAGGGCATTACGCGGCGACGCGGCCTGAACCTAGGTAAAATCTCGTGTGTTCATGCTCGTTTCCGGGAACTGACTTCGAAGCACCTCGCGTCCTTCTACCGAACAAACAGGGGGTGTTCGCCATCCCCGGTGTCCGTGTTTCGGAACACGACATAATGACGCGTGTATAAGGAACGTCCATTGTGAAGAACATTTACCGTGGTCGTCACTGAGGTGCCAAAGTGGCCGATTTATATTTTAGTCTTTTCATTTGTGCATCGGTTTTGAAATCTTTAGCTGCTGTAGGAAGACTCAAAACATATGCACAAATGGAAAAGATAAATCGCACTATTTTGTGAGCCATGCACAAGTTCACACAACTTTCCTTTTCACGAAAGAGACCGTGATTGTATGGTCCTTGCAAAATTAGTTGAAAATGACCAAAAAATATTCAGATGTCTAATTACAATTTTGAACCGACAGTATAAACATACTTAAACTAGTAGTAGTCTTTGTAGAACAACAAAGGTTCATATTAAGTTTGATAGAAATTTACAATTAGTGGCATACATCAGTTATTAAAAAGAGCTTATCACACACAAACATATGAAAATGGGGTATGGATGAAACCTCATTTTGGCGGGCGAATAGCTCATGTACTACATCTTTTCAAGCGAATCGCTGGAGAACGACGTCTTTGCTTGAAATAGCTCAGAGGCGACAGTTGGACGGGCCCAAATAGTGACGGCCCGATACGGCTCTTTAAGCCCTTAAACGGAAGGGAACTGTCAGCTTCAATTTGGATTATGTGAGCTGGACTGTTAGAACGCGGGACCCACTAGGCGACCGTTGCTACACGGGACCCACTGTGGGCCAACTGAGACAGGGACCCACCACTTATCCACGTCAACCTTATCCTTTTGTTTTTTTACGAGAACCTTATTCATTTATAAAAAGGCAGAGTGAGCCCCGCTCCCGTGGTCCTGCCCTGCCCCCGACATTACCGTTGCCTCTCTTCCTCTGTTCTTCCGCGCACCTTCTTCTTCCTCTTCTCCGGCAACGGTCCACGGCGGCGGCGGCGAAGGATGTCGAGCTCCGCTTCTGGCTCCCAGAAGTCATTGCCGCGTTATGGAGAAGTCCCGCTGTTTAGATGCCCGGACTGCCCTCGCCTAGATCCACTTAAGCGCTTGACATGTGTGCGCTCGACGAGGGGCAATGTCGGTCGGGAATTTATCAAATGCGAGAGCGCCCCGCATCTTGGGAAGGATGGGAAGGCAGGGTTTGTCCTGATTTGTCCTGATTTGGCCTGAATTTGATTTTGCACTATGGATTTGGAAATAAGTGTTTCCGTTCCCCTTTTCAGGAATTGGCGGAATGCGGCTATTTTGTGTGGATGAACAAGTACATTCGGGATCGAGGGCTTGTTGTTGAATTGCTGCCCCCAATTCAGTGGCCCCCAATCCAAGAGGTTGCCCATGCCCTGCCATCTCGTTTGCTGTGGAGGAGCAGATCTCATATAGAGCCGATCGTCCTCCATTGGAGCATGTTTTGGTGAATAGGGAGTTGGAGAAATTGAACAAGCAGTTGAAGAAGCAGTTGAGCCAGCTTGTGGAATTGAAGAAGTAGTCAAACATGATGGCCGGAGCATTTTATGTGTGTATCATTGCCATTTATTTGGTGTATCTTTGTCATTCGAATTAGAAATTTCGATTTAGGAGTTAGAAATTTCGATTTAGTAGCTGTTTGTCATATGAACAATGTTATGATTTCGATGTAGGAGCTGTTTGTCGTATGAACAATGTTATGTTTGTCATATGAATTCAGTTAACACCTCGAACAGGTTCAGTTAGCCGTTTCCGAAATAGAAAAACCAACAAGTTCATGGGCCCGTTGTTGGGCCAAGCCGTGATTGCTCGTTTAAAATAGGTGTAGGAAACAAAATCATATTGTTGGGCCTAGCCGTTGTTGGGCACGTTTTATGACGTGTTAGACCGAAACAATGGTTAAATGAAATATTATTGGCTAAAAATTATGGTGTGTCGTGTTGGCTAAATAAAATATTGTTGTATTGGCTCAAAAAATAACGTGTCAAGTTAAAAGAAATGTCTAATTGGATGTGTACATAGAAGTGGTGTTTTGTACATAGAAGCCCGAAATGACTCCATATTGGTCACGGACACTATATTTGTGCACTAGATGTTAACCCTAAAGTTTGAGTTTATTTGTAGAAGGTTAAAAAATTGCTCGGATTAGAAATGAGGCTGTTTGGGCTCACTTTCGGTCTCTTTTTTAGAACAAGGAAGATTTGCATGAACTTTCGTTTCCCAAACATAACGACATAATAAGATATATAAGTAGAGACCTTGTGCCCTCTTACATAATAAGATATATAATAAGACATAACAAGCACACTTATAACTTGTGCCCTCTTACAACTTACGAACCTTTCACGAGAAAATAAACTAGAATGGAAATAAACATGGAAATAAGCCCTAAATATAACTCATGGGCTCCTCCTTGGCTTCTCCTGGGCTCCTCCTTGGCTCCTCTCCTTGGTGGCTCACTCGTCGTCCTCGTAGGGGAGGCCGTGGATGGTGCCGTGGTAGCGGAAGATGTCGTTGAAGTTCGTGAACACACTGAACTCCGTGAACGCGAGGTACTCGCACCCATACCAAAACGCCTTCCAACGTAGGTGGACTACGTCGTGGCGGTTGGTGAAGGTGACGTAGTACCCGACGACGAGAGCACCATCATAGAACTCCTCGATCCGGTACATGGGTGGCCCGCCAGGAGAGAGGAGGCGGTAGCCGGACTCGAGGAAGAACTCGATTAGATCCCTTGCGGCCCTCCACCTCGAGAAGGCCCACACGCGGAGCTGGTGATGCTCTAGGAGATTGGGCGATGTCGACCGATGCTCCCGCACGAGGTTGGGGAGGCGGTAGGTCGGGGCACTGTACTCCGGCATGGTTGCAAGGGGCGGGGCGGCTGCTTGTTTGAGAGAAGAGGGTTGGAGGAAGATGGGATGCGGTGTGCGACTTGGAGAAGAACGGTGGGTGCTATTTTATAGCGGATAGTGATCTTGTTTAATGCGATGGTGGGGAGGTGAAGTGTAAAATTCGGTTTAATGTGATGGTTGGGAGGCACACGCAGCCGGTCGTTTCAAGTTCTGGTCAGCGTGCACACTGCAAACACGCTCTCAGCGCAAAATTCGTTCCGTGAAATAAAAAGCAACAATAGCCCTGATACTACGTGGCGTGCATGCATGGAAGCGGGGCCGTTCACACTGCCTCACGCCGCCCGTTCAGACTGCCTCGATGCACGCTAATAATGGCTTAGATGCGACGCGTCTGGACATGCATGCAACGGGCGGGCGGGCGAAAGGCTGCGTCTGCGTCTGGCTAGGCATGCATGGAACGGGCGGCAGCGTCTGGGCGAGGCGAACACAGAGGAAGCACACGAAGTCACATGCGAGTACGCTTGATCCATGCACCGCTACATTTTGAGTCGTCGGATCTAATTGAACGGTTTAGATCGCATGTACGGGCCGATCCAAACCCCATCAATGCAGCCAATCAGCGCACACGAACCACTCCACGCACCGCGAGCCAATCAAATTGCAGAATGGGCGCACACGCGGATCGGCGCGTCATATGCGCACGAAAACGTCTGATCCAACCGTTCACTAACCAGCGATCAACGGCTCTAAAGCAGGGGGTTTCGGACGGGGTTTCCGGGGTTTAGGGTTTCCGGGGTTTAGGGTTTTAGTGAGCTAGGGTTGAGCATAAGTAATTTTAAAAAAATCAAATAAATATGAAACTTTCGCTCACTGTTTACTTATGCAACTACGTTGCTAAAAAAAAAATTAAAACTTGTTATATCCACAGTTAAATGAAAAACATTCACACAATTCAAGCTATCGATGGAATGAACTAGGGTTGAGCACAACTAATTCAAAAAAATCAAAACAACATACAACCAGCGCACATGGTCTACTTATGCAACTAAGTTGCTATAAAAATATAAAACTTGTTATATCCACATTTCAATTCCAACATTCACACGTTCACGATATCGATGGAATGAGCTAGGGTTGAGCATAAGTAATTCAAAAAAATCAAATAAATATAAAACCAGCGCACATTGTCGTTTTACAAGACATAGTTATCAAAAAAAATATAAACTTTGATTTTGAGTCGGTCAACGGTTTTGTGCAAAGTTTGACCAAACATTCAAATGAGCACAAATAATTCAAAAAAAATCAAAATAACATAAAACCAGCGTACATGGTCTACTTACATGACATAGTTATGAAAAAAATATAAACTTGGTATATGAGTATTTTAATGAGAAATCCTTCACACAAATGACTTATCACGAATAGAGTTGCAGAGAGTTCAAAGAAGTGAGAGAGGGTTTGATGTTTTGAAAATTGAAAAAATTGAAAAAATCACCAAAGCTTCATTTTGGTGTGACTAAGAATGACACAGGCTTAGTTTTTCATTTTGGTATTTAAAACTTGTTTAAATGTTGGTCAAACTTGGGTTTGACCGATTTTAAAATAATCATAAAATATTCAAAAAACTTCAAAAAAAAATGAAAATCCAGTGCACATGGTCTTAGTTTGTCATGTACTAACAGCTCCAAATGATAAAATTTCTGCTAGATTGTTGTTGATATGATCACACTTGATGGCTGTATTAAATCCTGACCTATACCACAAAAGAGAATGGTATGCTTCCAGCCAGTGCTGAAACTCAGGATCTGATGCAATAACCTTCGCAAGGTGATAATCATATGTCTTTTTTGAGTAAGATCTTGCTGCTGGCCACAGTCGCCCAAAATCTTCTCCTCTATGTTTCTTGATCACATTCATCCACATATGCCCAAAGCACTCCCTCTGCTCAGCATGTGGAAATACATTCTTGACAGCATTTTCTAGCCCTTTACAAGCATCAATGTGTATAGCCAAATGTGTCACTGACCCAATGCTTCTTTTCAACTGCATCATGAACCATGTCCATGAAGTCTCTGTCTCTGATTGAAACAGGCCAATAGCAACAGGAAACATCCAGTTGTGTCCATCTAGAGCATTGCATGCTGCCAATTGACCATTCCACTTTCCAGTCAAAAAAGATGAGTCTATGCTCAAATATGGCCGACACCCTGCTTTGAAGCCATCGGTGCAAGGCTTCAAAGCCATAATTTTTTTGGAGAAACATACCTTGCCATCAGGTGCAACCTCGGTATCTATCTCCACAACACTGTCAGGTGACCTCTTCTCCACCTCTGCCTTGAAACTATATAGCATCCTGAAGGTATTTGCTCAATCACCATATAATTCTTTCATTGCCTTCTGTTTTGCCTTCCACACTATGGTATAGTTCAGCTTAATAGGGTACTGAGCTTCCATGTCTAATTTCAGTCTCTTTGCAGTAGTGTTTGGTGTTTTGGCTAAAATATGAGTGATCTTTTGTGCAACCCAGGCCTGTGATGTCATGGTTGAGGGATTCTGTGAACTAGTAATACAAGTATGTTCATTGGGGATTTGATTAACTCTGACTGTACTGCCATCAGGTTGGCGTCTAGCAGAAATGTACCACTTGCAAGGATCGACATTCCCATCAAAGCCTTTGCACTTCACATAAAATTTCTTTGTATCTGTCCACAGAGTCTTGCTGTCAAACTGCTTCTTCACTGCATAAGTCTTGTAACACATCCTAAACTCAGCCATGGTTGGAAAAAACTTTCCTACTTCAATTTTAGGATCATCTTTGTCATATACATTTATCATCTCATCATCATTCTCATCATCTACATCATCAGCAACTTCCTTCATCAACTCTGGATCCACAACTCCAGAACCAGCAGCCGCACTAGCCTCATCCCTCTTCTTCTTCTCCTTGTCTTTATCATCTACTGGAATTCCAAAAAGGTCTGCCATCTCAATGTCATCCAAGGGTGCAATGACCAAATCAGTAAGCTCTTTCAGTTCTACTGAATTCTAGTCAACAACAGCCACCCCATTAGCAACACCATCACGGGCTGGGTCTTGTGCATCATCAGCTAACACTGTCACTTTGGTTACAATGGGAATTATCTGTCTAGTTGCAGCCCACTCATCATCTGCAATCTGCATAGCCAACTTTGATGGCACATATCCTACCCTTGAATCTGATTTCAGATCAACCAGCTCGGCAAGAAGTGTAGCACGTTTCTTTTCAAAGCCCTCTTGTTTATCGATTTCATCAACAACCACTTCGCCATCCTCCATTCTCACATACTCTCCCTTCCAATCTTCGTACCGTAGCAATGCCACTTCTTGCTCTGGACCCCAAGGAACACTCTCCCCTATTTTCTCCACAATATCTCTCACCGCTTTCTCTTCTTGGTTCACTAGTTCTTGTGGATCGATGTCGTAAAATGAAAGCTCCAAACTAACTAATGTGTCGTGATCTATGGTCCTCACGCTACCATCAGCTAGCTTCGCCTGAGATAGCATAAATTTGACAACCAATTCGAAACTTTTTCGGGCATCTCCCCTGTTTTGACAACGAGGCGGGAATGTGACGACTTGAGTTGAATTTGACGACTTGGAAGTGAACGAGCTCAAATCGAAAGCAGAATGAGCACGAGAGTGATGGATTACCTCGAATTTGACTATGCCGGCTCCGCGGAGCTCGCCATCTACCTCCTTCTTCCGGGCTGCTTGCCCCGCCTCGAATACGCCTGGCCGTGAGCAAAAACAGCAGGGAATGTGTCAGATTTGGGGCAGAATTAAGAATGGAAGGCCACACGGGTTCGATTTGACTCACCCCAGATGCCGGCGACAACGAATTCGACGCCTAGGAGTGGATAGCTCCGCCGCCGGAGAGGGAGCTAGGGCGCGCACTGTCGGGTTCAGATGGCGCGCTAGGGCAAGGTCGGTCTGTGCGGTCGCTCGAACCGGTTGAGTTGACCGGGTACAAGTTAGTGGGTCCCACATCCGCTAAACCTAATTCCACTCTCCTTAACTAGCACAAGTAAGTGACACGGCCGTTTCATCACAATGGGTGGGTCGTGGCTATTTTGCTGCTCTCACGTGTCGTACCCTAGCTATTATCTCCAACTATGTCGCATCGCAGCCAATTACCTGAAAAAATGTAGTACCTGAGCTATTCGCCCCATTTTGGCGGGGGCTGTGGAGTTGTGGGGGTATGACTCTAACCACCAGTGTTCAATGCAGTTGCTCCTATATAATCCTTATTGTCTTTCCATAAAAAAAAAGTCGTGTGGCAACCAAACCGCCACCGTCACCACCCGACCACTTTTGTAAGAAAATATGACTGTATCTTAGATAGGCAGCCCACTCGAAACACATTGGCTCTTAGCCTCTTAGCACATTATCATACCTGAATGGCTATACAAATTCCTACAAAATTGAGCATAAAGAAATAAAAAAAATCAGACGAAGTCTCAAAAAACTAGCATTCAAATCTTCCGGAGAATAGAGATCCTATAAAACTTTTTAGGCCTCGTTTGATTCACAGAGTAGAAAAATTAGAGGGATAGGGAAATGTATGATTAGTTTGGTCTGCCCATTGAAATCCTACGGGAAAAAACTATACGAATTGGTACAAGTGGGTGTTTGATAGAGTGTAGGAAAACCATAGGAATTGTGGAACATTAATGATCTGAAGTTTGAACTTTCAAACAAGTAACAAGTACCCACTATCCTTTGTGCTCTAGCATCAAATATGTGTAAGAACCACGTTCTTCTTTGGTATCCATATTCGTAATAAATATACAGCCTGTTGGAGCTTCCAAGTTCTTGGCAGTGCAAGCTGAAGTTTCCCTCGTACTTGATTGATCAAGTCTTAAAAAACGGAGGTTAGTTCTCAACTTCTCATGCTGTATATGTTTTCCGGCCGTCCACCGTCAGGTTTGCATCTACAGTTTCAGTCTAGTTGTACCTTCAGGATTCAGCCAGATGACTACTGAGGTCAGTTAACGGTGAATGGCTACGAAGCAAATCCCCAAAGAATGAGTTCAGTCTAAAATCAGAGAGAAACTACACTAGGTTACAGGTCAAGAAAATTCAAATCAGCCAAGTCTAATTGCTTGGTACATAAACAAGGGACGGAAGCATTAAGAAACAAATCCAGATTTGAGATAGACTGTAACCTAACTTGCTGATTTAGATGGAGAATTAAGCACGGGTTCAGCTGGGGGTAGTGGAGGAGCAGAGTAGCAGGGTGCATGCCGGAGTTGAGATGGTGCCGGTGCGGCGGCGCGGCCACGCAGCAGCCCAGGCCGATCGATGTTAGCAGAAGAAGGTACAGCTGGCAGCTGTGTTTTTAGCGGCGAGAGCAGAGCGAGTGCGCACACGCTTTTCTTCCCGCCACAGGAATTTTTACAAGAGCTTTGACCTAATGAAAATTTTCCTACACAACTAGAAAACTTCCTGTAGGAAAGAATCCTACATATTCTATTCCTTCCTATCAAACAGCCCTGGCAGGAAAATTTCCGTAGGATCACAATCCCACGAATTTCCTATGGAAATCCCACAAATCAAACAAGCCCTAAGGGTCTCTTTGGATTGAAGGTTTTTCATAGAAATATTGGAGGATTGTAATCCATAGAATTTTTTCCTAAGGAAGCCCTTTGGATCAAAGGAACGACACCTCCGAAATTCCTATGGATTGCATTCCTACACTTCAATCCTATAAGAATGTCAACCTCTTTTTTACACTCATTCGCGTAGAATCGAGGCAATTGGAAAACATAGAATTACGAAACAGAGAAAAATTGCAAGTATGGTCATTTGGACATAACACAGGAAAACACAAGAAAACCCTACGTGAATGAGTGTAAAAGAGACTAGAGTGGATGTTGAAATATCTACTGGATTGAGGTGTAGGAATGCACTCCATAAAACTTTTAGAGGTGCCATTACTTTGATCCAAAGGATTCCATAGGAAAAATTCTATAGATCGGAATCCTCCATTATTTCTACAAAAACCTTTCAATCAAAAGATGGCCTTAAGAGCAAATATAGTAAGGTCCAGTCAGCGGGCTATAAGGATTTAAATAATATAGTTGTGCTTAGGTGGACGACAGAGAAGAGGAGAGAAAATGGAACCGGGATCTCATGCAAGAGTAGCTGCAGCACGTGCTCCTAGACAATATGTGAGAGTGTAACGTGGGCCACATATTGCTAAACTAATAAATATATATAGCCAACTATTATACACGGTGGCTATAAGCCAACTATAGGTGACATGGCATCATGCTATAGCCAACAGCGGGCTCTTCTATTAACCTTGCTCTAACTCCTAAAAGTTTTCCACGCGCATTGTGACCGGAGCCGGAGGGTTCAAATCTTTTTTTGCCGTGACGTGATTAATGTTTAGAATCTGCAGAAACCTAGGCATGCCAACATGCAGGGAAGATAATGAAACCACATCATGCATGCAGTGGGCGAATAATTAATCGAGCTTGACCTTTCACTTCGTCGCATGCAGCAGCAGCAGTCCCTCCGCGCTGTACTCCACCCCACTGTGTACTCTTCTTTCTCCTCCCTTTATATTTGACCACCGCCCCTCTCCGCCAAGCACATCCTCCTCGGCCACCATCCCCCCCTCGCTCTCCCCAACGCCGGCCCTTCCTCTCTCTCTTCCCCATCCCTCTCCGTTCCCCAACACACGCGACGCCCTCCTCTTATACCAGCACCACTGTCGCCACCCATGGAAACCAAACCCAACCCAGCTCTTCTTATCACCACCACCGAGGGCACCGAGGCGGCCGCAAGCAGCAGCGACGTCGGGAGCAGCGCCAACAGCGGCCGGAAAGGGAAGGGCGGCCCGGAGAACGCCAAGTTCAGGTACCGCGGCGTGCGCCAGCGGAGCTGGGGCAAGTGGGTGGCGGAGATCCGGGAGCCCCGCAAGCGCTCGCGCAAGTGGCTCGGCACCTTCGCCACCGCCGAGGACGCCGCGCGGGCGTACGACCGCGCAGCGCTGCTGCTCTACGGCCCCCGCGCACACCTCAACCTCACCGCGCCGCCGCCCTTGCCCCCAGGGGCCGACAACTCGCGCACCTCCGGCTCCTCCGCCTCTTCATCAAGCTCCTCCTCCGCACCACCGACGCTCCGGCCGCTCCTGCCGCGCCCGCCACAACACCCCAGCGCGGCGGCGGCCTACCACCACCAACGTCACTACCAACACCAGCAGCAGTACCGCTTCCTGCCGCTGCGCGCCTTGCCCACGTCGTCACCGCCTCTGTACTACGCAAGTACCGCCACTGCGTCCACGGTGACCACCACGGTTGCGCCGCCATATGAGATCACCACTGCCGCCGCACCAGCAGTGGCAGCGTCTTCTGCGGTGCCCGCGCAGGATAGTGCGCATGCGGAGGCGGACGAGGCTGCGGCGGCCGGATGGGGGTACATGGCTGCCGAAGAGGACGACTACGAGGCGGCGCTGCTGTGGAACGAACCTGACCCCTTGTTCGATATCTTCTCCAAGTGATCGAAATGAATCCGTACTCCTGCATGCATGCCCATGGCGGATCAGTGCATGCGGCATGCAGGTGAGTTGCAACTTGCCAGCGAGCAAAGGTAGATAGCCTTACTAGGGTTATTTATTTATTTTTCGTACTGATTAGTAATTAATGAATCTACCTCCTTAGATATATCTGAATTTTCTCACTATTTTTCTTTATTTCTTCTTGGGTCTGGCTTTGACGATAAAGTGGTGGCATTGGGAAGATTTAGGGCTTGCTGCTAGATACCCGAGATTTGAAATCCATTAATGGATGGATGATAATTGATGACACATAAACTAGAAGTCACATTATTCTTCATCTTGCTGTATTACCAAAATTCATGCTATATACCTTGGATCGATCTAATCTTGTTTTCTGAATAGGAATTATTCTTTTTTATGTTCATTGCAATTTTGAAAAAAATTATTCACTTTTCTATTCTTTTATTGCGCAAGCACTCTCAATCTGCGGGCTATAATTTGCAACTTTCTTTTGCTAAAGTTAAACAATTGAAGTCCTTAGGTCTAAGTGACGTGAAATTTTAGGTGTTTGAAAAACCGACAGCTGTACAATCTTACACATCCGAAAATAAGCACAACTGATTTTTTACCCGGATATGCATATCTTACTGAATTTACATTATACTCGAAAATGCTTTTCTCTTTCATTTACACATGCAATATTTTAGCATGATAAGAAACTTTATTTTTATTGATCAGATTTCACATTTATATCATGTGATACTTCTTTTCAATGTCTGTATCCTTCCGTACATTTACTCAGAAAATTCAAGTGTATAATTCAGAAGTGTGCAAATTAGGATTGTCAGTTAGTTGTACTACTCCAGAGAAAACAAAAGTTGTACAGTTACAAGATCGACGAGGTACATGACCTCCAATAATAGTTGTCACAGAAAATCAACTCCAATAATGGTTGGCACAGAAAATCAAACATGCATGGATTTGATCAAGTCACGTATACCCCCCTCCATCCTCAAATAAGTGGACATTTAGGTTTTTCCACAAAACAATGTACGTCTAGATTCCCAAACTACATTGAAGTGAGAAAAAAAACTAAGTTTCTCATCAAACAGAAATCAAGACCAATAATATTGCATGGTATCTTCATTTTCTACATGCACTTAGCTTATTGGAGGTGGATAAATTAAAGAGGAGAGAGATGGCGGTTTGCACATTCCCCATGCATTTTTTTTATCCATTCATAATTTCTCTTGAAATTTCTATATGTCCAATTATTTGAGGACGGAGGGAATATACAGATTGGCCATACCCTTCCAAAATCAACTAGACTACCACATTGTGCAATCCCTAAAATTCTTTAGATGTACTAGACTACCACATTGCCAACAAAATATAAATTGTATATAACGAAAATTATATCATTTTGTTTATATTGAAAAATCTTTTAATGTTATAATTTTTCTATATAAATATTTATTTTTTGTTGACTAAATTAGTATTTAAAGTGTGTTCTTAAACTGTGTGTGTGCCTTATAAACTACGATGGAGGGAGTATGTTACTATATTATAAGTTACTGTACTTCCTATTGTGTACAGTCTTAATACTTGTCTCGTAATTTGTGAATTATTATAGTGATCGATGCAGTAATACCTGTATGGACCTTGAAAAAACACAGCGCTCTTGGGAAATGGCAGTTACTGAACACAATTAATTAATTAAAAGGAAGCATGACCAGTGGCTTTACGCCAGTCTAGACCATTTCGTCATGCATACTACGAAGTGCAAATGTGAACACATTTTCTATATAAATATTTATTTTTTGTTGACTAAATTAGTATACAAGAAAAGGGATTTAGAGAAACCACAAAGGTTCGTCAGGCCAAAACAAAAATACAGTAAAAGAGAACCAACATACATTGCTAATTCAGGCCACAGGTGATGATCGACGGTTACTTCCAACCTTCTAGTGCTACATTATGAAATGAAATAAAGATTCGGAGAAGTTCTGCATCATTGAAGAATAACATGAGCCCCTAACTTTCCATAGCCGATGGCACTACTGCCGTAGAGAAAAGTACTCCTACTTATCTTGTGATTTTGTATGAAAAAAACATTTTGAGCGTATGAAAAAACATTTTGAGCTAGCTTATTTGCTCCTGGAAAATTTAGTCAGACATAGAATTTCTCTTTGTATCATTCTTTCCAGCCGACATATGATATGTCAATATGCTAGCTTCGAAATATTGCTTTTGACAGCACAAGTTAATGCTGAAGTTCCTGATGCATACCAGAAGAAATCCATGTCCAACATTTATTTTTAAATTTACATCAAACAACCAACATTTTGGGAAATTTGTTGCTACAAAAATATAACTACCATATATTCTTCATCAATTATTAATACGTTCAAGTAGTTGGATAGTATTCATGAACCATAAGTTGTACAAAAAGTTGTAGATACCTGTAACATATTTAGATTACACAATTTATAATCATATACCTCCGTAAATAAATACTACACTAGCAGAAGAGACATGTATTTTATTCATCCTTGTGCATGTGTAAATCTGTGGCATTTTATGGTCGAATTAAGCTGTGGGGTACGAGGGCTCCATGGCGCCCTTCTTATCCGCAATGTCCTTCTCCATTCTTAAAAAAACCATTATCATCCCATGTTGTGTGTTGTGTCCCAAGAATTTTGCAGCAACCAGTACTTTGTACCTTCACTGGTCGTTCCACAACCGGAATTGCTTCGTACGATGATTTCTGTCCGATCCTGTAACGGGTGTCGCTAGCTAGAGGGAACCCTTCGCAAGGGGTAAAAATAGACAACGCCAGCGTGCCACGTGTTGCAATACGGTGGGAGCAGGAAAAGCAAAGCCAAACACGTCACCGCCCTGGTCCCGCGTCCTTCCACGTCCTTGTGAAGCCTCCAGCGAACGAAGCCTTCCCGTTTCTGCTCCCGCGTACTACGTACATCCTGCCTGCTCCCGCGCATACAAGGAAGCCAGGAAGCTCAACCGTGGGCTGCACCTTGTTTTAGATTCACGGTAGTAGTTGTACATGCACATATATTAAATAAGTACGGAGTATGACATGTTGGTTGTAAAAAAATACGGTGTACAACTGCACATAACATAAAGTACACGAAATTACATAGGAAGTACAAATGCACACAAAGTGGAGTACATAAATATACAAAAAGTACACACATTGCTACCTGATGTACACTCACACTGTTATTGAATGTACGTGATACAACTGGTTGTACACACGCGCTGCTACTAAATGTACACAACGATGTACTAGTTGTACAACACAAGCTGCTACTGAATGTACGCGCACACTGCTATCTGATGTACACACTGATACTGAATGTACAAACTACATCGAACCGAAAGTACAGGAAAAAAAAGTTCGTCAAAACATATCAACATGGGATCTCGACGCGATAAGCTCGAAAGTGAAAACGGTTTGTAATTTAGACAAACGATTCTAAAGATAATTCATTTTAAAAATGAATCTCAAAAAATAAATGCACATACAACCCTCCGCGCGGAGGACAGAAATCCCACAAAAATTCTCTCGTGCTGCCACTTGTCACATATTTAAGCACCAACGAGGAACTGTGTGAAGGGAGAAGCTGACACTTGTCATCACGCCACGGTCCGTTGGGTTCCCTGTGCGAAGGCAAGCCTTTTTCTAGTGATTTCGTCCCGTAACACTTCCTCCCCTGTGTGCTAATTAGGGCTCAGGATTTTTTCTTTTTGAGTTTTAGGGCTCAGGGCTAATGAATCTGCTGTCGCGTGCCAAGTTCAGCCCAAACCCAAACCTCTGGCCCATTAGGTAATTTGGTGTACTCTTCGTGACACAAAGTATTGCAGCAAACTTGTTCTTAGTTTCCAGATCCCAGCGGAAACAGATTAACACAACAAGATGAGAAGCAATGCGGTCATTGCTGATACGCCTGTTCACGGAGGCAGTGGCGGCAACATCCTGGTCATGGTATGATACACGGTGACAAAGACTAGGGAGACAAGATTAGAGAGAACCGCAAGCTCAGAACATGGTGCCGGTCCGCGGCCGCGATTGGAGAGCCGTGAAGAACGAGCATTCCACACGGGAGAACTTGGGAGTTAGGACGATTTGGATTTAGTACCGAGCTGAGCTACGGTCGAGGTTACCGCATGAGAGAGGCGACCGCAGGCGACGCCCGGCGGCGGCGGCTCACACTACCACCCAACGGTCTCTCGCCGCCACAGCAACCTAGCTCGCCGGCGTGTGGATTGGGATCACGATTCTCGTGCTTGGAAGAGGAGCGGTGTTCCTCGGATGATGAAGATTGCCTCTCCGAGACCCGTTCGAGGCGGCGATGGACGTGCTCGTAGAGGAGGAGGAGCCGGAGGCGGAAGGGGCGGAAGACCGATGAAGAACTGCAACAAGAATTTTGGTGCGAGATCGGGTTCCCCACCCCGGCGTCCCGGACCTGGGAGAGGCAGAGCGCGTCGCCGATCGTGGCAGAGAAGGCGCCGGAGCTGGGGATGCCAGCTGAGCTGGCCCCGGAATCGTCGCGGATGCCGGCCGGCGCTGCACCACGTCGTACTTCGCCGCTGGCGTCGTCCATGGGTGCCGCCATCGCCAAGCCGGTGCGGCTCGGGTGGCGCAGACCAGTGCCGCGTCCGAGAGTCACGCCGCCGGCCATGCTTGGGATGTTCATGCCCTCGACGGCCGTGCAAGGGGGAGAGGACGGAAGAACGACGACGGCGGAGACCACCCCGGCGAGCTCGGATCGCGGCGGCCATGAGGGCGCCCGTGCGCAACGTCGGTGTCCCGGGGACGACGGGCCAGGCTGCGGCGGGGCCAGCGGTGGTGCAGCCACCGATAATCAACCCAACCGCGGCCGTGACAGTGCCGTTTGTCGTCGGAACGACGGCTGTTGCGGGTACGGCGTCCGTGTTGGCGGAGGCTGAGTCCGGTCAGGGTGTTCCTGCTGCACCTGTTACGATTGTGCCTGGGGCTGCAACTATGGCTGCCGGTACGGTTGCTCAAGGGACGGTCACGGCGAAACGGAAGCGCTGCGCTACGTGCCAGATAGACTTCCACAGTAACAAGGAGTGCTTGATTGACATGCACTGCTATTTCTGTGACAGAGTGGTGCACCCGACGCTACGGTGCCCAATCCTCAAGGTGCCGAAGCCATATGCTGGGATGGCGGGAGTCGGATGTGAGGACACTATGTTCAGCCACTTGCCAGACGGTGTCTATAGACCACAGCTGGCTCAGAGCTCTACCCCTGTGGCTGTCGTGACGGTGACTGGGACACCGGTGTCGGCAGAGGTGGTCCAGTCCATGATTGCTCGCTACTGTCCGTTGCAGCGCGATTAGTGCTGGGAGGCCATCCCATACAATAAGTACAAGGCAGACTCTTATCTGGTCAATTTTCCTTCTATGGCGGACTTGGAGAGGATGAATGAATCCGAGTTAGGGGTTACAAAGCAACAAACGATGATTTCCATAGACATCTGGAAGCCGGATGATGTTGAGCCTGTGGCGGAGTTGTCACCAACTTGGGTGCATGTGACTGGGTACCAAATTCGGTGCGTCACTTTCTGGGTCTTTGGGCAGTGGGTACTCTCATTGGAAAGACTATGGATGTGGATTTGTTGGCTCTCCGGCGTCATAAAGTGGTTCGGATACTTGTGGCAATTCGCAAGCCCAACTTGTTTGAGACACGGGAGGTTAAATCTGATGCATTCCTATTACTTAAGGGATACACTTTCCAGTTCACCAAGGAGGCGGCGGATTATGTCGCCGATCCGGATTTTGTCCCTTTCATTTGGAAGAGGGATGAAAAGGATGATGATGATTGAAAAGGCATGGAGGACAAGGACCATAATGATTCACACATGTCGGAACCACCGAAGGCCACGGATGGAGATACCCCTATGCCTCAAGCTAATGCGACGGGGCCGGGGGGTCGACTCTAGCGTTACTCGGTCCTATTGATGGGTGCCATGGGATTGCGGTGACTCCTCTTAATCTGAGGCCGCAGACTCCTAGGGGGAAAGAAATCGTGGCACAGCTCGTCGGGACAGTGGCTAGTGGTGGTACAGTACTGGAGGTTGATCGATCGCTGCGAGACCGCTCGCTGTAGCCAGGGGCCAATGTTACAGGCCCAGCGGTGGTGGAGTCCAGTGCGGCGGAGAGCTCACTGTCGCCCAGCGCAGTAGATGCACAGGGGGCAACGGCGGGCTATCCATCGCCCGCGGCGATGCAGGGTGCAGCAACCAGCCCGGCGGAGCTGTGCTCGGTAGCTACTGGGCCTCCGGCGGTGGATAAGCCACCATCGCCTAATGCTGCAGTGGCACCGCGTGCGGCTGCACGCTGTTTGTCGCCCACGGCGGGAGCAAAGGATAAGGAGCCTGCTGGGCCTCTTCCGGTGGCCGGACCAGGAGGGTCTGCGGCTGCTGGGAGTGAGGCCCACGACGGGGAGGCCAGGGCGGACGTGCAGCTGCCTTCAGCGTCTCTGACGCAGTAGCCGGCTGCATGCCTGCACTTCGACGACCCAGTGGAGTTCTTGCAGCTGTCCGCACCGGGGGTTGGCTCTACAGCAACCTTGCCGTCCCCGGTGTTGTCCTCGTTGAGGAGGAGCGAGAGGCATGAGGTGGTTGTGGATGGCTCATCCGTGACGGATGAGGATTCAATGGCGAAGGCGATGCGCCGCAGGGCGGAGTACAACCTCGACAAACCTGGTATGAACAAGACCCCGAAGTCGTTTCTTGTACTTTCAGATTCAAGCATTTCTGCTAAATTGAATAGTGTAGGATTTTCTTTGGGCAATAATGTTGAAAAGATCGCTTTGGCGTCAAATGCACTAAGACGATTGGAATTTGACCGGTTAACAGTCAAGCCAAAAGTCGCGTGTAAGTCGCCAAACACCCACACAGATGAGGAGGAGCTAAATGACACAATTGATGTCCAGCTACTCTCACATCTAGTGGGTGATGTATCCGAGGGAGGCTTAGACGAGGCGATGCTAAGTTCATTATATGACTTGAAAGCGTCTGACCGTAAGTCCAAAGCTGAATCCCATAAGAAAAATATTAATAAGACGCCACGGAAAAAGGCGAAGTTCTCCACACCTCCAATAGTTTCCCAATGAATGACACATTCGAAAATAGCAGAGGTCTTCGTGACTTGGCTAAACATCCTCGTATTGCTGATTCTATTCGGGATAATCGGTTGGATTTTGTGGGAATTTCCGAAACTGGTAAACGTGACTTCTCTGCGAGTCTACTCAACCGCTTGTCCGGTGGGGTGGATTTCACATGGAGATCACGTCCGCCACGTGGCAGGTCTGGGGGCATTTTACTAGGCGTCAGAACAGAGACTATGGATGTGTTGGCTAGTTCGGATGGGGAGTTTCATGTCAAATTCCACATCCAGAACAGGGCCGAGAATTTCAAATGGACTCTTGTTGCCGTGTATGGAGCTGCCCAGGACGAACATAAACCTGCATTTCTCAGGGAATTGGTCAATCTGGCGAAGGACAATCCATATCCTATAATTATAGGTGGTGATTTTAATTTGCTAAGATTCCCCATGAGAAGAGCAGAGGTCGATTTGACAATAGATGGCCTCTCCTATTTAACGCTGTCATTGACAGTCTTAATTTAAGAGAGGTATCGATGACTGGGAGGCAGTTCACATGGGCAAATAGCCTCCTAGAACCGACATATGAAAATTGGACCGTGTATGGATGGACTCGGATTGGGAAATAAAATACCCACTGGTCTCAGTACGGGTCCTCGAGCGTATAGAGGCATTGTCAGATCATGCTCCCGTACTGTTAACCACGGGAACGCCTAATCCATCGTGTAAACGCCAATTCAAATTTAAATTGGGCTGGTTACATAGAGAGGGCTTTTTCGAAATGGTTAGAACGGTGTGGGAAAGACCGGTACCTGGCGTTACCCCGATCCAAAGGTGGAATAATAAAATAAGCGCATTACGCAAACACCTAAAAGGTTGGGCTAAACACATGGTTGGTCAGCTAAAAAATGAAAAGCTTCGTTTATCCTCTATTATTGATGAGTTAGAGGCTATTGCGGAAGTCAGACCGCTATCAACACAAGAAATCAATCTAAAAAATCGATCGAATGTAGAGATGGCGGGACTTCTTCGTGAGGAGGAGCTCAAATGGTACCAACGACCGAAGGCCCAATTCATTTTGGAAGGAGATGCGAATACGAGATACTTTCATAGTCTAGCCAATGGCAGACTCCATAAGAAACTCATTCACTCTCTTGTCCAGGAGGAGGGCACGATTGAAGGCCATGAGCAACTAAAAAGCTACATCACGAAGTATTACAAAAATTTGTTTGGTGAACCGGAGGCGGATAATTTCACGCTCGACAAAACACAAACAAATGATATTCCGCAAGTTTCCGATGAGGAAAACGCCCACCTTTCAGCTCCTTACACTGTTGAGGAGGTGAAGAAGGCGGTTTTCCAAATGGAACATAACAAAGCACCGGGTCCGGATGGGTTTCCCGCTGAGTTTTACCAAACTTTCTGGGATGTAATCCAATCGGATTTGCTCGAATTGTTCCATGCTTTGCATGCTGGACAACTTGAGCTATTTCGCCTAAATTTTGGTGAGATAATTTTGTTGCCAAAGGTTAATGGAGCAGAAAGGATTCAACAATATCGTCCTATCTGTCTCCTAAACGTTAGCTTCAAAATTTTCACTAAAACAACTACTATTAGGCTTAACTCGGTTGCAGATCATGTTGTGAGACCAACTCAAACGGCTTTTATGCAAGGTCGAAATATCCTAGATGGGGTAGTGATCCTACATGAAACCGTTCACGAGTTGCATCAGAAAAAACTAAACGGAGTCATTCTAAAAATTGACTTTGAAAAGGCATATGACAAAGTCAAATGGTCTTTCCGTCAGCAAACACTCAGAATGAAAGGTTTTTCAGACGAGTGGCGTGCAATGATACATAATTTCGTTTCTGGAGGAAGTGTCGCCATCAAAGTCAATGACGATGTTGGTAGATACTTCCAAACGAAAAAGGGATTACGACAGGGCGATCCTCTATCACCTATACTATTTAATATAGTTGCTGATATGTTAGCCATAATCATTGAGCGTGCAAAATTGGATGGGCAGATTGTTGGAGTGGTTCCGCATCTAGTGGATGGCGGATTATCTATTCTCCAATATGCTGACGACACAATTCTTTTTATGGAGCATGACATGGAAAAGGCATGAAATCTGAAATTAATATTATCAGCGTTCGAGCAACTTTCCGGTCTAAAAATTAATTTCCATAAAAGTGAAGTGTTTTGTTTCGGCGACGCTCAGGACGAGGCCGACCAATACGCTGAGTTATTTGGCTATGGTCTCGGCCAGTTTCCAATCAGTTATCTTGGCATTCCAATTCATTTTAAGAGGCTAACGATAGCTCAATGGAAGCATGTGGAGGAAAGAATTCAAAAAAGATTGAGTAGCTGGAAAGGAAATTATTATCACTGGGTGGTAGGTTGGTTCTCATAAATTCAGTACTTACCAACATGGTGATGTATATGATATCCTTCTTCCAATTACCGAGGGGTCTTGCATCGATTGGATTACTTTTGATCTAGATTCTTCTGGCAAGGAGATAATGAAAAAAAGAAATATCGTCTGCAAAATGGGATGTAGTGTGCCGCCCTAAGGACCATGGCGGTCTTGGGATTCACGACCTCAAGGTCAAGAATAGAGCCCTCCTCGGAAATGGCTGTTTAAGCTACTAACTGAGGAAGGGGTGTGGCAAACTCTTCTTAGGAGAAAATACTTAGGTCAAGGGCTATCACAGGTTTCTTGGAAACCAGGTGATTCACATTTTTGGGCTGGCCTAATGGCGACGAAGAAATTTTTCTTCCCACATGGTTCTTTCTCCATTAAGGATGGGTCGAGATAAGGTTCTGGAGGATAAGTGGTTAGGTACTACCTCGCTTTGAGAACAATATCCAGCCCTATACAATATAGTCCTTGGACGTCACAAGAGCGACACACTTGCTCAAGTGTTGGTTAATAACATCCCAACTGTGACGTTTCGACGAGATCTCATTGGTTCCAAGCTGGCGGCGTGGCATGAGCTGTACAACACCTAGCAAATGTCAATTTGACACAAGGGACGGATGTGTTTCGTGGAATTTACTTAATAATGGTAAATTCTCAGTGGACTCTATGTATACAGCGCTCATCCAGCCAGATGTACCGGTTGATAACAATAAGAAAATCTGGAAGATGAAGATCCCACTTAAAAATAAAGTTTTTGCGTGGTACCTTCGTCGCGGAGTTATTCTTACAAAAGATAACCTTGCAAAACGCAATTGGCATGGAGTAAACAGTGCGTCTTCTCATAAAGATGAGACGATCAAGCACTTATTCTTCGAGTGCAAATTTGCTAGTTCTATATGGTCAATCATCCAGATAGGTTCTACTATATACCCTCCCAAAAGCATTGCCAATATTTTTGGCAATTGGCTGAATGGGGTGGATAATAGGTTCAAACAACTTATTAGGGTGGAGCGCTTGCCGTAATATGGTCGCTTTGGCTATGTAGAAATGACAAGGTTTTTAATGATAAAAATTGTTCTCTTATGCAGGTTATCTACAAGACTACTGCTACTCTCCGTTCGTGGTCTCAGTTGCAATGTGTGGGGCATCGAGACCTGTTTATAGAGGTGTGTACCAGACTGGAGGATACGGCGAGGGACTTTTTATCCCAACATGGATGGCAGCATAATTTGCGGATTATACCTCCATCACCATAGGCGTTTTTACAATTTCTCATTATGATATGTAATTCACCTTTTTATGTTTCGTACTACAGACTTGTTTCGGCTGTGTGCATCTTGGTTATGCAGAGGCTGGGTATAATACTTAAACTTTTTAAAACTTTTTAAGTAATAAAGCTCCCTTTATCTAAAAAAAGGACGATTTGGATTTGGGCTTCAGGGTTTGGAAGTTCAGCTTGGATCTGGGCATGGATATTGTATAGCCAAAGACACGGAGTCCCTTCCGATGTTGCGTCGTGCGAGGCATACTCGCTGCCATGAATGATCGGACGGATGTCAGACGAAATTTCGTCGTACATGTAACTGATGGATTCAATTCCATGATCCAAATCAGTTCCACATGAACCGGTTATCACACCACCACAGTAGAATTGGAATGTCGTGTGACCTCCATCCACTACAACCGATACAGGTTCATAAGGGCAACCTCATCATGGTGGCAAATCCTTGTAGCTCTTAATTGTTGAGGCGTTCTTGGATCCACTCCTACATTTTCCATCTGCCCCGGAGTACGAATAGCTAGATTCCTTAGCGAGGCCTCCATTTTTTATAATAAATTTGAACGCGTCGTCCACGAGACCGCCCTCGCAGCCTGGTCCTCTTCGTGGACATCACAATCCACCAATTCTGCTCCGAGAGTGAGATAAGATTGTCAATACTTAGCTTGACAATACCCTCTGTTGTAGCAACCGCAGAGAAAGCCCAACAGCAACCTGCAAATGGTTTATTGCGATATATTCAATTAATTAACACACCTCTATCGTAATAAAATAATTTACAGGTTGTTGCTGGGCCTTTTCTGTTGTTGCTGCAACAAAGGGAATTGTAAAGCTAAGTACTGGCAATCTTATCTCGCTCTCTAAGCAAGAATTGGTGGATTGTGATGTCCACGGCGAGGACCAGGGCTGTGAGGGCGGTCTCATGGACGACACATTCATGTTCATAATCAAGAATGGATGCCTCACTAAGGAGTCCAGCTATCCATATTCCGCGGCTGACGGCAAGTCCCAGAGTGGGTCTAGCAGTGCGGCAAGAATTAGGAGTTATGAGGATGTACCTACCAATGATGAGGGTGCCCTCATGAAGGCAGTGGCAGGCCAACCTGTGTCAGTTTGCTGTGGATGGCGACGATATGATATTTCAATTCTACTCCGGTGGTGTGATGACCGGTTCTTGTGGTACTGATTTGGATCATGGAATTGTAGCTATCGGTTACGGAACTACTAGTGATGGTACAAAGTATTGGTTGCCGAAAAATTCTTGGGGCACAACATGGGGCGAGAATGGGTTTTTAAGACTGGAAAAGGACATTTCAGACAAGAAGGGCATGTGCGGCCTTGCCATGGAGCCCTCCTACCCCACGGCTTAGTACGATCACAATTCGCCACATATTACGCACATACTTATGAATGAATAAATACACGACTCTTCTCCTAGAGTAGTATATATGTCCATACTTATGTGTTGTAAATTGTGTTATGCAAATACATTATATGTATCTATACTTTGTGTACAACTCATAGTCATGACTACTATGCAATTTTGTTGAATGTTGTAAGATTGATGAAGAATACATGGTGGATATATTTATTGTACCTAACAACTTGAGAACAATGGTATTATTGGATGTTAATATTGTTATCGAGAGTGACTTCTCATATGAATGAGGAATTTCAAGAATAACTTGTGTTATGAGAAGCACTGAAGCAAAATTTCGAAGCTAGCACATTGCATACCAGTTGGAAGAGAAGATATATGGCTATTGATGTGTAGACAGTTCATCAAGCATGTTAGTCGAGTATGGTGTTTTGTTAAGTTAAGAACAACTAGAACTCAAACAACAGACTCAGGACCTACTAAGAATCTAGTTACACACTGTAAAAGATTGGGTATAGACCATAAGAAGCAACATTGTCAATAAGTTAACCAAATTAGTTTACTAATTCATCTAACATTTAGATTTGAACCGATTTGTAAAGACCGTGAATTAAGGACATGGTAACTCTCAACAAAAGATAACCAACAAGTTGCAGGCCACTCAATTGCATGAAACCATTTGAACCCACATTCGTGGACATATGCCATCCATACCAAAATAATATTCACGTCTCGTTTGCACTAAACGAAGATTTTTAAAGTCAAAGTGAGGTGTACCACCATGGGGAGGGGAATCCGATCGATCAACGACAACATCAACGAGCGAGGAACATTGACGGGGTTTAGCGATGGCCGGTTGGATAACTCTAGCCGGAAGCTGTATGTTTTTTTGCGAAAAGGACCATGGTATTAAGAGAAACACCGAACAGTACAAAACACATCAATAAAAATGAAAACAACGAAATATATGAGATGCATTTCGTGTTCAACCTCCAGACCGTGTAGATGGCGCACAAGATTCAGTTGTGAATAGTGATTTACAATATAGCCTCACTAATAATGCATTTTTTATTACTATGTCACAAACAAATGTAAGTTGGAACTTGAAATTTCACATGTTTATAGAACATCGCCTTCTTAGCATGCAATATTTTTTTAGTTTTCGGTAAAAACAAAAACGTAGCTCTACGGAGTTTTTTCATTGTGACTTGATTTATGTCTGATTTTTTCTCCCGCTGTTTGGCGAGATGGTTCAAATTCCGATCCCTCTCAATCTTAATACATCTATCCAGGGATATAAGACAATAAAAATATTTTATGCTAGTCTCACAACACAACCAAGCAATCTGCTAGATCAATTTATATACATTATTCAGATACCTGACCAAATTGCTGTCGTCTGTCCTAGCACTACTAGAAACGAGACCTTTAGTCTAGGGCCAATTTTGCCTGTAGTCCCGGGTGGCTTACGACCCGAGACTAGAGGGGGGAACTAGTCCCAGGTCAAAAGTTTTCTACTGGTCCCGGGTCATGAGGGAGCCCTAGTCCCGGGTCGTATTACGACCCGGGACCAAAGGTGCATTGGCAGGGCTGCCAAAGGGCGTGGGCCACGCGAGAATTACAACCCGGGACTAGAGGTGGAGACTACATCATCTTCCACCCCGAGCCCTCCATTTTTCAGCTCGAGTTCATCTTCATTTGCTCCATTGTTTCCTCTCTCTTGCTCAAGTTTATTCCCATTTTTTTCTCACTATTGTTAAGATCAGTGGCAGCCATCTATCCGAGGGTTAGCAACTTGATCCTTTCATCCGGCATTGCTCATTTTAGCTCATTTCCTTACTAGCTTAGCTCATTTGAATTTTGTAGTGCCTGGTAGGTATTTGATGAAATGCCTAAGTTAGGAAGTTTATTTGTTTTATATGCAATTTAAGCTAAATTAAAATATTATTTGTGTGTTCTAGTGCCGTGCTCACCGCCGTTGATCGCCCTGGTTGTCCCGTCACCGGCACCACCTCGGTAAGCATATTTTTTGAAACTTTTATTTAAAAAAATCTTAGTTGTGATTTAGATGCATAATTATTATTTGTATATATAGTGCCATGGTTTGATGAAATTCCTAAGCTAGGTAGTTCATTTTTTATATGTATTTTGAGCTCAAATTAATTTATGATTTGTGGATTTTAGTGTCGTCCCGGTCCTCACCGCCGTCGATAGCCCCCGCCGTCCCGTGACCGGCACCACCTCGGTGAGCCACTTTTTTTATCTTTTATTTAAAAAAAATACTTGTATGATTTAAATGCATAATTATTTATTGTATAATTTTCTTATGTTTTTTGTATATGTATAGTGTCATGGTTTTGATATCCGTCCCCGTCGGCCCTCGTCCGGTCTATGATTCGGATGTGGTATATTTTTATAACTATTTATTTTGTTTCGTGTTTATAACAATCATGCCGACCAACTTGACATAGATATATTTTTATTCAGGAGGTAGTTGAACCGGAAATTCCAGCTGACCCTATTGTCGAGTTTAAAAAAAAGAAAACAACGATTTGAAAGCAAAATTGAAGATAAGTGAAGATCTTCGTCTCCAATGCCTAGAAGAGAAGATGGTATTGGACTTGAAGATTGCCGACATCGTTGATGCTCACAAGGTCAAGCTTGCCGACGTCGTCGCTGCTCACGAGATGAAGATGGATGCAATGCGCTTCAAGCTTAAAAAGATGAGAAAATATGTCATTAGTCAAGAGGCTTGGTATCATTATGTTGTTGGTTCAATAGTTACCTTAGTTGCGATTTTGATCGCATTTGTTGTTGGATTTAAATTCTTTAGATAGTTGTATTCTAGTTTCAATTAATTTATATTTTATGAGAACTATGTATTACATTTGGTCACTACTCTACTTTGGTTTTAATTTTATGAACTTGTATTAATGAATATGGTCCGTTCCCTATTATGTTCGTTTACTGTAATGGGTTTTAGCGGTGATTTGCAGATGAGTCATCCATGGATGTATGATGACCGACGCTCTAAAGAGTACATGGAAGGCGTGCAATCTTTTCTCAAAGTGGCTAGGGATAACAAGGGGCCGAATGGTTTATGTGTTGTCCATGCAGTAAATGTCGGAATGAGAAGGATTACTCTAACTCAGACACCCTTCACATACACCTGATTCAGTCTGGTTTCATGCCGGCTATAATTGTTGGACCAAGCACGGAGAAAGAGGGGTTATGATGGAAGACAACGAAGAAGAAGAGAACGATGAAAACTACATGTACCCTGAATACGATGGTAACGCAACGAGGGAAGCTGATGATGAAGAGATACCAGATGATCCCATCATACATGATGATTTACGTGGGGTCATCGTTGATGCACATAACGAAGTAGAAAGTGAATTTGAGAAGTTGAAGTTGGAGCGCATGTTAGAGGATCACAAAAAAATTATACCCAAATTGCGACGATGGTAACACAAATCTCGGTACCACACTGGAATTGCTGCAATGGAAGGCGGAGAATGGCTTATCTGACAAGGGATTTGGAATTTACTGAAAATAATGAAGCAAAAGCTTCCAAAGGATAATGAATTGCCTGACAGTACGTATGAAGCAAAGAAGGTTATCTGCCCTCTAGGATTATATGTGTAGAAGATACATGCATGCATTAATGACTACATCCTCTACCGCGGTGAGCAGTACGAGAATATGAATGAATGTCCGGTATGCGGTGCATTGCGGTATAAGATCAGAGCAGATGACCCTGGTGATGTTGAGGGTCAGCCCCCCAGGAAGAGGGTTCCTGCCAAGGTGATGTGGTACGCTCCTATAATACCACAGTTGAAACGTTTGTTCAGAAACAAAGAGCATGCCAAGTTATTGCGATGGCACAAAGAAGACCGCAAGAGCGACGAGATGTACAGACACCCAGCTGATGGTTCACAGTGGAGAAAAATCGATACAGAGTACGAGGAATTTACAAGTGACACAAGGAACTTAAAGTTTGGTCTAAGTACAGATGGCTTTAATCCTTTTGGGGAGCAGAGCAGCAGTCATAGCACCTGGCTGATATGTCTCCAACGTATCTATAATTTCTTATGTTCCATGCTTGTATTATACCAATTGCTACATGTTTTATTCACACTTCATAGCATTTTTATGCATTTTCTGGGACTAACCTATTAACAAGATGCCACAGTGCCAGTTCCTGTTTTCTGCTGTTTTGGTTTCAGAAAAGCTGTTCTGCAAATATCCTCGGAATTGGACGAAACAAATTGCCACGTTCCTATTTTTCCCGACACGTTCACGAAGTCCGAAGGAGAGACGAAGGGGGCACCGAGGCGCCGTCCCCACCCCACGGCACGGGTGGACCCCTGCCGCGCCGCCATGGGGAGCGAGCCTCGGCCACCCCCTCGCGCCGCCCTTTCGCCTATATAATCCCCCTGCCTCAAAAACCCTAGGAGGATCGACGATTTCTCCAGAAGAGTTCCGTAGCTCCGCCGCCACCAAAAACCCTAATTCGGAGGACAGAAGTCTCTGTTTCGGCACCCTGCTGGGACGGGCAAGTGCCCCTGGAGCCATCTCCATCGTCTCCACCGCCATCTTCATCGCCGTTGCTGACTCCCATGATGAGGAGGGAGTAGTTCTCCTCCGAGGCTGAGGGCTCTACCGGTAGCTATGTGGTTTATCTCTCTCTCTCTCCCATGGTGTGATCTTTATGTGATCATGAGCTTTGTAATCTAGTTGAATAAGTAGATGTTACTCTTTATCTATTATGCCACTCTAGAGGTTACTTTAATATGAACTCCAGAGTCACTCTCCACGGTGTGAAGGTGACAGTGTGCGCATCGTGTGTGACTCCTTTATGACGTTGTGGTGTTTGTTTACTCCGACTTGAGGTGTGCTTTTGCAGCCCTACGCAATGAATGGTGTTCGTTATCCAACAAGAGAGTGTTTGAGAGTAGCATTTATTTATTCAATTATGTCGTCATTGTTGAGAGTGTCCACTAGTGAAAGTATGATCCCTAGGCCTTGTTTCTAAGCATTGAAACACCGTTTACAACAAGTTCTGCTACATGTTTGCTTGCCGCCATTTTTATTTCAGATTGCAATTACTACTTATAATCATCCATATTACTTGTATTTCACTATCTCTTCGCCGAACTAGTGCACCTATACATCTGACAAGTGTATTAGGTGTGTTGGGGACACAAGAGACTTTTTGTATCTTAATTGCAGGGTTGCTTGAGAGGGGTATCTTTGACCTCTACCTCCCTGAGTTCGATAAACCTTGGGTGATTCACTTAAGGGAAACTTGCTGCTGTTCTACAAACCTCTGCTCTTGGAGGCCCAACACTGTGTACGAGAATAGAAGCGTGCGTAGACATCAAGCTATTTTCTGGCGCCGTTGCCAGGGAGGTAATTGTTGGAAGGTATCTCCTTTTGATTCTGCAATTATTTCTTTTTGTTTCTTGTTTCTATTTTCACTAGTTAGGCTTAATGGAAAACAACAAAAACAATTAGAGATCTTTATGAACTTTATATTGAATTAGGACATGATGCTTTTGAAGAGAAAATTAAAAAACCTATGGATGCTTGTTTGCATAATAGTGATAGCAATGTTATTAGCACGAATTCTTTGAACACCATTATTGCTAATGCTATGGAAAAGTCTAAGCTTGGGGAAGCTGGTTGTGATGAATATGATATTTTTAGTCCCCCAAGCTTTAAGGAGGAAATTTGCTTTGATAATACTTTGCCTCCAATATATGATGATTATAATTATTGTGATGTTTTCAGCCCACCTACTATTGAGGATATAGTTTATGTTGATTATGATATGCCTCCTATATATGATGTTTACAATGATGGATATGATATTTTCAGCCCATCTACTATTGAGAATAAAAATCATTTTGATTATTCTATGCCTCCTATTTATGATGATTACAATGATGGATGTGATACTTTTACTCTCACTATTACTAATGATATTGTTTATGCTTATGTGGAGAGTAATGATACTTTTATGCATGTGGATCATGATAAGAATGATCTACGTGATAGCTATATTGTTGAGTTTATTCATGATGCTACTGACAATTATTTTGAGAGAGGAAAATATGGTTATAGAAATCTTCATGTTATTAAATTTCCTCACTTTATGTTGAAAGTTTTGAATTTGCAATTGTTTTGTCTTCCTATGCTAGTCACTTTGTGCTTCATTGATTTGTTTTCTTACAAGATTCCTTTGCATAGGAAGTGGGTTAGACTTAAATGTGTTTGGTATTTTCTTTTTGATGCTCTCTTATATTCAACTCTTATACATATGTGAGCATCATCAAAATTGTCATGCCTAGCTAAAAGGCTTTAAAGAAAAGCGCTCCTGGGAGACAACCCATTGTTTTACTTCTGCAATTTTCTTTATTTGAGTCAAGGAGCTTGCGTACTTCTGTAACAACTCTTTTGTATCTTTATTTTATTGCATTGTTGTGCCAAGTAAAGTCTCTAGTTGAAAGTTGATGCTAGATTTGGATTTTTGCGCAGTGACAGATTTTTGCTGCCCACCGTTTTGAGCAGTATGCACTCCAGAAATATCGAAAAATTCTGAAAAAAGTCACGCGTGATCCTTATGTATGTACGCAACTTTCATTAGTTTTGATTTTTCGCATCTGAGAAACTTAAGTGCCTCGAAAAAATTCGTCTTCACGGACTGTTCTGTTTTGACAGATTCTGCCTTTTATTTTGCATTGCCTCTTTTACTATGTTTGACTAGATTTCTTTGCTCCATAAAACATCAGTGGCTGTAGTTAATGTCCAGAAGTATTGGTAATGATTGTGTCACTGTAGAACATGTGAATTTTTGATTATGCACTAACCCTCTAATGAGAATTACTTTGAGTTTGGTGTGGCGGAAGTTTTCAAGGAGCAAGCGAGAAAGATGATATGATGTGATCAAGAAGAGTGAAAAGCCTAAGCTTGGAGATGGCCCCGTGGGTCACCCCAGCAATATTCAAGAAGACCCAAGCGTCTAAGCTCTTCATCAACAACTTATCAGGTCATCTCTAGTGAAACTATATTTTTATTCTTCCACATCTTATGTATTTTACTTGGAGCGTCTGTCAAGCCGGCAATTCCGCCCATGGGCACGTCCGCCCACGGGCACCCGACCCTAATGGGCAGGGTATGGGTCTCAATGTTCGCCCATGGGCATGACCCATGTGCAACCCGATTAGTCGTGGGTAGGGTATGGGTACGAATGTTTGCCCATGGGTTACCCGATGGGTTACCCGATTAATACTAATAATTAAAATAACATTTTTCGTATGACATCTAAAATACACATACGTAATACATGTAAGTATGGAGTCGTTTATACATACAGAGCATGTAGGGCTGTACCCAACGGCAACATGTAGTACTACTGGAAGTTCAATGCACAAGTCCTGACGCAGCCCAACAACATGCCGACGTGCCTCTCATCCTCTATAGACACACGTTTGAAAAATGAAGGCCCATAGTGTGCCCAGCCAGCAGCCCATCGGAAAATATTAGCTAGAGAGCACGCATCGCTCTGCTGGGGCATCGGTAATTTTAGTACCACCTCGACTAGCTAAGGAGATGGATGCATTGGCAAGTCTATAAATACAGAGAAGGTGGCCTTCCCATCGTCACAGCTTGGCCAAGGAGGACTCTTGCTATCTCCCCAGCTGTGAGAAGTATACTATCGTAAAAAAGAATTAACACTTTATGTCCGCTGGACTTTGGGGAAGATTCCTTAAATTTTGTGCCCGATGGGTGCCCGATTAGGTCGGGTTACCCGACGGGTTCGGGCATGGGTCTAAATTTTGACCCATGGGCAGGGTCATGGGTTGGCAACTCATCCGATAAGGCTTTCGGGCATGGGATTGAGTTAGGCTGACCCAGCCATACCCGACCCGATTGCCACCCTTAAGCGTCTGTGTGCTTTTATTTTTGCTTTGTTGTTTTTTATTTTCTGAATAAGTTGGATCCTAGCATTCTTGTGTGGGAGAGAGACACGCTCCACTTTTTCATGTGAATACTCGTATTCTTCACTTATATCTTTTGAGTATTCTTATCTAGCTACTGCTATGCTTTTAGCTCCTGTTTTTCATGCATCTCTTTTAGAGCTGTTAATTCTTGTGGAAAGTACTCTCTTGTTTCTTTTGTAAATTACTTGGAGAGTTGCTTGGTTGATGTGTTGGTTCAGAAAATGTTGCATGTGGTAGTGGTATAATAAATAACTTGCATAATCTTGTAGATCATTGAACTTTGATAACTTGATTCTTTGCAAACGTTTTGAGATATTTAGATGGTAAAGCTTGCTGGTTAGTTAAGTTAAAATCATTAGTGGATTTTTGTCTTTAAGCTTGTACCGTATTACAAAGTTTACTAAAATTGTTGAAGGTGTAGTTGGACTTGATAGCTTTCCATGTCTAAAGGTGATTCGTAATAATTGAGTTATGCTGAAGGTCGAGGGATCTAGCGGGGTACTTGTACTGTCGTGAACGGCCCTTCTTGGAGTGAATTTTAATCATGCTCTTAATATTGAACCTGCTAGTTGTTTGCAATAAGCTTGTGAGTTCTTTTTGACTAATGTTAAGCTACGGTTTTTGGCACTTCCACCATCCAAATTTTCTAGCCTCTTCGGTGTTGTGCATTGCCTTCTGCTCACATTGAGAGTTGTGCATACTTCGCCAGTACATCCAAACCTGTGGGAGGACTTTCTCTTGTTCTCTTACACATAAGCCCATACATCTTCCTCAAAACAGCCACCATACCTACCTACCACAGCATTTCCATAGCTGTTTCGAGATATATTGCCATGCAACTTCCATCTTACATTACATGACTTGTTGTCATTTATCATTTATATATTGCTTTGCATGATTCTATACAGCTGATGTGTGGTTTACCCATGTTACGCTAGATCATTGCACATTCTGCTACACTGGCAGAGGCATACAGTTTCATACATCATGTTTTGTTCATTATGAGTTATTTGTACCAAAAAGTGTGTTGTCATATTAGGATATTTCCCCTAAAAGTGAAAAGAGCCATGGAGGCCATCGAAAAGAGAAACAGAAAAAGAAAAAAATAGAAAAAAGAGAAAAAAGAAAAAAGGAATAAAGAAAAAGGGGCAACATTACTATCCTTTATCCACACTTGTGCTCATGTTTCAGCACCTGCAGTATTCATAGTCATCATTTGTGCTCATGTTTAGCACCTATATTCCATGTGAGAGAGTTTTCATGTCTTACTAGTATAACTATGTGGGGAATTTACACTATAGAACTTGGGTTGTATATTCCAATGATGAGCCTCCTCAAAAGTGCTCTAGGTCTTCGTGAGCAACCAAGTTGGATGCACCCCCACTAGTTCCATTGGAGAGCTTTCATACACATATAGCTCTATGTGCATCCGTTGCATGGCAATCACTACTCCTTACATAGCTTCGATTATAAGACTTCCTCTTGTCTAATGATCACTTATAGCTTTGTGAGACTTTCTTCCTTTGGCCTTCCAAACCCCCATTAATGTTCTTTTAGCCATAACATCCTGGTGCCAATACCAAATGCTTACGCTCACCGGTTGAGTAGGCTTCGAAATAGTTGATTCATGACGTTTATGTTTATATTTACTTGACTGAATCCTTCTATGTTATGAAAAATTGCTCGATGCTTGGAATTGAAGGATAAAACTCCTACACTGGATACTTAAAACATCTTTAATGAACCTTGTACGGTTTCATGTCTTTAAAGCAATAGTTCATGAAAACTTTTAGCTTGTTTAACTATCTTGCTTTGTTATCTCTTATTGAATATCAATTATAGACTTTTGCTTTGAATGATTTGATCTCAACTCACATGCTTTACAATATTATTTGATCAAGATTATGTGGGTAGCATGTCACTTCAGAAATTATTTGTTGCTATCGTTTTACCTACTCGAGGACGAGTAGAACTAAGCTTGGGGATGCTTGATATGTCTCCAACGTATCTATAATTTCTTATGTTCCATGCTTGTATTATACCAATTGCTACATGTTTTATTCACACTTCATAGCATTTTTATGCATTTTCTGGGACTAACCTATTAACAAGATGCCACAGTGCCAGTTCCTGTTTTCTGCTGTTTTTGGTTTCAGAAAAGCTGTTCTGCAAATATCCTCGGAATTGGACGAAACAAATTGCCATGTTCCTATTTTCCCCGACACGTTCACGAAGTCCGAAGGAGAGACGAAGGGGGGCACCGAGGCGCCGTCCCCACCCCATGGCGCGGGTGGGCCCCCTGCCGCGCCGCCATGTGGGGAGCGAGCCTCGGCCACCCCCTCGCACCTCCCTTTCGCCTATATAATCCCCCTGCCTCGAAAACCCTAGGAGGATCGACGATTTCTCCAGAAGAGTTTCGTAGCTCCGCCGCCACCAAAAACCCTAATTTGGGGGACAGAAGTCTCTGTTTCGGCACCTTGCCGGGATGGGGAAGTGCCGCCGGAGCCATCTCCATCGTCTCCACCGCCATCTTCATCGCCATTGCCGACTCCCATGATGAGGAGGGAGTAGTTCTCCCCCGAGGCTGAGGGCTCTACCGGTAGCTATGTGGTTTATCTCTCTCTCCCATGGTGTGATCTTTATGTGATCATGATCTTTGTAATCTAGTTGAATAAGTAGATGTTACTCTTTATCTATTATGCCACTCTAGAGGTTAATTTAATATGAACTCCGGAGTCACTCTCCACGGTGTGAAGGTGACAGTGTGCGCATCGTGTGTGACTCCTTTATGACGTTGTGGTGTTTGTTTACTCCGACTTGAGGTGTGCTTTTGCAGCCCTACGCAATGAATGGTGTTCATTATCCAACAAGAGAGTGTTTAAGAGTAGCATTTATTTATTCAATTATGTCGTCATTGTTGAGAGTGTCCACTAGTGAAAGTATGATCCCTAGGCCTTGTTTCTAAGCATTGAAACGCCGTTTACAAAAAGTTCTGCTACATGTTTGCTTGCTGCCATTTTTATTTCAGATTGCAATTACTACTTATAATCATCCATATTACTTGTATTTCACTATCTCTTCGCCGAACTAGTGCACCTATACATCTGACAAGTGTATTAGGTGTGTTGGGGACACAAGAGACTTCTTGTATCTTAATTGCAGGGTTGCTTGAGAGGGGTATCTTTGACCTCTACCTCCCTGAGTTCGATAAACCTTGGGTGATTCACTTAACGGAAACTTGCTGCTGTTCTACAAACCTCTGCTCTTGGAGGCCCAACACTGTCTACGAGAATAGAAGCGTGCGTAGACATGAAGCTATTTTCTGGCGCCGTTGCCGGGGAGTTAAGTGTTGAAAGGTATCTCCTTTAGATTCTGCAATTATTTCTTTTTGTTTCTTGTTTTTATTTTCACTAGTTAGGCTTAATGGAAAACAACAACAAAAATTAGAGATCTTTATGAACTTTATATTGAATTAGGACATGATGCTTTTGAAGAGAAAATTAAAAAACCTATGGAGGCTTGTTTGCATAATAGTGATAGCAATGTTATTAGCATGAATTCTTTGAACACCATTATTGCTAATGCTATGGAAAAGTCTAAGCTTGGGGAAGCTGGTTGTGATGAATATGATATTTTTAGTCCCCCAAGCTTTAAGGAGGAAATTTGCTTTCATAATACTTTGCCTCCAATATATGATGATTATAATCATTGTGATGTTTTCAGCCCACCTACTATTGAGGATATAGTTTATGTTGATTATGATATGCCTCCTATATATGATGTTTACAATGATGGATATGATATTTTTAGCCCATCTACTATTGAGGATAAAAATCATTGTGATTATTCTATGCCTCCTATTTATGATGATTACAATGATGGATGTGATACTTTTACCCTCACTATTATTAATGATACTGTTTATGCTTATGTGGAGAGTAACGATACTTTTATGCATGTGGATCTTGATAAGAATGATCTATGTGATAGCTATATTGTTGAGTTTATTCATGATGCTATTGACAATTATTTTGAGAGAGGAAAATATGGTTATAGAAATCTTCATGTTATTAAATTTCCTCTCTTTATGTTGAAAGTTTTGAATTTGCAATTGTTTTGCCTTCCTATGCTAGTCACTTTGTGCTTCATTGATTTGTTTTCTTACAAGATTCCTTTGCAAAGGAAGTGGGTTAGACTTAAATGTGTTTGGTATTTTCTTTTTGATGCTCTCTTATATTCAACTCTTATACATATGAGAGCATCATCAAAATTGTCATGCCTAGCTAAAAGGCTTTAAAGAAAAGCGCTCCTGGGAGACAACCCATTGTTTTACTTCTGCAATTTTCTTTTATTTGAGTCAAGGAGCTTGCTTACTTCTGTAACAACTACTTTGTATCTTTATTTTATTGCATTGTTGTGCCAAGTAAAGTCTCTAGTTGAAAGTTGATGCTAGATTTGGATTTCTGCGCAGTGACATATTTTTGCTGTCCACCGTTTTGAGCAGTATGCACTCCAGAAATATCGAAAAATTATGAAAAAATTCACGCGTGATCCTTATGTATGTACGCAACTTTCATTATTTGATTTTTCGCATCTGAGCAACTTAAGTGCCTCAAAAAAATTCATCTTCACGGACTGTTCTGTTTTGACAGATTCAGCCTTTTATTTTGCATTGCCTCTTTTACTATGTTTGATTGGATTTCTTTGCTCACACGAAAAAAGGGACTCACACGAAAAAAAAGTGAAGACTAGATAGGGATGTTGTTGGTGATGTGTAATAATGTATTAAACTTTTATGTATAACTGTGTTCTGAAAACTCAGAAGAGAACTCTAAACATTGATATTTGGTTCTAAAAATCCAACAGCTTACAAGCACTCGAGAAAGTTGAAACAAACACACGGTTTCCCCGTCATACAGCCCAATGGTGGCTCGTGAGTGCCTGCATATCAAATGCAGCATTGGGCTGTATGACGGGAATCCGAATGATTTGTATTCGGTCGATGAACTGAAGTATTTTGTAGATAGAACAAAACACACAGTTTCCCCTACATACATCCCCACGGTGGCTCGTGAGTGCCCGCATATCAGATGCACCGTGGGACGTATGTAGGGAGTCCGAATGCTTCGTATACCAAAATGAACTACAATGTGAGTAGACGATGAGTGCCGAACATGTCCGGGAGGGGCTATATATTGGGTTTGGTGGCTCACGAAGTGGTCCTGATAGTGCTGATCCAACAACTCACAAGCCCTCAAAAGAAACACACACCTGATCCAACGGCTCACAAGCGGTTGAAAGAAACACACGATCCATGTGATTCTTTAGTCCCGGTTGCTGTTACCAACCGGGACATGAGGCGGGTCTGTCACATGTCCTCCAGCGCTGCTCCGGACACAAGTCAAACCCCAGCGCTGCCTTGGTCACACGTGTCCTACCTGATGACGTGAAAGACACACGTTCGTTGGGAACCCCAAGAGGAAGGTATGATGAGTAATGCAGCAAGTTTTCCCTCAGTATGAAACTGAGGTTATCGAACCAGTAGGAGATTAAGACACTTCTAAAGGTGTCAACGGCGCCAGAAAAAGTGGTGTTGGTGGAGTGCTTCCTCTTCCTAGCAATGGTGCCAGAAAAAGTGCAGTGTCGAATGGGAGGTCCTGGCGGTTGACTTGGATCCTACACACAACACAACCAAAATACTTTGCCCCAACTTAACAGTGAGGTTGTCAATCTCACCGGCTTGCTGAAAACAAAGGATTAGACATATAGTGTGGAACATGATGTTTGTTTGCCGAGAATGAAAGAAAACAATAATTGCAGTAGGTTGTATTTCAGATGTAAAAGAATGGACCGGGGTCCCCAGTTCACTAGTGGTGTCTCTCCATAATAAATAACTAACATGCTGGGTAAACAAATTACAGCTGGGTAATTGACAATATTGAAAAGTGCATAATATGCATGTGCAAGTTGTGGCGTCTACTATGAGATTCATTTGGGCATTACGACAAGGTACACATACCGCTATCCAGCATGCATCTGTGACTAAATAGTCCACCTTCAGGTTAGCATCCGCACCTGTCGGCCCAATGAAAACCAGGGTATCATGGGCCAGCCCTTATGGCCCCAGACACCTGGACTCGGAACACGACTAAGGACTGGGTCACGGCGCCTGGCGAGCCCCGCGAGGCCTCGCCCCTCGCGGGGCTTCAACGTTGAAACAAACGGCTAAGTCTCCTCGAGTCGGGGACCGCCTCGGGAGACTTTTCCCTCTCGGGGTGGCGGAGCACTCGAAGTGCCTGGCGAGGTTCTGCCATCCTGGCAGGATGCACATGGGGCCTGCGCTCCGTAGCAGGATGACGCACATACCTGCGCACGATGATGAAGGGGCAGTAGTTGCCATTCCCATGTTTAAAGGAGAGCAACAAAGCTGCCCTAAAGGAGGAGGATTACCAAGCATGCCATTTTGGTGCTAAGGGGACATGCTGCCGCTCCGCTCCAACAGCGACGTCACCAGTATGACACCACGGACCTCTGAAGCGCCGGCCACCGCTCTGGACGGACGGTGGCAGGGCCCGACGAAGACCAGCAAGACCAACGACGGTGGACCTCGTCCACAACCCCTGGACCAAGGGTGCGCCGCCTTCCTGGACCGGCGCCATGGGGGAACCCTAACTTCCACCCCTACGCCTATATAAGGAGGGGGAGCACCACTGGAGAAGGGGATGAACCATTCATTCACCCAAGGCTACTAGTCCACTCAGAGAAGGGAGTTTCTTCCACATAGAAGAAGCTCTGCCACTTTGTAAGCTTTGCCCTCGACAAGCACCCCTGTACTGTAACCCCCGCGAAGCAGTGCAATCCCACACAGCTGGAAGTAGGGTCGTTACTCCTCCCGGAGGGCCTGAACCTAGGTATGAGCTGGTGTCAATCTCCGTCATGATGCATTCTGTCGAGCCCGCCGTGCTTGGTCGCCGAGGTTGATGAGAGCGTTGTCAAGTGTCGTGTTCACCCCTTCGATTCCTGGTTCACGGAGACCATTCTCCGACATTTGGCGCGCCAGGTAGCGGCGGCCTCCTGGGGTGATGACGAGGGCGACGCCTTTGACCTCTGAAAATTATCGCCACGACAGACATTTTTTGTCTCTGGAGGGACGCCCGAGACGTCACCTCCCCAAGCTTCACAAAGCTTCTTCCCTCCTCGAGGGCTACTCTATCTGAGCTCTCTCTACCACCCGTCTCCACGAGCCACGAGAGATCTTCAGCTGCACTCTATGCAGGCCCACGTATGCACTTGGCGGAGTGTAACTGTAGCGTACCTGCACTTAGAAATTGGCAAGGTACCTGTGTATAGTGCAAACCCCTGGATCGTTTCATTTGCACACACAGTTTAAGATGTAGTATCACAACAAAGTATCATTATTACATCGAATGATCCAGACTTGGTAAAATATTCGTTACAACTTGCATAGCATATAGCTAGCTTGAAAGAGTAAAGCAGCGGAAATAATAATCTTCATGGAGTCCTCATCCTTTGCATGTGCCACAGGCGAAAACATGTTGGTTGCAGACTCGAAACCCCCTAACGAAACTCACTCGTCGTCAGAACAATCTGCAACAAATAAAAATTTGCAACAGAGTGGGTCAGAACCATTAAAAATGGATCTGGCAAGTGACACTATGTGGACACTTAATGGAATAACTCTAATAGCCTATATGCATATTTGGCTGGTGGAGTTTCAAGGCTATTTTGCATAAAAGCCAATTTTGCCTAACACTTTGTAAAACATTTTCTTCAAAAGTTGGAGACGATATGGTATAAGACCATAGTCTCATCTACCCTTGTTCACCATCAAGTTTTACTTTCAAAATTGGAATGATGAAGCCTCCGTTGAATCCTTGATCAGCTGCTCAAATTGTCCGTAACCGGGGACACGGCTAAGTACTTAGTTTTTAACTCTGCAGAGGTTGTGCACTTTCACCATTAGACCCAACAAACCCAAACTATCCTCAAGCACTCAAATTGTGCTAAGGAAAAGGAGAGAGTTGAGACGAGACTTTTCAGAAGCATTTTCCCATCCCATACCGACTTGACGCGCTCCCATTCTAACCATTCTACCACCACCTGTCAAGTCGGGACGAGTCCACGCAACTTAATCCATCTAGCCAGAGCCCATATGACTAATGGCTGCACGGGAAGCAATCTTCACTCGGAGAAAACATTGGCCCCTTAATACCCTGGGTGGCAACCACAAGTGACCATCCCTTAGAGGTCACCCCTAAGAGATGACACTCAACCTTTCCATCATCTTTTCATAACCAAGTCCACCCAGGTGATAAATTACTTAGTAGAATTAAATTTTAAAGAAAACACATTTGCATAGCATCAAATATTCTACTAAGTTATCAAAGGGGATTCTAGACACAACTAGAGTAAAGGTATGGTGGGTTTAGCATATAGCAATAATACTATCCAACACATGCATATAAGGAAATACACTAAGTAATGCATATAAAAATACTTAGGAAATTTATGGGGGTGTGCCACTTGCCTTGGCAAACAGAAGAACAGGTGTAGCAGTTGCAACCACCTTCGTCTCTCTCCGGAATTTCTAACAAGTCAAACAAATCACAAATAAACATACAATCATAAATGCAACACTTAGAAAAATATGATATGCATGTGATGCAGGATGACACAGTAATTATGATATGAAAGACATGCAAACAAAATAAGGGAAAGACATAAAACAACTTATTCCAAAAAAGGCTAAGGCAAGGTAAAGTAAAATAAATTTGATAAAACAACAACTTGAAAAGTTATAAGGCTACTCTATGTCTTCACAATTTTGGTCTTTAATTAATCTTCAACTCCTTGGTAGCATAATTGATCTTCAACGGTCTTGATTGATCTTTGTCCAAGGTGAGAGATAGAAATTAGAAAGAAGAAAATATAGAAAGAATGTAGTAGTTGGTCTTCCAAGCATCTTCAATTTCTTTGTAACTTTCTCCTTGGTGTGTTGACTCCATTGAAAAATGTGGACTTGATGGTTCTGAAGACTTGATTGTTGGTAGCATCAAGGTTGGTCTTGATTGTAGAATATTCACCAAGAAGTTTAAGAGAAGAAGGAAGAAAAGAGAGAAAGGGGAAAGAAGACTTGGAAAATGTTGCTGGTTGGTCTTCATGAACTTCCTCTTGATTTCTTCTTAGTCCTTTCTTCTTGGAGATTCTTCTGGAGTCTTGTTTTCATGCTAAGTCCTTCTTTGTTTACCACTAATTTCTAACTTAGTGGTTTTTGACTAGGAGGGTCAAAGATCTACCATGCATCCTCAAAATTTCTAAGGAGGGAGTCATGTGAAAAGCATAAAATATTACTAAGGACTTAATTATGCATGCCATGCTTATGTAAATGCTCTAAGGAAATGCAAGCAAACAAGATGGTCCAAAAATGACTAAGGACCAGGTCACAACATGTGATTCGAAATTTCCACTAAGGAAATAAAGGTTAAGACAACAAGTCAAAAATAATCTTAAGGAAAAGTAAACTAATTAAGAGGTGCTAGATTTTGCTAAAGAAAAGTATTCTAGCAGAAGTATGAAATAAATTCTAAGGATAAAAATTTGTCAACTATTATAACTTAGCAAAATAACCAATCAACTAAGTTTTCCTAAAGTGCTAAATTTTCTAAGGAAAGGATTTTAGCTTTTTAGATAAGGGTGGAGAATTTTTCTAAGGAAAAGTGTTATCAAATTTTACCCAAATATTTTCTAAGGAAGAATAACACTTTGGTGGAAAAAGGTGGAATAAATCTAAGTTATTTTGCATCTAACATGGTCATAAAGACTTAGTCAAAAATTCTAGTCAAAAATATGGTGAGGAATAATTTTAATCAATTTTAATTATTAAATTAACACCTAACAAGCATTTTAAACATTATTTAATTACAAACGTAGAAAAATACCTCTACAAAAATACTAGAATAATCCTACGGCCAGAACTTAATTAAGTAAAATCATAGCCAAGGAATTTAAACAAATATCAAATTTTAATTTAGAAATATGTTCAAAAACATCAATTAAGTCACTTTTAAAATTAAGCAAAATTAATTCGACCAAACCCTAAATTAAACCTGCTAGAAAGTTTCTACACATCATAAGCTACCCAGATATATTTTTTTTATAAATTTTGGATAAGGCAATAAAAATTAATGATCAATTTAATTCGCAGGGACCTATCTGTAACGTGCAGGGGCCAGATTGAAAGAATAAAAGAAAAACAAATCTTCACGCGGAGGTCCTTGGCGATGGCGTCCACGCGGCGGTCTCCGATTGGTGCGCTACTCTTCGCGGGCAGATGCGGGTGCGGGCGGACGGACGCGGACGGACGGCTTCGCGGACGACTTCGTGACGTGGCGGCTCCTCATTGGTTGATACCCCTTCGCGTGGTGGTCTAATCCATCGCGTTGATTACAGATCGGACGGTTCTGGCGTCGTTGACCAGATGCAAGCGGCACGGCCGGCCGGAGGAGCTCCAGTCGCGGTGGTTCCATGGCCGGACTTTCGCCGGAGAAAGAAACAGAGAGATAGGGAAGGATTGGGGAATACCACGGGGTGCAGAAGGTCGAGGCGGAGTTGGTGGTGCAGACGATGATGTCTCAGATGCTTCGGGTGGTCGATGGATGCTCGCTGGAGTGAAGGACGGCGGCGGCTTGCTTCGGTCGAGGACGGACGCGTCGATCTGGGATGAAATAAAGTACTGCACCTTGTCAAATCGATGCGCAAAGACGAAATATGAGGAAAGGAAGGGGTGGGAGGGCTCGGAGTTTGCCGAGGTTCACCGGAGGTTGAAGTTTTCGCCGGCGGCCGAGGCGGACGGCGGCGGAGCAATGCGGGCAGCCTTGCGGCGATGGAGCTAGGTTTTGTGGGGGCTTTTGGTGCGGCGGACGTGGGGTTTATATGAGGCCAACATACCCGGAAGAATCTCAACAGAATCGTGCGAATTTTGGAAACAAATCGGTTAGGGTTTCGGTGAGTTCGTGTTCAACACGAAGAAGGCGACGATGACGTCAGTGCTTGCGTCATCCTGCGGGGCCCGCCTGGCAGCGAGAGAGAGAAGGAGTAGCGGGCCTGGGCTGCTGTCCGTCGCACGCGCGTTAGGTAAGACATGGGCTTGGCCCACTTAGCTAGGTTTCGTATTTTTTTTGTTCAAAACCTTTTCTTTTCTTTTCTTAAAACTTTTATATCTTTTTAAATACAAAACCAAATTAAGTCAAACCAATTTCTGTAGTTTTGTAAAAACCAACTCTTTAATTTGAAAACCTCTAATAACATTTCCCAAAACATTTTGTCAAATATATTTTTGAAAAGTGATTAAATGAATTTTTTTTTTGGCATATTAATGTCATTTGAAAACTATAGGGTTTTATAAATTCCTTTGATCTTATATTTTTAAACCAATGCAAAATATGAGTAATAAGATTACATATCACTCAATAAAATAATTTGCATAAAACTTAAATAGTTTAAAAGGGGTTTGATAAATCAAAATGATTTCAAGACTCACTTAAAAATCCAAATAACTATTTTCTTTCAAAAGTAAAACTATAAAACTTGAAAATAGAGAATAGGTAGGTAATAGAATAAATCTTAATACATACAAACAAACTTAGCCAAACACACTTTTTCAAATAGAGATCATTTTGATTTCCAAACTAGGTTTTTAATAAACAAAATGACACTTAATGTCAAATTTAAAAATAGGTTTTAAAACAATCAAAGGTGGCCTATGTAAAACTTAAATACCACAAGATAAGCATTTGCAAAAATAAATATATTTTCAACCAATATAATCAAGCCAAGCAAACATTAACAAAACAATATATAAAAGTCAAAAGAAAATTTTGGAGCATAAATGCTCTACTAATATATTTTCTTAAATATGTTTTCAGGTGGAATTATTATTCCACTTTCGAAATATCCAAATGCAACCAATGCTATATGATGATGAATGTATGCATGAATTTTCTTTTCAAAGCAAAATACATAATAGTTTTCAAAAGTTTTAAATTTTTCTGATTTTTCAGCTTTTTGAAAAGCTAGGGATGTTACAGACTACCACCCTTAAAAGGAATCTCGTCCCCGAGATTCGAAGAGGCTAGCAAAAGGGTTGGGACGGTATGGCTACCACCCTTAAAAGTATTTTCGTGGGTAGGGAAAACTTTCAGAACGTACCATTTACTACTTCCACGTTGATGTGGTTCACATATCCTTTGTCAAAAGGATTTGACTTGGTGGCTTCTTCTGCCTTCTTCTCAGGGCATTCATTTGAGTAATGTCCCTTATTCCTGCACTTGTAACAGGTGATGTGGCTGATATCTTTCTTGGGTTCAGGATTTGGGCGGTGTTGTCCATTGTTATTGTTACCAGCATGTCCATTTCCCTTGTGGTCTCCATTGCTTCCTTTGAGTCCACCGTTGTGATCATGATGCTTGTGGTGACCATTATGTTGATGAGAATTATGAGAAGAATGTTTCTTGAATGAGGATTCAGCATGATGTTTGTTGATTCCAGCCTTCCTCTTCCTGTTTTCAGCTTTCTTCATGCTATCTTCAAGGGTAACTGCTTGATCAAGAAGTGTCTGATAGGTTGGAGCGTAAGCAACAGTCAAAGGTATTTTCAGCTCATCACTTAGTCCCTTGAGAAATTTAGCCTTCCTCTTTACATCTGTGTCAATGTCCTCTGGAGCATATCGAGACAAGGCATGAAAGTCATCCATGTACTCCTTAAGACTTCTGTTCCCCTGACGCAGATTGCGGAACTCTTCCTGTTTCAGGTTCATAACGCCAGTGGAGATATGAGCATGACGAAAGCCTTCCTTGAAATCCTCCCAGGTCAAGGTGTCCAATGGGTGAGTAAGCTGATACGTTTCCCACCACTGGGCAGCAGGTCCTTCAAGCAGATGTGCGGTGAACCTAATTTTCTCAGCATCTTCACATTCAGCTGTCACCAGATCTTTTTGCACAGAACGCAGCCAGTCATCAGCCACAATTGGGTCAGTTGTAGTTGAGAACTTGTTTGGCCTAAGCCTAAGAAACCTGGCAAGTCTGTCCACTTGGGGAGGAGGTGGTGGTGGAGGTCCATGTTGATTTGCCATGAATTGAGCCATCATGGTCATAAGCTGAGTCTGGGCAGCCATCATCTGTTGCATCATAGCTTCGTTGTTGTTGTTGTTGTTGTTGTTTTCAGGTGCACGACGGGGAGGCATCTGTGGTTTAAGCATAGATGAGCAAAAGATAGACAGATCTAGAAGAAATATTCCTACCCATACAAGCAGTTTGTCACAAACAACCACACATGATAAACTCACAAATTTTTGAGAAAAACAAAATAGTCGTTTTTGGATCGAAGTACACCTAGGATATGGGGAAAACAATATGATAGTACTGCCATACCACAATTTGATAGGTCAATACATCAACATGCTCTCATTATTCTATTACTTAAGGGGGTCTAGTCTATCTCCTTCCTGAGTGCATCGAGTTCCTCCTCTATTTTCTTGAGTTCATCAAGGTACTTCTGGGTGTTGTGAAGTCTAAATCGAAGTCTTTCTCCAAGGTACTTGATGGCCTCCCATGCTGCACTTCTTCCAGAATCAAAGAATGATGTGTGGAGTATTGGGTTTGTGAACATGCAGCAACCATTGGTCTTGTGGTTATCGTCTTTGTTCTTGTATAGATGGAGTTGCACCCACCAGTACTCTTGACCTTCTCCCATGAAAGGAAATCCTTTGTAGACTGCTGCTCCTTCAAGTCCCATGCTCAACATGAGGTCCTTCAAAGCTTTTGGAAACTCAGTCTCACATTCCAAGGTCATGGTCATTGCTGGACCTTTCTTGAGTGATTCCAGGAGGCGGGACATCTATAAATAAGAGAAGGCATTTAGAACGCGAATAGTTAAGAAGTTACAAGAGTGATATCAAAAGTTTTTAGACAAAAAGCAAATAAAGTTTTATCCTATGGGCTTTCTTATTTCCAACCAGACTTAGGGTTTCGAACCTACAGGCAACACAGTGCTCTGATACCATCTGTAGCGTACCTGCACTTAGAAATTGGCAAGGTACCTGTGTATAGTGCAAACCCCTGGATCGTTTCATTTGCACACACAGTTTAAGATGTAGTATCACAACAAAGTATCATTATTACATCGAATGATCCAGACTTGGTAAAATATTCGTTACAACTTGCATAGCATATAGCTAGCTTGAAAGAGTAAAGCAGCGGAAATAATAATCTTCATGGAGTCCTCATCCTTTGCATGTGCCACAGGCGAAAACATGTTGGTTGCAGACTCGAAACCCCCTAACGAAACTCACTCGTCGTCAGAACAATCTGCAACAAATAAAAATTTGCAACAGAGTGGGTCAGAACCATTAAAAATGGATCTGGCAAGTGACACTATGTGGACACTTAATGGAATAACTCTAATAGCCTATATGCATATTTGGCTGGTGGAGTTTCAAGGCTATTTTGCATAAAAGCCAATTTTGCCTAACACTTTGTAAAACATTTTCTTCAAAAGTTGGAGACGATATGGTATAAGACCATAGTCTCATCTACCCTTGTTCACCATCAAGTTTTACTTTCAAAATTGGAATGATGAAGCCTCCGTTGAATCCTTGATCAGCTGCTCAAATTGTCCGTAACCGGGGACACGGCTAAGTACTTAGTTTTTAACTCTGCAGAGGTTGTGCACTTTCACCATTAGACCCAACAAACCCAAACTATCCTCAAGCACTCAAATTGTGCTAAGGAAAAGGAGAGAGTTGAGACGAGACTTTTCAGAAGCATTTTCCCATCCCATACCGACTTGACGCGCTCCCATTCTAACCATTCTACCACCACCTGTCAAGTCGGGACGAGTCCACGCAACTTAATCCATCTAGCCAGAGCCCATATGACTAATGGCTGCACGGAAGCAATCTTCACTCGGAGAAAACATTGGCCCCTTAATACCCTGGGTGGCAACCACAAGTGACCATCCCTTAGAGGTCACCCCTAAGAGATGACACTCAACCTTTCCATCATCTTTTCATAACCAAGTCCACCCAGGTGATAAATTACTTAGTAGAATTAAATTTTAAAGAAAACACATTTGCATAGCATCAAATATTCTACTAAGTTATCAAAGGGGATTCTAGACACAACTAGAGTAAAGGTATGGTGGGTTTAGCATATAGCAATAATACTATCCAACACATGCATATAAGGAAATACACTAAGTAATGCATATAAAAATACTTAGGAAATTTATGGGGGTGTGCCACTTGCCTTGGCAAACAGAAGAACAGGTGTAGCAGTTGCAACCACCTTCGTCTCTCTCCGGAATTTCTAACAAGTCAAACAAATCACAAATAAACATACAATCATAAATGCAACACTTAGAAAAATATGATATGCATGTGATGCAGGATGACACAGTAATTATGATATGAAAGACATGCAAACAAAATAAGGGAAAGACATAAAACAACTTATTCCAAAAAAGGCTAAGGCAAGGTAAAGTAAAATAAATTTGATAAAACAACAACTTGAAAAGTTATAAGGCTACTCTATGTCTTCACAATTTTGGTCTTTAATTAATCTTCAACTCCTTGGTAGCATAATTGATCTTCAACGGTCTTGATTGATCTTTGTCCAAGGTGAGAGATAGAAATTAGAAAGAAGAAAATATAGAAAGAATGTAGTAGTTGGTCTTCCAAGCATCTTCAATTTCTTTGTAACTTTCTCCTTGGTGTGTTGACTCCATTGAAAAATGTGGACTTGATGGTTCTGAAGACTTGATTGTTGGTAGCATCAAGGTTGGTCTTGATTGTAGAATATTCACCAAGAAGTTTAAGAGAAGAAGGAAGAAAAGAGAGAAAGGGGAAAGAAGACTTGGAAAATGTTGCTGGTTGGTCTTCATGAACTTCCTCTTGATTTCTTCTTAGTCCTTTCTTCTTGGAGATTCTTCTGGAGTCTTGTTTTCATGCTAAGTCCTTCTTTGTTTACCACTAATTTCTAACTTAGTGGTTTTTGACTAGGAGGGTCAAAGATCTACCATGCATCCTCAAAATTTCTAAGGAGGGAGTCATGTGAAAAGCATAAAATATTACTAAGGACTTAATTATGCATGCCATGCTTATGTAAATGCTCTAAGGAAATGCAAGCAAACAAGATGGTCCAAAAATGACTAAGGACCAGGTCACAACATGTGATTCGAAATTTCCACTAAGGAAATAAAGGTTAAGACAACAAGTCAAAAATAATCTTAAGGAAAAGTAAACTAATTAAGAGGTGCTAGATTTTGCTAAAGAAAAGTATTCTAGCAGAAGTATGAAATAAATTCTAAGGATAAAAATTTGTCAACTATTATAACTTAGCAAAATAACCAATCAACTAAGTTTTCCTAAAGTGCTAAATTTTCTAAGGAAAGGATTTTAGCTTTTTAGATAAGGGTGGAGAATTTTTCTAAGGAAAAGTGTTATCAAATTTTACCCAAATATTTTCTAAGGAAGAATAACACTTTGGTGGAAAAAGGTGGAATAAATCTAAGTTATTTTGCATCTAACATGGTCATAAAGACTTAGTCAAAAATTCTAGTCAAAAATATGGTGAGGAATAATTTTAATCAATTTTAATTATTAAATTAACACCTAACAAGCATTTTAAACATTATTTAATTACAAACGTAGAAAAATACCTCTACAAAAATACTAGAATAATCCTACGGCCAGAACTTAATTAAGTAAAATCATAGCCAAGGAATTTAAACAAATATCAAATTTTAATTTAGAAATATGTTCAAAAACATCAATTAAGTCACTTTTAAAATTAAGCAAAATTAATTCGACCAAACCCTAAATTAAACCTGCTAGAAAGTTTCTACACATCATAAGCTACCCAGATATATTTTTTTTATAAATTTTGGATAAGGCAATAAAAATTAATGATCAATTTAATTCGCAGGGACCTATCTGTAACGTGCAGGGGCCAGATTGAAAGAATAAAAGAAAAACAAATCTTCACGCGGAGGTCCTTGGCGATGGCGTCCACGCGGCGGTCTCCGATTGGTGCGCTACTCTTCGCGGGCAGATGCGGGTGCGGGCGGACGGACGCGGACGGACGGCTTCGCGGACGACTTCGTGACGTGGCGGCTCCTCATTGGTTGATACCCCTTCGCGTGGTGGTCTAATCCATCGCGTTGATTACAGATCGGACGGTTCTGGCGTCGTTGACCAGATGCAAGCGGCACGGCCGGCCGGAGGAGCTCCAGTCGCGGTGGTTCCATGGCCGGACTTTCGCCGGAGAAAGAAACAGAGAGATAGGGAAGGATTGGGGAATACCACGGGGTGCAGAAGGTCGAGGCGGAGTTGGTGGTGCAGACGATGATGTCTCAGATGCTTCGGGTGGTCGATGGATGCTCGCTGGAGTGAAGGACGGCGGCGGCTTGCTTCGGTCGAGGACGGACGCGTCGATCTGGGATGAAATAAAGTACTGCACCTTGTCAAATCGATGCGCAAAGACGAAATATGAGGAAAGGAAGGGGTGGGAGGGCTCGGAGTTTGCCGAGGTTCACCGGAGGTTGAAGTTTTCGCCGGCGGCCGAGGCGGACGGCGGCGGAGCAATGCGGGCAGCCTTGCGGCGATGGAGCTAGGTTTTGTGGGGGCTTTTGGTGCGGCGGACGTGGGGTTTATATGAGGCCAACATACCCGGAAGAATCTCAACAGAATCGTGCGAATTTTGGAAACAAATCGGTTAGGGTTTCGGTGAGTTCGTGTTCAACACGAAGAAGGCGACGATGACGTCAGTGCTTGCGTCATCCTGCGGGGCCCGCCTGGCAGCGAGAGAGAGAAGGAGTAGCGGGCCTGGGCTGCTGTCCGTCGCACGCGCGTTAGGTAAGACATGGGCTTGGCCCACTTAGCTAGGTTTCGTATTTTTTTTGTTCAAAACCTTTTCTTTTCTTTTCTTAAAACTTTTATATCTTTTTAAATACAAAACCAAATTAAGTCAAACCAATTTCTGTAGTTTTGTAAAAACCAACTCTTTAATTTGAAAACCTCTAATAACATTTCCCAAAACATTTTGTCAAATATATTTTTGAAAAGTGATTAAATGAATTTTTTTTTGGCATATTAATGTCATTTGAAAACTATAGGGTTTTATAAATTCCTTTGATCTTATATTTTTAAACCAATGCAAAATATGAGTAATAAGATTACATATCACTCAATAAAATAATTTGCATAAAACTTAAATAGTTTAAAAGGGGTTTGATAAATCAAAATGATTTCAAGACTCACTTAAAAATCCAAATAACTATTTTCTTTCAAAAGTAAAACTATAAAACTTGAAAATAGAGAATAGGTAGGTAATAGAATAAATCTTAATACATACAAACAAACTTAGCCAAACACACTTTTTCAAATAGAGATCATTTTGATTTCCAAACTAGGTTTTTAATAAACAAAATGACACTTAATGTCAAATTTAAAAATAGGTTTTAAAACAATCAAAGGTGGCCTATGTAAAACTTAAATACCACAAGATAAGCATTTGCAAAAATAAATATATTTTCAACCAATATAATCAAGCCAAGCAAACATTAACAAAACAATATATAAAAGTCAAAAGAAAATTTTGGAGCATAAATGCTCTACTAATATATTTTCTTAAATATGTTTTCAGGTGGAATTATTATTCCACTTTCGAAATATCCAAATGCAACCAATGCTATATGATGATGAATGTATGCATGAATTTTCTTTTCAAAGCAAAATACATAATAGTTTTCAAAAGTTTTAAATTTTTCTGATTTTTCAGCTTTTTGAAAAGCTAGGGATGTTACAGTAACTTGGTCGCCCCAAGTATAAACAAACTAGTCATTTTTGGCACAATGCGCCTCAGTGCCCACCCCTTTTTGTAACGATAACATGGTAAGGTCTTCTTCCTGTTTTCCGCCCACGCTTATGTTCTTCCCTTGTGTACCTCGTGAGCGGGGGCTGGGCACGGTGCCTGTGTCTAGGGAGCATCCCAGCAGTACTGAAAAACCCAATGGATCCGAGTTTCCTGTCTCGTGGGCACGCTCCCACGCAGGTCACCTCTCCAAGGACCTTGGTGCTTGTCTTCTCTCCTCGCAAGGCACACATAAGGAAAAGCCTATAAGCACGTGTGCTTCGGTTGTGCAAATGCTTGTGGGTACACCCTCGTGACAATTTCAGGAAGGGCACCACCCTCGCCGAAGTCGGGGAAAACATCTCCATAGGATGGCACACCTACGAACGCACAAGACCCCACGCAGCTAAGTCCAGAACTAAGCTACATGTTGTTTTCCTCTCTCATCGTTTCATTTGCCTCTCGGGCTCCTTTTCTCACTTACGTCTCATGGGCTGCTCGCGCATCAAAAGGGGGTTCTTGAGCATCGTGCCTCAGGAAACTTTCACCCCTCTAAGCCTTAAACATCCCCCGGCCTTGTCGAGCCCAAAACTCTGACATACCGCAGCGGCGATGCCAAAGCGCGAAGGAAAGGGTCCTAGCAACGTAGAGCAAAAAAGTCATGAGCAAGGGATAAAAGCCCCTCGAGAGGCAAATGCTGGCAGTGGCAGCAATACGAGCTTTAATGGTCATTACAATATGGGGAAGTACTCAAAAGCTATGACAATGTCTGTAGGCACACCACAGCAAAAGGAGCGCCCTCAGGCCTCTTCGTCATCAAGCCCCGCCCCGTCAGAGCCTTCGTCGCTCCCCTCAGAGTCTTCATCTTCCACCACTTCAAAATGATCAACATACGCCTTCACCTCGTCCTCCACCTTGGCGGTCTGCTCCATGGCGTGAGGCCCCTCCAAGGGCTCTATCACGTCCTCGAAGAGGAAGAAGGGCTGGAGTCCACGAAGATTGGCAAAGATGCGGCTAACAGCTAGATGAAGTAGCTTGCGGCTCTCCTCTTCAACCAGGTGATCCATGGTCGTCACGGTCTTCTCCAGCTCCTCCACAAGCCGTTCGAAGAAGCTTATGTACCCCTGGATGCCGGCGTCGCCCTCTGTCGTAAAGTCGGGGATCTCAGCACCCAGGCGTTGTGCAACGACTCGAGCTCGAGACCCCAAGGAGCGGAGCATGTCCCGCTGCTCTTTCTTCTGGGCCTTGGCTTCCCGCCTAGAAGCTTTGGCCTCCTCGGCGAGCGCGGCGGCGGGTGCCACCTGCTGTTGAAGATCCCTCATGTCCCCCTCTAAGTTGCGGAGATCATGCTCCGCACGACGGCGGGCGTCCTTGGCCGTCTTCAGGCGGGACCAAATTTTCTCCAACTTCTCTTCCAGCTCCTGGACACACTGGTCAGACTCAGTACGCTTCTCCAGGAAGCGGTCCTCCTGCATTTTCAGCCTCTTCGAGAAATCAGCCTGGCAATCTCTGCGGAAGTTCTTTTTCTCCCCGTCAAGCTTGGCTTGCTGCTCTTTCTACTGCTGGAGTTTCTCGTTGGCTCTATTGATACGGCCCTGGCGCCCGGCCTCATCCTCAGCCACGGCGGTCTCGCGAACCTCCAGGCATTCCTTCTCCGCAGCCTGATCTTTTTCAACTTGATCGGCTTGCTCCTCGCGCCGGCGGACTTCAGCCTCGCGGAAGGACAGTTCTTCCTCGTGGGGACGAATCTTCGCCTGAAGCTTGTCCTGACTGGCCCAGAGGGCCTCCGACGCCGCGACAACCTCCTTCTCCCTGGCCTAAAGCTTTATCTCCCAAACGGAGGCCTCCACCCCACGAGCAGATAACTCTTGGTGCTTAGCGGTCGTCTTCGCCTGAAGAGCTTCGCGCTTATGCTTCAGTTCCGCAAGGATTTCCTCAGCCTCGCGAGTAACGCTGGCCCGAACCTCGTCAGCAAAACGGCGAGCCTCGACGCGGAGCTCCCGAGCCCCCTCATCCTCCTAGCGAGCACGCTCGAACGCTGCGCGGAGGTGGGCCCAGCCGCGCGCAAGGTCCATGCGGTCCTCGCCCGTAGCGCGCTCCTCGTCGATGATGTGGAGTTCCAGGCCGCTGAGCATCTCCCTCACGGAGCGGAAGATGGCCTCGCGGCGAGATTCGCACTAGCGCGGAGTCCGCCAGGGGTGCCGCCCGGCCTCAGGCTGGTCGCACCCCACTCATTGAAAGCAGAGGCCACCAGGGGGCGCACCCTCTCCAAGTGCGCATCCACCACGACGCGGCTGGGCTCCAACGCCGGCTTATGCCCGCCGCTGGAACTCGGCAAGGAGGCTTCTCCCGCAAGCGCTGCGCCTTTACCCTTCTGAGCCGCGGAAGCTCTCTTGGGAGCCATGGCAACCAGAGGGCAGAGGTGCGGGAGACGAAAGGGAACGCAGGGCAGAAGAGAGCAAGAGGAACAGGAAAGACGAAGGCAAGCGGGGCAAGTGATGGGGAACCGCGCTAATCCTTCTGCCTTAAGCCTCCGCGTGGAGCAGTTCTGTCTGGAGTGGCCGGGCCCGCCACTTCCATCATCATGACCGGATAAGACGAGACGGCGTCGAACGACGGTTGCCTGCCACGCGTCTCGGCCCAGAACGGCTGTTTTGGGCCCACGACGTTTCGCCTGCGTATGGGCTACGACGTGCACGTCGCGGACCGGGGGGCTACTGTCGGCCCAATGAAAACCAGGGTATCATGGGCCGGCCCTTCTGGTCCCAGACACCTGGACTCGGAACACGACTAAGGACTGGGTCACAGCACCTGGCGAGCCCCGCGAGGCCTCGCCCCTCGCGGGGGCTTCAACGTTGAAACAAACGGCTAAGTCTCTGCGAGTCGGGGACCACCTCGGGAGACTTTTCCCTCTCGGGGTGGCGGAGCACTCGAAGTGCCTGGCGAGGTTCTGCCAGCCTGGCAGGACGCACATGGGGCCTGCGCTCCGCAGCAGGATGACGCACATACCTGCGCACGATGACGAAGGGGCAACAGTTGCCATTCCCATGCTTAAAGGAGAGCAACAAAGCTGCCCTAAAGGAGGAGGATTACCAAGCATGCCATTTTGGTGCTAAGGGGACATGCTGCTGCTCCGCTCCAACAGCGACGTCACCAGTATGACACCACGAACCTCTGAAGCGCCGGCCACCCCTCTGGACGGACGGTGGCAGGGCCTGACGAAGACCAGCAAGACCAACGACGGTGGACCTCGTCCACAACCCCTGGACCAAGGGTGCGCTGCCTTCCTGGACCGGCGCCATGGGGGAACCCTAACTTCCACCCCTGCGCCTATATAAGGAGGGGGAGCACCACTGGTGAAGGGGATGAACCATTCATTCACCCAAGGCTACTAGTCCACTCAGAGAAGGGAGTTTCTTCCACATAGAAGAAGCTCTGCCACTGTTGTAAGCTTTGCCCTCGGCAAGCACCCCTGTACTGTAACCCCGCGAAGCAGTGCAATCCCACACAGCAGGAAGTAGGGTCGTTACTCCTCCCGGAGGGCCTGAACCTAGGTATGAGCTGGTGTCAATCTCTGTCGTGATGCATTCTGTCGAGCCCGCCGTGCTTGGTCGCCGAGGTTGACGAGAGCGTTGTCAAGTGTCGTGTTCAGCCCCTTCGATTCCTGGTTCACGGAGACCATTCTCCGACAGCACCCCTTCCAGTATTAAGTTGCAAGCAACATACAATTGCATTAAGTAAATTGCATAATGTAAACAACACATTTATCCTTAGACAAAGCATCATTAGGTTACCCCTAGTGGCAACAGCACATCCACAATCTTAGAGGTTGCTGTCACTCCCCCAGATTAAATGGAGACTGAACCCACTATCTAGCATAAATACTCCCTCTCTTAGAGTCACAAGCATCATCTTGGCCAGAGTATGAACAAGCAACGGAGAGCATGCAAGATCATAAATAACATAGACATAATATTTTTGTATTCAACTTGACATAGTATCAATATTCATCGGATCCCAACAAACACAACATGTAGCATTACAATAAGATGATCTTGATCATGATAGGCAGCTCACAAGATCCAAACATGATGGCACAAGAGGAGAAGACAACCATCTAGCTACTGCTATGGACCCATAGTCCAAGGATGAACTACTCACACATCACTCCGGAGGCAGGCATGGCGATGTAGAGCCCTCCGGTGATGATTCCCCTATCCGGCAGGGTGCCGAGATGAGCTTCAGAACCCTCCCAAGTTAGGGTTGACGGCGGCGGCTCTGGAACCTTTCGTGGTTTTTGACTCGGGTGTCTAGGGTTTTCCCAAAAATAGCAATTTATAGGCGAATGGGCGGCGTCGGTAGAGGCCCGAGGCCTCCTCACCACGTGGCGGTGCGGCAGGAGGTTGACCCACGGCCCCCCTTCGTCTCTCCTTCGGACTCCGTGTACGTGTCAGAAAAATAGGAACTTGGCTTTTTGTTTCGCCCAATTCCGAGAATATTTCCAGAACAACTTTTCTGAAACCAAAAACAGCAGAAAACAGGAACTGGCACTGTGGCATCTTGTTAATAGGTTAGTCCCAGAAAATGCATAAAAATGATATAAAGTGTGAATAAAACATGTAGCAACTGGTATAATATAAGCATGGAAAATCAGAAATTATGGATACGTTGGAGACGTATCAAGCATCCCCAAGCTTAGTTCTACTCGTCCTCGAGTAGGTAAAACGATAACAACAAAATAATTTCTGAGGAGACATGCTTCACACAATCTTGATCAAATAATATTGCAAGGCTCATGTTATGAATGAAGTGACTCAAAGCAATGGTCTATAGTTTGCTAACAAATAAATAAAGAGTAAACAACTGAATCATATAAGCAAAAACTTTTCATGAATAGTACTTTCAAGACAAGCATCAAAAAGCTTTGCATAAGAGTTAACTCATAAAGCAATAGATTCTAAATAAAAGCATTGAAGCAACACATAGGAAGATTTAAGTTTCAGCAATTGCTTTCAACTTTCAACATATATATCTCATGGATATTGTCAACATAAAGTAATATAACAAGTGCAATAAGTAAGCATATAAGAATTGTTGCACACAAAGTTGACACAAGTGTTTGCTTCTGAGATAGAAAGAAGTAGGTAAACTGACTCAACATAAAGTAAAAGAAAGGCCCTTCGCAGAGGGAAGCAGGGATTAAATCATGTGCTAGAGCTTTTTAGGTTTTTGAAATCATATAGAGAGCATAAAGTAAGTTTTTGAGAGGTGTTTGTTGTCAACGAATGGCAGTGGGCACTCTATCCCCTTGTCACCCAGACTTTCAAGAGCGGCTCCCATGAAGGACGTTATTTCTACCCAAGGGTAGATCATCCCTCTTCTCTTTTGTTTACACATGCATATTTATAAATTGGTATGACACTCCTCCCAACCTTTGCTTACACAAGCCATGGCTAACCGAATCCTCGGGTGCCTTCCAACAATCACATACCATGGAGGAGTGCTTTGAAAATTACTTCTGATAAATCATTGGCAAAACATGTGAAGAGAATTAACAGTTATAGTTGTAATTAATTGGGACTGGGCACCCCATTTGCCAGCTCTTTTTGCAAAGTTATTGGATAAGCGGATGTATATGCCACTAGTCCATTGGTGAAAGTCTGTCATGAGTAAATGACAAGGTGATAGAGAAAACGCCACATACTTCCTCATGAGCTATAAAACATTGACACAAATAAGGAGTAATAAAGTTTTGAATAGTTTAAAGGTAGCACATGAAGTATTTACTTGGAATGGCAGGAAATACCACATAGTAGGTAGTTATGGTGGACACAAATGGCATGGGTTTTGGCTCAAGGTTTGGATGCACGAGAAGCATTCCCTCTCAGCAGAGTTTAGGCTAGCAAGGTTGTTTGAAGCAAACACAGGATATCAACTGGTACATCAAGACTTACATAAAAACATATTGCAAGCCTTATAAGACTCTACACTGTCTTCCTTGTTACTCAAACACTTTTACCAGAAAATATCTAGACCTTAGAGATACCAAACATGCAAACCAAATTTCAACAAGCTCTACGGTAGTTCTCCACTAATAGGCTTTAACTACATGATGCAAGAGCTTAAACATGATCTACTTGAGAGCTCAAAACAATTGCAAAGCATCAAATTATCCAAGACAATGATCTACAAGAATGAGTATGTCTTTTCGATATACCATCTACCACATGTAGCATTTTATGTTTCCAACCAAACACCAATCAACTTATTTCAACACAAACTCTCCCAATAATACAACAATGAAACAAGAGAGTACTTCTCTACAAGAACTAACAGCTCTGAACAAGAGATGCTTGAAAAACAAGAGCTAAAAGCATTGTAGTAGCTAGTCAAGAATACTCAACAAATATGAGTGAAGAATACGAGTATTCACATGAAAAAGCGGAGCGTGTCTCTCTCCCACACAAGAATGCTAGGATCCAATTTATTCAGAAAAAAATAACAAAGCAAAAATAAAAGCACACAGACGCTCCAAGTAAAGCACATAAGATGTGAAAGAATTAAAATATAGTTTCACTTGAGATGACCTGATAAGTTGTTGATGAAGAAGGGGATGCCTTGGGCATCCCCAAGCTTAGACGCTTGAGTCTTCTTGAAATATGCTTGGGTGACCACGGGGGTATCCCCAAGCTTAGTCTTTTCACTCTTCTTGATCATATCATATCATCTCTTTTCTTGATCCTTGAAAACTTCCTTCACACCAAATTCAAAGTAATTCTCATTAGAGGGTTAGTGCATAATCAAAAATTCACATATTCTGTAATGACACAATCATCACCAATACTTCTGGACATTAGCTACAGCCACTGATGTTTTGTGGAGCAAAGAAATCCACTCAAACACAGTAAAAGAGAGAATGCAAAATAAAAGGCAGAATCTGTCAAAAACAGAACAGTCTGTAAAGACGAATTTTTTCGAGGCACTTAAGTTGCTCAGATTCAAAAACTCAAAACTAATGAAAGTTGCGTACATATATAAGGATCATGCGTGAATTGTTTCAGAATTGTTCAATTTTTCTGGAGTGAATACAACTCAAAACGTGGACAGCAAAAATCTGTCCTGCGCAGAAATCCAAATCTAGCATCAACTTTCAACTAGAGACTTTACTTGGCACAACAATGCAATAAAATAAAGATAGATATGAGTTGTTACAGAAGTAAGCAAACCCCAATTCTCAAATAAAAGAAAAAGTAAAAAAATAAAACCATGGGTTGTCTCCCATAAGCGTTTTTCTTTAATGCCTTTCAGTTAGGCGTAGAAAGTGAAAATCAAGTGTTTCCGAGTGAAGAAGCATCAAATAACCAAAGGCTTCCTCTAAAACACAACTTGTCACAATAGGTACTTTAGGTATCCCGAAGATGTTCCAATGTGTAAGTCACCATTAATTGTACTAAAGGTTTTATCAATTTTAAGTGCACTAGGAGGCTTTGGCTTAGGCATCTTGGGAACATATATGAACTTTTGCTATTTTCCCACAAAAGCCTTCTCCCTCTTAGTTTTAAGAGAAGAAAAAATTGAACTTAACGTTTCCATAGCCTCCTCTAACTCGCCAATTCTATGATTTTGAGTATCATGAGTATTACTAGCCTCTAAAACAACGATTCTTTCATTGATGCTTACTATTGATTCATTAGCCTTACTAACATTTTCAAGAAAATTTGGCAAGTTTTTCTCCATAGAATCCAACTTCTTTATAACATCTTCCTAAGTGATCTCAGTTTTAATATCTTTAGTAGGCGGTATCCCTACCAAACTTTAATTAAATTGCAAGCTTCCAAAGCAGGAGTACCCAGAAAATTACCCCCTGTAAGAGTGTCCAGAACATACCTATACCAGCTAGTGACACTAACATAAAAATTCCTAAGAAGGATCAATGTAGAATATTTTTTAGTACATCTATGATGAGCATCACTTATCTATACCAAGCATCATTCAAACTTTCTCCCCCCTGTTGCCTAAACGAACAAACTTCAACTTCAAGCGTATTCATTTTAGCAAAAACAAGATTAGGCCGAAATAACAAAATAAAAACAAGTAACTGATTTTTTGTGTTTTTGATAAAGAGAGCAAACAAGACAAAATAAAAATAAACTAAGCAAGACAATAACAAAGTAAAGAGATTGGAAGTGAGAGACTCCCCTAACAGAAGGCTTGATCTCCTCGGCAACGGCGCCAGAAAAAGTGCTTGATGACGTGAAAGACACACGTTCGTTGGGAACCCCAAGAGGAAGATATGATGAGTGCAGCAACAAGTTTTCCCTCAGTATGAAACCGTGGTTATCGAACCAGTAGGAGATGAAGACACTTCTGAAGGTGTCAACGGCGCCAAAAAAAGTGGTGTTGGTGGAGTGCTTCCTCTTCCTAGCAATGGTGCCAGAAAAAGTGCGGTGTCAAAGGGGAGGTCCTGGCGGTTGACTTGGATCCTGCACACAACACAACCAAAATACTTTGCCCCAACTTAACACTGAGGTTGTTGTCGGGGGGCTACCCCCGGGTAGGGTCGTGATAAGGTAAAAACTATGCCCCGGTGTGGGTCAGTTTACAGTAAAAGCCGACATACTTGTACCTCAGAAGGGACCGAGGTATCGTGCTGGAGCACACCGGCATAAGTCAACCGAGATAGGTCAACCGACATATCAATGTCGGTATTATCTTGTCTTCTGTAATGTGCAGGAAGATCTAGCTACCGAAGGAGAGTTCGACATACCTATGTCGGATCAAGCGAGCCGAGGTATCTTGGTGTCGGAGAGCAGTCAATGCTCCTGTCAAATCCCGTCTGACACGGGAGCGCCTGACACGGGGGCGTGCAGGGGGAGCGAGGTGACAGGTCTCACCTAACCGCTAACTCCGGGACATCCGGGGAAAAGGCTACGAGATAGGCCTGTCCTATCCCTAGCAAAGGGTACATTCTAGATGTACCGTTGTGCTGCAGGGGATGGGCATGTCATGTCCTGTCTCTGACAGGAGTACATCATGACATACCGTTGGCGTGGCTACAGTGCACCAAGAGGGGCATTTCGGTAACTCGATTAGCCTATAAATAGGGCATCACCCCCTCCTGCGTGAGGGACGATGCCCTGATACTCATTCCCCCCCCATAGCTTCGTCTTCTACCTTGCTCTCATCCCCATTGTTGGGATCATACAGCTCGAGGAGCAGCTTGTACGTGTGCTACCGAGATATATTGTGAGAGATATGCAGGAGTAGGGGTATTACCTCCTCACGAGGGCCCCGAACCTGGGTAGATCGCGTGTGTTCTTGTGTTTTTGAGTTCATCTATGTGTGCTCCTTAGCGCGCTAGCCCTCTCCCTGATCCTCCAGCGCCCATCGACCCCGCTCTTTAGCCATCCTATGGCATCTGCCGTGATACCACCACGACAGTTGGCGCCCACTGTGGGGCCAGCAGCGGCGCTGGCTGGTGTGATCATCCGGACGGGTTCCATCATCGACTCCGGCGAGCGCGTCGTCTCCGGGCTCATCTGCAAGCTCAGGTCGCTGAACTTCATCAGCGACAATGCGGGATGCTTCGGCAGCAATCCGTTCCCGATGAACGGCTGCCTCATGACCTTCGGCACCTTTGTGACCTACGTCGCCACTGAGGTTGTCTGCAAATACCCCGAGCAGGTGCTTGTGGCCGAGGATCGGTCGCCCCGGGAGCTGCGCCGAGGTAATGATGATAGGACTTGTGGGTGATGCTGGCAAAGGCAATGTCGGCGAGCCTGCCACCAAATCCGCCCGCACGGCGAAACCTCCGCTGGAAGGGGAGGAACACCTCCGCGCCGGTACATCCAGTGTGTCGGTCAGACCTGCTCCTATAGAGGAGATCATCGAGAAGTTGGCTATGCCGGTAGCAACCGGAGCAGATGCTGCCCAAGCGGCAGCCGAGTTAGAGCTGTAGCGCCAGAAGCTGCATCAGGAGGCCATTGAGGTGGCCGAGATACGGAGAGATTTCAGCATATCCCTTCGTGAGTATAATGCAGCTCATGGGTTAACCCCGGTAGCTGATCACCCTAGCCGCGTAGAAGAGGTGCGTAGAAGAGGCAAAGGGCGCAATGCTGAGATTGCTAGAGATGGTATATCTGCTTCTAGTAAGACTCCTAGTCGTATGTCGGTTGAGAAACCGAAGTATAGTTCCCCAGCTAAGACTCTTAGAGCTGCCGACGCAGCAAGAGCCGAGTTATCTTGTTTATCCGGAGAAGCTCGTCGCAAGTAGCAGGACCGAGTTAATGAGTTGGTCGGTGATGCTAACCGACAGAATGAGGCCTTTCGCGAGGCTAACCCGGGTGCTGGCGGGTCCCAGATTGTTCACTCGGCTAGGGCAGCTAGTGAAAAGTCTAAGGGGTAAGCTTCATCTCCGCATGATGGTGGAGGTCGTGACCGGAGTGTAAACTCCGGTAAGAACAAGCAGATGCAGACATATGATGCGGCATATGCCGGAAAGCAGTTAGCTGGGCAGGCCAATGCTGGCCGAGGTAAAAGTAATCCCGGTTCGGGTAACCCGACTGTCGGGAACGTTAACTCGGCTGGCCGAGGTCACCTACCTCGGTATCCAGTGCAAAATCCGGTGCAGAATCAGCCTCGGCAGCAACAGAGTGTCGGGCATCTGCAGTAACCATAAGGTGTTGGCCATGCAGCCAACCGGTATGATGATGGTAACTCGGCTATGGAGAGAGCCGGGTATCAGAGATATGAGGGTGCACTGGGATCCCGGTTGGGATCTCGCCAGTTGGCACCGAATGATGCGCGCTACAAGCTGGACAGAATCTATCTGTCCGAGATGTTGGAAGAGCAAGGCCCACCTGGCCCTGCATGTTTTGGACCTCGGATCATGAGGGAACCACCAGTTCCGCACTTTCAGTTGAGCCGAGGTGCGAAGACGTATGATGGCAGCACCAAGCCGAAAGATTGGCTGACAGATTACGTGTCGGCAGTGCACATTGCGGGAGGAAACCGCCGATGGGCGGTGAGGTATATCCCGCAGATGTTGGAAGGGCCAGCCAGGATCTGGCTGAACAACTTAAGAGAGGGCAGTGTCGACAGCTGGCTGGACTTTGAAGAGGCTTTCGTTAGCAACTTCTCCAGCACTTACAAGAGGCCCAACCGTCCTCAGCAGCTTGCCTTGTGCAGGCAGAGGGATGATGAGACCGACCGAGATTACTTAAGTCAGTGGAGTACTGTTCGCAATTCCTGCGAAGGAGTTGTAGAGGCACATGCCATTTCATGGTTTGCGCAAGGATGCCGACATGGCTCCATGCTCTGGCAAAAGCTGCAAAGGGAAATGCCGGCCACTTTGGCCGAGACAATCCGGATCGCGGATAGCTATGCACTCGGTGACCCGACACAGCCTCTGCTGAACTCGGTTGAGCCAAGTAGAAGATACCCGGTGAATAACAGACCCGGGCCAGTCAGGCAGAACGATCGCCAGGACTTCGGCAATAAGAGGAGAGAACCGGATTACCGGTATGGCTCAAATCAGGTTGCTGCAGTGAACCGAGACCAGCCAGATGCCGGCAGTAACCAGCGTCCGAAGAACAGCGGCCCAGCATGGGGCCAGAATCAAGAAGGGAAGAAGCCATGGAGTGACCAGAAGCAGTCCTTCACTTATGAGGCTATGTTGGATGGACCTTGCAGCTTCCACACCCTAGACATCCATAGGCCGGCGAACCATACAACTTGGCAGTGCAGCTGGTATCAGCGCACAAAGGGGGAAGGAGCCAGAGCTAGAGGAAATCAGGGGGGGACCTCAGAGAATTCCGCCGAGGCAGAATTTACCGCTCACCGGGGCAAATGTTATCCCGGTGAATCCGCCTGCTCAGAGGCAAGCATATCCGAAACCTGTGAATCAGGTGAATGTCAGAGGGAACAACAACAACGCTGGTCCTAGCAGGCAGGGAGAGTACCCCCAGGGAGATTACAGAGAAGCTCATCAGAGCTATGTGGTCTTTGTGACCGAGCCAACTGACAAGAAGAGCTTGCATCGGCGTGCACTGGAGGTGAACGCAGTTATGCCGGCGGTGCCGAAGTATATGCACTGGTCCGAGCAAGAGATCAGTTGGAGCAGAAGGGATCATCCCCGAGTTATGCCAACTCTGGGAGTTTATGCTCTGGTGGTGGATCCGACATTCATTGGACCCACCATCAATGTCCGGTTCACCCGAGTTCTCATTGATAATGGGAGTGCTATCAATATCATGTACCGAGACACCATGGTGAAGATGGGTATCTCGATGAACATGCTACAAACGAGTAGCACGACCTTCCATGGCATAGTGCCGGGTGTATCATGTGCACCTATGGGCAAAATCTGGGTTGATGTGCTGTTTGGTACCAAGGACAATTGCAGAACTGAAAGGATCCAGTTCGAGGTAGTGGACCTCGAGAGTCCATACCATGCATTGCTTGGTAGGCCCGCACTATCCAAGTTCATGATATCGACCCATGTGGGTTACCTCAAGATGAAAATGTCGGGTCCTAATGGCATCATCACCATCTCGGGTGGTTACAAGCGTGCACTGGAGTGTGCCTCGGCGGGATCTTGCTTGGCTGAGTCTATGATCATTGCTGCTGAGAAGAAGAAGATACACGAGGTGGTGGCGCTGGCTCAATCCGCGCAACTCGATATGCCGGGTATGGCTAACCCGGAGCAGAATGCAAACTTTGAGGTGCCAAAGGAGACCAAGAAGATCAATGTCGACCCGGCATTCCCGGAGCACAACGTCATCATCGGTTCCGGGTTAACCGAGAAATAGGAAAGCGAGCTCAGGCACTTCCTCCGTGAGAATCGGGATATCTTTGCATGGTCGAATCAGGACCTGCCAGGTGTTCCGAGGGAGTTGGCTGAGCACTCTTTGTTCGTCAGGCTGGACATGAAGCCTGTGAAGCAACCGACAGGACGACTCTCGGATGAGAGAAGAAAAGTAGTGGGAGATAAGCTGGCCAAACTGCTTGCGGCTGGTTTCATCATGGAAGTGCTGCACCCGGACTGGTTGTCTAACCCGGTCCTGGTAGAGAAGAAAAAGGATGAACCTCTGGTGGCCAAGGTGTGGCGCATGTGTATCGATTTCACCAACCTAAACAAGGCATGTCCTAAGGATCCATTCTGGCTACCTCGAATTGATCAAGTGATCGATTCCACAGCCGGGTGTGAGCTGTTATCCTTTGTAGATGCATATTCTGGTTTTCACCAGATACCTTTGAACCCTGCTGATCAATTGAAAACTGCCTTTATTACCCCGTATGGGGCTTATTGCTATCGTGTCATGACATTTGGCTTGAGAAATGCCGGAGCTACTTATCAGAGATGTATGCAGAAATGTTTGCATGAGCAAATAGGCAAAAATGTGCAGGTGTATGTCGATGATGTCGTCATAAAAACCAAAGAAAAACCCACTCTAATTGATGATCTCAGAGAGACATTCATAAACTTAAGAAAATACCGGATGAAACTTAACCTAGATAAGTGCACATTCGGTGTGCCGGCAGGCAAGTTACTCGGGTTCCTCGTGTCAAGCTGAGGTATCGAGGTAAACCCGACAAAAATCCGTGCTATCGAAAGCATGAGGTTACCGACATGTCTCAAGGACGTGCAGAAATTCACTGGATGTTTGGCATCCTTGAGTTGGTTTGTTAGTAGGTTAGGGGAAAAGGCATTGCCTTTGTATCAGCTCATGAAGAAACCCACCCATTTTGTGTGGACCCCGCAAGCGGATGTGGCGTTCACCGAGTTAAAAAGGATGCTGGCAACTGCACGGGTACTGGCCTCACCATTACCCAAAGATCCGATGTTGCTTTACATTGCAGCCACAAACCGAGTTGTGAGTGTTGTAGTGGTGGTGGAGCGAGAGGAAGAGGGCAAAACCGTGCAGAGGCCGGTATATTATTTGAGCGAGGTGATCTCGTTATCCAAGCAGAACTATCCTCACTACCAGAAGATGACATATGGTGTTTATCTGGCAGCCAAGAAGTTGAAACATTACTTCCAAGAGCATTCAATCACAGTGGTATGTGAGGCTCCTATCTCGGAGATCATCGGTGCAAAGATGCAACTGGCCGAGTAGCCAAGTGGTCCATCGAGGTGTCCCCTTACACTCCGCATTATGAGAGAAGAGATGCCATTAAATCTCAGGCACTGCCGGATTTCTTGGTGGATTGGGCCGAGATACAGTATGAGCCACCACTGCTTGACTCCAATTATTGGGGATGCATTTTGATGGCTCCAAAACCAAGATTGGTTTGGGTGCCGGAGTAGTTCTTACTTCGCCGAAGCGAGACCAGCTGAGATATGTGCTGTAAATTCATTTTGCAGCATCTAACAATGTGGCCGAGTATGAAGCACTTGTTCATGGGCTCAATGTGGCCAAAGAGATTGGGATCCGCCAGATAGAGTGTTTTGGAGACTCAGATCTAGTAGTGCAACAAGTCTCAGGAAATTGGGACGCTTTGGACACTAATATGGCGTTATTTCGGTTTCATGTCCAGAAGATCTCGGGATTCTTTGAAGGGTGCGAGTTCAAGCATGTACCTCGGGCGGAGAATGAAGCTGCGGACGTACTGTCCAAGCTGGGTTCATCTCGGGATCCAATTCCACCCGGCATAGCATTGGAGCATCTGAGGAAACCATCAATCAAACCTTCACCGGAGTCCGAGTCAATTTTTATCCCGGCAAAACCAGAATCTGAAGCTGTGCCCATGGACGTAGATGTCGGGTGCATTTGGGAAAACCCGGGGACTGCCAGGCAGAACTCGGGGACTGGTTACTCAATATCGGAGGAAGCAATGTCGGTAGAACCAATGGAGATAGATATCCCGGTTTTTCCTCTGCGTCCTGTGCCGGAATGGGCGCAACCTATAATGGCATATATGATGGATGGGAGTTTGCCAAGTAATGAGGTTGAGGCCAGGCAAGTGCAAAGAAGATCCAAGGCTTACACCATCCCTTCATTGGTCAATATCCTATCCCAACACTGTGGTTAATCCACAAGGAAAACCAACCTCTGATCATACGCCATGTGTAGCTTCAATTCAGACTTCAATTCCAGCTTGCAAATTGTTCAAATTCGAGAACTTTTGGATGGCTCACACTGGTTTTCTACAGACTGTGGCTGCTAGCTGGAACAAGCCAACCCACAAGAAGAACAGTGCTGCAAATTTAAATGCAAAACTGAAACGTCTACGCTATGACCTGAAATTCTGGAGTAAAAACATTTCTAGACTGACAATCTGCATTGAAAATTGTAACAAGGCTCTACTGGAACTAGATAATCTGGAAGACAGAAGAGGGCTAACTATTCCTGAGACTAATTTCAGAAGAATCATCAAGGATCATCTCCTTAAATTACTTGACTACCAGAGGCAGTACTGGAAAAAGAGATGCACAGTCAGATGGACTAAATTTGGGATGAAAACACCAAGTTTTTCCATGCAATGGCCACTGACAGATACAGGAGGGAGAAAGATTTATTATTTGCAAAACAAAATAAGGTTTGCAAAATATAATTTTTATGCTTAGCAAAAATATGCAAGGTGATAACAGAATGCATGATGACATGATGATGCAAAAAGAAAAGAAACAAACAAAACTAATTGGGGAAAACTCCCGGGGCATTACACCTGCCTGCACTGACCAAGTAGTGAAAATGAAGGAGATACTTGACACCTATGCTCAGTCCACAGGATTACATATTGTGACACCCCTCCCTGGCACATCTTGCCAGAGAGGCAGTTGTCCCGTGTGCCATCCCAAGATAACTGGCCGCACGTCACAACAGTGTAACATAATGGAAATCGTTACACAATCAGGCACATCAGTGCTACAAATGGTTTACAAGGCCAACAAGGAATGGCCAAATATCAATCCCAGTATGGCACGATACAGAGTTTTAACTGACAGCGGAAGACATATGAGAGGCTACGGCTTGGAGCGGCTCCACTCCACAGGTTCTGGCTGGGCTACTGATCCTAGCACGCTCTTGCTTCAAATCCTTACTAAGGTGGAAGATGGATCCTCCACAAAACCTAGCCACAATCACAAGGCCTGTGAGTACATTAATATGCACTCAGCAAGAATCGCCACTCACCACAAACAATCCAACAATCATGCAACAAGATATACATTGGAAATAAAATCCTACAACAGGTCAAGGTGTACTCTAGATACATGACATAAAAGTAGCATGGCATTGACAACCAAACATGTCATAAGCAAGCAACGGGGGTATCACCAGTACAGAGTCCAAGCCAGGTGGGGTTGGATCGTGTATCAGCAATCATACAAAGGGCTTACCTGTGACGAGTAAACGAGTGTACCGGTTGGTACCAAGTAACAGAACAATACCTGTCATCACAACTAGGCCCAACGGCCTTGCTACATCTGTCAACTGCTAGGCCCACTGGCCTCATCCTTTCACTTGGGCATGCACGGTTGATGTGGGCTCTGGCCTAACTATAGGCTCCCCAACGCATCACACCGCCATCCCTAAACCTGGTTCACAATCACATCTCGAGTAACATTCCCTGCATCAACTTATTGTTCACTTAGTGAAATCAGGTTGTTCATCTTTCTTTCAAACAGAACTTATGTTTAACCTCCTGACTCGACAAAGACAATAGTGTGACCGACACTGAACTGTTGTTCCATAACCTTGGAACTAGGCTAGACATCCAGATTTGACACTCTCGAGAGGTTGCAATTACCACCCACCTAAGTGCACCACACTCAGCCGGTACTTTAGGATATCATCCTTAAGGCAAACTCAGCAAGATACACTCACCTAACTGTTCACGCTACCAAGACACTCCCTATATAGCCACCGACATAACTATATGCCTTATGCAGAAGTGAATCCGGCACGTCCCCAACCCATGAGCGATGCCTAGCTCCGGAACCTTCGCAAGACTAGCCCCGACCAACTATGGTAACCGACTAGACTTGCCAAAAGGGTGGCATCAAAGGAGGCTCAATAGGATTACGTAGGTCAAGGCCCGCCCATGTGAGCGACAGTGGTAGTGCTTTCGATGTTCAGATTAGTGGCACTATGGACTGACCCTATCGAAGTTTGGAGGGGTGTTTCATTTAATCAAGCTTCATCATAACAAGTCCAAACAACAGAGGATTAGTCCAGCATAATAATCCCGATATCACTATCATATACCATCAAACAACAAGGCATGAGCGACATACAGTAAGCACATAACAACAACATCACTTGAATAACCATAACACTTGCAGGTATAGATATTAACGTAACAATAATAACAATGCCCGGGTGACTGTGGCGGGAGACCCGGCAGGTGTCACTCGGGGGTTAGTGTTCACAGAATAATAGCATAATGTTTCAAACAGATGACGGTGGCGGGAGACCCGGCCGGTGTCACCGTAAAAGAATGAACCGAAAAGCACTCATAAGAATGAGAGAGCATCCATTCCACTCGAGGGTTATCTCGACGTGGTGTCAGCAATCTCAGCAAAAAGAACCAAATGGAAAGTCAGCTCCCAAGCGTCGCAGTCCGGGTGGTCTATGCCAACCATATTTAACGAAGGGACAACGCAAATAACTCTTTTGGCAAATGCCCCCAACTCCGAGGATCATAAGACGACATTCGTCCGCTCCTCACCTCGGCGAAGAAGAAAGAAGCAAACAAAGCCCCGCAAGCGCGAGACGCACAGTTGTAATAATTCCCCCATTCCTTTGACTGAGGCGGTACCACCGGCCATTGTCTCGGAATGTGAGTGATGCACATATAAGCAGTTATGAAGTAGTACAATAATTTAAATGCAATATGGCATACATACAACAATACAAGGTGCATATAAAATATGGACAACAAACAGACATGCAATACAATAGCAGACAGTCCTAACAATAGAACAGGAGACAGACATAACACCCGGCATGGTATTAAGCAATCAAACAGACAAACATTGCGGGATGGCTCATAGCAAGGGGTTAGCTTGCCTGAAGGCGGGGATCCATTTGGCTCGGAGGGGTCGGGGTGGTTCCGCGGCGTCGGGGTCGATCGCCGCTTTCCACGGACTCCGGAATGCACGTATAAAAGGGCACCCCATAGAACTATTTTGGAATGATGTGAAATCAGTACCTTCGGATCGGGCTCGACAAAAAAAGAATTTAGAGACTTGAATCACCTCGATCGGAGTTGCGGATCACAAGATATGGACGAGCGACAGATAGCTATCTGCCGCAAGGCGCAGCAGATAACCGGATTCTGAACTGGTGGCGTATTTACAGGAATGCGCTTTCTCCTCAGGAAAGCGTAAAACGGAAAATACGCTTTGTTCTTCTCAATCGAACGGCTTGGTCTTCGTCTTCCTCGACGCGGGAGCACGGGCGGCTCGGGCGTCTCGCCGGCGCCGGAGCTGGGAGGGGCCAGGGCCTCGGCCAGCGGCGGGGATGGCCGGAGGTGGCCTTCCGCGGCCGGGGAAGGGAAAACCGGCGGCGGGGATGGTCAACTTCTTCTTCTCTCGAGCACGCACGGCGCGTACGGGGAGGTGTCGGAGGTCGACGGCCGCCGGCGATGCGCGGCCCGGCGGAGCCAGCAGAGGACGGTGGGGTGGCCGTGGAGCAGCACCGCGCCCGGGGAAGGGAGCTCGGCGGCAGGGGGAGGGCAGGGGCGGTGCCACGAGTCTCGGCCATGGCTCGGCCATGGCGGCCGCACGGGTAGAGCTCGCCGGTGCTCCGCACCGCCTGGGCGCCGGCTGGTGGCGGGGACAGAACCGTGGAGCACCACCGCGCTCAGAGAAGCACTCGGGGAAGGAGGAGAGAAGGCCAGGGAGCCGTGCTGCCGTGCTTGCGAGCTTCGCCGACCTTGGCAATGGAGGAGGCCCGGGGTTCTTCTCCTCTGCTGGTTCCCGGGTACAGAGGGAAAGAGGGTGGAGAGGAGTGAGGAGAGGGAGTGTGTGGCAGTGGAGAGGGCTCGGTCTTGCTTGAAGCTACAGAGGGAGAGCAAATGGGAAGAAGAGGGGGGGGGGGGTGAGACACGGGAGGAAGGGTTTTGAGGGCACCGTCGTGCACTTGCACCAACTTCTCTCCAAGAAGTAAAGGGAGGGATAAGAAGGGCTGCTGTGGGTACAGGGTAGCACGGGTGTGCACTGCATCATGCGGATTAGGCACCGTCCAAAACAGTAAGCGGAAACTAGGTCTTCCCTAAACGCGTGTCCCGGACGTCCGGGAGCACGACACGGCGACATCGTTGCATTCCTGATGACTCGGGGGTCCAAACGCGATGGGGTTTTCACCACGGCATGCCAACGATAAAACTCTACAACTTCGGCGACTAAAGTTTTTGCGAATTCGAAACTTCGTGCGACTAGAACTTTGGAAAAACCGTACTGGTCCAAATTCGAAATTGATCGTTTGAGGAGGCAAACGATTTTTGGTTTGATCAAGACTTTGCCCAGAGGTGTAGGCTCTCCTAGTACTTGCATCTAGGTGTTCTCCTCTCACTACAAAAATCATTTGGCTTGGTTTTGAAAACATTGAACTTAGGGCAGAAACTTGCCCAGGGAAAAAGTCCAACACTTTCCTAACAAGGTACCAAATATTTTTGCACAAATGGGTTATACACTGCCTAGGGATCATTCCCTAATTTTCATAGAATTTTTGGAGACATAGAAATAGGGCTTCCTTTGGAAATTGCAAATAAGCATGAAAAGAGCATTACAAGGAAATACCTCAAATATTGCTCAAATGAGGTTGGGATAATGGAGTGAAATGTTCAGGAGGTGGAATCATGCACCTTCCCAAAATGGCATAATTTCTGGATGAGTGGAAGGTGTCTAGATAATATCTGGATCAGAAATGGCATTTCGGAAAATAACGTCCAACTTGGAAATATTGCATTGGAGTATGCAATATTTTTGCATGGATTGTCTTTAAATGGATATGGGAGTCCTCTGGTATTTTTGGTGGAATTTTTAGAGCTATGGAAATGGGCTTTCCTTTTGTAGGTGGAAGAAAAGGATTAAAAGGTTCCGATAATTAGGGCTAGGGTTTTCGAGAGAAAACCTGAGCACAAAAATTATCACAGGTGTTGGAGTGGTTTGTGGGCTTACGGGAAATTTTGAGAAAGCAATTTCCAAGTCAATCCATCTTCAAAAGTTTTGGAGAAATATTTAGAATAAGAGGAAAAAGTTTTTCAGGCGTCGAAAAACACCACTAAATTTTGGGTTCAATTTTCGGGGTGTTACACATATTAATTATCACAAGTCAATAATGATTCCTATAAACATTGCACAACAACATGCAACTGATATTGCTGGGATTTTTGGTTGTGTTATTGGCACAATGCCTTTTACCTACATAGGCCTTCCGTTGGGTACAACCAAACCAACTGTTTATGATCTTATGCCACTAGTGGACAGAATTGAGAGAGCAATGACTGCCAATTTCATGATGATGTCATACAGTGGGAGAGTCACAGTAATCAACACACTCCTCTCCTCAATTGCAACTTTCTCTATGTGTGCTCTGAAACTACACCCTAAAATTCTGGAACATGTCGACAAGATTAGAAGGCATTGCCTGTGGAATAAGAAAATAGAGGATGGTGAACATTGTAATTCTCTGATTGCCTGGGATAAAGTGTGCAGACCCAAGAATAAGGGTGGTATGGGAGTTCTAAATCTTAAAATTCAGAATGAAGGCTTCTACTTAAATACCTTCACAAATTCTACAACAAGATGGATACACCATGGGTTACACTTATTTGGAACACATACTATGCTGACAGGGTGCCACATTCCACTGAGTTGTGTGGATCTTTCTGGTGGAGAGATGTCTGTAAACTGTCACCGATTTACAGAGGTATATCGCAGTGTACGATTGTCAGAGGGGATAACATTTTATTCTGGAAGGACCCGTGGCAAGAACAACCAGCCTCAGTTGTTTATCCTAGAGCCTTTTCCTACACTCTTAATGAGGATGTATCGGCTAAGGAATTTCTTACAGCAGACACACCGGGGGCCAATTTTCATCTACCTCTGTCTACACAAGCGATTCAGGAACTGAGACATGCTCAAGCAGATACTGCTCATATCATTTTAGACAATACTGCTAATGATAAGTGGTCTTACCTCTAGGGTTCTGACCAATATTCCTCCAGCCAGTATTACAAATTCTACTTCAGAGAGATAGTCCCACACGAGTCATTCATTGGATTTGGAAGAGCATGAGTATTCCCAAAATAAAATTCTTTTGCTGGCTTCTCCTTTCTGACAGATTAAATACGAGCAATATGCTGAGAAGGAGACACTATAATGTGGGTAATACATTCAACTGCACTATGTGCAATGATGGGGTTGAGGAAACGGTAGAGCACCTATTCTTCCATTGTGACTTCAGCAAGAGTTGTTGGGAGAAACTGAATTTCCCCCTATCAACCAATGTGACTGCAAGCAGATTAGAGCTGATAGCCTACTCAAAAGATCATTGGACCAAACAGATGTTTATGGATGTTTTTGCCTATGCTGCTTGGAGTATCTGGAAAGAGAGGAACGACTTCTACTTCAATGGAATAACACCATCAACCTCAGCCTGGGCTGCAAGATTTAAGGAAGACTTCAGACTCCTTGTTCATACGACTAAGGAGACCAAACACAACTTTATTTTTTCCTTTTCCAGTACCTTTTAATTCCAGAACTCTTTGTTGTAACTATGTAACTGTGTCTGCTGCCCCTTTTGTGGGTGTTTTAATATAGAGGCAGTAGGGATCTCCCCTACTATCATAAATGTCCAAAAAAGGCTTACACCATCATCAATAAAGAGTTATACAAGAGAAGTGTAACCGAGGTACTGCATCACTGTGTCGAGCCGCAGGAAGGGCAAGAATCTCGGTCAGCGATATATCACAGCCGGAAGAGCCGCATGAAGGGCAAGAATCTCGGTCAGCCGGAAGATCAGCCACTTTATCTCGGTCAGTGATATATCAGCAAAATCTCGGACGCTATCACAGCCGGAAGATCAGCCCTCGGTATTCCGAGAAGGAGATTTGGTGCTGAGGCTAGTACAGCGCAGTGCAGGCCGACACAAGTTGTCACCTCCATGGGAGGGGCCATTCATTGTGAGCAAGGCTCTGCACAATGATGTATATTATCTTATAGATGCGCAGGAACCGAGGAAAAATCTAATGGACAAATCTGTAGAGGAAACAAAGCGACCATGGAATGTAGCTCTATTCCGTCCCTTTTACTCCTAAGGGAGCAACGTATGTATCTCGGTTTCGTTTTGAATGAAATGCCGACACTCCGAGATGAAACTCGGGACTGCCTTGTCCATATGCATGTGTTTTATCTCAGTTTTGTTTATGTTGTTCATATGTCGGATGATTTTGTGACCCCATTTCAAAGTTCAAGTAGTGTATGCTATTTTGTTGTGATCTTGTGACTCGACTGACGAACGCCGAAATGGCAGTCAAGAGCAGGTTATGGTATATGTAAACATGAAAATGGACTCGGGGACTCGGTCCTAAAAAGATCCGACATATGTCGTTTACTAACCCGGTTTTTTCATTCCTTTTCTTTGTGTCGGATGACTCTGAATCTTACCTCAAAATTTTACAAGTACTGTATGCTATAATTTTGGTCTTGTGACTCGACTGTCGAACGCCGAAATGGTAGACAAGAGCAAAGGTTACTAACTATAGTAAATGAGAAAGTAAACTCGGGGACTTGATGCAAAGTGATCCGACATTAAGCCGTTTTCAATAAGATTAGCAAAATAGGAATAGCACGGTGAAATACTTAAAAGTATAATTACATCTGCACCCGACATTCCGGGGATTTAATGGTTCATTTGATAATAAATTCAGGCAGCAGCAGTAGAGGAACTGGGGTCAGCGGACCCAGTCTCGGCAGCAGGAGAGACTTCAATTGTTGGAGCAGCCTCGGGTGTTGGATGCTGCTTCTGGAGGAATGTCGGATCCTGGCTGCTTGGTAGTGTCGGCGGCTGCTGCATCGGTGGCAGTGTCGGACCTTCAGCCTCGATCTCTTTGTCCAAGGCCTCCTCCTCATCATCATCTTCCTCTTCATCACCCGAGGAATCGTCTTCATCATCGGAGTATGCTGGCCCCGGAATGAAGTGTCGGGTCTGAGCGTAGCCAGTCATGAAGGAAGCTGCCTCTTGGCGGCATTCGACCAGCACCGAATCTTCAATCCATTGCGAGTTGGCGCACAAAGATTTCAATGTATTGAGATCGATGTCCTCATACCAGGATTGCACAAATGTCAGTGCTTGATCAACTCCGGCACAAGCTGCAGAAGATCTCCACTCTCGGACCCTGGTCTCGGCTCCCGACAGGCACTTGGATAGTTCATTGATGGTGGTTGCAGGCTGAGAGTCTGGCCATAAGGCTCGTAAACCCGAAGACCAGCATCAAGAAGCTCGTACCAATGGCTTCCAGAGGAGAAATGCGAGCATTCAGCGCCGTCAAGTGATCCTCAATGTCCCAGACCTCCGAGATTGGGCCTGCCTTGGCTCTTTTCTCTTGTGCCTTCTTGGTAGTGTTGGCTGCAACGATCTAGGAGTGGACGAAGTGTTCTGAAGAGAGGAAAGTTGTTACCGAGTTAAATCGAGAAGGATGAGGGGAAACTTACTGTCCATCTCGCGATTGAGCCGAGTAAGCTCGGACAACCAGTGGCCACTGTTAGCCTTGAGGGCATCTAGTTCTTCCTGTGCCGAGGTAGCGTGAACCTCGGTCTCCTCGAGGATTTCATTATGCTTCTGCGCAGCTTCCTCCCTCTGCATCAAGGCCTTCTCCATGTCGGCCTTCTCGCCCTGGACCCGAGCAAGTTCCTTCTAGAGCCGAGACACTTCGTCTCGTTCCTTTTGGAGGGCAGTTGCGTGCGTGGCGTCCTTGTTCTTCAGAGTCTCCAACACCTGCTTGTAGGATTTCTTCAGTTTGTTGTGGTCCAGGAGCAGTTTCTGGAACACCGAAGTTCGAGCGTTGGTGCAATCCTGAAAAAAGCAAAGTGTTAGTATAGTTTTTTGAAGATTCATGCCGAGTAAAACTCAACAAGAATCTCGGGGACTGGATGTCGGATTTTTTGAAGATTCATGCGAGTAAAACTTGACAAGAATCTCGGGGCTGGGTGTCAGATTTTTTGAGGTTAACAATGGAAGTTTTGTGAAGATTCGCGCCGAGGGATCTTTACTCGGGCGAGCTTCAATCACTCCACCCGAATCTCGGGGACTGGGGATTATATATGTTTGTCATCTATTGCAAAGGAAAGAAAGGTCTGGCTGAGGAAAATTTACCTCGGCAAGCCTGCTCGCTCGAAGGGTCGAAAGTTGGAAGTTGTGCATGGCTTGAGCGAGTGCACTGGGCCCAGCTGGATGTTGATTCGCCGGGGTAGAGGAGACCTCGCCAGTGTCGGCGGCGTTCCAATCCATGTGGTACTGCTCCTCCGAGCCCAAGCTATGTCCGCTTCGAGTTTGGAGCTGAGGAAAACCCCAGCTGCCAGTGGAAACTCGGGAGACCGAGGCAGTAAGAGCTTGGTGGGCCAGTGTAGTGGTTGGAGTCAGCACCACTTGTTTCTCCGGGTTAACAAGTTGTTTCCCGGCGGCCACTTGACTCTGTGCCGGCTTGGGCGGTGCAGTAGATTTCCGAGTTACTAACTCGGTGGACTTTGTGGTGGGCTTCGGCGGTGGCTGCTGCTTTTGCTGTTGTTGCTGCTGTTGTTGTTGCTGTTGATGCGGTTGCTGCTGCTGTTGTTGTGGTGGTGATTGCTATGGATCGGTGCTACCAGAGTGTCGGCCCGTGGAGTGTCGGAGTACGCGGTGGGAGCACCGTAGCCAACATCTCGGTCGAGGACCACGACCTCGGGAGGGCATCATCATCATCATCAGACCAATCACGGATGGAAGCTCAGACTCGAGGCTTACGCGAGGCGGGGGCACGAGCAGCAGGAATGGGCATACGATCCTCGTCGTCCGGGTCATCAACCTCGGTGAAGTCCGAGTCCAAATCCTTGCCCCATTTCTCGGAGGGGTTGCCTCCATCTTCAAGTTCCTGCCGGGCAAATCTCTGCAAAGTGGGCGAGTTAAAACCAGATTATTCTATGGCAAAGACAGAGCCGACATAAAAATTGTGTCGGTAAGCAAAATATGTCGGTTTTAGGCTGTAAGGTACTTAATTGCTCCGGAAGCCGATCTCGGTTGTGGGGCTCTATCCTCCAATCCCATTCATCGACCATTTGTGTCTTGGCAATGGCCTTGACATGCCTTTTGACCTCGACCTTGCTGAGCTCGTGGGTGCTGATCGGGTAGGATCAAACTGGCCACTCATATGGCAGATCTTGTGGACTCGGCTTTGGAGGGGGAGAACTCGGCGAGTGATGAAAGTCCTCAGGAGATCATCAGCCGTCCACCCATCTTTCACGAGCTTATTGACGGTCTCGTGGATCTGGTTGATCTCGGCGTCAGATTCCTGGGGGTCGAAGGACCAGTTGAGTTGGGCTGTGGGGGTTCCGAGGACAAACGCCGGTAAGTTGAGGAGATCAACATGACTCAGATTCTTCACGTAGAAGAATGTCCTCTGCCACTTCCGGCAGGATTCCAGGCCCGGAATGCGGGGAAAGATGGACCCATTCCGAGGTATGATGGTGGCAGCTCCGCACGGAGTCATCTCCTTCGGGGCGCCCTTGTTCTCCGGGTCGGGGATGCTCTGTTTCCGAAGTTGGAAATACTTCGCCCAGAGGTCAACAGTGGGCCATAGTCCGAGGTATGCCTCGGAGAAGGAGACGTACACCGACAATGCGGTGAAGGCGTTCGCAGGGAGGTGATGAGGTTGAAGGCCGTATCGGTCGAGGAAGGCCCGAAAGAACCTGCTGGCCGGGAGGCCAAGGCCACGCTCGAAATGCGCAACGAAGACCACCCATTCATCGGGGGTCGGATCTGGTTCAGCTTCATTCCCCGGAATTCGGCATATAACCTCGGCAGGAAGTCGCCGAGTCTTGACCAGCCAGTCTATCTCGGAGGGGGAGACATCCGAGCCCTCCCATCCTCCGCGAGTTCCCGTCTCAGCGGGTATGTCGGCAGGATCCGAGGTGTGGCTAGCCGACATCTCGGAAGGATTCTGCAAAGAGGTAAACAATCGACCGGGATAAGTATCTCGGATTATTTGAACAACAAAGGTGAAAAGGAGAAATGGCGGGAAACACAAATCTGCGGCTAAGTATTTGGCGGAAGGATCTACAGAGAGGGAAAATAGAAAGTAAATGCAAGATCTATAGAACAAATCTAATGAGATCTAACGATGGACCAGTACAAGGCTAATGCGAACCACGAAGAAGATCTAGAGGAGGTTCACGCGGGTATATGTGAGAACATCTGCGGTGAGGATAAAGAAGTTCATCGGAGAAGATGAACCAGTTATTCGAGGAAGATGAACTAGTTCCGCGGGAAGAAGAATGTTTTCATCGACCGTGCCAAGGACAAAGAACTCACCGGAGTAGTGGCGGTGGAGATGCGGGATTGACGGCGGCGTAGGGTTTTCGATCGTGGACGACATCTAGGCTCCGGCGTGGTGCGGCCGTGGAAGAGCACTGGACGGCGGCGGCGGAAGCAGAGCGTGCTGCAGAACTTGAAGAGGTCGAGGAATGTGAGGAGGAAGAAGAGGGAATCGTCGTTCCCTTATTTATGGGCGGGGAGTGTGTGCGGTTAGCGAAACTGCCGCGCACGATCTTCGAAGCAGTTGTGAAGATCCGCTGCACCCGCTCCATGCGGTTGCGATAAGTATGGCCGCGCGATGGGCCGCATCGTGGGCTACAATGTGGTAACCGCCTGCGGCGCGGTCGCGTGCGATTAATGGCGCAGGAGTCGAGGAGGCACCGCAGGGTCAAAGCACTTGAGTGCTCTGTGGACTTGACAGTCCATGGGGCCCGCATGAATGATGTGAGAAGCGTGCGTGCAGTGGCACGTCTGTCCGTGCGCAAGAGCCGAGGCGTCAAGCAGAGATTCACTGCCACATGCTATGACAAGATCTGGAGGAATATCGAAGAGACTTAAGTATGTTGGAAAACCGGCATAGAATCAAATGCCGAGGTCGGTTGAAGAGATCATCAGTGGATTTGTTGATTGGACTGACATGGTTATGTCGGAGGTTTGGCGTGATTGTTTCGGTTGTTCAAACCTGCTGTGGCTCTTCATCCGAGGGTGCAAGACCGCACCAGCTTCAGGGACTAATGTCGGGGGGCCACCCCCGGGTAGGGTCGTGATAAGGTAAAAACTATGTCCCGGTGTGGGTCAGTTTACAGTAAAAGCCGACATACTTGTACCTCAGAAGGGACCGAGGTATCGTGCTGGAGCAAACCGGCATAAGTCAACCGAGATAGGTCAACTGACATATCAATGTCGGTATTATCTTGTCTTCTGTAATGTGCAGGAAGATCTAGCTACCGAAGAAGAGTCCGACATACCTATGTCGGATCAAGCGAGCCAAGGTATCTTGGTGTCGGAGAGCAGTCAATGCTCCTGTCAAATCCCGTCTGACACGGGAGCCGGGCACGGAAGCGTCTGACACGGGGGCGTGCAGGGGGAGCGAGGTGACAGGTCTCACCTAACTGCTGACTCCGGGACATCCGGGGAAAAGGCTACGAGATAGGCCTGTCCTGTCCCTAGCAGAGGGTACATTCTAGATGTACCGTTGTGCTGCAGGGGATGGGCATGTCATGTCCTGTCTCTAATAGGAGTACATCATGACATACTGTTGGCGTGGCTACAGTGCACCGAGAGGGGCATTTCGGTAACTCGGTTTGCCTATAAATAGGGCATCACCCCTCCTGCGTGAGGGATGATGCCCTGATACTCATTTCCCCCCATAGCTTCGTCTTCTACCTTGCTCTCATCCCCATTGTTGGGATCATACAGCTCGAGGAGCAGCTTGTACGTGTGCTACCGAGATATATTGTGAGAGATAGGCAGGAGTCGGGGTGTTACCTCCTTACGAGGGCCCCGAACCTGGGTAGATCGCGTGTGTTCTTGTGTTTGTGAGTTCATCTGTGTGTGCTCCTTAGCGCGCTAGCCCTCTCCCGGATCCTCCAGCGCCCATCGGCCCCACTCTTTAGCCATCCAATGGCATCTGCCGTGATACCACCACGACAGTTGTCAATCTCACCGGCTTGCTGAAAACAAAGGATTAGACGTATAGTGTGGAAAATGATATTTGTTTGCAGAGAATGAAAGAAAACAATAATTGCAGTAGGTTGTATTGCAGTATAGTGTCTCTCCATAATAAATAACTAACATGCTGGATAAACAAATTACAGCTGGGCAATTGACAATATTGAAAAGTGCATAATATGCATGTGCAAGTTGTGGTCCACTATGAGATTCATTTGGGCATTACGACAAGGTACACAGACCGCTATCCAGCATGCATCTGTGCCTAAATAGTTCACCTTCAGGTTAGCATCCGCACCCCTTCCAGTATTAAGTTGCAAGCAACATACAATTGCATTAAGTAAAGTGCATAATGTAAACAACACATTTATCCTTAGAGAAAGCATCATTAGGTTACCCTAGTGGCAACAGCACATCCACAACCTTAGAGGTTGCTGTCACTCCCCCAGATTAAATGGAGACTGAACCCACTATCTAGCATAAATACTCCCTCTTGGAGTCACAAGAATCCACTTGGCCAGAGTATCACAAGCAACAGAGAGCATGCAAGATCATAAATAACATAGACATAATATTTCAGTATTCAACTTGACATAGTATCAATATTCATCGGATCCCAGCAAACACAACATGTAGCATTACAATAAGATGATCTTGATCATGATAGGCAGCTCACAAGATCTAAACATGATGGCACAAGAGGAGAAGACAACCATCTAGCTACTGCTATGGACCCATAGTCCAAGGATGAACTACTCACACATCACTCGGAGGCAGGCATGGCGATGTAGAGCCCTCCGGTGATGATTCCCCTCTCCGGCAGGGTGCCGGGAAGAGCTTCAGAACCCTACCGAGTTAGGGTTGACGGCGGCGGCAGCTCTGGAACCTTTCGTGGTTTTTGACTCGGGTGTTTAGGTATTTCCCGAAAATAGCAATTTATAGGCGAAGGGAGGTGTCGGTGGAGGCCCGAGGCCTCATCACCACGTGGCGGCGCGACAGGAGGTGGGACCGCGCCACCATATGGTGAGGACGGCCCACGGCCCCCCTTCGTCTCTCCTTCGGACTCCGTGTACGTGTCAGAAAAATAGGAACTTGGCTTTTTGTTTCGTCCAATTCCGAGAATATTTCCAGAACAACTTTTCTGAAACCAAAAACAGCAGAAAACAGGAACTGGCACTGTGGCATCTAGTTAATAGGTTAGTCCCAGAAAATGCATAAAAATGATATAAAGTGTGAATAAAACATGTAGCAATTGGTATAATATAAGCATGGAACATCAGAAATTATGGATACGTTGGAGACGTATCACTACCCCAGCGCTGCTCTATATGTAAACCCTAAGACACGAAGGCATCGTATCCACGAGATGGATCCACCACGCCCACCGCATCGCCTTCTGGACCAGGTCGAGCGTGCTCGGCAGAGTGCGCTTGGGCGCTACCGCGGGATGTTGTTAAAGACGTTTTTAAATAAAGGGTTGGTTATTACAAAAAAAAATAGAAAAAATATGACTTTCAAATTTAAACAATATTTTTAATGCATTTTTAATTGAAAATGGCAAAATGGTTAATGTTTGAATAGTTCGAACAATTATTTTAGAAAACAAAAAATGGCTTTGGATTAGTTATTCAAATTCAAACACTTTTCATGTTGAACTTTTTTCAGATTCAAAAGTATGCAGAAGCTACTAAAATTCATATTTAGGAACTTTTCGAAAATTCACGCGCAAAATTCAAAATTTGAGCCCTTTGAGCGAAAAAACGGACCCCGGTACTAGAGGTCCTTTTGCGCGCGCTGGGGGGTGCGGTTGCAGAAAGACCTCTGGTCCCAGGTCGTGGCATCACCTGGGACCAGAGGGTACCCTCGTCCCGGGCCGTGGCTCCACCTGGGACCGGAGGTCCTCTGGTATATACCAGAGGCGTTGACCCGGGTCGAGCCACGACCCGGGAGCACTCCATTCGCCGCCCTCCGCCTTCGCCGCGCCACCCACGACGCCGTCAGGCTGCCTGGCCGCCGCGCGCCGCCGTCCCTCTCCGTCGCGCGCCGCCGCCCGAGCCCTCCGCGGGCGCCGTCGCCTCCACGCGCCGCGCCGCCCCCTCTCCTCCACGCGCCGCGCTGCCTCTGCCTCCGCAGCACAGCGCCGCCCTCCGCCTCCGCCACGCCCTCCGCCCACGACGGCGTCTCCGCCCAGTCCGCCGCCGGCGGCCGCCCTCCCTCGCACGGTGAGTTTTTTTCCTAAGTTTTTTTTGCTAATTAAGTTAGTGTAATTTGCTAAGTTAGTGTAGTGTTTTGCTTAGTATACTAGGTTAGTGTTAATTAGCTAGGTTAGTTTTTAGTTTCATAGTTTAATTAGCTAGGTTAGTTTTTTGTTGTTAAGTGTAGTATATTTTGCTTAGTATATTTGCTTAGGTAGATTTTGCTAAGTGTAGAAATATTTTAGTGTTAGAAATTTTGCGTAGTTGGAAAGTCGGGAAGTCGTTAAGTCGGGAAGTCGGGAAAGTCGTGTAGTCGGAAAGTCGTGTAGTCGGAAAGTCGTGTAGTCGGAAAGTCGTGAAGTCGGAACAGAAAGTCGTGAAGTCAGAAAGTCGTGAAGTCGGGAAATCGGAAAGTCGGGAAAACGTGAGAACTCCACCCCGGAGCGGAAAGTTTTCACGTTTTCCCGGCTTCCCGGCTTCCCGTTTTCACGTTTTCCCGTTTTCCCGGCTTCCCATTTTCACGTTTTCCCGGTTTCCCGGTTTCACGTTTTCCCGACTTCCCGGCTTCCCGTTTTCACCTCTTCCCAGCTAAGTGTTATTCTGTAAGTGTAAAGTTCTCTACATTGAATTATTGTGCTAATGCTATCATTGTTTTATTTTCTTTTGTAATAGTTAAGCAATGGACGATGGAGATTTTACTCCCTTCCAATCCAGAGAAGGGGAAGATGTGATGTTCGGCTTTATCCGGCAACCCGCGGATGGTGATGAACACACTAGAGCAGAAGAAGATGGCTCCGAGTTTTTGAACGAGTCGGTGAGGGAATGGAGTTGGAATAAAGCGTCCAAGGGCAAACGAGCACAGTTGGTGGACCCCCGCAGTCTGACGTGGTATATTAAGCCTCTATTTAATCTGATGTAAAATTTTATTTGTATATATATATTAACAAATGTTTCTTCTTTTTAGACCTCCTCCAGATCGACCCAAACTAATAAACGAGGCCATATAAAAGGGTTGGGAATAAAAGATCATTTCAGAATTGATTTAGTCGATTCAGATGGCCCGGTGCAGCCCCCAACGTCCGCACTAAGTTTGTGCATCAATGCAGAGTTGTTGTTAGGGACAATGTTCCAATCAGCCTTCCGGAATCGAATCAGATAAAAAATTTAGAGGGCAATTATTATGTCACCGACAGAAACATAGGTATATGTTGGGGGAAGCTCATGGAACATTTCACTCTACCGGTGTTGGATAGTCCCGAAAGGACAGAAGCCATGACGAACAAAGTCAAGCATTGGGCTCTGAAGAAGATGGCTTCACAGACTATACCTTGATTGGGTCGAGAAACAGCAAGTTCCAGATTTCAGTGAAACACTAGAGAGGCAGCGGGCTCACTGGCCGGCATTTCTGGATTACAAGGGTACACAACTAGCCAAGAAAAGATCGGCACATAATAAGTTGAATGCATCGAAGAAGATATATAACCATAAGTTGGGTGGAGGTGGTGATACGTCTCCAACGTATCTATAATTTCTTGTGTTCCATGCTAGTTTTATACCAATAGCTACATGTTTTATTCACACTTCATAGCATTTTTTATGCATTTTCTGTGACTAACCTATTAACAAGATGCCACAGTGCCAGTTCCTATTTTCTGCTGTTTTTTGGTTTCAGAAAAGCTGTTCTAGAAATATTCTCGGAATCGGACGAAACAAAATCCCAGATGTCTATTTTTCCGACACGTTCCAGAAGTCCGAAGAGGAGACGAAGGGGGGGGGCAGCAGGGCGTTCTCCCCACATGGCGGCGTGGGTGGGCCCCCTGCCGCGCCACCCTATGGGGAGTGAGCCCCGTGCCTCCACCGACGTCGCACCTTCGCCTATTTATTCCTCCAGACGCGAAAACCCTAAAACACCGAGCCATTATTCCAGAAAACATCCTCTGCCGCCGTCGCCGTGTAACGTCCCAAAATTATTATCAGGATTATGTTCCAAAAATGAGAGCCAACAAAAACTTTTGCTTAATTATATGTGTTGATGTCTTGTTGTTGCTTGTGTGGTTTAATTCTTGCTAGTGGTATGTTGTTTGCTCTAAATAAATGGAAATAGCAAGTAAAGCAAGAAAAATAAAAGTGACATTTGTGTCCCACAAATTCTCCAAGGGGAGAAACTAAAATGGTTTCAAATAAAATTGAGAGGAGAAGTTATATAAACTCTCCCATTTTTATTCCTATAACTTTTCCCTCTCAAAAATTTAATTTAAAAACCTAAATTTAAATTCTATTTTCTATCTTTATTAAATTCAAATCACAAAGTGTGCTATGTTGCACTTGTCACATGGAATGCAACACAGCACCACAAATACCCATATACAATTATGAAGCAAAGTATGAAAAAATTCAAAAATTCGAATTTAAATTTCAGTGAGGCATTTCGTCGAACACGTGGTGGACAACACTGTGTTCATCTTCGGTTTGATTTGAAACCGATGCAATTCGATCGAATTCGAGTTTGTTCTTCGAATTGATGCTTGCATCCACTCCCTCTCCCCTCACTGACCTCGCCGCGTCCAGGAAATCGAAGAAATGAGGCACGGGAAGAGGAGATGCACCAGGGGACAGCCGCGGGCGCCGTGCGCCATGGCCGTCGCCGTGGCAACGGCGTTGTCGCCACCGCAGTCGCCCAAGACCGTGTCCCCCCTCTCCCTGGTGTCTCTGCACTCTCCAGGCACCGTAGCCATCCCCGGGGAGGACCCCATCGTCGCTTCGCGCCACGCAGTCGCCGCGTCCGCCCGAGACGGCCGTGCCAGTGCACGCACCCGCCGTCCAAACGTTCTCCGGGCCGTCCCGTTTCTCGCTCACGCACAGCGCGTCGCCACGCCGTCGAGCTAGTCTCTGCACCTCGAACGCTGCAGCCGCCCCTACCGCGAGCTACGGCGAGCTAGCGCGCCTGGACGCTCTCTCCTGCACCGTGTCCACGGCGAGCCCGTGCGCCGTCGTCTAGCCTATAAAGCCACCCCGAGCCCTCCCTCAATCTCACCACCTCTCCCTCACTCCACTCTCTCCGTACACCGCCAGAAGGGCGGGTACTCCGCAGCGAGGCTGCTGCTGCCCATAGTTTCTCCTGCGCCCGCCGAACCCGAGGTAGGCGACGACACGGCCACGCCGTGCTGCTCCCTCCCTTGCTCTTTCTGGACCTCACTGCCTCTCCATTACCACCGCACTCACCCGCGACGTTTTCCCCTCTGTATCGTGCCCAGGAGCCCCCGGAGGATCTCGCCGGAGTTGGAGCACGGCCGCGGAGAAGAAGGAGGTCATCGCCATCGCTAGGAGCTTCCCCATCAAGCTCCACTCGCCTCCCCAGCATCCCCACGACCTCCGCCATCGAACGCCGTCCTCTCCGCCGTCTCTAGACCCTCCAGGTACCCCCATTGGCCACCCTCGCCGTCGCCGGAGCTCCGGCGACGCTCTGATTAGGTCGTCGATGAACGCGGCCTCCGTGAGCCGTTGGATCGTTGATCCACGGTCGCATACCGCTTCGCGCGCTTAGCCACTGCCATGTGGACCCCCCAGTCAGATTTTAAACATTTCTGCGCGCGCAGTTTCTCCTGAGTCACTGACTGGTGGACCCCACGTCAGGGATTTCAACATTATCCAGAACAGTTAGGATTTCTAATTTTAGTTTCTCTGGAAATTCAGTACTGGACTCATTTTATAAATTCAATAACTTGAGATTTACAAATCCAAATAAATCAAACTCAATTGTTCTGGAAAGCTTATGAAATTGTTTAACCAACCAATTGGTCTCATGTCATTTAATTAAATAAATAAAAAGTATTATTGAAAATACTACAGAAGGTTTAAATCTAAACTTGTTTGTTTCTGATGCTCTGTTAGTCCAAATAATTCCAAACCAATTTTGCTAGCTTAGTACTGCCTTGTGTTAGCTCCCCTAATTTTGGTAGAATTAATTAAGCAATATTAATTGTTGACTTTAAGATAAACCCTTCTGGACTAAAACAAACAAATATGTTTATTGGTTGACCCAAATGAGTTAGGACCAATTTTGTTAGCTCACATATAGCCATGTTTAGTTACCCCTAAAAGGGTTTAATTTTTGGAGCAATAGAATTTAAATGGTAGCTAAAACTTGATTATTAAGCTACTGGATTCAATCCAATGTGTAGGGAGTTTGGTAACTCCAAATGATCCAATTCAAATTGGGTTGTCTTCTACACATCAGTAGCTTTCTATAGAATTTTAGTTTGTATTTTTGTGACCAACAGAACTCAAGTTGTGGATTTAAACATGAATAACTAGTTTCTGCCATAATTTGGACTTAATTAAATAATGTTTAATTCAACTTTTTGAAAACCAAATTGTGTGGTTTGATGTGTGCAGTAGCTAATTGTGATGTTTGTGATTGATATGTTGTGATGCTTGCTTGAGTAGTTTAGTAATTGTTTGCATTGCTTGTTTGACGTTTAGACGAGAACGTTGCCGGAGTCTACGAGGAGGGGGAATTCTCTGATCATCAAGCACAAGAACCCGACAACTTTGCCGAGCAAGGCAAGCTATTCCCTGAGCTTGCACCTAAATACATATGCATCTACTTTATCAAATGATTTACTCTTAAGGCAATGGTTTACAAAACCTTTTCGAAAAGTATATGGATATTATTTTGCCACCCTATGTAGTAGCTTATATAAAACTTTAGGATGGGAAACAATGTTGTTTATTCAAAACTCCTTTAAAAAGACTTTGTGGTTATGGAATACCGAGATGTCGGTGTGAAGAAAGAAGTGGAGAATGGTGATGTTTATGAAAAATGCACATTGTGTCCTAGTACTATGACAACCAATCTTACCCTGTGCGACCACATCTACCCACATATGGGAAAGGGCGTAGTCATATAATTTGCTCATATTAGTATGGGATGCCTCAACAACGAGGATGACCTCGTTCCATGAGGGGATGGTTTGGTGACCTACCCCTGACCTGGGTCCTAACACGATGGTGGGAGGATTGAAGGGTTCGCTCGCCGGGCAGAACTACGAGTCCTCACACTTAGGTTTCTGTTGGGAATTAGCCTGAGTGTCGATGGAAGTTTCGTAGCGGCAGGGTCCTATACTAGCATGAGCAAAGGACAGGCTATGGTCGGCGGCTTACTTCGCATACACCTTGTATGGCGAGACGTGGCAGACACGATGAGTTGCCGGATGGATGGGGGAAAAGCGTGCTACCTCTGCAGAGTGTAAAACTATTCGAATAGCCGAGTCCTCGGATATGGACAGTTGGGAGGCTGTCCTAGACCATGTGCAAGTTTTTGGAAAAGCTTTTAAGTTTAAAAGAAACTGAAATGGTGATGGTGTTACACAGCTATACCAAATGAAGTGGTATGAGTTGTGGAATAAATGGACTATGGTGAGCCATGGTCATGAAAAGGAGGAGTTTTTGAGAAACAAAATGAGATGGTGACTTCTTTAAAATGGTTATAAAACTCTTCTTACCTTTTTCAATAAAGATATAGAGATGTTTTAAAAATAAAAGTTGTCAACAAATAAAAAAGTGCATACTCATGTTGGGGTAGTTTGCGAGTACATTCAAATGTACTCATATTGGTTTCGTCCCTGGCTATTGTCCTAGCCAGACTACGAGGAGGAGCACTACGCCGAGCAGGAATATGGCGACTTCTACGAACTAAGGATCTCCACAAGTCAGCTGCCTGTCGGGTTGTCATCGTTAGAATATGATGTCTACTACGCCGTAGCTTCCGCTGATATTTTGGTTTGGCCCATGAAGGCACCTATGTAAGAACTTGGTCTAAATGACCATTTATGTAAGACTTTTATTCGGTACTGTAATGGATGTAAACTTTGGTATCCAATTCGGATTATGTGCAACGACAGACTGATCACGGGATCGTTGTGTTAAGCATAATCGGGTATTTCGGACAGCTAGTCCGGGGTCCCCACAGACTTGGTATCAGAGCCATCCTGACTTTAGGAAACCTTAGTTAGCATGGTCGTTTGTCAAATGTTACAAAAGATGAATTTCTAAAAAGAAAGGAATGAAGTATTTTCGAAAATTGCTTATCTCCAATCCTCTTACTTATGCAAAATTTTACTCTCATTAAATATTACATTTTCCTTGTATCCCTAAAATTTTGTACACCTCTCATTAAGTTTAAAATTTGACTCACTTGTTGCCCTACTATATTAAAATTTTGATACACTTGTCACCTAACTAACTTAAAATTTTGCTTAAAAATTGTAGATGGCACTCCATTGGACCGAGTTCGTTCAGCTGGAGAAGGACAGCAAGTTGACGTTTGAGAGGGACTTGTTCGAGTTGACCAAGCTGTTAGGTCGCCCCGCTCCAGAGTTTGAGGGAGCTCAGATTGATGTTCACGGTGTCGGAAGGCTGAGCTGGCTCATCAGTCGTCAGTTCGCAGGAACATCAAGTCTCCCAGTTCCAGGACGCTCATCTTCACCACCAAGGAGGCCACCTGGGTTGATGGTCTCTGTACTGCTACACAGAGGATGCTAGCCCGACTTTGTGAGGAGCACAAGGCGGAGTTAGTAGACTCCCGTTTCCGGTTCTACGGGAGGCGCAACTGTGATGGACACCCTACTCCTTCACCTTACCACCCGATGTTTGGGAGCTACATCATGGACATGGAGATCTTACTTCAGTGCACTCAGGATGATCTGTTGCGCACTAGGATTCAGCTTCACTTGACCGCGAGTCGCTCGTTGAGCTTCGCGAGAACGAGATGAAGCTGATGGTGGAGAAGGTTGCTCTTCTCAGGAAGAGGGCCCAGCTGAGGAAGACTATCGTGAAGCTCCGCACGAAGGTGGCAGAGCAGGACGGACTGATTGAGGATCTAGAGCACCATACTGACGAGATGGAGGAGGAGGGCGAGGATCTCCGCAAGGAGAACGACGCTTTCCTCAGTGACGATGATGACTTCGTGGAGGAGATGGACTGTGAGGAGGAGGATGATGAGGAGGAGTTAGTTGACGAGGAGGAGCCACTCGAGCCAGTTCTCGAGGACGAGGAGGAGGATCCCGAGGAGCCAGCCTACCAGTCAGATGCTGACGTGTTAGAGCTGGAGGTTCCACCTCAGTAGGCGAGTGACTTGATCACTACCGCAGGATTAGGTTGACCCCTATAGCTAGTCGAGTAGAAGTAGTGGTTCTTTTGGAAACCAGATGTTATGTATCTAGATGTAAGGTGATGTTGTAAGCTTGATGTTGATGTGAACTCCTTGATGTGTTGTTTGTGAAATATAAGTATGTTTGTCTTGTTTAAATCTGTGTGAACTATTTTCATATAAATCTTAGGATTAATCAACCACTTGAGAGATCGTCTTTTCCCTTAGTCGAACTTTTCTTGCCTTGTCTCTTATACCCGGTGTGCTTCAGGATGCCCCGTCGCAGCAATGCGGAAGGATCAGGATCAGCACCACCACCACCGGACCCAACCCCCACCCAACTTCTCGCGCTTATCATGGAGGAGCGTGAAAATGCCCGGCAAGAGCGCCAAGCTCATCTCGCTGCCTTACAACAACTCGCAGCCGCTTATAACAACAACAACAATGGTGGTAATGGCAATGGCGATGGAAACCAGCGATCTACCTTAGGTGATTTCAGAAGACCAACCCACCCACCTACTCCAAGGGACTTCACCCACTGGAAGCCGATGATTGGCTTCGCACCATCGACAACAATCTGGAAGTTGCTGCTGTGGGAGAAAATGAGAAAGTGTTGTATGCAACCCACTATCTCGCTGGACCTGCAAGAGCTTGGTGGGAAACTACCAAGGCTCTCCAGCAAGCTGGTCATGTCATCAACTGGGCTGAGTTCCAGGAGAAGTTCCGCAAGAAGCACATTCCCGGACTCATTGAGAGGAAGAAGGATGAGTTCCGTAAGCTGAGGCAGGGAAGTAGAGATGTGGTCGGTTATCTTGAGGAGTTTACCGACTTATCTCGGTATGCTCCTGATGACACCGACAAAGAAGAGAAGAAGATGGAGCGTTTCATGAGTGGACTTCATGATGAACTGCAGTGTGCTCTGGTTATCCATGACTTCCGTGATCTGGAGTCACTTGTGGACAAAGCCATCCAGCTGGAACCAAGCGCAAGTCTATGTATGAAGGTCGCAAGAGGAGGATGAATGCTCAGGAAGGTTCGAGCAGCCAGAAACCTCGTATCTTTCAGCAGAACCCCAGGCCTGCCTATCGTCCACCCCAAGCACCACGCCCCAATTTCCCTAACCGCCCAAACAACTTCAACCGCCCCAATGACAATAACCGTTCTGGAGGAAACTTCAATAACTTCAATCTCCGCCCCAAGGTTGTCTGCTTTGAATGCGGCCCCAGGACATTACTCCAGAGAATGCCCCAATCCCAAGAAGCCTGTCCAGCGCCCCAATGCACCTGCACCGAACAATGGTCAAGGCCGCAATGGAAATGGTAATGGCAAGAATGCCGCACCCCGCGGGAATTGCTGTTGTCAGAGGCCGTCTGCACCACATCAATGCTGAAGAGGCTGAAGAAGCGCCAGATGTTGTGCTGGGTACGTTCCTTGTCAACTCAGTACCTGCAACTGTTCTGTTTGATTCTGGTGCCACCATTCGTTTATTACCAAAGAGTTTGTTTCTAAGGGAGGTTTAGTCGGGAGTCTTTTACCCAAACCAATGTTGGTACAAACCCCAGGACTGTTAGCCAAAACCAACCAGATGTGTTCCGAAACCCCCATAGAAATTGGAGGAGGAAGGTTTGCAGCCGACCTAATTATCTTAGGAAACCAAGGCATAGATGTTATTCTTGGAATGGATTGGTTAGCCAAGTATCACGGTCGTATTGACTGTGCCCGAAGAGCTGTTTCTCTCACTTCTGATGATGGAGTTGAAGTGGAGTATGCATCTGAGACCAGCCAGACCAGACCCGGATGCCATGAGAGCATAGCTCGACCCGCCCTAGATGAGATCCGTGTTGTTCATCTGTTCAAGGATGTTTTCCCAGAAGAATTGCCTGGTATGCCGCCAGACAGGGATATTGAGTTCATAATTGAGCTTATCCCAGGACATCCCCCATATCCCAAAAGCCTTATCGGATGAATCCGGAAGAACTGGTGAGTTGAAGAAGCAGTTGGCTGATATGCTAAGCAAAGGTCTTGTCCGCCCAAGCGCTTCACCATGGGGATCACCCATTATTTTTGTGGACAAGAGAGACGGTACCACACGCCTGTGTGTGGATTATCGCAAGCTGAATGACGTGACCATTAAAAACAAGTACCCTCTTCCCAAGATCGAGGATCTGTTCGATCAAATGAACGGAGCCCGAGTCTTTTCAAAGATCGATCTTCGGACAGGTTACCATCAGTTGAAGATCCGAGAGACAGATATTCCCAAGACCGCCTTCACCACCCGTTACGGTTTGTTTGAATACACCGTGATGTCCTTTGGTCTGACCAATGCCCCAGCCTATTTCATGAATCTCATGAACAAGATTTTCATGGAGTACCTCGACAAGTTCGTGGTAGTTTTCCTTGATGACATCCTTATTTATTCCAAGACCGAAGAAGAGCATGCTGAACACCTGCGTCTAGTTTTGGAGACCCTCCAAGAGCACCAGCTGTATGCCAAACTTAGCAAGTGTGAGTTTTGGCTCAGTGAAGTGGCATTTCTTGGACATATTGTATCCGCTGGAGGAATTTCTGTTGACCCTGAGAAGATACAAGCCATTCTTGACTGGTTATCCCCAACCAATGTTTTTGAAATCCGAAGCTTTCTCGGACTTGCCGGTTATTACCGCAAGTTCGTTGAAGGATTTTCCAGTATAGCCAAACCTCTGACCCAACTGTTGAAGAAGGACAAGAAATTTGAATGGACTCAGAAGTGTGAGGATAGTTTCCAAGAACTGAAGAAGAGACTAACCTCAGCCCCAATTTTGATTATGCCAGACGTCACCCAGAGTTTCGACGTGTATTGCGATGCATCACGCCTCGGACTTGGTTGCGTTCTGATGCAAGAAGGCAAAGTTGTGTCGTATCTGTCCCGGCAGTTGCGACCGCATGAAGAGAATTACCCAACCCATGACTTGGAGTTAGCTGCTGTAGTCTTTGCTCTTAAGAAGTGGCGTCCCTATCTTGCGGGACATCGCTGCGAGGTCTATACAGATCACAAAAGCTTGAAGTATATTTTCACCCAGAAAGATCTGAACCTGCGACAGAGGAGATGGATGGAATTAATCAAGGATTATGATATTGGAATCCATTATCACCCTGGAAAGGCTAATGTAGTTGCCGATGCCCTTAGTCGCAAACCTTGCACCCTGAATGCCCTGATCCAAGCCGAACAGCCAGCCTTGTTCAAAGAGTTCCAAGATTTTGGACTAGAGCTTGTTAGCCATGGTTATCTCGCCAATTTAGAGTTAACCCCAACCCTGATGGATCAAATCAAAGAAGCCCAAAAAGGTCATGAAAGCATTGAGGGAATTAGGAAGAAGATTTCCCTCGGCAAAGCACCCGGTTTTACCGAAGATGCTGAGGAGTGCTGAAATTCAATGACCGTATCTGTGTGCCCAATGTCACGGAACTTAAGGAGTTAATCCTGAAGGAGGCCCATGAGACCCCTTATTCAATCCACCCCGGCGGAACCAAAATGTACCAAGACCTTCGAGAAAGATTTTGGTGGCATGGAATGAAGCGAGAGATTGGTTCTTCGTAGCCAAGTGTGACATCTGCCAGCGAGTTAAGGCTGAACATCAGCGACCCGCTGGATTGCTTCAACCTTTGAAAATTCCCGAGTGGAAGTGGGATGAGATTGGAATGGATTTTATTACCGGACTTCCAAGATCCAACCGAGGCCATGATTCAATCTGGGTCATCGTTGATCGACTGACCAAGGTTGCTCATTTTATACCCGTCAAGACCACTCACAATGGAGCCCAGTTAGCAGACCTGTATATTTCCAGAATAGTAAGCCTGCATGGTGTGCCTAAGAAGATTGTATCTGATAGAGGCACGCAATTCACCTCAAGGTTCTGGAAATCCCTTCATGAAGCCCTCGGAACCAAGTTAGCATTTAGCACAGCTTATCATCCCCAGACCGATGGCCAAACTGAGCGAGTGAACCAGATATTGGAGGACATGCTTCGTGCATGTGTTCTATCCTATGGTTCCAAGTGGGAAGATTGTCTTCCGTTTGCAGAGTTCTCGTACAACAACAGTTATCAGTCCAGTCTGCAAATGGCCCCTTTTGAAGCCCTTTACGGCAAGAAGTGTCGTACACCCCTGAATTGGTCCGATACCGGAGAAGCAAATTGTTTGGACCAGATACCCTCCGAGAAGCTGAAGAGCAAGTTCAGCTTATTCGTGAACGCCTCAAAACTGCCCAATCCCGTCAGAAGAGTTATGCTGACACCAAGCGCCGTGACCTCACTTCAGTGTCGGAGATCATGTTTATCTCCGAGTGACACCCCTTAAAGGAATGCAGCGTTTCCATGTCAAAGGAAAGTTAGCGCCAAGGTATATTGGACCCTTCAAGGTCATTTCTCGTCGAGGAGAAGTATCCTATCAGCTGGAGTTACCCCAGGAGTTAGGAGATTACATGATGTCTTCCACATTTCCTTGCTCCGGAAGTGTCTTGAAGTTCCTGACCAGCCTGATGTTTTCAAAAACATCGACCACCTCTCCATCGACCTGAACCAAGACCTGACTTATCGAGAGAGACCCTCAAAATTCTCGAAGAAGATGTTCGTGTTACCCGAAGACGTGCGATCAAGTTTTACAAAGTCAGTGGACTAACCACTCTGAAGAAGAAGCAACTTGGGAACGCGAAGATTATCTTCGAAGCGAATTTCCAGACCTCTTTAGTACCCAGGCCTAGCAAATCTCGGGACGAGATTTATTCTAAGGGGGGAAGGATTGTAACATCCCAAAATATTAATCAGGATTATTTCCAAAAATGAGAGCCAACAAAAACTTTTGTTAATTATATGTGTTGATTCTTGTTGTTGCTTGTGTGGTTTAATTCTTGCTAGTGGTATGTTGTTTGCTCTAAATAAAGGAAATAGCAAATAAAGCAAGAAAAATAAAAGTGACATTGTGTCCCACAAATTCTCCAAGGGGAGAAACTAAAATGGTTTCAAATAAAATTGAGAGGAGAAGTTATATAAACTCTCCCATTTTTATTCCTATAACTTTTCCCTCTCAAAAATTAATTTAAAAACCTAAATTTAAATTCTATTTTCTATCTTTATTAAATTCAAATCACAAAGTGTGCTATGTTGCACTTGTCACATGAATGCAACACAGCACCACAAATACCCATATATTATGAAGCAAAGTATGAAATCAAATTCAAAAATTCGAATTTAAATTTCAGTGAGGCATTTCGTCGAACACGTGGTGGACACCACTGTGTTCATCTTCGGTTTGATTTGAAACCGATGCAATTCGATCGAATTCGAGTTTGTTCTTCGAATTGATGCTTGCATCCACTCCCTCTCCCCTCACTGACCTCGCCGCGTCCAGGAAATCGAAGAAAGGAGGCACGGGAAGAGGAGATGGACCAGGGGGCAGCCGCGGGCGCCGTGCGCCATGGCCGTCGCCGTGGCAACGGCGTTGTCGCCACCACAGTCGCCCAAGACCGTGTCCCCCCCTCTCCCTGGTGTCTCTGCGCTCTCCAGGCACCGTAGCCATCCCCGGGGAGGACCCCATCGTCGCTTCGCGCCACGCAGTCGCCGCGCCGCCCGAGACGGCCGTGCCAGTGCACGCACCCGCCGTCCAAACGATCTCCGGGCCGTCCCGTTTCTTGCTCACGCACAGCGCGTCGCCACGCCGTCGAGCTAGCCCTGCACCTCGAACGCTGCAGCCGCCCCTACGCGAGCTATCGCGCCTGGACCCTCTCCTGCACCGTGTCCACGGCGAGCCCGTGCGCCGTCGTCGGCCTATAAAGCCACCCCGAGCCCTCCCTCAATCTCACCACCTCTCCCTCACTCCACTCTCTCCGTACACCGCCAGAAGGGCGGGTACTCCGCAGCGAGGCTGCTGCTGCCCATAGTTTCTCTGCGCCCGCCGCACCCGAGGTAGGCGACGACACGGCCACGCCGTGCTGCTCCCTCCCTTGCTTCTTTCTGGACCTCACCTGCCTCTCCATTACCACCGCACTCACCCGCGACGTTTTCCCCTCTGTATCGTGCCCAGGAGCCCCCGGAGGATCTCGCCGGAGTTGGAGCACGGCCGCGGAGAAGAAGGGGTCATCGCCATCGCCAGGAGCTTCCCCATCAAGCTCCACTCGCCTCCCCAGCATCCCCACGACCTCCGCCGTCGAACACCGTCCTCTCCACCGTCTCTAGACCCTCCAGGTACCCCCACTGGCCACCCTCGCCGTCGCCGGAGCTCCGGCGACGTTCTGATTAGGTCGTCGATGAACGCGGCCTCTGTGAGCCGTTGGATCTTTGATCCACGGTCGCATACCGCTTCGCGCGCTTAGGCACTGACTGATGGACCCCGCCAGTCAGATTTTTAAACATTTCCCGCGCGCGCACCGTTTCGCCTGAGTCACTGACTGGTGGACCCCACCCGTCAGGGATTTCAACATTATCCAGAACAGTTAGGATTTCTAATTTTAGTTTCTCTGGAAATTCAGTACTGGACTCATTTTATAAATTCAATAACTTGAGATTTACAAATGCAAACAAATCAAACTCAATTGTTCTGGAAAGCTTATTAAAATGTTTAACCAACCCAATTGGTCTCATGTCATTTAATTAAATAGATAAAAAGTATTATTGAAAATGCTACAGAAGATTTAAATTCTAAACTTGTTTGTTTCTGATGCTCTGTTAGTCCAAATAATTCCAAACCAATTTTTCTAGCTTAGTACTGCCTTGTATTAGCTCCCCTAATTTTGGTAGAATTAATTAAGCAATATTAATTGTTGACTTTAAGAAAAACCCTTCTGGACTAAAACAAACAAATATGTTTATTGGTTGACCCAAATGAGTTAGGACCAATTTTGTTAGCTCACATATAGCCATGTTTAGTTACCCCTAAAAGGTTTAATTTTTGGAGCAATATAATTTAAATGGTAGCCAAAACTTGATTATTAAGCTACTGGATTCAATCCAATGTGTAGGGAGTTTGGTAACTCCAAATGATCCAATCCAAATTGGGTTGTCTTCTACACATCAGTAGCTTTCTATAGAATTTTAGTTTGTATTTTTGTGACCAACAGAACTCAAGTTGTGGATTTAAACATGAATAACTAGTTTCTGCCATAATTTGGACTTAATTAAATAATGTTTAAATTCAACTTTTTGAAAACCAAATTGTGTGGTTTGATGTGTGCAGTAGCTAATTGTGATGTTTGTGATTGATATGTTGTGATGCTTGCTTGAGTAGTTTAGTAATTGTTTGCATTGCTTGTTTGACGTTTAGACGAGAACGTTGCCGGAGTCTACGAGGAGGGGGAATTCTCTGATCATCAAGCACAAGAACCCGACAACTTTGCCGAGCAAGGCAAGCTATTCCCTGAGATTGCACCTAAATACATATGCATCTACTTTGATCAAATGATTTACTCTTAAGGCAATGGGTTACAAAACCTTTTCGAAAAGTATACGGATATTATTTTGCCACCCTATGTAGTAACTTATACAAAACTTAGGATGGGAAACAATGATGTTTATTCAAAACTCCTTTAAAAAGACTTATGTGGTTATGGAATACCAAGATGTCGGTGTGAAAGAAAGAAGTGGAGAATGGTGATGTTTATGAAAAATGCACATTGTGTCCTAGTACTATGACAACCAATCTTACCCTGTGCGACCACATCTACCCACATATGGGAAAGGGCGTAGTCATATAATTTGCTCATATTAGTATGGGATGCCTCAACAACGAGGATGACCTCGTTCCATGAGGGGATGGTTTGGTGACGTACCCCTGACCTGGGTCCTAACACGATGGTGGGAGGATTGAAGGGTTCGCTCGCCGGGCAGAACTACGAGTCCTCACCCTTGGGGTTTCTGTTGGGAAATTAGCCTGAGTGTCGATGGAAGTTCGTAGCGGCAGGGTCCTATACTAGCATAAGCAAAGGACAGGCTATGGTCGGCGGCTTACTTCGCATACACCTGGTATGGCGAGACGTGGCAGACACGATAAGTTGCCGGATGGATGGGGGAAAAGCGTGCTACCTCTGCAGAGTGTAAAAATATTCGAATAGCCGAGTCCTCGGATATGGACAGTTGGGAGGCTGTCCTAGACCATGTGCAAATTTTTGGAAAAACTTTCAAGTCTAAAAAGAAACTGAAATGGTGATGATGTTACACAGCTATACCAAATGAAGAGGTATGAGTTGCTGGAATAAATGGACTATGGTGAGCCATGGTCATGAAAAGGAGGAGTTTTTGGGAAACAAAATGAGATGGTGATCTCTTTAAAACTGGTTATAAAACTCTTCTTACCTTTTTCAATAAAGATATAGAGATGTTTTAAATGAATAAAAGTTGTCAACTAAAATAAAACAAGTGCATACTCATGTTGGGGTAGTTTGCGAGTACATTCAAATGTACTCATATCGGTTTCGTCCCTGGCTATTGTCCTAGCCAGACTACGAGGGGGAGCACTACGCCGAGCAGGAATATGGCGACTTCTATGCGAACTAAGGATCTCCACAAGTCAGCTGCCTGTCGGGTCGTCATCATTAGAATGTGATGTCTACTACGCCGTAGCTTCCGCTGATATTTTGGTTTGGCCCATGAAGGCACCTATGTAAGAACTTGGTCTAAATGACCATTTATGTAAGACTTTTATTCAGTACTGTAATGGATGTAAACTTTGGTATCCAATTCGGATTATGTGCAACGACAGACTGATCACGGGATCGTTGTGTTAAGCATAATCGGGTATTTCGGACAGCTAGTCCGGGGTCCCCACACGCCGTCAACCCTAACTCGGGGGGTTCAGAAGTTCTCCTCCGGGAATCATCACCGGAGGGCTCTACATCGCCATGCCTGCCTCCAGAGTGATGCGTGAGTAGTTCATCCCTAGACTACGGGTCCATACAGTAGCTAGATGGTTGTCTTCTCCTTTTGTGCCATCATGTTTAGATCTTGTGAGCTGCCTATCATGATCAAGATCATCTTATTGTAATGCTACATGTTGTGTTTGTTGGGATCCGATGGATATTGAATACTATGTCAAGTTGATTATTGATCTATCATATATGTGTTGTTTATGATCTTGCATGCTCTCCGTTATTAGTGTAGGCTTTGGCCAAGTTTATGCTTGTAACTCCAAGAGGGAGTATTTATGCTAGATAGTGGGTTCATGCCTCCATTTAATCTGGGACAGTGACAGAAAGTTCTAAGGTTGTGGATGTGCTGTTGCTACTAGGGGTAAAACAGCAATGCTTTGTCTAAGGATTTTAGTGTTGTTTACATTATGCACCATACTTAATGCAATTGTCTGTTGCTTGCAACTTAATACTGGAAGGGGTGCGGATGCTAACCTGAAGGTGGACTATTTTAGACACAGATGCATGCTGGATGGCGGTCTGTGTACTTTGTCGTAATGCCCAAGTAAATCTCATAGTGATCATCATGATATGTATGTGCATTGTTATGCCCTCTCTATTTGTCAATTGCCCAACTGTAATTTGTTTACCCAGCATGTTAGTATTTTATTATGGAGAGACACCACTAGTGAACTGTGGATCCCGGTCCATTCTTTTACATCTGAAATACAACCTACTACAATCATTGTTCTTTTTCATTCTCTGCAAGCAAACATCATTTTCCACACTATACGCCTAATCCTTTGTTTTCAGCAAGCCGGTGAGATTGACAACCTCACTGTTTCGTTGGGGCAAAGTAGTTTGATTGTGTTGTGCAGGTTCCACGTTGGCACCGGAATCCCTGGTGATGCGCCGCACTACACTCCTTCACCAACACCTTCAGAGCATCGCCGACTTCCTACTGGTTCGATAAACCTTGGTTTCATACTGAGGGAAAACTTGCTGCTGCTCTCATCATACCTTCCTCTTGGGGTTCCCAACGAACGTGTGTCTTTCACGTCATCAAGCCAGTTTTCTGGTGCCGTTGCCGTGGAGGTCGAGTTGCTTCTGCAAGGGGAGTCTCTCACATCCAATCACTTTACTTTGTTTTTGTCTTGCTTACTTTATTTTTATTTTGTCTTGTTTGCTTTCTTTATATCAAAAACACACACAAAAATAGTTACTTGCATCTAGTTTTATTTCGGTTTGTTATTATGTCTAGTTATTTATTTGCTATCAATGGCTTCTCTCTTTGAAACAAAATCTTATTGTCTAAGTGGGTTCACAGAGAAACAACAAAATTATTATAAGGAATACCGCTTGTCTCAAAAAGGGAAACACTTATGGGTACAAATATATAAATTGAATTGTTTTGCTAGAAACTTGTGCTCTACTTATGATGAATCCTACTGCTTCAATGAATCTTCTTGTTGTAGAAGGCATAAACACCTCCCTTTTCAATGTGATTATAATGATAATGAAACCTTGGCTGCTTATGCTAAAGGAAACTATGACCTTGGTAATCTTGAACAAATTGAAGAATTTGTTGTTTTTAAGGGTGGATATGAAATTGCTGGTTATATTCAAAATGATGATGCTCCTTGTAGAACTGAGAATTATGCTATACTTGGTTGTTACCTTGAATATTACAATGATAATCCTTATATTACTGAATTTCTTGAGAAAATTTATTCTCCAGAACAACTTGCTTCCTTTCAGGAACCTATGGAAGAAGAAATTGCTCAAACTGAAAGCTCATTGGATGAAAAAGAGGAAGAGAGTGATGAAAAAAGGAGGATCTACCTTCTAATGATAGTAACTCTTTAACTCTTACATTATTTGATTACCCTCCATGCCTACCTAAGGAGGAAGAGTGCTATATTGTTGGATGTCATGATTCTATTGAAATATCTTCTTTTGATAAATTTGACGTAATCAACACCTTGACTCAAGTAAAGGAAATTTTAGAAATAAAAAGGTGGCTCCCTAATGTTATATATGATAGTGCTCTTGATGATGGTCCTATATTGCCTAATGATATTTATTATACTACTATTGTCAAAAGTGGGTTTAATGACCTCACTGTTTTTGAGCTTAATAAAAATTATGTGTTTATAGATCATGGAAAGCATGCTTTATGTGATAGTTATATTGTTGAGTTTGTTCATGATGCTACTGAAAGTTATTATGAGAGAGGAAAATATGGTGGTAAAAGTTTTCAAGTCACTAAAACATCTCCCTTTATGTTGAAAGTTTTGAAGTTGAACTTGTTTTGTCTTCATACACTAGTAGCTTCATGCTTCAATAATTTGTTTTCTTACAAGATTCCTTTTCATAGGAAGTGGGTTAGACTTAAATGTGTTGATATTTGCCTCTTGATGCTCTCTTTGGTTTTCAACTCTTATTTTTATGAGAACATCATTAAAATCTTCTAGCCTAGCTAAAAGGCATTAAAGAAAGCGCTTTAGGGAGGAAACCCTTTATCTTTTATTTTAAGTTTTTCTCAAGGTGTTGATTACTTCTGTAGCAACTCATTTATATCTTTATTTTATTGCATTGTTGTGCAAAGTAAAGTCTCTAGTTGAAAGTTGTTGCTAAATTTGGATTTCTGCGTTGTGACAGATTTTTGCTGTCTACCGTTTTGAGCTGTATGCGCTACAGAAAATTCTAAAAATTCTGAAACAAATCACGCATGATCCTTATATATGTACGCAACTTTCATTAGTTTGGGTTTCTTCCATCTGAGCAAGTTAAGTGCCTCGAAAAAATTCGTCTTTCCAGACTGTTCTGTTTTTGACAGATTCTGCCTTTTATTTTGCATTGCCTCTTTCACTATGTTTGATTGGATTTCTTTGCTCCATTAAACATCAGTGGCTGTAGGTAATGTCCAGAAGCTTTGGTAATGATTGTGTCACAGTAGAATATGAGAATTTTTGATTATGCACTAACCCTCTAATGAGTTACTTGAGTTTGGTGTGGCGGAAGTTTTCAAGGAGCAAGAGAGAAGGATGATATGATGTGATCAAGAAGAGTGAAAAGCCTAAGCTTGGGGATGCCCCCGTGGGTCATCCCTGCAATATTCAAGAAGACTCAAGCGTCTAAGCTTGGGGATGCCCAAGGCATCCACTTCTTCATCAACAATTTATCAGGTCATTTCTAGTGAAACTATATTTTAATTCTTCCACATTTTATGTATTTTACTTGGAGCGTCTGTGTGCTTTTATTTTTGTTTGTTGTTTTTATTTTTCTGAATAAAGTTTGATCCTAGCATTCTTGTGTGGGAGAGAGACACGCTCCGCTTTTTCATGTGAATATTCATATTCTTCACTTATATCTTTTGAGTATTCTTATCTAGCTACTGTATGTTTTTAGCTCCAGTTTTTCATGCATCTCTTTTAGAGCTATTAATTCTTGTGGAGTAGTACTCTCTTGTTTCATTTGTAAATCATTTGGAGAGTTTTTGTTTAGTTGCTTGGTTGATGTGTTGGTTCAGAAAATGCTGCATGTGGTAGGGGTATAGTAATAACTTGCATAGTCTTGTAGATCATTGAACTTTGATGACTTGATTCTTTGCAAATGTTTTGAGGTATTTAGATGGTAAAACTTGCTGGTTAATTAAGTTAAAATTATGAGTGGATAGTTGTCTTTAAGCTTGTACCGTACTACAAACTATATTTAAATTGTTGAAGGTGTAGTTGGACTTGATAGCTTTCCATGTCTAAAAGTATTCTTAATAACTAAGTTGTGCTGAAGGTCGAGGGATCTAACGGGGTACTTGTGCCGCCGTGAACGGCCCTTCTTGGAGTAAACTTTAATCATGTTCTTAATGTTGAACCTGCTAGATGTTTGCAATAAGCTTGTGAGTTCTTTTTGACTAATGTTGAGCTACGGTTTTTGGCACTTCCACCATCCATATTTGCTAGCCTCTTCGGTGATGTACACTGCCTTCTGCTCACATTGAGAGTTGTGCATACTTCGCCAGTACATCCAAACCCGTGGGAGGACTTTCTCTTGTTCTCCTACACATAAACCCATACATCTTCCTCAAAACAGCCACCATACCTACCTACTACAGCATTTCCATAGCTGTTCCGAGATATATTGCCATGCAACTTCCATCTTACATTACATGACTTGCTGTCATTCATCATATACATATTGCTTTGCATGATTCTATACAGCTGATGTGCGGTTTACCCATGTTACGCTAGATCATTGCATATCCTGCTACACTGGCAGAGGCATACAATTTACATCATGTTTTAGTTCGTTGTGAGTTATTTGTATCAAAAAGTGTATTGTCATATTAGAGTGTTGCCCCTGAAAGTGAAAAGAGCCATGGAGGCCATCGAAAAGAGAAATAGAAAAGAAAAAAAATAGAAAAAAGAAAAAAGGAAAAAAAAGAATAAAGAAAAAGGGGGCAACATTACTATCCTTTATTCACACTTGTGCTCATGTTTCAGCACCTGCATTATTCATAGTCATCATTTGTGCTCATGTTTAGCACCTGTACTCCACGTGAGAGAGTTTTCATGTTTTACTAGTATAACTATGTGGGGAATTTACACTATAGAACTTGGGTTGTATATTCCAATGATGAGCTTCCTAAAAAATGCTCTAGGTTTTCATGAGCAACCAAATTGGATGCACCCCCACTAGTTCCATTGGAGAGCTTTCATACACATATAGCTCTATGTGCATCCGTTGCATGGCAATCACTACTCCTTACATAGCTTCGATTATAAGACTTCCTCTTGTCTAATGATCACTTATAGCTTTGTGAGACTTTCTTCCTTTGGCCTTCCAAACCCCCATCAATGATCTTTTAGACATAACATCCTGGTGCCAAAACCAAATGCTTACGCTCACCGGTTGAGTAGATTTCGAAACAGTTGATTCATGATGTTCATGTTTATTTTTACTTGGCTGAATCCTTCTATGTTGTGAAAGATTACTTGATGCTTGGAATTGAAGGATAGAACTCCTACATTGGATACTTAACACATCTTTAATGAACCTTGTACGGTTTCATGTCTTTAAAGCAATCATTCATGAAAACTTTTAGCTTGTTTAACTAACTTGTTTTGTTGTCTCTTATATCAATTACAGACTTTTGCTTTGAATGCTTTGATCTCAGCTCATATGCTTTACAATATTATTGATCAAGATTATGTTGGTAGCATGTCACTTCAGAAATTATTGTTGTTATCGTTTACCTACTCGAGGACGAGTAGAAATAAGCTTGGAGATGCTTGATACGTCTCCAACGTATCTATAATTTCTTGTGTTCCATGCTAGTTTTATACCAATAGCTACATGTTTTATTCACACTTCATAGCATTTTTATGCATTTTCTGGGACTAACCTATTAACAAGATGCCACAGTGCCAGTTCCTGTTTTCTGCTGTTTTTGGTTTCAGAAAAGCTGTTCTGGAAATATTCTCGGAATCGAACGAAACAAAATCCCAGATGCCAAGTTTATGCTTGTAACTCCAAGAGGGAGTATTTATGCTAGATAGTGGGTTCATGCCTCCATTTAATCTGGGACAGTGACAGAAAGTTCTAAGGTTGTGGATGTGCTGTTGCTACTAGGGGTAAAACAGCAATGCTTTGTCTAAGGATATTAGTGTTGTTTACATTATGCACCATACTTAATGCAATTGTCTGTTGCTTGCAACTTAATACTGGAAGGGGTGCGGATGCAAACCTGAAGGAGGACTATTTAGACACAGATGCATGTTGGATGGCGGTCTGTGTACTTTGTCGTAATGCCCAAGTAAATCTCATAGTGATCATCATGATATGTATGTGCATTGTTATGCCCTCTCTATTTGTCAATTGCCCAACTGTAATTTGTTTACCCAGCATGTTAGTATTTTATTATGGAGAGACACCACTAGTGAACTGTAGACCCCGGTCCATTCTTTTACATCTGAAATACAACCTACTACAATCATTGTTCTTTTTCATTCTCTGCAAGCAAACATCATTTTCCACACTATACGCCTAATCCTTTGTTTTCAGCAAGCCGGTGAGATTGACAACCTCACTGTTTCGTTGTGGCAAAGTAGTTTGATTGTGTTGTGCAGGTTCCACGTTGGCACCGGAATCCCTGGTGATGCGCCGCACTACACTCCTTCACCAACACCTTCAGAGCATCGCCGACTTCCTACTGGTTCGATAAACCTTGGTTTCATACTGACGGAAAACTTGCTACTGCACTCATCATACCTTCCTCTTGGGGTTCCCAACAAACGTGTGTCTTTCACGTCATCAGGTGGCTACATTGCTGCCAAGCCTAAGTGGGAAAAGATTGAGGCCACTCTGCACGAAAAAGGGATCATTCCAGTTACAGATAGTTGGCCCCGTAGGGTCAAAAATTGGATGCTTGCTCATGGGGCGGAGTATGACGCATCAGGTGATGTAATAGTTGATGAAACGAAAGAAACTCCTATACCCCGGCAAACAATTCTGGATGCAATCTCCGATGCTCATGAGGGAAGGTTTTTTCCTGACAGAGAATACGACAAGTTGTGGAAGGCCCTCGGTACTAAAGAAAAAGGAGGAACTGTTAAAGGCAGGGGAGGTGTGGCATGGCATGAAGGGTTTCCCGAGGACCGTGACTCTTATAGAAGCCGAGAAAGAGCAAAGAGGAGGAAGGAGCAGGAGTAAAACGACCGGTTGAGCAAAGTGGAAAATATCGTGAGCGAGTACACCAAGCAACTAGAAGAATTGCGGCGCGAGCGAGCTAGTCAAGGGGCAACTCATCAGCTGCAGCTGCAAGATAGTGAAGTAGGTGGTCCGTCTCAACGGAAAAGCACTGTGGCTTCCACGACGGTCGGTGCTGATGAGCCATCGAACCAAACATACCCCATGGATTTTATCACTGAGAAGAAAACTTGTGAGCTACATGAGGCAATGAGAAACTTATCCCTGAAGGCGGCGGTCGGCTATGCTTTAACTTGTGAATCTACAACATTGTATCGTGACAATGAGATTCCAACTGGCTATGCTCGTGTTTGCGTGGATCACGTTGAACCCGGATTTGAATCACTCGACCTTTGTTTCCCTAGAGAGGATGATGAGAGGAAACTGGGAGATGTCCAGGGTGGACTCATTCTATGGCCCAAGAAAATGATCAAGTTTCTAGGCTGGACACCGCCAAGGCCATCATCGCCTTCTCCGAGTCGACATGATGACACTTACGAGGACCTCCACGGCATGAGTCCATCTCGATCTCCATTGCCGCGTCAGTCACCGCGTCAGCCAACTCCTGAGCCGTCTCCCCCGCCCACTAAGGCTAAAGGTCGAAAGGGGATGAAGACCACTGCCATGGGTTTCCGACCCAAACCCCAACTTGAGCCCCTCCCAAAAGTACCGAAGGTTCCTTACCTGAGATCTTATGACTTACCTAAGTGTACTGACGAGGAAGCCACTGTGTGGTTACAAACAGAATCGAGAAGATTCTTTGAGGAGGCCGCTGAGAAAAGAAAACCTAAGCCAAAGGACAAGTATACGGAAGCTCAAACACAATTTGTTGTTAGTTTTCCTACTCAGCCATTGCAGATTTTGATGAATAGGCCAGATGACTATGTACGGACTATGAGGAAAGCTCCCTCCGGCGGGAAAAGGAGAAGAGATGTTGCCCAGCTCGGACATCAGTCAAATCAGTCCATCTCCCCGCTCAAGGTGGCCACTGATATGGGCTCTGCACTTGAGAAAGATCCTGCTTACTGCGCGCAATTTGATGCAGAGATTGGTGTTCCACTTTCTCAACTGGATGCAGAGGATATCATCCCATTCTTTACGGGACCTGCTAGATGGACCTGGGCATACGGGAAGGATCTAGTGTCACCTGATGAGCTCAAGAATCTACCAACACAAATGGCAAGACTGCATAACTGGTACAAGGAGGTCATTTTGGAAGGTCGAACAATGATCGTTATAAAAATTACAGATGAACATTCACTACAACCGAGCCTATTTTTGTGACACGGTCCTTTTGTCAAGTATTAGCTGTTTTTGTCACTAATTACCCCCTAGTGACGACATTAGCGCGTCACACGGTCCGTCCCAAAATCCTCGTCATAGATTGCAAAAAACTGACGCCACGACGGTTCCACGTCACGCATTAGGGATCATTGGTGACGCCGTTTTTCGTGTCATTCATTGTGTTTATGCATGACGGTATGATTTGTCATTGTTCGTTCGTAAATTTGTCAACGATCAACGTAATGTGTGACAAACTTCGTGTCATTGATTTGTTCTTGGACCGGCCAAAGCTGCTGACCTGTCACCCAATGAAGATGACGTGGTTGTTTATGTGTCTGTTGACCTGGCTGTTGACGTGGATGACATGTGGATGTTTAGGTGGCACATGACATGTCTGCTGACGTGGATGCTGTCTTGTGGGTCCGATCTAGGCTGACGTTGCATGACATCACGTGGGTCCACAAACAATCTGACATGTGGGACCATCTGCTTTTCTTACAAGCGGGACCCACCGGTTTGCTGACGTGTGGGACCCACCAGGTTTGCTGACGTGTGGGACCCACTGGTTTGCTGACGTGTGGGACCCACCGGTTTGCTGACGTGTGGGACCCACCGGTTTGCTGACGTGTGGGACCCACCGGTTTGCTGACATTTGGGACCCACTTATCTGACATTTGGGCCAGCAGCTCGTGACGCGTAACAAATTTTGTCACGGTTTTTAGTCGAAGCTAAAAAATGAAATATTTGCTAAATTTTGGCACTTTTGTAAATAAAAAAAAATTCAAATCAAGATTGGAAAAGAACCGGAAAAATAATATTGCATTTAAAGTTGTCGGACACAAAATCTCTGATTAACACCATCTGTTACAATACCACAAGAAATTGAAAAAACATAGACATAAATTTGGCGGGCAAGTTTTGCTGTTTATTTGGTGAGCTAGTCTGATGGGCTCGTCGTGCTCAAGAGAAAACCTAGAAGTGTATCGATCTCTTGCTGCCTCGATTTCATTTCAAAATTTATGTCATCATAGGACTTCTGGAGAACTTGAAAATCTATGTGCTTCCTTTTCAGGTCTTCAGTTTTTTCTTCAACGGCTTGAATCCTTGCCTCCAGCTACTGGTACCTAGGAGATGTAGCTGACTGCTGCTCAAGATCTTGTGGTACTTCTTCAAACTCTAGGATGCTTGCAGCTGACATGCTAGATGTTTTGCTCAAGTCTGACAAGAAAATGCCTTTGATTCTCCGTTTCTTGAGGACATCTTCACAAATCTGTTGATCAGTTCGCGGAGGTTCATCTTTCATGTGTGGACCCATTTTCGCGAGGATCATTTCATCCTGGCATAAGATATGAATACGTATGTCAGGTACAGGAAACAGAACGTAAATACGGTACATGAACATGTAAACATTTTACTTACATAAGCAGCTTGTGCATCCTTGCTCATGATACCAGCATTGTCTGTTTTGAGAATTTTATAAAGTTCAATAGGAGTTGCTTCGCGTGTCTCAGTAATCTTGATGAAAGGAGGAACCTACAAGGTTTACGAAAAGGGTTACTACGAAGAGTGTATCACAAATGTAGTGAAGAAAGAAAGTTTGTCAGAGGGATAGGTACTAACTGTAAAGTACATACTGCATATTCCTTGCCAGCATCGTTGCTCGTAGAGCGACTAGTCTCACCTATCTGGTTCATCTTAGACTTCCTATTGATTGCCTAGTATGCCATAAATTCGAAAATATGAAATCAGAAGCTACAACTGAACTAATAAGATTTAGATAATCATGGTGTTGCGAAAGGCTTACTGAATCGTGGTACATCCAGTGCGGTGCAGTAGCCTTCCAGGTGGTTGAACCACCGTACACAAAATTGCGAGCTACAGCGGAAAAATCTTCCATTTGTGCGCCATTTTCTTCAGCCTTGTTCTTCAGTAGTGCTGACAGACGAGATGCATTCTGTTCCATCACAAGCTTCCTGATTTTTTCGTATGCTACATAAGAAAAGTCTTCATTAGCTGCTACAAAGTGAACTTATTTTCCGTTATACATGCATTCATTGTTTGCGCATAGGTGAAATCAAGAAACTAGAAATTGTGGTGTCTATGTTTTTAAACTGACACAAATTTAGTCGCATAGTAACCAACTGTATCAGGCCTGACAGACAAAGGTTCAGTTTCAGAGTGACACTTTTACTGTAGCTCATGTAGCTGTTGTCGCTGTCTGTTTCAGTTTCAGTTAGGTTTAGTATTATTCTGAGTGCACACGACATTTTGTAGCAGAATAAGAAAAAACGAATGCAAGAAAATTTGCAACTTGCATGGATACCAAACATGAAATTAGTTATGCCCATCTGAATCAACTACAATCAATCAAACCGTACAGTTCTTCACGATAACCAAGATGGATCTGAATTTTTTTAATTTCTATCACGATTGTGATGACTTCGAACGTAACAAGCAGCGTAGAAAAACAACCAATTGTACCAGATATGATTTTGCAAATAGAAAAGGTAAGCTCGTGTTCGTATCCCTAGTCAACCAAATAGCAAAATATGCGCAGATCTATATGAAATAGAAGATGAGAAGGAAGGAGGCGGACTGAATAATAAACGTAATAAGAGAGGTTAGATCTTTACCATTGCCGCCGGTATTTTCCTGCAGATTGCTGCCAGGGTTGTCCTGCAGAATGATGTCGTCCATGTCGTCCGTCAGATCGATCGGACTGTTTCCGCCGTCCATGTACCTTCGCCGGAGGAGACAGATCTAGGCAGATGAATAGTATGTGGTCGGCGAGATTAGATCTTCGAGAGGACAGGGAGAATGATAGGGATGGAAGGTGTGCCACGAGATCGTGGGTTCTGGCGCCACGAAAGGTGTATTTAGGGGGAGGGTTTGAGGTGGGGGTGGGGCGGGACGTTTTCGTTTGGGCCGAAAAAAAGGGAGGGAACGAGGAAAATTTTAAATAAGGGAGGGAACAAATATATTTAACCAGAAAGGAGGGAACATACAATATTTTTCGAACGAACGAAAACTAAATCGCATCTGCACTCTAAATTAGTAAGTTGTAAATGTTGGGAAATTGTAGACGCACATAGAAGATCAAGATTAAACTCTCGTGATGGTCATCGATCCTGTCCGACGTAAGGCATTGTGGTCATGGTAACATCATTTTAAACTCTCATGATGGTCATCGTTCCTGTCCGAATTAGGGCACTGTGGTCATGTTAACATCATTTTAAACTCTCATGAGTCATGCAATGTTTGTAGAATGATGTATAAATATATGTACCACAGGATTTGAAAGGCATTTTGTCAAGTTTAATGCAAAAGGTGCACTTAGGATGGCATTTTTGTCAAATCATCAGGTCGAAAGGTGGATCGACCCTATATGAAGATGTGTGTTTTGGTGTAGCATGAACACTTTTGAAGTAAAGGATCATGATTGTGGGCTTTCTCTTTTGCATAGCACTTGTGAGACCTAATGGGGTGAAACCAACATAGGTTCGGTCCACGTTAGTTTTCATGTAGCTTATGGGGCATATTAGAAGATTGGTGCACATAGGAGATACTAATTTGCCTCAGACTTTTTGTGGGCGGTCATGCACACATACTAGGTGTACTTGCACATTCTAAGATTTTTCTGATAATTTTAACCGTGCATAAAGTTTTTTTGAAGAAAAATGTCTGAAATTGAGAAAAGCCCAATTATTGGTCAAATCCATGTTCAAATCATTTTTAACTCTGATGAGTCATGCAATGTTCATAGACTCATGTATAAGTATATGTACCACATGATTTGACAGATTGTTTGGTCAAGTTGGATGCAAATGGTGCACTTAGGAGATCATTTTGGGGATTTCGGTCAAAACATCGAGGCCGAAAGGTGGATCAACCCTACATATATAAAGATGTGTGTATTCGTATAGGGTGATCACTGTTGAAGTAAAGGATCATGATTGTGGGCTTTCTCTTTTTCTTAGCATTTGTGAGACCTAATGGGGTGAAACCAACATAGGTTCGGTCCACGTTGGTTTTCATGTAGCTTATGGGGCATATTTGAAGATTGGTGCACATAGTAGATACTGATTTGCCTCTGACTTTTTGTGGGCAGTCATGCACACATACTAGCTGTACTTGCACATTCTAAGATTTTTCTGATAATTTTAACTGTGCATAAAGTTTTTTTGAAGAAAAATGTCTGAAATTGAGAAAAGCCCAATTATTGGTCTAATCCATGTTCAAATCATTTTTAACTCTGACGAGTCATGCAATGTTCGTAGAATCATGTATAAGTATATGTACCACATGATTTGACAGACTGTTTGGTCAAGTTGGATGCAAATGGTGCACTTAGGAGATCATTTTGGGGATTTCGGTCAAAACATCGAGGCCGAAAGGTTGATCAACCCTACATATATACAGATGTGTGTATTCGTGTAGCGTGATCACTGTTGAATAAAGGATCATTATTGTGGGCTTTCTCTTTTGCGTAGCACTTGTAAGACTTGCATGATGGTGGAGAGTTTTGGTCAAGTTGACAGAGTTTTGGTCAAGTTGTATCATAATGGGGTGAAAAAACATTAGTTTGATGGAAACATCGAGGCTAAAAGCACATAACCAGAAGGAAGATAATAGGAACTGCATATATACCAACATAATTAGTCTTCCACGGCACAACAAAAGCAGCACTTTACATACAACTGCTTAGCTGGTCTTAGTACTTGTTCATCGAAACCAAAATAAATATTTACAAAACACATGGACAGAGGACAAACTAATCTTCAGGAAGGTCTACTGCAGCCTACACCACTTGTGCTCCTCATCTGACGAATCTTGTTCATCTGATGAATCTTCAGGAACATCGGTGCCTGAATCATCATCAGAATCATCCTGAAACTTGCGTCCAACTGGCACTCCAGCTGCTTGCCTCTCCAGAATGACCCGGTACAGCTCAAACGCCACGAAGGCATCAATGGTGGCGTAGTCTTTGTTGATCTTGTCAAGAGGTTTGCACTGCCAATTATCGTGCACCGTGAAGGGAACTTCGTCTTCATATCTAAGTACCAGGGATCAATCAGGTCTGCAGCCATGACAGCCGTGCCAACCTTGTTGTTTCCAGGGAGGAGGTATAGGCTCTGTAGGTCAACCCAGAAGTTTTCTGGAATGATGACTCTAGGCCAGGTTTGGCGAAAAACCACCTTGTCTACCGTATTGTCTACGGTAGGAAAGGTGATTCCTCTGTGGCGCAGAAAATCAGCAATGTAGCATGAACACATCCAATGGTTAGTACTGCAATAACCAAGAGAATGTGGATAGCGATTAGTTAAAAGATGTAATTTCATAGGTGACAAACAAGTATATGATCGATCAACAAGTCCACCAAACGAGGTAAGTTTAATTAAAAGATTTGAAATATGCTCATTATGTCCACCTAAAGATTAAGAAATACGATGAACATGAATTCACAGAAACATATATGCATTTTCATGTATAGAACTATAAAACAACCATCATATTAACCGAAGTTCGTAGTCCTTCAAAATATATTGCTTAATTATATCCATGATTTCATTCTCTTACATGTTCATGTGTACAACTACACAAACTACTCAAAAGAAATGCCAGACCTCAAAATCAATCGGCGTGCTACACAAAATCAATTTAAATTCCAATATTAATTAGGACAGAAAACCTTTTACACTTCATATAACAAACGAATCTAATCTGTGTCATCGCAGTGACAGTCTGAAAAAAATCCCGAAGACAGGAATAGATCTAGGAGCGTCTGTCTACCCTAAATCTGAACCAAATTAGTGAAATCGCAAGAAATCTGAGCGTCATCTAGTACTAATAGTAGCACTAAGAGTCTGGCACAAGGGATGAAGCAAAAACCCTCGAAACAGCAACATGTGTGGGCATGTTACTTCATTTGTTCATACCTGGCGCATTGGTAGACCAGTACATGGCGGCGCATGGCGAGCTGAATAACCGCCATCCTCTTGTCTACGAGTTCCTGGTCGTTGCTGTACTCCATGTCCAGCCCCATGATCTTGGCGTCTCCCTCCGCGAACCACCTCTTGTACATGTCGAGGACCCTCGCTAGTTCCTCTGGATCGTTGGTGTAGACCGCCTCGATCTTCTGGCCTTTGTGGATGGTGACGCTGTAGGTCTCGGAGAAGCACGTTGTGGTTTCCATGGCGACGTTGCTGGGGAGAAGAAGATTGGATTGCAGTGGAAGCGGAGAAGACTAGAAGAAGAAAGAGGGGGAAAACAGAGGAGCGGTGCAATGTGACATAGTAAGATGAGACGAAATAGGCCGGTGTGAAATCGTAACTGCGTTGCGGTTAGTGTACACGCGGAAAAAATAACCGCCCACTGAAAAATGGGCCCAACCAAAACACTGACCATCCGGGGGTGAACTGTGTGGCCAACTGACAGGTGGGCCTGCCGCGGGTATATGTCTTGTCCCATCAAAACCCTTGTACCGCAGCCGTGCCTCGCCTCTCGACCCACCGTGTAATTGACTGCACCGAGACCAACCCCTCGCCCTCCTCTAGCAGCCGCCACGTCTCGCCACGCACGTCTTTCACCGTCTGCACCGGCCGCTCACCATTGGACCCGACACGAACACACTAAAGATAAATCAGTGCCAAAAATGCCCACCTACGTCTTTCATTTTCTGGCCTTTTTCTTCCAAGAAAATGATCGCAACACCTATACTTGTAAGAATAATCTGAAACTATGCTGCATGTGGAAAATTTCTAAAAAAGGTACTGTACTTTGTTTGCTGCATGTGGATTGCTACTTGGAATAGCACAAACTTGCGAGCACTTCGTGTAAGTACCACATTTGCACGTCAAAAACAACAAAATTACATGTAGGTGCAAGGAGTTCATGTTTGTTAGTTTTAGATCACAATGAGGCATGATCCAAACCCTGATCAAGTATCATATATGTTCATAAACCTATATTTCAATATATTCATACAAATGTGCTTGGTATTCAAATAATGAAGCATGAAATTCGAAACAATATTACAATCAAAGTACTGAAAATAAGCATTTATGTTTTATTCGGGAATAAATCAATTTCATCAATCATGAAACATGCTAGTAAGTGTCATGCAGTTTTAATCGACCACTAGGTTTTATGATCCATTGATGCATGTGGAAACTTTCTAAAATGGGTAATGTACTTTTTCCCTGCATGACCAATCCATTTGAATACCACATGCGTACGGATTTGTAAGTAACAAAATTACATGTTGGTACAATGAGTCCTTGTTTGTTAGTTATCAATTAAGTTTTTTCCTCTGATGTGCCTGCGAGATGGAAATATATTGAGGGGAAGAGATGCCGGTTTTTTTTTCCGTTCACGGTAACTGTTTCCGTGGAGGCCGAGGAGGAGTTCTTTTTTCTCTCGAAATTTTTGTGGGCCTACTTGTCAGCCGGAAAGAACTACAGGGCGAGTCTTGCTTCCGACGGTTCATTACATCATTAATCTTCTCACCCACTACCGCTTCCCCTGTTTTCCCCTTGTTTCTCCCTGCTTTGGCCCCCTATCTCTACATCTTCTTCCTCTCTGTCCGCGCCGCCATGGAGCCAGTAGAAATCCGTACTGTGTCGATGTCGTTCACCGCCCATGGCCCGACGGACATTGACGTCATCTACACCAACGACGTTGCGCAGGTTGCGGAAACCATCAGAGAGCTCTAGATGAAGACGTTGAAAATGGAAGAGGAGGATGAGTTCATGGGGTTGGATTTCGAGTACACCCACAAATGGCCTGTGGAAATGCAAGAAGTAGCAGTTGTTCAACTTTGCGTAGACCAAACTGTGTTGGTCTGGCAGTTGGCTAGGTATGACTGATAGATCTAGTAGTGTACATTTCCGGTTTGGGGTTTTCTACCACTAGTGTAAGAATAAGTAAGTTGAATATTTCATTATTATGTTAATTACGGAACTCTATATCTACTGTTACTGTTACTTTCTTTGATTTGGTTTCACGATTCACATGTACTACCGTGGCTACGGTAGCAAATGCATGCTGAACTGAAATATATGCAAAATACGACAGCAACAAAAATTGGAAGGTCTTTCCAAATGCACCACTGAAATGGAATATTGCAAGGAAGTAATTTTAAATTTTGATCTTGTATTGGTCCTTGTATCAATTGGGCTTTTCTTCTTCAATGGAATTTTTGTAGGGGATTTGACAATATGACAACTGCACCTATGATTATTGCAAGGAAGTAATTGTAAATTTTGATCTTGTACTGGTCTTTGTATCAATTGGACTATTCTTGTCCAATTGCTTTTTTCTAGATGATCTGACACAATTGCACCTACGAATAGGATTGTACAATGGTAGAACTAATTGACAGTCTAATTTTGAGGATATGCTTCGTTCATTTATTTTTCTTCAGTAACATGTTGATGTCATGGCACCTAGTTATGACAATTTCTTTGGTACTGAATTTCATTAAATTAAATGTGTTACATATATGATTGTATAATTAATTTAATTGTTTTACATATACTAGATATGTACAACTGAACTATACTTTTTGCAAATTTACAATTTTTACTTTGTAACTACTGTAGTCCCAGGGAGAAGTGTGATAAGCTATTCGAGCTTTTCAACGATCGGACGTGCAAATTTGCCAGTGTGGACATCAGGGGTGACAGGAGGGTCATGGATAGAACCTGGGGTTTTACAATTCCAAGGAGGTACCATGTGGATATCCAAGATATCTACCACATAAAAGGGAAAGGACGCGATGGGAGGACTGGAATGGCTGACATGGCAGGTGAACTCATCAACAATTCCTATTTAACCATGAAGACCGAGTTCCAAAAAGATGGACACGATCACTGGGTACAACAACCATTCCAGAGGTTAACATCAGATATGCTGCTGTCGATGGGTTCGTCTCGTTCGAGCTGCACAGGGTTCTTCAGTCAGCCCGAAAGGGCCTGGTTTGTCTCCAAAAACCAAAATTACCACGGGTCATCCCCACAGTATGTGCACCCTCAACATCTTCCAACACCAGCAGCAAGCGAAACAAGTGGGAGGATGACATCTATGCGGATGGCCGCAACAGGGGTGAGGGGTGGAACGAGGGCAAAGTGGGGGGCTGGTCCGAGTGGAATTGAGCGGCACGAAGTCCTCAAATGTAGTACTATTTATATGTAGAGCTGAACTTAGTTTAGCCGTATGTGCATGCTTTTGTGTAGAATGTAAACAGCTATCTTACTCATGTGGTTAAGCTCACATGTATGTAGAGCAGTTTCAGTATCATGTGGTGTGGACGTAAGTACAATGTTGATGACCACTATAGTTCTTGCTAATGTGCCCATTCTGGAATGTTGCTCACATTTCTGAAAAATTGTTGATCATGATATGTGTTATATGTTCATCATTTTGAATTTTGACGATTGATGTCTAGTTTTGCGCATTTAAATGAACTTTAGCTGATTTCTGAAAATTTTGGTTAAATTTGAACTACAAGTATGTTATAGATTGCTGTAATTATTTTGAAAAAAATACTTTTGGGGTACCCAAGTAGTGATTGTCTCACAAGGTCGTTGAAAATTCTGAAAGATTCGACACCTACGCATGAATAACCATGCCTGCAAATTTGACCTACTTTTGAAAAAAAACTAAATGTAGAAAGTTCGAAAACATTCTTTTTTCACAGGTACTACCCTTATGTCCTCTAGTTTCGGAGAAAATAAAAATGAATTAGAATATGACAAGATCATAACACAACACTTGAATTAGAGCACATTAGACTACGAAGATTCTAGAGCCTCGAGGGCAAATGTCTTCTAACAAGACCATATCCGTAGCAAACTTCATGATAGTGAGCTGAAATTTGGTACATAGATGTATCTTGGCATGGCAACATGCGTGAGTGAACACCCTTTTTATGAATTTTGTTTGATTTTTTTTTAATTTGTATGCGTCAAATATGAGTTTTTTTGTGAACCAAGTTGCGAATATAATGTGCAGTATAGCATGAACTCAAGTACCACACAAATAGGGACATATGGTATGTGTTATCTGTTCATCATTTTGAATTTCGACGATTGATGTCTAGTTTTGCGCATTTAAATGAACTTTAGCCGATTTCTGAAAATTTGGTCAAATTTGAACTACAAGCATGTTATAGAATGCTGTAATTATTTTGAAAAAAATACTCTTGGGGTACCCAAGTAGTGATTGTCTCACAAGGTCATCGAAATTTTTGAAAGATTCGACACCTGCGCATGAATAACCATGCCTGCAAATTTGACCTACTTTTGGAAAAAAAATCAAACTAAATGTAGAAAGCTCGAAAAATGCATTTTTTCACAGGTACTACCCTTATGTCCTCTAGTTTCTGAGAAAAATAAAATGGAATTAGAATATGACAAGATCATAACACAACACTTGAATTAGAGCACATTAGACTACGAAGATTCTAGAGCCTCAAGGGCAAATGTCTTCTAACAAGACCATATCCGTAGCAAACTTCATGATAATGAGCTGAAATTTGGTACATAGGTGTATCTTGGCATGGCAACATGCGTGAGTGAACACCCCTTTTATGAAATTTGTTTGAATTTTTTTTGAATTTGTATGCGTCAAATATGAGTTTTTTTGTTAACCAAGTTGCAAATATAATGTGTAGTATAGCATGAACTTAAGTACCACACAAATAGGGACATATGTTATGTGTTATCTGTTCATCATTTTGAATTTTGACGATTGATGTCTAGTTTTTGCATTTAAATGAACTTTAGTCGATTTCTGAAAATTTGGTCAAATTTGAACTACAAGCATGTTATAGAATGCTGTAATTATTTTGAAAAAAAATACTCTTGGGGTACCCAAGTAGTGATTGTCTCACAAGGTCGTCGAAATTTTTGAAAGATTCGACACCTGCGCATGAATAACCATGCCTGCAAATTTGACCTACTTTTGGAGAAAAAAATCAAACTAAATGTAGAAAGCTCGAAAAATGCATTTTTCACAGGTACTACCCTTATGTCCTCTAGTTTCTGAGAAAAATAAAATGGAATTAGAATATGACAAGATCATAACACAACACTTGAATTAGAGCACATTAGACTACGAAGATTCTAGAGCCTCAAGGGCAAATGTCTTCTAACAAGACCATATCCGTAGCAAACTTCATGATAATGAGCTGAAATTTGGTACATAGGTGTATCTTGGCATGGCAACATGCGTGAGTGAACACCCCTTTTATGAAATTTGTTTGAATTTTTTTTGAACTTGTATGCGTCAAATATGAGTTTTTTTATTAACCAAGTTGCAAATATAATGTGTAGTATAGCATGAACTTAAGTACCACACAAATAGGGACATATGATATGTGTTATCTGTTCATCATTTTGAATTTTGACGATTGATGTCTAGTTTTCGCATTTAAATGAACTTTAGCCGATTTCTGAAAATTTGGTCAAATTTGAACTACAAGCATGTTATAGAATGCTGTAATTATTTTGAAAAAAATACTCTTGGGGTACCCAAGTAGTGATTGTCTCACAAGGTCGTCGAAATTTCTGAAAGATTCGACACCTGCGCATGAATAACCATGCCTGCAAATTTGACCTACTTTTGGAAAAAAATCAAACTAAATGTAGAAAGCTCGAAAAATGAATTTTTTCACAGGTACTACCCTTATGTCCTCTAGTTTCTGAGAAAAATAAAATGGAATTAGAATATGCCAAGATCATAACACAACACTTGAATTAGAGCACATTAGACTACGAAGATTCTAGAGCCTCAAGGGCAAATGTCTTCTAACAAGACCATATCCGTAGCAAACTTCATGATAATGAGCTGAAATTTGGTACATAGGTGTATCTTGGCATGGCAACATGCATGAGTGAACACCCCTTTTATGAAATTTGTTTGAATTTTTTTTGAATTTGTATGCGTCAAATATGAGTTTTTTGTTAACCAAGTTGCAAATATAATGTGTAGTATAGCATGAACTTAAGTACCACACAAATAGGGACATATGATATGTGTTATCTGTTCATCATTTTGAATTTTGACGATTGATGTCTAGTTTTCGCATTTAAATGAACTTTAGCCGATTTCTGAAAATTTGGTCAAATTTGAACTACAAGCATGTTATAGATTGCTGTAATTATTTTGAAAAAAATACTCTTGGGGTACCCAAGTAGTGATTGTCTCACAAGGTCGTCGAAAATTCTGAAAGATTCGACACATGCGCATGAATAACCATGCCTGCAAATTTGACCTACTTTTTGAAAAAATCAAACTAAATGTAGAAAGCTCGAAAAATGCATTTTTTCACAGGTACTGCCCTTATGTCCTCTAGTTTCTGAGAAAAATAAAATGGAATTAGAATATGACAAGATCATAACACACACTTGAATTAGAGCACATTAGACTGCGAAGATTCTAGAGCCTCAAGGGCAAATGTCTTCTAACAAGACCATATCCATAGCAAACTTCATGATAATGAGCTGAAATTTGGTACATAGGTGTCTCTTGGCATGGTAACATGCATGAGAGAACGCTTTTTTATGAAATTTGTTTGATATTTTTTTTGAATTTGTAGGCGTCAAATATGAGTTTTTTTGTGAACCAAGTTGCGAATATAGGATGAACTCAGGAACCACATAACTAGTGACATATGATATGTGTTTTCTGTTCATCATTTCAAATTTTATCGATTGCTATCTACTTTTTCGCATTTAAATGAACTTTAGTCGATTTCTGAAAAAATGGTTGATACGTCTCCAACGTATCCATAATTTCTGCTGTTCCATGCTTATATTATACCATTTGCTACATGTTTTATATACACTTCGTATCACTTTTATGCATTTTCTGGAACTAACCTATTAACAAGATGCCACAGTGCCAGTTCCCTGTTTTCTGTTGTTTCTGGTTTCAGAAAGTTACTTCTGGAAATATTCTCGGAATTGCACGAAACAAAAGGCCAGGTCCCTATTTTTCCAGCACGTACACGGAGTCCGAAGGAGAGACGAAGGAGAGCCACGAGGTGGCCAAACCACACCCAGGCGCGGCAGTGGGCCCAGCCGCGCCGCCAGGTGGTTTGGGCCCCTCGGGGGTCCGCCGACATCGCCCCTTCGCCTATTTATTCCCCGAGACACGAAAACCCTAAAACACCGAGCCTTTCATCCAGAACATATTCGCTGCCGCCGTCGTCGTCAACCCTAACTCGGGGGTGGGCGGTTCTGAAGCTCTTCCCGGCACCCTGCCGGAGAGGGGAATCATCACCGGAGGGCTCTACATCGCCATGCCCGCCTCCGGAGTGATGCGTGAGTAGTTCATCCTTGGACTATGGGTCCATAGCAGTAGCTAGATGGTTGTCTTCTCCACTTGTGCCATCATGTTTAGATCTTGTGAGCTGCCTATCATGATCAAGATCATCTTATTGTAATGCTACATGTTGTGTTTGCTGGGATCTGACTTATATTGATACCTATGTGGAGCTGAATATTATATTATCATGTCTATGTCATTTGTGATCTTGCATTCTCTCCGTTACTTGTTGAAGCCTTGGCCACGTGAATACTTGTAACTCCAAGAGGGGGTATTTATGCATGATAGTTGGGTTCAACCTCTATTTAACCTGGGATAGTGACAGCAAGTTCTAAGGTTGTAGATGTGTTATTGCCACTAGGGGTAAAACAGCAATGCTTTATTCAAGGATGAATGTATTGTTTACATTACGCACATTACTTAATGCAATTGTCTGTTGCTTGCAACTTAATACTGGAAGGGGTACGGATGTTAACCGGAAAGTGGACTATTTAGGCATAGATGCATGCTGGATAGCGGTCTATGTACTTTGTCGTAATGCCCAAATGAATCTCATAGTAGACACCACAGCTCACACATGCATGTTATATGCACTTATCAATTGTCAATTGCCCAGCTGTAATTTATTTACCCAGCATGTTAGTTATCTTATTGGAGAGACACCACTAGTGAACTGTGGACCCCGGTCCATTCTTTTACATCTGAAATACAATCTACTGCAATCATTGTTCTCTACTGTTTTATGCAAACAAACATCATTTTCCATTCGATACGTTTAACCCTTTGTTTTCAGCAAGCCGGTGAGATTGACAACCTCACTGTTAAGTTGGGGCAAAGTAATTTGGTTGTGTTGTGCAGGTTCCACGTTGGCACCGGAATCCCTGGTGTTGCGCCGCACTACACTCCTCCACCAACACCTTCGAAGCAAACCTCGTTTTCCTACTGGTCCGATTAAACCTTGGTTTCATACTGAGGGAAAACTTACTCTGCACTCATCATACCTTCCTCTTGGGGTTCCCAACTGACGTGTGACGTACAAGCATTGTTTCTGGCACTATCAACCTAGAGCCACCAACACGTTTTCTGGCGCCGTTGCCGGGGAAAACAGAATTGCTTCTGCAAGGGGAGTCTCTCACACCCAATCTCTTTACTTTGTTATTTGTCTTGCTTAGTTTATTTTTATTTAGTCTTGTTTGCTCTCTTTATCAAAAACACAAAAAAATTAGTTCCTTTTTATTTCGAATTACTATTATGACTAGTTGTTTTCAATGTCTTATCTCTATGAAACTGGGTCTCGTTATAAGAATTACCGCTTCTCTCCAAAAGGAAAACATCTATGGGAACAAATAAGAAGATTGAATGGTTTTGCTAAGAACTTGTGTTCTACATATGATGAATCCTACTGCTTTAATGAATCTCTTTGCTATAGAAGGCACAAACATCTCCCTTTCCAATGTGTGTATACTGATAATGAAACCTTGGCTGCTTATTGTGGGGACCCCGGACTAGCTGTCCGAAATACCCTTGTGCCTACAACATCAGCGATCCCATGATCAGTCTGTCGCTGAGCACAATCAAACTGGTATCAAAAGAACATCCATAAATACCGAATAAAATTTACTTACTTGATTGAAGTCATAACTTCAACAGACACTTGCAGCGGAAATCATCAAACAGCGTGGAGCCCAAGTCATTAGCCATAACCCCACAGGCAGCTGACTGGGAAGCGCCCTAGTTCGCAAAGACGTCATCGGTCTCTCGGTCTCCAGCATACTTCTTCTTGAACTCTGGACATGGGAATATCCAGGGACACAGCCATGAGTACATTTACGTACTCGCAAAACTACCCCCGATATGAGCATGCAATAGCATCATTTTTATTATAACAAAACCCTTTATTTTGAGAAGACATCTTTATATCTTTGTTTAAAAGAAACGAAGGCTTTTAGAACTTTTCCCATAAATCTGTCTTTGTAAGAAGTTTCTTTTAAAACTTTCTCCCGTAAATACATCTTTGTTGAAAAAGGTAAGAAGTCTCTTTTATAAACATTTTCCTGGAAAATCACCCTTTGTTTATTTCTCCAAAACTCCTCCTTTTCCGACCAAAACCATTCCTAGACAAATCATTTTTCCAACAACCTTATACCAACCCTTTGGTATAGTTGCATAAAACATTTTCCACTTTCAAATCACAAAACTCTTCACTTCCCGACCATAGCCCGTCATGGTCAATCATTCTCCAGCAACCTCATACCAGCCCGTCGGTAGAGTTGCAGATACAACACATCTCCATTTTATTTTCAAATCTCAAAACATTTCCAAAACTTGCACATGGTCAGAGGACAGCCTCCCAACTGTCCATATCCGAGGACTCGGCTATTCGAATAGTTTTATTACCCTCTGCAGAGGTAGCACGCTTTTCCCACACCCATCCGGTAACTCATCGTGTCAGCCACGTCCCGCCATACAAGGTGTATGCGAAGTTGAGTCACCGACCGTAGCCTGTCCTTTGCTCATGCTAGTATAGGATCCTACCGCTACGAAACCGGTTCCATCGACACTTAAATCCAGCCTGTCGGAAACTAAGTGTGAGGACTTCGTAGTTCTGCCCGGCGACCCAAAGGTGGCGTCTTCAATCCTCTTTCTCCAATACACTCATACCGGCCTCCGGTAGACTTCTCTTAAGAGGACCCAGGTCAGGGGCAGGTCACCAAACCATCCCCTCATGGAACGAGGTCATCCTCGTTGTTGAGGCATCCAGTACTAATATGAGCAAACTATATGACTACGCCCTTTTTCCCATATGTGGGTAAATGTGGTCGCACAGGTTATTGGCTGGTCGTCATAGTACAAAGACACAATGTGCATTTTTCATAAACATCTCCATTCTCCATTTCTCCACTTCAACACCGACATCTCGGCATTCCATAACCGCACAAGTATTTTCAAAGGAGTTTTGAGTAAACAATATTTTCCCATCCTATAGTTTGAAAAAGAATTTCCACCTAATATCTCCATATAGGGTGTCAAAATAATATACTTATATTTTGGAAAAGGGTTTTCAAAATCATAGCTTTTGTGGCAAACACCACATAAATCATTTATGCTCTTTATAAGTAAAACATGTGAACCAAAATAGATGTATATAAATGCAAGCTCAGAGAATAGCTTGCCTGATTTCAGCAGGACGTTCCTGGACTTCTCCTCATTGATCAAAGAAATAAACTCTCATCCTTCTCCGATAAATCCTTTCCAAATACCACCCCGGTAGCGTTTATCTCTAGCGTCGCAACATGAAAATAAAACAACACGCAATAAGCAAACCAATCCACAAGTGGTATACAAACAAGTAATCACACCACAAGCATCAAACTAAACATTCAAGCAACAACTAAGATCTACATTTACAAGGGCATTATACTAATCGGGAGTATATCACCATACACATGCCAAAACAAGAGGGCACAAAGACATCCTCAAATAGAGGTAATTAACAATCACTTTTCTTTAATCAGGAAATACTTCAGACAAAAGTTAAACTACCAATTAATCTTGGTAATTCAAAACATCTCACCAAGTTAAGGTGGAGACATTAACAAGATATTTAAGCTAGTACTCAACTCAAGACCATCAAGTTCATCAAACCATGCAAACATATTACCCATACCAATTTGCCTAACAAATTCCACTAACAGTACTAACATATTATAACCTGCTAAACAATAATAACATGCAAGCAATAGTACCACAACAATCCTTGACCAGCAAGGCATTCATATTAATCACACACAATTAATCTAACATCAAAACAAACTATCATAGCAATTCCTAATTACTAGGAAAAGACTATATAGGGAATAAAACCCTAACAATTACATGACTAACAAGTAGTTCCCCTAACATGCTAGTAAAACAAGGAAACATGTCATAACAGTGGATTACCACCACACACATGCTAGGAAACACATTTGTAATAATAAAGTTATAACACAACAACTAATAAAGTCCTAATAAAAATAGGCAGAAAATGCCTAAAACTTATAATTAGCACCACAGTCAATCAATGACTCCTAAATTCAAACCAATTTAGGGATATGTTCTCCTATACATATAGAAGACATGCCAATTGGATTTACTCCAAAATTCATCTCACAAAAATCTACAAAAATCACCAAAGTGCTACTGGTGTGTTTTTAAGAATGAATAAAACTTCTGTTTTAGACTTCCTCTACATACAAGGCCAACAGATCTAGAAAGGTAGCATCTCAACCTATCCAGAGAATTTTAGTTTGCAATTTTTGGATCTATAAAACTCTAGATATTTAATAATTAGTGGAAAAGATACTTTTTACAAGTTTTAGTATAGACAATAATTAAAAATATAATTTGGCAAGCCACCAGCTCTGCATGTTTAAGAAAACTCATAGGAACACAACAAAATTTGAATCAATCAACTTGCTATCACAGATTTACCACAATCGAATTAAAGCTACACTTGAATTTAAACAGGAAATAAAATTATCTATTAGATCTACTGAAAAAAAAACGGATGGGCCAGATCTGGCCCGGATCTGGCCGTGCGGCACAGATCACGGCCCAACTAGCGGCCCACACGCATGAACGGGTACGGCGTCGTCATCTCCTTCCTCGACACGCACCGCGGCAGAGCGAGGCACGCAGGGAGCGAGGCGAGGACGGCGCGGCGACTCCGGCGAACCTGAGAAGAAACGGAGGTGCCCATTAGGTAGAACAGAGGAAGGGGATCACAGGGATGCAGAAATGGCGGCGAATGGTGGACGAGGTTGCTCGAGAGCTTGCTGGAAAGGTGGCGGCCGGAGCTTCGGCTGTGGCCGGAGAAGAATGGACGGTGCGGTCGATTCGCGGCTTCCCGGCTTGATTCCTGCGGCGAGGGTGAAGAAGACGTCGAGGCGGAGCTCGCGGGGCTCTTCGATCTGGACGGGGCGGCCTCAGTCGCCGGCGATGCACGACGGCAGCCAGGTCTAGGGTTCGGCCGGGGCATCAAGGAAATAGAAGAGAGGGAGAGCAGGGGGGCGAGTGAGTGCAGGAGGGAGAGCAGAGCGCCAGGGGGACCTCCTTATCCTCCTCCGAGCGGCAGGAGAGCGAGAGGGGGGTCCGGGCGGCGAGCGACGTCGACGAACGACACGGCGACGCGGCGCCACTGTTGCGACAGGAAGAGGATCAAGATCTTGCAGAAAACCCCCTAGACTTCTTTTCCCAATTACAACTAGGTCCTTTTCTTAATTTCTTTTATTTCTTTTAAAACCAGAAGCTTTTCAGGGATTTTATTGAGGCACTAAAACCTTTTAGAAAAAATTGTAAAAATTTGAGTAGGCTCCCCTTGTCAAGTAGAAGCTCCACAAAAATTGGTTTTACAAAATAAAATGTTTTGAACAACTTTTGTTCATAGGCTTTAAATATGGCATTTTTGGATAAAATCAATTTGATATTCTTTTTGCAATTCAAAAGCAATTGAGAAAATATTGTTTTGAACTTTTGGAACTCCCTTGATAAATATATTAGCTTTTGTATTTGTGTTTGTCAGAAACAAACACATTTGAATTGAATCAAAAGAATAAAATAGGATTTCATAATTTAAATAAAATTTAGTGAATACTATATAATTTTGAGAAGGAAGGGGGTATGAGAATGAGATGGTCATCTATGTACCTCATCCCTGGAATTAATTTCATAAAGAAAATATTTTCTTGAGAGAATTAGAGAGTGAGGTAGATAGATTAATATATTAAGATCATTTCACCCAACTTATGATCCTAATTCAATTTGTTGAGTAATTTTGGGAGTTTTGCTTTATTTAAGTCACATTCCAAATTTGTTTCCAAGTGTGTTTGTAATTTACTACCCTAGCACACTTGGTTAATTTTTTTTTTTACACCCAAGCAACAACACAACAAGATCACAACAATCACAAGGATGATGCATTCAAGACAAACAAGTCACATACACAAAAAGGAGCAACCACACATACCAGTCACACAAGGTCAAACAGAGCAATGGGTAGTAAAACACAATCATCAGTGAAATATTTCAAAAGTTTTTGTTGGTTCTGAAATTTGGGTCTTGTGAAACTAAGTTTTTCTTAGTTTCGAAATTTGGGATGTGACACTTATGCTAAAGGAAACTATGACTTTGGTAATCTTGAACAAATTGAAGAGTTTTTGTTTTTAAGGGTGCCCTTGAAATTAGTTCTTATCTTGAACATAAAACTGATGCCCCTTATAAATCTGAATGTATTGCCATACTTAAATATTGTTGTGATACCTACAAGGATAATAATTCTTACATTACTGAACATCTTGAGAGGATGTTTCCTCAAAAAGATGAAACTTGTGCCTTGCAGGAACCTGAGGAAGAGGAAATTGCTGAAACTGTGATCTCATTGGATGAAAAAGAGGAGGAGAGTGAAGAACAAAAGGAGGATCTACCTTCTAATGACAGTAACTCTTCAACTCTTACACTATTTAATTGCCCTCCATGCCTACCTAAGGAGGAAGAGTGTTATATTGTTGAATGCCATGATTCTTTTGAAATATCTCCTTTTGATAAATTTTACGTAACAAGCTCCTTGACTCAAGAAAACGAAATTTCAGAAATAAAACAATGGCTCCCTAATGCTATATATGATAATGCTCTTGATGATGGTCCTATATTGCCTAATGATATTTATTATACTACTATTGTCAAAAGTGGGTTTAATGACCCCACTGTTTTTGAACTTAATAAAAATTATGTGTTTGTAGATCATGAAAAGCATGCTTTATGTGATAGTTATATAGTTGAGTTTGTTCATGATGCTACTGAAAGTTATTATGAGAGAGAAAATATGGTTGTAAAAGTTTTCAAGTCACTAAAACACCTCTCTTTATGTTGAAAGTTTTGAAGTTGTACTTGTTTCATCTTTCTATGCTAGTTGCTTTATGCTTCAATAATTTATTTTGTTACAAGGTTCCCTTGCATAGAAAGTGGGTTAGACTTAAATGCGTTTGATATTTGCCTCTTGATGCTCTCTTTTGTTTTTCAAGTTCTATTCCTATGAGAGCATCATTAAAATCTTTTAGCCTAGCTAAAGGCATTAAAGAAAGCGCTTTAGGGAGGCAACCCTTTATCTTTTATTTTAGTTTTTCTCAAGGAGTTTTGTTACTTCTGTAGCAACTCCTTTGTATCTTTATTTTATCGCAATGTTGTGCCAAGTAAAGTTCTATATTGAAAGTTGATGCAAGATTTGGATTTCTGCGCAGTGACAGATTTTTAGCTGTCACGGATTTGAGCTTATCTCCCTGTAGAAAATTCAAAAAATTCTGAGAAAAATCACGCATATTCCTGAGATATGTACGCAACTTTCATTATTTTAGGCCAGATCCATCTGAGCAACTTAAGTGCCTCGAAAAAATTCGTCATTCCAGACTGTTCTGTTTTTGACAGATTCTGCCTTTTGTTTTGCATTCGCTCTTTTACTGTGTTTGTGTGGATTTCTTTGCTCCACAAAGCATTGGTGGCTGTAGCTAATGTCCAGAAGCTTTGGGATTGATTGTATCATTACAGAATATGAGAATTTTTGATTATGCACTAACCCTCTAATGAGAACTGTCTTGAGTTTGGTGTGAAGGAAGTTTTCAAGGATCAAGCGAGAAGGGTGATATTATGTGATCAAGAAGAGTGAAAAGCCTAAGCTTGGGGATGCCCCCGTGGTTCATCCCAACCATATTCAGAGAGACTCAAGCGTCTAAGCTTGGGGATGCCCAAGGCATCCCCTTCTTCATCAACAAACTTATCAGGTCATCTCTAGTGAAACTATATTTTAATTCTTTCACATCTTATGCGCTTTACTTGGAGCGTCTGTGTGTTTTTATTTTTGTTTTTGTTTGAATAAATTCGGATCCTAGCAATCCTTGTGTGGGAGAGAGACACGCTCCGCTTTTTCATGTGAATACTCATGTTCTTCACTTATATTTGTTGAGTATTCTTAACTAGCTACTGCAGTGCTTTTAGCTCCTGTTTTTCATGCATCTCTTCGAGCTGTTAGCACTTGTTTATAAATACTCTCTTGCTGCATTATATTATCATTTGGAGAGTTTATGTTTAAATTTATTGGTGTTTGTTTGGAAGAAAGAAAATGCTACATGTAGTAGTTGGTATTGGAAAAGACATATGCATTCTTGTAGATCATTGTCTTGTTTTGATTTGATGCTTTGCAATTGTTTTGAGCTCTCAAGTAGATCATGTTTAAGCTCTTGCATCATGTAGTTAAAGCCTAGTAGTGGAGAACTACCGTAGAGCTTGTTGAGACTTGGGATGCATATTTGTTCTCTCTAAGGTCTAGATATTTTCTGGTAAAATGTTTGAGCAACAAGGAAGACAGTGTAGAGTCTTATAATACTTGCAATATGTTTTTATGTGATTCTTGCTGTACCGGTTTATACTTGTGTTTGCTTCAAACAACCTTGCTAGCCTAAACTCTGTACTGAGAGGGAATGCTTCTCGTGCATCCAAAACTTGAGCCAAAACCCATGCCATTTGTGTCCACCATACCTACCTACTATGTGGTATTTCCTGCCATTCCAAGTAAATATTTCATGTGCTACCTTTAAACTATTCAAAACTTTATTACTCCTTATTTGTGTCAATGTTTTATAGCTCATGAGGAAGTATGTGGTGTTTTATCTTTCAATCTTGTCATTTACTTCTGACAGACTTTCACCTGGACTAGTGGCATATACATCCGCTTATCCAATAATTTGCAAAAAGAGCTGGCAACGGGGTGCCCAGCCCCAATTAATTACAACTTTCATTAATAATTCTCTTCACATGTTTTGCCCTGATTTATCAGTAAGCAACTTAATTTTGCAATAGACACTCCTCCATGGTATGTGAATGTTGGAAGGCACCCGAGGATTCGGTTAGCCATGGCTTGTGTAAGCAAAAGGTTGGGAGGAGTGTCATCTATAAAGAAACTAAAATACATGTGTAAACAAAAGAGAAGAGGGATGATCTACCTTGCTGGTAGAGATAACGTCCTTCATGGGAGCCGCTCTTTGAAAGTCTGGTTGACAAGGGGGTTAGAGTGCCCACTACCATTCGTTGACAACAACAAACACCTCTCAAATACTTATTTTGTGCTCTCTATATGCTTTCGAAAACTTAAAAAGCTCTAGCACATGATTTAATCCCTGCTTCCCTCTGCGAAGGGCCTATCTTTTACTTTATGTTGAGTCAGTTTACCTACTCCTTTCTATCTTAGAAGCAAACACTTGTGTCAACTTTGTGTGCATTGATTCTTACATATTTACTTATTGCACTTGTTATATTGCTTTATGTTGACAACTATCCATGAGATATACATGTTACAAGTTGAAAGCAAATGCTGAAACTTAATCATCCTTTGTGTTGCTTCAATGCCTTTTACTTTGAATCTATTGCTTTATGAGTTACCTCTTATGCAAAACTTTTTGATGCTTGTCTTGAAAGTACTATTCATGAAAAGTTTTTGCTTATATGATTCATTGTTTACTCTTTATCTATTTGTTAGCAAACTATAGATCATTGCTTTGAGTCACTTCATTCATGACATGAGCCTTGCAATATATTGATCAAGATTGTGTGAAAGCATGTCTCCTCAGAAATTATTTGTTGTTATCGTTTTACCTACTCGAGGACGAGTAGAACTAAGCTTGGGGATGCTTGATACGTCTCCAACGTATCCATAATTTCTGCTGTTCCATGCTTATATTATACCATTTGCTACATGTTTTATATACACTTCGTATCACTTTTATGCATTTTCTGGGACTAACCTATTAACAAGATGCCACAGTGCCAGTTCCCTGTTTTCTGCTGTTTTTGGTTTCAGAAAGTTACTTCTGGAAATATTCTCGGAATTGCACGAAACAAAAGGCCAGTCCCTATTTTTCCAGCACGTACACGGAGTCCGAAGGAGAGACGAAGGAGAGCCACGAGGTGGCCAAACACACCAGGCGCGGCAGTGGGCCCAGCCGCGCCGCCAGGTGGTTTGGGCCCCTCGGGGGTCCGCCGACATCGCCCCTTCGCCTATTTATTCCCCGAGACGCGAAAACCCTAAAACACCGAGCCTTTCATCCAGAACATATTCGCTGCCGCCGCCGTCGTCAACCCTAACTCGGGGGGTTTCTGAAGCTCTTCCCGGCACCCTGCCGGAGAGGGGAATCATCACCGGAGGGCTCTACATCGCCATGCCCGCCTCCGGAGTGATGCGTGAGTAGTTCATCCTTGGACTATGGGTCCATAGCAGTAGCTAGATGGTTGTCTTCTCCACTTGTGCCATCATGTTTAGATCTTGTGAGCTGCCTATCATGATCAAGATCATCTTATTGTAATGCTACATGTTGTGTTTGCTGGGATCTGACTTATATTGATACCTATGTGGAGCTGAATATTATATTATCATGTCTATGTCATTTGTGATCTTGCATGCTCTCCGTTACTTGTTGAAGCCTTGGCCACGTGAATACTTGTAACTCCAAGAGGGGGTATTTATGCATGATAGTTGGGTTCAACCTCTATTTAACCTGGGATAGTGACAGCAAGTTCTAAGGTTGTAGATGTGTTGTTGCCACTAGGGGTAAAACAGCAATGCTTTATTCAAGGATGAATGTATTGTTTACATTACGCACATTACTTAATGCAATTGTCTGTTGCTTGCAACTTAATACTGGAAGGGGTACGGATGTTAACCGGAAAGTGGACTATTTAGGCATAGATGCATGCTGGATAGCGGTCTATGTACTTTGTCGTAATGCCCAAATGAATCTCATAGTAGACACCACAGCTCACACATGCATGTTATATGCACTTATCAATTGTCAATTGCCCAGCTGTAATTTGTTTACCCAGCATGTTAGTTATCTTATTGGAGAGACACCACTAGTGAACTGTGGACCCCGGTCCATTCTTTTACATCTGAAATACAATCTACTGCAATCATTGTTCTCTACTGTTTTATGCAAACAAACATCATTTCCATTCGATACGTTTAACCCTTTGTTTTCAGCAAGCCGGTGAGATTGACAACCTCACTGTTAAGTTGGGGCAAAGTAATTTGGTTGTGTTGTGCAGGTTCCACGTTGGCACCGGAATCCCTGGTGTTGCGCCGCACTACACTCCTCACCAACACCTTCGAAGCAAACCTCGTTTTCCTACTGGTCGATTAAACCTTGGTTTCATACTGAGGGAAAACTTACTGCTGCACTCATCATACCTTCCTCTTGGGGTTCCCAACTGACGTGTGACGTACAAGCATTGTTTTTGGCACTATCAACCTAGAGCCACCAATGGTCCACATATAAATTCCGTAGTATTTTTCTTGGGAAAACGTGGAACCGTCGGCCTATTGGGGCTAGATCCCCTGACTCGGGTATCCTACTATTCAATCACAGACATGTGGGGCCCACATTGTGTAGGGACCGCATGTCAGCCACCCATTTTCAAGGATGAGCTCGGTGGATGATCGGGGTAGTCGAGTTGTCACGTCAATTGCGCATTATCAAATCACCCCCTCTGCTCTTCACGCGCGACGAACAGAACTTCATTGCTAATCCAATCTCTGCCATAGCGCCATCTCCCTAGACCAGTCGCATTGCAAATATCGGCGGCGCATCTACTCGCCGTCGCCGGAAACTCCTTGTCCTCGCCTCGTCGACTTCTTTCAGGCGGCGCATTGATCCCTCGTGCGCCACTTAGATGAGAACCGACGATGGCGGGCTCTGAGTAGGTAAGATTTATTTCTGTGGCCATCCCTAACCACCGATTTACCTCAGATATGGAGAACTGACATGAACTTTTTCGAATCGCAGTGTCCTACTTGTTTTGACACAAAGGGACTGTGCGGCGACCCTGACATGACGAATAAGTTCTTTGTTCTGACCCTTCAGGATGGATTTGAGGACAGAACGGTATTAACAAGTCTGTTGACATGTCTTGAAGATTATGTTGTGCAATATGTGTCGCCAGAACTAAGAATATGTTCAGCAATTGGTATTTCTGCGTGCAAAAGATATTTAGGTATGGTGCAACATGATTGCGAATAGCCCTGCCTTTCTGCAATGCATGTTAGTTTGATTATGGTTCCAACAAGCTTTCTTGTTCCTGCATATGTGTTAGTCCAGTCATGTATTCCCGTCTTAATTTGTATGTTCTAGGCGCCTACTTGAGAGTGGGTGCAATTGCTGGTGATTTTTAGCATTGTGTCAGCATGGTTTCTCATTCAGAGTTTGTAATCTATTTATAGTAAGCAACACAAAGAGTTACCTAGTTGTGGAAAGTCATGTCTGGTTATTTTTTTTCAGGTTATACCCTGCTACGGCAGAGTTTCTTTTCTTCAGAAGCACTATATCGCCAAGTTTCAACTATGCCACTTCCAAGCTACTCTCGGTACCAATGAGGGATTCTCATTCCCTGTTGTATGTACCAATAAAATGGGTTTCACCTTCATTACTGGTAGTATGTGGAAAGAGTTTTGTAGAATCTACTCTCTTGAAGTTGGACAGGATCTCTATTTTTGCATTAGCAAACATTTTGAGGCTCGTGTTAAACCTGAAAACCTACCAATCACACATCCAGGTAAATTTAAAGGTGGATGCATCTTCTGTTATGTTGCATTTTGTACCCAGGTAGTATGAGTAGTGCTCTGATCAATTATTCTTAGTTACTAAAGTTTAATCTTACAGCTTACCTTGATTTGTCCCCCCAAAGACGTCTAATTGTGGACTCTATGGATTCAACTGATGGATCCAAGATCAACTGGAGGATGATGGAGACAGTAGTACATAATGTGCAGCAACTTGACCACCTTGTCGACTTTCATGATGGTGGAGAGTATGCAGAAGGAAGGACTGTCGTATGCTTGCACACCCTTAACTGGACAAACACTCGCACTCATAGCACGCACTTGGTAAACATTTATGACATGTCATTTCCTTGCCGAATATGTAGTGTTTAAAGTGTTATTTGTGACTTTTTTTAAGCATGCTGCAGTGATTGTGAACACCTAACTTTTATCGAACATGGAACAGAAAATCCCAGGCCGGTTTGTTCCCCAAAAGCTCGAAGAACACGGTTGTGTCACCATTGTGAGAAATCTGCACACTGCGGTTAAGGGGACATACAACATCTCTACTTCAGATGGTTGTCTTTCTGTCCGTGGTTGGAAGGAGTTCATGAAGGAGGAAAATGTGTTCCAGTTGGGTGACAAGATGCTGCTCTTGCTTTACAGTGGTAACCAAGGGCTTTTCCTGTTTGTGACCGATGTTCCGTACATTGATCCAGAGTAGTTAAGTACTGAATGTAAGTGTGGTATTTGTTATGAAGAACTGCAAGTAGTGCCATACAAGACTGATAATAGACGGTGTATCTCTTATTAGGTACTGCCCAGTATGTACAAGGATTTAGCTCTCGCAATAAAGTTTTACATGTTTTCAAACTGGAAATGGGGATAGCCCATGTTTACAAGTCGGTGCCAGAAATGGGGATGGCCTCTATTGGTGCATTACCCTCGGCGCGGAGCTGCGCCACTTATTTCTTCAGGTTCTGAATTACAATGGTTGATCTTGCATTCTCATCTTTCAACTTCTTCAGTTCTTCCTGAGCCGCCAGTGCATCCCCTTGGGAGGCCATGGCATATTTGAGGTCTTCATGGCGTACATCTATCGCCTTGATTTTCTCACGAAATAGGTCTTCACGCTGCATCTCCAGGTTCTTCTTCTCTACCACAAGGTCCTTGATCAGGCCTATGGCCTTCTTATTCATTTCAGAACCCATTTTGGTTAACCTTGTCAAGGTGGCTACGTCATTCTGTAGTTTGTTACGGTCCGCACTAAGATTTGCTGCTTCAGTCCCAATTTTTCTAGACGCCGTCCTCTGTAGCTCCAAATCTTCACGAAGCCGTGCACACTCTTTTTTCAGCACCTTGGTATTGCTCAGAAGTTTGGCACACCAGTCATTTGCCTGAGCCTCCCTCACTTCGATCCTAGCCCTGGCTTCCTACAGACAGTAATTAATTGGCAGTGAGATTATTATGAATTTGAGGAGTAGAACCAAAAAGGGGTAAGGCAAGACCTCGCTCTGTCGGAGAGCATGGACGAGGTTCTCGAATGATTCTTTCTCTCCCACTACGACATTCCTGCTTTGTTCTTGCTCTGGATTGCCGATGGTCGAGCCGCTGGCTCTGAGATATGTACAACTCACTTGAGTTTGCTGGATATCGAGACATTTTGCTACGAGAGAAATTATCCTTATGGATATCAAAATGTATCGGTTATCGCTCAGATTTAGCAGGATTTTTGCCTCCGTCATAGGACAATCTTGTTCGCCGCCGTCTTGTTGAGCCCTATCTTCCTACGGCGTTTTGCCTCGCGGGCCTCGTCAGCCCTCATCGCAGCTACCTGTTGCTTCCAACTTGGAGCTCCACGGCGCGTAGACATGGCTGGGGTGGTATGCAGAATGGGGAGTTCTCCGCCGACTGGTGGCGAGTGGGGAAGAAGGTGAATAGTGGAATGACGCAGACGTGTTCTGGCAGTGCAACTTCAATACGTGGCAACCGTCTCCTCGCATTCACCGACCAATATGGTCCGTCCATTTAGAATCTACGAACGGACCGATGGATTCACCTTGGTCCTCGTCTACCTCGCCCTCTCCCCCTGTTCAGCCATCCCCAAAAAACCCCAGGCCCCGTACTCGCGGTACAGCGGTGGGTACTATTGCCTTCTTCAGCGACTACCTCCCCGTTCGCCGAAAAGCCGTAACGTCGTCCACAGATCTGCATCCCGTCCTCAACCACTAACTGGTAAGCAGCACTGATTTCATTCCTTTTCCTCCACATTTTGATGTACCTAAATCTAGGTCAAACCCCCGTAGTTTCGTCGTACGAAAACACGCCTACCTAAGACGTAGGTTAGATCTCGGAGGATGCCGATTGGATGCAATCCCCCGCCATCGCCCGTAATTTTTTGTTTACAGGAATCCCTTTAGGCTGCGTTCGTTTCTAGAGTTTTATAGGGGTTTGTGGGGGTTTACCTAAGTGTATTTTTTCATTTGTTGTTTTAGTCATTGAATCATTATGTATCTACGTGATCCGTGCCATCTCAATTGTCTCTGCAATGAAATTGACCTGCTCTCATATTGATTTTGACCTAACATATTTGCTTTTTTCGCTTTTTTGATGTTTAGATATATGGACAACAATGAATGTGTTATTTGTGGACAGAGTGCTGAGTTTTGCCGTCGATCTGATCGTCGAGCATTTTCATGTCATATAAAGATGACAAAGGATTTTGATTCCTACGCGGTAAATTGTTTGAAATACTTGTCATAAAGTGATCAGACATTTATGCAAATAGTAGTAGCGCATGCTGTGTTGACATTTTCCGATAAATGCAGATTATCCCTTGTTATATGAAAGATCGCATCAATACTCTGTCCGAGAACTGGTTGGTCGCTAAGGCTTCAGGAAATCATTTGTATGATCTGTATATTCTCAAGACTGAATTGAGAACCTTTTTGTGTGGCCCCTATTGGTACTCTCTTATGCGTCAGCGTGATGTCATGATGGGCGATATCATGACCATTGAACTATTTGACGATGAAATGTAGTCTAAGGATGATGAACCTGACAGGAACTTGGCTCAGGTTTATATCACAGTCTCGGATGCGAATCAGGAATTGAAACCTCATTCGCACATACATGGTGCTAAATATATTTTTGTTTTTGTACATGAATAAGATATTCTACATTTTTATACCTTCACACCTGATTCATATTTATACCCCTTTCTAGATGACCCTCTGTTTGAAGTTCCAGCAAGCATTAGAGAAACTCTTCACAAGACCATTTTTTCAGACATTTCGCTCATAAGGATGGACAACATGGCTGATATACTGTGGGAGATGTATAAAAGAATTCATGTGGTCTCTGATGATGAGTTCTACCATGTTCTGGACCTTAAGTTCTTTGTACGCAGGATGACAGATGAGGATTTCTTTCAAGGATCCCTGGTACACAACTCTGTCTTAGTACTATACATATGTTTCTTTACTTTCAAGTATTTCATATATCCAGTAGGTTATAAATTTTGCTTATTTTAATGATTCAATTTCTCTGTACATCATTTGTAGACAATCCCAAAGAGGTATTTTCTTGGATTTAAAATTCCTTCAAAGGGAAATGTTCTATATTGGCATAGTTCATTGGATGTACCACAAGAAGGCCTCTATTCAGAAGAAAATGGTGAGGATTATGAATTCTTGGATGGATTTATGGGATTCTACGTTGATAAAGGAATTGTTCGTAGATCTCTCATTCTTGAGAAAATCGAGCCCAGAGATTTAAGCATATGCCTTGAAATTGAGAATATGGGGTTATGAGTGGATAATAGTTCAGTAAGAGACCATGTGCAATGTATTCACGGTGTCCAAAAGACAACTCATAGTAATGTTATCCACTCTCTTCTTTGACCACCTCGACGTCTCCGCTGACCTTCTTAAATTTAGCTCGATGTACTCAAATTTCCATGGTAGCCGATGATTAAACTCAAGGCATCCTAGTTGAAAGAAGATTGCATATTGAACCAAGGGTAATGGCAACGAGAGTGCTATTATTTATACTTCGTTCTTATAGGCACTCTTTTTTCCCACTGGTACCTTTCACATATGAGGCTTCCACAATTTCACTTGTGTGTTCTGCTTGGTTTTGTTGGTTGTCACGCGGTTCTTATTTTGATTCTACAGCTCAATGTAGTAGCTAACTGAGGCATCTTGATTCAGTCCATGATGAATTTGTTAGAGCTGTCGCCTGCTGAGTGCCAGCAAAAGCTATAAACAGTCACCATTTGATGTGGTTGTTAGTTTCTATTGTTGGCTCTTCAAAAGGCGCAAACATAGTTCTACACCTTCTGAGACCAAGCAACACTGTTTTCAATTTGATTTTGACATACTAGATTTGGTCCATGATGATATGTGTTAGAGCTGTCACCTACTAACTGCTAGCAAAAGTTAATAGCAGCCACACAGATATGTGGATGTTCATTTCTTTTGCTAGCTAGTCAGTAAGCGCAAACATGGTTCTACATGTGCTGAAACCAAGCAACCCTTTTTTGCATTTGATTTTTAGTTGCAACTACGATTTTCGTGTAAGTTTGAGGCCAATGATGTAAGTGCTGGGACACAACCATTTCCACCAGATGTCCAACAAAATTGAGAACCAGTCACAGATCATTGTGGCTTCTACTTGCTTTCAGTTAAAGAAGCTCGGTGCAATGGCGTAATAGTCTTGATCATCTTTGACAACTCTGGCTGTGAGGTGGTGAGACAGTGCCCTGAGCACCCACTGAACTTCAAGAAAGACGAAGAATGTTGAATGTTCGTCCTACCTGGTAGATCAGACTAAGTTTGTGCTAGGCTACTTATGTATGTCGATTATGGTACTTGGTTAAAACTATCGTACTTCTATGCTATGGCGATCATGTTCATTTGTGTGTATTTCATAGTATGGTAACCTCACCAAAGGCTGGAAGAGTTTACCGTAGCAGCATCATTGCATACAACCAAACACATGCATACTTGCATTTGAGCATGCAGTCGATGTAACCAAACACGTAGTCCGAGTGGCTAAGCCCATGCGGCGTTCTTTGCTGCAGTCAACCAAACAACTTGCCAAAGATGGCCCAGAGGCTGTTTTAGCTCAGCACTGCCCTCCCCAGCCTTCCCCGTTGCAGGTGAGAAACCTCTGCAGGCTACCAAACAGGGCCCTAAGTGTGCACGGGCTCAACGGAGTGGGTCGCACTAGTCATACAGTTATAATCTACCTACTCATCGTCCTCGCCTCCACCTCCCCAAATCGACTCCTCTCCCCCACCCCTCCCCAAAAAAAACCGGGTAGCTCCTCCCCCCTATGGCGGCGGGTCCACGGCGCCTTCCTCACCAACGACCTCCCTCTCATCAGCGCCACCACAGTCGTCCTCAAGCACTAACGGGTAAGTAGCGCTGCTACTTTCTTCCTTTCCATTCCCTTTTGATGCTTCTAAATCTAGGAAAATCCATAGGCAAGGTATGATGTAGGCTTTAGATTAGGAGAAATTATGCTAGAAAATGTCCCCGTCCATGGATCTAAGACGCCGGCTGTCGATTTTGGTAACCGGCGATTGGTTCGATGTAGAAGCTTCACATTTCTTATTCTAACTTAATTTCCAACTCTTGGTTTAGAAGCAGTGCAGTTGAGGAAATGGAGTCAAAATGTGGTGACGCTGAGTGTCTCATGTGCTCCCAAGTACGGGAGATCGTTTGCCCCGACATTGATCCCGCATACGCTGCCTTCTTAGTCAAGGAACAGAAGGACTGCTTGCGTTATCGTCAGAAAAATGGCGCTACTGGGACAGGTCCATCATCGATGTCTTCCCCAACTCTTTACGACACTTTTGTCACTTCTAGAGTATGCATAGAAGCCAAGCATGTACGCTCAGCCGAGGTAAATAACAAACGAATTAGTACCTCCTTTCTACGTTCTAGCTGCATCTTTCATTGTTATTGCTGTTTTATTTAACTGCATACTTGTTTGATCCTGGCCTGTACCGCACAGGAAGTCACCGCTTTCCTACCTGAAACCGCTAGTCGGGAGTCTCTAGTGGAGGAGTGCCTCCCACTCCAGCATGAAGTGGTCACACAGATGAGGAGCTTTAGGCGATTCCATACGCTCTTTATGAAAATGTGGGATGAGAAGGATAATGCCGTGGAAGAGCTAGAGAAACTGAAGATGGCCAACAAAAGTAACAAAGTTGTAGTTATCATATGTGATGACGATGAGCAGGAAACTACAGACAATAATGGTACGAAAGCCACAGTGCGGTCTCAAGAGGATGTCACGCACACCAGAGTGAAGAGACCTAGGGAAGGGAAGATTACCCGTAGAGGTGACAATGTCTAACCAATTGTTATAGTACTACTGTATGCACCTATAGATTTATTTCTACTAATTAATTTCTTGCATTCTAGGTCCTAACATAAGTGGGAACGAAGAGTTTGACATGCACTGCTTTTTGCAAACGACGTCGATCTGAATGAAGACCAAGTTGCACATCTCAGAAGCCAAGCGGCAAACTTGAAGCCATCGATCCCGTACTATGTTTGCAGGATGCCAAGGTCTACTGTCATCCATGGGAAGGCCAAGATGGTAAAGGATACACTCTCATAATGTTGTTCTGCACATTCAGTCTACTATTCCACTAGCTAGAAACTTCTCCTATAGTACTTCTCTTCCAAGTTCAGCATTGCACACCTCAACAAGTATGTGCCAATGGAGCTTCCTGTATTTGTCACTAGTGGCACCAATGTTACTCGTGTCACATTGCTCATGGGCAACAGAGATGATGCCCAGATGACTCGCAATTGGCCGAAAATAGTTAAGGGAGCTGGAATCAACGAGGGTTACATATGTGTCTTCACTTTCGTGACTAATGAAAGTTCTAGATTTATGTGTAATGTAGTTGCTCTCAACTGATGCCGGAGCCTGTATTTGTGTAATTACATGATGTAAACCTTCTAAGTACTGTCTTCAAGATGACCCTAACTGATGCTCTATCGTTTTCATGACTGACGACTTTTGTAATGTTAATGTGAACCTGTTAGTCCACCAGCTGCTCTACCATGATGTAATTTGGAAACTTTTGTTATTCTACTACTAGTACCTTGAGAATGTTTCGAATACTTACTGAGGAGCTCAAATATTTTGTCAAATTTGTCTAGTGTTGATGTTTTCAAATGCCATTTAACTTATATTGTCGCCTGAACCTTGCAAACAAAGAAATGGAATCTTCGTACTCATTGCACACTAGGCCTATACTAAGTACATACTAAAAAGCAGGACCTTGTAAGACATATTAGTAACATTACGTTACCATAGTGGTAGGGCATCTTTATTTTGTTCAGAAGGTCGCGGGTTCAAACCACAACGAACGATTATTTTTGTAAAGTTTTATTTAATTATCCGACATTTCTGTCCCAAAAACTTGTGACGACCAGGGTGACGCCCAAAAACTTGTGACGACCAGGGTGACGCCCATAAATCCGTCACCGGGGTAATACGTGACAACCTATGTGACAACGAAATTGAGCATCGTGCATTAACGCTAACCGTGACAAACATCCAAATACCGTCACCTATTATGGCTAATAAGTGACAAAATCGATGCCGTCAAGCGAATTTTTGTCACAAAAAATAGCAGATGTTGTAGTGATTTCAACGGTGCAGACGAGATAACTATTGAATTTGAAGAAATCTATCAGTTATACCAACTTGACGCCCTCGACTTGAGCATCCTCACTGCCTATTGTCTGTAAGTGATTCGATTCATTTATTTTCTGTAAAGATGAACATTGTCTGTAAGTCTCTGTAAGTCTATAGCTTAGCTCGGTCATTGCCTGTTCTAATTATGCTCACTATGGTATTATCCAGAATGAAGAGCGATGAATGTGACAGAAAGCAAAACTTTGAGATTGGGTTCGTCGACCCAAGCCGAGTTAATCAAATATTGCTTACACAGCACCACGAGGAAACGGTGAACACCTTGTTTAGGGCCCTCCGGGACCAACATTATAAAGGGAAGATATTGTTTCCTTACCACTTCAGGTAAGAGTATTACTGTCTTGTACACATTGGTTATTGCTTACTCGATGTTAAGTGTAACTGATTAGTTACTGACATATATAAACGTGCGTAGTGACCATTAAATTCTATTAATCATTCAAATCGATAGAGCAGAAGTTGAAATCTTGGACTCATTGGACTGGCCCAAAGAGAAGTACGAATGTATCCAAGGAGTGCTCGCACGGTAATTTCAATCTTTATCGTATTACATCGGTCTCTTTCCTTCAATTCCTGAGATATGAAGTAACTAATTAATAACTCATTTATTCAATTGTTTGATGGGCAGGGTTTGGGAAGCTTTCCGAAATTGTACAAAAGGTCACTTTAAAGAGGAACTTACTTATGTTTACCCCAGAGTAAGTAGTACGAGCTAGGTGTTCGCGCATCCCTTTCTATTCAAATTTCAATACCATCGTGATGCTTGATTATTATTTGATTGAAATCTATTCTCGTGTAGTGGTTGGATAGGCAGCCACCCGGGACCAATTTATGTGGATATTACGTCTGCGAGTGGATTCACAAGATAGTCTCTGAGCGGAACCGAGGGACATTTCTCGAAGTAAGTGAACAAATAAATTCACAATTTCATTTTATAACCATCAATTGTGTTGAGTGTCGTTCATAATTTATGTTATGACGATTGATATTCATATTAATCTCCCTTCTTTTATAGAAGGATCGAATTCGGAGGGACCTGCAACTAAAGGACCGCTTTCGACCAATTTGCGAGGAAATTGCGGGCTTTTTGATGAACTATGTCTTAGACCCGAAGGGAAAATACAATGGCGCCGTCTCAAAATAGATGACGGGCTCTAGTAGTGGCTAGCTTGATGATCTCCATGTAATCGAATAGATGACGGTTCTAGTCCCTCTTATGTATGGGATCTTTATATGTAAATTAATCCAGAAAACCGGGAAGCCGGGAAACCGTGAAAACGGGAAGCCGGGAAACTGTCGGCCCAGTGGAAACCGGGGTACCATGGGCCGGCCTGCCACAGCCCTCAAACGCTTCGCAGGAAATTCTACTAAGGACCAGGCGCTCAGCCTGACGAGCCTCGCGAGGGATTTTCCCTCGCGAGGGTTTCTTTGCTCGACTGAGCATATCTACTAAGGACCGGACGTTCGGCCTAAGGGGCCTTGAGAGGAACTTCTGCCTCAGGAAGGCCTCTCCTAGAAGACCATCAGGTCCTGGCGCGTCTCCGTGCTGCCCTCGCGAGGTTTTCCCTCGCGAGGAGTCAACGGCTACAAAGCCTCGGCGAGGCCCCAGGCCCTCGCGGGGTTCCTTCAAGTGGAAGCAAGCTCCTGTGCACGCTGCAGAGCGCACATGGGCTCTGCGCCCACCGCAGAGTGACGCGCGCGCCTGCGCGCGATGACGAAGGCGCCGCAGTTGCCATTCTCGTGTATAAAGTAGTCAACAGAGCTGGGGAGGCAAAGCGGACTCCAAGACTTGCCAATTTGGTGATAAAGCGGTCGGCCGCCGCTACGCTCCAACTGCGACGTCACGTGGGGCATGCCACCAAGCTCTGCAGCACCAGCCCACCGTCCTGGTTGGACGGTGGCTTTTTCTTCCAAGACGACGTGCTCTCTGCCATGGACCGCGTCCATGGACGCCCCCGACGCTGTGCTGTGCTCCAACTTAGTGGCATTGTGGTATCCCTTCCCGCCGGAGGTTTTCGGGGAAGAGGACCAAGGCCAGTAATAAGGAGCCAGTGTACGACCTAGGAGGGGGATCCCGCATTCACCAATTCATTCAACACCCAAGCAGCTACGTCGAAGGAGAAGACGGAGCTCATTCCACCATAGTCCACCATAGCCACAACTGTGCCCTCGGCAAGCACCCTTGTACTGTGAACCTCTCCAAGCAGTGCAATACATCTTAGCAGGACGTAGGGCTTTTACACCTCACGGTGGGCCTGAACCTGGGTAGCGGCTCGTGTTCCATCTCTGTCGTGATGTTCCTCACCGAGCTCGACGAGCACCGTCGCCGAGGTTGTTGAGGATCTGTTTGACGTTGTGTTCAGCCCCTTACTCGATTCCTGGCTTTTGAGAGACACCCCTAGTTCCTGGGACTAGTTCCGACATTTGGCGCGCCAGGTAGGGGGCTGAGGCGCGTCTTCAACTTCTTCAACCTCTCCGCGACATGACTGACACGCGAGCTGCGCGCCTTGCGCGACGGACGTCTGGCAGAGCCAACACCGAGCCTGCCGCCAACAACAACCCGCGTGGTCGCCCACGCGCCAACCGCGCTTCAGAGCGCAACGCCGAGCCGCGCGTCGAGCATCCTGAGGACGACGGCGGCAACGGCAGCGGCAACGACGGCGGAACGACGACGAGGGCGAGGGAGCTTCCTCCCTGCACCCATCCAGGCGCGAGAGCGCCTCCACGCAGGGCCGAGCGCGCCCAGCCCAGCCACTGCGCTACTGATGGCGCAGGAGCTGCTGCGCTACCGTCCCACGCAGGCGGGCCACGACAACTGGCTCGGGCGCCTCGAGGAGCTCATCAACGCCGCCGCCGTTCCTGCCTACTACAGCAGCACCAGCGCCCTCTCGCTCGCTGGTGCGCCACTCCGGACGCGAGGGGAACATAGCGCACGGCGCTCCTCCCCCTCCGCCTCCGCCACCTCCTCCAGCTGCAGCTCCGGCAGCAAACCACCGCGCCGCGTCGCACGCATCCTCGCCGCACGACTGCCAGATTGTGCAGCGGACTCCAGCGGATGCCGCGTGGAGATCGAGCGCCAGAGGGACCGCCACAACCGCGTCGTCCAGGAGATTGCCGCTGCAGGTCGCCAGAACCGCGGCGCACTCGCTGGTGGCGCCGTGACATACGCCACGGGCTGCACCGCCTTCACCCGCAACCTGCGCCGCGTCGTCTGGCCCGTGAAGTTCAAGCCAGACCTCCCTCCGGCTACGACGGCAGGACCAACCCTCTGGAGTTCCTGCAGCTCTACACCGTCTCCATCCAGGCTGCGGGAGGCGACGACAAGGTGATGGCCAACTGGCTCTCCATGGCGCTCAAGGACTCCGCGCTCTCGTGGCTCATGAACCTCCCCGAGAACACCATCGACACGTGGGAGGACCTCTGCAAGGTCTTCGTCGCCAACTTCAAGGGCACCTACGAGCGCGCGCTCACCTACAACGACCTTCGCGCGGTGCGCCAGAAGCCTGACGAGACCCTCCGCAGATACATCCAGCGCTTCAGCCAGGTCCGCAACAAGATTCCGAACATCCCGGACTCGCACGTCATCTCCGCCTTCAGGGAGGGCGTCACGAACCACGGATGCTCGAGAAGCTCGGCATCCACGACACCCTCTCCTCGTGGTGAAGCTCTTTGATCTGGCTGACAAGTGCGCCAAGGCTGAAGAGGGCCTCCTCTTCGTCAAGAAGGAAGTGGAGGATGACCCTCCTGAGGGGTCCAGGAGCAAGAAGAAGCCTGTCGAGAAGCGCAAGACCACCGCCATCCTCGCGGCAGAGCCTGACGCAAAGCAGCCTCGCGAGGCCTCTCCGGCGGCTGAAGAGAAAAAGTGGACAATCGCCCGTTCTGCATCTACCACAACAGGCACAACCACGCAACTGAAGACTGCTGGGAGCTCAAGCAGCTCAGCAAGGAGCGCGAGAAGAACCAGGGCCGCGGCGGAGGCCGTGGTGGCCGCGGAGGTGGACGCCACAACTTCCAGCAAGGGCTCGGGGGAACAACGCGGGCAAAACGGCAACCTCCCCGACGAGAACCCTGGGGGCTACCAGGCCCCTCAGGGGGCAATAGCCTGCATCCTCGGCGGGTCCAGGCGCCCAAGTCCAACAACCACTTCAAGCAATTCTCTCGCGAGGTCAACGCAGCGCTTCCAGGGCTTGAGGCTTCCCAGCCCCTCAAGTGGTCACAGTACACCATCGCCTTCGACTCCAAGGACCACCCCAAGTCGACCAAGGCTGTTGGCACCTCTGGTGTGCACTCCCATCATCAACAACATCGCCGTCGCCAAGACACTCATAGATGGGGGTGCGGGCTTGAACGTCATCTCTGTCGAGACCTTCGAGCAGCTTCAAGTGCCCTACGAGTGGCTGATGCCCTCCAGGCCCTTCACGGGGGTGACAGTGGCTCCACCACTCTGGGGCAGGTGAGGCTCGCGGTCACCTTCGGCACGCCCAGAACTACCGCACCGAGCAGATCGACTTCGACGTCGCGCACATTGGCCTGCCCTACAACGCCATCCTCGGCTACCCGCCCTCGCGAAGTTCATGGCCGTCACCCACGCGTACAACATCGTCAAGCTTCCAGGCAGCGGCGGCACCATCGCCATCCACGGTCAAGTCCAGGACGCAATGCGCTCTGTCGAGACCGCCTACAAGGCCGCTGCCGTGGCATTCCCCGCTGATGAGGACATGGAGCCCCTCGAGAGGCCCGCGAAGAAGAAGCAGCTGTTCTCACAGGAGCAGGCAGCCACGAAGAAGGTGTCATTGGACGCCAGCGGCTCGGGGGCTAGCGTCACCATAGGCGCTGGCTTGCCTCCCAAATAGGAAAGCGCGCTCGTCGCCTTCCTCAGGGCAAACTCTGACATGTTCGCATGGACACCGTCAGAGATGTCCGGAGTACCGAGGGAGGTGATCGAGCACCACTTAGCCGTGTGTCCAAACGCACGCCCCGTGAAGCAGAAAGCACGGCGCCAGGCGCCAGAGAAGCAAGAGTTCATCATCAAGGAAGTAGAGAAGTTGAAAGAAGCACACATAATCAGAAGTTCCACACCCCACATGGCTCTCCAACACGGTGGTCGTTCCCAAGCACACCGGGGCGGCAGGCTCTGCATCGACTACACCGACCTCAACAAGGCCTGCCCCAAGGACCCGTACCCCATGCCTCGGATAGACCAGATCGTGGACTCCACCGCCGGCTGCGACCTCCTCTGTTTTCTGGATGCCTTCTCAGGCTACCACCAGATCAAGATGGCGAAGGAGGATGAGGAGAAGACAGCATTTCTCACCCCTTGTGGTGTGTATTGCTACGTCTGCATGCCCTTTGGCTTGAAGAACGCCGGCGCCACCTTCCAGAGGCTCATGAGGAAGGCCTTGGGGGCTCAGATGGGAAGAAACGCAGAAGCCTACGTCGACGACATCGTGGTCAAGACTCGCGAAGAGCACACCCTCATGGAGGACCTCGAGGAGACCTTTGCCAGCCTGCGCAAAGTAAACATCAAGCTGAACCCCGCCAAGTGCGTCTTCGGGGTACCATCAGGCAAACTCCTCGGGTTCCTAGTGTCTCACCGCGGCATAGAAGCGAATCCTGACAAGATCAAAGCCATAGAAGAAATGCAGCCACCTCGTCGCCTCAAGGACATGCAGCGCCTAGCGGGATGCATGGCCAGCCTCGGCCGTTTCATCTCCAAGTTCGGCGAGAGGGCGCTGCCATTTTTCAAGCTCATGAAGCGGTCTGGCACGTTCAAGTGGACGCCGGAGGCGGACAAGGCATTTGAAGACCTGAAGAAGTACTTGGCTAGCCCACCTGTCATGGTTGCCCCAAGGCCTGGCGAGCATCTGAAGCTGTACCTATCAGCCACTCCACAAACAGTGAGCGCAGCCTTGGTGGCAGAAAGGGAAGAGCCAGTCCTCGCCAAGAAGGACACTGCCACGCCAAGCCCAGATCCCCCCGATAAGGAAGCACCCTCTTCAGGCCCGAGCCCATGCGAGCCCGCGCAACCAGAAGGCACCCTCGTCGAGGGTCCACCTCAAGAGAGGCTCGACAAGGCTCCCGAGGAGCCCAGCTGCGTCACCATCGACAACCCTCGTCGAGCATCCCGTCTACTTCGTCAGCACTGTGCTGCGAGACGCTCGCGAGCGGTACACTATGCAGCAGAAGCTCCTCCTCGCGCTCCTCATCGCTTCCAGGAAGCTGCGCCACTACTTCCAGGGCCACCCCATCACGGTGGTCACATCATTCCCTCTGGAGCAATCCTGCGCAACCCAAACGCCACTGATCGCGTCGCAGGGTGGAACATTGAGCTGCAACCTTTTGGCCTGCGCTTCGACACCACCAGGGTCATCAAGGGGAGGGCATTGGCTGACTTCGTCGCCGAGTGGACAGACACGCAGCAAGAAGAGCCTCATGAGGCGAAACCACGCCAGCTGGAGACACAGTGCCAAGCCACTGGACCATGCACTTCGATGGAGCATTCGCATGCCGAACGCAGGGGCTGGCGTCGTCCTGACCTCACCCAAGGGCGACAAGCTCTACTACGCCGTCCAGCTGTGCTTCACGACTGACAAGGTCTCCAACAACATCGCCGAGTACGAGGGCCTCCTCGCCGGGCTCAGAGCCGCAATCGCCCTCGGCATCAAGCGCTTACTCATCAAGGGCGACTCCCAGCTCCTCGTCAACTTCTCCAACAAGAGCTATACACCTAAGGACGGCCACATGGCCGCTTACCTCGAGGAGGTCCGCAAGCTCGAGAAACACTTCAAGGGGATGGAGCTCAGGCACATCCCACGAAGGGAGAACCAGGAGGCCGACGACATCGCCAGGCGAGCATGAAGCCCAGCAGGCAGGGTGTTCGAGGAGAGACTCACCAGGGCATCGGTGAAACAGCCAAAAGAAGCGGTCGAATGGACACGGACGAAGAGCTCCCACCACACCAACATCTGGAGCACCGAGCTGCGGTCCACCCTCAGGAGAACGCCTGCTGTTGGCCATGACGCATCAAGAGACGGGCTGGATCGATGAGCTCAAGGAGTACCTCAGGGACGGAGTCCTCCCTGAAGAGGATGCAGAAGCAGAGAGAGTTGCTCGCCAGGCCAAGTCATACTGCCTTCACGAGGGAGACCTGTACCGCAAGCGTCCAAATGGAGTTGCACTAAAATGCGTCCCCCCTGAAGAAGGCCGCCAGCTGATCAAGGACATACACAGTGGAGAATGTGGCCACCACTCATCATCACGCACCCTTGCAGGGAAAGTCTTCAGGAGTGGTTCTACTGGCCCTCAGTGCTTCAAGATGCAACCACCGTTGTCCAGGCTTGCGAGGCATGCCAATTCCACGCCAAGCAAGTCCACCAGCCTGCACTGGGGCTCCAGACCATCCCGCTCTCCTGGCCCTTCGCGGTCTGGGGGCTGGACATCCTGGGACCTTTCCCACGCTCCAGCGGGGGCTACCGCTACCTCTACGTCGCCATTGACAAGTTCACCAAATGGGCGGAGGTCGAAGCGGTGCGCAGCATCCCGGCGAGATCAGCGGTGAAATTCATCAGAGGCCTAGCCTGTCGCTTCGGCGTGCCAAATCGCATCATCACCGACAACGGCTCACAGTTCACCAGCGGCATCTTCAGGGCCTACTGCGAGAGTCTTGGCACCCGGCTCTGCTTCGCCTCGGTGGCTCATCCACGAAGCAACGGGCAGGCTGAGCGAGCGAACGCGAAGTGCTCAAAGGCCTCAAGACAAGAAGCTTCAATCGCCTCAAGGCCCACGGCAAGAATTGGATCGAAGAGCTCCCCTCCGTGCTCTGGTCCATCCGCACCACCGCCACGAAGCCCACTGGAGAAACGCCGTTCGCTCTCGTCTATGGCGCTGAAGCAGTCCTCCCCACCGAGATCAAGCATGGGTCCCCACGGATCCTTGCTTTCAACGAGGACAATCAAGAGGAGCTCCACAACGACGACTTGCTGCTGCTCGATGGACTACGTCGCCGTGCCGCCCTCCGAGCGGCAAAGTACCAGCAAGACCTGCGCCGCTACCACAGCCGCCACATACGGCCGCGCACCCTCGAGACAGGCGATCTCGTCCTCAGGAGGATCCTCTCCAGAGAGGGCCTCCACAAGCTCTCACCCATGTGGGAAGGCCCCTACAGGGTCGCGCACATCGCCAGGCCTGGCGCGGTACGGCTCGAGACGGAAGACGGCGATCCAATCAAAAACCATGGAACATCGAGCACCTACGCAAGTTCTACCCGTGATCACGTCGCGGCAGGCATTTTTTGTCTCAAGAGGGAAGCACGCGTCTTCACCTCCCAGCTTCACCAAGCTTTCCCTTCACGAGGGCCATCTCCACTGAGAGCTCCTACAACGCGTCGCCACGGGCCGCGGGAAGCCTCAGCCACTCCATGTGGAACCCCATGCCCAGACATGGCGGACTTTGTCTTGGCCTCGCCAAGTGTAATGAACAATTTCAGGTCATCATGAACCTTTGCGCTTCGGCGCCGTTATGTAATATTGCTTGGTGAGTTTTGTTTTCTTGCATTCATTCGCGCTCACATTTTTCCCCATGCGCACCTCGCGAGCGGGGGCTGAGCACGGTGCCTGTGTCTCGGGAGCATCCCAGCAGCATCGTAAAACCCAAAGGATCCGAGCTCTAACTCGTGGCTCTCCGCCCACGACCGTTATCTCACCAAAGAGCTCTGACTCGTGGGCTAGCTCCCATGCACGTCACCTCACCAAGGACCTTGGTGCTTATTCTCCTCGTGAGATACCCATGAGGAAATCTATGAGCGCGCATGAGTTGTACAACTATGCATTGCTTGTGGGTTCGCCTCTCTCTCTCCAACGCAGGGAACAAGACGCCTTGCAGGGCTCCAAAAGCTCCAAACCAGCCTCAGGCAGCCTCGAGAGGGAAAACACCTCACCAGGAACACAACACCCTCTACGAGACAGGCGTCTCGCTAAAGCTAAGTCCAGAACTTACGCCTCATGAGCTCTTTTCCCTCTCGCTGGTTTTGTCGCCCCTCGAGCCTCTCTTTTCTCTCTTACGCCTCATGGGCTGCTTGCACGTCAAAGGGGAGCTCCCGAGCATCGCGCCTCGAGAGCTCTTACCTCTCTAAGCCTTACGCACCCCCCGGCCTTGTCGAGCCCTGACTCCGGCATACCGAAGCGGCGGTGCTATTTGCGCTAAGAGCAGGGTCCTAACGACGTAGAGCGAAAAAGACATGAGGAAACAGATAAAAGGCCTCCCGAGGGGCACTCACACTTGCACAAAATAAAAGTGTCTTTACAAACCATTACAAAGTAAAGCAACAAGTCCTAAGATAACTGGTGCTCCAGGCACATCTCTCCACAGGGGGTAAGCAGCAGGGCTGTCATCGTTGTCGTCGTCGCCGTCAACAGCCTCATCGCCCCCTCCTCAGCGCCTGCCTCGTCGTCGCTCTCCTCGACCTCGACCCTCTTGAAGCGTTGGATGTACTTCTCCACGTCGTCCCACACCGAGGCGTCCAGCTTCGAGGCAAGTTTCTTCTCCAGAGGCTCCATCACAGCTGCGAAGTCGAAGCCGGGGTGGAGGTGTGCAAGGTTGGCGAAGACTTGGCCGACCGCGACGCCAAGGAGCTCGCGGCTCTCGTTGTCGACCAGGTCGTCGAGGTTCGTCACGACCTCCTCAGGCTGGAGAGAAGCTGCTCGAAGAAGCCGAGGTAGGTGGCGACGTCGGAGTTCCCCTCGGCAGGAAGCACGGGGGCTTCGGCCCCCAGGCGGCCGCAACAGTCCGCGCACGCCTCACCAAGGAGCGAACATGCGCTCCCGCTGGCGCGACAAGACCTGCGCAGCCAGAGCGCTTGCCGAGCTTCCTCGACAAGCTCTACAACAGGCCCCACCTGCTGCTGCATCTCAATCATGTCCTGCGTCAAGGAGCAAGGTCCTGCTCCGCGCGTGCCGAGCCTCCACAGCAACCTGGAGGCGGGAGTCAAATCGCTTCTTCTGAGCCTCAAGCTCTGATGCGAGCGTCAAGCTCGTTGCGTCTCTTCGTGAAGCGATCCTCCTGCTTCTTGGCCTTCACCGCGAACTCCTCTGCAGTTGTCGCGGAAGAGCTTCTCCTTGGTCGCGGACTCCTCCGCCATCTTCTCCTCCTTCTTGCGGAGGTTCTCGTTGGTCTGCGAGGCGCTTCTGGTAGAACGCCTCGTCTTGGGTACCTTGCTCTCGCGAGACTCCAGGTGCTCCCGCTGCGCGGATTGATCCTTCTCGATCTGCTCAACCTGCTCCTCGCGCTTGCGCAGCTCAGTCCGCGGGCGTCAAGTTCTACCCGCGCTGCACGATCATGCCTTCGCGGATGCGCAGGTCCTCACGGAGCTTCTCCAAGCCTTGCCGCACGTTCTCCGATTCGGCGATGATCCCCGCCTCACGGTCCAGAAGCTCTTGGTGCTTGGTGGAGACCGCCGCCTCGCGCGCCGCCAGCTCCTGATGCTTGGCCTCGGTCTCCGCCTCGAGAGCCTCGCGCCTAGCACTCAGGTCCGCAAGGGTCTCCTCAACCTCGCGGACCACGCTGATGCGGATCTCTTCAGCATCGCGCAGCGCCGCTCGCGTTGAGCCCGGGCTGCCTCGTCCTTCCGGCGGCAGCGCTCCACGGTCTCCTGGAGGCAAGCCCAGCCCCGCGCAAGCTCGGCGTCCTCCTCCGCCCTGGCGCGATCTCCTCAGCGAGCTGGGCCTCAAGCCCATCGAGCACCTCCCTCGCCGAGCGAAGGACAGCCTCTCGGCGAGCTGCAACTGGGCGCCGACCCCGCAGGACTAAGGCCCATGACTCACCAGAGGCCTGGAAGCGCCGGCGCCTGCCGAGGACTCCGGAATGTCACGCCTTGGGCTCGAGGGTCCTCGAGGCGCGCCTGGGGGCTCTGGTGAGAGCCTCCCCTTCTTCCACGATAGGGGCCTTCTGGGGGCTCTGATGAGACCCCCCTCTTCGCGCTGGGGGCTTTCTGGGGGCTCGAGGCGCCCTCACCATCAACCCCACCATCTTTCTGCCCCTGGGGAGCACTCTCCTCCCCCAGGAGCAGGGTTGGCCTTCTCTGCTGAGGCCGCCCCCGCGGCAGCCTCAGTGTCCACCGTAGGCCCTCCAAGGCTCGCGCTCGGTGGAGGCGACGGCACGGTGGTCTCCTCCATCTCGACGTCAGCGTGCGCCTCTGCAGACAGCTGTCTCCGCCGCGCGCTCCTTCGCCGGCGCGCGGTCCTTGCCGCATCCTTCTCCGTCGTCTCCTGCTGCACAGGAGAGGCGTCAGGCCGCACAGGCGGCGGCATCGTCACCTCTGCCTCCTCCTCCTTCTCCTCGTGGCGCCCTCTGCCTCAGGAGGCGGCGCCGCGGCCTCGGGGAAGAGGCGGTGGCCTCTAGAGGCACCTCCTCAGCCGTAGGCGCTGCAGACGCCGCTGCAGCGCTGAAATCTCTCCAAGTCTCGGAGCCTCCGCCGCTTTGGCTCCTCGGGCGCCTGGAGAGGGAAAGGCTCAAAAACCCCTCGAGAGGTCTACACAAGAAAGACATCAACAGAAAAAGAAATACAAAGCTTACGCCGCGGTGTCGACCCACTTCCTCTTCGTCCGGCGGGCGGAGCGCTGGGCTCCGCGCTCGTACGTGCATCTGCCCCTTCCCGGGCTCCGGCGTTCCTGTCGTGGATCGCCTTGGAGCGGGGCTCGCAGTGGCCCGACGAAGCACCGTCATCGTCGCTCTCCTCCTTTCCCTCGACACGCTGCGAGGGAATGACCACGACTGGTCACCGCTGCCTGAAGAGATCTCGTGGATCTCAACTTCAGGCGCCGCACTCTTCGAGCGCTCGAGTTCTCCGCCGAAGAAGCGGCGCCTCCCGAGGCGCCAGTTGCGCCTGCGTCAGACTCCGGCGTCTCCGCCGTCTCCTCGTCGCCCTCAGCTGGTGCCCCCTGCGCCGCTGACTCCGGGTCCTCGCGAGGCCCGACATGCCCCTCAGGCACCAGGCCCCACTGGTCGAACTTCGGCATCGTCTGCACGTGCGAGACGCGATGCCCAAGATCGATCCTATGGAGCGGAACGGCCATGTCGGTAGGTGCGGGGATGTCTGGAGACGTGAAGAGGGTCTCCATGATGTTGTGCACCTCCTCCTGCGTGAAGAGGGTAGCGCTCAGGCGCATTTGTCCCTCTGGTTGGAGTACAACCACATCGCGTCCGCATGCCTCTGGAGTGGAGCAATGCGACGCCTCACGAAGTCCTTGGCCACCATCTGCCCGGTGAGGCCAGCCTCGCAGAGGTCCTCAAGCGCCTCACCACAGGGCCAAGTGTTGCGCCCTTGAGTGCCTTAGAAGACCAGCTCGCCCTCTTCGTCGGAGGCGCTTCAGGCAGTTCGAAGAAGGCGCTCTGGCTCCCGAACTGCATAAGGAACCAGCGCTTGCGGAAGTCCTCCACCTTCTTCGTCACGCTAGTCACAATGTTCTCGCCGTTTCACGCGATGGGGATGTAGACGCCCTTCATGCCATCAGTGATGCGAAAGGACACGCACCCCGACCGCTCCTTGTTCGCCATGAACCAGAGCGCGTAGAAGCTGCGGAAGAGGTCCACCGAGGGCGGGATACCGATGTACACCTCGCAGAGATAGGCGAAGATGGCGAGGACGAGGATGGAGTTGGGGTGGAGATGAAGAACCTGGATCTGGTAGCGCTCCAGAACCACCAGGAAGAAATCGGAGAAGGGAGGCACGAGCCCGACGTAGAGAGTGTGCATGAAGATGGGGTAGAAGCTGCCATGGGAGTTGCCCGCTCGCTTGAGCACCGTGGCACCGTGCTCGTTGGTCGCCGAGGCCGCCATGTGACGCACCTTGTCCAGTCGCGCCTCCTTCTCGAAGCGGAAGCCGGTCAGAGTCGGCGCGAAATCACCATCCTGCTGCATCGCGGCAGGCTCCCCGCCCTGCACCACCGCCTTGCCCTTCGAGGATGCGGTGGTCTTTTTGGGCGCCATTGCAGCAAGGTTGCGAAGGAGGAGTTTGGGGATTGAGCACTGGGAAGAAGGAGATGAAAGGGGAACGAGTGGAGTAATGGCCGCCTGCGCTGAGCTGTCCGCCTTATATCGGCTCATCGAGCCGTTACCAGGACGTGGCGGGACCCACCACTACGCCCGTTACTTCAGAGGAGATCGTGGGATTGTGTCCAGCCGCGACGCTCCACGTATCTCGGGCTGCGCAGGCTTCTTTGGGCCCACGACGGTTCGCCTCTGCCTGAGTAACTCCAGCGTGCCCATCGCGGGCCCAGGGGCTACTGTCGGCCCAGTGGAAACCGGGGTACCATGGGCCGGCATGCCACAGCCCTCAAACGCTTCGCAGGAAATTCTACTAAGGACTAGGCGCTCAGCCTGACGAGCCTCGCGAGGGATTTTTCCTCGCGAGGGTTTCTTTGCTCGACTGAGCATATCTACTAAGGACCAGACGTTCGGCCTAAGGGCCTCGAGAGGAACTTCTGCCTCAGGAAGGCCTCTCCTAGAAGACCATCAGGTCCTGGCGCGTCTCCGCGCTACCCTCACGAGGTTTTCCCTCGCGAGGAGTCAACGGCTACAAAGCCTCGGCAAGGCCCCAGGCCCTCGCGGGGTTCCTTCAAGTGGAAGCAAGCTCCTGCGCACGCTGCAGAGCGCACATGGGCTCTGCGCCCGCCGCAGAGTGACGCGCGCGCTTGCGCGCGATGACGAAGGCACCGCAGTTGCCATTCTCGTGTATAAAGCAATCAACATAGCTGGGGGAGGCAAAGCGGACTCCAAGACTTGCCAATTTGGTGATAAAGCGGCCGGCCGCCACTACGCTCCAACTGCAACGTCACTGTGGGGCACGCCACCAAGCTCTGCAGCGCCAGCCCACCGTCCTGGTTGGACGGTGGCTTTTTCTTCCAAGACGACGTGCTCTCTGCCATGGACCGCGTCCATGGACGCCCCCGACGCTGTGCGCTGTGCTCCAACTTAGCGGCATTGTGGTATCCCTTCCCGCCGGAGGTTTTCGGGGAAGAGGACCAAGGCCAGTACATAAGGAGCCAGTGTACGACCTAGGAGGGGGATCCCGCATTCACCAATTCATTGAACACCCAAGCAGCTACGTTCGAAGGAGAAGACGGAGCTCATTCCACCATATTCCACCATAGCCACAACTGTGCCCTCGGCAAGCACCCTTGTACTGTGAACCTCTCCAAGCAGTGCAATACATCTTAGCAGGACGTAGGGCTTTTACACCTCACGGTGGGCCTGAACCTGGGTAGCGGCTCGTGTTCCATCTCGGTCGTGATGTTCCTCACCGAGCTCGACGAGCACCGTCGTCGAGGTTGTTGAGGATCTGTTTGACGTTGTGTTCAGCCCCTTACTCGATTCCTAGCTTTTGAGAGACTCCCCTAGTTCCTGGGACTAGTCTCCGACAGAAACCGTGAAACCGGGAAGCCAGGAAGCCGTGAAAACGTGAAACCGCGAAGCCGGGAAAACGTGAAACCGGGAAGCCGAGAAAACGTGAAACCGTGAAAACTTTCCGTTCAGGGGTGGAGTTCTCACGTTTCCCGACTTCACGACTTTCCGTTCCGACTTCCCGACTTCACGACTTTCCGACTTCACGATTTTCTGTTCCGACTTCCCGACTTCACGACTTTCCGTTCCGACTTCCGATTTCCCGACTTTCTCATAAAGCTTTGTCTTACGAATATTTTGATATGCTATATGTATTTTTCTGATTTACAGATAATTAACCATATATTTTGCAAATTATTCATAATATACAACAACCGAAACGAAAAAAGTCACAAGCCGCCACGTGGGTGCATCTCTAGTCCCTGGTCGTATTACAACTCGGGACTAGAGATCCTCTCGCACGCGCCATGCGCTGGCCCCGCGTGGAGCTCTCTGGTCCCGGGTCGTAGGACACCCGGGACTAGAGGGGGGGGGCCTCTAGTCCCGGTTGGCATGTACCGGATGGACATCCGGTCCCAGAGGCCTCTACCACCCGGGACTAAAGGCATGGTTTCCACTAGTGTAGTAGCATATTTGACACTATTAGCATTTTGTGTCTGCTAACAAGAAAGGATGTGCAGACTACAACTTGCAATTACCAACAATCACTATGTTTTACTTAAGGTTACCCGTTAAAGCCATGTGATCCAAAAGGGGACGATCAGTCCAAAGGAGACGTCCTCAGATGTGCCGTCAACGTTCGTTTCATGCAAGCTAATCCCATACTATATACTACATATTTGGCCACACACAATTACTTCACGGCCACGCCGGAGTCCATCTATCTATTATATTATTTTATATTATTAAAACAACAAACAATCAACGGTCGAGATCTGTCAACATATAACTCTGATGTACAAATGGTGGAGATTTATCAGCAGAATAGACATCGCCGTGATTCCACATGGAAGCTCAAAGGTGCGGATAGATGTCCGGCTGCAACACGTCCAAGAATCGGGAAAGCAAAAGGCTGAGTTTAGGAAATACACGGTACCCAAGCTAATCTTAGGAATATGCACGAGGATTAGTTTTTTTTTCCTGAGGCAAATAAACGGATAGATGTCCTCAGCACGTACATGAATCTGCCTGCATATAAGCACATGTACCTGAGCAGGCCCCAACGAACTTCCACGCCCGGGCACCACCAAATACGCCGTCGGCAAATCGATGGCATGGCGAGCGAAGGATACCTGGAAATCGACCAGAACTGCGCGATGACGCCGACCGGCGAATACCATCGATTGGCCGGAGATTTTCAAACCAGATTGGATTACCATCGATTGGCCGGAGATTTTACACAAATTGGCCGGTTGCCGTCGCAGAGGGATCACCATCTGGAGATCAAACCTGGGCTGCGGGACGATGTCGGCCAGCGAATACCATAGATCTGCCGGAGATTTTTTATAGATTGATCGATCGCCGGTCGCGGAAGAATTCGTCATAATGCACCCAAGCATCATCAGCGGCATCTTCAAGTATCCTATACCGGATGGATGCAAGGAACTAAGTACAACGATCGGCCAGAGATTCGTAGTCTGTTGTCCCCTCTCCTCAGCTCTACCGGTAGTCTCGATGCCAATCAAGTAGTAAAGCATATATGGACGTAGCTATGCTGTATATTATTTCCCTGTGTTAGATTGATCTGAAAGCATATGGACGTAGCTATGCTGTCTTTTTTCCCTGTGTTAGATTGATCTGAAAGCTGGGAGGCTTGCAGCTAAAGTACACCAAGGATTAACAAAATTGTAGATTTATGTTTTGTTCGAGTTCAAAAAATCTGATTGTGCTTATAAGTTTTTACCTGCCCGGGCATCTGGCAGTTGAGGGTGTGTGAGACGATGGTCATCAGCTGGGCACTTGCATGTTTTCTAGCAACAGAAGCACCCATATATTTATTATTTATTAGATAAGCTAATACATGTATGTTCAATTTTGTTTCAGGTTTGTGATCACTATGATTAGTTCATCACCGTGAAAAGGAAGGGCCATGCTTGGAACAGCAATGAAGCAAGTTCAGATATTTGGCATGGATTTATTTGATGATAACCCATTGTTAATGTATCTGGAGCAGCGATGTTTAGTAGTTCAAACTATTAGGTAGACACTCAGGTTTGTATACTAATGCTGTGTTTGGTTGCACAGAATTCATCTCTGAATTGAATTGGCAATACAATACCAAATCAACGATTTCAATGGAATACCACAATTGTTGTTTGGATGCGCGTGGTATTCATCTGCAGAATCGAAAGAGCAATGGAATTCTAAATCATGTTTGGATGCACATTGTGTGGAATTGAATGTTTTTTCAAGTTTGAACAATATAAACTGTGTAATATGGATGGAATATATATATATTAGAATACTATTTTCACATAACAATCTTTTTTCACCAAGATCGACCCTCACAGTGATGCTTCAATCCGTGATTTTGAGGGAAATTTGTCGAATTAAAGTAGCTAGCGTGGTAGAGGAGGTTGAGGCGAGTTTGGGGTGGGGGCGGACTGACCATAAGGTCGCCGAAGTTGGCCGGCGGCGAGCTTTGGCGGCGGCGAAGCAAGGCGCGGGGATGATGCGGAGGGGAAGAGGACAAAAGGAGGGGTCCGGGAGGATCCTGTGCTCACCAGGAGCGTCGTGGAGGGGTCGAGGAGGCCGGGGAGGGCTCGCCGGCGACGGGAGCTTGCAAGGCGCAGCGGGAGAGATGGCCCCGATTAGCGCGCGTGAGGCCGTCCCGGCTCCTCTGCTTGCTCGAGGCGGGGCTGTGGAAGACGGCGGTGCTTCGTGCGTGCTCAGAATGGCGAGGGAGAGCTCCAACCGGCGGCGATGTGTGTCGGCGGCCGGCGGACCTAGGGGTTCGTCACGCGCAGGCGTTGTAGAGCGAGAGAGAGGGAGAGAGGCATGGGAAGGAAGAGCGAGAGGAGGGCATCCCGGTGCTCTTATCCGCGGGGACAGGCAGGCAGGGAGGAGGTGGCAACGGCGGCGGAGCTCCTCTCTTGTCTGTGCGGGACAGAGCGAGCGAAGCGGTGCTCCAATTCAGAGATGAATACGGAGGTCCTGAGCTCTGAAATGGCGAACATGCAAGTTAGGCGCGCGGGTGTGGGCTCGGAATTGGACTACAATTCCACGGACGAATACCAAGGACAACCAAACGGCAGAATTGGGCCCTCAATTCCAGATTCCCCAATTCAGAGATGAATTTTGTGCAACCAAACACAGCATAAAGTTATTTTCAGATTTACCTTCATATACTGAGATAATAAAAATATGTATGAACCTTTTGCGATGTATTAATTTATTTTACAAATACTGTATACAACAAAATTGACAAGTACTATATATATTTTGATTTTATAGGTCAACCAATAAACATAGGATAATTCATGTTTGTGGCATGTTTCAGTGACACAAGGCCTTATATCAGTTGCCAATCGACGATGCTCAAAGGCCGATGATGCGGTTACCCATGCAATCTCTGGTGAATTTTACTCGACGTCATCAAGGCCTTTGATGGTTTTTAAGCCGAAAAAGTGGCAAAAACATCAAAACCCTCAGTCTACGTCAAAGCCAACGACGATCATGGTGGCAATCAGGATTGGCGTGGCTGAGACACACACACATATGTCAGCCGAATCAACCAGCCGGATTGGACCAGAAGTTTGAGCCCTGTAAACCATGAGTTCGGAGACATCATTGTTAACCATCAGCCTTATGTTGTACTTGCACGAGATCAGGAATTAATGGTCCGGTTGTTGCATGCATGATGAAAGGATTGATTTTGAGGTAATGAGCTTTACTAATTTCAATCTGATGATATATGTGGTCCTATTACAGTGCACGGTTCGTGAAAGGAACCGCAGTGATTTGGTTTTCTTTTTATGCAGGGATGAAGATGAACTCTATTTATTTCTCCCGATTTCTTCAATGTTTTGTTCCGGACAATAAAATTGGTGTGAGCGAAGTTCGGTTTCGCAAATTAGGTGTGTTGAATTGAATGAATGTTATTTTAAATCATCCCACTACTGATGCCATTAAATTTCCTAATGAAAAAAGCTTTGAATTGCAATATGCCAGCTACAACCAATCCTTTCGATGAGAGATCATATAAAGTTTCTGTTGTTTCTGCCTACCATCTAGCTTAGAGCCTCGGTTCATGTACGAGATTGCAGCCTTTCTTTTAGATATTTTATCTATTATTCTTTTTTCAGGTGTCATGCCCTTTTGGATAATGGTTTGTGAAATACATGATAATAGGATAGGATTTAGTATACTCTTTTGGGCGAATTTCAGGTAGCTCTTATTGCAGTTTTTTCCTGTTTTCTCAAAAAATTATTTCAGTTGTTCGGTTAATAGATAAAATGCATGTTTATTGGTACTGATCTTTCAGGTAAACACAAGAAAGTATCAGCGTACGGTGGGGAAATGTTGAGGCATTTCTCAATAGAATAATCAGGAGAAGTTCATTTTTTGACATAACTTAGCATTCTATAGTCCTTATATCTTAACAACATTTGGCGTGTCAAATGTTATGGGACCAATATGTCATGAAGTGTACTTAGTCATTTCAAATATTAAAGTATATATGTGAAGTAATTAAATAGGGTGCTAAAGTTATTCCAAAATTACTATCAAAAGAGGTACAGTTGGAAAACACTTAGAAAGTTATGAGGCCTGTGCAAGTGCGCTGGATTTAACATAGAATAGATAGGCTGAAATTTAAATTCAGCTCATTACTGTAGAATTTTATTCTATGATGATAAGAGAAGACAAAAGCGTGTGCATTCTTTGAAAAAGCAAGTGTCGGACCAAGGTAGCAAAGAAGTTGCGAGTGCAAATTACGTGAATTTTTTGTATTTCTGGAATAGAGCTACGTCAGTTATTCACCACCATATTGTCCCATTGTGAAGTAAGAAAAACCCAAATAGGTTTACGAGACTCATTGAGGGAGTTAGTGAGGATGCCTAATACATGAAAAGAACTACTCAAATATGTGCAATCCAAGAGAAAACCTACTCTAAACTTTCGGATCACTGTAGCTTAATCATCAAAAGGAAAATATGGTACACATCTTCAGCTAGAGAAACTGACGAGTCAAATACGAGTCAAATTAAGGAGACTTTCTAATAGGATATCCAGACAAATTCCGACCTAATGCTAGAAAGGTTTTCTTAAGGTAAATGCTAGAAAGCTGGAGCAACGTGGAAATAAATATGGAGGAAAAAATGAACACAAATATCTAATAGTGAAAGCAAATACAACATTAATAAATAGTCTAGCCACAACCAAAAAAAAAATAGTCTAGCCGCGCAAATGCGCAGGCCACCCAGCTAGTTCCACAAATAACAACGTACATGCACCGTATAGACTACAGCTCCTAATTAAATTTTAAATACGTACCTGTGGAATGCAGGTATACTATATATACACCCTAGCTCCATTCATCAAACAAAACCAAACCATATACAGTAGAGAGTACTGGCACACTACCAGCAGTGGTGAGCAATTCAGAAGAGAGCCCTGATCAAACATGGCCTTCCCTAAGGCTTTGCTCCTTGCCATCCTCGGCTGCCTATGCTTCTGTAGCTCTGTAGTACTTCCAGCTCGCGAGCTGAACGATGACTTGTCCATGGTGGCAAGGCACCAGGGTTGGATGGCGCAGTATGGCCGTGTCTACAAGGATGCTGCCGAGAAGGCGCGTCGATTCAAGGTGTTCAATGACAATGTCAGGTTCATCGAGTTGTTCAACACGATGATGACCGCAAGTTCCGGCTCGGCGTCAACCAGTTTGCTGACCTCACCAATGAAGAGTTCAAGACAACCAAAACCAGTAAGGGGTTTATTCCAAACAAGGTGAGACTTCCTACGGTATTCAGGTACGAAAGTGTAAGCTTGGATGCACTCCCAGCAACAGTGGACTGGAGAACTAAAGGTGCAGTCACTCCTATTAAAGATCAAGGCCAATGTGGTGAGTACATTTAGTCTGCAATTCTATTTCATACATATGAACCTTTTACATGAAAATAGTGTTTGTGATTAGATTACATCGGGATATTTTTTGCAGGCTCTTGTTGGGCATTTTCTGCTGTAGCTGCAACTGAGGGTATTGTCAAGTTAAGCAATGGCAAGCTTGTATCACTCTCGGAGCAAGAACTGGTGGACTGTGATGTCCACGGTGATGACCAGGGCTGCGACGGAGGACTCATGGAAGATGCATTCGAGTTCATTATCAAGAACGGAGGCCTCACCTTGGAGTCCAACTACCCATACGTGGCCGCAGACGGCAAGTGCAAAGGTGGATCCAATAGCTCAGCAACGATCAAGAGCTATGAGGAGGTGCCTGTAAATAACGAGGGTGCCCTCATGAAGGCTGTGGCGAACCAACCCGTTTCAGTTTCCGTTGATGGAGGTGACATGCCATTCCAATTCTACTCAAGTGGCATCATGAGTGGCTCCTGTGGCACTGACCTTGATCATGGTATTGCGGCGATTGGTTACGGAACAGACAATAATGGCACGAAGTATTGGCTACTGAAAAATTCATGGGGAACAACATGGGGTGAAAATGGATACTTAAGAATGGAAAAGGATATTAGTAACAAGGAGGGAATGTGTGGCATTGCCATGGATTCCTCGTATCCCACTGCATAGTAAGCATCGAATGGCCCGTACTCAAAACATCCACATGTTTGAATAAATATATGTATCTTGTCCTTCTGTAGCACTTCCATATGTGCATCTAAATTGTGTTACATAATATTATGGATAAACTACAACGCAATGTATATCTCCTTGATTCTTAATAGTGAACCACCACCACAACCACCACTTGTTTTCCACAGTGTTGTCATAAAAACTAAACGTCTAGGCGTAGATCATAATCCTGAGATGTATCTATGGACGTCAACATAAGCTTAGATCATCCCCTCTTTACCACTTCCCACACTCTAAATCAACATAAGCTTAGATCATTCTGAGATGTATCTATGGACGTCAACATAATCCGGAGGCATGCATCCGGATGCTGCTTATGCAGTTGTATTCTATCATGTTCAAACTTTTGATTTCTTTGCAAAATTTCACGTTGTGGTGAAGCTTCTTTCATCAAAAGCATACATCATTTCTTCTATGCTTTTAGTAGCGCTTCAACTTCCAAATTTAGAACGTGGCCGGGGGTTACCATGACAAAATATTGGCCTTGACCGGCGGCATAGCCTATCGTTTGGATTTAAGTGTTGAGAATATAGGCAAATGTTCGAATAAATTAATCCAATAATAAATCATGAACATGGCATAAACAGTGCTAATGACATACTGAAACTTGATGATAAAACTACGTACTAGACAGATAGTAGAATCATCTACGCAAATCACTAGTACTGCAGACATGGAAATAAATAGGAGAGGGATAAACATGTTATACCCTCCAGTAGGCCAATTGGCCGCAGCAGAAGCGGAAGCAGTGGCGTCGTCGGCGATCCTCTTGTCAGCAGCAGCTTGCTCCTTGTCGGCGTCGGTGGCCATGGCGATGATGAAGGCGACGAGGAAGTAGTTGATGCAGATGAACAACGGCGAGCAGTCGTGTATTAGACGCTCCCCAAAACCTAATCGCCCCTCTCCCGTACAGGATGTGGAGAGGCGGGGTTTCGGAGGCCTGCTCTCCCATCGGCCGTGTACGCGGTGGACGGGATGGGATCATCGGCGGCAGCAACAGAGAGAGGAACTATGGTGGCGGGCGCGAGCAGATGAATCTTTCTCGTGTGTCTCTGCTGGAGAGCAGCGACCTCTCATATAGGCACAGACGCAGGCGGAAGGCTAACAGAAACGCACGCAATTAAGGAGAGAATCAAGAGACTCGAAACGGCCGTAATTAAGGCAGACGTTTCAGCTCACATTCATTCTCCATTAACGCCATTAAGGCAAACGTTTCCGTTGCTGCTCACATTTTTTTCTGCGTGATAAAAAGATTAGCTCGGCTCGACGAGATTCCCGCAACCCATGGCGCGTCGTGACGTGCCGAGGCGGGCGGCAGAGGAGGAGGAGCGCACGTGTGGAACGCCTCCTTTCTCTTCACATCCAACACCTCATACATGGTAGAGAAGAGCTCACCTTATAAACTGGTGTACATCTCTCTAAACTAGCCATGTGGGACTAAAATTCCACGTACCACTCTCTACATGGCAACATGGGCCTTTAGGGATTTTTCTAGAATTGTTAGATGGGCCAAAAGCCCACCCTAATATTGGTAATATTTCAGCAATCCCCCACCAGATCCCAAAGACCCAAAGACCCATGATGTTCTCAGTTCCAAACACTGTTTTTGATATACCAGTATTTTCAGTGGAGACCTGTTAAGGCTGAGCTCCACCTAGAGCGAATGGCTACACTCATTCACAACTGATAATGGACTATGCCTTGAATTATCAATTTGGCGTAAAGTAGTTTCACCAAACATCTTACTAGTACTAGGCTGCCGAAGGCTGACCCATCGGGTGGAGCATATTAGTCACACTCCTGACCTATTAATGAACTTACTAGAGATCAACCCAATCTCATAGACTGTGACCAGCAGTCTGGTTCATATAGGTGTGTTCCTCCAAAGATCGCTCTGTAGGATAGCATCTTGCTTATAGAAAGCCTTGGAACACATTAAGACAAATGTCAACCTGCCATACAGTTACCGAGAGTATTGCATCTCCAACGGAGTGGGTTAATAAAAGTACTCTCCTAAGTTATCCACCAGGTTGTTTTCCCAGGTCCTAATTCATGGGATCTCCGATCACATAAGTTGGGTTACTACCATGGCAACCCATGTGGGTTTCATCCCTATCTCCCTCGATGCATTTTCTATCACAACACGTGATAGCCCTTTGGTAAAGGGATCTGCCAGATTCTTAGCCGAGTGGATATAATCCAACGCTATAACTCCGGAGTTTCTCAAATGTCTGACAGCTTTTAATCTCATTCTTATATGTTTGTTGGACTGCTGTTGTCCTTTGAACTCTTGACCTTGGTAATCACTGTCTGATTGTCACAGTTCATCGGGATAGCCGGAACTGGCTTTTCAACCACAGGCAAGTCCATCAAAAGATCTCGAAGCCATCCTGCTTCGACACCAGATGTGTCCAATGCTGTTAATTCTGCTTCCATTGTCGATCTCGTCAAGATCGTTTGCTTGCAAGACTTCCAGGAAACAGCACCACCTCCAAGGGTAAACACATAACCCGTTGTGGCTTTCATCTCATCAGCATCAGAGATCCAATTCGCATCACAATACCCCTCAAGCACTGACGGGCTTCCAGAATAGTGAAGTCCGTAGTTCTCAGTACCTTTCAGATAGCGCATAATTCTTTCGACTGCATGCCAATGCACATCACCCGGATTGGAAACAAACCGGCTCAGTTTGCACACAGCAAACATGATGTCAGGCCTTGTAGCGCTTGCTAGGTACATGAGTGAACCAATGACTTGAGAGTATCTCAGTTGATCCTTAGTTGTGCCTGTGAACTTTCGAATCTGCACACTAGGATCATAAGGTGTTGGAGAAGTTTTGCAGTCCGAATATCCAAAGCGACTCAAAATCTTCTCAACATAATGGGATTGCAAAAGTGTAATCCCACCTTCATTGTCTCTCAATAGCTTGATGTTCAAAATAACATCAGCCACACCTAGGTCTTTCATTTCAAAGTTCTGAGACACAAATGACTTGACCTCCTCAATAATTTTGAGGTTGGTCCCAAATATCAGTATGTCATCAACATACAAGCACAGTATAACTCCTTCGCCCCCACCATGGCGATAGTATACACATTTGTCAGCTTCATTAACAACAAAACCAGCAGAGGTTAAAGTTGTATTGAACTTCTCATTCCATTGCTTAGGTGCTTGTTTCAGGCCATATAAAGATTTCAGTAACTTACACACCTTTCCTTCCTGACCATCTAAAACAAAGCCATCTGGCTGTTGCATGTAGATTTCCTCGTCTAGCTCTCCGTTCAGGAAAGCCGTCTTAACATCCATCTGGTGGACGAGAAGACCATGAGAGGCCGCCAATGAGAGTAATACTCGTATGGTGGTCAGTCTGGCCACAGGTGAATAAGTATCGAAGAAATATTCCTCTTCTTTCTGGGAATAACCCTTGGCCACAAGCCTAGCCTTGTACTTTTCAATTGTACCATCGGGCCTAAGCTTCTTTTTGAACACCCACTTACATCCCAATGGTTTACAACCATAGGGACGTTCAGTAATTTCCCATCTTCCGTTAGCCATGATGGAGTCCATCTCGCTACGGACCGCTTCTTTCCAGTAATCAGCATCCGGAGACGCATAAGCCTCTGAAATAGAAGTGGGGGTATCATCCACAAGGTACACAAGGAAATCATCACCAAAGGACTTTGTAGACCTCTGTCTCTTGCCCCTACCAAGGGTTTCCTCATCATCCTCCTCGGGATTTTCATCATGTGTTTGTTCATAATATTCCATCGGAATGGCAGGTTCAGGAGTCTCATTAGATTCCCGTCTAGAAGTGCTTTACATATCTCTCATAGGAAAAATATCCTCAAAGAATGTAGCATCTTTAGACTCCATAATTGTACCGACCTTCACGTCAGGTACCTCGGATTTCACTACTAGAAATCTATAGCCGACGCTGTTCTTAGCGTAGCCCAAATTAACACAGTCCACGGTCTTTGGTCCAAACTTACGCTTTTTGGGGATCGGCACATTGACTTTCGCCAAGCATCCCCAAGTACGCAAGTATGAGAGTGTCGTTTTTCTCTTCTCCCATTTTTCATAGGGAGTGATCTCACTGTCTTTTGTCGGAACTTTGTTCAGGACATGACATGACGTCAATACAACCTCCCCCCACCATGCCTTGGATAAACCCGATGTATCTAACATGACGTTAACCAAATCTGTTAGAGTACGGTTTTTCCGTTCAGCAACCCCATTTGACTGGGGTGAATAGGGAGGCATCCTCTCATGAATAATGCCGTGTTCCGCACAGAAAGAATCAAACTCATGTGAGAAGTACTCTCCACCACGATCTGACCGGACTCGTTTAATTTTCTTTTCAAGTTGATTCTCAACTTCTGCCTTATAGATTTTAAAGTAGTGTACAGCCTCATCTTTAGTGCTTAACATATATATATAGCAAAATCTAGTGGAATCATCTATTAGTGTCATGAAGTATCATTTTCCACCTTTAGTCAACACGCCATTCATCTCACAAAGTTCAGAATGTATGAGTTCTAACGGTGCCAAGTGTCTCTCCGTCGCAGCTTTATGGGGCTTGCGAGGTTGCTTTGCTTGCACACACGAAAGGCACTTAGAACCTTTGGCTAAAGTGAAATTCGGGATTAAATTCATTTTTGCTAACCGCGTCATACAACCGAAACCAATGTGACAAAGACGTGAATGCCAAACTTCTATTTCATTAACATTCGAATGAATATTGTTCACGACTTTATTACAAAAATCAGCAAGTTTCCCTTAAGTGAATCACCCAAGGTTTATCGAACTCAGGGAGGTAGAGGTCAAAGATATCCCTCTCAAGCAACCCTACAATTAAGATACAAGAAGTCCCTTGTGTCCCCAACACAACTAATACACTTGTCAGATGTATAGGTGCACTAGTTCGGCGAAGAGATAGTGAAATACAAGTAATATGGATGATTATAAGTAGTAATTGCAATCTGAAATAAAAATGGCAGCAAGCAAACATGTAGCAGAACTTGTTGTAAACGGTGTTTCAATGCTTAGAAACAAGGCCTAGGGATCATACTTTCACTAGTGGACACTCTCAACAATGACAACATAATTGAATAAATAAATACTACTATCAAACACTCTCTTGTTGGATAACAAACACCATTCATTGCGTAGTGCTGCAAAAGCACACCTCAAGACGGAGTAAACAAGCGCCACAACGTCATAAAGGAGTCACACACGATGCGCACACTGTCACCTTGACACCGTGGAGAGTGACTCCGGAGTTCATATTAAAGTAACCTCTAGAGTGGCATAATAGATAAAGATTAACATCTACTTATTCAACTAGATTACAAAGCTCATGATCACATAAAGATCACACATAGGAGAGAGAGATAAACCACATAGCTACCGGTAGAGCCCTCAGCATCGGCGGAGAACTACTCCCTCCTCATCATGGGAGTCAGCAGCGGCGATGAAGATGGCGGTGGAGTCGATGGAGATGGCTCCGGGGGCACTTCCCCGTCCCGGCAGGTGCCGGAACAGAGACTTCTGTCCCCCGAAACTTGTCGTCGATGGCGGCGGTGCTGCGGAACCCTTGGTGGAATATGATTTCTTATTTTAGGGTTTACGCGTCGGGAGGAATAAATAGGCGAAGGGGCGACGTCGGTGGAGGCGCGGGGCCCGCTCCCCATAGGGTGGTGCGGCAGGGGCCCCACCCGCGCCGCCATGTGGGGAGGGCGCCCTGCTGCCCCCTTCGTCTCTCCTTCGGACTTCTGGAACGTGTCGAGAAAAATAGGCATCTGGGATTTTGTTTCGTCCAATGCCGAGAATATTTCCAGAACAGCTTTTCTGAAACCAAAAACAGCAGAAAACAGGAACTGGCACTGTGGCATCTTGTTAATAGGTTAGTTCCAAAAAATGCATAAAAATGCTATGAAGTGTGAATAAAACATGTAGCTATTGGTATAAAACTAGCATGGAACATAAGAAATTATAGATATGTTGGAGACGTATCAAGCATCCCCAAGCTTAGTTCTACTCGTCCTCGAGTAGGTAAACGATAACAACAATAATTTCTGAAGTGACATGCTACCAACATAACCTTGATCAAATAATATTGTAAAGCATATGTCATGAATGAAGTGACACAAGGCAATGGTCTATAGTTTGCTAACAAATAGATAATGAGTAAACACTGAATCATATAAGCAAAAGCTTTTCATAAATAGTACTTTCAAGACAACATCAAAAAGTTTTGCATAAGAGTTAACTCATAAAGCAATAGATTCTAAGTAAAAGGCATTGAAGCAACACAAAGGAAGATTAAGTTTCAGCAATTGCTTTGAACTTGTAACTTGTATATCTCATGGATAATTGTCAACACAAAGCAATATAATAAGTGCAATAAGTAAACATATAAGAATTGTTGCACACAAAGTTGACACAAGTGTTTGCTTCAGGGATAGAAAGGAGTAGGTAAACTGACTCAACAATAAAGTAAAAGATAGGCCCTTCGCAGAGGGAAGCAGGGATTAAATCATGTGCTAGAGCTTTTTAAGTTTTTGAAAACATATAGAGAGCATAAAGTAAGTGTTTGAGAGGTGTTTGTTGTTGTCAACGAATGGCAGTGGGCACTCTATCCCCTTGTCACCCAGACTTTCAAGAGCGGCTCCCATGAAGGACGTTATTTCTACCCAAGGGTAGATCATCCCTCTTCTCTTTTGTTTACACATGCATATTTATAAATTGGTATGACACTCCTCCCAACCTTTGCTTACACAAGCCATGGCTAACCGAATCCTCGGGTGCCTTCCAACAATCACATACCATGGAGGAGTGCCTATTTGATAGTTTAACATTTTTGAAAATTGCTTCTGATAAATCATTGGCAAACATGTGAAGAGAATCAAATGTTAAAGTTATAATTAATTGGGACTGGGCACCCCATTTGCCAGCTCTTTTTGCAAGTTATTGGATAAGCGGATGTATATGCACTAGTCCATTGGTGAAAGTCTGTCATGAATAAATGACAAGGTGATAGAGTAAACGCCACATACTTCCTCATGAGCTATAAAACATTGACACAAATAAGGAGTAATAAAGTTTTGAATAGTTTAAAGGTAGCACATGAAGTATTTACTTGGAATGGCAGAAATACCACATAATAGGTAGATATGGTGGACACAAATGGCATGGGTTTTGGCTCAAGGTTTTGGATGCAAGAAGTATTCCTTCTCAGTACAGAGTTTAGGCTAGCAAGGTTGTTTGAAGCAAACACAAGTATAAACCGGTACAGCAAGACTCACATGAAAACATATTGCAAGCATTATAAGACTCTACATTGTCTTTCCTTGTTGCTCAAACACTTTTACCAGAAAATATCTAGACCTTAGAGATACCAATCATGCAAACCAAATTTCAACAAGCTCTACGGTAGTTCTTTACTAATAGGCTTTTAACTACATGATGCAAGAGCTTAAACATGAAATACTTGAGAGCTCAAAACAATTGCCAAGTGTCAAATAAAACAAGACAATGATCTATATGAGTGTCTTTTCGATATACCATCTACCACATGCAGCATTTTCTGAACCAACACATCAACCAAGCAACTCTCCAAGTAATTTACAAAAGAAACAAGAGAGTACTTTCCACAAGAATTAACAGCTCTAAAAGAGATGCATGAAAAACAGGAGCTAAAAGCATAGCAGTAGCTAGATAAGAATACTCAAAAGATATAAGTGAAGAATATGAGTATTCACATGAAAAAGCGGAGCGTGTCTCTCTCCCATACAAGAATGCTAGGATCCAACTTTATTCAGAAAAATAAAAACAACAACCAAAAATAAAAGCACACAGACGCTCCAAGTAAAATACATAAAATGTGGAAGAATTAAAATATAGTTCACTAGAGATGACCTGATAAATTGTTGATGAAGAAGGGGATGCCCAAGGCATCCCCAAGATTAGACGCTTGAGTCTTCTTGAATATTGCAGGGATGACCCACGGGGGCATCCCCAAGCTTAGGCTTTTCACTCTTCTTGATCACATCATATCATCCTTCTCGCTTGCTCCTTGAAAACTTCCGCCACCAAACTCAAAGTAATTCTCATTAGAGGGTTAGTGCATAATCAAAAATTCTCATATTCTACTGTGACACAATCATACCAAAGCTTCTGGACATTACTACAGCCACTGATGTTTAATGGAGCAAAGAAATCCAATCAAACATAGTAAAAGAGGCAATGCAAAATAAAGGCAGAATCTATCAAAAACAGAACAGTCTGGAAAGATGAATTTTTCGAGGCACTTAACTTGCTCAGATGGAAGAAGCCCAAACTAATTAAAGTTGCGTACATATATAAGGATCATGCGTGATTTTTTTCAGAATTTTTTGAATTTTCTGTAGCGCATAAAGCTCAAAACGGTGGACAGCAAAAATATGTCACTGCGCAGAAATCCAAATCTAGCATCAACTTTCTATTAGAGACTTTACTTGGCACAACAATGCAATAAAATAAAGATATAAAGGAGTTGTTACAGAAGTAAGCAAGCTCCTTGACTCAAATAAAAGAAAAATTACAGAAATAAAATAACATGGGTTGTCTCCCACAAGCGTTTTTCTTTAAAGCCTTTTAGCTAGGCATAGTGATTTTTATGATGCTCGCATAAAGATGAGAGTTGAAACATAAAAGAGAGCATCAAGAAGCATATATAAAACATGTTTAAATCTAACACTCTTTCTATGCATAGGAGTCTTGTAAAAAACAAGTCAATGAAGAACAAAGTTACTAGCATAGAAAGGCAAAACAAGTGTAACTTAAAAAATTCAACATAAAGAGAGAAGACTTAATATTATTGTGATATATGAAATCGTGTCTCCCTCTCTCATAAGGACCAGTAGGTCTTAAAGTACCCAGCAAATAAAAGCAAATCAAGAGAAAGCTCAAAACATTCATTATAAAGAGAAGAAATTCAGTAACATGAAGATTTCTATAACCATACTTTCCTCTCTCAAAATAATTTTCAGTAGCATCATGAATAAACTCAACAATATATCTATCACATAGAGCATTCTTATCATGATCCACATGCATAAAAGTACCATTACTCTACACATAAACATAATCATTAATAATAGTGGGAGTAAAAGTATCACATCCATCATTGTAATCATCATAAATTGGAGGCATAGAATAATCATAATGAATTTTATCCTCAATAGTAGATGGACTGAGAATATCATATTCATCATTGTAAACATCATATATAGGAGGCATATCATAATCAACATAAACTATATCCTCAATAGTAGGTGGACTGAAAATATCACAATGATTATAATCATCATATATTGGAGGCAAAGTATCATCAAAGCAAATTTCCTCCATAAAGCTTGGGGGACTAAAAATATCATATTCATCACAACCAGCTTCCCCAGGCTTAGACTTTTCCATAGCATTAGCAATAATGGTGTTCAAAGAATTTATAGTAATACCATTGCTACCATTATGCAAACAAGCTTCCATAGGTTTTTTTAATTTTCTCTTCAAAAGCATCATGTCCTAATTCAATATAAAGTTCATAAAGATCTCTAATTTTTTTGTTGTTTTCCATTAAGCCTAACTAGTGAAAATAAAAACAAGAGACAAAAAGAAATAATTGCAGAATCTAAAGGAGATACCTTCCAACACTTACCTCCGCGGCAACGGCGCCAGAAAATAGCTTGATGTCTACGCACGCTTCTATTCTTGTAGACAGTGTTGGGCCTCCAAGAGCAGAGGTTTGTAGAACAGCAGCAAGTTTCCCTTAAGTGAATCACCCAAGATTTATCGAACTCAGGGAGGTAGAGGTCAAAGATATCCCTCTCAAGCAACCCTGCAGTTAAGATACAAGAAGTCCTTGTGTCCCCAACACACCTAATACAATTGTCAGATGTATAGGTGCACTAGTTCGGCGAAGAGATAGTGAAATACAAGTAATATGGATGATTATAAGTAGTAATTGCAATCTGAAATAAAAATGGCAGCAAGCAAACATGTAGCAGAACTTGTTGTAAATGGTGTTTCAATGCTTAGAAACAAGTCCTAGGGATCATACTTTCACTAGTGGACACTCTCAACAATGACAACATAATTGAATAAATAAATACTACTCTCAAACACTCTATTGTTGGATAACAAACACCATTCATTGCGTAGGGCTGCAAAAGCACACCTCAAGCGGAGTAAACAAGCGTCACAACGTCATAAAGGAGTCACACACGATGCGCACACTGTCACCTTCACACCGTGGAGAGTGACTCCGGAGTTCATATTAAAGTAACCTCTAGAGTGGCATAATAGATAAAGAGTAACTTCTACTTATTCAACTAGATTACAAAGCTCATAATCACATAAAGATCACACCATGGGAGAGAGAGATAAACCACATAGCTACCGGTAGAGCCCTCAGCCTCGGGGGAGAACTACTCCCTCCTCATCATGGGAGTCAGCAGCGGCGATGAAGATGGCGGTGGAGTCGATGGAGATGGCTCCGGGGGCACTTCCCCGTCCCGACAGGGTGCCGGAACAGAGACTTCTGTCCCCCGAAACTTGTCGTCGATGGCGGCGGCGCTGCGGAACCCTTGGTGGAATATGATTGCTTATTTTAGGGTTTACGCGTCGGGAGGAATAAATAGTGAAAGGGCATGGCGCCCCCATGTGTGGTTTTGGTAATTAATGACAATCCCTATGGACTAATGGTTGCATTGAGTTATACTTGTAGTGTTTGTCCATAAGCAATGCTTGAACTCCATATGTTGGATTCAAGGTTGATGCCATGAATATATTGATATAGTGGAGTATTTGGCATCAAGATCATCGACGTGTATGGATATATATTTGATATGATCAAGAAGAAGAGTATGTGATGACCAAGTTAATATTTGAGGAGTTATCCGATGATTGGTCATATGTGAGTTGAGCATATTGTAAGTATGTCTTGAAGAAAAGGATTATGTGATCATTCATGGTTATCTTCAAGACATCATCTATTGAAAAGAGAAGAAAAGATAAAAGGTTGATCAAGATATTGGTCAACACACAAAGCTACAAGATTAACCAAGTGGGATCATGTATCTCTTGGTATGGTAAGCAATTGTCCATATAGCTTTGTGGACTAACCCATGATATGTGTGTGGGCATTTCTATGCGTGGTTAGGTATCTTTCTATGGGCTTGCATCAAATGAAAAATTCATATAGCCCATGAAGGATGACGTCAAGTGGTGATCGTTATCAAGCTTGAGAAGTGCAAGTTCAAGAGAAGTATCTCGAAGATACCATATGCTTGATGCTTGTCACCCATTTGGAGATAATGGTCAAGTGAAGATATGCCGATAAGAGGCTCTCCCATAGTGGTGTATGGGGGAGAAATATGTGGATCTTCACCAAGCGAAGCGCAATCGAGAAAGGTGGTCCACTTGAGAAGATCAAGATCGCCATCATCTAGTCAAGTGGAATGCGCAAGGCAAAGGTATGATCTTGATAGGGTTTCTATTTTACCGGTCTCATGTTGTTAGTCGAGAGACCGGGTTATTGGATAGACACCGTACTATCAAGAGGGGCTCTCGATTGAGCTTTAGCGTATCAGTTGGAGAGAGCTCAAACATGTGCATACTTAGCATCATCATCTTTCTTGGTACTTATTTGGCTTATCTCTTTATGAGGTTTTGGAGCTTGTTGTGACCTTCGTAACAAGCTCAAGTTCTCCGAAAACGGATTTCGTATGAAAAACTTGTTGCGTTTTCGGTTTTGAAGTTTCTCCCGGTTCATCTTCTATAGAGAGGTTTCACCTTTCTACATTTGGTTTTATACTCCCTTGTTGGACTATGATGTTTTCCTACATCATCTTGTCGTGCTCGTTGTGGTGATTCCAACGAGCCTAAGAACATCGAAAACGGAGTTCAGATACTCAAGTTATGCTCGTTTTCGTGTCGGTGTTTTTCTGCAGTTTACATGGTCGGTAGTACCGGAAATAACCTCCGGTACTACCGGCGAAGCGCATTTTGGTACTGGTTTTGAGTGTTTTCTATGCGGTAGTTCCGCCAGATTTCCGGTAGTATCGGTCCTGCGCTCTCCGGTAGTACCGGTCAGCGTGCTCCGGTAGTACCGGGCGCTCGTGTCGCCTGGGCCTTCTGCCGTTCGGTAGTACCGGTCCTTTTGGTCCGGTAGTACCGCGCGTACGCAGAAAACTGGCCAACGGGCAGATTTTGACCCACCTATAAATAGGGGTCTTCTTCTCCAAAGAGACCCAACTCTTGAGCTCAAAATTTGCCACCATTGTTGACCTTTTGGAGCTTGCTTTCTCTCTATTCCTCCATAAATCTTGCCTCCAATTAGAGGGAAAAGAGAGAGGAGATCTAGATCTACCATTCCACCAATCAATCTCTCCTCTAAGTGAGGGGAAGCTTTTGGATCTAGATCTTGGAGGGATTTGGTGTTCCTCTTTGTTTTTCCTCTCTTCTCCCCCTAATAGCATTAGTTGCTTTGGTGGGATTTGAGAGTGAAGGATTTTGAGCACTTCTTGTGTTCTTGCCCATTGCATCGGTTGCATCGGTTTGAGTTTTCCACGGTGATACGTGGAAATCGAAGTTGAGAAGCTTGTTACTCTTGGGTACTTGGGGTGCCCTAGAGCTTGTCCTCTTGGGTACTTGGAGTGCCCTAGATGGTCCTTGTTGATCTCGGAGTTTTGGTGGCTCTCGGGATAGTTGGGAGCCTCCAATTAAGTTGTGGAGTCGCGCCCCAACCTTGTGTTTCTTGTGGCTTTGGGAGCCGCGGGAATTCGGTGAGAGCCTCCAATTAAGTTGTGGAGTGTGCCTCATCCTTGTACGGGTTCGGTGACCACCCTCGAGTGTCCCATAGTGGTTCGTGGCACTCTACATTGGTAGAGGCACGAAGGAGATTACGGTGTGCCATTTGACGGCTATTCGGGGATCACTTTGTGACTCCGCACCGCTCCAACGGAGACGTAGCTTCCATTGGGAAGTGAACTTCGGGATAAATCATCGTCTCCAAGTGCCTCGGTATTTCTATACCCGAGCTTCTTACTTATGCAATTTACTTTGTGATAGCCATCGAGCTTGAAGTAATATATCTTGCTATCACTTAGTTGTATATCTTGTTTAGCATAAGTTGTTGGTGCACATAGGTAAACCTAGCTTGTTTAGATTTTGTGCTTGATAAATTAAACGCTAGTTTTATTCCGCATTTATTCAAGCCTAAACCGTAAAGAATTTTAAATCGCCTATTCACCCCCCCCCCCTCTAGGTGACATCCGTGTCCTTCCAATTGGTATCAGAGCAGGTTCTCTCGTTTTTGGCTTCACCGCCTCGAGAGTAAAGATGTCGTCTAGTGAACTAGTGCACAATGCTTCTTTTATATTAGATGGCACAAATTATGATGTTTGGAAAATTCGCATGCTTGATATTCTTCGGGTCATTGACCCATACATAGGGCGAATTCTAGATAGGGGTTATTCTCCTCCAAGGAATCCCAAAAGATTATCTTTAATGGATGAGAATAATTCCTATCTAGATGCTCAAGCTTCTAATGTGATTTTCAATGCTTCGAGCGATGTAGTTATTATGTCGGTCTCTCCTTTTCGGAATGCTCATGAGCTTCGGACCAAGCTTCAAGATAAATATGATGTGTCCAAGAATTGTGGAGATGATTGTTGTCCCTCCACTTCCGGCCCTGATGAGTTCTTAACTTCTACTTCACCTACATGTGGCAAGCCACAAAGTAATGCAATGGTGAGTAGTGATAGATATTGCAATAATGATAGTAAGCTTATTGTTGATGATACTTCACCTCTATCTTATTGCAATGATTTATCTTTGGACTTAAACGCATCTAGAACCAAAAATGATCTACATGCTTGTGTTGATAGTCCTTGCATATCATGTACAAATTGCGTGACTAATCCTCGTGATGATATCCTCTCTATGCCTTGTTCCCTTGATAAAAATACTTCTATTTCCTCTAGTATTTGTTTGGCTAACAATGTAGAGGAAACCGAACACTCCATGGAACAAGACATGGACTTGAATGGCGCTTCAAGTTTTGCTTCATCATCATCAACCACTTCACACTTTTGCCTTATGGCAAGGGGATCAACGGTAATTTCTACCTTGACTCCCAATATATCTCAAAATGAGAATGATGTTGATAATGATGTTGATAATGAAGAAGATGATAATGATGCTTCCCTTATTGAGAAGGGTAAAATGGTTATTCATGCTATTGCTAAGAATAAAGATGCTCATGCTAAATTCATAGAAATCTTGACTATTGCTATTGAGAGCAATAAACTTATTGATGAGCATGAAGACACAATTGAGAAAATGCAAAGCCGCGAATATAAATACGCGGAAGAGATCGCCGATCTCAAGGAAGCTCTTGAAGAAGAACACACCACCAAGGAGTCTCTTGAGGAAACTTATGCTCTCGAACTTTCTAGAGTAAAGGGATCCTATGATAGTTCTCTTAAAGTGGCTAATGACTTCAAAGTAACAAATGGTAAGCTTATAGATGCACATGCCAGACTCCTTGAGAATTTTGAGCACCTAGAAAATGGCTCTAGGGTCGTTAAGGGTGAGCTCATCAAACTCACCGAGTCTCATGCGCAACTTAAAGCTTCTCACTCAAAAGAGCTTGCTAAGTTACCTTCTCCTATTGCCATTAATAATGATGTTTGTGCTACTAACTCTATCTCTTGCGAAGCATCCATATTGATGGAGAATGTTGAGCTAAGGTCTCAACTTGAGTTGCTATCTAGCAAATATGGGAATTTGGAAGAAAGCCATGAGAAGCTCTCGAGCTCTCATGAGGACCTTCTAGTCTCCTATGATAAGCTAAAGTTAGCTCATGAGGGTATTATGTTAAAGGTAACATCTTGTGGACCCCATGTGGACAATGGCACAACTTATACTCAAAATGCTTTATTGCCATGTGCTAGTCCTAGTAATTGATCCACTCATAATATTGCTACATCTTGTGATGAATTACTTTCCATGCCTTGTTGCTCTAACAATGAAGCTTCAACTTCCTCTAGTGTTTTTGTTGATACTAACCATGTAGAGGAATTAAAAGAGCTCAAGGCCTAAGTCACTTCTTTGAAGAAAGACTTGGAAAAGCGTCATGATGGGAAGCCCACACTTGACAACATGTTGAGTGTGCAAAGACGCCCCAATAACAAGAGTGGACTAGGATTCAACTCAAATATTAAGAACAAGTCTAAGTATAACAAGAATAAGAAGGGCCAAGAACAAGTCAAGAAATCGGCCAAGATCACTTGTTTCAAGTGCAAAGTTGAAGGGCACCATGTTAGATCTTGCCCTTTGAAGAAGAAGTCTCTTAGTGAGAAGCAACAAGGGAAGATGCCTCAAGTTCAAACTAAAGTTTTCCAAGTTGAAGAACGGCCACTTCCCAAGAAGAATCAAGATATTCCTTCTCAAGTTGAGATTTCAACAAAGAAGAAAGGAGGAAGCAAATGTTGCTACTTATGCCGTGAGAAGGGTCATTTCGCTTCTTCATGCACTAGTGGTACCTTATTCAATCCTATCATAATTGATAATGCTTACTCTCTTATGAAGGATAAGGTTGGCAATGTGTTTGCCAAATATGTTGGTACTGGAGAGCATTGGATACTTGGCTACATCATGAAGAATTAAGGGATCTTCATCAATTATATTCTCTCAAGCCAAGTCATTTGGATTATATTGTTCTATCTCATATCCAATGTTTCTCCTTGCGGTAACTTGTATTTAAATCATACATTGAAAGTTGCTTGCACCCTTGCATATGTTTGGTTTTGTACCTTGCTAGTGTTTGTATATGGTGTGCTCTCTACTTACTTGTCTTGAGTAATCAAGTATGTGTATGTTGGTTTGCATACCATGTATGTGTGATGTTGAGCCTTTATATCAACTTGCTTATATCTTAATTGGTTCTTTTGAGAGATTAATGGACTATCCCATTTTTGGGGAGTGATAGCTCTTGGCTCTTCACAATCCTAAAAATGTGTGTACATGAGGAATACCACCTAGTGTCGATATATCAATCTTATCTAGTCTCTATGTGGTATGTCATGCTCATGAGAAATTCAAATTCTATAATATTCATTAATCATCTCTAGTTGGGTTTTACTTGCCTCTTGAGGAGAATAAATGAATTATCACATTATGGGGGAGTAATAGGCTATGTGCATATTACAAACCTAGACAATGTGAACATGTGAGGTATTGCCACCGAGAATTGATATTGTTAATTATCTTATTCCTTTGTGGCATGTTTCTCAAACAAGTTCCCTTTTGCTTAAATGTTTTTACTCTCTCACACTTTGGATCTTGTTTGTGATGAATGTTCTTGGTAAGGTTTTCCTCTAATATGTTCTCATATATCTCTTTGGGAAACCGATTGCTTCAAAGCACTCTTTGTAGTTGCTTTGCATTATCGCGTGAATATTTGAAGCTATCAAGAACATTTATCTACATAAGCATCGTGCTTAAATCTTATCCTTCACCATGTGCTTATTTGTTGTGAAGATGATCTTGAATATCAATCCAATACACCACTAAGAAATTTCTACATATACTCCATGACAATTGATAGTCATAATTGTGGTGAAATGTGTAGATCATCTTCATATTGGCTCTTGATTTTATTTCCTTATTTCTTGCCAAAAATTAATTTGTTCTAACTCCCATTGTCTTCCTTACCTCTTGTGGATCATTTTGATTTACTCAAACTTTCCTAGTGTTTTATTTGGTGTAGGAGAGGCATTGATCCCATCATTGTGCACCTTGCATTCAAACGCTACTTATAGATAATGCACTATTCTTGTGTGAGCTATCCTATATTGAGTACAACCTATATTTTCATTAGTATTGGATCTTATTGCTTTTTCTTGATATATGACTAGTGTTTGAATAGATATTTGAGAATGATGATTCCATGTATGTGTATTGTGTATTCAAATACAAGATCATAAAATAATGCACTTTTGTTGGGAGAGCTATCATGTATCCTTTTAAACACTATTTATATTCTATTTGTATTTGATCCTTTCCATTGGTCTTTGATCCCGATGACATGTCTCATGGAAGACAAACCTTTTTGGCTTGGTACTTTGTTCCATCATGAAAAGTGTAGAGGGTGTGGTTTATTTGTTGGAACCCTGCTCTTTCTTTTTGAGAGTTTGTCTCAATTGGCATCTCTCTTTGGGAGTTGGCTATATCATTCGTTGATATATCTCTTTTTGATATCTCTTTTGGAAATTTGATATTTATTCCTTTTTATCTATTAATTAATTGGTATCCTATTTCCTTGTTGGTATCTTTGTCCAATTGTTATCTCATCAATCATATGATGATTTGTTTTAGTTTCAATTGGATTCTCTAAATCAATTTTTGATTTGGATCTTTGATATAAATTTGGACCTTCTTTGGTTTCTTGATATTTGTCCAAATTGTATCTCCGTTTGGTTATTAAAGGTCATAGGCATGCATATCTACTACATGTTTATTTTATGGCATGCTTTCCTTCTTTGTGCCAATATATAGGTGAAACTCCACGGAATCCTAAATCGGCTAAGATGTGCATGAAATTCAATTTCATATCTATATGCACATATTTATGTGGAGTTCCCTCTATGTATTGTAGTTTGACTAACTACTTTGGACCCAATTAGTTTGGAAACAATGTTACTTGAATATGTTTTAGGTAAATGGAGATGCATTGGATGCTTGTCTCATTTACAATGAAAGTATCTTCACCACATGCTTATTGGAGCCAAGCGAGGATGGTTGATGAAATTTTATCTACTAAATCAACCCAATGTCATCTCGGTAACAAGTATTCACCCTCATGCATACTTTTCTAGCATCCAACCTTGTGTAGGTTGCATCATGGCATGAAAAGTATTTATTTGCTTTTTGTTGTAGCTATTGCAAATTCAATGTAGCTCTTATGATACTTGTTGCTTTCCTCAACGCGTCCCAACTATCTCCTTTCCCTTAGTGATATTTGTGATGCTTGTTTTGAGGTTGAATTTGAAGTTCATTATTACACAATATGAAATCATTGAGCTATGGGCTATGATCCTACACAAATATCATATGTGTATATTATATGACTTCTCTTTTGGATATCTTGTTTCATTTCTTATTAACTAATTTTGTGTATACAAATTTCTGTGTGGATATATATCATATGATTGTCGTCTACTTAGAAACTTATATACATGAGAAGAGTTACATCTTTACTTGATATCCTATTTCTTTGGTGTCACATCTTTATTCCTTTTATTCTTTGTGACCCCGGAAACAATTATACTATGAGTGCATATCCTATTTTATCACATCTTGGTGCACTCATCTTGGTGAATATCCTTGACCATGTGCTTGTCTTGACAAGCCTACTACCTTCACCATGGGATAAGACACAAGCTTTGATTTTTATTTTGCATCTTATTGAGATTGTGAATTCATTTGTTTTTGTGTTTTAAAGGATACTGGAGGAGTGAGGATTCCATGTTTGTACACCTTGTATTCAAATACAATAATTTTAAATTGTGAACAAATATTGGGGAGCTCTTCTATTTTCTTTAAAATACTCTTTTGCTCAAATCATCATATCTTGTGTTTATTTGATTAGTTGGATCTTTTTGATTGCTTACTTTTTATTTGAAGAATTGTAAAAAGTTTTCCATATCATTCTTTTGCAATCTTTGGATCCTCAATATAGTTTGTGCTCTCCCCAACTATTCGTCATTGGATATGTGTATTTGATTCCACTCATGTTTTGAGAAATGCACACAATATGGGGAGCTCATACTATATTGACCTTCTAAGATTTTTCTCCCATTTTGGAAAAGGATGCCAATGGGGGCAAGCAAACATGTAGCAGAACTTGTTGTAAACGGTGTTTCAATGCTTAGAAACGAGGCCTAGGGATCATACTTTCACTAGTGGACACTCTCAACAATGACAACATAATTGAATAAATAAATACTACTCTCAAACACTCTCTTGTTGGATAACAAACACCATTCATTGCGTAGTGCTGCAAAAGCACACCTCAAGCCGGAGTAAACAAGCGCCACAACGTCATAAATGAGTCACACACGATGCGCACACTGTCACCTTCACACCGTGGAGAGTGACTCCGGAGTTCATATTAAAGTAACCTCTAGAGTGGCATAATAGATAAAGAGTAACATCTACTTATTCAACTAGATTACAAAGCTCATGATCACATAAAGATCACACCATGGGAGAGAGAGATAAACCACATAGCTACCGATAGAGCCCTCAGCCTCGGGGGAGAACTACTCCCTCCTCATCATGGGAATCAGCAGCGGCGATGAAGATGGCGGTGGAGTCGATGCAGATGGCTCCGGGGGCACTTCCCCGTCCCGGCAGGGTGCCGGAACAGAGACTTCTGTCCCCCGAAACTTGTCGTCGATGGCGGCGGCGCTGCGGAACCCTTGGTGGAATATGATTGCTTATTTTAGGGTTTACGCGTCGGGAGGAATAAATAGTGAAAGGGCATGGCGCCCCCATGTGTGGTTTTGGTAATTAATGACAATCCCTATGGACTAATGGTTGCATTGAGTTATACTTGTAGTGTTTGTCCATAAGCAATGCTTGAACTCCATATGTTGGATTCAAGGTTGATGCCATGAATATATTGATATAGTGGAGTATTTGGCATCAAGATCATCGACGTGTATGGATATATATTTGATATGATCAAGAAGAAGAGTATGTGATGACCAAGTTAATATTTGAGGAGTTATCCGATGATTGGTCATATGTGAGTTGAGCATATTGTAAGTATGTCTTGAAGAAAAGGATTATGTGATCATTCATGGTTATCTTCAAGACATCATCTATTGAAAAGAGAAGAAAAGATAAAAGGTTGATCAAGATATTGATCAACACACAAAGCTACAAGATTAACCAAGTGGGATCATGTATCTCTTGGTATGGTAAGCAATTGTCCATATAGCTTTGTGAACTAACCCATGATATGTGCGTGGGCATTTCTATGCGTGGTTAGGTATCTTTCTATGGGCTTGCATCAAATGAAGAATTCATATAGCCCATGAAGGATGACGTCAAGTGGTGATCGTTATCAAGCTTGAGAAGTGCAAGTTCAAGAGAAGTATCTCGAAGATACCATATGCTTGATGCTTGCCACCCATTTGGAGATAATGGTCAAGTGAAGATATGCCGATAAGAGGCTCTCCCATAGTGGTGTATGGGGGAGAAATATCTGGATCTTCACCAAGAGAAGCGCAATCAAGAAAGGTGGTCCACTTGAGAAGATCAAGATCGCCATCATCTAGTCAAGTGGAATGCGCAAGGCAAAGGTATGATCTTGATAGGGTTTCTATTTTACCGGTCTCATGTTGTTAGTCGAGAGACCGGGTTATTGAATAGACACCGTACTATCAAGAGGGGCTCTCGATTGAGCTTTAGCGTATCAGTTGGAGAGAGCTCAAACCTGTGCATACTTACTATCATCATCTTTCTTGGTTCTTATTTGGCTTATCTCTTTATGAGGTTTTGGAGCTTGTTGTGACCTTCGTAACAAGCTCAAGTTCACCGAAAACGGATTTCGTATGAAAAACTTGTTGCGTTTTCGGTTTTGGAGTTTCTCCCGGTTCATCTTCTATAGAGAGGTTTCACCTTTCTACATTTGGTTTTATACTCCCTTGTTGGACTATGATGTTTTCCTACATCATCTTGTCGTGCTCGTTGTGGTGATTCCAACGAGCCCTAGAACATCGAAAACGGAGTTCGGATACTCAAGTTATGCTCGTTTTCGTGTCGGTGTTTTTCTGCAGTTTACATGGTCGGTAGTACCGGAAATAACCTCCGGTACTACTGGCGAAGCGCGTTTCGGTACTGGTTTTGAGTGTTTTCTATGCGGTAGTTCCGGCCAGATTTCCGGTAGTACCGGTCCTGCGCTCTCCGGTAGTACCGGTCAGCGTGCTCCGGTAGTACCGGGCGCTCGTGTCGCCTGGGCCTTCTGCCGTTCGGTAGTACCGGTCCTTTTGGTCCGGTAGTACCGCGCGTACGCAGAAAACTGGCCAACGGGCAGATTTTGACCCACCTATAAATAGGGGTCTTCTTCTCCAAAGAGACCCAACTCTTGAGCTCGAAATTTGCCACCATTGTTGACCTTTTGGAGCTTGCTTTCTCTCTATTCCTCCATGATTCTTACCTCCAATTAGAGGGAAAAGAGAGAGGAGATCTAGATCTACCATTCCACCAATCAATCTCTCCTCTAAGTGAGGGGAAGCTTTTGGATCTAGATCTTGGAGGGATTTGGTGTTCCTCTTTGTTCTTCCTCTCTTCTCCCCCCAATAGCATTAGTTGTTTTGGTGGGATTTGAGAGTGAAGGATTTTGAGCACTTCTTGTGTTCTTGCCCATTGCATCGGTTGCATCGGTTTGAGCTCTACACGGTGATACGTGGAAATCGAAGTTGAGAAGCTTGTTACTCTTGGGTACTTGGGGTGCCCTAGAGCTTGTCCTCTTGGGTACTTGGAGTGCCCTAGACGGTCCTTGTTGATCTCGGAGTTTTGGTGGCTCGCGGGATAGTTGGAAGCCTCCTATTAAGTTGTGGAGTCGCGCCCCAACCTTGTGTTTCTTGTGGCTTTGGGAGCCGCGGGAATTCGGTGAGAGCCTCCAATTAAGTTGTGGAGTGTGCCTCATCCTTGTACGGGTTCGGTGACCACCCTCGAGTGTCCCATAGTGGTTCGTGGCACTCTACATTGGTAGAGGCACGAAGGAGATTACGGTGTGCCATTTGACGGCTATTCGGTGATCACTTTGTGACTCCGCACCGCTCCAACGGAGACGTAGCTTCCATTGGGAAGTGAACTTCGGGATAAATCATCGTCTCCAAGTGCCTCGGTATTTCTATACCCGAGCTTCTTACTTATGCAATTTACTTTGTGATAGCCATCGAGATTGAAGTAATATATCTTGCTATTACTTAGTTGTATATCTTGTTTAGCATAAGTTGTTGGTGCACATAGGTAAACCTAGCTTGTTTAGGTTTTGTGCTTGATAAATTAAACGCTAGTTTTATTCCGCATTTATTCAAGCCTAAACCGTAAAGAATTTTAAATCGCCTATTCACCCCCCCCCCCCCTCTAGGCGACATCCGTGTCCTTTCAAATAGGCGAAGGGGCGACGTCGGTGGAGGCGCGGGGCCCGCTCCCCATAGGGTGGCGCGGCAAGGGCCCCACCCGCGCCGCCATGTGGGGAGGGCGCCCTGCTGCCCCCCTTCGTCTCTCCTTCGGACTTCAGGAACGTGTCGGGAAAAATAGGCATCTGGGATTTTGTTTCGTCCAATTCCGAGAATATTTCCAGAACAGCTTTTCTGAAACCAAAAACAGCAGAAAACAGGAACTGGCACTGTGGCATCTTGTTAATAGGTTAGTTCCAGAAAATGCATAAAAATGCTATGAAGTGTGAATAAAACATGTAGCTATTGGTATAAAACTAGCATGGAACATAAGAAATTATAGATACGTTCGAGACGTATCACTGCACTGCTTCAAACCTTCCTCTTGGTGTCTCCCAACGAACGTGTGTTTCATGTCATCAGGAACACTTCCCCTCTCACCCGGCCGAGGGCGTCGACCAACCGGCGAGCAAGCAACTCGGAGAAGCAGAGCACTAGGAGCAGTCGATTGAACACCGCACCATAGCACCAAAGAGGAACACAACAATAGACTACCAGCCATCCTAGACTAGCTCGACCACCAGCCCCGCTGTCTCAAGGCGACACCTCCATGGAGGGAACGACGCCGGAGCGCCGCCGCCACCCAAACCGAAGTTTTTAGGTTTTCACCCGAGACAGAAAATTCAGGGTGGAGAGGGGATGGACCTCGATGTTGCCCTCGGGAAGGAGCACGGCGCTCGCAGCACCGTCGATGTCGTGGTCATTGATACTACTTTGATGGCGTGTTGACAGGGGAGCACATTGTTGGAGCGAAATGCTTGCTCTTTTCCCTGGCAACGGCGCCAGAAAATAGTCTTGATAGGGGATCGCAACAGTCTTCGAGGGAAGTAAAACCCAAATTTATTGATTCGACACAAGGGAGACAAAGAATACTTACAAGCCTTAACAGCGGAGTTGTCAATTCAGCTGCACCTGGAAAATCACTAATAACAGGGGTGATGTGAAAGCGGCAATAATATGAGAGCAATAGTAACAGTAACACAGAAGCAATGGCACCAGAAAAATAGTTGCATGCGTGGAGTTGACGTGGAGTTGACGGCAAAGCAATGATGCTTACAGATGGACCGGGGTTCCCAGCTATCTACACTAGAGGTAACTCTCCAATAACAAGTGTTGGGTGAACAAATTACAGTTGGGCAATTGATAGAATTGAAATAGCATTAAGACAAAACATCAACTCTATTAATTATACGTAGGCATGTTTTCCATATATAGTCATGCATGCTCGCAGTGAGAAACTTGCACAACATCTTTTGTCCTACCAGCCCGTTTGCAGCGGGGCCTCAAGGGAAACTACTGGTAATTAAGGTACTCCTTTTAACAGAGCACCAGAGAAAAGCATTAACACTTGGTGAAAACATGTGATCCTCATATCAAAGCCATCCCCTCCAGTTATCCCAGTTACTGTCACTCTAGGGCATCGGGTTCCGGACAGAGATATGTGCAAACAACTTGTAGATACAATCTAAGGAATAATTATAGAGCTTAAATCTAAGATCATGCCACTCTTGCACTAGTGACAAGCATTAAACACAACAAGATTGCAGCAACAATAACTTCACATACTTAAAGATAGACTGGTCATAATTTAACAATTCATCGGATCCCAACAAACACAACACCGATTACATCAGATGGATCTCAATCATGTAAGGCAGCTCATGAGATCATTGTATTGAAGTACATGGGAGAGAGAGTACCAACTAGCTACATCTAGAACCCGTAGTCCATGGGGGAACTACTCACAGAGCATGATGGAGGCGGTGGCGTCGATGGAGAAGGCTCCGGGGGTCAATCCCCGTCCCGGCAGAGTGCCGGAACAGGACCTTCTGACCCCCAAAACTTGTTCTGGATGGCGTCGGAGCTCAAAGTCGTATTTTGCAAAATCCTTCTGGGGTTAAGGTTTTTATGTCAGGGGTAATATATAGTCTGAAGGGCGGCGCGAGGGGGTGTCCGAGGCGGCCATGCCACCCCATGGCGCGGTCAACCCAGAATCTTCTGGTCCCGCGCCGACTGATGACGTGAAAGTCACACGTTCGTTGGGAACCCCAAGAGGAAGGTATGATGAATTCCAATTAATCATTGAAGAAATGAAAAAAGGGACAGCAAGTTTTCCCTCAGTAAGAAACCAAGGTTTAATCGGACCAGTAGGAGATCAAAGTCACTTCTGAAGGTTGTTGGTGAAGGAGTGTAGTGCGGTGCAACACCAGGGATTCCGGTGCCAACGTGGAACCTGCACAACACAATCAAACTACTTTGCCCCAACTTAACAGTGAGGTTGTCAATCTCACCGGCTTGCTGGAAACAAAGGATTAGACGTATAGTGTGGAAAATTATGTTTGTTTGCAGATAATGAAAAAGAACAATGATTGCAGTAGGTTGTATTTCAGATGTAAAAGAATGGACCGGGGTCCACAGTTCACTAGTGGTGTCTCTCCATAATAAATAACTAACATGCTGGGTAAACAAATTACAGCTGGGCATTGACAATATTGAAAAGTGCATAACATGCATGTGCAAGTTGTGGTGTCTACTATGAGATTCATTTGGGCATTACGACAAAGTACACAGACCGCTATCCAGCATGCATCTGTGCCTAAATAGTCCACCTTCAGGTTAGCATCCGCACCCCTTCCAGTATTAAGTTGCAAGCAACAAACAATTGCATTAAGTAAAGTGCATAATATAAACAACACATTCATCCTTAGACAAAGCATCATTAGGTTACCCCTAGTGGCAATAGCACATCCACAACCTTAGGGGTTGCTGTCACTCCCCCAGATTAAATGGAGACTGAACCCACTATCTAGCATAAATACTCCCTCTTGGAGTCACAAGCATCCACTTGGCCAGAGTATCAACAAGTAACGGAGAGCATGCAAGATCATAAATAACATAGACATAATATTTCAGTATTCAACTTGACATAGTATCAATATTCATCGGATCCCAGCAAACACAACATGTAGCATTACAATAAGATGATCTTGATCATGATAGGCAGCTCACAAGATCTAAACATGATGGCACAAGAGGAGAAGACAACCATCTAGCTACTGCTATGGACCCATAGTCCAAGGATGAACTACTCACACATCACTCCGGAGGCAGGCATGGCGATGTAGAGCCCTCCGGTGATGATTCCCCTCTCCGGCAGGGTGCCGGGAAGAGCTTCAGAACCCTCCCGAGTTAGGGTTGACGGCGGCGGCGGCTCTGGAACTTTTCGTGGTTGACTCGGGTACTTAGGGTTTTCCCGTCAAAGGCAATTTATAGGCGAAGGGGCGGCGTCGGTGGAGGCCCGTGGCCTCCTCACCACGTGGCGGCGCGGCAGAGGTGGGACCGCGCCACCAGGTGGTGAGGCGGCCCACTGCCCCCCTTCGTCTCTCCTTCGGACTCCGTGTACGTGTCAGAAAAATAGGGACTTTGGCTTTTGTTTCGTCCAATTCCGAGAATATTTCCAGAACAACTTTTCTGAAACCAAAAACAGCAGAAAACAGGAACTGGCACTGTGGCATCTTGTTAATAGGTTAGTCCCAGAAAATGCATAAAAATGATATAAAGTGTATATAAAACATGTAGCAATTGGCATAATATAAGCATGGAACATCAGAAATTATGGATACGTTGGAGACGTATCAAGCATCCCCAAGCTTAGTTCTACTCGTCCTCGAGTAGGTAAAACGATAACAACAAAATAATTTCTGAGGAGACATGCTTCACACAATCTTGATCAAATAATATTGCAAGGCTCATGTCATGAATGAAGTGACTCAAGGCAATGGTCTATAGTTTGCTAACAAATAGATAAAGAGTAAACAACTGAATCATATAAGCAAAAACTTTTCATGAATAGTACTTTCAAGACAAGCATCAAAAAGCTTTGCATAAGAGTTAACTCATAAAGCAATAGATTCTAAATAAAGGCATTGAAGCAACACATAGGAAGATTTAAGTTTCAGCAATTGCTTTCAACTTTCAACATGTATATCTCATGGATATTGTCAACACAAAGTAATATAACAAGTGCAATAAGTAAGCATATAAGAATTGATGCACACAAAGTTGACACAAGTGTTTGCTTCTGAGATAGAAAGAAGTAGGTAAACTGACTCAACATAAAGTAAAAGAAAGGCCCTTCGCAGAGGGAAGCAGGGATTAAATCATGTGCTAGAGCTTTTTAGTTTTTGAAATCATATAGAGAGCATAAAGTAAGTTTTGAGAGGTGTTTGTTGTTGTCAACGAATGGCAGTGGGCACTCTATCCCCCTTGTCACCCAGACTTTCAAGAGCGGCTCCCATGAAGGACGTTATTTCTACCCAAGGGTAGATCATCCCTCTTCTCTTTTGTTTACACATGCATATTTATAAATTGGTATGACACTCCTCCCAACCTTTGCTTACACAAGCCATGGCTAACCGAATCCTCGGGTGCCTTCCAACAATCACATACCATGGAGGAGTGCCTATTTGATAATGTTTAACATTTGAAATTTGCTTTGATAAATCATTGGCAAACATGTGAAGAGAATTAAGCAGTTATGTTGTAATTAATTGGGACTGGGCACCCCATTTGCCAGCTCTTTTTGCAAGTTATTGGATAAGCGGATGTATATGCCACTAGTCCATTGGTGAAAGTCTGTCATGAGTAAATGACAAGGTGATAGAGAAAACGCCACAAACTTCCTCATGAGCTATAAAACATTGACACAAATAAGGAGTAATAAAGTTTTGAATAGTTTAAAGGTAGCACATGAAGTATTTACTTGGAATGGCAGGAAATACCACATAATAGGTAGTTATGGTGGACACAAATGGCATGGGTTTTGGCTCAAGGTTTGGATGCACGAGAAGCATTCCCTCTCAGTACAGAGTTTAGGCTAGCAAGGTTGTTTGAAGCAAACACAGGATATCAACCGGTACAGCAAGACTTACATAAAAACATATTGCAAGCATTATAAGACTCTACACTGTCTTCCTTGTTACTCAAACACTTTACCAGAAAATATCTAGACCTTAGAGATACAAACATGCAAACCAAGTTCAACAAGCTCTACGGTAGTTCTCCACTAATAGGCTTTAACTACATGATGCAAGAGCTTAAACATGATCTACTTGAGAGCTCAAAACAATTGCAAAGCATCAAATTATCCAAGACAATGATCTACAAGAATGATATGTCTTTTCAATATACCATCTACCACATGTAGCATTTTCTGTTTCCAACCAAACACCAATCAACTTATTTCAACACAAACTCTCCAAATAATACAACAATGAAACAAGAGAGTACTTCTCTACAAGAACTAACAGCTCTGAACAAGAGATGCATGAAAAACAGGAGCTAAAAGCATTGCAGTAGCTAGTTAAGAATACTCAACAAATATAAGTGAAGAATACGAGTATTCACATGAAAAAGCGGAGCGTGTCTCTCTCCCACACAAGAATGCTAGGATCCAATTATTCAGAAAACAAAGCAAAAATAAAAGCACACAGACGCTCCAAGTAAAGCACATAAGATGTGAAAGAATTAAAATATAGTTTCACTAGAGATGACCTGATAAGTTGTTGATGAAGAAGGGGATGCCTTGGGCATCCCCAAGCTTAGACGCTTGAGTCTTCTTGAAATATGCTTGGGTGACCACGGGGGCATCCCCAAGCTTAGGCTTTTCACTCTTCTTGATCATATCATCCTCCTCTCTTGATCCTTGAAAACTTCCTTCACACCAAACTCAAGTAATTCTCATTAGAGGGTTAGTGCATAATCAAAAATTCATATGTTCTGTGATGACACAATCATCTCCAATACTTCTGGACATTAGCTACAGCCACTGATATTTTGTGGAGCAAAGAAATCCACTCAAACACAGTAAAAGAGAGAATGCAAAATAAAAGGCAGAATCTGTCAAAAACAGAACAGTCTGGAAAGACGAATTTTTTCGAGGCACTTAAGTTGCTCAGATGCGAAAAGTCAAAACTAATGAAAGTTGCGTACATATATGAGGATCACGCCTGAATTTTTCAGAATTTTTGATTTTTCTGGAGTGCGTACAGCTCAAAACGGTGGACAGCAAAAATCTGTCTCTGCGCAGAAATCCAAATCTAGCATCAACTTTCTATTAGAGGCTTTACTTGGCACAACAATGCAATAAAATAAAGATACAAAGGAGTTGTTACAGAAGTAAGCAACTCCAAGACTCAAAGAAAAAGAAAAATTACAGAAATAAAAACATGGGTTGTCTCCCATAAGCGCTTTTCTTTAACGCCTTTCAGCTAGGCGCAGAAAGTGAAAATCAAGTGTTTCCAAGTGAAGAAGCATCCAAATCATAACTTGTTCTAATAATAGAATCAAAAAACTTCATTCTCTTTCTAGGGAAGTGTTCCATACCTTTCTTGAGTGGGAATTGGTACCTTATATTTCCTTCTTTCATATCAATAATGGCACCAACAGTTCTAAGAAAAGGTCTTCCCAAAACAATAGGACAAGATGCATTGCATTCGATGTCCATAACAACAAAATCAACGGGGACAAGGTTATTGTTAACCATAATAAGAACATCATCAACTCTCCCAAAGGTTTCTTCATAGCATTATCAGCAAGATAAACATCCAAATAACAATGTTCCAAAGGTGGCAAATCAAGCATATCATAAGTTTCTTAGGCATAACAGAAATGCTAGCACCAAGATCACATAAAGCATTACAATCAAAATCATTCACCTTCATCTTAATGATGGGCTCCCAACCATCTTCTAACTTCTAGGGATAGAAGCTTCATGTTTTATTTCTCTTCCCTAGCTTGTATGAGAGCATTTGTAATATGTTTTGTGAAAGCCATATTAATAGCACTAGCATTAGGACTTCTAGCTAGCTTTTGCAAGAACATAATTACTTCAGAAATATTACAATCATCAAAATCAAAATCATTATGGTCAATGGCAAAGGAACCATTGTCTCCCATATTTCGAAAAATTTCAGCACTCTTATCAGGAACAGTTTCAGTGGTTTTGGGCAATTTTAAACGCTTTGCAGAGGTAGTAGAAACATTGCCAACACCAATTATGTTACCATTGATAGTAGGAGGCTTACTAGCATGTGAAACATTAGCATTACTAGTGGTGGTAATAGTACAAACTCTAGCTATACTATTCTCTTTTTCAATTTTATCCTCTCTTTCCCACCTAGCATGCAATTCAGCCAACATCCTAATATTGTTGTCAATTTTAACTTGGATAGCATTGGCAGTAGCAAAAGTCTTGTTCTCTTTAACATCATTAGGCATAACTTTTAGTTTCAAAAGATCAACATCAAGAGAAAGGCTATCAACCTTAGAAGCAAGAACATCAATTTTACCAAGCTTTTCCTCAACAGTTTTTTAAAAGCAGTTTGTGTACTAATAAAATCCTTAAGCATGGCTTCAAGATCAGAGGAACACTTCTATTATTGCTGTAGGAATTACCATAGAATTGACATAACCATTACCACTATTTGAAGGATAAGGCTTATAATTGTTGTTACCAAAATTATTCCTATAAGCATTGTTGTTGAAGTTGTTATTTTTAATGAAGTTCACATCAACATGCTCTTCTTGAGCAACCAATGAAGCTAAAGGAACATTATTTGGATCAACATGAGATTTACCATTCACAAGCATAGACATAATAACATCAATCTTATCACTCAAAGAAGAGGTTTCTTCAACAGAATTTACCTTCTTACCTTGAGGAGTCCTTTCGGTGTGCCACTCAGAATAGTTAATCATCATATCATCAAGAAGCTTTGTTGCAGCACCCAAAGTGATGGACATAAGGTACCTCCAGCAGCCGAATCCAAAGTTTCTTGAAGAAAAATTCAGTCCTGCATAAAAGGTTTGGATGATCATCCAAGCAGTCAGTCCATGGGTGGGACAATTCTTTACCAATGATTTCATTCTTTCCCATGCTTGGGCAACATGTCATTATCAAATTGCTTGAAATTCATAATGCTACTTCTCAAGGATATAATCTTAGCAGGAGGATAATATTTTCCAATGAAAGCATCTTTGCATTTAGTCCATGAATCAATACTATTTCTAGGCAAAGATAGCAACCATTCTTTAGCTCTTCCTCTCAAAGAGAAAGGAAATAATTTCAGTTTTATAATATCCCCATCTATATCCTTATACTTTTGCATCTCACAAAGTTCAACAAAATTATTAAGATGGGCAGCAGCATCATCAGTACTAACACCAGAAAATTGCTCTTTCATAACAAGATTTAATAGAGCAGGTTTAATTTCATAAAAGTCTGCTTTAGAAGCAGGTGGAGCAATAGGAGTGCATATGAAATCATTATTATTTGTGCTAGTGAAGTCACACAACTTGGTGTTCTCAGGAGTACTCATTTTAGCAAAAAAAGACTAGGCCGAAATAACAAAATAAAAACAAGTAACTAATTTTTTTGTGTTTTTGATAAAGAGAGCAAACAAAGCAAAATAAAAATAAACTAAGCAAGACAATAACAAAGTAAAGAGATTGGAAGTGAGAGACTCCTAACAGAAGGCTTGACCTCCCCGGCAACGGCGCCAGAAAAAGTTGGCGTTGTGTCGGGAGCGCAAGACTTCTAGAAGTACCTTGTCACATCCCAAATTTAGAAACTAATAAAAACTTAGTTTCACAAGACCCAAATTTCAGAACCAACAAAAACTTTTGAAAAGTTTCACTGATGATTGTGTTTTCCATCCCATTGTTATGTTTGAACTTGTGTGACTTGTTGTTTAAGTTGTTTGACTAGTAAAAATAAGACCCAACCAATATAAAAATATATTTAACTTTGGTGATCATGTTATGACAAGAAAATATTCCCTATATCATTTCCATTCTTATTTTGGTCAACTCCATTTCAATGATACTTGGTTTAGCAACAACCAAAACTAATACCCATTATTTGAGAAAGTAAAAGTATTTCCAAAAACTATGTGCTCCCAAAAATGTGGAGATCTATATGCTATCTCCTATCTATCTTTTAACCTCGATATTTGCATTTGTATGCAGCTCCCATTTTATAAACTTGGATTATCACTTCCTTTTAAAAAAAGAACACAAGTGGGAAATATATTACCCCACATATTTTGCCTTGCTCAAAACCCTTTTCAAAAATACAAAGGTGGAGTTGAGATAGTTTTAAACATCATCTTGTCAAAATTAAGAGTGATCATTCTTATAAGATAGTATTGTTAATTATGTAAAGGGTGGTGTGATTAATTCTTGTGGTTTGAATTGTGTGGACTTGGTTGTGGTGTTGATCTTGTTGTGATTGTTTGCTTATTTGACTTATGATTGTATTGATTGTTAATTCTTGTTTTATTGTTTGCTTGGGTGAATAATTACACCAATATACTTGAGTGCTAAGTTGGAAGCCCACTGGTCACAAATTTGGAATGTGACTTGAATTTAAAGCAAACTCCTCAAATTATTCAACAAATAGAAATTAAGATCATGAATTAAAAGAAATGATCTTAATAAATTATTTTCCCTACATAGCTATCTATTTCATTCAAACAAATATTTTCTCTATGGAAATAAAAACTAGTTGAAGTTAATATATTTGTCAAGGAAGTTCCAAGAGTTCAAAATTAATATTTTAAACTTGCTTTAAAAATTCTAAAGGATTATAAAATAGTATTTAAGAAAAATGCCTTATTTAAACCCTATGAACAAAAGTTGTTCCAAACATTTTATATTGACACCCCAATTTTTGTGGAGCTTCTACAAGCATTGGGGAGGCTACCTGAATTTTCTCAGAATTTTTAAAAATGTTTAGGTACCCCAAATAAATCCCCACATTGCCTCTGGTTTTAAAAGAAAAATAAAAGAAGCAGACAGGGACTTGGTTGTGATGGAAAAACATGTGCCAGGGGTTTTCTGCAATTCCGTTGTCGTGTTCCTGTAGCAGCAGTGGCGCAGCGTCGCCGTGTCATCGTCCTGCGTTCCTCGCCGCCCGGACCCCCCCCCCCCCTCCTGCTCCTCCTGCCGTGTCGAAGAAGGATAAGAGACCCCCGAAGCCGATCTGCTCTCCTCCTCCCTCGCTCGCTCTCTGCTCTCCCTCTCAATCACTCTCTCCTTCTCCTCCATGGCCGAACCCTAGCTCGGGCTGCCATCGCGCATCGCCGGCGATTGGAGCATCCTTGACCAGATCGAAGACCACCAGAAGATCGGCCTCATCGTCCTCTCCATCCTAGCCCAAGGAATCGTCGCGGGAGGCAGTGAATCGAGCAGCACCTCGCCATCTTCTTCATCTCCGGCCGCCAAACATCGAGCAAGTGCGCGAGCAGTACAGACCACCATTCCCCGCCATTCTCGTCCCCCTGAGATCCCTCTTCGCGTTCTAACTCCGGGACATCACCATTTCTTTTTAGGATCACCGGAGCGTCGTCGCCGTCCTCGCCCGGAGCTCCAGCTCGCCTCCTCATGCCTCTGCGCGTGACGCAACGAGGAAGAAGACCCCGTACCCCTTTGCTTCGCACTAGGCTGCTGGCTGGGCCAGTTCCTGCACTGCACGGCCCGGATCTGCTCAGATCTGGCCCGCCTGTCCTTTTTTTCCAGTAGATCTATTTATCTGTTTTATTTCCTGTTTAATTTTACAGTGTAGCTTTAATTCATTTGTGACAAATCTGTGATAGCTATTTGAGTGATTCAAATTTTGTAGTATTCCTGTGTGTTTTCTTAAACATGCCACACTGGCTGTTTGCAAAAATATATTTTTAAGTGCTGTCAAGATTTAATCTTGTAAAAAGTATCTATTTCACTAAGTATTCAATATCTAGAATTTTTTATATCCAAATATTGCAAACTAAAATTCTCTGGATAGGTTGAGATGCTACCATTCCAGATCTATTGGCCTTGCTTGCAAATGAAACCTAAAACCAAAGTTCTATTCAATCTTGTAAACACACCAGTAGCACTTTGGTGATTTTTGTAGATTTTTGTGAAATGAATTTTGGAGTAAATCCAATTGGGTTGTATTCTATATGTATAGGAGAACATATCCCTAGCTTGGTTTGAATTTAGGAGTCATTGATTGACTGTGGTGCTAATTATAAGGTTTAGGCATTTTCTGCCTATTTTTATTAGGACTTTAATTAATTGTGTGTTATAACCTTATGGTTATAAATGTGTGTCCTAGCATGTGTAGGGTGGTAACCCCCTGTTGTGGCATGCTTCCTTATTTTTCTAGCATGTTACGAGAGCTACTTGTGAGTTATATAATTGTTAGGGTTTTATTCCCTATATAGTCTTTTTCTAGTAATTAGGAATTGCTATGCTAGTTTGTTTTGATGTTAGATTATTTGGTGTGATAAGTATGTTTGCCTTGCTTGTTAAACTTTGGTGTATTTAAGTTAAAATACCAAGATTAATTGGTGACTTAACTTTTGTCTGAAGTATTTCCTGTTTAGAGAAAATGGTTGTTAAGTACCTTTAGTAGAAGATGTCTTGGTGCTCCATACTTATGGCATGTGTGTGGTGTTATACTCCTGATTAGTATAATGCCCTTGTAAATGCAGATCTTAGTTGTTGCTTGAGTGATTAGTTGACACTTGTGGTTTGTTCCTTCTTTATATATCACTTTTGGTTTGGTTGCTTATTGAGTGTTGTTTTATTTTCATGTATACGACGCTAGAGATAAACGCTACCAGAGTGGTATTTGGAAAGGATTTATCGGAGAAGGACGAGAGTTTATTTCTTTGATCAGTGAGGAGAAGTCCAGGAACATCATGCTGAAATCAGGCAAGCTATTCTCTGAGCTTGCATCTATATACATCTATTTTGGTTCACATGTTTTACTTATAAAGAGCATATGTGATTTATGTGGTGTTTGCCACTAAAGCTATGATTTTGAAAACCCTTTGTTTTAAAAATACAAGTATATTATTTTGACACCCTATATGGAGATATTAGATGAAAAGTCTTTTTCAAACTATAGGATGGGAAAAATGTTGTTTACTCAAAACTCCTTTGAAAATACTGGTGTGGATATGGAATACCGAGATGTCGGTGTTGAAGTGGAGAAATGGTGAATGGTGATGGTTATGAAAAATGCACATTGTGTCCTTGTACTTACGTCAACCAGCCGATAATCTGTGCGACCACATTTACCCACATATGGGAAAGGGCGTAGTCATATAGTTTGCTCATATTAGTACTGGAAGCCTCAACAACGAGGATGACCTCGTTCCATGAGGGGATGGTTTGGTGACCTGCCCCTGACCCGGGTCCTCTAAAGAGAAGACTGCCAGCTGAGTTGGTATGTATGAATTGGAGTAGAGGATTTGTAGGGCCATTAAAATTCGCCGGGCAGAACTACGAAGTCCTCACACTTAGTTTCCGACAGGCTAGATTTAAGTGTCGATGGAACCGGTTTCGTAGCGGTAGGATCCTATACTAGCATGAGCAAAGGACAGGCTACGGTCGGTGACTCAACTTCGCATACACCTGGTATGGCGGGACGTGGCTGACATGATGAGTTGCCGGATGGGTGTGGGAAAAGCGTGCTACCTCTGTAGAGGGTAATAAAACGATTCGAATAGCCGAGTCCTCGGATATGGACAGTTGGGAGGCCCTACTCTGACCATGTGCAAGTTTTGGAAATGTTTTAAGATTTGAAAGGAAAATGGAGATGTTGTATATGTGCGACTATACCGATGAGTCGGTATGAGGTTGCTGGAAAAGAGGAGGACCCTGAGGGGCTATGGTCGAGAAGTGCAAAGTTTTGTGTCTTGAAAGCGGAAAAATGATTTATGCAACTATACCAAAGGGTTGGTATAAGGTTGTTGGAAAAATGATTTGACTAGGAATGGTTTTGGTCGGAAAAGGAGGAGTTTTGGAGAAATAAACAAAATGGTGATTTTCCGGGAAGATGTTTCAAAAGATACTTCTTACCTTTTTAAAACAAAGATATATTTTCGGGAAAAAGTTTTAAAGGAGACTTCTTACAAAAACAAATTTATGGGAAAAGATCTAAAAGCCTGCTTTTCTTTTTCAATAAAGATATAGAGATTTCAAAACAAAGTTTTATCATACAAAAGTCTGTCCTTCCCTTTTTAAACAAGGATATAGAGTTTTCAAAGCAAAGAAAGTTTTATTTAAACAATAAAAAGAGTAGTGCATTCTCATTCCGGGGGTAGTTTGTGAGTACATTCAAATGTACTCATATTGGTTTCGTCCCTAGCTATTGTCTTAGCCAGATTCTGAAGAAGAGCAGTTCGAAGAAGAAGTGGTTAAAGACATCAATGCGAACTAGGGCGCTTCCCAGTCAGCTGCCTGTAGGGTTAAGGCAAATGACTTGGGCTCCACGCTATTTGGTGATTTCCACTGCAAGTACCTGTTGAAGTTATGGCTTCAATCAAGTAAGTATATTTATTCGGTATTTATGGGTGTTCTGTGATGCCAATTTGAGTTATGTGCAACAACAGACTGATCATGGGATTGTTGCAGGAAACATAACGAGTATCTCGGACAGTTAATCCGGGGTCCTCACATACCTCTCCTCCCCGGCAACGGCGCCAGAAAAAGTTGCTTGATGACGTGAAAGTCACACGTTCGTTGGGAACCCCAAGAGGAAGGTATGATGAGCACTGTTCAAGATATCTTCCGATATGCCGATTAATCGGCCGATTTATCTCTTATCACTGTCTGACCGATAAGATAAATTGGCCGATAAGCCAGCCGATATGCCGATAAACCGTCTGATATGCCGTTAAATCGGCCGATTTACCTGTTATCTTTGGCAGGCCGATAAGTTAGCGATAAGCGATATCCCCAACATTGATGATGAGTGCAGCAGCAAGTCTTCCCTCAGTAAGAAACCAAGGTTTAATCGGACCAGTAGGAGATCAAAGTCTCTTCTGAAGGTTGTTGGTGAAGGAGTGTAGTGCGACGCAACACCAGGGATTCCGGTGCCAACGTGGAACCTGCACAACACAATCAAACTACTTTGCCCCAACTTAACAGTGTGGTTGTCAATCTCACCGGCTTGCTGAAAACAAAGGATTAGACGTATAGTGTGGAAAATGATGTTTGATTGCAGATAATGAAAAAGAACAATGATTGCAGTAGGTTGTATTTCAGATGTAAAAGAATGGACCGGGTCCACAGTTCACTAGTGGTGTCTCTCCATAATAAATAACTAACATGCTGGGTAAACAAATTACAGCTGGGCATTGACAATATTGAAAATTGCATAACATGCATGTGCAAGTTGTGGTGTCTACTATGAGATTCATTTGGTCATTACGACAAAGTACACAGACCGCTATCCAGCATGCATCTGTGCCTAAATAGTCCACCTTCAGGTTAGCGTCCGCACCCCTTCCAGTATTAAGTTGCAAGCAACAGACAATTGCATTAAGTAAAGTGCATAATATAAACAACACATTCATCCTTAGACAAAGCATCATTAGGTTACCCCTAGTGGCAAAAGCACATCCACAACCTTAGGGATTGCTGTCACTCCCCCAGATTAAATGGAGACTGAACCCACTATCTAGCATAAATACTCCCTCTTGGAGTCACAAGCATCCACTTGGCCAGAGTATCAACAAGTAACGGAGAGCATGCAAGATCATAAATAACATAGACATAATATTTCAGTATTCAACTTGACATAGTATCAATATTCATCGGATCCCAGCAAACACAACATGTAGCATTACAATAAGATGATCTTGATCATGATAGGCAGCTCACAAGATCTAAACATGATGGCACAAGAGGAGAAGATAACCATCTAGCTACTGCTATGGACCCATAGTCTAAGGATGAACTACTCACACATCACTCCGGAGGCAGGCATGGCGATGTAGAGCCCTCCGGTGATGAATCCCCTCTCCGACAGGGTGCCGGGAAGAGTTTCAGAACCCTCCTGAGTTAGGGTTGACGGCGGCCGCGGCTCTGGAACTTTTTCGTGGCTTTTGACTCGGGTACTTAGGGTTTTCCCGTCAAAGGCAATTTATAGGCGAAGGGGCGGCGTCGGTGGAGGCCCGTGGCCTCCTCACCACGTGGCGGCGCGGCAGGAGGTCGGACCGCGCCACCAGGTGGTGAGGACGGCCCACGGCCCCTCTTCGTCTCTCCTTCGGACTCCGTTTACGTATCAGAAAAATAGGGACTTTGGCTTTTGTTTCGTCCAATTCCGAGAATATTTCCAGAACAACTTTTCTGAAATCAAAAACAGCAGAAAACGGGAACTAGCACTGTGGCATCTTGTTAATAGGTTAGTCTCAGAAAATGCATAAAAATGATATAAAGTGTATATAAAACATGTAGCAATTGGCATAATATAAGCATGGAACATCAGAAATTATGGATACGTTGGAGACGTATCACCGACCCCTAGCGAGGGGGCTGTGGGCCTCTCCTGGAGCTGTCCTTTTTGCTCCCAATCTTCTGGCATCTTGGAATTTCTAGAATTTTTCCAGATTTTTCTAAGCACTTTCATTTTTTACCTATTCTGCAATGCACAGACAAAATAAACAGCAATTGGCACTGTGGCATCTTGTTAATAGGTTAGTCCAATAAATGTTATAATATGATACTCCCTCGGATCCGTTATAACATTCGCCAGAAATGAGCGTGGGTAGTACGAACGTTACGTACATATTCCGAATCTTTTTCTGGATCGGAGGGAGTATAAAGTGTATATAAAACATGTGACATTGATATAAAACAAGCATGAAATATCACAAATTATAGATACGTTTGAGACGTATCAGTCGCCGCCGTCGGCCAAGGGTTTCCCCCGGTCGGGAGCCCCACCTCCAACTCCAACCCCAGCCACCAGAGGAGCCAGACCAGGGTTGGGGAAGAGCGACGATCAGCACAGGAAAGTGAAGCCACCTTCAGATCTGGCCGGAGGCCCAACGGGGCGACCTCCGCACCACGAGCACACCCGCCGCCGCCTCGCCGCCCACACAGCCAAGGCACACGTCCAACTGCACCTACGCCCGCCACCCACCGCCAGGTCGACGCCGCCCACACCCCGCAAGGCTGTCGCCTCAGATCCAGGAGCCCTCCTCCACGGGGATGAAGCAGCGATGGCCTCGCCGCCACCATCCTCGGCGGCCACACGGGCTACCTCTGTTGGGCAAGACGGGGGAGGGAAGGTGGCGGCGCTAGGGTTTGGACCCTCGGGTCGCCTCCGAAGGGACACTAGGGAGAGGGGGGCTTTTTTAATTCTATTCATGCATGTATTTCTCATGTATCAATTCTTATTCAGAACAAATATCTGCAATAAATTTCCACAACAAGGTACCGGGTACCACTTAATTTATACTTCTTGTAAGGCAAAACCCCACTAAATTGCAATTAATGATTCTATTTCAATATGCAAGTTATCTACATCACTTCTCTTTTAGCCAACCAATTGTCCACCTCATCCCACTTAAATTCATTACTTATTGTTCATCTCTACATGCAAGTATCCACATCATCATTTCCTTTATCCATTAAATTGTCCACGTCATCTTTTTTATTTTGTTGTTCGAATGATAAGACCACACAATTCTGTAACGTAGTAACCAAATTAAATCATGTGTCCGGGGAACACCCGAATTAGTTTGCCAATCAAGTAATTTTTTTACTTGCATATTTCTATAGTTTTTCAAATTTATGTGTTTATTAGGTTTTAAGAACGCGGGGTATCTTTCTAGTTCTTGGAATATGCAAGCCAATTCTTACAATGTTTAACGCCTAACGGGCACACTGCATCGATCTCGATCAGTGCGTGGGTGTGTGCTGTTGGGGTCTTTCTTTTCTGGCTGCATGCATGCTTCACCGGCCGGTTTGGTGCCAGGTCCGGAGCCGGAGTTCGTTACGCGAACCGCCGTCGGTGTTAGATGAGCCGTCGAGCGCGCGTCCGGCCGGCTAGCCGTTCAGATCACCGATGTCTCACCGGCCGGCCGGCTACCCGCCCGCTAGCATTTCGGCCGGCCGGTAGGCGTTCTGCAAAGCGCAGGGTGCGTACCAGTCCAACTGCGACGGCCGACGGACTCTTCATGGAACCATGCAGCGCGCCCTGCATGCAATGCGTGATGATAAATTGTTTTCAGGACAAAGCAACACACGCAAAACAAACACACGCCGGTTGCTTCCGTAACCACAATCGGTGACAACCCAACGCACGCTCCGCACCAGCAGAGACATGACTCCCCATGCAATATGGCTAGCTCTCCTAGTCTCGCCTTTCCTTTTGTGTTGTTCCGTTGTTGTTTTCTCTTATTTGTTTTTTTTTTCAGGTGTGTACCCATTTTTCTTTGTCATTAACTAATTAATGCTGACTACAACACTGTAAAAAACTTACTCCGTCTGGAATTAGTTGTCACCATAAACGGATGTATTTAGACGTATTTATAACTAGATACATCTGTTTTGACGACAACTAATTTTGGACGGAGAGAGTACTAATTAATTAACAGTGCTACAGCAAACTCCATTTCTTTTCATGCAGATAACACACACGGTGTTGTTCTTTTCTCTTAGGGCAATTCGTCCGTACAGTATCTTTCTAATGATGGGATGTGGACTAGAACTAGAACAACTTCATTCCTCCGATGTGGTATGTGGAGTACAAGCTTAATTCCATTCACTGTGCGCAAACCACCGGTAGTACAGTAGTACGTTCTTTTTTTTTAGAAGGACAGGGAGCCACCTCCCCGGTTCCATCAGGGGTGGTTCACCGCCTCTTGCAGCTAGTCTCCGGGGACAGACTGCTATTAACATCAATGGAGAGGTTGGCCCCTACTTCAGGAATGCGCGCGGTGTACGCCAAGGGGATCCGCTCTCCCCTTTGCTCTTCGACTGGGTTGTCGATGCGCTTGCTCTCATCCTGGAACGGGCACGGGCTGCGGGCCACATCAAGGGTTTAGTCTCGCACCTCATTCCTGGGGGCGTGTCTACTCTCCAGTTCGCAGATGACACTATGATCATGCTTGAGCCAGATGATCTTGGCATTGCCAACCTGAAATTCCTACTACTCTGCTTGGAGAGTATGTCGGGACTCAAAATTAACTTCAACAAGAGTGAAGTGGTCATCTTGGGAGTTGATCACTTGGAGCAGGTTAGACTAGCCAACTTACTTAACTGCAAGCTTGGCTCGTTTCCCATCTCCTACCTCGGAATGCCTCTTAGCGACAAAAGGCTCCTCCTTAAGTACTGGGAGCCCCTCACAGGGGGAGTGGCGCATAGGGTTGACCCTTGGCAGGGCATCGGGATGTCCTCGGCTGCTAGGCTAATCTTGACTAACAGCTGCCTTACTAGCCTTGCCATCTTTGCCATGAGCCTCCATCTCCTCTTTGATGGCACTCACGGCTCCATGGACAAAGCTAGGTGCCGGTTCTTTTGGGAAGGTCCGGGGGACACACGCAAATACCACATGGTCAATTGGGCCACCGTGTGCAAGCCCAGAGAGCTGGGAGGTCTTGGGATCCTGAACACCAAGTTCATGAACATTGCTTTGATGCTTAAATGGATATGGAAGCTAAGCCAAAAGGAGGAGGGCCTCTGGGCGGATCTCATTCGGGCAAAGTACCTACATGGTGAGGATCTCTTCATCGCTCCTCCCACAAAGGGATCTCAATTCTGGAACAGCCTCCAAAAGATCAAGCATCTCTTCAAATTGGGCGCCAAACATGAAGCCCAAAATGGCAAGTCTACCATGTTCTAGATGGACTGGTGGAAAGGCAGGGCGCCTTTTAGGGATCGGTTTCCCCGTCTATTTGCCATCTGTAGCGCGCCTTTCATCCCTATTGCCAAAGCCAGGAACGACCAGGGTTGGTATATTCACTTTCGTCGGTCTTTTGGCTTGGATGAAAAGGTTGAATGGGATAACCTTATGCGCGAAATCCATGATTGGGTGCCCTCCGACTTGGAAGACAAGGTCTCATGGAGCCTTGATCCCTCGGGCACCTACACCACTAGCTCTATATACTGGAAGTTGTGCTCGGGAGCAGCCACTCTCCACTTCAAAGATGTTTGGGCAACTAAAATCCCTCTCAAAATAAAAATCTTTCTTTGGCAGCTGATTAGAGGCAAGCTACCATCAAGTGATAACATTGCCAAGCGGCAGGGGCCTTCCCTTGGCTTTTGCTCCCTGTGCGGAGAGCACGAGACCGCCAACCACATCTTCTTTGGTTGCGCCATCGCTAGATTTATGTCGGCAGGAGTCAGGGAACTCTTGTCCTGCGCATGGAACCCAGCAGGGGCTGGGGAGTTCATTGCGCTTGCTCAAGGCTTGTCTGGCCGTACACGTCGTGTAGTTTGGATCTGCTTCGCCGCTATGTGCTGGACTCTTTGGATAACACGCAATAAGATGACCATTGAACATGTGTTCATTCACCACCCCGTTGACTGTTTTTTCACTATGTCTTCCTTCATCCAGCGATGGCGGTTGTTGGCCAGGCCGGGGGACCGCTCGGCGCTTGACGGGGTTGCTGCTGACCTTCGATCCCTTGGCTCCAGGATGCGTGGAGCTGACCAGCAGGATGTTTAGCCACTGTCTTATGTGTATCTCCCTGCTGGCTTTTGTAGTTACTTTATGCATTGCTCGCCTGTGAGCATGCCCTGTTCTTACACTGCAAACTACAATCTGGGTCTGTAATAACGCTTGTGATGACTTCTGCTTTATTTATAAAGCCGGGCCAAGGCCTTTAGTTTAAAAAACCTCCCCGGTTCCATTGATTAGATCAACAAAACCTGGCAGCCAGGGTTACAGCTAGAGGGTCAAAACGCGTATAGCGAGTTCCAGAGCAGCAAGCAAAGTCTAGGCTAAGGAAAAGCATAAAAACAGTCTGGTTACAGAATTAAACAGCTACCAGAAACAAGCAGCGCTGATGCAGAAACTAAGATAACTTTTGGCGGCTGGGCTCGGCTCCTTTTTCCATTGCTTTTTCAGACAGGGGATATGAACTGGGAGTTCGTCGCCTGGTCCAGTGTGGATGTGGGAGTAGCCCATGTCCCTTGCAGCGCCGTCTTCTTGGTCACAGGGGAAGCTTCTTCTTCTGCAGTCTCGAGGGAGGATACTGGAAGGCCAGCTCTTGGGGTCAGCCACCTTCCCGGGCCAAGGGGCAGCTCAACATCTTCTCCACCTTTAGGCAGAAGAGGTCCATCTTCTCGAGCATGTTCTCCTTGAAGATGATCCGCCACAGTCTCAGTGTGTTCAAGATCATTCTCCACACCTGATGCATATTTAACCAAGGAACACCGTTGAAAATTAGGTCATTCCTGTGTTTCCAGAGACACCTAAGGGCAGCAGCACAAACTGAATTTAAAACTGCATACTTCTTATTAGCTACCCAGAATCTAGCAATTGATAGGTAATCATTTCCAATTTGCAAAGAAAAGAATTCAGAAATGAAACTCCAGATTTGCTGGGCAACAATGCACTGAAAAAAGAGTTGCGAGACAGACTCATTTTCAGTGCAGAAGACACGGGAATCAGGCTTGTTTAGCTTCCTTTTATTCAGATTATCCCTAGTCATGAACTTGTTGTGTGCTAACAGCCACATAAAGATGTGGACCCGGGGAGGGATGTGCAGTCGCCAAATACTGGGGATGTACACCTGTTGTACCCCCCCCCCCCCCCAAAGTTGATGATAGCATAAAGGGAGCTAGTGGAGTAGACCACTTTGCTTTCATATTGCCAAATGAGGGCATCTAAGTCTCAATTTAGTGTTATGCTGCTAGCTACACTCTCTAAGTCATGCCACTTTTGAGTTAGCATGGGGGGAAAATTCCTTCTAAATGTTAGTCGTAATTGACCATCAGAATAGATTTGTTTGATGGTTTTGTTCTGTTCATTGCAGACAATGTACAGATCAAAGAATTGGACTGCTAGGGGGAGGTACCAAACCAGGTGTCCTCCCGGAATCTTATTTTCTCTCCATTGCCAACTTTCCACCTATATCCAAATTTAATGCTTTGTACTGCCCACATAACCCCTTTCCAGAAATTGGAAACCCCAGTTTTTCTGCTATAGAAAATGTTGGGGTTGTGGGTGTTATACTTGGAGTCTACCATTGTTTTCCAGAGTTTACCCTCTCCTTGGCAATATCTTTTAATCCAAGAACTAAGTAAGCAAAGGTTAATGTTTGCTAGGTCTGGTATACCTAGACCACCATATTCTTTTTTCTTGCACACTAGCTTCCAGTTGGCTAGATGCAGCTTTCTATGCCCTCAAAATCATTCCAAAGGCAGTTTGCCATTTGGGTATTAATGAGGTCAAGAGCCCACTTGGGGAACTTGAAAAAGGACAGCAGGTAAATGTGGATACTAGCTAAGCAAGTTTTAATCAGAGTCAGCCTTGCAGCATAAGAGAGGAGTTTTCCTCTCCAACCAGCAATCCTTTTAAGGATTTTATCTATAAGGGGATGGATGTCTTCCCTTCTTAGCTTCTCATAATGTAAGGGAATACCTAAGTATTTGATGGGGAAGTGGCCAACAGCACACCCCAGGATTTCAGCAAAAGCTTGGGTTTCATCTACTTCTAGCCTTAGAGGGATCAGTTCACTCTTATTGTAATTAATTCTCATGCCAGAGACCTGCTCGAAGCAGGTAAGAACCCACTTAAGATTTGTAGCTAGAGTGGGGTTGTTTTCAGAGAAAAGGATGGTGTCATCTGCATACTGTAAGCAGATGACACCTCCTGGGATAGCCATCAGAACTGAGCCCTCTAATCAGGTTCGCACTAGAGGCTTTGATTAGCATTCTAGTGAGAATATCTACTACCAAATTAAAAAGCAAAGGTGACAGGGGTCTCCCTGTCTTAGTCCTTTGTCGGTTTCAAAAAAAGGACCAATTGTATTGTTCAGTTTGACTCCCACAGAGCCTCTGTGAACTATAGCTCTTATCCAGGAGATGGTTTGGGACCAAAACCTCTCTTAGCTAAAAGATCTAATAAGAACTCTAGGCTTACTTTATCAAAAGCTTTCTCATAGTCTAATTTGATTACTAATCCCTGTTTTTTCTCTTGCACTACTGAGTGCGGTACTTCATGAGCAGTAACTACACTCTCAAGGATGTATCTACCTTTGATAAAAGTTGATTGGTTGGTTGAGGTTAGCTCCTCCATGATAAGACCTAGTCTATTTGTAAGTACCTTAGTGAAGATTTTGAAGGAACAGTTTTGCAGACTGATAGGTCTGAATTTTTTCATACTACTGGCATTTGGTTCCTTGGGGACTAGGGTGAGTATAGCAAAATTCAGTCTATAGATGTCCAGTTTCCCCTCGTAGAAGTCTTGGAACATTGCCATTATGTCTGACTTCACTATATCCCAAAATTTCTGATAGAAGAGAAAAGGAAGGCCATCAGGACCAGGGGCCCCATCAGAGTAAGAACCAAAAACTGCTTTTTTGACCTCTTCTTCAGAAAAAGGTTTTTCCAGTGTTTGGTTTTGCTCAGGGGTGACTTTTTCAGCATGGGAGAAGAAGTTCACCTGCAGAGAAACTTATGGCTCCTCTTCTTTTTAAAGAGGGTTTTATAAAATCAGTGGCTAGTTTTAGCATTTCTTTCTCATCGGTGATAGGCCCCTCAGGCCCATCAAGGGAGTGCACCAGAGTTTTCCTCCTTCTCTGGTTAGCTACTGCATGAAAGTAGGTTGTATTTCTATCAACTTCTTTGATATCTCTATCCCTAGATCTTTGTTTGGCTTTAACCTCTTCTTTCAGCCAAATTTTATTCATTTCTACATAGATGCTTTTGAGCTTTTGCTGTTCTTCAGGGGAAAGTTCCTCTGTTTCAGCTTTTATGTCTAAGGCATCATATTCCTCCATCAGGTCTTTTTTGATGTTTCTAAGTTCTGCTTCTATATTCCTACTCCAGCCTTTCGAGCTTTTCCTAAATCTTCTAACTTTTTCTTGCCAAATATCAATGGGGGTCTTCCCCTGAGTAGGGGCTGACCAGCTGGTTGTTACTAATTCATGAAAATCAGGCCTCATCAGCCACCACTTCTCAAATCTGTAGATGGCTGGTTTAGGGGGAATCACACACCCAGATTCCCACAGAATGGGGGTGTGATCACTACCCAAACGAGGGAAACCTCTAACAGTAGCAAGAGGAAAAATCTGGTCCAATTCTACATTGCAGAAAACTCTATCAATATTGGACATGATGATGTTTTCTCTATTATTGCCCCAGGTGTATTTCCTGTTGCCCATTTTAACTTCTAGCAAGCTCCAGATTTCAATCCAGGCATTGAACTTGTCACTCCATTTGTGATTAATGATGTAATTACTTTTATCACTTTGATATCTAACTAGGTTAAAATCACCACCAATAATGGTGTGGCCTACATAATCGATGAAGAGCTCATGTAGTTCAGAGATGAAAGCCTCTTTATGTTCTTCATAAGCGGAGCCATAAACAGTAATAACCCTAATAACTACATCCTTGGCTTTGAGTCTAACAATGGCAGAGACAGAAAAAATCTTAACTTCCCAGCTAATGATATCAAAGAAATCTAGGTCCACACCTACTAGGATGCCTCTAGTAGAGCCTATAGATGGGAGGTTTTTCCATTCAAAGAATCTATTTCCTACCAGAGATTTTAAGTAGCTATCTGCAAAGGAAAACTTCTTGGTTTCTTGAAACCCAATGATATTAGCATGAGTTTTGTTAAGCAAATCAATGATTGAGCTTTTCCTACCAGGAGCTTGCACACCTCTAGGATTCCAAAAGCAAACATTTAGTTGGAACCTTTTGTCTTGGGGTGCTTGCCCCGCCTATGTTTTCTTACATATGTCCATTCGATCTCATCTGCCATGTCCATAGAGTAGCTGTCATCCTCCAGATGATCAGGTAACTGAATGGCAGGTTTCTCGGGGTGACAGAATTAGCAGAGTAGCTAGTGCTATGCAGACTAGGGGCATTATCATGTAAATTAGGGATGCAGACACCAACAGTGTCAGCAATGCCATGTAAGGTAGATGTAGATAAAGCAGTGAATGGATTTTGTGTGGATATACCTTTGAGTTTTGAAGTGGTTGCTTCCATGTTCTTTCTCTTCACCAGCTCTTGTGCTTTCTGCATCACAGTCTTCCCGTCATTGTGGGCTCTGGAGCTTTGCCTGGTACCACAGACTAGCGCCCAGACTTTCCCCACTGGAGCATGCTGGTTAGCAGGCAACATCTTCTCAGTGTCTTCTTGTTCATCGTCATCTCTGTCAAGATCTGCATAGAAGAATTCCCCTTCTTGGGCAAGTTTCATCTCTTGCAGTAGATTGATACATGATTCAGCAGGAGTCTGTGTTTCACTGATCCACTTCAGTACCTTGTCTCTAGCTCTGTTGCTTTCCTGATCTTCTAATGGAATCAGTTTGCTGGGACCTTCATTGTCTCTTTTGTTCTTGTATGCAGTTGCCACTTCCTGAACTTTTGCTCCCAATCTCTCCCTGCTGACAGTTTTCCTGTTAGGATTACTGCTCTTCTCATTCCCTCTATTGGCAGGGGTCTGATTGTTGGCTTCAGGTTCCTTCTGCTGGGGAGATGTTTTGTCAGTGTCCATCTCCATGTTGCCATTTACATCTTCATTGTGGTCTTCAGGATTTGGAGGGCGGATGTTGTCCACATCATCTTCTCCATCAGTGACAGTTGTAGTAGCAGGGCCCTCTACAGTGAACTTGATCTCGTACAGGTTTCCTTGCACTTCAAAAACCCTGGCAGCTGTGATTTTGGTGTGATCTCTGCACTTGATTTTCACTCTGACCACTTCATAGAAGCTTTTGAACATTCCATACCAGTCCACATCCAGAAGGAGCCCAAATGCAGTAGTGAATTGCATAAGGGTTGTCCATTTGCACCTAAGTTGGTTCAGGCCTCTGATCTCAGTAGTACGTACTTAATCGATTTGACAGTGATACCGGTGCGAAGCAAACCTGACAGCTGCCGGGTCATGCATGCGTCTTGTGATATCCGCTGCAAGGAAAGATCGACGGTCCCCAGCACCAGCAGATCGAGAGAGAAACGTCAGTTCCGGCGTCCCCACTTCCGACTGTTGACGTGCCTCTGAACCTTTTTTGTTGCCGCTGGAACAGTGCTGAAGTTAACACGATTAAGCGAGATATTCGACTTCATATGAACAAATCAATATCTACTCTCCCTCGTAGTAACAAACTATAGAAGTGTCTAGAATAGAGTCTAACCTCTTGTGTGCGAAACGTAAATCATCATACTATAATCCTACAAAAGTATGCAAGGACGACAAAAGACAAAACCGTTCAGGGTAGTTCTAACGTAATAAGATATCATGTGACGATAGTGCCATAGCGCTAGCATCAGGCATGAAGGTTGTCGATCTTCTCTCGGAATAACGACGCGTGCACACCCACCTGACGCGCACATAGTCACGCGAAGATCACGGGCCTGCACACAGGTTTCGAACAAGGGCGCTTGTGGAAAAAAATCACATGGTGGGTTATTTTGTATGAATTTTAGAGCAGCAAATATGTACCTTGTACTTTCTCTTTTTTTATTTTCAATTTTTCCAACATTACATTTACAAATTATCTTTGTGCACATTTGCCCCATAAGAATCTTCTAAAAGTTAAGACTTAAGAGTGACGAAAGTTTAACAAGGACAGAAATGCTGGTGAGAAGGATAATGATGCAATTCACGAAGATACGGTTGAAAAGGAAAATGAGGAGGAAATTTATTTTTGAAGAGATTTGACTACAATATAATTTCAGAATGTCACCAATGGTGGATTATGAATAAACTTATTTATTCTATGAATCAAGATGAGGATATGATCCAGGGGCACGAGCAGCTGAAGGCTTACATTTTTTTTGAACACCATTACCGTAGGGATTTTCCCTACGGTTAAATTTTATATTAATGAGATTGGTCTCCCTTACACATTAGGAATACATCATGGGGGTTGAAATGTGAGGGAAGAATACATTGGGATACAAGTAAATGGTGTTCAAAAAATCAAGAAGCTAAGCTTCTAAGCCACTGAATAAGAAGCTGGACTTTAGAGTCCTTTAGGCGATGTTGATGCAGCATGATGTCCGAATGAAATTTGACCTTCCACCTCCCAAAGGCCGGCTGGATGGATTGAAAGATGGCTTCGTTCCTGATCTTCCAAATGTTCCAAGTCACACAAGCAAAAACCTCCACAAAACAGGGTCCTGTATAGGCTGCTTTGGCAAGTGCCATTCTGGTCATTAATGGTCTCGTGATATCCCACTGAAAACTGGCATAAGACCAACATCTAGTGGCAAATGGGCAAGCAAAGAAGAGGTGATCACGATTCTCATCAGAATTGCTAGGGCACAGTACACATTGAGGTCCTCCTTCGACGTGCCAATGTTTGCGAGACATGAGGTCTTTAGTGTTGAGTCTTTCATTGTACAGCAGCCAAAGAAACACCTTCAGTTTTGGGAGACTTTTAGAGGACCGGATAGCTCTGAATTCTTGCTCACAATGCACCCGTGCAAAGATGAATTTATAAAATCTAGCAGCAGCAAATTATGTGCCTCCCCAGACGAAGGTTCTGACATCAGGTTCGACCGAGTCCGGGCTGTAGTTCTGAAGTACTGTATTGATGTGTTCAAGTTCATCACAAAGTACTACAAAAGTTTGTGGAGCTTCGGAGGAAGGGAATTTCTCCCTGGATGAATCTTTCCTCCAACAAAACACTACAATAAAAGGATCCTCGGAAGAATGGTGTGCTTGGATCCACGATTTTATCACCGGTGATAGTGTGGCTATTAAAGTAAATAATGATAATGGCCATTACTTCCAAAAAAGGATTAAGACAACGTGATCCACTATCCCCATACTATTTAACATAGTGGACTGGATGGCCAGATGGAGGGAGTTGTTTCACATCTTGTTGATGGGGGTTATCTATCCTTCATCATCACCAAATGTGACGTTTTGATGAGATTTATTTGGACCCAGACTTGCCGCATGGAATGCTCTATTAGAGAGGTTGGTTTTACTACACTTGGCGCAAGGGTCTGATGAATTTCGCTGGAACCTACATGAGAATAGAAAGTTCCCGGTGAATTCTATGTATAGAGCACTAGTACATCCTTAGCTGCCAGTCAACGATAACAAGAAAGTTTGGAAAGTGAAGATTCCACTTTAATTCAATAAAGATGCATGGTATCTTCACAAAGGGGTAATAATCCTTACAAAGGAAAACCTTGTTAAACCGAATTCGCACGCAAGTATAAAATGTGTGTTTTGTCATCACGATAGCTTCAAACTTGTATCCATCACGTAGTTTTGCAAATATATTGGACAACTAATTACATGGTATATATCACAAGTTTAAAATTCTTATTAGGGTGGGAATGATTGCCGTTATTTGGTCACTTTGGCTATGTAGAAGTGAAAATATTTTTAGCAGTAAATTTTTTCTCTTCAGCAAGTCATCTAGTGGTGTGAGTTTTCTCCGTTCATGGTCACCTCTACAAAAATGTGAACAATCGTGACCTATTTACGGAGGTGTCTATAAGGGTTGGAAGACACGGCGAGAGATCTTTTTCCCCGACATTGGTGGCCGCGTGTTTTGCGGATTTTTTTTTTTTTTTTGCATCCTTACACTCAGCCTAACCGAGACAAGATACATTCCTCAGCCCCTCACGGCAGGTCACGGCAGGTAACTCGGTGGCATTGGAAAAGCGGCGCTGTGTACATGCATGTGCCACTACCCGGGCGCCGAAACTGCCAGCATCTTACGTGGAGAAAACCAAGGCGCCAATGCATGACGCCAGACGCGCTGCAACAATATTTGGCTTATCGTTCTGATCTCTCCCGCACGGCACGTCGCACGCACGCGACATAAACCACCTCGACCTCTTTGCTGGAGGGAGATAACCGGAAACGCCCCACAACGCGGCGTGTGCAGTGTAGCCCAACCGTCGGCGCATGCATCCCGGCGGTTCACGCCAACCATCCGCCCCCCACGTAGCACCACTCGCAAGTCGGAAGGAACCGCCACCGGAAACGCCCACCCAAAAACCCCACCGGAAACGCCCGAAAACGCGAAACTGTAAAGCGCGCCCGCCCACCTAACACGCCCCCATCCCAACTGAACCGCGCACCGCACGTCCCTCCCGTCCCGTCTTTATATACACACACAACCCCCGCGGCACCCGCAGCCTCCATCGACGACACATACATGTGCGAGACCAACGTCGAAAGCCAGGAGACGCCGGCCAGAATGGTGGTCCCGGGCGCCGGAGACACGCCGGCGCTGCGGAGTCGGACCAAGGGGTCGTGGAGCCCCGAGGAGGACGAGCTCCTCCGGGACGCGGTGTCCCGGCACGGCGCGCGAAACTGGACCCTCCTCAGCGCGGAGATCCCGGGCCGGTCGGGCAAGTCGTGCCGCCTGCGGTGGTGCAACCAGCTCAGCCCCGGGGTGCACCGCCGCCCCTTCACCCCCGAGGAGGACGCCATCATCTTCGCCGAGCACGCCAAGGTCGGCAACCGCTGGGCCTTCATAGCCAGGAAGCTCGAGGGGCGCACCGACAACTCCATCAAGAACCACTGGAACTCCACGCTCCGACGCAACCGCAGGGCCGCCGCCACGGCGGCCAACGCGAATGCGGTCGTTGGAGGCGGAGTCGGGTTCGCGCCTGGTCCGGTCGCCGCGATGTCGTTCCAGTCGATGGATCTCACGGAGGAAGAGGAGGAGGACGACGAGGACAGTGAGGACTCGGTGGCGGTGCTTCCGACGCCTCTTCCGCTTCCGCCCGCCAAGCGCCAGTGCGTCGTCGCCATCCCGCTCGCGGCGAAGCTGGACGGCCAGGCGCCGCCCGACCCGCCCACGTCCCTGTCACTCGGTCTGCCAGGAGCCGGGGCCGGCGCCGTCACCCCGGCTGCCCCGGCGCCATCGCCGCTCCCACCGCCGCGGGACGCGTGGGTGGACAGCGAGCGCGCCAAACTGGAGCGCAACCCGTGGCTGAAGGCGGCGATGCGCCAGATGGTGGCCGAGGAGGTGCAGCGCCACATGGGCAGCGTCTACTCCTCGGTCATCGCCTCCCTCGGCAGCAGCGCCGGCGCCGCCCTGCCGGTGGCCATGATCGAGCGGGCGGAAGCGTACCCGGCAAGCGGTCGAGACGAACGGATGGACGGATAGACGACGGGAACGAAGCAGTTGCGATGCAATGCAAGTTTCACTCCCAACTCCTTGTTTGTTGTTGCTCGTTGATCTCGATCAATCCCCGGCTAGAATCTAGCTAGCTTCTTGTTGAATTTTACCTGCTTTAGAAATTACAAAACTAAACAAACTGTCGGATGGATGGATTAGTTTGGCCTCGATTTTCCTGTGAATTCGTTTGGCCGGTTTGATCGAGATTGATCAGTGGCAACATTTGGTTTTCTGTTGGTGAGTTCGTTCGGGTGTGGTTGCGATTATCACTGAATGTGGTGTGCGTGCGTCTAGTTGAGTGGGATCGGCGTTACCCAGCAGCACGCACACGTCGTCTCGTGTCGTTTCTGTTCCTCACCTAGCTCGTAACGGTTTTTGCCGGCGGTTCTCAAGCTAGTAGTGCGCTAACTGTCAAAACAAAAGTTAGTGGTTCACACCTCCCAGACGTTTCAGTTACCCCTCCGTGTCACGCTATTTTTAAGGTGGTATTTGACGCTCAACTTTAACCACCAATATATAACAAAATACATTGAATGAAAATTTATATATGATACCATTGAATTCGTCTTGCAAAAAATTTTAATTTCATATATCTTAATAATAATTTTGGCTACATATTATAAGTACAAATCATGGTCAAAGTTACACGGCGTTGACCAGCGAAATTAAAGGGCGCCTTATATTTTGAGACGGAAGGAGTAGTAAGTTGCTTAAGTTAGCACTGTAATATATTTACATTTATTAGCACGAGATATGGTGGTACATTATATAGAACTCGGTATCTTTTCGAATTAACGCGGTGTAATTAAGCTATATTTAGCCATCATCAACTTCCCTCACTTTGTGGTTCAAAATGACAGTTCATATACACAGAAGCAGTTGACAGGACAGTTCTGTCATACTAAATCTGTGCCATCGCTACCACGACAAAGCTTGGCATAGATACACACAACACAACGTTCAAGAATAGCAAATGAAAATAGGACTGCCAGGTAGCAACGAAGGCATGCGCCAACTGTTGCGGCAGACGGCAACCAACAAAACGCCCAACAGTTGGGGAAATAAAGCTATAGCTGACACTGCTTTATTATTTTTAGCACAAGGGATATATGTACAGCTGTTTGAGTACACCTGGATAAATGAAGCAGCAACTGGCATCCCTACCTTGTACAACACCAAAATAGATATGTACACTACAGAGTAACCTATTGTACAAGGTAGGGAGGCGAATTGCACGCTGATACAGAAGCTGGGGGTATGTAAGCAGGGGCCATGAAGGTCTCTACCAAGCTTTATCAAAACAAAAAAGATCTACCTGGAGTCTATCAATTAAACCTGCTGGGGTTGGTGGTTATCTTGAGAGAATCACATGTTACCTGTGCACTATATGAAGCTTTTCTATGTGGGCCTATATCATGAGATTTATCTCGTTGATGTCGTCCATGGGGATCTCGAGGCCCATCAAGTCGAGATCCTGGAACCCATCATCGTCGTCTATATTATTTAACCAGCCACCGAAATCACCGTCGATTCCTGGCAGCTCGAGGTTAGATAAGTCCGGTATTTCGGCATCATTTGTAGGATTTGCCGGTGGATCACGTCTACTAGTAGCAGCAGAGGCACTGTCCTTGCTTCTGTCTGAAGGAGTTATTTTGGTCTGCGGCTGTGGATCTCGGGGAAGAGCAATGCTGACAGGAGCAGATATGTTGGCTGTCCTCTGCTTTGGCTTTGTTTTATTCTTCCGTTCCCCTTTTGAATTGGACGATGGCGGTCGCCCGGATCTACTACCGTCTCGGTTGTGCCCCTTCCCTTCCCTATCTCTCTCACTTCTCTTTCCTTTCGTATTGCTAACAAGGGGAGTCCCAAGGCCTGAAGCTTTTAGAGTTCCTCCGGTTATGCTACCCACAACCTCATCAAGCAGCAATTCCCTTTGTTTTACATTATTTGTCCAGGGATCCTCCTTAGCAAATGGCACATCTGACAAGTGACTGCTCGCTCGAGAAGCATCTGATGCACTAGGCGTTTGAACTGATTTCGGTACTGTGGTATTGTCTGTAAACAAACAAGTCAATAAGATCACAAGAATGTTATAGTAGTAGAGATAGTATTCAATGATAAACATAAATGCTTGCATTGATTTTACCAACCACAGAAGCATTATTTAAGTTTACCAAACGTGTGGGTGCTTCATAGTTAATATAAGGTACTAAGTGTTTTATGTTGACCACCATACCTTGTGAAGCAGAGTCAAGGTCTCTTCGGTCAGAAGTTGCTGATACAAACATATCCTTGAAAGGGGGCTCATCAAAACAGCTTGTTCCTGCCTCCTCGTAGATATGACAACGTGCAATTGCACGTTTGACAAAACTAGGGGCACCATGTTTGCCAGCTCTATTACCATTTTTGCTGCTTGAAGTATTTGAACCACAGAAAGCCTGTAGATTGGCAGTAACAATAGTAATCATTTAATAAAGTATCCGAACATAACAACGCAACCAAGGTCCTCGCTCATAGCCAGCTGATGCTTTGGTATGAAAATATAGATGACTCAAAATTCAAGAAAAGTTCATCATAAAATAATGTCAGAAAATATCTATACTAGGCTCAGGAAACCTTAACAGAAAAAACATACAAACTTATTGGTAATTAGGAGGCCACAAACCAGTGCACCCTAGCCAATAACCCAACCCAACAAAGAAATTAAACAGCAGCTGTATCTTGGTAATTTTTAGAACTTTACCATGTATTTCTTGTGAGCAATCAGCACAAGTTTCTCCATGGCGAGTCGCGAAAATTCCCTGGAATAGGTGAACCATGTGAATATAAGAGTTTGAAACTCATGAAATAGTTCTCCAACAAATAAGAAACGGTGTACAATACCTTTGCTGAGACTCCTTCTCGGTTCTAACAATTCCATCCAACTTCGCTAGTAATTTTTTCTTCTCCACAACCTTTTACATTATAAAAGGACTACATTTAACTTGACACTCAAAATAGTGGAACAATTTGTTCAAGGGATGTGCAACAAGCATGCATGCACATATAGTTATTAATACCTCTTTATGAAGTTGGCCTTCTAATTTGCAGATTTCAGCATTGACATCCTCATCTTCTGTCTGTGCAAGATCAGGCTGGAATGGTAAAAAGACAGTCAAGACAATAAGATAAGTTTTGCAATGTAGCTTAATAAAATAAGAGATGTTAACAAATGAGATAGAAGTTTCTGATAATATGTAACAATTAGCAGACAACCCAAACAACATTTAACTATTCTGTACTATATGCTAATGGAGCTTCATGGAGACTGGTCACAAGATATAGGTTTGCTCAACTTCAATACCCATGTTCTCCGGTTGATTTAAGCAAAATGATAGTACCACGTGTCTCACACAAGATGCAGGGCACACACTAATCAGTTAGCGTGAAGCTATAAGGGTCAAAAGAAAGTGTAAGGATCCAACACAAATTAAAGGTATTCATGTCTTAGCAGGACATGGATGCAATACACTTCAGAATCTAGCTTTATGCTCACATCTAAATAACCACACATATACACAATATTTCAAATGCTAATTAAAATAACTGAGTATTTGCTATTTTGCTTCCATTATTCATCATATTATTATCTCAACAAGCAGCCGAGCTATCAAATATAAGATGGCTGGAGGCATATGCGGCATGCATCCAATATAAATGTCCAACCTTCTAACAGAATGAAAAAACATAGCCCATACAAAGCGAAAGGGCATATAATCATTAAACAATAAAGAGAAGGAACTGTTAACGCAGTGGCTGAGTTCATACTTTATAATCATATAGAATTACAGGTAACCTCAAGAGGCGGATAATTAGCTTATGAACTACGTCTACTTGAGCGGTTCATCAGTGGGTTCACCTAACCCATCAAAATCGGTGCAGGCGAGCTATTTGAATATGAGTGGTTCCAAAAAAAAAGGGAAAACCCACTCATGAGCACACGCAAAAGAAACAGATTGATAATAAACTGTTACTTAGTAGACCATGCATGAAAATGTACAAAATGCACACGGGAAGATAATAAGCAACATAAATCCTAGCGGGCGTAACCAAATCTACTGCAATAGCGAGAAGAGACCTACCACAGGTTCAATAGATACACCCACTTCACTTAGCTCCATGATAATCCTATCACTGAAGCACATTTCACTGTACTGAAACTCAGGCCACACCTTGGCTTTTTCGATTACATTACGGTTCTTGTGTGACACTTCATCATGATATTTCCAATCCGATCCCAACATCAAACCATTAGGGCAATTCCCTGAAGCTTCATAATTCATTAAAGGCTCCAACTTATAACCTTCTGAATGAGATTTCCATCCTCCTTCATCGAAATGAATTTCATGTGTATCAAATGGATACCCTTCACTATTGTAAATGTCGGTGGCAATATCATCAACATTATCTTCATCTATCCAAGCTTGAATAAGTCTTTGCCCAACTGAACCACATCCTCTCAAATCAATTCCTTGGACAAGTTGATCCAGGATAGGTTCAATGCAGCTTGTTCCCCAGGCAATCTCTGCATCATTCACCATCCCATTAAGAGAATACCCATTCAGAAGAGCACTATGGTCATCTTTGTTGCTACCAGCCGGAGTCGATGGCTCTGAAATGTATTCAAGGCTCCCCTGCAAATGGAAAAATCTCAGTATTAATAAGCTAGTCCGGTAGAATATAATATATAGATCAATGATGAAGAGAAACTATGAACGCATTCTACGACTTATATATATTGTAACTTTGATAGTACTATGAAGCACGATAGAGTACCTTGCATTTCCGACTTTCATCTTCTTCGACTGACCTGCTCGCAGCAGAGCCATCTGGCAAATGTATCTAACCAATTGATGTATTAATCAAGAAGCTACCGAGCAAAGCATAATTTTATTATTACAAAATAAGATAACCCAGCAATACCTGTTGACTTAGGTAGGCTATGTCTTCCGTGGTCAGAAAACTGAAGAAAGGTTCAACCAGCCGCCAGAATGGACTTGAATAAACAGGCCCTGAAAACAAGCAGAAACATCATCCAAAGACATCCAAGAAAGAAGATCAATCCAAGAACTTGAGAAGTATAGTAGAGACTTACTTAGAGCAGCATTTGCTGAAGCAAGAAGCTCTTTGTGATCATCTTCTGATTGCACTAACAAGTCAATAAAACAAGGTTAGCAGAATGAAAGAACACTACTCCCTCCGTTTACAATTACTTTGCGTTCTGGGTTTGGTCAAAATCAAACTTTGCGAAGTTTGACCAAATATATAGAAAAATATATAAACATTTGCAAAAAAAATTAACATTATTAGAATCTTCATAAGATATATTTTCGTATTTTTTATATTTAATATTATAAATGTTGATACTTTTCCTTATAAACTTGGTCAAATTTTGAAAATTTTGACTTTAAATAAACCCAGAACGCGAAGTAAATAAAAACGGGGGAGTAGGAACATTAGAACACTAAGATGGTAGGCATGTACCTGGAGAGTCCAACTGCACACTGCTACTTGTATGTCTAGGACGTGCATTGCCTTTCCTTTCCGATATCTTCTTTATCAGTGGTCTTCCAGATTTACTGCACAGGAAATTCACTGTAAGAATATCGCTGAGCTGCTATTTCAAAGGACTGGTCATTAGCTGAAGAAGAATTTCACCTTTCGTTTCTCTCTGATACTGTCCTAACACTTCTTTGTTTTGTCGTCGGAGCATTTTCAAGCTTGTCAAGTGATGAAGGGGTGCTGGGCCTGGTCGGAGTAAACCCACGCCCAATCATTCCTTGTCTCCGTGAAGCATCTCCAGTATCCTCATCAGCAGATAACTTATTCTTCTTGGAAGGATGCCCGAGCATTGCAGTCTTTTGAAAACCACTGTGGCCATCATCCAGTTCACCAGACCTTTTGGTCTTGTCCCTTAACTTTTTCTCGGCAAATCCATACTCATCTCCTTCGGGTCCAGTAGAGAGCCCATGGTCTCCCCGTTTGGCTTGCTGTGGGCCATTTATAGATGCGCGCCTGGGTAACCCCGTCGACTGTTCACTGATCGATGGACTTTCCAGCGGACCTGATACTAATGCCCCATCAGTGGTTGTGATAATGGGGACTAGATTTGACTTTCTTGCTGAACGGGATATCTTCTGAGGTCTCTGTCCACCCCACTGGGTGGGAGGGGATAGGGAATGTGCAGACTTTGTACGTTTGGAATTGCCAGCTCCACTAGCAGAATTCAACTTATTTGTGCCAGAAGGATGTTCCCAATTGTCGGGATTAGCTTGTTGTCGATGGATGTTTGGAGATGACTTCAGTAATGAACCAGAATTTGATCTGGGTCCCCTAGCAGATCCATTTGCCTTTGATACTGACGTGATATTAGCACCAATGTCATCTTCGCTAAATCTGAAAAAAAAAAATGCCTTAGAGACCATGTGTTTTTTAATTGCACAAAGAAGCACATATATGGTAAAAAATAATAATGCTTCACACCCAGGAGCCAGGAGGTAACTACACCAGTTCAGTGTGAAAGGTAGAGAAACAGATCTTACTTATTAGTGGCTTTTGAATTCGACATTTCCTTATCTAAAATAACTTGACGATCCCTTTTGTTCGTAGGATGGAAGCCGCTGTCTTGGTCATTCCTATTCAAGGATCGCCCAACAAGACCATTTTGTGCAGAAAGCAAGTCCGCTTTACCTATGCCAGAGACAGATGCAACAGTTCCAGACCTGCACATTCAGTTTCACACAATTCATACCCAGAACAACAAGAAAATAGTGCTGATTAAATATCAAATGACAATGAAAAGGATTTCCTTTTAAATTTGGTTTCACTCAATTTGAACAATGTGCAGATAGAAACTATTGAATTACTCAAAAGGAATGAAGTTCTGAATCAACCGAGAATCAGTGCACGGAAATACAAGGATTTTAGAATGATAACAAGCCTTTCACCTGAAACTGGGGGAACTTCCCATTCTTGCCCTAGCATCACTGCTAAACTTGTGTTGTGTGCCTTGTTTCTGCTCCCGATCTACATCTGTGGTTCGTGAAATACCAGCTGATGAAACATCTACCTTAATGGCAGAACGCTTCTTCTTCATCTTAGGCTTCTCCCAACCATCAATACTAGTTGCCAAGCCTCTACTTTTCTCTTCAGGGACTGCTGGAACACCATTTGTGACTTTCCCAGGATCTGAGATTCTATCGATAGGCCCCACCCCCCTTGGCAGACTTGTGGTCCTTGCATCCATCTAGTAAACCAGAAATAGGTTGAGTTATGAGTTAAGAAAACAATCAAAATGGTAAATTTAAGAAATTATAGGTCAAACTAAACTGGAAGATCATATGATTTCTATACACAAGAAATATCATCACATGCAAGTTAACAATGAAAATGGAACAGCATATCACACTCGATGTACTAGAGCCAATAGCTAAACCGCATGACAAAAATACAAAATAGAGAGAAAATCAATTTAAAGCAAGGCCTGCAAGGTTAATAGAGGGCTTAGAATCAAGCAACACATGCACTGAGTAGCCAACATACAGCCTATAATTCCTTAGAAAAAGAGATAATCAAGCAAAAAGTTAAATAAAAGTTAACACGTGCAAGCCACAACCTCTGTCATTGATGTACGTAATCTCCTATTGTGTACAGCATTCTTTGTCCTCTCTTCTCTTTGAGGCCCAAGTTCTGTATCATCTGCATTTAGATTGCCTTGAGGGCCAGTCCTGGATATAATTCCTCCAGAGAGAGATACAGTAGATCTATCATTAGATGAACCATCTCCACGGGAACGCTTTCGTGAAATATTAGGACAATATTTATCCATCTTTGCTACAGCAGCACCAAAAACTCTAGCTCTTTCCCTGCAAAGACACTCATAACTGAATAATTACTTCATAGTCTCTCACAAATGTCAAATTCACATAATAATCCATATCCAAACCGTCTGCCCCACAGCTGTTCCTAGTACAGTAAAATCAGTATGATAGAAGAAAGCTCTAGTGCCAATAAAAGATGCATTTAAAATGGATATATTTGCTAATGAACTAATCAACAGCATTTTAGAGTTCCGTATTTGCTGTCATGTTTCATATGCTAAGTTCATCTCACAAGACAGCATAGAGAGTAGTAAATAATACCTAGCTTTGTTTGACATATCATTAATATTATTCTTCACACGTCTGATCTCTTCAATAGAATTAGGAAAGTTCCTGCCTGTACATGGAGTTGACATTGACTCTTCTGGGGAAATTCCAAATATGGAACTTATTGATTTTTTTACATCTAACCGAGATGCTTTCTGATCCAAAGTTGCTGTTCTTAGTTCCATGGCAAGGGACTGAAGTAGGGTAGCAGAGTCAACTGTTGGTGATCTCGATGAGCTTGATACTGGAAACATCGCATAATTATCACCCCCTTCACGAAAGCTTCCTGGCCTTTCCAATGAAGCAGCTGAATATGGACCGCGTGGTCCATTGAAGTATCCATGCCCATCAGGGCTACCAGACAACAAGTCTGACTTTGTACCAGATGCCATTAACCTGGTTCTGGCAAGTTTACACCACTAACAAGTTCAACATGAATACAAGAAGTTGCAAAACACTAATCTTGCAACCATTGAGTTCAAATGCGCAAGAAGCAGTGACAAATCGCAAATCACAGAAATACCTGTCAATATGGAAGATCGTGAGCGATAAATAACACGTAAAATCATTTACTCCCTCCGTCCAACAATATATGTCTTAGATTTGTCAAAAAGTGGATGTATCTAGACATGAAACATGTATAGATACATCCACTTGTGTGCAAACTTGAGACACTTATTTTGGGACGGAGGGAGTATTTATTTTTTCATCAAGTCGCAGAGTACACTCCAAGTCCAAAGTAAGGAATAAAAAAGATAGCTTTGACCAAAGAAACGGGGTTTGTATTCGTATCGCCACTTAATTCTTTACATAAATATTTTGTGTGTGATATCTTGTTTCATTCCATGGTTTCTATTAGCAAATTTATTTGCCCCAAACAGCAGCTTTCTACTTATTAAAATTGACTGGTAAAGCATAACCAGCAAAAGAAGGCCAACTGCATTGTGACAGGTTATAAATCAGAAAATAATTAATACGGAGTATTATACATGCCGTATCCTATAAATGCAACAGTCCACTTAACAATGTCGTTAGCTCTACTCTTTCCACAAATCTGAACAGGGACACACAGTGCGACAAAAAAATTGTTTGTTTTCCACCACGTTCGGCTTCTAATTAGTAGTAATTACCGAATCCACTCAATCATGCCATACTGACAACACAATGCACAAAGCAAAGCTCAACAGAAACACTAGCATCTCCTGCAAAGATCAGTAGTACCAAATAAACACCACCTGAAAACAAGCATCACCAAGACAAATGCATCACACGACATACTAACTCTACAACAAGGAAAAAGACAACCGAGACTTTATCCAAAGTTCTTGGAGCTAGCTAGCGAGCCAAACAACCCATGATCCATGGCTCCATGCAACTTCCACCTAAATGTAGATGTTACCAAAGCTTGAAATGAAGCGTTAAGAGCTATCGCTCACTTCATTTCAAAGGTCCAGCAAGCTCCGCCTCGCATGTCCGCCAAAACATGCGGCCAACTGATGAGCCATCGCGCTACGATAAAGAATTATCATAACTTCAAAGCTTGCCACCACAGCACTCTAATGCACCTCTAAGGATCCAGCCAGCCCAACCCACTGCCACGCGCCGCCCGGATCTCAGCTGCTGAGATCCCACCAATTCCAGCGCAATCCAGCACCGAACATCTCTAGCGGACCTCTCCGCGATCTTCCCACCACCACCACCATCATCCTAGAAGCCGCCAACCACCGCCGGATCCCGCGCCCAAACCCTTTGTCCCGGATCAACCCCCCGGGTGGCCCCACATGTCAGACCACGCGTCGCGCAAAGAAACACATCTCCCAAGAGCTCGGGCAGCTGAACGGACCCAAGCGCGCGCGCCCGTAACGTGAGAATTGGACGATTGCTCGGCGGAATCAAATTGGATGAGGACGGTGGGATTAGGGCTTACCGGGAGCGCGGGCACCCGGATCTTCAATCCGGCAGGGGAGTGCGCCGCGGGAGAGGGGCAATCGAGCGGGGGTGGGGGAGGCTCGGAGGACGAGCTCGAGTTGGAGAGAGCTTCGAGGGCGGCTTCGGGGAAGACGGAGGAAGGAGGGCGAGGTGGGGACAGAGGGGAAACGAGTCAGCAGTGGTTAGAGGGCGGTGGGGGCTGTGCGGATGACATGTGGGTCCGGGCCCGCTTGGCAGCAAGGGATTTTGTTGGCTTGGTTGGTACCGAAGAAAACACACGTGTTGCCGCGTCTATCCTAATACGAACAATGATAGATAAATAAATAGAAATTTAGCGAGACATAAATAAAATTTAGTATCAATGATAGACAGATAAAATAGTATCACTGACTCACTATTTTATAACACGATTACTCATATATCCTCACATAAATATTGAGGAATACTGCAAGGACACATTTATTTTGTTGTAGTAAGATTTGGACTACACCACCAAACATAAAGGTGAAGGGAGAGAAATGGTGTCGCGTGGCACAGGCCGCGCGACGCTATGGTGCACGCCGACGGCAGAGATAAGAGAGAGCGTTGTCGGGTAACACCAGTAGCTCTGGACTCACCGCATCTCCTTGTAAAAAAATCGAAACGAGATGTTTAGGTTTCAAGTTTTTGAAAAAAAACATACAACTATGTGTACGTATTGCACACACTCTAGAAGATTTTTTTTTGCATTTTAGTCTACCCAAAAAGAGTATTTTTAGGGAAAATACTGTACACCACCAAACATAAAGATGTTTTCGGTAAAATACGCGACGCTATGGTCGACGCCGGCGGCAGAGATAAGAGACAGAGCGTTGTCGGGTAGCACCAGTAGATCTGAACTCACCGCATCTTCTTTTAAAAATCGAAACGACATGTTTAGGTTTCAAGTTTTTGAAACAAAACATACAACTATGTGCACGTATTGCACACACTCTAGAAGTTTTTTTTTTGTATTTTAGTCTACCCAAAAAGAGTATTTTTGAGGGAAAATAGAGCTATTTTTTCTTTTTTTTACAGCCACAATTTTGTTTTTTATAGATGTGAATCCTTTTTATTTCACCAAAAATTTAGCCGATAAGTTCAAAGATATGTATATATCCAATATTTTTTTCAAACTGAATATAGAACTATTAACTGTAAATAAATAATGTGATCTATGTGGGGTGTACCATGATGTTGACATGTGGGAGAAGGAGAGGGATCCAATCCTAGGGAGCTTAGTATAGATGGGAATCTTTTTTATTTCACCAAAAAATTAGCCGATAAGTACAAACATATGTATATATTTCAAACTGAATATAGAACTATTAACTATAAATAAATAATGTGAGCTATGTGGGGTCTACCATGATGTTGACATGTGGAAGAATGAGAGGGCTCCAATCCTAGGGAGCTTAGTATCACTAGTGGAAACAGGCCACTGGTCCCAGGTCGTAAGGGCCTCTAGTACCGGTGTCCACCCGGGACTAGTAAGGCGACACTAGAGGTCCCCCCTCTAGTACCGGGTCCGTTACGACCCGGAACAACAGGCTCCCACGTGGCCGCCGAGCCGCGGGCGTGGTGGAGGACCTCTAGTCCCGATTGGTCATACGACCCGGGACCAAGGACCTCACACGTGGCAGTCTGTAATTTTTTGTTTTTCCTCCCAATTTAATATTGAAATGGTGCAAAAAAAAATATGCGTTTAATTAATTAAAAACAGAAACTACATATAACATATCAAAATGTTCATAAATAAAAATATGTTCACGTCTATCCGGTTACATGGAGGTGCTCATAACCGGGATTAGAGCCCGTCTATTCGATTACACGTGTGTGGAGATCATAACCGGGACTAGAGCCCGTCTATTCGGTTACACGGGAGATCATAACCGGGACTTCACCGCTATTCTCCATTGTATGTTCCTTTTGTAGATATGACATCGCTGAGCAGAAACCCCGCAAGTTACTCTGCTAGTGCTTGAAAGCGCTTCTTTAGTAGCATACTCTCGCGCAATGACTCTGCCTATAAAAGAAGGAGATCAATACGAATATTAATCATGACTATCAAAAATTATGAATGACACTAGAGATCAATTGATGAATATGATTGTTCACGTACGTCTAAAAATTTCTTTGAGTCCCGCTCAGTGACCGCACGACGAATCCACTCGCAAACGAAATATCCACAGAAATTGGTCCCATGTGGTTGCCTCTCGATCCACTCTACGAGAATAGAATTCAATCAAATCATAGTCAACATATAGTGGTATTGAAAACTATAAATAAAGAGATGCGCGAATCTAGCTAGACCGTACTACCTACCTGTGGGTGAATAAAAGTCAGCTCTTCTTTAAATGAACCTGAACCCTTTGTCCTCGCTTTGAATTGTTTCCAAACCCTGGAGGCCAAAAAAAAGAATAAATGAGTTATTAGTAGCTTGATATCTTTGAAATCAATAAGAGAGACTGATATAGTGCGATAATGTTTAAAATTACCTTTGGAGCGTATCTAGAATGCTTTGGTACCTCTCCTCAGGCCAGTCCAATGAGTCGTAGACTTGAACTCTTGATCTATCAACTTCAATGACTAGCAGAATGTAATGATCACTACGCATGATTATATACATGTCAGTAACTCATCAGTTACACTTAATTTGTACAAGCGAGTAAACACTCTCTTACCTGAAGTAGTAAGGAAACATTATCTGCACCTTGAAATGTTGCTTCAATTATTAACTCCCCTGTTTCCATGTCATACTCCCCTCCATGCGCAAGTAACCAATTCCTTATCCTTCTGTCCCATTCCTCTGTGACCGGGGTGAGGCCTTTTGCACGCAATGCGGACTCAACTTTTTCCCACTTAGGCTCGGCAACTCGGTAGCCACCTGGCCCCATCTTATGGTGATACATCTTTTTCGCTGCATTATCCTTATTCGTTTTCGACCTTTTCTTAGCTTGTTCTGATTTCTTATACTCCAGAAATGCAGGCCAGTGAGGCCGCTGCCTCTCTCGTGTGCCGGTGAAATCCGGAAATTTCCCATCTTCATCCCACTCACGGAATAATTTGTTCTTGTAGTTATTGAATTGTTGAGCCATCTTCTTAAGAGCGAAATGCTTGACTTTGTGCGTCATTTTTTTTATCTTCCAAGACCGGTAGGGTGAAATGTGCAATGAGCTTATTCCAAAGCACATCTTTGGTTCTCTCGTCGACGTAACTAACTCCCTCTAACTTTGGCTGAAACCATTCCTGAGTGCTGATATAAACATTGTCCCTGACCGTGACTCCGCATTGATGCACAAACTTAACTGCGTTCGGCACGGGTGCCAGTGGTTGGCCAGTAGCTGCATTCACCTCGTCAATTGTGAGATGCTCGTCTTTGCCCATACCTTGGGCATGGCCTCGTTTAGTGGATTGGTTCGATGCGGAGGTCTAAAAATATGAAACATGTGTGAATACATATATGCACAAATCAGTTATTGCATCTGCTCAACATAGGCTTAATATACCTCGCCAGACGGCGTGGGTCCACCAATTTTCGAGTCCTCATCGTACTCGTTATTTCTTTGATCCGGTTCCATTCCCGGACCATGGTCGTTCAAAAACTCTGAGCCATCATCTTCTTCACCTCCTTTAGCTCCTTCCGTAGGATGCCGAAATTCCCCGGGTTCCCTAATGTAGGAAAGCATCTCTTCTTCCCCTTCTCTCCTTGCGAAGGGAGCATCGTCATCCATTGTTTAACTAATACAAAAAAAGATAAAACAACAATAGCATTAGTACAATAATTCAAAGTAGGGAACTATACAAATATGCAAAAAAAACAATTTAATATTGCATCTAAAGAAAAAATCTTTCAAAAAAAAACATAGGTTGTTCCAATCCCAGCCCAGCCCAAATTTGGGCCAGAACCTGGTCAAAGGTGGCCAGCGTGGTCATCGCTGGCAGGTAAAAAAGCCCAAATTTGGGCCAGAACCTGGTCAAAGGTGGCCAGCGTGGTCATCGCTGGCCCACCTGCCAGCGCCCACCCGCCCCACCGCCACGTGTGACCGCCCACTGGCCACGCGTGGTCAATGCTGGCCCACCTGCCAGCGCCCACCGCCGCGTGTGACCGCCCACTGGCCACGCGTGGTTAATGCTGGCCCACCTGCCAGCGGCCCAGTTCTGACCCCGCCGCCCTGCCTCGTGTTCCCGCCCCACCTCGTCTTCACGTCCCCGCCTCGTGTTCCCACCCGGCCGCCTCGCCTTCACCCCCCGTGGTCAATGCTGACCACCAACGGCCCCCGCCCACCCGCAGTCAATGCTCCTGGCCCACTTGCCAGAGACTCGGGACGGTTCCAGCGTGGTGCTGGCCCACCCGACGGTTCCCCTCCCGACGGTTCCAGGGGGCCCACCCGACGGTTCCCCTCCCCCGCGACGGTTCCCGTCCTTGGTCTTTAAAAAGGGACGCGCCCGTGCGGATAGGGACACTCCACTCCGCTCCGCTCCCATAGAGTCCAGTGCCCTCACTGCCATGTCGCGCTGGTTCGGGAAGTCCCCGAAGTACGAGGTCGGCGAGTCCTCCATCCGCGAGTCCTCCGGCCGTCGCGGCGCTTCTCCACCGCCTCCACCGCCGGCGGCCTTGGGCATCGTTCCGCAGGGCGTGCGGAGGACCGCGCCACCGGTGCGTGTCACCCCCGCACCCGCCGCGCCATCACGCACCACCACCACCACCGCCGGAGGGAGGAAGATCCGGCACTGGCGCTACGTGCCGGAGCCGGAGTGCCAGTGGCATTGGGACAACGCCGCCACGCTGGAGTGGAGCGACGTCCACCTCCCCGAGGGCTGGCACCTAAACCCGCAGAGGATTCCGGTGCCGACAGTCCCGCTCCTTGGGAGGAACATGGACAGGGAGATCGCGCGCCTGCGCCGCCTCCTCCCGCCGGCACTCCGCAATGACCCCACCTACGGGCCGGTGTCCCCGTACTGGGAGGGGTGGCTCAGGGACGAGCACGAGGACCGCCGCCGCTCCTACTTCGCCCCGGTGTGCCGCGCCGTCCGAACCGAGAACCTAGCACTGCCCGACGTATTGTGGCTCGAGGAGGAGGTCCCCGAGGACGACGAGGACCCGGAGATGGTGGCCGTGTTCGAGGCCTCCAACCGTAGCGCGTCGAGGACGAGATCAAGCGGTGGGAGGCCATGCTGGCCCAGGTCCAGGCTGATGCGGCCGCGGCCCTGATGCCGCCGCCGCCACGCAGTACTACGACCCGGACGAGGTCGAGCCGTGGCACTACGCCATGGAACGCGAGCAAGAGCAGGACCGGCTGGAGCAGGCGCGGCAGGGCATTCCTCCGCCGCCTCCTCTGCCTCCCGGCCTCGTTGGCCAGTCCTGGGTGTTTACCGGCGGGAGCTGGTCACCGGATCGGCCCCAGGAGCAGGAGGAGGAGGCGTGTCCACAGTGGCAGGAGCAGCCACCGCCACCGGAGGGCCAGCCACCGCAGGAGCAGGCGCCGCAGGAACAGGAAGTACCTGCGCACCTCTGGACTAAGCCGACCCTTATCGTCCTCGACGACTAGGCGCGGCGCCGGTGTCGGGGGAATACTTTCTGGATTAACCCGCGGCCCAGTGCGACTTAACTTACTCGCACGGACAAAGGCCCACTTGGGAGCAAGCCCAATATTGAACCGCCATAAGGGGAAAGATCTAGAAGACATATCCCGGAGGACGTGAAGACCAAGTAGTCTCCGAGTAGGCCTCTGTGGATGTATTCCTTATGGGGAAGTTTCCTTTTGTAACCTAGCGAGCCTCTGTGTATATAAAGAGGACTCGCAGGACTTAGAGCGGGTCAAGCTATCAAGCCCTAAACCCTAGCTCATACGGCGAGTACCAGATCGGATCGCCTCCATTGTAACACCTCGATTATCATATCAATACCAATCTAGGGTAGGCAGGAAGTAGGTCTTTTACCTCACATTGAGGGGGCCGAACCTGGGTAAATCTGTGTTGATCTTTGTTCCTGCGATCCCAAGCTCGGAGATGCTTGACTCGCGTAATCCCACACCTACGAAGTCATCTATGACACCTGACGTGACAAACCCACGACAGTTGGCGCCCACCGTGGGGCCTGCGGTCAAAAGCGTCACGTTCCGCGCAGGATCGAAATCAGGCTTCAAGGACATCGCCATCGGCCAAGTTGAAGACATCAATGGGGTCCCCTTCATCGACGACTCAGAGTGGGGACCCGAGGCAGATCGCATCGAGTTGGATACATCGTTCCCATCGGATCAGTAAAAGTTTTCGTCGGATCCGTCAGTCGCAGATCTGGATGCGACTCAAGGAAGCGAATCGGTGAAGGAACTGCGGCCGGTCAGGGTCCGCGTGTTGGAGGAGCTACAACAAGCTACGGCAAGATTGCCCATCCCCGTCCCGTCAAGACCTGTTTGGGGATCTCTACCAAATCAGGAAGGAGACCTCAAGATTGAAGAGATTGAAGCTATCAGGACGGAACTCTGTGAAGAGGCACAAAGACTCGCGGCTGAGCGCGAAAAACTCCAAGAAGAAGGTCGACGACTCCGTCGCTGCCAGCCGAAGCACCAGGCGGTGCGAACCAAGACGACATCTGAGCGCAAGAAACTCCAAGAAGAAGAGTGGCGACTCCGTCGTTGGCAGCAAAAACATCAGATCAAGATGGACAGAGGAGAGATGAAATCACAGTTCCACGGCGACCCAGAGAGCAACGTGCACGCCGCGATAGGGATATTGTCAAAGATAGCACCGGTTGGAGACACACGAGCTGATAAGGAAGCTCGCTATGCGATCGACCTACTGCAAACCGCTGCTTTACAACAAGCAAATATGTATGGAGTCACGCCCAATGAGCCGCAAAACGAGGTATCATGGGGAGGAGAAAGTGCAGCGTCGAAGAAGTGGTCAACCAGCTAGCAGGTTTGCAGGTATCATTGGAAAAAGAAAAGAAGATAGAAGGCGAGTCGCGGACGTCCGGAGCGACTCAGCCATCCCAGATTGAAACTGATTCAGATGAAGATTCAGCGCCAGTAAACTCCTATTCATTATTGAAAGGACCAGCATGTTTTGGAGAGGAAATACGGCTCACTCGTTTCCCCCCGAACTTCGACGAGTCGCAGCGAGTCACCACCTATCGCAGTGACCAAGACCCTGCCTTATGGATAGAAGATTACGAGGCAAGCATAACAGGGGCTGATGTGACTCAAGAAATACGTGCGAAATACTTCCACTTGGCAATACAGGGAGAAGCTAGGGATTGGCTGTTAAGGCTGCCATCAAAATCAATAAGCACATGGGAAGACTTGAAGGACAAGTTCATCGCAGATTCCAAACAGAAGATATGAAAAACCTTAGACAATGCATTCAAAAAGAGGACGAATCAAGCGGCGACTGGATCAAGAGAATCGCGGAGATCCTTGGCTCCGCCAAAAACTTAACAGTACAAGCTGCAATACAAGCTATGAGAAAGAACTGTAGATTTGAGCCGTTGGTGCACAAATTAAGTCGCGCTGAGCACAAGATTGATAGTTTCGACCAGCTTTTGGCAAGCTGACAAGTACGCAAAGACAGATAAAGGGACAGGCGGCTTATCACAGAACCCAACAGGGAAATTGCAAGTCGCGAATGAACATCGCGCACACCAGATGCAGGAGCAAGGAGTGATAAGGCCTTACTCCCTAATAACTGCAAGGGGATCTTCGACGTGCCTTGCGACTTACATCGCAGGAGAGATGGCAGGCCAGCGGGTCACACAAAGGCGCAATGTCATTATTACCGGAGGTGGAAAGAAGGCGACACGCCAGACACGGCTCGCAGCGGATCGATGCAGCACAAGAAAATCTAGCTCTCGTCAAGGGCCTGACGTTTTACCTAGAAGAAACATAGGACAGTTTCATACAGTGGAAGTACAAACAACGGATGGAAGCCGGAAGAGCGGTCAGATTTCAACGCCAGAAAGGTATCGTCGCTGGACAGAGCAATCGGTTATTTGGAGTCGCGGCGATCACCCCCCAGAAGTAAGAGATCCAGGACAGCCAGCTCTGTGGTCACGCCTGAAGTCGCGGGATACAAGTTAAGTAAGGTCCTAATGGACGGAGGAGGAAGAGTAAACATCCTATATCAAGACACGCTCCGAAGAATGAATATACCCGAGACAAGGCTGCGACCATCCAGGAAAGAAATTCAAGGCATAATCCCAGGAGCTGTTACGCGACCAATCGGAAAGATAACACTTGAAGTTAGCTTTGGAACAGAGCGGAACTTCCGCACAGAGCTCCTAGACTTTGAGGTTGTAGCAGTCAAAAGCTCATATCATGCGATCTTTGGAAGAGAAGCCTATGTCAAATTTACCGCTCGCCCCTGCTACGTCTACCTACAGTTAAAGATACCAGGACCAAACGGTGTTATTACAATATATGGAGACAGACAGAGAGCGTTAGAATGCGAGAACGCAGGCTCAGTACTCGCAGAAGAAGCTTGTATCGCCAACTCTTCACATGGTATCAGTCGCAGATCGGTAATCGCAGCTCAAAACGAGTCGCGTTGGAGGTACCGCGGAAGCGGCCAACAGGATGCAGCCACCGGATGGTAAATACCCACCGAGAAGTCGCGCATCAGCAAGATAATGCCCCAGAGGTCGCCTTGATACAAAAAGAAGACAAGAAATGGCGCATGTGCATAGACCCAGCCTCGATCAACAACCCCAGCCAAAGGGGCTCAGTTATCGTGAGACCTTACAAAGCAAACTCAACTCAACATAAGTCGCAGCTCAGTGCGGCTAATCGCCTAACAAAGTTGCTCTCTGCTTCAACATGAGACATACATCGGAGCTATCATGCTCGACCCGAGTCGCTTTTAGCGACTCAAAATTGAACCAATCAGGTGTTCAACCCACTCCGTTAGGAGTATTAATTCGCAACTAAGTGCGATGAGTATCAAGTATGCATGGCCTGCGGGGAATAGAAAACCCGCATTAAAGGGCCTGCATCATCCTGTAACACCCTGTAAAACATCGAGTGATTATGAAATAAAGCCGGCACCCTTGACATTCAAGGGTTTGTCGTTTCGCCTCAACTATCATTGAGTCGCTGAGTCTTTTGAATTTCATATATCACTGACCCTTGAGGGCTCCTTACGAGCATCGCGAGTACCAATCGCACCTCAAATTTTGCCAAACTAGTGGCAATCCTTAAGCTAGAAGCGTCTTGCATTATGCGGCCAAAGTACTGGGGTGTGGCGTCAATCGAGCTTGATTGCCTATCATGGCCGCTCTCGACCCTGAACACACATGTTCCTAGGAAATACTGAGCCGCGCGAGCGTCTACTTAATGGAATTATCAAGAAAAGAACCTGCTTATAGGTCACAAAATACTGTTTATAATACATGAATGTCTTACAGACTAACGGGCATGTCCCACATTATTTATTTTTCCTCTTCCGAGCAACAGGAGTGGGAATTGGCGCGGCTTGTCTCGCAGTTGCAGTCGCAGGTGTCCTAATAATCAGGGCGCCGCCAGACGAGCAGAAGGGCCACCAGATACTGTTGCTGGAGTGGCAGCCCGAGATGACTCAGCTCCTGAGGACTTTTCCTTTGACACCTTGCTCCCATCAAGATTGAATTTATCGAGATAAGTGCCCAAGTCTAAGTTATCAACAAATTTTGTGGCATACCGCGCATCCCTTTCCAGATATCGAAGTACTCGCTTATTGGCAGTTCAGTATCATCCGCGCTCATCGCCAGGCCGTGGCGAGCAACCTTGCCAACATCTATCTCTGGATAATATGCTCGAAGCAATGTCAAGACATGCGCGGCTCCGGCGCGAGCAGAGGATCGTTTCCAATCAGAGACATAATGTGGAGCCTTGAGCAGTTTATTTATCCAATACTCGCAAGATGTTGGGCCATCAGTCGCAGGAGAGATTACCGTCATAACTTCCTTGGTAACCTTTAAGAAGCGCTGGCTGAGGTCAGACAGATATACCAGTTGATCCTTCAAATTGGAGCGGGACACTGGGGCCTCAGGTCCTATGTCAAGAAAGAAAAGGCAAGAAACAAGTCAGAGACTAACGTTGGTTACCCAAAATATGTATGATTAAAGGAATAAAAGACCAACCAGCAAGCTGCAGGACGGCTGATTTGACCATGGAGCCAAAACCCTCAAAGGCTTTGAGCAGCGAGTTATATTTTTCATCTCGCGCGGCGAGTTCCTTTGCGTGGTCTCCCTTCAGGCGATCAATCAATTCAGATTTAAGAGTCAGCCCTTCTCGCAAAGATCTAATGACCTCGTCTTTCTCCATGAGTCGCTGCTGCATATCAGCTTCAAGTTCTTTAAATTGCTCTTCGCAGGAGTCGAGTTGACCTTTGAGAGATTTTATTTCCTGATCTTGGTCCCTAATGACCTCATTATGCTGCTCCAGGCGAGACTGCATCATTTCAGGATGGTCTATGGAAATGCCTTTACCCTTTATTGAGCCAGAAGCATCAAGCAAGGACAGTTCACGCTGAAAACAAACAGAGCAAAACGCATAGGTAAATTATCCAGGAATTTGGGGGCTCGAGATTTGAAGCCAGGAAAAGAATCAACACCCCGTGCGATGACACAAGGTTTTGATCCTTGGGGGCTACGGTATATGTACCTGGCGACTTGAAGAAAATTGCTCAACTAAGCCGCGCAGCAGAGCAGCATGCTTGTCTCCAGCAGAAATTATGGCATCTGCGATTGACTTAGAACTATTTCCTGGAGCTGGAATTCTATTTTCAGTAGATACCCTACCAGCAGCAGGAGTTGTGGATGGAGCTGCGACTGGAGTCGCGGCAGGAGCCGCGTCTGCAATACCTTCCTCCAGGGAGGGCCTTGGTTGAGTCGCACCATTACTGTTTCCCACGTTTTCATCAGCAGCATCATCCTCGCTCATAGCTTGCTGAGAAGAAGTGGGATGGGAATTAGACTTGGTAGCCTCTTCAGACATGGCCCTGCAAAACATTGATGGGTTAATAAGCTGACCTAGCAGAGCCGCAACATTGAAAAGAAGGCGAACCATACCCAGAGGCGACACGGATACTCTTCATCAGGCAACCAGAGGAAGGAGAAGATAAACCTTGCAAATCTGAACCTACAGAGTATGAAAAGAAGTGTGATCAGCAATTCCTTGCCAAAATACGTAAACACAAAAAGAAAAGGGAAGAGTCGCAAACAATTACCCGAGCTTATTGAGAAGCAATCCTTTGCAACAGCCTCGGAAGAAAAAGTAGCCTTGTTGGGATCAGCGAGTTTTAAAGATTTGGCAGTTCTTGTTTCTGCTAGTAACGCCAAGGCTTTGCGACGTTTCTCAGGCTGCGCGGGGTCTTCTGAGCTCTGGCATAAAATACGTTTCGAGGACCTGCGAGGCACCTCAGGAAGTTCCAGGAAAGGTGTATTTGGAGTCGAGGACAAAGAGCGTCGGCCATTTGTTGTTCCTCTTCAGAAGCACTACCCTCGTGCATAACTGTATCTTCGCCAAAGGCTGCGGCTTGCCTTGACGACTCAGCCGCGGTTCCTTGGTTCAAGTCGACGTCCTCTGAGGAAGAACCCAGAAATAGGGATCGATCTGAAAAGGAGCTCAGGTCAGAAATAATCAATTTTGGAGAAGGAATTTTCGAGGAAACAGTGACAAGTAAACATTACCACAAAAGGCTTGTGCTCAGCCCAGAAGGGAGCAAGTCCGACGTTGTCATACGAGTCAATATCCTCGTCCGTCACTCGGCGAATGCCCCTTTGTCCCAATCTTCAGGGCAAGTGCGATCGACGTCATTTGCATGACAAGTGAAATCCACCATAAGCCGCGAGCGGCGACTCACAGGCTGAACTCGCCATTTAGTCCAGCAAGATATGAGATCTAATCCAGTGAGACCATGGAGTGTCAGCGCTCTCACCTTGTCTAGAAGGGATTCGATAAAGGGCAACGAAGAAGGATCAGGTTTAGAAGACAAGCATCGGTAGCCTCGAAGGGAAGAGGAGACCAAAGAGGAAGAGGAATTTCACCCTCAGGAGAAGTGTTTTTACAATAGAAGAATGTCCTTTGCCACTCCTTGATTTTCTTGGCAAGAGTTAGTTTTGGGAAGATACTACCCCTACGGCGTTGGAAGGAAATGGCGCCGCATTGGAGAAAAGGACCATCTGTGGTTTCCCTTTGACTATTGCAATTGAAAAGAGCAAGCCAGAAATCTATTGAAGGCGGGATACCCAGATAATCTTCGCAGAGGACGTGGAAGTTGCTCACTTGCAACATCGAATTAGGGCCAATATCATGGAAGCGGAGACCTAACCGCTGCATCAAGGAGCGGAAGAAGAGAGAGCCCGGGGGCTTGAACCCGCGCTCAACATGCTCCGCAAAAATCACTACTTCTCCTGGTTGAGGATTGGGGATTACCTCCTCACCGGCCGCCCGCCATTCGCATTGATCTTTTGGCGGAAGAAGGCCCCGTGCAGATAGGGATTCCAGGAAATCTTCGTCGACCCACGAGCCTTCCCAGTTGCACTTGCGGCGAGACATTTTTCTCAGATTGATGGAGATCTCCACCGAAGGATTGTGAGTACGAGAAGCGAGATTGGAGGCGGCGGAAAGGAGCAGCGGATGCGTGATGCAGAACGCTGGGAAAAACGATGAGCCAAGATAAATAACCCAGATGCGGAAGACGTTTAGATCTGAAAATCAACCGTCAAGGCAGGTTAAGTCGCGTTCTTGAGCCGCCAAGAAGATTATAAGCCGCAGATTGGAAATAAGAAAATTGGAGTTCAGCTGGGATAATTCATGTGTGCGGCTCAGGGGTTTGTTAAGACAAAGGAGCCTTCACTCGAAATCCAAGCTAAACTTGGGGGCTAATGTCGGGGGAATACTTTCTGGATTAACCCGCGGCCCAGTGCGACTTAACTTACTCGCACGGACAAAGGCCCACTTGGGAGCAAGCCCAATATTGAACCGCCATAAGGGGAAAGATCTAGAAGACATATCCCGGAGGACGTGAAGACCAAGTAGTCTCCGAGTAGGCCTCTGTGGATGTATTCCTTATGGGGAAGTTTCCTTTTGTAACCTAGCGAGCCTCTGTGTATATAAAGAGGACTCGCAGGACTTAGAGCGGGTCAAGCTATCAAGCCCTAAACCCTAGCTCATACGGCGAGTACCAGATCGGATCGCCTCCATTGTAACACCTCGATTATCATATCAATACCAATCTAGGGTAGGCAGGAAGTAGGTCTTTTACCTCACATTGAGGGGGCCGAACCTGGGTAAATCTGTGTTGATCTTTGTTCCTGCGATCCCAAGCTCGGAGATGCTTGACTCGCGTAATCCCACACCTACGAAGTCATCTATGACACCTGACGTAACAAACCCACGACAGCCGGCGACGACGACCCCTCCGATCCCCCCAAAAATGTAATGGCCCTTATGGCCACCCCAAAATGTAATGGCCCTAATGGCCTCCCCTAAGTATAATGAAATGGCCCTTAGGCCCTAAAAATGTGTCCTTTGCATTGCATGCCAACTCCGGCGCCGGCCCACGGTTAGGGTTAGGGTCCGCCGCCGTCGCCGCCGCGCACTAGATCTGAGAGGGGGGCGAGCTCACCTTGGGTCGGGGGCGACGATCTTGCTCGGGGACGACGATCTTTGCTCGGGCTCGGGGACGATCTTGCTCGGCCGGGGCTCGGGGACGATCTTTGCTCGCGGCTCGGGGAAGATCTTTGCTCGGGGCAACGGCCGCCGGAGCCGGAGCAGGACGGCCGGGGCCGGAGAAGAAGAGGGCGGCGACGGCCGGGGCTCCTCGGCGTGGTCCAAAGAGAGGGCTATGGCGGCCCCGCCTCGCCTAATGTAAGACCCCTGTTCAGTAGGATAGTTTTTTTTTGCACTTCTTTTTGCTCTTTTCAGATGATTAGCTCTGTTCTTATTAGGCATTGTGGTAAGTAGCTAATTGGTTAGCCATAGATTTGCTCTGTTTTTAGTAGGTATTGTTTACACATAGATTTTTAGTTGTTTTCTAGTTGTAAGTAGCTAATTGTTTATCCATAGATTTGCTCTGTTTATAGTAGGCATTGTTTAAACATAGATTTTTAGTTGTTTTCTAGTTGTAAGTAGCTAATTGTTTATCCATAGATTTGCTCTGTTTATAGTAGGCATTGTTTACACATAGATTTTAGCTGTTTTCAAGTTGTAAGTAGCTAATTGTTTATCCATAGATTTGCTCTGTTTATAGTAGGCATTGTTTACACATAGATTTTAGCTGTTTTCTAGTTGTAAGTAGCTAATTGTTTATCCATAGATTTGCTCTGTTTATAGTAGGCATTGTTTACACATAGATTTTAGCTGTTTTCAAGTTATAATTAGCTAATTGTTTATCCATAGATTTGCTCTGTTTATAGTAGGCATTGTTGACACATAGATTTAACTGTTTTCTAGTTGTAAGTAGCTAATTGTTTATCCATAGATTTCCTCTGTTTATAGTAGGCATTGTTTACACATAGATTTTTAGCTGTTTTCTAATTGTAAGTAGCTAATTGTTTATCCATAGATTTCCTCTGTTTATAGTAGGCATTGTTTACACATATATTTTTAGCTGTTTTCTAGTTGTAAGTAGCTAATTGTTTATCCATAGATTTGCTTTGTTTATAATAGGCATTGTTTACACATAGATTTTTAGTTGTTTTCTAGTTGTAAGTAGATGCATTGTTTACACATAGATTTTTAGCTGTTTTCTAGTTGTAAGTAGCTAATTGTTTATCCATAGATTTGCTCTGTTTATAGTACGCATTGTTTACACATAGATTTTAGCTGTTTTCTAGCTGTAAGTAGCTAATTGTTTAGCCATAGATTTGCTCTGTTTATAGTAGGCATTGTTTACACATAGATTTTAGATTTGTTTCTGTTATGCCGATGATTAAAATTAGGTGACACCGTGTGATCTGGGGGTGGCGCTAGTGATCCTTGTGGTATGCACAAATACCGATCTTGTGCATCCTACTTGGCTCACTAACTCCATCCCTGGAATTTGTGTGTCCAATCTACCTATATATGAGGCATTGTTTAGGCTATGTTCTAGTGTAATTAGTTCTATATTTTATGTAATGCCGATGAAGAAGCATCTGTCTTGTGTATAGAGATGAAGGAGCTTACATTTTGATTTTTTTTCATCTCCTTTAGGGCAAGGAGGAAACCTGGAGACTATGCGGCGGCCGTGAAGACGTAGGAGCGGGGCTCCGTCCATACGGTCCACTGAAGCCGGCGCCTCCAGGAGAAAGACTTTTGTGCAGTACTAAATAGGTAGAAGAAGACCACGCAATGAAGCTGGGCGAAGAGGAAGGTGAAGAACCGGCGGCCGTCAGGCAGGAACCACAGGGCTCCGTCGACGGCGCAGCAGGCGTCACCGGCTTTTTTTTTGTTTCCTTTCGCCCTCATTACAAACGGTCAAAAACTAATCTCCGTATCTGATGTAAAGACTAAAGGCAACGATTATATATTATGCCCGTTACCAAACTTATTGCAAACGATCAAAATCTCTGTTGCCGTTGTGAGGCATCACATCAGTGACAGAGGCGGGGACACGGACCCTTTCTCCGTTGCCGATGAGCTTTTTGGCCCGTTTTCGATGTGTCGTTCTGTACTAGTGCCGTGTTGTTAGAGCGTACAATATCCTTGTGCATCTGGATATACGGAGCCACCAAAGTGGAATTATGCAGAACTGTGTAGTGTGCTTTTGTGAAAGAATACCCGTCGCTGCATATGTATGATTTCTTTCCTAGAGTGCCTTTTCCACTTAGTCTCCCCTCATGTCGCGATTCAGGAAGACCAATCGACTTAATGCCGGGAATAAAGTCAACACAAAACTCAATGACCTCCTATGTTCCATACCCTTTGGAGATGCTTCCTTCTGGCCTAGCACGGTTATGAACATACTTCTTCAACACTCCCATGAACCTCTCAAAGGGGAACATATTGTGTAGAAATACAGGACCAGAATGCAAATCTCGTCGACCAGGTGTACTAGGAGATGTGGCTGGCCCGGGGTGGGAGATGATATAGCGGGACCTCTAGTCCCGGGTTGTACCACGGCCCGGGACGAAAGGTCCACCCTCCAGTCTCCGCCCTGCCGCTGACTGCCTCGGTCCCGGGTGGTATCACGGCCCAGAACTAGAGGTGCCCTACGACCCGGGACCAGACCTGCGCAGCGTCAGAGCAGCCGGCCCGGTACTAGTTCCCTCCTCTAGTACCGGGTTGTACCACGCCCGGGACTAGAGCCCAACACCCCTCTCCACCAAAGGTCCGGTTTCCACTAGTGTATTTAGAAAGATAATCTGCTGCAAGGCTAATATTTATGGCTACATTTTTGGCTCTCATGGCTAAGGATGGAAAAAGGTTCTTAAGGCCTATACCAATGCAAGGTTTTTAACACGGTTTTATAAGAATTTTGTTCTTAAGGCCTATACCAATGCAAGGTTTTAACACGGTTTTATAAGAATTTTGCTTACGTGATACTAGTTGACATGTGGCCATTGACAAAAAATGGTTCTGACCCAATCATACGTATGCATGAGCTCTAAATTATTAAATGTATATATAACACATAACAAACAATGCATTGGACTAGTTGCATCTTAAATATTTATTACTCCTATGATATCGTGATAAGAGATGGTGCATTGGCACGGGTCTAAGAGTTTTCGTATCAAGTTTAAATACGTACTGAATACAAAGGTTTTCAGGAGCATGTGTCTCATCTGACTACTCTTAAGAAAAAAAATACTCACTTAGCTTTATTTAAATATGGAATCCCATAACCAGTATGCCATTTAAAATAAGTTGACGTATTCTTACTTGTTCAATTGTTCAAATGGTAATTGTAAAATGGAAAGTATACATAACCAACGGCGGGCAGATGGTCCTAGAGCAAGGCGTATTAGACTGGCAATGCGAGAACGAGAAGGTGGAGGAATAAAGAAGAGGACAAAGAGGAGGGGATAGGGTGTTGACGGTAGTCTTGATAGCCATGGAGACTAGAAATGAAGTGGTTGCTCATCGGCGGTGGTGGTGGATGATTATGCACCAATGATCCAATGGGTAATAAGCTTCTCGAGACTTAGTTGTGAGTTGAATTGAAAAGTGCCGATGGCGATGGCCAGGGGCGGAGCATATTGAAGGTTAGAGGGGGCAATTATGACAAATTTCTATTAGAGGGGGCAATTAAGCTAGCTATGTGCAAAAATCATGTCTAAACTGGCATTAAGCATAGAATTTTCCATGTTGTACGAGACCATGTGGGGCCAGGGCCCTTGTTGGTCCCCCTAGCTCCGCCAATGGTGCTTGGACGATACTAGATTTAACGATAGAGTAAGGCGTTATGGTTGTGTAGAAAGAATTTAGGCCAAGAGTCAACAAATAGAAACGAGGGAAAGGATTGATAAGGGTCGGGTGAGAAAATGATTAAGATGGTGAAAAGAGACGACGAAGGAGAGGACAAAGATGTGAGGGGACGAAAAGGAAGGGTGCAATAATGTGTTGTAGCAGCCACAATTGCAAATATATAGTTCCCCTTGTCATGTTTGATTGTATTTTTGAAATTAGGGCACTGCTTAAACGACGATGAGAAAAGTGCGCTACGTTAAGAGTTAATTAACCAATGGTAAATTGAGAGGAAGCACGCCTCCTTTTGCACGCGTGGTTACCATACTAGCAATTTAGCCACTGCTTCTTCTATTCTTTTTGGTGCATCACTCCTTGGTATGTATCCACACTCCACTCCTTTAATTTAAATTTGACTAATGCTTTATTTTGATAGTTATTTGTTGAACTTGGTTACATGATTTTTGCTCACGAATGCCATGATTTAGATATTTCCGTACTTTGGATTCTTAGGTTTGCTTAAGATGGCTCCTAGGAGTGGTGTGCCATGATTTTTATTTGATAAATATATCTTTTTAGTCTTTTCCTAAAAATTACAGCAAGGCTGCAATATGGACAAGTGGAAGCTGGAAAGTATCTTTGGTGAATTTTTTTTGAAACACAGTACAACGCAGACATTCACATACATGCGCATACCTTCAGCCCTATGAAGTCACGCACGCACGCCCTACCCCTATGAGCACCTCCGAAAGACTGATCCGATAGATCAGATCTTGAAATTGACGAAGTCACCACAGGCGCATCGCTGTCGAATTTCTGTCGCCTCTCACTGAAAAATATTTCACCCAAATAAGAAACATCAGCGTCAAACCCGAGATTTGAACTCTGATGGGTTTAGTGTACAACCACCCTCCTAACCATCGTACCATAAGCAGCTTCTCCGTCAAACCTAGGTTTGAACTGTGAACTGGGATACAATCACCCTCCTAACCATCGTACCATAAGCAGCTTCTCTGGAGAAAAGTAAAACAAGAGGTTATGTACCACTCTGGTTGCTAGTATTGTCCAGGCGTGTGCATCTTAGCATCTACCGTGATTAGCATCTTAAAATTGTTTTCAGCGGTTATTCTTCTAGCTATGTCTAGGCACATGCTCAATTGTGTGAATGTTAGCATCTTCGGTTCCAGAAACTGTATCTTCTAAAATTAGCATGTAAAGTTCCAAAAGTTGATCTTCTAAAAGAGGCATAAAATGTGATCCTCATAGGCTCAAAGCACAAACCTTTCTTACACAAGAAGGGTCACCGCAAACAACTCAAAGTTCACAATTTCACAATGCAAAATAGATCCCTTCAACCTCTCTTACACAACATAACAACACTTAACTTCAGTTCATCTGATTTTTGGACAGGACAGTGTGAGCATTTGAAAACTCTCGTCGCCCACAGTGTCAGTGGTCAAACTGAACTTGCCCGTGGTCTCTGATTATATGGTTGCTGACGTATACATTAGCCATCAAAAACAAATAAAGGGAAAAGCATTGGCTAGAACAAGCATGAGAATGCCAGTGTAACCATTATCTGAACGAAATAGTTCCACCGAACACTTTCAGTACAAAAGGTTTGGCTAACCCTAAAGCTCCCAGCAATCGGTCAATCAAGATTACGCAACAAGAGCTTTGCACAGTTGACTGAGTTCAAAAAGAGGCAAATGTCAAATCTGAAGACAAAGCAAATGAACTGTCATATCAAATGTGCAAAAATAATATAACATGTAACTTATATGAATTGTACGCGACTCATAACAGAAGGATGCAGCGCAAACACCCGCAAATCAAACCCAAAATGTTCCAAACTCAATACTCATGGACTACATTTCGAGTTCTCAAGACAACACCGTATCCAAAATGCCAATGCCAGACTGTGAGCAGATATCTTACATAAACAAATACTCAAACCCATGAACACCCAACGGGTGAAGATGGACCCTGCTCAAGACACCTTCTGACTGGTAACCAACTACCTGACTTCTGTAGACGGAAGGACCAACAAAATGATAATTCCCACCAAGCAGTGCTCAGCAGTACCGTTGCGATAGGTGCTGCTCTGCCCACTACTCTGAAGGGGATGCCTTGGCTTTGGTTTCTGTCTCCTTGCCAGCAGTTGATTCTTCCTTTGCTGCGCTTTCCTCAGGTTTGCTTTCGCTTACACTGAGTTTCTCCAGCAGTCCAGCAGCAGATGAACCTTCTTCACTTTCGCCTTCATTCTTTGCAAGTGACTCCGCAATCTCATCAACCAAGTCCTTAAACTTCTTGCAGTCTATAAAATAGATAAAACAGACATCACTATCAGCGGCATTCAAGTATTTTCAGAAGATCCAATTGACTAACAAAAGTTGGGACTTTTAGTGGAACAAAAACATAGAGCACCAGCCACTATCACTATGGCTGCATAGAGCATAATAAATTGCACGGTTTTCAATTGACCTCTGATTGGCTCAGGCAACAGATGGCAAAAGCACTCGTGTGTTTGGTTTTTAAGTAGTTATAATACTAGCCATGTCAGGAAAAGATGTTTGTTTGGTAGAGCATTATTAACTAACTTTGCCAAAAAAAAAACTCTCTTCTGGTGGCAAGTGTTAGAAAAATACATTCTCAAACTGCTGTCCTGCTAGTGGGTATAGGAACTGCCTCTCACGCTGCTCAGGTTGGACTAGCTAACCATGTAACCAAGCAAGTATAATTGCCCAGGTAGGCCATAGCGCAAACGGGATAGTGGTCAGTGGAGCCTAGCATAATAAAGCTAGGTAAGCTAATGAACTAAACACTCAGTACATTGCGTAAACATGACTACTTCAACAGACAGTCAAGGTGATTTGCAGGACAGATGGTAACCTATAGCTAAAGATTAAGCAACAGCCATACATAGCAGCACAACATTTATCCTATAAGCAACGACAAACTTAGATAAAGTAGAAAGGCAATATTATAATAAATATCCCGCACAAATCCCCCGAAATACTATAGTAGAGTACTAACTAAGAGTCTAAGACAATAGGTTAAAGAGGCAAATATTTTCCTCTTTTCGCAGAATCACACTCAAAACATGGCCATGTGCAAATCCTAGCAGAAAACCCATTCAAGAAAAAAAGGCACCCACAAAATGAAAGAACCAAGCATGTTAAAAAAACTATATAACAGCACCTAAGACAGAGCAGAGTGAGGTTCTTGCTTCCACTGACACGTGTGCGCACACACAGCGACACAAACCCCATTACAAATCTGAGGCTACTAAACTACTAGTGGCAAACGATTTTGTGCTTTAGAGTTTAGACAAACCTTAAAGTTTGAGACATGATAGAACTAAGATGTTGCAATGTAAATTTAGACAAGCCAGCCCATGCCAAACACGTGTGGCGCATGACAAAAGCATATACATAAGAAACAACAATTACTATTGGTAACAAGGACATGGAACATACAGCGTGGTCTAGAATGTTATCCAACCAAGCAAGCCACACAAGGACAAAATTGCAACATGACTACATGAGCAGTGTGGAAAAAGACTCACTGTCCACGGAGCCAAACCGGATGGCAAACATCTCCTCCTTGAGCTCTCCATCAGCAAAGTCTGCCGCGTGCCAGACGCAGGACTTGTCGCTGCCAGCGTGCTCTGACATCTTCGTCGTCGAGATAACTGCACACACACACATACACAGCATCAAAGCCACAATCGTGAGATCCTGTCACGAATCTCCTCGAGCGATCGGAAGAGATCTCCTATAGATAAAAGTAAATCGGAGGAAGCAGCTACAAACCAAGGTGGTTGGCGCAGATCTTGAGGGTCTTCGCCTGGCGCATAACGAGGCGGACCTTGCCGTTCTCCTTGTGCTTGAGAAGCTTGACGGTGCCCGTGCCTCTCTCCTTCCACTGGTTCCCGTCCTTGTCGAACCTGTACAGCTTCGCCTTCCTACAAACACATCGCCGCGCGAGCCACGCCGATAAAATCAGCGCCAGATCGGGCCGAAACAGAGCGAGCCTAGGAGGAGACGGCGGGGGGGCAGGAGCTTACATGTCGACGAGGGGCTCCTCGTCCTCCTCGCCGGTGGTGACGGCGACCTCCTCGAGCCGCACGATGGGGGCGACCTGGGCGCCGGTGTCCTCCTCCTCGCCGGCCGCGGCCGCGGCGGAGGAGTCCTCGCCCTCCTCCTCCGCGACGGGGCGCTCCACGACGGGCTCCTTGTCGGCCATCGGAAGGGTCGGTCGGTAGGTCGGCGGCGCGGTCGCTAGTTTCGAGTCGACGCGGCGGCGAGAAGGGGAGCGGGGAGAGAAGTTTCGGGAGGTCGATCGAAGGGTAGGAGGGGGCGTAAAAGGGGGAGGGTGCTAGGGTTTTTGTGTGCCACGGCACGGAGGGCGAGCCGCCGCCGCCTACGGACGTGGGACCCACTTACAGCGTCAAGGGTGGGGCCTTGGCGGCAGTGTCATCGGCTGAACCGCGTGCGACCTACGCCACTACTCTGTCAGTTTATTTTGTTTTATTTTCATAATTTCAGTTTTCAGATGTTCTTCTTAGATTGTTTTTCTTTAACTTTGTAAATTTACTGTTTATAGTTACTTCTGTATCATTAGAATAGACGTTAAAAATCGTGTTCGTAAGTTGGAAGGCATGCATTATACTTTTTGAGAAGCGGATGTGTGGGTCATGTACAAACTTGTTTTACCACCAACACCTTTTTTTTTAATTTTCCACATATATTAAATCAAATCGATTACAAAAATAAAACTAAAATAGACTAGCAAATCTATGAGATCTACAAACTCTTTCTTTATCCATGACACAATCTTGTAATTTTCTGAAGGCAGCCGTAGAACAACGCCAAAAACACCAAACCACACACCTGTAAATACCACCGAAAGTTCTCCCTTTTTAATTTTGAGCCGCAATGCTAAGGCTTTGTGCACGCACGCAGCCATTAAATTAATCAAGCAATATCGGCAAGAGCATCACCACTGATATTCCAGGGACAAATAACCGAACCACGTTGTCGAACGAAGCGTGGGACATCACTTATTTGAAACGATACATCTCCATTAACGAACAATATGATGATCAAAACCAAGCTATAATATTAGGGATCTTTGTATAGCGTCGTGCGCAGGTCCGAGGTTCCTACCCCTCCTAGTGCCAGAACGGCAACTAGAGGAGGCGAGGACCTGTCGAATCTTTGCCGGCGGCAACGATGAAGATGCAGATGGCACCGGCGGCGACGGCTAGGGTTGAAATTCTAGGCCGCCGCCAGGATCGCCCAAAATCGCCACTTTACCACCAACACCTAACAAAGTCAACCATCTATTAAGCCTTATCCCTTCCCTCCCCGTCACTGTAGCAGAGGCGAAGAAGGCGATTTTTGGGCGATCTCTGTCGAGCCACCGCGTCCGTGCCGCTGAGGCGTAGGATTCCTCTCCTCCGCCGGCCGCTTCGGCGGCGGGAGGGTGGGGGATCCCCGTCTCCGGCCTGTACATACGGTAGGTTAGGGTAGAGTCCCCGTCGGCGGCGCCTTGGAGGAGTTGGTGCTGGCGGCGGCTGGTTTGGTGTCGAGGCGACCTTCTCCGGCGGTGGTGCTCTTCGGGGCATGTCGTCGTCGCACTCGGCTTGCGGGGGCTCGAGGCCCGGCGTGGTGCTCGAGCCCTTCGGCCTCCCGTCAGATCCGTGGTGGCGGCGGATCTGGCGGCTGGAATCCAGAGCTGGGCGAGCTCGGTGGCTCCCCTCTGCATCGACGGTGAAGACGGCTGCGGCAAGGTGGTGTAGCTGGAGGGATAGAGCACTCGCCGTGCTCGTTCATCGGGCTAGGTTCCAGCGCTGCGCGGCGGACGGCTCTTGCGGCGGTCTTCAACAGGAGAGGTGCTCTCGGGGCGTGGTGAGAAGGAGGTCGGCGGCCTTCGTCCTCGATGCCGGTGGAGACGCTGAAGCTTGCTTAGGTTCTGACTCCCCTACGTATGAACTTCTGTATTTCCTTTCTGTACTGTGTACGTGGTATGTTGTTGAATATACGTGGGCTTTCAAAAAAAAAAAAGTCAATCATCTATTTTTTGAGAAGCGGATGTGGGATCTTGTTTCGAATGTCTCGGGATGCAAGACAATGGTGTGAATATATCACGATTTGGATGCGCCATTACAACTTTACAGGTAGTGTGGCCTTTTAATTTATTAGATTACAAGTAGTGTAATCTAATTTCTCTGGAAACAATGTCGATTTTGTATGCACGCATAAAACGTCCCTGTCCCCTGCTACTGCCCCTACTGTATAGCTCACGTAGTGTATGTCCATTCCCATTAGAAAAAGCACATGCGCCACAAAGCATTTAGTGATGTAGGTAGAGAGATTAAATAATAAACCTTGTAGAAACCCACAACGGATTCCTTAGAACTAACCCGTGTGAGAAACCATGTACTTTTAACATATATAGAACCACTTATCCTAGGTAGGACAAAAGCAAATCACAACAATTGACTGGAAGCAAATACTCCCTCCGTTTCTAAATGTAAGATGTTTTACGTGTTACACATGTTGTTTAGATGCATACTAAAATGGATGAATATACACATGTAATGTGTCTATATACTTTTGTTTACATGTGAATGTAGACAAATGCTAAAACTTTTTATATTTAGGAACGGAGGGAGTGCATAATCACCATGGACACCTATTGCGCCACCGAGCATACATATATCCAAATTAAAGTTGGATGCTTCTCCAAATGCTCAAACACGACAACAGGAAGAAAGCTATATAATCTAGGAACACAAAAACAGACGCGAGACCTTCAAATGTGTAATCTAGAAGAAAAAAACTCTTATTTACAAAGGAGAATGTTTTGGATAAGAGTTTTTCATATGTTTGATTATGTGTAACACCTTTCATTCATATAGATGAGCAAATCAATGGATGTGGGAGCATTTATTCTGCAACTCACTCCAAAGAGTAAAGTATGAGATTTGACGCTAAGTCATAGTTCGTTTCTTAATCTACTTATAGGATCAATGAAAAACCTAATGCGACAAACTCGAGCTACCATACAAAGAGATTCCAGGAGCCTACGAATCATTTGATTCAAAAAATCATAGTCATTCATCTATTCAAGTCAAAGAGTCATTCGAATTTTTGGGCTCTACTTGGTTTGAAACAGCTCATATTTTCTAACGGCTTATGCTCTAGATTTTTCTTTTGGGTAGTCTAGATTTAGAATTACATTGGGCTCAGAAGGAAATGATCTCACAAGTTACCACATTCCATGGTTGTTTGGTTCATGAAACGTGAAGAATAGAAGATGAAGCTCATTTTACGGTTGTTGAACTATGTGTGCTTCTTTAAAATTGTGACGGTTTAGAAGCGAAAACACAAATTTAGGGGGAAAGAGCAAACACAAACTAGTTTGTGAATTGTCATTACCATAATCCACTACAATAACAAACACGACCCAATTAATCTATCCCCAACAAAAAAGTGTATTTTGCTCACTTGATGTGCTCACTTCTCGTGATTAGAGAAATATCAATAGTTTGGACTTTGGAACAATTGGGAAGATATACACAGCCAGCACACCGGCTGGGTGCTCCACAAGCCACCATTCCCCGGGAGTTTAGGTTGTAAGGACTTAAGCAATACGTACTAAAATGAGTGAATCTACTAACTAATACGCGCTAGATATAACTGTGTCACAAAAATGCTGAAACATCTTATATTTTTGTACGGGGTAATACTACACAAAAAGTCAAAATCTGATAAAAAATAGAAATGGGAAAGAATCGCATACTCAAATCCAAACAATACTCGGGGAGCTTGGCGCGGGCCGAGCGGGCCGACTTGGGCGCTGCGTTGGGCGGGTGGCGCGGCGGCGCTGCCGCTCCGGCGGCGGTGTGGCAACCCTGCGGTGGTGGGGCGAGCCTGTGGCGGTGGCATCCAGCGGCAGTCGGGTCCTTGGAGGCGGCGGTTGGCACAGGCGACGCGGGCGGCGGCCACATCCTTGCGATTAGGGCCGGAGATCTCGACCGTGCTGCTCAGCTTGGACGGCAAGGCCGGCGATTGGTGGTGGCGAGGTCCAGGACGACGAGGTTCTCGGCTGCGGCTGGTGGTGCTGGCCATCGACGGCGGGGCCTCGGCCCGATCTAGGCCCATTTGGGCCTGATCTGGGTAGCGCAGGGCCCTGTTGTCCAATTGGTTTCAGGGGTTTCCGGTTGACCTGGGAACCCACCCCCTGGCCTAGAGTGGTTGGGGTGCTAGATCCGGGCCACACGCCTAGATCCGGCGACCGTCGGGCAGTCTCGTTTCGGGCACTGTGGGTGTGACTTGCAGTAGAGTTTGCTAGTTATCCCGCGTGGTTCGAGAGCCGAGTGGCTGTTCTCGACCTCTCCCGTCCGATCTAGCGGTCCTGTTGATCATGCCAGACATTCAACGGGTGCGAGATCTTGGAAGCCGGGGCGGCGGCTCTGGAAGGTGGTCTGCACGGGCGTCTCTGCGGCGAGCGACGTGGCGACGGTGATGGTCTTGCTTTTTGGTCGTTTGGATGGCGAGAAGCGGACGTTGGGGGTTCCTGGAGTTGGTGGCGGCAACTCCCAGATCATGGTTGGGAGACCATTCTCGGGGGTGATGGGCGATCCATCTGTGCGGACGTTGTGCGAAGGTTTTTCCGAGCGAAAGCTCTGCGCTCCGGCGCCAATGGCGGCGATGCTTGCGGGTATCGTTTCCCTCTTGGGGGCGTTGTTGTGGTTACCCTCGCTGCGTTAGGGTTCCGGGTGAAAACCCTTGACCATTCCGGTCTCGTCGACGGCGGCGTGTTACGTCGTTACCCTCTTGTGGGCGTCGTCGTGGAGCCTCGTCACTTAGGGCTTGTTTCGTTGTCTTCGGTGGCAAGTTTGGTTCTTCTTGTTTATCTTTTTCTTATCTTTGATCTGCTTTGTAAGAGTTTCCCTTCATCACATTGTATCGGTTCGGCCGTTGAGGCTTTATTTATAAAGCGGGGCTACGGCCTATTTCGTCAATCCAAACAATACGAAATACTTCCTCCGTTACTTGATGTAGGGTGTATAGTTTTTTGAAGAAAATTTCAAAATGTAAGGTGTACATCGATGTGTGGACAGTTTTATCGTTTTATGACCCGGACGGGCCGTAGAGATTTTAATAGAATGTATCCAATTCGTGAGTGTTAGGGACTCCTATCTCTGTTTTTTAGAGGGACAAATGAGTTCACCGTGTGTTAAATTCCGACGTCTCATATTTCTCAAATTAGCTACCTCTGTACTTTGTTTCCCAAATTTTTAAAACTCGTAAATATGGTTTTCGAGTTTTGTTTTAAACAGCAGGAGCACTGGAGCCAAAAATCTCCCTTCTAATATTTGACTTTGACTACACAAGTCAAATTTCAAAGAACAAAAAGAAAGTACTTCAAACATTCTTTCAGGGTATGAATCTTTAGAAAAGAACTTCGGAGAAAAAACTACTCCCTCCGTTCAGAAAAGGATGTCACAAAAATAAACTACAGATAGACCATTTTTGTGACATCCTTTTCCGAATGGAGAGAATAGTTGCAAAACTAAGAATCACGTTCGTCTTTGTTTGCCTTCGTTCCAACGCTTAATTGCGACTTGCTAACGTGAACCCAACAATTAATTGCAACTACCAGCAAAACGAGTGAATCCATTGGTAGGCAACAGAGGACGTTCTTATATAAAATTGATAACCAAAAAGACGAACTGGAAAGCACAGATAGACAGGCCATTCAAGCAATAACAGATCATGTTACTGTAGAAGGCCGTGCACATTAAATGCTACCATAGCTTGAGCAAATCACACATTATGAATGTTAGCCACAGCCCACAGATACATCACAGCACAGTTAAACTCAAAGATAAGCAGACTTATAAGCAGAACTGACAGGTACACATTCAGCACACCATAGATAGTTAACAATTTGTGCTTTGAAGTGAAAGGGTGTGCAGCAGGATGCATCATTTCTTCAGATTCTTCAAAAAAAGTACTCAAGTTCCCACAGCTGAATGTAATATAACGCAATCAGATGCAGTGAAGGAGCAGGCACAAAAGTAGAGGAAGCAAATGAAAAATCAGAATTATTCCTGGCTTGGTGCATCTTTTGAAACTTCCATAGGCTCTGCTTCTGCTGCATCTCCTTTCTTGCCTATTAGATGAGAAAAAAAAGGAAGTTGTGAGTTCAAGTTACCAAACAGATGTAAGCCAGTCACGCTATCACAAGAAAAAAACATCAGCAACGGCATGTACCAAAGAGTAACCAAACACAGCACTACAGAGATATAGCGGAACAAACCTTTCTTTTTCTTCCCCCCACCCTTCTTCTTGGATTTTGTACCCAGAGCAAGCCACGCTTTGATCTCAGCATTGTCTTCAATAGGCCTCGAGGGCAGCAATGTCTGAAGTGGATGTGATGTTACCCTGTCTGATCCATTTGGCATCAGCAACACGGTGAACTTTATGTGTGCAACAAGGTCGCCTGCACAGAGCACAAACCAGTGAGACAAAATAAAATAGAGGGACACAGATATAACTGAAAGTCAGCAAGCACCAGCAAATTTGTCAGCAAAGACAATTAAAGGAACTTTGAATAGAAGTTGCATAAACAATGTCCAAAGTTTGTCAGGATTATATTGACTACCTTGTTTTTCGTGAAGAACAGGGTACGGCTGCAACAGCTCATGATTCATGCATTCCACTAAACCTAAGCGCGCACGTTTCTCTTCCAACGCCCTGCAACACAAAATACAACACATGTCAGGTAACAAACAAAATGAAACCACATCACAAAAATCAATGTGCAAGAGCAAACCTAGCAGTGAAGGGCATGATTGGGAACTTCTGGCTAATCTCACTGAAAATGAACCTCGATGCTTTCATCTTCAAGTGATAATTCTTGTCTACAGCTCTCTTATAGATGGTGGTCTGCTTCTCATCCAACAGCTTTGGCTGCAGATCACAAATCAATAAAAAATGTAAGAAAATGTGCAAGAAGAAACAACATTGTGCAAACAATATCAATTATCACCTTCCCCTCTCCAGTGCTGGTGATAATATCAATAGCATAAACTTCATTTTCTTCAAATTCAGCATCATCCACCTTTGTATCAGCATTGGAAACACTAAGTACAACTTTGTTGCCATCAATGACGAACTGTTTCAGCTGATGGCTGAGAACTCCTTCCACAATTTTGCAATCATAAGCGGCAGCAACTTTCTGGATGGCTTCAGTCACATCCTTGTTCTGTACAAATTTTACGCAAGTTATTACTAATAAAACTAGCATATTATGACAAAGAGAAACGGGAAGACTACCGACAACCATGCAAGTAACAGAAAGAAGATAAATTGTAGAAGAGAGAATATCAGAAATAACACTGGTAAATTGTAAAAGAGTACCTTCTTTCCAGGTCTAACTAGCCTCATTGCAACTTCTGCAGCGGTGTTTGCAGCGGCAAGAACATCAGCTGCTCTTCCAGCAATTAGCCCCGTTTTGATAAGGTGTGTATGTGCCACCACAGCAATAAAACCATCAATATGGCAAGCCATATCTCTGTCAAATCAGAGCAGATTCCTTAAGGCTCGTGGCAAAGTAAAAAAAATGCACATGGTAGAAAAGGTTAAAGCAAGACAATACATCTTGACCATATCATTCTCTTGCAGGACTGTATCATCAGTAGCAAGAGGGGAGAAATGGCAGACCGTGTTGTTCACAGAGAGACATGTTGGGAAAGCAATGCCCCTTTCAATCTTCCTCTTCACGTTCTTGTAGACATTCCCAGTCTGCCTGCCCTCAACAAAGAAATCCAGTGTAATAAGGAAGACAGCAAGGAAACAATAAGAAAATATGTTGTTAAAGACAGAACTGGATTCATTACTCTGTTATGTAATTGTCACCCTTCTCACAGATGTCAACAATCTTGGCATTCGGCTTGCACTCAGACAAGACCAACTTCAGAGCCTCTGTTCCACAATAAAATATCAACTACGCATTAGACATCTTATGAAATCACATCGTATCAATGCAAACAAATGTGAACACTAATGTGGCATGGCTCAAGCCACAGAAATCAACACGGCAATTGAACCTTAAATGTGCAGAAATGTAAACATAACAGACTAGAGTCCATCAGCAGAAGCAAAATGGAGTGGTCAAATAATGCTACTAAGTGTCACAAAAAAGTGCAACCAGAACAGCACAACTCTAACCATGTGAATAGTCCCATCCTTCTGCAGGGAGCCGTATGCATTTACTCCGTATCCTAACATTCTTAACAGAGTAAGATACAACACCCTAAAAACACAAACACTTGCAACATGATAACCCAACAGCTAAATCCAGCCAAGGGAAACAATACACGGCACAACAAAGGCAACCCCATTTCGCGGCGCAGCATACTAGCTAGGAATCGCATCGAACGGGAACAGTAAACGAGATAGTTCAGGTGAGGCGGGGTTACTGTTGATGATCTCGGCGGCGGTCTTGTACTTGGTGACGACCTCGTTGGAGGAAAGGTCGAGCTCCTTCTCCTCCCTGACCTCCTCGTCCGACGACATCTGGACAATCACCCGAAATGGATTAGTGGAGGTGGCGAGGACAAATCGAGCCCCGGACACGCGAGAAGAGCTGTGAGGATTCCTCACCGCTCCGATCCGAACAGGGGATGCGGTGGCTGGAGAGGCGAATCGGGCGGCGGCGGCGGCGGGAGGGTGGAGGTTCTAGGTTAGGGTTTGGGAGGACGAGGGGTTTGGGAGGACGAGAGGGGCGGATTAGAATGGAAGCGGAGGCTCGGGTCCAGGTGTTGAAGCGGCTAGGGCAAATGCGAGGGAGCGTCACGTGAACCCACGCGTGCGGAGCGGAGAGACGCTGAACGGTGGGTCCAGGGGGTCGACGCTCGGACCTACTATAAACCGCCCGTAGCGTCGGCTGCGCGCAACGCTCGCGCCGAGACACCTGACGGGCCGGCCCAGTAAATTCTACGGTCGCGTGTATTTCTTTCCGTTCGCCATTTTGTGCTGCTCGCTCAGGAAAAAACTTTCTGGTTCAACAAAAATCATTGGATTGATGATCCACAAAATTTTATTGTTCAATTGTTAGTAAAAAATGTAACTATTATTTGATTGATCAATAAAGCATGTCAAAAGAGCTTATGTTTTTGTGTAATTTCGATTTTTTTTGGTGAATTTCAATAAAACAATCGTGAATTTTAAAAATGATCAAACAAATGAAAAAAAATCACGAACTTAAATGTCTTGCATTTCACAAAATTTCATGAATTTAGAAATGTTCGCCCATTTATAGTCTTGAATTTGAATAAACATGAATTAAAAAAAGTTCGTGAGTTTAAAACAATGTTCATATTTTTAAATACAATAAATGCATTTGAAATGTTCCTAGTTTTAAAATGTCTCGAACTTCAAATTCATGATTTTGCAAATTGTTAGCGAAAGTGGAAAAGATACAAATTTAAAATGTATCGAATTTCAAAATAGTTCATCAATCTAAAAAATATATTCGTGCTCACATGTCTCAAATTTTAATAAATATTATGAATTTGAAAAGTGTTCGTAGATTTGAAAACTGTTCGCAAATTTAAAATGTCTGAATTTTTGAAAAAGTTCCTAAATTGAAAATGTTCGCGAATTTGAAAACAAAAACAAAATTGTGGATTTGAAAGAGTTTTTCAGTTTAATAAAGAAATATGTTCATAAAAAGAACTGGAGAAACCGAAACTGAACCGAAAAAGGCTGGCATAAATGAACTTTTAATAAGGAAAATAAAAGAATAAAATGTGGACGGAAGCAGCTAGAAGGTTCCGAAAAACGAGGAAAACAAAGAAAAAGCAAACGTGGGCCGGCCCACTTACCCGGATATTTCTAGCTCGATAGTGCGCATCGCGCCCATAATTGACGCTACAAGCATCGAATTATCGGTTTAGTGGGGATGTTTGTTAGTTAGCAACTGTGGAGCTTGGTTGTGTAGCTGCTAGCGGCTAGAAGGCAGGACCGGATAACAACGCATTGTAGCATGCATGTGATAACAAGAACCAAACGCGTCCTAGGCAACTCTCCAGAAGTTATGGGGAGGACGGGATCAGAGCAGTTGCACTATTTAAATTGGAGACCAACTCATTATCGACGGAGAAGATGTAGAGGATGTAAATTCATTAGTTTTTCTTTTAGAAAGAGAGAAATGGCTATGATGGTGTAGAATGGTAAGGCGGAGAAGGAAATCAACAGCTAGATGAGTAATTGGGTTAGTATTTGGAGAAGATGGGAGGTGTTGTATGGAGAAGATGAGACAAATATTATCACTCGAACAGGGCAAAACGCCTTGCTAAGAAAACAAATGGCCAATTAACTGATGACATCAGCAGATGGCGTGGTTTCAATTTTAGGTCATGACAATGACAATTTGTTAGTGGAAGCGAGATGATGTGAAGGATATTTATTATAATTATGATTTCTGAAAAGGTAAATTTCATATTGCGTGACGCTACGTGAGTGCCTATGTCATGGTCCACGGTCTTCGAGGAGGCGACAAAGCACCATGAGGTGTGATCCAGTAGTGCTTAGTGGTGTGGCCCGCTCATACGCAACACTACATATTATTGTCCACGTCAATATTCATCCGCTCCATGTGTAAAAATACATGTAGATACAGAATGTTAGAGTATATGGCATGTACGAATATTATGGTAGTTTAGGATAGAGATAGGATTGATGGCCCTTGAAGAGGTTGATCTACGGCGCCAGAAAACAGTCTTCATCTCCGGTGCGTAGTTATCTGCGTCAAAAGTAAATGGGTTAGGTTGAGACTCCAAGTACAGAGTGTGTAGTAAGTGGAAGGCGTGTTTTCCCCACGAGGGTGACTCGATGGTTTAATATCGAACTCTCGGGGAATCAGTAGTGAAAGATTTATCTTCCTATCCTTCTTTTGGTCACCTACAAAACAAGGTTAATTGTTTTGGTCCTCAACCTCACCTGTAGTTGTCAAGCACAAGGTGTATGAATGATATCAAGATAAATATGCAATGCAAACAAGAAATAAATATGCAATGGTGGTGAATGAATGTGCAAGGATGATGATAACAATGATAAATGATATTTTTGTTTTTTTATTATGAATGCAAGATGGAAAAGTGTTTTTGTATTTTCGGATTTAATAATTGCAGAAAATGGAAAAGTGGTAAAATTGGTTGGAAAGGTGTTTCTTATGATTAAAAATGGACCGGGTTCATGTTTGCACAAATGCACTCTCTCTTTTAATGGTGTGGCAGACAATGGACACATAGAGTTGACATATGAGATTGGAACACAAAGTTTGATATCAAGTTACTAATTATATGGGCATCACGTCCTAACATAGAGATCGTTTGGTTATTAATCTCACTTATACTCCACCAAGATGCGAACTAAATCATAACACCTTAGTAATTAAGATAACTCAGAGTATAGGTTTAAGTATCATGACATGAAGTGAAAATAAGAACATGCTAGATCTAGCCACAGGAAGAAGCTTGGTCACCCTTAACCCTTGTAGCATGGTATTTTTTGTTTATCCCTAGTGAGGCAACAAACTAAGGTAAAACACCCAAGTGGATCGTGATATTACAGTTGTCAACTTACCGCACTCACCACCCCCATTACTCCAACTAATGCGCACATCACCCCACACACGCCCTCATAAACATGCTTGATCATAACAAGTAGATAAGAACGGGTACATAATATGCATCTATATTCATAACTGAAACAAACATTTGAAATCTCAACATATATTAACTCACAAAAAGATCCACCACGTAGGAATTACATATATGACCGTAATCATGTTCAGTAGCTCATACGGTACTAATTAGTGAAGCTCAAAGAGAGGAGAGATACATAAGTTACTTCCACAAACCCATAGTCCAGAGGTGGACTACTCCCTCTTCATCAGGAGATGGTGGAGATGTCGATGGAGAAGATGGAGACCACGCCGGCAGCGCCCCGCCGGAGTTTTCCCCTCCAATCTGCAGCTCCAGATCTTCGTTTTCGTGTTTCTGTGATATGGCGGCGCTTGTTTTCGAGAACGCCGCGGGACTTCTTTTATAGGCGTTTTTAGGTCAAGACGAAGGCGGTGGAGCAAAGATCGACGGCTGCGGAGCCTCGAGGGCCAAGTTGGTGGGCCCACGCGGCCAGGTACAGTGGCCGCGTGGGCCCCCCTTTGGCCCTCCGGCCTCCGTTTGCTTGATTCCTTCGCTCCTGCGTCTTCCTCCTTCCAAAATAATGACGCCTGTATTTTTCGAGATTTTTATGACGTCGTTTAGGTCCCTGAAACATCAAAGGAAAGAAATAGGGTTTTCTGCCTGCGCAGGGTTAATTCCATAAAAATAGGAAACAATTATTTTATTTCCTAAAATCATTAAATAACAGTGGTATAACCCTTATATGATACAAATATGATTGGAATATGAGTGATATAGTGCAAAGTTCATGTATGCATTTTACATGCATCAAGGATCTGTTTCCATACGGTCCTGACTTGACTTGTACTCCAAGACGATCTTGTCTTTATATATTCGCCATGAGGCTCAATAATACATCCATCATATTCGGCCAATCTCATAATCCTACATGGTACAAGAGCGGCACGATCTCTGACCTAGCCGCCGCCGCCGCTTCCGCACCATGCCACCCCCGGAGATCGATCTCCATATCTCTCTCGGGGGCTGCGCTGCCCGTACCTAGGGTTCGTCCGCCGTTCGTGTTGATCGGCTGCCTTACAGTATTTTTTCGGTATCTTGATCCAGATTTTCTCTCTTGCCGATCGTTTTTTACCAGAGTTTTTCATTTTTGGTTTTCCGATCTAAGATCGGATTGCGTCGCCCGTCTCCTCGTCGTCTTCTTGCGCCTCTACTCCAATAATGGCATCGACCTACACCGCCCCCTACTTAATAGCCGACTACCGCGGTAGACTCGCCGGCGCCGACTCTGCACCAGCCGCTCCTTCAAGCCGGCAATTCCAGCCGACGCCGAAGCCGCACGACCGGCTTATCTCCACCGACTCATCGCAGCCGGCTTGCTTGCCTGCACGGTTGATGCATGTAAAATCCATACATGAACTTTGCATTATATTACTTATATTCAAATCATATTTGCATCATATAAGGGTTATATCATTGTTTTATATTGATTTTGGGAATATTTCACAGATTCCCTAATTTTCTGGAATTAACCCTACACTGGCAGAAAACCCTATCATATATATTTTGATGTTTCAGGGACCCAAACGACGTCCAAATGACCTGGAAATTTACGAGCTTCAATTTTTGGAAGGAGTGAAGCGTAGGAGCGAAGGAAGCGAACAAACGGAGACCCGAGGGCCAAGTTAGGTGGGCCACGCGGCCAGATTCCTTGGCCGCATGGGGTCCACCATCTTGGGCCTCGAGGCTCCGTTGTTGTTGATCTTTTTTCCAGAGCCTCCGTCTTGACCTAAAACTGACTATAAAAATTGTCCCCGACGCCCTTCGGAGGAGAGCGCCACCGAAACACAGAAACCACGAAACAGAGACCTGGAGTTGCAGATTGGAGGGGGAAACTCCGGCGGGGTGCTGCCGGCGTGGTCTCCATCTTTTCCAACATTTCCAACATCATCACCATGATGAAGGGGGAGTAGTGTGGGGACCCCGGACTAGCTGTCCGAAATACCCGATTATGCTTAACACAACGATCCCGTGATCAGTCTGCCATTGCACATAATCCGAATTGGATACCAAAGTTTACATCCATTACAATACCGAATAAAAGTCTTACATAAATGGTCATTTAGACCAAGTTCTTACATAGGTGCCTTCAAGGGCCAAACCAAATATATCAGCGGAAGCTACGGCGTAGTAGACATCATATTCTAACGATGACAACCGACAGGCAGCTGACTTGTGGAGATCCTTAGTTGGCGTAGAAGTCGCCATACTCCTGCTCGGCGTAGTGCTCCTCCTCGTAGTCTGGCTAGGACAATAGCCAGGGACGGAACCAATATGAGTACATTTGAATGTACTCGCAAACTACCCCAACATGAGTATGCACCAGTTTTATTTTAGTTGACAACTTTCTCTTATTTAAAACATCTCTATATCTTTATTGAAAAAGGTAATAATAGTTTTATAACTATCTTTAAAGAAGTCACCATTTTCATCTGTTTTTCAAAACTCCCCCTTCTTCCGACCATAGCCCGTCATGGTCCACTTTCATCCAACCAACTCATACCGATCCGTTGGTATAGGTGTAGGAAACAATCTCCACTTCATTTTTCTTTTAAAACTCAAAGTCTTTTAAAAACTTGCACATGGTCTTAGGACAGTCTCCCAATTGTCCATATCCGAGGACTCGGCTATTCGAATAGTTTTTAACACTCTGCAGAGGTAGCACGCTTTTAACCCACATCCATCTGGCAACTCATCGTGTCTGCCACGTCTCGCCATACCAGGGGTATGCGAAGTAAGCCGCCGGCCATAGCCTCTTATTTGCTCATGCTAGTATAGGATCCTTCCCATATGACACTTTCCATCGACACCCAGTCCAGTTTCCCGTCAGAAACCCTAAGTGTGAGGACTCATAGTTTTGTCCGGCGGTTTATGGTGGAACCTTCTATCCTCCCCACCATCTTGTGTGAGGACCCGGGTCAGGGGGTAGATCTCGGACCATTCCCTCATGCATAACGGAGTCATCTCGTCGATGAGGTATCCCATACTGCTTAATTAATTCTACCAAAATTAGGAGAGCTAACACAAGGCAGTACTAAGCTAGCAAAACTGGTTTGGAATTATTTGGACTAACAAAGCATCAGAAACAAACAAGTTTAGATTTTAAACCTTCTATAGTATTTTTAATAATACTTTTTATTTATTTAATTAAATTACATGAGACCAATTGGGTTGGTTAAACAATTTCTTAAGCTTTTCAGAACAGTTGAGTTTGATTTATTTGGATTCCTAAATCCTGAGATATTGAATTTATAAGTTGATATCAGTACTGAAAATTTCAGAGAATTTGAATTAGGAAAATCCACTGTTGTGGATAATGTTGAAAGTTATGACAGGTGGGGTCTACACGTCAGCGACACAGCGTGCGCGGGAAAAATGATTAAAACCCTGACGAGCGGGGCCCGCCCGTCAGTCTCTCTCTCTATTCTAATCAAGCGGTACGCTACCGTTGGATCGAGATCCAATGGTCCATGATCCACAGCATCGGCGGCGCTGCCGCGCCGGCGACGGCGAGGTGGAAGGATCTCTCACCTAGGGGCTCGGGAGGTCGCGGAGATGATGCAGATCGACGGCGGTGGTGAGGTGGAAGCTTCTGGGAGTTACACTTGCTGGGGTGGGCTGGTTCGTCGGCGGCGCGCTCTCGCGCTTCCACGGCCACGGGCAGCACTCCGGCGAGGTTCCACGGCCACGTCTGGGCACTGATCAAAGGGAAAAGGGATGGGGTGAGTGCGGTGATGCTAAGGAAGAGCGTAGAGGCCAGAGAGAAGAATGGGGCAGTGTGGCGTCGCGGCCACGACGGACCTCGACGGCGGCAGTGGCTACGGCACAGCACGCCCTCCTGGCGGTGCACGGCGAATTGAGAGGGGGCAGTGAGGGAGTGGGGTGGTGTGGTGTTCACAGAGAGGCTTGGGGTGGTTTTATAGCGCGGGATGCGGCGTACGGTGGACGGAGTGCACGGCGACGTCCACGGCGCACGGCGGAGATATTTCTCCCCAATCCGACGCGGCGGTGCGAGGGACGTGGAGACAAGGCGTTCACCGGGGTCCGGACGTGTTCTAGAAGATCTCGGCCAAGCGCGGCGTGTCGGGGAGCAGCGAGCTGGGCCAATTTGGTCGACGACGGCGAGCTCGCCACGGCGACGTGGAGGGAAATCGAGGCGAGGGGCGGCGTAACTGCTCTCCTCTGCGGCGCCGCGGCTGCAGAGGCACGGGGGCGAGGGGGTGCGCGGCCAGGGGGGCCTGGGGAGCGCGGAAACGGCGAGCACGGTCGCGGCGACACGGCGATGGTCGTCGGGGCTGAGTCGACGACGGTTTTGCAGAAAACCCCCTGCTTCTTCTTTTCTTTTATCACAACTAGGTCCTTTCTGTTTCTTTTTATTTAATTCCAGAATTTCTGGATTTAATTGGGCACTTAAACATTTTAGAAAAATTTGCAAATAATTGTGGGGCCTCCCCATAACATGTAGAAGCTCCACAAAAATTGGCTTTGCAAAATAAAATGTTTTGCAACATTTTCTTTCATAGTACTTTGTTTATGTTATTTTAATTTATTTCAATTTGTTTTTATTTTAGAATTTTAAAACTAGTTCAAAAATAATATTTGAGAGGGGAAAGTGGTAGGAACAAAATGGGGAGTGTTTACATTACAACTCCACTGACTTTGGTTTGAAAATAATTGAGTTTGTCACTTGAGATTTTTATGTGACAACTTGTCACTTTTATTTTCTTGCTTTGATTTTTATTTTGTTTTCTTTCTTTCTTACTAGTGTTCACTAGAGCAAACACTCACACAAACAGCAAGAACAACAACTCAAGTAACAAGAAGCAATTAACAACAATAACACAATAAACAACAAAAGTTTTTGTTGGCTCTCATTTTTGGAATATAATTGATAATATTTTGGGATGTTACAATCCTTCCCCCCTTAAAATAAATCTCGTCCCGAGATTTGCTAGGCTTGGTTTTAAGGAGGTCTGGGAATTCGCTTCGAAGATAATCTTCGCGTTCCCAAGTTGCTTCTTCTTCAGAGTGGTTAGTCCACTGGACTTTGTAAAACTTGATCGCACGTCTTCGGGTAACACGAACATCTTCTTCGAGAATTTTGAGGGGTCTCTCACGATAAGTCAGGTCTTGGTTCAGGTCGATGGAGAGGTGGTCGATGTTTTTGAAAACATCAGGCTGGTCAGGAACTTCAAGACACTTCCGGAGCAAGGAAATGTGGAAGACATCATGATAATCTCCTAACTCCTGGGGTAACTCCAGCTGATAGGATACTTCTCCTCGACGAGCAATGACCTTGAAGGGTCCAATATACCTTGGCGCTAACTTTCCTTTGACATGGAAACGCTGCATTCCCTTGAGGGGTGTCACTCGGAGATAAACATAATCTCCGACACTGAAAGTGAGATCACGGCGCTTGGTGTCAGCGTAACTCTTCTGACGGGATTGGGCAGTTTTGAGGCGTTCACGAATAAGCTGAACTTGCTCTTCAGCTTCACGGAGGGTATCTGGTCCGAACAATTTGCTTCTCCGGTATCGGACCAATTCAGGGGTGTACGACACTTCTTGCCGTAAAGGGCTTCAAAAGGGGCCATTTGCAGACTAGACTGATAACTGTTGTTGTACGAGAACTCTGCAAACGGAAGACAATCTTCCCACTTGGAACCATAGGATAGAACACATGCGCGAAGCATGTCCTCCAATATCTGGTTCACTCGCTCAGTTTGGCCATCGGTCTGGGGATGATAAGCTGTGCTAAAGGCTAACTTGGTTCCGAGGGCTTCATGAAGGGATTTCCAGAATCTTGAGGTGAATTGCGTGCCTCTATCAGATACAATCTTCTTAGGCACACCATGCAGGCTCACTATTCTGGAAATATACAGGTCTGCTAACTGAGCTCCGGTATGAGTGGTCTTGACAGGAACAAAGTGGGCAACCTTGGTCAGTCGATCAACGATGACCCAGATTGAATCATGGCCTCGGTTGGATCTTGGAAGTCCGGTAATAAAATCCATTCCAATCTCATCCCACTTCCACTCGGGAATTTTCAAAGGTTGAAGCAATCCAGCGGGTCGCTGATGTTCAGCCTTGACTCGCTGACAGATCACACTTGGCTACGAATGAACCAATCTCTCGCTTCATTCCATGCCACCAAAATCTTTCTCGAAGGTCTTGGTACATTTTGGTTCCGCCGGGGTGGATTGAATAAGGGGTCTCATGGGCCTCCTTCAGGATTAACTCCTTAAGTTCCGTGACATTGGGCACACAGATACGGTCATTGAATTTCAGCACTCCTTCAGCATCTTCGGTAAAACCGGGTGCTTTGCCGAGGGAAATTTTCTTCCTAATTCCCTCTATGCTTTCATGACCTTTTGGGCTTCTTTGATTTGATCCATCAGGGTTGGGGTTAACTCTAAATTGGCGAGATAACCATGGCTAACAAGCTCTAGTCCAAAATCTTGGAAGTCTTTGAACAAGGCTGGCTGTTCGGCTTGGATCAGGGCATTCAGGGTGCAAGGTTTGCGACTAAGGGCATCGGCAACTACATTAGCCTTTCCGGGTGATAATGGATTCCAATATCATAATCCTTGATTAATTCCATCCATCTCCTCTGTCGCAGGTTCAGATCTTTCTGGGTGAAAATATACTTCAAGCTTTTGTGATCTGTATAGACCTCGCAGCGATGTCCCGCAAGATAGGGACGCCACTTTTAAGAGCAAGACACAGCAGCTAACTCCAAGTCATGGGTTGGGTAATTCTCTTCATGCGGTCGCAACTGCCGGGACAGTACGACACAACTTTGCCTTCTTGCATCAGAACGCAACCAAGTCCGAGGCGTGATGCATCGCAATACACGTCGAAACTCTGGGTGACGTCTGGCATGATCAGGATTGGGGCTGAGGTTAGTCTCTTCTTCAGTTCTTGGAAACTATCCTCACACTTCTGAGTCCATTCAAATTTCTTGTCCTTCTTCAACAGTTGGGTCAGAGGTTTGGCTATACTGGAAAATCCTTCAACGAACTTGCGGTAATAACCGGCAAGTCCGAGAAAGCTTCGGATTTCAAAACATTGGTTGGGGATAACCAGTCAAGAATGGCTTGTATCTTCTCAGGGTCAACAGAAATTCCTCCGGCAGACACAACATGTCCGAGAAATGCCACTTCACTGAGCCAAAACTCACACTTGCTAAGCTTGGCATACAGCTGGTGCTCTCGGAGGGTCTCCAAAACTAGACGCAGGTGTTCAGCATGCTCTTCTTCGGTCTTGGAATAAATAAGGATGTCATCAAGGAAAACTACCACGAACTTGTCGAGGTACTCCATGAAAATCTTGTTCATGAGATTCATGAAATAGGCTGGGGCATTGGTCAGACCAAAAGACATCACGGTGTATTCAAAAACCGTAACGAGTGGTGAAGGCGGTCTTGGGAATATCTGTCTCTCTGATCTTCAACTGATGGTATCCTGTCCGAAGATCGATCTTGAAAAGACTCGGGCTCCGTTCATTTGATCGAACAGATCCTCGATCTTGGGAAGAGGGTACTTATTTTTAATGGTCACGTCATTCAGCTTGCGATAATCCACACACAGGCGTGTGGTACCGTCTCTCTTGTCCACAAATAATGGGTGATCCCCAGGTGAAGCGCTTGGGCGACAAGACCTTTGCTTAGCATATCAGCCAACTGCTTCTTCAACTCAACCAGTTCTTCCGGATTCATCCGATAAGGCTTTGGGATATGGGGGGTTCCTGGGATAAGCTCAATTATGAACTCAATTCCCGGTCTGGCGGCATACCAGGCAATTCTTCTGGGAAAACATCCTTGAACAGTGAACAACACGGATCTCATCTAGGGCAGGTCGAGCTATGCTCTCATGGCAGCCTGGGTGAGGTTGACTAGTTTCAGACACATACTCCACTTCTACTTCTTTGTCGGTGGTGATGGATACAGCTCTTCTGGCACAGTCAATTCGACCATGGTACTTGGCTAACCAATTCATACCGAGTATAACATCGATGCCTTGGGTTCCCAGAACAATTAAGTTAACTGGAAACTTTTCTCCTTTGATCTCAAGGGGTACATCGGAGCAAAACATCTTGGTCTCTACGGTGGATTCTGGGATTTGGATGACCATGGGTTTGGGTAAGAGGCTCTTAACTAAACCTCCCTTAGCAACAAATTCTTGGGTAACAAATGAATGGGTAGCACCAGAATCAAACAGAACAGTTGCAGGTACTGAGTTGACAAGGAACGTACCCAGCACAACATCCGGAGCATCCTGAGCTTCTTCAGCATTGATGTGGTGCAGACGACCCTTGGCAACAGCAGCATTTCCGCGAGGTGCGGCATTCTTGCCATTTCCATTTCCATTGCGGCCTTGACCATTGTTCTGTGCCGGCGCATTGGGGCGCTGGACATTCCTCTTGGGATTGGGACATTCTTTGGAGTAGTGACCCTTGTTGCCGCATTCAAAGCAGATCACATTGGGATTGCGGGTGAAGTTGTTGAAGTTTCCTCCGGGACGGTTATTGTCATTGGGGCGGTTGAAGTTGTTTGGGCGGTTAGGGTAATTGGGGCGTGGAGCTTGGGGTGGACGATAGGCAGGCCTGGTGTTCTGCTGAAAGATACGAGGTTTCTGGCTGCTCGAACCTTCCTGAGCATTCATCCTCCTCTTGCGACCTTCATACATAGACTTGCGCTTGGTCTCCAGCTGGATGGCTTTGTCCACAAGTGACTCCAGATCACGGAAGTCATGCACACTGAAGTTCATCATGAGTCCACTCATGAAACGCTCCATCTTCTTCTCTTCCTTGTCGGTGTCATCAGGAGCATACCGAGATAAGTCGGTAAACTCCTCAAGATAACCGACCACATCTCTACTTCCCTGCCTCAGCTTGCGGAACTCATCCTTCTTCCTCTCAATAAGTCCTGGGAATATGCTTCTTGCGGAACTTCTCCTGGAACTCAGCCCAGTTGATGACATGACCAGCTGGCTGGAGAGTCTTGGTAGTTTCCCACCAAGCTCTTGCAGGTCCAGCGAGATAGTGGGTTGCATACACACTTTCTCATTTTCTCCCACAGCAGCAACTTCAGATTATTGTCGATGGTGCGAAGCCAATCATCGGCTTCTAGTGGGTGAAGTCCCTTGGAGTAGGTGGGTGGGTTGGTCTTCTGAAAATCGCCTAAGGTGGATCGCTGGTTCTCATTGCCATTGCCACCATTGTTGTTGTTGTTGTTGTTGTTATTGTTGTTGTTGTTAAGCGGCTGCGAGTTGTTGTAAGGCAGCGAGATGAGCTTGGCGCTCTTGCCGGGCATTTTCACGCTCCTCCATGATAAGTGCGAGAAGTTGGGTGGGGGTTGGGTCCGGTGGTGGTGGTGCTGATCCTGATCCTTCCGCATTGCTGCGACGGGGTGGCATCCTGAAGCACACCGGGTATAAGAGACAAGGCAAGAAAAGTTCGACTAAGGGAAAAGACGATCTCTCAAGTGGTTGATTAATTTAAGATTTATATGAAAATATTTCACACAGATTTAAACAAGACAAACATACTTATATTTCACAAACAACACATCAAGGAGTTCACATCAACATCAAGCTTACAACATCAAGCTTACAACATCACCTTATCTAGATACATAACATCTGGTTTCCAAAAGAACCACTACTACTACTCGACTAGCTATAGGGGTCAACCTAATCCTGCGGTAGTGATCAAGTCACTCGCCTACTGAGGTGGAACCTCCAGCTCTAACACGTCAGCATCTGACTGGTAGGCTGGCTCCTCGGGATCCTCCTCCTCGTCCTCGAGAACTGGCTCGAGTGGCTCCTCCTCCTCGTCAACTAACTCCTCCTCATCATCCTCCTCCTCACAGTCCATCTCCTCCACGAAGTCATCATCGTCACTGAGGAAAGCGTCGTTCTCCTTGCGGAGATCCTCGCCCTCCTCCTCCATCTCGTCAGTATGGTGCTCTAGATCCTCAATCAGTCCGTCCTGCTCTGCCACCTTCGTGCGGAGCTTCACGATAGTCTTCCTCAGCTGGGCCCTCTTCCTGAGAAGAGCAACCTTCTCCACCATCAGCTTCATCTCGTTCTCGCGAAGCTCAACGAGCGACTCGCGGTCAAAGTGGAGCTGAATCCTAGTGCGCAACAGATCATCCTGAGTGCACTGAAGTAAGATCTCCATGTCCATGATGTAGCTCCCAAACATCGGGTGGTAAGGTGAAGGAGTAGGGTGTCCATCACAGTTGCGCCTCCCGTAGAACCGGAAACGGGAGTCTACTAACTCCGCCTTGTGCTCCTCACAAAGTCGGGCTAGCATCCTCTGTGTAGCAGTACAGAGACCATCAACCCAGGTGGCCTCCTTGGTGGTGAAGATGAGTGTCCTGGAACTGGGAGACTTGATGTTCCTGCGAACTGACGACCTGATGAGCCAGCTCAGCCTTCCAACACCGTGAACATCAATCTGAGCTCCCTCAAACTCTGGAGCGGGGCGACCTAACAGCTTGGTCAACTCGAACAAGTCCCTCTCAAACGTCAGCTTGCTGTCCTTCTCCAGCTGAACGAACTCGGTCCAATGGAGTGCCATCTACAGTTTTTAAGCAAAATTTTAAGTTAGTTAGGTGACAAGTGTATCAAAATTTTAATATAGTAGGGCAACAAGTGAGTCAAATTTTAAACTTAATGAGAGTGTACAAAATTTTAGGATATAAGGAAAATGTAATATTTAATGAGAGTAAAATTTTGCATAAGTAAGAGGATTGGAGATAAGCATTTTCGAAAATACTTCATTCCTTTCTTTTTAGAAATTCATCTTTTGTAACATTTGACAAACGACCATGCTAACTAAGGTTTCCTAAAGTCAGGATGGCTCTGATACCAAGTCTGTGGGGACCCCGGACTAGCTGTCCGAAATACCCGATTATGCTTAACACAACGATCCCGTGATCAGTCTGTCGTTGCACATAATCCGAATTGGATACCAAAGTTTACATCCATTACAGTACCGAATAAAAGTCTTACATAAATGGTCATTTAGACCAAGTTCTTACATAGGTGCCTTCATGGGCCAAACCAAATATATCAGCGGAAGCTACGGCGTAGTAGACATCATATTCTAACGATGACAACCCGACAGGCAGCTGACTTGTGGAGATCCTTAGTTGGCGTAGAAGTCGCCATACTCCTGCTCGGCGTAGTGCTCCTCCTCGTAGTCTGGCTAGGACAATAGCCAGGGACGAAACCAATATGAGTACATTTGAATGTACTCGCAAACTACCCCAACATGAGTATGCACCAGTTTTATTTTAGTTGACAACTTTTCTTATTTAAAACATCTCTATATCTTTATTGAAAAAGGTAAGAAGAGTTTTATAACTATCTTTAAAGAAGTCACCATTTTCATCTGTTTTTCCAAAACTCCTTTTTCCGACCATAGCCCGTCATGGTCCACTTTCATCCAACCACCTCATACCGATCCGTTGGTATAGGTGTAGGAAACATCTCCACTTCATTTTTCTTTTAAAACTCAAAGTCTTTTAAAAACTTGCACAAGGTCTTAGGACAGTCTCCCAATTGTCCATATCCGAGGACTCGGCTATTCGAATAGTTTTTAACACTCTGCAGAGGTAGCACGCTTTTAACCCACATCCATCCGGCAACTCATCGTGTCTGCCACGTCTCGCCATACCAGGTGTATGCGAAGTAAGCCGCCGGCCATAGCCTCTTATTTGCTCATGCTAGTATAGGATCCTTCCCATATGACACTTTCCATCGACACCCAGTCCGGTTTCCCGTCAGAAACCCTAAGTGTGAGGACTCATAGTTTTGTCCGGCGGTTTATGGTGGAACCTTCTATCCTCCCCACCAACTTGTGTGAGGACCCGGGTCAGGGGGTAGATCCTCGGACCATCCCCTCATGCATAACGGAGTCATCTCCGTCGATGAGGTATCCCATACTGCTTAATTAATTCTACCAAAATTAGGAGAGCTAACACAAGGCAGTACTAAGCTAGCAAAACTGGTTTGGAATTATTTGGACTAACAAAGCATCAGAAACAAACAAGTTTAGATTTTAAACCTTCTATAGTATTTTTAATAATACTTTTTATTTATTTAATTAAATTACATGAGACCAATTGGGTTGGTTAAACAATTTCTTAAGCTTTTCAGAACAGTTGAGTCTGATTTATTTGGATTCCTAAATCCTGAGATATTGAATTTATAAGTTGATATCAGTACTGAAAATTTCAGAGAATTTGAATTAGGAAAATCCACTGTTGTGGATAATGTTGAAAGTTATGACAGGTGGGGTCTACACGTCAGCCACACAGCGCGCGCAGGAAAAATGATTAAACCCTGATGAGCGGGGCCCGCCCGTCAGTCTCTCTCTCTCTGTTCTAATCGAATCGGTACGCTACCGTTGGATCGAGATCCAACGGTCCATGATCCACAGCATCGGCGGCGACCAAAAATCGGCGGCGCTGCCGCGCCGGCGACGGCGAGGTGGAAGGATCTCTCACTAGGGGCTCGGGAGGTTGCGGAGATGATGCAGATTGACGGCGGTGGTGAGGTGGAAGCTTCTGGACGAGTTACACTTGCTGGGGTGGGCTGGTTCGTCGGCGCCGCGCTCTCGCGCTTCCACGGCCACGGGCAGCCACTCCGGCGAGGTTCCACGGCCACATCTGAGCACTGATCAAAGGGGAAAAGGGATGGGGTGAGTGCGGTGATGCTAAGGAAGAGCGTAGAGGCCAGAGAGAAGAGAATGGGGCACTGTGGCGTCGCGGCCACGACGGACCTCGATGGCGGCAGTGGCTACGGCACAGCACGCCCTCCTGGCGGTGCACGGCGAATTGAGAGGGGGCAGTGAGGGAGTGGGGTGATGTGGTGTTCACAGAGAGGCTTGGGGTGGTTTTATAGCGCGGGATGTGGCGTACGGTGGACGGAGTGCACGGCGACGTCCACGGCGCACGGCGGAGATATTTCTCCCCAATCCGACGCGGCGGTGCGAGGGACGTGGAGACAGGGCATTCACCGGGGTCCGGACGTGTTCTAGAAGATCTCGGCCAAGCGCGGCGTGTCGGGGAGCAGCGAGCTGGGCCAATTTGGTCGACGACGGTGAGCTCGCCACGGCGACGCTGGAGGGAAATCGAGGCGAGGGGCGGCGTAACTGCTCTCCTCTGCGGCGTCGCGGCTGCAGAGGCACGGGAGCGAGGGGGTGCGCGGCCGGGGGGGCCTGGGGAGCGCGGAAAACGGCGAGCACGGTCGCGGCGACACGGTGACAGTCGTCGGGGTTGAAGTCGACGACGGTTTTGCAGAAAACCCTTGCTTCTTCTTTTCTTTTATCACAACTAGGTCCTTTTCTGTTTCTTTTTATTCTTTTCAATTCCAGCAGCATTTCTGGAATTTAATTGGGGTACTTTAACTGTTTAGAAAAAATTGCAAATAATTGTGGGGCCTCCCCATAACATGTAGAAGCTCCACAAAAATTAGCTTTGCAAAATAAAATGTTTTGCATCAATTTCTTTCATAGTACTTTGTTTATGTTATTTTAATTTATTTCAATTTGTTTTTATTTTAGAATTTAAAACTAGTTCAAAAATAATATTTGAGAGGGGAAAGTGGTAGGAACCAAATGGGGAGTGTTTACTTTACACCTCCACTGACTTTGGTTTGAAAAACAATTGAGTTTGTCACTTTGAGATTTTTAAGTGACAACTTGTCACTTTTATTTTCTTGCTTTGATTTTGTATTTTGTTTTCTTCCTTTCTTACTAGTGTTCACTAGAGCAAACACTCACACAAACAGCAAGAACAACAACTCAAGTAACAAGAAGCACTTAACACAAGCAACAATTGACAAACAACACATAATGATCAACAAAAGTTTTTGTTGGCTCTCACTTTTGGAATAATAATATTGATAATATTTTTGGGATGTTACAAGTAGTCCACCCCCGGGACTTTGGGTTTGTGGTGGTAAGTCTATCTAATCTCTCTATGTATGATCATTGTTGAAGTCCATATGAACTGCCTTGCATAAGTATGGATCTATCTATGTAATTCCTATGGTGGATATTGTGGTATGAGATGATATTTGTTAAGCATTTACCGTTGTGTTGGAGCTTTTATGACTTGTCATACTTTGGAGATATTCTATGATGCATGTGATGGTTTGATTTATGCATAATGCCTTGTTTATCCATGTCATGAGGTAATTGATACCACCAATGCACACGAAATATGAATCATTGCACTAGTATTTAGAATAGTGTCCATTAATAAGTATGATGTATGTAGGTACGGGATGGCCGATGTGATAACGGCATATGTATTGTGTGACACAATACAGCCCAACATTCTCTATCTGGGGGTAAAAAGGAAGAAGTATGATGTGGGAGTGACAACAAACCACGCTAGCCTTACGAGGGTGACCTAGCAACAAAAATGATTATTTTCTTTCAACTATGTGTCTTAGGACATGTAGTCGTCATAGAAGTTACCATTAAAGCATGACAATTGTGTGTACTTTTTATCTATAACATGATGATCACCATAAATGGGAGAGAGAGGATTAAGTGAACCCATGAACCCATGTCCATTGTTCCTATAAGAGAACCTTTGTGTTGTCCTCCTGCATTGAAGAGGATTGGGACACTTTTACATTCTTGTTTGGTTACATTAAACTTCCATCCATTAAATCAACTATCTTGTTCTTTAAACTTGTTTAGTGCATAATCAACTAAAACTTGTGACACTTTAGTTGTAGGGAATAGATAACTTTTCCTTCTTGCTCCTGTGGATCGATACCCTACTTCCACATTGAGAGGTGCTACAGTGATCCCTTACTCTTGGGGGTTATCAACGGTCTCTGATACATCCATTTTGCATCACTATTTTACATCATAATTTACTGCTATTCATTGTTATTTCATATTTGGATGTGTTACTTATGCTATTTTATCTTATTTTGCATGTTTGATGATTATTGGAGAATTAACTGCCGGAGTCAGATTTCAGCTGGAAAAAGCACCGCCAAGACACCCTATTTCCAAAGATCAACAAATTATGAAAAACATTTAGAAGTTCCTATTTTTCAAGATGCCAGAGGCAGTCAAAAGGGGAGGCCGAGGTGGGCCACCAGGGGCCCACGCCACCCCATGGTTTATCAGACAAGCAATGATATCAGTGAATAACTGCATGTGTAAACAAAAGAGAAAAGAGGGATGATCTGCCTTGCTGGTAGAAATAACGTCCTTCATGGGAGCCGCTCTTAAAGTTTGGGTGACAAGATAGATAATGTTTCACCTACTACCATTCGTTGACAACGACATACATAGCTCAAAACTTATATTTTTACTCTCTATATGATTTCAAAAACTTAAAAATCTCTAGCACATGACTTAATCCTTGCTTCCCTCTGCAAAGGGCTTTTCTTTTACTTTTATGTTGAGTCAGTAAACCTATTACAATCTTTCTTAAACAAGCATTTGAGTTGTTGTGATTCAACCATATATATATATTGATATTTCCAATCATGTCTTTTATCCTTCCTTGTTTAGCACAAAGCCTTTTATCGGAAGGAATATAACTTTGAAAGTTATCAATGACTGTAAGGAATTTGTGACGATTGAGCATGTAAAACCTGCAATATAGCTCCAATATATGGACTCTATTCGAAAGATAAGTGTAATCTGTTAATTGTTCTCTGACCAAGAATGAAGTTTGCTCTAACCAAACTATGATTTTCTTTATGCACCTTTATTGTGACTTCCATTACTCGTTGCAAGTTTAGTTTTATGAGGGGAAGTTGCTGTTTAAGATGATATTGTGTAGTGATAAATATTGATTCTTCTTGTCCGTGTTCTTTAATATCGACGCTTCACTCCATAAACTTGTGGTCTTGTTTACTGAGCTCAGTTTTCGCTTGGGGACAAGCGAGGTCTATGTCGAGTTACGGAACTCGGACACCGGAGGTGCGAACACCTCCTTGTTGTTTGGTAGGAGGGCGCGAGGTGCTCCGACGTTAGTCCCCGGAGAACGAGCACGAACACACGAGATTTTACCAGGTTCAGGCCGCGTCGCCGTGTAATACCCTACGTCCTGCTTGTCTGGCTTGATTGATGGTGGATGATGTCGTACAAAGTGTGTCTTACAATCCTCCCTTCTACGCTCAAGGCCTATCCGAGCTTCACCCCGGGAAGGTCTCCGATGTGATGTCTGCTAGCCCCCGAGCTATGTGTCTAGCAGGAATTCTTGTTCTCCCCCTTTCTCCACGGCCTCGGGCCTCCTTTTATACACAAGGGGACACCACAGGTGGCCGCACTAGAAGCTTCCCATCGGGGATTGTCACGTGTCAAATCCCTTCCTCCAAGTGGCAGCCCCTTGTTGTGGTCGTGGGCCGTCCAAGCCGTGCTGGCTTCCATGCCGCTTCCTCCGCCGGGCCGATGGGATGGCGGGTCCGGTCCTTTCCTAGGCTGGGCCTGCCAAAGGCCCTGGCACCTTCAAGGATGAGACGCATCGCCGCGTCGGGCCCATACGGAGCCAGCGTCCGATAGTGGGTATGTGATGTCCAGTCCTCGTGTCCTTCCAGTGTCTCCTCTCCTGCAAAGCCAGTTTCTATGGGCAGCATTGCAGGGTCGTCACGCCACGTGTCTCCGCCCATCCCCCGGGGTGCTGGCCGATTGCGTAGCGTGTTACTCCTGGGCAGGGTTCCCGGGGCCTCGGCGGGATCCTCCCAGGGGCTTCCGGCGGTCCCTTCCCGGGGTGTGGACTGCCCTGGTGGGGGCCGTCGACCCATCCTTCTTCAGCTTCGTGGTCCGAGGGCCACCGTGGGATAGGCCAGGCTTGGCATCCCCGGTCCCGCGGCGCCGACAGTAGCCCCCGGGCGCCTCCTCCGAGGTGAGGGTTGGTTCTCAAGGGGGCGCCCCTTGATTCCGGCGTGCGGGACCCCGTCGTGATCTTGCCATCAGTGATGCGAGGCGGTTCTGTGTGTCGAGCGCGCCTCAGTCGGGCGCCCTCCCCGCACTATGCGCCGCGCAAGGGGTGGGCTTCTGACCTAATTGTCTTTCGACCCTCCGTGGCTCTCGCGAGAGAGCCGCTGGAGTTGCGCCAGTTCTCCTTTTCAGGCGGGGCGGCGGGGCAGCCGCCCCGATCGAACCGGACTTTGTTTCTGAGTGTACTCGAATCCCCCTTCTTCCTGGTGGGAACTTATCGGTGTAGAAACCTCCCAAGGGGTAGCGGGGGCTTCGCCTGAAGCCTCAGCTCCCCGGAACTTCCCACTAGTGGCGTGCTTTTCCCGCCCCACTCGAGGTTGTGCCGGAGCGCTCCAAGAGGGTAAGGGGCTTGCACAGGGGCTCCGGTAACTCTTGGGTCCCAGAGGGAGTCCGAATGTGCCCACTGATTTGCGGATTACGGTCGGGCTCTTCCCAACAACATTCATCGCGGGGGACAACACTCGGCTCCTTATTTCCGGGTTGGCTAGATACTCCTGATCTTCCCGGTAGTTTTAACCCTCATCCCAGATAGGGTCGTAAGGATGGGGAGGCGTAGTGGGCATGCGTAGTCACATGGCCCGCGCACCCTGCCTTCCCTCACCCTGATCTCCAGCCGCGGGGCGCCCGGGGCGCCCAACTTTTGTTCGGCGCCCCAAGTTTTTGGCGGGGGCTTGTTTCTTGGTTGCCGGTTTTAGGCGGGCCGCCTCTTCAGGGATGCTCACCTCCCCAATCTTCCCCCTTTTAGGTGGAAGGGGGGAGGGCACTTCCCCAGCTTCCTCCAGGCTTCTCCCCAGGAGTAGCTGCCGCCAAAGCCTGGAAGGCTTGTTTGATGCATGCTACGACGTCTTTAGTATCCGCGTTCACGGTGAGTACTCTCCAAGTTGTTGGCATCTTGAGGGCATTGTAGGCATGGTGGGTAACGGCCATGAATTTGGCTAGGGCAGGCCGCCCCAGCAGGCCGTTGTATGGAAGCGGGATGTCCGAGACGTCGAACATCACGTTTTCGATGCGGTATTTCTCCTTTGGCCCGAAGGTGACGGGCAACGCCAGTTTGCCCAGGGGTTGAAGAGCCCCCGAGCTCACTCCTTGAAAAGGGGAAGTCAGAAGCAATTGTGTCTCTGAGATTTGTAGCTACTCCATGAGGGCCGCAGGGATGAGGTTGATACTTGAGCCCCGTCTACCCGCATCCGCGAGACGGTTATGTTGTTGATGATAGGGGACACTACTAGGGGTAGCGTCCCGGCCCCCGCACTGTTGCGTGGGTGATCTTCTTGGTCGAAGGTGATTGGAACATGTGACCACCTCAGCTTGCTTTGGGCTTCGAATCCCGGAATCGCGGCGCACACGTCGTGGGTGAGGCGCTTCACTTCCCGTGTGAGGCGAGGGAGAAAGCCCTACCGTGCAAGCATGTGGTATCCCGGGCATCCGGGTACACTTCTTCTCCTTGACTCCGCCCCTCCCCCTGCTCCCTTGCCGAGAGGGACACTCCCGGGCTCGGTGCCCGAGCTCGTCGCAGATGAAGCAGTTCCCGCTGGCGCGAAGGCCTCCGAGTCTACATACCTTTTCCGCCGGGCATCCGCGATACCTTGCACTGCCCGGCAATCTTGGCGTCGTGGGAGTCAACCTTGTGGATAGGGCACAACATCCCTGGCGCGGATTTGACGGCCGCCACCTTGCCCACCGGGTGGGCTCTCTCCGTGGTCATTGCAGCTCCCATGTCCGCGGCCATCACCTGGCGCGGGTCTCTCCTTCTTGCCGCCTTCTTCCGTGCCTCAACTTCTGGCTCTGCCGCCGCCATGGTGGCTAGCTCCGGGGCTCGACGTCCTTCCTCCATCTTGGCGCATCGATCCGCGAGGGCGTATAACTCACTGGTGGTGCAGACCGTTCGGCAGCCGAGCTCTTCCATCATTCTAACGTCCCGCACATTTTGGCGGAACGCTTGAACGATGGTCGCATCAGCCGCGTCTGGTATGTTATGGGATGCATGGCAAAAGCGCTGGACGAATTGCCGGAGCATTTCCCCTGGCCTTTGAATTATGGAATGCAGGTCGTTCATGGTCCCAGGGCGTTTGTATCCGCCCTGGAAGGCACTCACGAACTGCTCGCATAATTCCCGCCACAACCCGACGGTTCCCTCCAGCAAGTGCATTAGCCATGTGCGGGCTGGTGGCATCAGCACCAGAGGGAACTAGTTCACCATCACCTTCGAGTTGGCCCCCGTGGCCGTCATGGCTGTCGAGTAGATCTGCAGAAATTCTTTAGGGTTGGTGGTACCGTCGTACCTCAGGGTGGTGTAGGGCCTGAACTTTGCCGCCCAAGTCACTTGTCGTAGCGCCCTGGAATACGCCAAGCACCCTCCCCCATAGTCGTGGACCTCCAGTATGGTTTCGTAGGAGGGGTGTGAGGACCCCGGATTAGCTATCCGAGATACTCGTTATGTTTCCTGCAACAATCCATGATCAGTCTGTTGTTGCACATAACTCGAATTACTATCACAGAACACCCATAAATACCGAATGATTTTACTTACTTGATTGAAGCCATAACTTCAACAGGTACTTCAGCGGAAATCTCCAAAACAACGTGGAGCCCAATTCACTTGCCAACCCTACATGCAGTTGACTGGGAAGCGCCCTAGTTCGTATCGACGTTATTGAAGTCTTCTTCTTCGAACTGCTCTTCTTCGAAATCTGGCTAAGACAATAGCCAGGGACGAAACCAATATGAGTACATTTGAATGTACTCGCAAACTACCCCCGAAATGAGCATGCACTACTCCTTTTATTGTTTAAATAAAACTTCGTTTGCTTTGAAAACTCTATATCCTGGTTGAAAAGGGAAGGATAGACTTTTGTTTGATAAACTTTGTTTTTAAATCTCTACATCTTTATTGAAAAAAGAAAAGAAGGCTTTTAGATCTTTTCCCATAAACCTGTCTTTGTAAGAAGTCTCTTTTAAAACTTTTTCCCGAAAATATATCTTTATTGGAGAAGATAAGAGGTCTCTTTAAAAATGTTTTTCCCGAAATTCATCACCGGGTTTTATTTCCCCAAAACTCCTCATTTTCCAACCATAGCCCTTCATGGCTATTTATCCCCTGCAAACTCATACCAGCCCGTCGGTATAGTTGCAGATACAACACATCTCCATTTTAGTTTCAATCCTCAAAACTTTCCAAAACTTGCACATGGTCAGTGGACAGCCTCCCAACTGTCCATATCCGAGGACTCGGCTATTCGAATAGTTTTACACTCTGCAGAGGTAGCACACTTTTCCCAAATCCATCCGGCAACTCATCGTGTCAGCCACGTCCCGCCATACAAGGTGTATGCGAAGTTGAGTCACCGACCATAGCCTGTCCTTTGCTCATGCTAGTATAGGACCCTACCGCTACGAAACTTTCCATCAACACTTAACCCAGCCCGTCGGAATCTAAGTGTGAGGACTCGTAGTTCTGCCCGTCGATTTATGGTGGAACCTTCAATCCTCTTTCTTCAATACACTCATACCAACCCTGTTGGCAGATTCTCTTAAGAGGACCCAGGTCAGGGGGTAGGTCCTCAGACCATCCCCTCATGGTACGGGGTCATCCCCGTTATTGAGGCATCCAGTACTAATATGAGCAAACTATATGACTACGCCCTTTCCCATATGTGAGTAAATGTGGTCGCACAGATTATCGGCTGGTCGTCATAGTACAAAGACACAATGTGCATTTTTCATAAACATCACCATTCACCACTTCTCCATTTCCACACCCACATCTCGGTATTCCACAACCTCACGAGTATTTTCAAAGGAGTTTTGAGTAAACAATATTTTTCCCATCCTATAGTTTGGAAAAGAATTTCCAGCTAACATCTCCATATAGGGTGTCAAAATAATATACTTATATTTTGGAAAAGGGTTTTAAAAATCATAGCTTTTGTGGCAAACACCACATAAATCACTTATGCTCTTTATAAGTAAAACATGTGAACCAAAATAGATGTATATAAATGCAAGCTCAGAGAATAGCTTGCCTGATTTCAGCATAATGTCCCTGGACTTCTCCTCACTCGTCAAAGAAATAAACTCTGATTCTTCCTCGATAAATCTTCTCCAAAGACCACTCCGGTAGCGTTTATATCTAGCGTCGCAAAAAGGAAAAGCACACAATCAACATTCAGTAGGACACTCCAACAACAACATCAAGCAATACTAACAAGCAACAATCATGAGGGAAGATTATTATTTAACAAGCAAGTTTGGCAATCACCACCCTACTCATGTTTATAAAGATATAGTTAAAGTAATGATTAAGCATCTTTTAGGGTTCTCTAAAAAACATGCAAGGCTAAGCATAAGTAAACCACCTATACAACCAGTAGCAACTACTTAGCTGCAAAGATTACTTAATTAGACTTACTGATCAAACATCACACTCATGGTTAAATTACTTATTTGGAATATGGCCTAACAACACTTTTAGCAATATTTGTTAAACCCAAACAAGTCTAACTCAAGTCACTAACAGTACTATTATAAACTAACAAGCCAAACATTAATGACATGCAAGCAACAGTACCAAAACAATCCCCAATAAACACAACAACATATTTATAATAAAGGCACTTAAATCCCTTCTTTTTTTATTAGAGGCAGAAAACAACACCTTTGCTAAATATTACATCTAAAATGTTCTGTTAATCAAACAATCATGCAAACTTGGATTTGTGTTCTCTGTTACTATTAGAAACTACTCCAATTGAGTTTGGTCCAAAATGCTATCCACGGAAATTATTAAAAATGCACAAAGTGCTTGCTGGCCTAAACTAGAAATGCATGCCACTTTTGTTTTAAGCATCCAAATCACATGGGGTAAAATCCTGTTGAAAAGTAATGTGAAGGGCTTCCCAAAACAATTGGATTCATAATTTTTAGATCAACATAAATTAAGTTATGCACAAAACACTAATTCTGACAAGTTACAGAACAGCATTTTTCAAAGCCACACCAAATAATATATTTAAGATCTGAAAGTTAGACATGACTCTAAACTCATTAGGCTACTTGTGTGATTTTTGGTTTGGCCAAATTTGTATTTAAACTATTTAAAAAGGATTTAATCTAAAGGGCCAGAAACAGATCTGAGGAAATAGAATAGGATTTAACTAAAAAAAATACTTCAGTGGGCTGGATTTGCCCAGATCTGAGCTGTGCGAAGATGGGCCGGCCCACTGGTCTGAGCGAGGCGAACAGGTACGGTCGTCGTCCTCCTCTGGACACGCACGGACGCGCGCAGAGAGCAGGGCGCAGGATGAGGATGGCGTCGGCGGCTCCGGTGTCCCTGGGACCAGAAGAAGAGGTGCATGTGATGGAGCGGAGTAAGGGGATCTCAGAGATACAAAAATGGCAAAGGATGGTGGTCGATAATGCTCGCGAGCTTCCCGGCAAGGTGGCGGCCGGAGCGGAGGAAGATGGAGATGTCCAGCTCGATTCGCGGCTTCCCGCGTCGATTCCTTGGACGAGGAAGGAGAGGACGACGCGGTGGAGCTCGTGGTGCTCTTCGAGTTGGACGGGGCGGCTTCAATCTATGGCGATACGTGGCGGCGAGCTCGAGCTAGGCTCAGCCATGGCAGAGGAAAAAGGAGAGGTAGAGAGGGAGCAAGTGAGGGACAAGGGAGAGCAGAGGAGCGTCGGGGGGGGGGGGGCTCCTTATCCTCTTCAAGCCGCAGGAGAGCGCGAGGGGGGGGGGGGGTCCGGGCGGTGAGCGACATCGAGTGACGACACGGCGCCGTGCGGCCACTGCTGCTACAGGAAGGCTATGGCGATGAAGGTTTTGCAGAAAACCCCCTACACCTCCCTGTATTCCTCTAATTCATTTTCTTTTAATTCCTTTTGTAAAATAGTAGCTTTTAGGGATTTATTTGAGGTACTAAAACATTTTACAAAAATCTGAAAATATCCATGTAGCCTCCCCAATACTTGTAGAAGCTCCACAAAAATTGGGGTGTCAAAATAAAATGTTTTGAACCACATTTGTTCATATGGTTTAAATATGGCATTTTTCTTAAATACAATTTTATTATCCTTTAGAAACTTTAAAGCAAATTAAAAAATATTATTTTTGAACTCTTGAAACTTTCTTGAAATATATTAATTTCAAATAATTTTTATGTTCATAGAGGAAATATTTGTTTGAAGGAAATAGATAGTTAGGTAGGAAGATAATTTATTTAGATCATTTCTTTAACTCATGATCTTAATTCCATTTGTTGAATAATTTTAGGAGTTTTGCTTTGTTTAAGCCACATTCCAAATTTGTTGTCATGTGTATTTTCCACTTAACATTCAGGTACATTGGTGTAGTTATTCACCCAAGCAAACAATAAAATAAGAATTAACAATCAATACTACCATAAGTCCAACAAGCAAACAGTCACAACAAGATCAACATCCCATCCAAGTCCACACAATTCAAACCACAAGAATTAATCACACCACCATTTACATAATTAACAATACTATCTTATAAAAATGATCACACTTAATTATGACAAGATGATGTTTAAAATTATCTCAGCTCCACCTTTGTATTTTTGAAAAGGGTTTTGAGCAAGACAACATATGTGGGGTAATATATTTCCCACTTGTGTTCTTTTTAAAATGAAGTGATAATCAAAGTTTATAAAATGGGAGTTGCATACACATGCAAAATACCAGGGTTGAGAAATAGGTAGGAGATAGCATATAGATCCCCATAATTTTGGAAACACACAATTTTGGAAATACTTTTACTTTCTCAAATACTGGTATTATTTTTGGTTGCTGATAAACCAAGTGTCATTGAAATGGAGTTGGCCAAAATAAGAATGGAAAAGATACATGGAATATTTTCTTGTCATAACATGATCACCAAAGTTAAATATATTTTTATATTGGTTGGGTCTTATATTTACTAGTCAAACAACTTAAACAACAAGTCACACAAGTTCAAACATAGCAATGGGAAGGAAAACACAATCATCAGTGAAACATTTCAAAAAAAATGTTGGTTCTGAATTTTGGGTCTTGTAAAACTAAGTTTTTCTTAGTTCCAAAATTTGGAGATGTTACCCCTGGGCTCACCTTACATATATCAAATAAGTACAAGAATTTAAGCTTGGGGATGCCAAGCCACCTCACTCCAACCATCTTGATACCAAGTAAGAAGTATAGCTATATGGCTATAAAGAAAGCGCTTTGCGGGAGGCAACCCGGTTATTTTTATGTGTGATTTTCTTTGTGTCCTCTTGTTGTAACAAGAGACTTAGTTTTTGTAATTTTCAATAAAGTGCCAAGTTTTACTCATTTTGGTTTGAAGAAGTTGCTTAAAGCGTTCGGAGATTTTATTCTTGCACAAATATGTGCACGGTATGATTTTTAATTCTTATTCTGTAAATCCGAATGATCTCATATTTGAAATGTTGTTGCAACTATTCATCCTCTGTATGCATGAATTGTTTCGGAATTTTTCGAGAAAGTTTAGTAGGGTAGAAAAATACGTTTTGCTGCTGCTGTTTTTCTGGACAGATTATGTCCCATTTTGTTTGATGCATGCTTTGAGCTTTTAACTTGAATCTTTTTATCCAATTGAGTTTATGTGTAGGAATACAACATTATACACTTTCTGGACATTCATATGAATTTTTGGTCTAAGGATTATATGCAACAAGAAATCTATTTGTTTATCACTACTAATGCACCCCACAGAAAAGAAATGGGAGAAACGGTGTTTTGAAGTTTTTTCACAGGGATTGGAGAAGATGCACCAAGAGCTATCCAAGTATGGTGAAGAACATAAGATTGGGGATGTGAATACAACCCCACTGGACCTACACACTCTCGGTTTGCACACGTCTAACTTCTGTTTTTCGATCAAAACACTTTATCGCATAAACTTGGAGCGTCTTTTTATTTGTTTGGTTTGATTTTTATTTTGTGAGACCACCACACTATCATTTATATATGAAAGAGCTACTGAAAATATGGGTTGAAATATGTTGGATGTTATTATAAGATTGGGAAAAGGGATGTTGAGTTGATTTTAAAAGATACATATAGTTGCATGATTCATGAGCTTGTTAATGAGTAATAATTTGCAAATGCTTTATTAAGAGCTATCTCTTATTCATGTTTTGATGCTGAATGTTATTTTACTTTGTTTAATATAGATTAGTTAGTTCTATGGATACTCATGCATGCATTTAGATGGTCAACTTTCTCCCTCTTGCTAGCCCAAAAATTCCAACAGGTGAAAACTTGTTTCCAACACCTTCAACCAAAGTTATTCTAGTGAGTCCACCAAATCTACCTATTAGCTTTATGCTAGTCCGAGTATGTTTATTATGTTGTTTGTGTTATCTATACCTCTGAATGAAAATGTTTATGTTATTGATTGTTATGGGAAAAGTTGGTTATATAGCTCTCACGAATTTGATGCACACTTTACTTTTATTGCATAAATAAAACATGACCCATTGTTATTAAGATTATGATGTTGTGGGTTTGACAAATGTCCGAGGTTGGGAGTTAGCTCATATGTGTTGTCACATGGCAAGCTTTCAACATGCTTTTCATTTCATTTAGTTGATATCATGTACTTTTGTTTATGGATGCTTACCATGGGTGAAATAAATGTGGAGATGAAGTAGTTTAAATGAGTTTGTATAAATGGTTAGAGAGATGCCTGGGCCGCTAATCTAAGCCATGCATTATTCATGGTCGAAACTTACTTACATACTATGGTGAACCATCAGTGATACACCTTACAATAAAAAGCTATTCCAATGGTAAATAAAAAGGGTGTTGAGGTTGTTCATTTTGTTTGTTTGTCTTGTCATTTTGATATGGGCTTGATCCATATCCTGGGACAAGAGGTATCCCAGTTGACGCTCTTTATGATACTATTATTACTTACAATGATATTTAACTTGAACTTGCTTTGTGTCCCAAGTTGAGTAACACATGGAGTAGGTACTTGTTTTCAAGGGGCATGAGACATGCAACCTTTACTTTGTCAAGCACGCTACTCATATTTGCTTTCACTTTAAACTTTAATCATTTAAGATGCTATGATAGGGGTAATGAGAGCTTGACACCAAGTATTACCACATTGCAATCATTAACTTAAGTGGAAGAGTTTGGAAGTTGGATGAAACTTATGCATGCTTTACCTCTACTCACATATATATCTTTTCCAAAGTGTCCACCTTTTATATTCAGATTTTCATCAATACTCTGTGACCATTGTAGGATGTTCTTACTTATCATTATGCATACATGTGGTCCATATTACTTTCTTTCATGTTACACTTTGTGAATTATCATTGAACATCCTTGCATTGAATACTTGATATCACTTCATAAACTATCTTGCATATTGCTACTCCTTTGAAGAATGAATCATTTGACTCTATGTAGCATTAGTAATCATCTTTGATATCCATTGTTAGTACGAAATTGCAAAGTCCATGTTAGTTTTATCACCTTCATACTCGAGGACGAGTATTGGTTAAGCTTGGGGATGTTGATGCATGTAAAATGCATACATGAACTTTGCACTATATTACTTATATTCTAATCATATTTGCATCATATAAGGGTTATATCAATGTTTTATAATGATTTTTGGGAATATTATATTTATTTCCTATTTTTATGGAATTAACCCTGCGCGGGCAAAAAACACTATTTCTTTATTTTAATGTTTCAGGGACCCAAACGACGTCCAAATGACCTGCAAATTTACGAGTGTCGATTTTTGGAAGGAAGAAGACTTGGGAGCGAAGGAAGCGAACAAGCGGAGACCCGAGGGCCAAGATAGGTGGGCCCACGTGGCCCATGTACCTAGCCGTGTGGGACCCCTCCTTTTGGGCCTCGGAGCTCCGCTGCCGTCGATCTTTTCTCCACCGACCTAGTCGTGACCTAAAACCGCCTGTAAAAATAGTCCCCCGACGTTCTCTGGAGGGAGGCGGCGGAGAAACATAGAATCACGAAACAGAGAGTTAGAAGGCTGCCGCCGGAGATCGGAGGGGGCAAACGCCGCCGGAATCACCTCCGGAGGGCTCCACCCCCCTCCGGCGTGTTCATCATCAACATCTACAGCAAGATCATCTCCATCTCCCCACTGTAAACTCTTGGCAAACATGATGTATGATGCAATATACTTTTCCCATGATCTATTGTGTCTCCCATCTATGTTTGAGAAGTGATTTGTTCATGGCAATAGTTCGTTGATTGGTTGCATACAAGTTTTGTTATCTTTTATGATTGTCTTGATGTACAATGTATGAGTGCACGCATATGTTGGGGAATGCATGTAAGGTGATCACGTAGTGTAATGGATTGAGTAGGATGGGTCAGAGTACTAAGACAGAAACCGTGGTCTGAGACTTGAAGTTACATTATGAGGGTTATATATGAGGGACCTTAGAACTTAAGGCTGTGGTGGGACAATTATGTCTTAATAATTCTTGTGCTGCACATTTACTTGGCCATGAGATCCATCATAAGAGTTGTGTAATTTGCTCATTTACTTGGCTACACCTATTTATGGCTCCTTCCTAGAAGAAACAATTAAGACTGAAACATATGCTTCACTAATTGTGACAACCACACAAATGAAATAACAATTGCCAGAATATTTGCTACCTTGAGATATTTGGTACTTGCTACTTTGAGAAACTTGCTTGAGAAAATGCTGAGAGAAACTTGCGTTTGAAACTTGATTGAGAAACTTGTTACTAGATAAACCCATTCCACGTCACTTGCTTCCATTAGTTAGTTTCTTTCATATTTAAATTTATTGCTTTGCATAAAAGGCCATATAAGAGGGTTATAGGGCTTTAGAGAATAGATAGTTTACCTTCAGCTCCTTGTGGGTTCGACACTCAAATACTTATCAAATTGTGCTGCATTGATTCCTTGCTCTTGGGGATTATCAGCGTGCCACCGTGCGTAGTAAGGCGAGTCCGTATTTGGGGGATACTATGCCATGGCGTTAGCCATGGCAATTGCCTCCCCGCAGTTCCTGACCCCTGAAGGGGCGGGCACTCGCCGGGCGCTCTCGTCCCCCGGCCCGGTCCCACGGGAACCTTCCGACTGAGGCGGCCTCGCCGAAGGAGTCCGGGACGCCCCAGTGCGCGGTGGCGCGGGAGGCACCCCCGCACTCTCCGCCGGTGGAGCCTCCGCTGCCCCCGCATTCGCCGCGGGTGGAGTCTCGACCCTCCGAATGTCCTCTGGGACTTCTTCTTCTTCGACCCCCTGTCCCCCGGCCGGGCCGAAGGGGTCCTGGGGATCCAGGTCCGCTTGTCGTGGTAAGGGATCGGTCGTCGCCGGCCCGTGCCGCGCCTCCGGGTTCGTGGTCGGGTCGACCGCGGCCGCTAGCCCATGCGAGCGGGTGCGATTGGCGGGGGTGTCGGCAAGGTCTAAGACCCTTTCCCCGGGCTCCCTCCGCCTTTGGCTCATCTTCCGTTCCGGCGACGGAGCACGGGCGTCCCCTACCTGGTGCGCCAGATGTCGAGTTACGGAACTCAGACACCGGAGGTGCGAACACCTCCTTGTTGTTTGGTAGGAGGGCGCGAGGTGCTCCGACGTCAGTCCCCAGAGAACGAGCATGAACACACGAGATTTTACCCAGGTTTGGGCCGCGTCACCGCGTAATGCCCTATGTCCTGCTTGTCTGGCTTGATTGATGGTGGATGATGTCGTACAAAGTGCGTCTTACAATCCTCCATTCTACGCTCAAGGCCTATCCGAGCTTCACCCCGGGAAGGTCTCCGAGGTGATGTCAGCTAGCCCCCGAGCTACACGTCTAGCAGGAAGTCTTGTTCTCCCCCTTTCTCCACGGCCTCGGACCTCCTTTTATACACAAGGGGACACCACAGGTGGCCGCACTAGAAGCTTCTCATCGCAGATTGTCACGTGTCAAATCCCTTCCTCCAAGTGACAGCCCCTTGTTGTGGTCGTGGCGCCGTCCAAGTCATGTTACCTTCCATGCCGCTTCCTCCGCCGGGCCGATGGGATGGCGGTTCCAGTCCTTTCCTAGGCCTGGACCTGCCAAAGGCCCTGGCACCTTCAAGGATGGGACGCATCGCCGCGCCGGGCCGATACGGAGCCAACGTCGGACAGTGGGTCTGTGATGTCCCGTCCTCGTGTCCTTCCAGTGTCTCCTCTCCTGCAAAGCCAGTTTCTCTGGGCAGCGTTGCAGGGTCCTCACGCCACGTGTCTCCGCCCGTCCCCCGGGGTGCTGGCCGGTTGCGTAGCGTGTTACCCCCGGGCAGGGTTCCCCGGGGCCTCGGTGAGATCCTCCCAGGGGCTTTCGACGGTCCCTTCCCGGGGTGTGGACTGCGCTGGTGGGGGCCGTCGACCCTTCCTTCTTCAGCTTCGTGGTCCGAGGGCCACCGTGGGATAGGCCAGGCTTGGCATCCCCGGTCCCGCGGCGCTAACAGTCTAAGCTTGGTGGGAGTTGATACGTCCATTTTGCATCACTATTTTATATTATAATTTACTGCTATTCATTGTTTTATTTCATATTTGGATGTGTTACTAATGTTATTTTATCTTATTTTGCATGTTTGATGATTATTGGAGAATTAACTGCCGGAGTCAGATTTAAGCTGGAAAAAGCACTGCCAAGACACCATATTTATGAAGATCAACAAATTATGAAAAACATCTGGAAGTTCCTATTTTTCAAGATGCCGGAGGCAGCCAAAAGGGGAGGCCGAGGTGGGCCACCAGGGGGCCACGCCACCCCATGGCGCGGGTGAACTGGGTGGCCACCTGGTCCACCTCAGGCGCCCCCCTTCGCGTACTTCATCCCCCTAAGGAACGGGGGCCATCGAGGAAATATTTCGCCGCCTCCACGAGGCGCAAAACAACAGAGAGAGAAAAGCTCTCCGGCTGGGAGAAATCTGCCAGAGAAATTCCCTCCCGGAGGGGGGAAATCATCGCCATCGTCATCGCCATCACGCCGGACTTCATCGGGATAATCATCATCATCTCCACCGCCGACACCATCATCTCCACCGCTCCACTTCGATCCGCTATAACATCTGGGGTTATACTTTTTCTAGTTCATAGGGGAAACTTTCCCGGTGTTGATTACTCCTTGTGGTTGATGCTATTAAGTTTTATCGGTGAATTAAAGTATATGTCCAGATTGTTATTCATCATTATGCCACCTCTGATCATGATCCATATGATGTCTTGTGAGTAGTTCGTTTAGTTCTTGAGGACATGGGAGAAGTCTTGATGTTAGTAGTGAAGTTATGTTGAGTAATATTTAATGATTTGATACTTAAGTTGTGGTGTTATTCTTCTAGTGGTGTCATGTGAACGTCGACTACATGACACTTCACCTTTATGGCCCTAGGGGAATGCATTGTGTATTCGGTTGCTAATTGTGGGGTTGCCGGAGTGACAGAAACCTAAACCCCCATTCGTATATCGATGCATGAGGGAGTGTAGGATCAAAACTACTTGTCAACACCTTCTGCTCCTCGTTGGGTTCGACACTCTTATTTATCGAAAGTACTACGATACACCCCCTATACTTGTGGGTCATCAGTCTCCATCGCCGGTTCGTCTTCGTCGTCATCGACCGGGACTTCAACGAGCATGTCGCCTTCGACTCCGATCCGCGCGTCGTCATCCTCGCCATGGCGCGTACATCGCCAGTCGGTCTGATCAACCGATCACGCATGTCTATCCCAAGCACGTCCCTGAGCATGTGATGTCTACGCACGCTTCTATTCTTGTAGACAGTGTTGGGCCTCCAAGTGTAGAGGTTTGTAGAACAACAGCAAGTTTATCTTAAGTGGATCACCCAAGGTTTATCGAACTCAGGGAGGTAGAGGTCAAAGATATCCCTCTCAAGCAACCCTGCAATTAAGATACCAGAAGTCTCTTGTGTCCGCAACACACCTAATACACTTGTCAGATGTATAGGTGCACTAGTTCGGCGAAGAGATAGTAAAATGCAAGTAATATGGATGATTATAAGTGGTAATTGCAATCTGAAATAAAGATGGCAACAAGAAACATAAGACAAAATGAGAGCAAATGGTGTTTCAATGCATGGAAATAAGGCCTAGGGATCATACTTTCACTAGTGGACACTCTCAACAATAATAATATAATTGAATACATAGATATTTCCTCTTCACTATGCTACTCTGAACTATTCTCCTGTTGGATAACGAACACCAATTCATTGTGTAGGGCTACAAAAGCACACCTTAAAGTCGCATCCCACATCTAGGGAACCCCACACTGTCAACTTGGGCGCCCTAAATAGTACTAGATAAACACCACAATTTCATAGAGACATCCAACACAAATATAATTCATGGTAAGTATTCATGTAATCTTTAGCCTAAGAGTCACACACTGTGCACACACTGTCAACTTCGCACCATGGGAGAAAGGTGACTCTGGAGTTTACATTAATAAAACCACTCAAGTAGCATAATTCATAAGATAACGAAGAGTAACATCCATGGATCCAACTAGATTACAAAGCTCATGATCATATAAAGATCACACCATGTGAGAGAGAGATGAACCACATAGCTACCGGTAGAGCCCTCAGCCTCGGTGAAAACTACTCACACATGGTCACGGTGAGCACACTTGATGGAGAGGTTGATGAAGAGGTGTAGCCCTGAGAGGAGACGGTGGCCCGCAGCAGCCACGGTGCGGCGGCGGCAGCCCACGGCGGTGGCGCCGAGGAGCGGCGACCCTTGGCAGCGGCTGCCCTTGGTGATGAGGATGGTGTGGAGGAGGTTCTCCTCCCCCAGACGGCTTCTTGGGAGGAGGAAAATTCGTGGTCTTGGGTGCCTCCCACGAGCTAGGGTTTCCTTCTTTATATAGACTCTCGGATTTCCGTCACCCCTTTTAGGGCTTCACCATATTGGGCCTACATGTTGCATCCGAACTCCGATTGGGATGATTTTGGCTTCAAAGTTGTGTATGGAAATTTGTGACAACTTCCTAAACATATTGATCTCCATTTGACATCATCTTCAAGGGTCAAACTGACAAACTTCGAAAACAGTTCTGGGACATATTTCACCAAAGTTCCAATTCGACTCCAACAAGGTTTTCTTTGCCCACTTTTGATAATTCCTACATATTAAAGTGTAAAAATAAGAACATTGTGCACTTTGGCAACTATTAGTAGGTTAGTCCAATAAATGTCCTAATATGATATAAAGTGTATATAAAACATGTGACAATTGATATAAAACATGCATGGAACGTCAAAAATTATAGATACGTTTGAGATGTATCAAGCATCCCCAAGCTTAGTTCCTACTTGTCCTCGAGTAGGTAAACGATAAAAACAAAATAATTTTTGAAGTGACATGCTACCATCATAATCTTGATCATATAACATTGTAAAGCATGTGAGCTGAGATCAAATCATTCAAAGCAAAAATCTATAATTGATATTAAATAAGAGATAACAAAGCAACATAGTTAAACAAGTTAAAACTTTTCAAGACATAGTTTAATGATTGCTTTAAAGACATGAAACCGTACAAGGTTCATTATAGATGTTTTAAATATCCAGTGTAGGAGTTATATCCTTCAATTCCAAGCATCAAGCAATTTTCATAACATATAAGGATTCAGTCAAGTAAAAATAAACATGAACGTCATGAATCAACTGTTTCGAAGTCTACTCAACCGGTGAGTGTAAGCATTTGGCATTGGTACCAGGATGTTATGGCAAATAGAACATTAATGGGGGTTTGGAAGGCCAAAGGAAGAAAGTCCCACAAAGCTACAGTGACCATTAGACAAGAGGAAGCCTTATAATCGAAGCTATGCAAGGAGTAGTGATTGCCATGCAACGGATGCACATAGAGCTATATGTGTATGAAAGCTCTCCAATGGAACTAGTGGGGGTGCATCCAACTTGGTTGCTCATGAAGACCTAGAGCACTTTTGAGGAAGCTCATAAATCGAATATACAACCCAAGTTCTATAATGAAAATTCCCCACATAGCTATACTAGTAGAAAATGAAAAACTCTCTCTATGGAGTATAGGTGCTAAACATGAGCACAAGATGACGACTATGAATAATGCAGGTGCTATAACATGAGCACAAGTGTGGATTAAGGATAGTAATGTTGCCCACCTTTTTATTTCTTTCTCTTTTTTCTTTTTCTCTTTTTTCTATTTTTTTCTTTTTCTGTTTCACTTTTCGATGGCCTCCATGGCTCTTTTCACTTTTAGGGGCAACATTCTAATATGATAACACACTTTTTGGTACAAATTACTCATAACGAATAAAACATGATGTATGAAACTGTATGCCTTCGCCAGTGTAGCTGGAGTGCAATGATCCAACGTAACATGGGTAACCCGCACATCAGCTATATGGAATCATGCAAAGCAATATATAAATGATAAATGACAACAAGTCATGTAATGTAAAATGGAAGTTGCATGGCAATATATCTCGGAATAGCTATGGAAATGCTGTGGTAGGTAGGTATGGTGACTGTTTTGAGGAAGATGTATGGGCCTATGTGTAGGAGAACAAGAGAAAGTCCTCCCACGGGTTTGGATGTACTGGCGAAGTATGCACAACTCTCAATGCGAGCAGAAGGCAATGCACAACACCGAAGAGGCTAGCAAAATTTGGATGGTGGAAGTGCCAAAAACCGTAGCTTAACATTAGTCAAAAAGAACTCACAAGTTTATTGCAAACAACTAGCAGGTTCAACATTTAGAGCATGATTAAAATCTACCCCAAGGAGGGCCGTTCACGGTGGCACAAGTACCCCGCTAGATCCGTCGACCTTCAGCACAACTCAGTTATTATGAATTACCTTTAGACATGGAAAGCTATCAAGTCCAACTACACCTTCAACAATTTTAGTAGAGTTTGTAGTACGGTACAAGCTTAAAGACAACAATCCACTAATGATTTTAACTTAATTAACCAACAACTTTATCATTTATTACTTAATACCTCAAAATGTTTGCAAAGAATCAGGTTATCAAAGTTCAATGATCTACAAGATTATGCAAGTTTTTCATTATACCACTACCACATGCAACATTTTCTGAACCAACACATCAACCAAACAACTCTCCAAACAAATATAAGTGAAGAATAGGAGTATTCACATGAAAAAGCGAGCGTGTCTCTCTCCCACACAAGAATGCTATTGTAACATCCCAAAATTGTAACCCAGCTTTATTAGTCAAATTTGTGGGCCAACAAAAACTTTTGTTATTTTTGTGTGTTTGTTGTTTTTGCTTGCTTGTGTTGGATTGTTTGCTAAAACAAAAATAAAAAAAAAAGAAAAGAAAAGAAACATAATAAAAAGTTCCCCCATAAAATCATGTGACAAAAGTCACACAAAATTCATCTTATTAAGAAAATCAAATTTTATTTTTTCAAAACAAAATTCAGTGGGGTGACAGGTGATCACTCTCTCTTTGTTCTCATATTCTTTTCCCTCTCCAAAAATATTTCTAAAAATCTTAAATTTGAATTTCATTTCTTTCTTGAACTTTCCCAAACCACAAAATGTGCTAGGTTGCACATACCAAATAAAGTCCACCACCATACCATAAATCTTGTCAAACATACAAGGATCAAACCATGAAAAGAAATCCTAGAAAATAGAATTAAAGTTTCAGTGGAGCATTTCATCGAGCACGTTGGAGACAGAACTCGAGTTCATCTCCAACCCGTTGAAACCGAAATCAAATCGATCGATTTGATGGATCCCTGCATCCATTGCTTGCTCCACACCCTCCCCTTTCACTCCCCTCAGTCGCCAGAGCAAGGAGGAGGCGTGCCATTTGGTCCTTCGGCTCGTGGCCGCCGCTGGCCGCACGCCACCGTGCTGTGCACCCGTGCCGACGATGGAAACGTGCGGAGGAGACGCCCAGCTGGCCCAGCCCTGCACCATGTATCACCTCACCCCTCACCGCACTCGTCAGAACGGAGGAGACCGCGCCCTGACGCTCTGAGGCGCCGTGCGCCAGCCGCCATGTCGAAGCTCTCCGAGCTCTGGCCGCGCGTGGACGCCGACGCCGTTCTTCTCCACCACGCCACCCCAGCTCGCGTGGCTCGTCGCAGACGCTCCTCTGCCACCCAGCGACCTCAGGGACACGTCCCCGTCAGCCCTAGTGGCCCGCAGCCGCGCCATTGATCCATCTACTCCGCGGCACGCGCCATGGACGCCGTGCCGTGTCGAGCTCGTTTTCGAAGCCGCGCGTGCACCTCTCTCCCCCTAAGCCCTAGAAGGACACCCTACGGTCGTCGCCGTGCAGCACCGCCACCAATGGCGTGCTCTCCCACTCCCCAAACCACTCCTGCACCCGGTCCACGACACGCCGGAGTTCGGCAATAAAAAGCCGCCCCGCCCGTGCCTCCACACCCCGCCATCGCTCACTCCAGCATCCCCCACTCCCTCTCCACCCCTCAGTGCACCGCTAGGAGAGCGGTGACGCTGTCCCGCAAGCCCCAGCCGCCTCGAGCATCCTCGATTTCTCGCCGGAGCCGAGGTTGAGGTCGAGCACGGCCAGGTCGTCACCCGCTTCCCCTCTCCCCTCTCTGGCCTATCCTAGCATCACCATTACCACCGCACTCACCCGCCGCCGTTTCCCCGTGTTTCCTGCACAGGCGCGACGCAGAAAGCTCCCCGGAGTTGCCGCACGGCCGCGGAGGAGGAGTTGATCATCGCCGACGCCAGAAGCATCCCCAGCAAGCACACCTCGTCCCAGGGGCTTCCCCACGATCTCCGCCATCGATCTACCTCTTTTCCGCAGCCTCCCGAGCCCCTAGGTGAGTTCCCCGTGCATCTCGCCGTCGCCGGAGCCGCGGCACCGCCCGTCTGAGGTCGTCGACGACCGCGAGCTCCAGGCGCCGTTCGATTGGAAATCAACGGTAGCTTACCGGTTCGTGTAATCAGTCGCTGACTGGTGGACCCCACCCGTCAGCGTTTTAAACTTAAACGCGCGCGCGAGACGTTTTCCACTGAGTCACTGACGAGTGGACCCCACCCGTCAGGGATCTCATCTTTATCCAGTATTTTCGAATTTGAATCTTTTCTGAATTCAGTACTGGACCTAGTTTTGAAATTCAACAACTCGAGTTCTAGGAATCCAAATAAATCAAACTCGACTGTTCTGGAGAGCTTATGAAATCCTTTAACTCACCAAAGTGGTCTCATCTCATTTAAATAAATAATAAAAAGGTATTAATAAAAATGCTCCAGAAGGTTTAAAACACCAAACCTTTTGTTTCTGGAGTTATATAAATCCAAATAACTTGAAACCAATTTTGTAGCTTTGTATTAGGATCCTTTAGCTCCCCAAATTTTGGTAGAATTAATTGAGTAGTCTAAAATCCTTAGCCTTTGGTTGAACTTCAGTGCACCCTTCTGCACTAAACCAATTAGTGTGATTTATTAGTAGGTCCAATTAACTCAAACCAATTTTGTTAGGTCACATCAACCAAGGTTAGTTACCCCTAAAAGGATTTAATTTTTGGAGCAACCTAATTTGTTTGGTAGCTAAAACTTGTTTAAAACCTTCTGAACTAAAACAATGTGTAGGGAGTTTGGTAACTCCAAATGACCCCAATCCAATTGGGTGGTCTTCTACACATCAGTAGCTACCCATAGAATTTTAGTTTGAATTTTTGTGACAAACATAGATTAAATGGTGAATTAATTGGTGTACAACTAGTTTCTGCCTTAGTTTGAAATAATTAATAAAGATTAATTCAATTAAATTAAAACCACCTGTGTTGCTTGATGTGTGCAGTAGCTATTTATAGCATTTGTGATTGTAATGATGTGTTGATGCTTGAGCTAGCGTAGTGATTGTTGTTTTGCTTGCTTAAACGTTTAGACGATACCGCTGACGGATTCATCGAGGAAGGAGGTTTTGCTGAACCCGAAGATCAGGACCAGTACCACTTTGTTGAGCAAGGCAAGCTACTTCACTGAGCTTGCATTTATATACCTCTACTTTAGTCTCAAGAGTTAATCAAAAGTATCGATGATTTTGGAAAACCCCTTTTTCAAAACAATGAAAACTATTTTGCCACCCTATGTAGAAATATAGGGTAGTTATTTTACAACTGTAGGATGGGAAAAACAATGTTTATTCAAAACCCTTTGAAAGTACTTGAATGAAGGTGAAGTACCGAAAGGTCGGTATGAAGGTGAAGAACCAGAGAATGGTGTTGTTTCTGGAAAGAAAAATGCACATTGTGTCCTTGTACTTACATCCCCAGCCAAAAATCTGTGCGACCACATTTACCCACATATGGGCAAGGGCGTAGTCATATAATTTGCTCGTGTTAGTACTGGATGCCTCAATAACGAGGAGAACCTCGTTCCATGAGGGGATGGTCTGAGGACCTACCCCCTGACCTGGGTCCTCTTCATTGAAGTCTACCGGAAGCCGGTATGAACATGTCGGAGGAAGAGGATTGAAGGGCTCCCTTGGGTCCGCCGGGCAGAACTACGAGTCCTCACACTTAGTTTCTGAGGATTTAAGTGTCGATGGAAAGTGTCGTAGCGGCAGGGTCCTATACTAGCATGAGCAAAGGACAGGCTATGGCCGGGAACTCAACTTCGCATACCTCTGGTATGGCGGGACGTGGCTGACACGATGAGTGACCGGATGGGTGTGGGAAAAGCGTACTACCTCTGCAGAGGGTAAAACTATTCGAATAGCCGAGTCCTCGGATATGGACAGTTGGGAAGAACTACTAAGGCCATGTGCAAAGTTTTGCAAACTCTGGTTGTGTTGAGGAAATTGAATTGGAAAGGAATATTTCCCACCTGTACCAATGAGTTGGTACGAGGTGGTGATGGGTTTGGAACCATGATCAGGTATGGTTGGATACCGGAGGAGTTCCGGAGAAACAGCAAAAATGGCGTTTTCTTAAAGGATAGTTATAAACTTCTTCTCACCCCCTTTTTATTAAAAAGATTTTTGAGAGTTTTCAAATAAAAGTTTTTAAGAAATAAAAACTAGTGCTTACTCAAGTTGGGGTAGTTTGCGAGTACAATCAAATGTACTCATATTGGTTTCGTCCCTGGCTATTGTCTTAGCCAGATTTCGAGGAACCCTACGTTGAAGAGGAGTTTGGCGACGTCTATGCGAACTGAGATCTTCATAAGTCAGCTGCCTGTCGGTGTTGTTAGGATGGATTAGCCCTACTACCGTAGCTTCCGCTGAATAAAGATGATTTGGCCCTTGAAGGCACCTATGTATAATTAGGCCAGTATGGCCAGGTTGTAAGACTTTAAACTCGGTATTGTATGGATGTAAACTTTGATATTCAGTTCGGATTATGTGCAACGACAGACTGATCACGGGATCGTTGTGTTAAGCATAATCGGGTATTTCGGACGGCTAGTCCGGGGTCCCCACAGAGCTGGTATCAGAGCCATCCTGACTTTAGGAGACCTTAGTTAACATGGGCGTTAGCTAGGAGTTACAAAAGTTAATTTCTAAAACAAGGAAGTGAGTATTTTCGAAAATTTCTTATCTCCCCAACCCTTCCATTTATGTAAAAACCTTATACTCATTAAGAGTTGTCTTTTCTTGAACCTTAAAATTTTGCACACTTGTCACTCCATTAAGTTTACATTATGTCTCATGTCACTTAACTAACTTAAAATTTTGCTTAAATTTGTAGATGGCACCCAACGTCACCGAGTTCGTCCAAGTTAGGAAGGACGGCCTGCTGATGTTCGAGCAGGACCTGTACGAGTTGAGCCAGACTTTGGGACGCCCTGTTCCAGAGTTTGAGGGAACTCAGGTCGATTCCCTCGGTGATGGGAACCTGTCCTGGCTCATCAAGTCGTCCGTCCGAGGCAGGATTCAGCCACCCCGCTCCAAGGACTTGGTCTACTCCACGATGGACACTACTTGGGTTGACGGTCTGACCCGAGTTATGCAGAGGCTGCTAGCCCGCCTTTGTGAGGAGCACAAGGACGAGCTGGTTGGCACTCGTTTCCAGTACTTTGGGAGACGTGACGATGAGGAAACCCCACCTACCCCGCGCAGCACACTCTCTTCGGCGAGTACATCACCGACATGGAGGTGCTACTTCACGACACCCAGGAGAACCTGCGCGATGCTAGACTCAAGGTTCACTTCCAGCGTAGCTCCCTCGACGATGCCCGAGTCCGTGAGACCCAGCTGAAGTGGGAGAATGACAATCTCCGCCTGAAGCTGGCCCGTCAGAGGAGGACTATCGTCAGGCTCCGCAAGACGGTAGCAGAGCAGAACGAGATGATAGACGAGATGGAGCAGCAGGCGAACGAGATGGAGGAGGAGGGCGAGGATCTCCGCAAGGAGAACAGTGCCTTCATCAGTGATGATGAGGACTACTTAGAGGAGATGGACGACGAGGAGGAGTTAGTTGACGAGGAGGAGGAGCCGTCTGAGCCAGTTCTCGAGGAGGAGGATCCCGAGGAGCCACCCTACGACTCAGATGTTGAGATCGTCGAGCCTGAGGTTCCACCTCAGTAGTTGAGCGACGAGAGCACTACCTTAGGACTGTGTCGACCCCCTATGCGAGTAGAGTTTATGTGATGGTTCCTAGAGAAACCATGTTGTATGTACATTAGGTGTAGTAGGATGTTGTAAGCTTGATGTGTGAACTCCTTGATGTGATGATTGTGTTGAATAAATGTGATGGTCTTGTTTGACTAGTGTTTCATCAACCACCCCCTTTGTGACTTCATCGTTAGCCAAAGCCTTTTGCCTTGCCTCTTATATCGTATCTATTCCAGGATGACGAACACTCGCCACAACCAGCACGCGACACCACCACCCCGCCGGAACCCACCGCTGCCAACTGCTTGCGATCATCATGGAGGATCGCCAAGCTGCCCGGGAAGAGCGTCAAGCTCATCTCGCCGCCCTGCAGCAACTTGCCGCTGCCCACGCCAACCAGAACCACAATGGTGGCAATGGTAATGGCGACGAGGGTGGAAATCAACGCTCTACCCTGAGTGACTTCCAGAAGACCACACCGCCCACCTATTCCAAGGGACTTCACCCCCTGGAAGCAGATGACTGGATCCGCACTATTGAGAACGACCTGGAAGTTGCCTCGGTGGGAGAGAATGAGAAGGTCCTGTATGCTACCCACTACCTTGCTGGACCTGCAAGAGCTTGGTGGGAGACTACCAAGACCCTCCAGCACGCAGGTCATGTCATTACCTGGGAGGAGTTCAAGGACAAATTCCGCAAGAAGTTCATCTCTAGCGGTCTTATCGAGAGGAAGAAGGATGAGTTCCGTAAGCTAAGGCAGGGAGGCAGAGATGTGGTTGGTTATCTGGATGAGTTTACCGATCTTGCTCGGTATGCTCCTGAAGATACCGACACGGAGAAGAAGAAGATGGAGCGTTTTCTGAATGGACTCCATGATGAGATGCAATGTGCCTTGGTTGTCCAGACTTCCGTGATCTGGAGTCACTTGTGGACAAGGCCATTCAGCTGGAGACCAAGCGCAAATCCATGTTTGAAGGCCGCAAGAGAAGGATGAATATTCAGGAAGGTTCCAGCAGCCAGAAACCCCGCACCTTCCAGCCAGCACCCAAGCCAGTTTATCGACCACCCCCAGCTCCACGTCCCAACTATCCCAACCGTCCCAACAGCAACAACAATGTCCCCCGCCCAAACATCAACAACAACTACCACCCCAATGGCAACAATCGTCCCGGAGGAAACACCAACACTTTTACCCCTATGCCAGCGTTGTCTGCTTTGAATGCGGCAACAAGGGTCATTACTCCGAGAATGCCCCAATCCCAAGAGGAACGTTCAGCGCCCCAATGCACCAGCACCCAACTCTGGACAAGGCCGTAATGGAAATGGAAATGGCAAGAATGCTGCACCCCGTGGCAATGCTGCTGTTGCAAGAGGCCGTCTGAACCACATCAACACTGAAGAAGCCCAGGAAGCGCCAGATGTTGTGCTGGGTACGTTCCTTGTCAACTCAGTACCTGCAACTGTCCTGTTTGATTCTGGTGCTACCCATTCCTTTGTTACCAAGGAGTTTGTTGTTAAGGGAGGTCTAGTCGGGAGCCTCTTGTCCAAACCCCTGCTTATACAAACCCCAGAGTTCCTAGTAGAGACCAAGCTGTTTTGTCCCGACGTCTCTCTTGAGATCAAAGGAGAAAACTTTCCAGCCGATCTAATCATTCTAGGAACCCAAGGCATAGATGTCATTCTGGGTATGAATTGGTTAGCAAAGTATCATGGTCGTATCGACTGCGCCAGAAGAGCAGTATCTCTCACCACAGACCAAGGAACCGAAGTGGAGTATGCATCACAAGCCAATCCATCTCAACCCTGTTGTCATGAAGGCATAGCCCGACCAGCCCTGGATGAAATCCGTGTTGTCACCTATTCAAGGATGTTTTTCCGGAGGAATTGCCTGGTATGCCACCAGACCGGGATATTGAGTTCGTGATTGAACTTATTCCTGGAACAGCCCCTATATCCCAGAGACCTACCGGATGAATCCAAAGGAACTGATGGAATTGAAGAAGCAGTTAGCTGATCAGCTCAGCAAAGGTCTGATTCGCCCAAGCGCTTCACCTTGGGGATCTCCCATCATCTTCGTGGACAAAAGAGACGGTACCACACGTCTGTGTGTGGATTATCGCAAGCTCAATGATGTAACCATCAAGAACAAGTACCCCTGCCCAAGATCGAGGATCTGTTCGATCAGATGAACGGAGCCCGAGTCTTTTCTAAGATCGATCTTCGGACAGGTTATCACCAGTTGAAGATTCGAGAGTCTGACATTCCCAAGACCGCCTTCACCACCCGATACGGATTGTTTGAATACACCGTTATGTCCTTTGGCTTGACCAATGCCCCTGCTTATTTCATGAATCTCATGAATAAGATCTTCATGGATACCTCGACAAGTTCGTGGTTGTCTTCATTGATGATATCCTTATCTACTCCAAGACCGAAGAAGAGCATGCTGAACATCTGCGTCTAGTTTTGGAGACCCTCAGAGAACACCAACTGTATGCCAAACTTAGCAAGTGTGAGTTTTGGCTAAGTGAAGTGGCATTCCTCGGACATGTTGTCTGCAGGAGGAATCTCTGTTGACCCCGAGAAAATCAAAGCCATTCTAGACTGGAAATCACCCACCAGTGTGACGGAAATCCGAAGTTTTCTCGGACTGGCAGGTTATTACCGCAAGTTCGTTGAAGGATTTTCCAGTTTAGCCAAACCCATGACCCAGTTGTTGAAAAAGGATAAGAAGTTTGAATGGACCCAGAAGTGTGAAGATAGTTTCCAAGAACTGAAGAAGAGACTGACTTCAGCCCCAATCCTAATCATGCCAGACGTCACCAAGAGTTTCGACGTGTATTGTGATGCTTCACGTCTCGGACTTGGTTGCGTTCTGATGCAAGAAGGAAAGTTGTGTCGTACCTGTCTCGACAATTGCGACCGCATGAAGAGAATTACCCAACCCATGACCTGGAGTTAGCAGCTGTGGTTTTTGCTTTAAAAAATGGCGACCCTATCTTGTGGGTCATCGCTGTGAGGTCTACACAGATCACAAAAGTTTGAAGTACATTTTCACTCAGAAGGAGTTGAATCTGAGGCAGAGAAGGTGGATGGAATTGATTAAGGACTATGATGTCGGAATTCATTACCATCCCGGAAAAGCCAATGTAGTTGCCGATGCCTTGAGCCGGAAGCCATGCACCTGAATACCCTAATCCAAGCAGAGCAACCAGCCTTGTTTAAGGAGTTCGAAGATTTCGGACTTGAATTGGTTAGCCATGGATATCTTGCCAACCTGGAGTTAGCCCCAACCCTGTTGGACCAAATCAAAGAAGCCCAGAAGGGTCATGAGAGTATTGAAGGAATTAAAAAGAAGGTACCCCTTGACAAAGCACCTGGTTTTGCCATAGATGCTGAAGGAGTTCTGAGATTCAAAGGACGCCTATGTGTGCCCGATGATAAGGAACTCAAGGGTCTGATCCTAAAAGAAGCCCACAATACCCCATACTCGATCCACCCCGGAGGAACCAAGATGTACCAAGATCTTCGTGAGAAGTTTTGGTGGCATGGAATGAAGCGAGAGATTGGTTCTTTCGTGGCCAAGTGTGATATCTGTCAGCGAGTTAAAGCAGAGCACCAGCGCCCTGCAGGATTGCTCCAACCCCTTAAGACCCCCGAGTGGAAATGGGATGAAATTGGAATGGATTTTATTACTGGACTTCCTAGGTCAAACCGAGGCCATGATTCCATCTGGGTCATAGTTGATCGATTGACCAAGGTTGCCCATTTCATTCCTGTCAACACCACTTATAGAGGGAACCAGCTAGCAGACTTGTATATTTCCAGAATAGTAAGCCTGCACGGAGTGCCTAAGAGGATTGTATCTGACAGAGGCACGCAGTTCACCTCACGGTTCTGGAAAGCTCTTCACGAAGCCCTCGGAACCCACTTATCATTCAGCACAGCCTATCACCCTCAGACCGGAGGACAGACTGAGCGGTAAACCAGATTCTGGAAGATATGCTTCGTGCATGTGTCCTAGCCTATGGCTCTAAATGGGAAGATTGTCTTCCATTTGCAGAGTTTTCCTATAACAATAGTTATCAGTCCAGTCTGCAAATGGCCCCATTTGAAGCACTTTACGGCAAGAAGTGTCGTACACCCTTGAACTGGTCCGAGACCGGAGACGGAAAAGTGTTTGGACCAGATACCCTCCGTGAAGCCGAGGAGCAAGTCCAACTTATCCGTGAACGTCTCAAAACTGCTCAATCCCGTCAGAAAAGTTATGCTGATCCCAAGCGTCGTGACGTCACCTTTCAACCTGGAGATTTTGTCTATCTTCGGGTGACACCACTCAAAGGGATGCAACGTTTCCATGTCAAAGGAAAGTTGGCACCCAGATATATTGGACCCTTCAAGATTCTTGCCCGTCGCGGAGAAGTAGCCTATCAGTTAGAGTTGCCCCCAGAATTATCGGAATTTCATGACGTCTTCCACATCTCTCTGCTCCGGAAGTGTCTTGAAGTTCCTGACCAGCCCGATGTTTTCAAGAACATTGACCACCACTCCATTGACCTGAACCATGATCTGACTTATCGTGAGAGACCATTCAAAATTCTCGACGAAGATATTCGTCTCACCCGGAGGAACAAGATCAAGTTTTATAAAGTCCAGTGGACTAACCACTCCGAAGAGGAAGCAACTTGGGAACGTGAAGACTATCTTAGGAGCGAATTTCCCCACCTCTTTAGCACCTAAGCCCAGCCAATCTCGGGACGAGATTTATTCTAAGGGGGGAAGGATCTGTAACATCCCAAAATTGTAACCCAGCTTTATTAGTCAAATTTGTGGGCCAACAAAAACTTTTGTTATTTTTGTGTGTTTGTTGTTTTTGCTTGCTTGTGTTGGATTGTTTGCTAAAACAAAAATAAAAAAAAAAAAAGAAAAGAAAAGAAACATAATAAAAAGTTCCCCATAAAATCATGTGACAAAAGTCACACAAAATTCATCTTATTAAGAAAATCAAATTTTATTTTTTCAAAACAAAATTCAGTGGGGTGACAGGTGATCACTCTCTCTTTGTTCTCATATTCTTTTCCCTCTCCAAAAATATTTCTAAAAATCTTAAATTTGAATTTCATTTCTTTCTTGAACTTTCCCAAACCACAAAATGTGCTAGGTTGCACATACCAAATAAAGTCCACCACCATACCATAAATCTTGTCAAACATACAAGGATCAAACCATGAAAAGAAATCCTAGAAAATAGAATTAAAGTTTCAGTGGAGCATTTCATCGAGCACGTTGGAGACAGAACTCGAGTTCATCTCCAACCCGTTGAAACCGAAATCAAATCGATCGATTTGATGGATCCCTGCATCCATTGCTTGCTCCACACCCTCCCCTTTCACTCCCCTCAGTCGCCAGAGCAAGGAGGAGGCGTGCCATTTGGTCCTTCGGCTCGTGGCCGCCGCTGGCCGCACGCCACCGTGCTGTGCACCCGTGCCGACGATGGAAACGTGCGGAGGAGACGCCCAGCTGGCCCAGCCCTGCACCATGTATCACCTCACCCCTCACCGCACTCGTCAGAACGGAGGAGACCGCGCCCTGACGCTCTGAGGCGCCGTGCGCCAGCCGCCATGTCGAAGCTCTCCGAGCTCTGGCCGCGCGTGGACGCCGACGCCGTTCTTCTCCACCACGCCACCCCAGCTCGCGTGGCTCGTCGCAGACGCTCCTCTGCCACCCAGCGACCTCAGGGACACGTCCCCGTCAGCCCTAGTGGCCCGCAGCCGCGCCATTGATCCATCTACTCCGCGGCACGCGCCATGGACGCCGTGCCGTGTCGAGCTCGTTTTCGAAGCCGCGCGTGCACCTCTCTCCCCCTAAGCCCTAGAAGGACACCCTACGGTCGTCGCCGTGCAGCACCGCCACCAATGGCGTGCTCTCCCACTCCCCAAACCACTCCTGCACCCGGTCCACGACACGCCGGAGTTCGGCAATAAAAAGCCGCCCCGCCCGTGCCTCCACACCCCGCCATCGCTCACTCCAGCATCCCCCACTCCCTCTCCACCCCTCAGTGCACCGCTAGGAGAGCGGTGACGCTGTCCCGCAAGCCCCAGCCGCCTCGAGCATCCTCGATTTCTCGCCGGAGCCGAGGTTGAGGTCGAGCACGGCCAGGTCGTCACCCGCTTCCCCTCTCCCCTCTCTGGCCTATCCTAGCATCACCATTACCACCGCACTCACCCGCCGCCGTTTCCCCGTGTTTCCTGCACAGGCGCGACGCAGAAAGCTCCCCGGAGTTGCCGCACGGCCGCGGAGGAGGAGTTGATCATCGCCGACGCCAGAAGCATCCCCAGCAAGCACACCTCGTCCCAGGGGCTTCCCCACGATCTCCGCCATCGATCTACCTCTTTTCCGCAGCCTCCCGAGCCCCTAGGTGAGTTCCCCGTGCATCTCGCCGTCGCCGGAGCCGCGGCACCGCCCGTCTGAGGTCGTCGACGACCGCGAGCTCCAGGCGCCGTTCGATTGGAAATCAACGGTAGCTTACCGGTTCGTGTAATCAGTCGCTGACTGGTGGACCCCACCCGTCAGCGTTTTAAACTTAAACGCGCGCGCGAGACGTTTTCCACTGAGTCACTGACGAGTGGACCCCACCCGTCAGGGATCTCATCTTTATCCAGTATTTTCGAATTTGAATCTTTTCTGAATTCAGTACTGGACCTAGTTTTGAAATTCAACAACTCGAGTTCTAGGAATCCAAATAAATCAAACTCGACTGTTCTGGAGAGCTTATGAAATCCTTTAACTCACCAAAGTGGTCTCATCTCATTTAAATAAATAATAAAAAGGTATTAATAAAAATGCTCCAGAAGGTTTAAAACACCAAACCTTTTGTTTCTGGAGTTATATAAATCCAAATAACTTGAAACCAATTTTTGTAGCTTTGTATTAGGATCCTTTAGCTCCCCAAATTTTGGTAGGATTAATTGAGTAGTGTAAAATCCTTAGCCTTTGGTTGAACTTCAGTGCACCCTTCTGCACTAAACCAATTAGTGTGATTTATTAGTAGGTCCAATTAAGCTCAAACCAATTTTGTTAGATCACTTGCAACCAAGTTAGTTTCCCTAAAAGGATTTAATTTTTGGAGCAACCTAATTTGTTTGGTAGCTAAAACTTGTTTGAAAACCTTCTGAACTAAAACAATGTGTAGGGAGTTTGGTAACTCCAAATGACCCCAATCCAATTGGGTGGTCTTCTACACATCAGTAGCTACCCATAGAATTTTAGTTTGAATTTTTGTGACAAACATAGATTAAATGGTGAATTATTTGGTGTACAACTAGTTTCTGCCTTAGTTTGGAAATAATTAATTAAAGATTAATTCAATTAAATTAAAACCACCTCGTATTGCTTGATGTGTGCAGTAGCTATTTATAGCATTTGTGATTGTAATGCTGTGTTGATGCTTGAGCTAGCGTAGTGATTGTTGTTTTGCTTGCTTAAACGTTTAGACGATACCGCTGACGGATTCATCGAGGAAGGAGGTTTTGCTGAACCCGAAGATCAGGACCAGTACCACTTTGTTGAGCAAGGCAAGCTACTCACTGAGCTTGCATTTATATACCTCTACTTTAGTCTCAAGAGTTAATCAAAAGTATCGATGATTTTGGAAAACCCCTTTTTCAAAACAATGAAAACTATTTTTGCCACCCTATGTAGAAATATAGGGTAGTTATTTTACAACTGTAGGATGGGAAAAACAATGTTTATTCAAAACTCCTTTGAAAGTACTTGAATGAAGGTGAAGTACCGAAAGGTCGGTATGAAGGTGAAGAACCAGAGAATGGTGTTGTTTCTGGAAAGAAAAATGCACATTGTGTCCTTGTACTTACATCCCCAGCCAAAAATCTGTGCGACCACATTTACCCACATATGGGCAAGGGCGTAGTCATATAATTTGCTCGTGTTAGTACTGGATGCCTCAATAACGAGGAGAACCTCGTTCCATGAGGGGATGGTCTGAGGACCTACCCCCTGACCTGGGTCCTCTTCATTGAAGTCTACCGGAAGCCGGTATGAACATGTCGGAGGAAGAGGATTGAAGGGCTCCCTTGGGTCCGCCGGGCAGAACTACGAGTCCTCACACTTAGTTTCTGAGGATTTAAGTGTCGATGGAAAGTGTCGTAGCGGCAGGGTCCTATACTAGCATGAGCAAAGGACAGGCTATGGCCGGGAACTCAACTTCGCATACCTCTGGTATGGCGGGACGTGGCTGACACGATGAGTGACCGGATGGGTGTGGGAAAAGCGTACTACCTCTGCAGAGGGTAAAACTATTCGAATAGCCGAGTCCTCGGATATGGACAGTTGGGAAGAACTACTAAGGCCATGTGCAAAGTTTTGCAAACTCTGGTTTGTGTTGAGGAAATTGAATTGGAAAGGAATATTTCCCACCTGTACCAATGAGTTGGTACGAGGTGGTGATGGGTTTGGAACCATGATCAGGGTATGGTTGGATACCGGAGGAGTTCCGGAGAAAAGCAAAAATGGCGTTTTCTTAAAGGATAGTTATAAACTTCTTCTCACCCCCCTTTTTATTAAAAAGATTTTTGAGAGTTTTGCAAATAAAAGTTTTTAAGAAATAAAAACTAGTGCTTACTCAAGTTGGGGTAGTTTGCGAGTACAATCAAATGTACTCATATTGGTTTCGTCCCTGGCTATTGTCTTAGCCAGATTTCGAGGAACCCTACGTTGAAGAGGAGTTTGGCGACGTCTATGCGAACTGAGATCTTCATAAGTCAGCTGCCTGTCGGTGTTGTTAGGATGGATTAGCCCTACTATCGTAGCTTCCGCTGAATAAAGAGGATTTGGCCCTTGAAGGCACCTATGTATAATTAGGCCAGTATGGCCATGTGTAAGACTTTAAACTCGGTATTGTATGGATGTAAACTTTGATATTCAGTTCGGATTATGTGCAACGACAGACTGATCACGGGATCGTTGTGTTAAGCATAAACGGGTATTTCGGACAGCTAGTCCGGGGTCCCCACAGCTATGATCCAATTTAATCAGAAAACAAAGAAAATTAAAAAAAGCACACAGACGCTCCAAGTAAAGCACATAAGATGTGAAAGAATTAAAATATAGTTTTACTAGAAATGACCTGATAAGTTGTTGATGAAGAAGGGATGCCTTGGGCATCCCAAAGCTTAGACACTTGAGTCTTCTTGAAATATGCTTGGGTGACCCACGGGGACATCCCCAAGCTTAAGCCTTTCACTCTTCTTGATCACATTATATCATTCTCTTCTCTTGATCCTTGAAAACTTCCTTCATACCAAACTCAGAGTAATTCTCATTAGAGGGTTAGTGCATAATCAAAAATTCACATGTTCTCCAAGGACACAATCATTACCAGTACTTTCTGAACATTAGCTACAGCCACTGATATTTTGTGGAGCAAAGAAATCCATTCAAACACAGTAAAAGAGAGATTGCAAAATAAAAGGCAAAATCTGTCAAAACCAGAACAGCCCGTAAAGACGAATTATTTCGAGGCAATTAAGTTGCTCAGATCAGAAAACTCAAAACTAATGAAAGTTGCATAAATATGTGAGGACCACGCACAAATTGTTTCAGAATTTTTCAAAATTGCTGGAATTTTTAAAGCTCAAAATGGTGGACAGCAGAAATCTGTCCCTGTGCAGAAATCCAAATCTAGCATCAACTTTCTACTAGAGACTTTACTTGGCACAACAATGCGATAAAATAAAGATACAAAGAAGTTGTTGCACAAGTAAACAAGCTCCTTGACTCAAATAAAAGAAAATTTCAGAAGATAAAATAACATGGGTTGTCTCCCACAAGCGCTTATCTTTAAAGCCTTTTAGCTTGGCATGAATTTTTTGATAATGCTCTCATATGTATAAGAGTTGAATATAAGAGCATCAAGAAACAAATATTAAACACATTTAAGTCTAACTCACTTCCTATGCAAAGGAATCTTGTAAGAAAACAAATTATTGAAGCATGAAGCTACTAGCATAGAAAGACAAAACAAGTGCACCTTCAAAAATTTCAACAAAAAGAGAGGAGACTTAATATTATTGAGATATATGAATCCATGTCTCCCTCTCTCATAAAAACTTCCAGTAGCATCATTGATGAAATCCACAATATAACCATCACATGAAACATTGTTATCATGATCCATATGCATAGAAGTATCAATATTTTCCACATAAGCAAAGTTCTTCTCATTAATAACAATGGGAGTAGGATCATCATAAAGAACTCGAACATGATAGACAAGTTGTATATTAAAGGGATGGTTTTGGGTAATCCCTCCATAACTATGACAAGTTTCATGAGGATAATTGTAATTATAACCTATGTCATAGTTATCCTTATGATAATTATCAAAGACTGGAGGCATAGTATCATCATAGCAACATAATAGTTATCTTCCAAAGTGTGTTCATTTGTAGACATATCCTCGTCATTTTTACTAGAAGGGGATGTCTCAAATATATAATCATCAGTAGCAAAAGGATTTTCAAACTCAACACTATGAGAAGAGGTCTCAGACATATAATTATTACTAGCAAAAGGATTTTCAAACACCTCATCCCCAAGCTTAGAGATTTTCATATATCATTGGAAAGAACATGGATAGTACTAATAGTATAGCAATTATTAACATCATCATTTTCAGAATTGGTACCCAAGAGATTTTCAATATCAAAAGTACTATGCTTTTCCCAATCATGATCACTACTATATGTAACATGCATAGGATTATCATCAATTCAGACTCATCAGCAACAACTATAATAGGAGCAACATGTTTAGGGGAAGATACCGTTTCCCTCTCCTTTTACTCCTCATCTTCTTCTTCTTTCCCTCTTTAGGGGGGAGAGTCTTGAAAGGAAGCTTCTCCAAATACCTAGGTTTATTGTTAGAAACAATAGAAGAAACTTGGGAAGATTCCTCTTTTTCATTAATAAGAGTAAAACAAACATTAGTCCTTTCATATTTTGGTAAAGTAGTTCCATCTTTTATAATATTTTGTATGTAAGTGTTGGCATGACAATTATTAACACAATAGAGATGGCATCCATGTAACACGCTATTCATATCAAAAGCACTCATATCTAACGAAGAAGTTTTTCTTGATAACTCTTCACACCCCAAAAATAATGTAAGTTCATCATGTTGATTAGGAGTGATCATGTTATCACAAAAGTCTCCCGCAATATCCTTATTAGAACCTGAGCATTGGAATTTGAAATGCCCCTCTTTATAGCAAAGTTCACAAATAAAAGGATAGGTGGCACACACTTTTTCACCAAGATCATTTAGAGCCTTGCTCCACATTCTAGTTTTTTCATTCCTATGATGGATACAATATTCTTCTTCGATTTGATTCTTTTCACAAGGTCTAAGTGCTCCACAAAAATTAACATGCTTATAAGAAATAGTATTTTCAGAAGTTTGAGCATGTTTATTGCAATCATTAATAACAAATTCATTTTTGATGCAAGTGTCTTTAAAAGGTTCGTGATACATGTCCCAATTTTCTTTAGGAACATTAATATGAGAAGCAAAGGTTCTACAACAATCAACAATAATTTGAAAATCAAGATCATATTTAGCACTAAGCTCATGAAAACTAGCAGTTTCACCGAAAGACTTAATGCAATCATACTCATAGTTTATACGTGATTCTTTACCTTTGTCGTTATCCCAATCTTTAGTATTGCGTTGAATTGTTTCAAGAAGATCCCATTTAGCTTCAACCTTCTTACTTGTGAAAGAACCCTCTAAACATGCATCTAGATAATCCTTGTAATGACCTGAAAGCCTTGCATAAAAATTAGTAACAATTATTTTCTTAGGAAGCTCATGGTTAGGACATTTGAGTAATAATGTTTTCAGCCTTCCCCAAGCTTGAGCAATGCTTTCTCCATCACGAGGACAAAAATTAAAAATGTAATTCCTATCTAAATGCACTTCATAAGGAGGATAAAATTTAGAGTAAAAGAGAGATTCAAGATCCTTCCACTCCAAATGATGAGGATCATCCAGTAGCTCATACCACTCCTTTGCTTTGTACTTAAGTGACAATGGAAACAATTTCTTCATGGCATTTTCTCTTGATAAACCTGCAACCTTAAACAACTCACAAAGTTCTTTAAGTTTCAACAAGTGATCACTTGGACGGATAGTTCCATCCCCTGCATAACGTTCATCCATAACCATTTCAACAATTTCCGTAGGTATTTCAAAAGGAATACTTTCAGTAGGTGGATTTAGAATATCACAAGCATCATTAGAATTATCACAAATAGGAGACAAAGTATTATCAAAGCAAATTTTCTCCTCCAAAGCTGGGGAACTAAAAGGATCATTTCATAAAAACTAGCTTCCCCAAGCTTAGGCTTTTCCATAGCATTAGCAATAATAGTGTTCAAAGAATTCATGCTAATAACATTGGTATCACTATTTTACAAACAAACTTCAATAGATTTTTTTATTTTTCTCTTCAAACGCATCATGTCCTAAATCAATATAAAGTTCATAAAGTTCATAAAGATATCTAATTTTTTTGTTGTTTTCCATTAAGCCTAACTAGTGAAATAAAAACAAGAAAAAAATATATAACTGCAGAATCTAAAGGAAATACCTTCAAGCACTCACACGTCATCAACCGTGAAAATAGCTAAGTAGCTGGAGGATGCGAGTACCTTTTACCTTACCTCCCGGCAACGGCGCCAAAAAATAGCTTGATGTCTACGCACGCTTATATTCTTGTAGACAGTGTTGGGCCTCCAAGTGCAGAGGTTTGTAGAACAACAGCAAGTTTCCCTTAAGTGGATCACCCAAGGTTTATCGAACTCAGGGAGGTAGAGGTCAAAGATATCCCTCTAGAGCAACCCTGCAATTAAGATACAAGAAGTCTCTTGTGTCCCCAACACACCTAATACACTTGTCAGATGTATATGTGCACTAGTTTGGCGAAGAGATAGTGAAATGCAAGTAATATGGATGATTATAAGTGGTAATTGTAATCTGAAATAAAGATGGCAGCAAGCAAACATGAGACAAAATGAGAGCAAACGTTGTTTCAATGCTTGGAAATAAGGCCTAGGGATCATACTTTCACTAGTGGACACTCTTCACTATGCTACTCTGAACTATTCTCCTGTTGGATAACGAACACCAATTCATTGTGTAGGGCTACAAAAACACACCTTAAAGTCGCATTCCACATCTAGAGAACCCCACACTGTCAACTTGGGCGCCCTAAATAGTACTAGATAAACACCACAATTTCATAGAGACATCCAACACAAATAATTATTCATGGTAAGTATTCATGTAATCTTTAGCCTAAGAGTCACACACGATGCACACACTGTCAACTTTGCACCATGGGACAAAGGTGACTCCGGAGTTTACATTAATCAAACCACTCAAGTAGCATAATTCATAAGATAACGAAGAGTAACATCCATGGATCTAACTAGATTACAAAGCTCATGATCACATAAAGATCACACCATGTGAGAGAGAGATGAACCACATAGCTACCGGTAGAGCCCTCAGCCTCGGTGAAGACTACTCACACATGGTCATGGTGAGCACACTTGATGGAGAGGTTGATGAAGAGGTGCAGCCCGGAGAGGAGACGGCGGCCCGCAGCAGCCACGGTGCGGCGGCGGCCCGTGGAGGCGGCGGCGGTGGCTCTTGGGGGCGGCGGCGGTGGCTGCCCTTGGTGATGACGATGGTGTGGAGGAGGTTCTCCTCCCCCAGACGGCTGACTGGGAGGAGGAAAATTCGTGGTCTTGGGTGCCTCCCACGAGCTAGGGTATCCTTCTTTATATAGGCTCTCGGATTTCCGTCACCCCCGTTTAGGGCTTCACCATATTGAGCCTACATGCCGCATCCAAACTCCGATTGGGCTGATTTTAGGCTTAAAAGTTGCGTATGGAAATTTGTGACAACTTCCTAAACATATTGATCTCCATTTGACGTCCTATTCAAATCTCAAAAAAATTGACGTCATATTCGAGGTTCAAAACTGATAAACTCCGAAAACAGTTCTGGGACAGATTTCAGCAAAGTTCCAATTCGACTCCAACAAGGTTTGCTTTGCCCACTTTTGATAATTCCTACACATTAAAGTGTAAAAACAAGAACATTGTGCACTTTGACAAATATTAGTAGGTTAGTCCAATAAATGTCATAATATGATATAAAGTGTATATAAAACATGTGACAAATGATATAAAACATGCATGGAACGTAAAAAATTATAGATATATTTGAGACGTATCAGCATGCGCCTACCACCGATCGAGCTACAGGCTGTCGCTGCGTCGCCCCTTCGGGCTGGTGCGCCGCCGCCGTTGGTGCATGTTGTCGGCTGCCAACGCGCCTTCCCAGGCATGTACGCGGCTGGCGACACGCGTCATCGCCCTAACCCACGAGCTGGTGTTGCGTCGCCCCTTCAGGCCGCAACGCCGCGGCAAGTAGTCCTCTTCGTCGTCCCCGCGCGTTGACTTCTACGTGGTATGCACCGCGCCAACGCACCGTCCGTGTATGGTCTTTGTCAAGCCGTCGGGTTCTTCCTCGCCTACTTCGAGTAACGTGATACGTCTCCAACGTATCCATAATTTCTGATGTTCCATGCTTATATTATACCAATTGATTCATGTTTTATTTACACTTTATATCATTTTTATGCATTTTCTGAGACTAACCTATTAACAAGATGTCACAGTGCCAGTTCATGTTTTCTGCTGTTTTTGTATTCCAGAAAAGCTGTTCTAGAAATATTCTCGGAATTGGATGAAACAAAAGCCCAGGCCCCTATTTTTCTGTCATGTACACGGAGTCCGAAGGAGAGACAAAGAGGGGCACCAAGGCGCCCTCACCATATGGCGGCGCCCCCCTTCTACCGCGTCGCCACGTGGTGAGGGGCCCACGGGTGCCCACCGACGCCGCCCCTTCGCCTATAAATTCATATTTTCGGGAAAACCCTAGACACCCGAGCCATATTCCATGAAAAGTTCCAGAGCCGCCGCCGCCATCAACCCTAACTCGGGAGGGTTCTGAAGCTCTTCTTGGCACCCTGGCGGAGAGGGAAATCATCACCGGAGGGCTCTACATCGCCATGCCTGCCTCCAGAGTGATGCGTAGTAGTTCATCCTTGGACTATGGGTCCATAGCAGTAGCTAGATAGTTGTCTTCTCCTCTTGTGCCATCATGTTTAGATCTTGTGAGTTGCCTATCATGATCAACATCATATTATTGTAATGCTACATGTTGTGTTTGCTGGGATCCGATGAATATTGATACTATGTCAAATTGATTATTGAATTATCATATACATGTTATTTATGATCTTGCATCCTCTTCGTTACAAGTTGATGCTCTGGCCAAGTTGATGCTTGTGACTCCAAGAGGGAGTATTTATGGAGAGACACCACTAGTGAACTATGGACCCCGGTCCATTCTTTTACATTGATAATACAACCTACATCAAGCACTGTTCTTTTACATTCTCTATAAACAAACATCATTTTCCACACTATACGTCTAATCCTTTGTTTTCAGCAAGCCGGTGAGATTGACACCCTCACTATTGAGTTGGGGCAAAGTACTTTGGTTGTGTTGTGTGCAGGTTCGAAGTCAACCGTCAGGACCACCCCTTTGAAGCACTCTTTCTGGCACCGTTGCTAGGGAGAGGAAGCACCTCTGTTCAACAAACTTCCACCTCCCTGCAACATCACTTTTCCTGGCGCCGTTGACACCTTCAGAAGTGTCTTCATCTCCTACTGGTTCAATAACCTCGGTTTCATACTGAGGGAAAACTTGCTGCTACACTCATCATACCTTCCTCTTGGGGTCTCCCAACGAACGCATGCCTTGCACGTATCAAGCACTTTTTCTGGCGCCGTTGCCGGGGAGGTCAAGCCTTCTGCAAGGGGAGTCTCTCACTTCCAATCTCTTTACTTTGTTATTGTCTTGCTTAGTTTATTTTTATTTTGTCTTGTTTGCTTCTTTTTATCAAAAACACAAAAAAATTAGTTACTTGCATTTATTTTTATATTTCAGTTTTGTCTTATTTTTGCTAAAATGAGTACTCCTGAGAACACCAAGTTGTGTGACTTCACTAGCACAAATAATCATGATTTCATCTGCACTCCTATTACTCCACCTACTTCTAAAGCATACTTTTATGAAATTAAACCTGCTCTGTTAAATCTTGTTATGAAAGAGCAATTTTCTGGTGTTAGTACTGATGATGTTGCTGCTCACCTTAATAATTTTGTTGAACTTTGTGAGATGCAAAAGTATAAGGATATAGATGGAGATATTATTAAACTGAAATTATTTCCTTTCTCTTTGAGAGGAAGAGCTAAAGAATGGTTGCTATCTTTGCCTAGAAATATATAGTATTGATTCATGGACTAAATGCAAAGATGCTTTCGTTGGAAATTATTATCCTCCTGCTAAGATTATATCTTTGAGAAGTAGCATTATGAATTTCAAACAATTCGATAATGAACATGTTGCCCAAGCATGGGAGAGAATGAAATCATTGGTAAAGAATTGTCCCACCCATGGACTGACTGCTTGGATGATCATCCAAACCTTTTATGCAGGACTGAACTTTTCTTCAAGGAACCTTCTTGATTCAGCTGCTGGAGGTACCTTTATGTCCATCACTTTGGGTGCTGCAACAAAGCTTCTTGATGATATGATGATTAATTATTCTGAATGGCACACCGAAAGGACTCCCCAAGGTAAGAAGATAAATTATGTTGAAGAAACCTCTTCCTTGAGTGATAAGATTGATGTTATTATGTCTATGCTTGTGAATGGTAAATCTCATGTTGATCCAAATAATGTTCCTTTAGCTTCATTGGTTGCTCAAGAAGAGCATGTTGATGTAAACTTCATTAAAAACAATTTCAACAACAATGCTTATAGGAATAATTTTGGTAGTAACAATTATAAGCCTTATCCTTCTAATAGTGGTAATGGTTATGTCAATTCCTATGGTAATTCCTACATTAATAATAGAAGTGTACCCTCTGATCTTGAAGCCATGCATAAGGATTTTATTAGTACACAAACTCCTTTTAATAAATCTGTTGAGGAAAAGCTTGGTAAAATTGATGTTCTTGCTTCTAAAGTTGATAGCCTTGCTCTTGATGTTGATCTTTTGAAAATAAAAGTTATGCCTAATGATGTTAAAGAGAACAAGACTTTTGCTACTGCCAAAGCTATCCAAGTTAAAATTGATAACAATATTAGGATGTTGGCTGAATTGCATGCTAGGTGGGAAAGAGAAGATAAAATTGATAAAGAGAAGAGTACAGCTAGAGTTTGTACTATTACCACCACTAGTAACGCTGAAGTTTCACATGCTGGTAAACCTCCTACTATCAATGGTAACATAATTGGTGTTGGCAATGTTTCTACTACTTCTGCAAAACGTTTGAAATTGCCTAAAACCACTGAAACTGTTCCTGATAAAAGTGCTGAATTTTTTCGAAATATGGGAGACAATGGATCCATTACCATTGACCATAATGATTTTGATTTTGATGATTGTAATATTTCGGAAGTAATTATGTTCTTGCAAAAGCTAGCTAGAAGTCCCAATGCTAGTGCTATAAATATGACTTTTACAAAACATATTACAAATGCTCTCGTGCAAGTTAGGGAAAAAATTTGAAACATGAAGCTCTATCCCTAGGAAGTTAGAAGATGGTTGGGAGCCCATCATTAATATGAAGGTGAATGATTTTGATTGTAATGCTTTATGTGATCTTGGTGCTAGTATCTCTGTTATGTCTAAGAAACTCTATGATATGCTTGATTTGCCACCTTTGGAACACTGTTATTTGGATGTTTATCTTGCTGATAATGCTATGAAGAAACCTTTGGGGAGAATTGATAATGTTCACATTATGGTTAACAATAACCTTGTCCCCGTTGATTTTATTGTTTTGGACATTGAATGCAATGCATCTTGTCCTATTGTTTTGGGAAGACCTTTTCTTAGAACTGTTGGTGCCATTATTGATATGAAGGAAGGAAACATTAGGTACCAATTCCCACTTAAGAAAGGTATGGAACACTTCCCTAGAAAGAGAATGAAGCTACCTTTTGATTCTATTATTAGAACACATTATTCTGTTGATGCTTCTGCCCTGTGGAGTCGCCGGCGTTCTGGCTCGGTGGCGGAGGTGGCGGCCGCGCGGGCCCGATCTGGGCTGCACGGGCCGTTCCCGTCTACTGCGTTGCGGCATGCACCGTCCCGCTTATGCGGAGGCAGGCCAGGACGATGTCCTGAGGCCTGTTGCCGGCGTGTGTGCCGGCCAGTCCTGGCCTTGCGGGCCCAGTGTTTCAGGCTTCGTCCCAGACCTCACCGTCGTCCACGGACATCGCGGTGGGGCTCCGACATGCTCGCCAGGGTTGGCAACATGTCCCGCGCTGCAGCTGCTTTTGCGGCGACGGCTCCCCTCCGACCTCTGTGGTCGCGCTCGAGCAGACTTTGACGCGCTGGTTTTGATGAGGCCGTCGTGGTGTCGCCGGTCTAGCGTCAATGGTGACGTCTAAATCTGGGTCTGGCCGGATCGTGCCATCCAGCTCTTGCATTCAGCGTGCGGGTGTATTTAGCTGCGGCTAGATCTTACTGCTTCTTAGGTTGGGGGTGCGGCAGTGATCTACGTCGTCGTGTCTGCACTACGTCCTCGCGACGACGGCCGGATTTTTTTTTGACCTGGATGGATCCCGGCGAAAGCTGCGATTGGCTTTGCCCAGAGTCGGTGACGGCATCACCTCCGGGTGTCGCTTCCTTGTTGAAGGCGTCATGTTGGCGATTCTCCGGTCTGAATTGATGGACTCCGTCCCTTCGCCTCAAACTGCTCCTCCTGGTGGCCTCGCGTCGGGCTCGCCTCTCTTGTACCTCGTGGATCACCCTTTGTGCTCTCGTTGAGCCATAGGGGTGGATGGTTTGGGGTCTAGGTGAAAACTTTGCAGGACCTTGGTCTCTGTCGACGACGTTGACGCGCTCTCGCGCCATGCACCTTCTTGGAGGCGTCGCCGCAAGACCCCTTCCTTTGGTTCCTCAAGTTCTACCAGATTGTCGGCACGACGATGTGTGCCCCATTGGGCTGTAATGAAGATGCGGTGGAGATTCGTTGGCGTGGACATGGTCGTGATCGCTCCGGTGCAACAGAAGACAACCGCAATCAATCTCCTTCAAGCTGGACCCCTTAGCCGGTAGTTGGCTTCGTTAATTCAAATCCGGTCTTATTTCGAGCCTTCCGTCTAAAAATACAGAGTCAGCAGACACGAGACTTCGTTTTGAACGCACGACAAGAACAAATGGCAATTGGCATAACGGTGAAACGATCCATGGCCAGTCCCCGACCGAGCCCTGGCGACACATGCTACAGTAGCTGTAATGTTCAATACTTAGAAAAATGGGCAAAAGTTACACGCGTCGACAACGCAAAGCCAGCAAGAGCCTCCCAGCTTCTCGGCTCCTGCCGACTCTGCGCCGGAGCCCAAGCACGCCCATGACGTGCCGTTCTCAGGGCCCTCGCCGGACACGTGCCGCCACGGCAGGGACGTCGAGGGTGCCGGAGCGCCACCGCGTCGCCTCAAACGTGCCCCCTCCATGCATCTCGCCGGACCTCCCCTGCGCTGTTATAAAATGGCGACGCATAGCTTACCATCAAAAACACAAGCAGCTGCATACAGTAGCCATACACACAACACACAGCGTACGTTCGTGCTAGAGTGAGTCAGTCCCGGTTAGTGTTAGAAAGCAATGGCGTCCGGGCAGGAGGAGAAGGGGAGGTCGGAGCTGGACAGCCTGGCCCGCGAGGGGCAGACCGTCGTCCCCGGCGGCACCGGCGGGAAGAGCTACGAGGCGCAGGAGAAACTCGCCGAAGGGCGCAGCCGAGGCGGGCAGACACGGAAGGAGCAGATCGGCGAGGACGGGTACAGCGAGATGGGCCGCAAGGGAGGGCTGAGCACCAACGACGAGTCCGGCGGCGACCGCGCTGCCAGGGAGGGCATCGACATCGACGAGTCCAAGTTCAAGACCAAGTCTTAGATCAGTGTTCCATCGCTAGCTAGCAAGCTGACTGCTCATGTCTGTGGAGTTGGTTGCTAGTAGCTGCTAGTTTACCTTCCTAGCTAGTGTGTCCACGCACTACTGAATAATGTAGGTCAGTTCTTGGCGTTAGCACCACACATACAGGCGATCTTATGTAGTGTGATCATGTGTGCTTTAGGTCTCCCTTTGCAGTAGTTGATAGTAGGTCTCCTTGCATCTCGTGGGATGAGCTTGGTGCTCAGTAATGTAGTGCGTCGTTGTTGAATCAGAATCTCCGGCCTTAACGTGTTTCTTCAGAGAAGAAGGGGCACAAGGTGGATGGTCCATCCGCTGAAAACAGTGCTCCTTCTTGCTTCATTTTGCACTTCATACTGCATACATCATTTTCCGTAATGTTCAGGTCATAGCAGCCTGTGTACATACTACCTGTTCTTGCGTTGCTCACTGAACTGTTTAAACTGTCGGTGCATTAACTGACATTCCCATATGATCTTAGAAGATGCGCAATGTTGGGCAACAAATATGATGATCGTAGGAACATCTTTGTGCTAACTCCATTTTTTTCTTCCGCAGGGAAATTCCTATAAATATGCTGAAATTCCGAAGAAATTAAGTCATTTTACTGTAATTGAACAGGAGGACAAGCAGAGCCAAAATGTTTACAAGTTTTCAGACGGACTTTTGCCCGAACTCAGACCAGGGAGTGCATCGGCAAAGCCTAATAAACCCAATCTTCTCTTTTCCAGAAATGAGAATTCAGGATACTACCACCCGTCAAAGTACCTAGTCCTCCAAAACCAACTTTTACCTGACAACTGAAGTAACCTGCAAACCAAAATGTAAACGCGAACGTCATGAATCCAAAAGCGAATGAAGCGAATGAACGCTAGAGACATCTAAACACCGGTGCGGAGAAAGCATCAAACATAAACAAGAGATATATACTTTTTTCTCCTTTAATTTCTGCTTTCTTGAGATACAAGTGAATAGAAACATAAGTTCAGAAGTACACAATAGCACAGGCAGATTCACATTCGCATTGCTTTGGAGCAATTACCAAAATGAGATTCTCCTAAGAAAAACAGAATGAGATGCCAGTTGCACACTGCAACATGCTCTGCTTATTTGCTGCTGAAGTAAAAATCACGATATGCAATACTGCTCTTTATCTTCATCATTCCACTTCACATCATGAGAATAAAAATCTAGAGTGGCCTCTTGTATACTATCGCTACCCCCGAACAGAAATTACCGTAGCTCGTACAGAAGATACATATAAAGTATTACCTCTATATATAAAGTGGGGAGATTTTCTCAGCGAACGCTAGAGACATCTAAACACCGGTGCAGAGAAACCACAGAAGATATAAAGTGGGGAGATTTCGTTTCGAAAAAAAAATAAAGTGGGGAGATTTTCTCAGCGAACGCTAGAGACATCTAAACACCGGTGCGGAGAAACCACAGAAGAAACATGAGTCCTAGAATGGCCTGGCGCGCCGCCGCCGTCGACGGCGCCGCCGCGGCGGATACGGCCATTGGTGACATCATCGCGACGTCAACGTGGGCCTAGTTTGTTTTTAAGAGGAACACCGTGGGACTAACTGGGCTGGCTGGGTTGTTAACTGGGCTGGGCTGGCTGCTTACTGTGCAGCCTGCTCATCCCATTTTCTTTTTTTTCCTGTTCTTTTTCCTATTTTCAAAAACTTTTGAATCTTTTCAAACACATCTCCAAACAAATTCAGACCATCTTTATTTTTTTTTGTAAAAATCAAAACAATCATTTCCAATACTTTGGAATCCTTTCCAAATTATTGCAACTCTTAAAATTTTGAAGTTATACATGAAGGCTCATATCACACATTTACGACATTTGAAAAATATGTATTTCACAAATTTCTCATGTACTCAAATAAAATCCACAGAAATAATATCACTAATATAATTCAATATGATAGAACCAATCAAACAATTTGGTACTTTGCTAAATCATTTAAATACAACTACCCGTTTATATCATGGGCTTAAATATATCAAAATAAAAATACCACAACTGTAAATAATGGGAAATAGCTGTTTTAAATTTATTTTCTGAACCCCTATATCTAGAAACCAAATTCTTAATAGAACATGATTTACATAATTTAAAACACTTTATATATATTGTTTTACGGTATGTAAACAATTTTGCGGAACTACTAAATGTCCCGAAACCAGTAGCTTCAACTATATCCACCAAAAAAAAATTGAAAACATTCATCAAAACGATCACAAAAACAAAAATGCAAAATACAAATACCCATTTATATCATGGGCTAAAAAATATCACCATAAAAATACCACAAATGTAAAAATTAGGAAATAGCTGTTTAAAAAAAATCAAAACCAGCATATTCGAATTAGAAATCAAATTCTAAAATAGGACATGCTTTACATAATTTGTAACACTCCATAGATATTGTTTTACGGTATTTAAACAATTTTGCAAAACTACCCGCTGCTTAATTGACTATTTATGGAACTTGACCAAATTTTAAAATTGAATATTTCAAACATTCCAATGGTTTCAAACTCCACCAAGGGTGCGCCGTGTCGGCGCGCCGAAATTCAACTAGTATAACGAAGGTGTGTACTGACTAGGAGCAACAGAGATAGGCATTGATTCCAAGGGCTTTAAACTGATGTTCTCCCATATGGAAATATATATGGAACTGTAATTGATACAAACTGGATAAAATGTAGGCGAATTTGAAGAAAAAGTTACTGCAGTGGTGAAACTAGAATGGAGAAGGATGCGTAAACTACTAAACTGAGACCAAACTTCAGTAGTCTATCAGTGTGTGAAGCAGCTTAGCCCCGAGGAGCTTAAGTTTATACCTTTGTAAGTGAACCGTGGTTCTTCCATTGCAGAATTAATATCCAGATATCAAATAACCTTTCCACGTCAGAATCTTACATCCTACTACTCATGACAGAATTAAACGAGGCCAACACAAAATGTAGGTCAGGGTTTCTGCTGTTGCACATAACCAACAAACTAGATTAGGAAGGGTGACCCCTTTCGTTGGACTGAAACTTGAAACCGCACAGCGATAAATGCAGCTAACAGCGATGAAGTATTTGGCAGAGTAACAATGCGGCCATTACAAACCAATGTCACTGCCAAATTATTCAAACAGGTTCTCAACTTTTAGGACCTCGAGGTCAAAGCAATGTCACGATAACAGATCAAGTTTCGCTAGCAGCACAAGAGCCACAAAGTTTTTCTCGACCTATATCTATGAATTCTCATGTCGCCACGTCCGAGGCAGCGACACTTCTGAAAAGGTGAACTTTAAGGCGAAGACGTGGTCAAGTCTTTCTCTACTCTGCATCGACATCCGGGTATCGCCGCTCGACGTTAGCTGAATTCAGTGAAGATTCTAGTACTCCCTCCGTTCCTTTATGCACACTTGTAGCCAAGACTAGCGTTTGATCCGATCACACACCGCTTATTCTGAACTCGGGTGAGGGTGCCCCTATCCGGAGTAACGGTTCTTCTTTGAAACTGGCTGGTTTGAAATTCCGTGAGTTCCAACAAGTCAGGCCTAGCTCTTGGGAGGGCTTAGCCAAAAAGGTTCGGGGTAGAGCTGGTTTGTTAACCTTACTTTGCTAGTACTTTGATTTATTATTTATTTTTCTGAAACTACGAAGAATGGTATTTTATAAAAAAATTAGTTATCTTACTATCCGATACCGCCATTGTAAGAGTAGCCACTTCCACGTTGTTAGGACAATAAGAAAGATTGTTTAGAATTATTTTAGATTGTTCGACGGAGTAAAGTGTTCACCGCATTCTCACCGTGTTCGGCATAAATCTGGAGTCACAACTTGGTGTAAAAGTTGCATACTATGTCTCGGTCTCTCCATTTTATGAGACTTTGCATCTATGCATGTGTTTTTTGAGAAAATGGTGCCAGTGGCGAAGCTCTAAAATTTCATCGTTGGGTTCACCACACTCTACAACTATATGTGATTAAGTTTCACCACACTCTACAACTATATGTGATTAAGTAATTTGAAGCAAATTTACAGTAATTACAAAGGAATTGTCATAATTTCACTGGGTTCAGCTAAACCCAATCGTTGTGTGCTGGGCCTGCTGGCTCCGCCCGTGATGGTGCTAACAACTCCTTATTTTGTTTTACTTATGATTTTTTCTTCATTTGTATCCTGGCGAACTTTACATGTTTAGTGATTTTTGCACCATCAATGTTTTTCTTAATATATCTCTACCTCACGTTCAGCATAGTTATCTCCAATCGGCACAGGTTGCTGGTACAGATTCAGGCCTGGAATTAGGGCACACGCAAGCGCGCACCACGACTCCACGAGCAGGTGCTCTAGAAATTCCAAGGTGACGATCCAGCCAGTAATCAATAAAACGGAATCGATGCTAGTCCAACGCTAGCTAGCTAGCTCGACCCATTCCCGGTCTCCAACCGGCCGCCGATGAACACGATCACGGGAATGGCCGAGTGCCGACAGGAGGACAGCGCCGGACAACGCAGGTGCCCTAGGACATTCCGGTCACAACCTCGGATAACCATGCCCGTGCCCATGCCCACGTACTCTCCGACGTGTCGGCCGTCCAGCATCGCCGGACGCGTGTCAACGCATCAGGGACAGAGGAGGCGGTGCATGCGTCCGCGTCGCCGCACACGCGCCGTCTCCTCGCCGCCCGGCCCGCCCCCTCGCCGGCTATATAAAGAGACAGTAGCTACCTTCTTCCTCACCAGCATCAAGCAATCACACACAGCGTACAAGCAGTCACACTCACACAACACACGAACTCAGTTTCCAGTTGAGGTTGAGAGCAATGGCGTCCGGGCAGGAGAGGAAGGAGCTGGACAGCAAGGCCCGCGAGGGGCAGACCGTCGTCCCTGGTGGCACCGGCGGGAAGTCCCTCGAGGCGCAGGAGAAGCTCGCCGAAGGTACATTACTGACCCTGCGCTTAGCTAATTAAGTAAGTGCTCAACTTCTGTTCTGATACTGATTACTAGCTACGCATGAATTCAGTACCCCCCTGCCTCCCCCGTCGCTCCCGCTCGGGCGACTCCGAAGGCCCTCTAAACCCTAGAAAAAAGCCCCCAGATTCGATCTCCCCTGGCCGCTGCCGCCGCCGTTGCCGGCGGCGGTGGCGGCGCCCTGCCCGTCAAAGGCGGAGGGCACGGTGGGCGTCCCTGACGGCGTCCTGGCGAGCGGAGCTGAGGTGCTGTTTTGGGCGCGTGGGGTGGAGGACGCCGGGGCGGCGGCTCTGGGCCAAGATGGCGGCGTCGTCTCGGCGGCGAGCGACGGCCGTGAGTGCTAGCCCGTGACCCTGGCCGTGCGGACGGTGGGGTGACGGGGAGCGGGTGGCGCGGCGCGTGGGGCTCTCCGCCGCCCTCTGCGTCAGATCTGTGAAGACCGACATCTCCTTCTGCAGCTGCTCCCTCCCCTTGGCCGATCTCGCTAGATCTGGCCGGTGGAAGGTGCTGGGGTGCTTGGGACCGGGGAAAACCCTTGGCCGGCGGTGGCCACAACGGCGGCGGTGCCTTGGCGCCGGATCCCTCCCTGGAGGCTTCGTTGAGGTCCCTTCTCCCATCCCTAACCTCTCTGTTCTTGGGTGAAAACCCTAATCCCCTGCTTGGGCGGCGGCGGCGTTGCGATGTCGCTCCCCTTCCTGGAGGCGCTGCCCGGGGATTGAGGAGGTGGTTGATGAGTGGCTGCTCGGAGATGGCGTGTGGCGGTGCTGGAGGTCTGCAATGGCGCTGCTTGGTCCTTCTTGCCGGTCTTCCCAGTGTGTGCTCCCGTTCTGCAGCTTGCGTCTTCCTGTGTGGAAGCGCTGCAGCTGATGGCGGCGTTCGTTTGGAGCTTCGGCGCAGCTACCGCTCATATTCTCTCCGTTGGCCACTTGGGTTGCTGCTCTTGCGGGTTCTCGGGTGAACTTCTTTGTCGGCCGACGGTGCGGCGCCCTTCGAGCCAGGGCGAGAGGGAAAGGGTCCCCCTTCGACGACAGAGGCCGCAAGGCTATACCTTTGGCCTGTGGATTCGATGTGTCTGCGTTCTACCGTTGCTCGTGCCTCCTGCATTGTCTTGCCTCGCTCCGGTGGCGTCCGCGGTGGAAGACGATGGCCTCGACGATCCAAGCGATGATTTTTCCTATTCTGTTTGTTGGGTGTGTGAGGCTTGTAAGCTGTGCGTTTGTACTCTGTAATCTGTCGTACTGGCTTTGTTAATTTAAAGTTGGGCTCTTTGAGCCTTTTATCTAAAAAACTAGCTACGCATTTGTGCAGGGCGTAGCCGTGGGGGGCAGACTCGGAAGGAGCAGCTCGGGGAGGAAGGGTACCACGAGATGGGGCGGAAGGGCGGGCTGAGCACCAACGACGAGTCGGGTGGCGAGCGCGCCGCCAGGGAGGGCATCGACATCGACGAGTCCAAGTTCAGGACCAAGTCCTAGATGAAGGTCTCCCTAGCTTAGCTAGCGGAGCAAGCAAGACGACTACTTATGTTAGTTTTACCTTTGCCGAATAATGTAGGTCAGACCCTGACGTGTGCACGCATGTAGGCGATCATATGTAGTATGATCATGCGTGTGCTTCGTAGCTGTAGCTCGTAGATAGTGATGGTTAGCCTGAGTCTGGTAACCAGGTGTTCTCGTGTCGGTCGAGTGTTGGTTGTGCTGGTGGCTGAGCCGCCTAAGCCAACCACTGTCACCAAGTGTCTGTTGTATCCTTGCATCTTCAGTAATGTAGTCGTCGTTGTCGTTACCTTGCACAATGTAGTTTTCGTTGTTAAGAAGTGTCTGTGGTAGTGCAAATTGTCGGTGTAACCGTGTAATGGTATTTTGAGTTGTAGGTTTTGGCTCTTAATTAACTATCAATGTCCCCGAGAACACACGAACTTTCACCACAAGGGTATATGTAATAATTTGAGAAGTTTTTAGCCAATGCGAGCGGTGCTAATGTACGTTTGACTAACAGAAGTATGAACACCAAAACGTGTGGATATCACTAATTTGCTGCAAACGGGTACTCCATGCCCAATTTCCCTTCCAGTACGCTGTGGACGTATCCTTTTTTTGGAAAGCTACAATTTATCATATAATCTTCTATATCTAAATAGCAATGACCCACTACAAGTAATTCTCTCAACATGCAAGGTGTCCACCTCATCAAACATCTTTGAGCAATCCTAGCCTACCACCTAAGCAAATATGCCACCTAATAAAAAGGAAAAAAAATCATCTGAGAGAATGTATATCACACCACCAGCCGGCCATATATCTTCCTTCCCCACGTCCGTACCGGTGCAGCCCATGCCTCATCCTATTCCTTAGCCCAGCCCAGTTCTTTTCATCTTCACGCCAAGCGAATCTTGATCGCTATGTCTTCCTCCTCTCGATTAAATATCCACAGCGGTCCGGCCATTCCCGCAAGAAACTGTTCCTCAGGTAACTGATGGCAGAATACGAGAAGTCCTCGGCAGACTATATTATATTCCTAAGGAATCGAGTAACTACGACATATCTCTTCATTTTCTCCAAGCGAAAGTAACCCAGGGAGGTGAAGCTGTGGATAGTCTTGAGCAGTTTATTTTGGGCCGTTGAGAAGCAGGATGAGACATATACGAAGCCTCTGCCGTCCTCGGGGCCGTCTCAATCCCGTCGCCGTATCAGCCATTCAGCCTTCACGGCTGCACCCCACTGAGGTTTTCATCACCGTCCATTACAGATCATCGCCACCGCACTGTTCGCCATAGGTTTGGCTGACGAGAAGAAAAATCTTTCCGATGTGCCGTCAGATATTTGGATTCACCCTACACTGCTACCCCATCGTGTCACATTTTTTCTGGGATTTTTGGTTGCTACGTAATTCATCGCTTTCCTCAGAGAGGTTACAAGAAGCATTCTGATCGATTTGTTCATAGTGAAGCTTGTGGGTGGCTGTGTATGTTGGGTATTTTCAGTTCCTATGAAGGACCGCTGCATAGATCATGGATGGTGTTTTCCGACCTCGAACACAACACCAACTCTATGAACCCACGTCCATGTCTTTTTCTACTTATTACCCACTTTACTTAACATATTCTTGACAAAATTATCTCTTACTCAGTTCAGCCCGACGGATCATGTTTGTATTGGTATCTTGGTAGTTTTGTATCTTCAGATGTATCTCGGATGAGAATAAAAGCAGAATGAAAAACCAGGCCGACTTCCATGTTCGCTGTACCAAAATTCATTTGATTCACTTATAACGGTAGAACATTTCTTACAGAATAGTCATGCTCAATGTGCATAAATAAATATTGGATGAAGTTGATTCGCGACTGCTCTATTGCTATGATTCTCTTACGATTATTATAAACTTCTCTAACATTTCTCTTTGATTTGGTGGTACCAAGAAATGGGCAAGACTAAGGTTCTTAGCACCTACATGGTACAAAAATATGATTATATGGATATCGTTTGTTTCAACCACTTCATTTGATTCACTTATATACTTCCATCTTTCTGAACTTTCTCAAATTTAATCATCAAACAATAACTGCTACAAATTGCCGCAACAACGTGCGGGGCATCATCTAGTTATAATAGAAGGGAAGAACATACCCTTTGGAGCGACTAGGAAGGAAAAAGTTTTGTAGCAATGTCTGCCTAGGTTACATTGTGAAATCGTGTCCCTTGGTCAGCAATTTTCGTCGCATCTTCCAGCAAAGAAGATATAGATTCTAAAAGAAGAAGAAAAAAAGAACATGATTCATAGAAGTGCACATCAACTGTCTTTGTGGTGTCTTCACAACATGATATCGAAAACATCTTTAATTTATTTTTGAACACCAGTAGTTTCACTAGGAAAAGCTTGCCTAACCTTTGCATAGTTTTTAATGGTTTCAGTGCCACTCCACTTTATGTATCAAACAGAGACCAACACAACGATTATGTTGCCGTGAGCATTAAGAAACAAAAGTAAAATTATACCGACTGCGAATATATTTATTTGCTTATTTTCTTCTAAAAAAACTACTCTCTCGGTCTCTCCATGCCAAAATACAAGGCGCGCTATTTTAAGGAGGTCTTTTACGCTCTACTTTGACCACCAATATATAACAAAATATATTGAATGGAAATGTATATATGGTACTATTGGATTCGTCTTGCAAAATTCTTTAATTTCATATATCTTTATAATAATTTTAGATACATATTATAAATACAAATCATGGTCAAAATTACACGGCATTGACAATTAAAGGGCGACTTATATTTTGAGACAGATGTAGTAACATAGTGAAACCTTCTTTAACAATAACAAGTTTTATGCCACTTAATGAATTGAATGGGATTCAGCAAGTACACATAGCATGCTAATCTAACAAAAGTGGAATGATGCTCACCAAAAGACATTAAAGTACCTCTAAATAATAACATATAGCATCAATATTTACCTAGCTAGGAAGATGGAATATCCTCCGTAAAACCTCTTGCATAGTAGATATGTCTACCAAGTGGTAAAAACTATAACAAACTAGACAACCACATAGTGAAAACTACAAAACAAGTCCGTCCAAGTAGTGGTTTGGGAAACACATGAAGCATAAGGGGGTGGAAGATGCAATTTCCACGCACCCCTAACTCCAGATATATAATTTCTTCAAGTATGTATATGTATATGTATATGTATATGTATGTGCACTTGCACCATATTCCTTAACGTATAAATACAACGTTGGTCGAAATTAAAATATGCAACTGTTTGCGCAATTTAGAACTACATCACCGTTGGGCAGAAAATAGCAATAAAAGCACATAAAACAATAACAAATCATGATTATATTATTAACGATGTTGGTCATAATAATAACAAAACCATAATTGTTTCAATAATTCCTTTTAACATGCTCTTGTAATTTAATTCTTTCTTTATTTCTGTTTACACTTTAAGAGCACTTTTATTTATTTGCAGCGGAAAAACATGAATAAAATTCATGAACTTTATACTTTTCACAACTATTTCTGTCACTGTTTGTGCAATTAAAACTATATCACCGTTGGGCAATAAAAGAAACAAATGCACCTTTTAACACATAATAAACAAATCATGATCATGCTATTAACAACGTTGGTCATTTAATAACAGAATCATAATCATCTTTAATATCACTTTAATCAAGCTTTTAATTCTCACTTTAAATCATGATAATGCTATTAACAACGTTGGTCAATTAATAACAGAATCATAATCATCATAAATATCACTTTATCATGCTTTTAATTCTCACTTTATTGCTTTTATGCAATTACTTTTAACTATTTGCAGCGGAAAATATGAATAAAAATTCATAAACTTTTATACTTTTAACAAGTATTTCCTTTTCTTTCTTCTGTTTCCTAAACAAAATTTTCGTTGGATAAAAATGAATAGAAAAACAGAATGAAATTTGCCCAAAAAATGGACAAAAAAACAGATAATACATTCTTCTGTAAAAAACTTAACAGAAAAATTCTCTGTGCGAAAAAACATGTGGCCCATGGCCTTTCGCTATCTACCGCGTGGTGCGTTGGAAAAAAAACACGGTCCACGGCCTGCTGGCGCGCTAGCGCTATCTGCCGCCCGCGGCGACGCAGAAACCGGCCCACGGCAGCAGCCTTCTCCAGCTTTTGGCCCATCGGCCCGTGAGTGAGCTAGGGTTTAGATCGTGACCGTTCGATCTGATCCGACGGTCCTCCGCGCTGCTCGCTGGAACAAAACCAGCCGCACCGGCCTCGCGAAAACCCTAGCCCCCATTTCATTCTTTCTCTCGTCTCTCTCCCGTTGCGCTGCCGGCTGGCCGGACTCGGCCGTGCCGAAGATGGCCGCGCTACGCCGGAGACGGCCACGCTGCGACACGGCCGCGCCGCGCGAGCCCCTTTCCCCTCCGTTCCTTCCTCTGCGCCCCCTTTGCCCGCCCGCAAAACGACGACGCGAGCTTCACTGTGGAGCAACGGCGCCCTCCCTGGCCCTCTTGCCGGCGAGCGCGTGCACTCGACGATGCGCGCGTCGCCGTCAACTGAAGTAACCTGCAAACCAAAATGTAAACGCGAACGTCATGAATCCAAAAGCGAATGAAGCGAATGAACGCTAGAGACATCTAAACACCGGTGCGGAGAAAGCATCAAACATAAACAAGAGATATATACTTTTTTCTCCTTTAATTTCTGCTTTCTTGAGATACAAGTGAATAGAAACATAAGTTCAGAAGTACACAATAGCACAGGCAGATTCACATTCGCATTGCTTTGGAGCAATTACCAAAATGAGATTCTCCTAAGAAAAACAGAATGAGATGCCAGTTGCACACTGCAACATGCTCTGCTTATTTGCTGCTGAAGTAAAAATCACGATATGCAATACTGCTCTTTATCTTCATCATTCCACTTCACATCATGAGAATAAAAATCTAGAGTGGCCTCTTGTATACTATCGCTACCCCCGAACAGAAATTACCGTAGCTCGTACAGAAGATACATATAAAGTATTACCTCTATATATAAAGTGGGGAGATTTTCTCAGCGAACGCTAGAGACATCTAAACACCGGTGCAGAGAAACCACAGAAGATATAAAGTGGGGAGATTTCGTTTCGAAAAAAAAATAAAGTGGGGAGATTTTCTCAGCGAACGCTAGAGACATCTAAACACCGGTGCGGAGAAACCACAGAAGAAACATGAGTCCTAGAATGGCCTGGCGCGCCGCCGCCGTCGACGGCGCCGCCGCGGCGGATACGGCCATTGGTGACATCATCGCGACGTCAACGTGGGCCTAGTTTGTTTTTAAGAGGAACACCGTGGGACTAACTGGGCTGGCTGGGTTGTTAACTGGGCTGGGCTGGCTGCTTACTGTGCAGCCTGCTCATCCCATTTTCTTTTTTTTTCCTGTTCTTTTTCCTATTTTCAAAAACTTTTGAATCTTTTCAAACACATCTCCAAACAAATTCAGACCATCTTTATTTTTTTTTGTAAAAATCAAAACAATCATTTCCAATACTTTGGAATCCTTTCCAAATTATTGCAACTCTTAAAATTTTGAAGTTATACATGAAGGCTCATATCACACATTTACGACATTTGAAAAATATGTATTTCACAAATTTCTCATGTACTCAAATAAAATCCACAGAAATAATATCACTAATATAATTCAATATGATAGAACCAATCAAACAATTTGGTACTTTGCTAAATCATTTAAATACAACTACCCGTTTATATCATGGGCTTAAATATATCAAAATAAAAATACCACAACTGTAAATAATGGGAAATAGCTGTTTTAAATTTATTTTCTGAACCCCTATATCTAGAAACCAAATTCTTAATAGAACATGATTTACATAATTTAAAACACTTTATATATATTGTTTTACGGTATGTAAACAATTTTGCGGAACTACTAAATGTCCCGAAACCAGTAGCTTCAACTATATCCACCAAAAAAAAATTGAAAACATTCATCAAAACGATCACAAAAACAAAAATGCAAAATACAAATACCCATTTATATCATGGGCTAAAAAATATCACCATAAAAATACCACAAATGTAAAAATTAGGAAATAGCTGTTTAAAAAAAATCAAAACCAGCATATTCGAATTAGAAATCAAATTCTAAAATAGGACATGCTTTACATAATTTGTAACACTCCATAGATATTGTTTTACGGTATTTAAACAATTTTGCAAAACTACCCGCTGCTTAATTGACTATTTATGGAACTTGACCAAATTTTAAAATTGAATATTTCAAACATTCCAATGGTTTCAAACTCCACCAAGGGTGCGCCGTGTCGGCGCGCCGAAATTCAACTAGTATAACGAAGGTGTGTACTGACTAGGAGCAACAGAGATAGGCATTGATTCCAAGGGCTTTAAACTGATGTTCTCCCATATGGAAATATATATGGAACTGTAATTGATACAAACTGGATAAAATGTAGGCGAATTTGAAGAAAAAGTTACTGCAGTGGTGAAACTAGAATGGAGAAGGATGCGTAAACTACTAAACTGAGACCAAACTTCAGTAGTCTATCAGTGTGTGAAGCAGCTTAGCCCCGAGGAGCTTAAGTTTATACCTTTGTAAGTGAACCGTGGTTCTTCCATTGCAGAATTAATATCCAGATATCAAATAACCTTTCCACGTCAGAATCTTACATCCTACTACTCATGACAGAATTAAACGAGGCCAACACAAAATGTAGGTCAGGGTTTCTGCTGTTGCACATAACCAACAAACTAGATTAGGAAGGGTGACCCCTTTCGTTGGACTGAAACTTGAAACCGCACAGCGATAAATGCAGCTAACAGCGATGAAGTATTTGGCAGAGTAACAATGCGGCCATTACAAACCAATGTCACTGCCAAATTATTCAAACAGGTTCTCAACTTTTAGGACCTCGAGGTCAAAGCAATGTCACGATAACAGATCAAGTTTCGCTAGCAGCACAAGAGCCACAAAGTTTTTCTCGACCTATATCTATGAATTCTCATGTCGCCACGTCCGAGGCAGCGACACTTCTGAAAAGGTGAACTTTAAGGCGAAGACGTGGTCAAGTCTTTCTCTACTCTGCATCGACATCCGGGTATCGCCGCTCGACGTTAGCTGAATTCAGTGAAGATTCTAGTACTCCCTCCGTTCCTTTATGCACACTTGTAGCCAAGACTAGCGTTTGATCCGATCACACACCGCTTATTCTGAACTCGGGTGAGGGTGCCCCTATCCGGAGTAACGGTTCTTCTTTGAAACTGGCTGGTTTGAAATTCCGTGAGTTCCAACAAGTCAGGCCTAGCTCTTGGGAGGGCTTAGCCAAAAAGGTTCGGGGTAGAGCTGGTTTGTTAACCTTACTTTGCTAGTACTTTGATTTATTATTTATTTTTCTGAAACTACGAAGAATGGTATTTTATAAAAAAATTAGTTATCTTACTATCCGATACCGCCATTGTAAGAGTAGCCACTTCCACGTTGTTAGGACAATAAGAAAGATTGTTTAGAATTATTTTAGATTGTTCGACGGAGTAAAGTGTTCACCGCATTCTCACCGTGTTCGGCATAAATCTGGAGTCACAACTTGGTGTAAAAGTTGCATACTATGTCTCGGTCTCTCCATTTTATGAGACTTTGCATCTATGCATGTGTTTTTTGAGAAAATGGTGCCAGTGGCGAAGCTCTAAAATTTCATCGTTGGGTTCACCACACTCTACAACTATATGTGATTAAGTTTCACCACACTCTACAACTATATGTGATTAAGTAATTTGAAGCAAATTTACAGTAATTACAAAGGAATTGTCATAATTTCACTGGGTTCAGCTAAACCCAATCGTTGTGTGCTGGGCCTGCTGGCTCCGCCCGTGATGGTGCTAACAACTCCTTATTTTGTTTTACTTATGATTTTTTCTTCATTTGTATCCTGGCGAACTTTACATGTTTAGTGATTTTTGCACCATCAATGTTTTTCTTAATATATCTCTACCTCACGTTCAGCATAGTTATCTCCAATCGGCACAGGTTGCTGGTACAGATTCAGGCCTGGAATTAGGGCACACGCAAGCGCGCACCACGACTCCACGAGCAGGTGCTCTAGAAATTCCAAGGTGACGATCCAGCCAGTAATCAATAAAACGGAATCGATGCTAGTCCAACGCTAGCTAGCTAGCTCGACCCATTCCCGGTCTCCAACCGGCCGCCGATGAACACGATCACGGGAATGGCCGAGTGCCGACAGGAGGACAGCGCCGGACAACGCAGGTGCCCTAGGACATTCCGGTCACAACCTCGGATAACCATGCCCGTGCCCATGCCCACGTACTCTCCGACGTGTCGGCCGTCCAGCATCGCCGGACGCGTGTCAACGCATCAGGGACAGAGGAGGCGGTGCATGCGTCCGCGTCGCCGCACACGCGCCGTCTCCTCGCCGCCCGGCCCGCCCCCTCGCCGGCTATATAAAGAGACAGTAGCTACCTTCTTCCTCACCAGCATCAAGCAATCACACACAGCGTACAAGCAGTCACACTCACACAACACACGAACTCAGTTTCCAGTTGAGGTTGAGAGCAATGGCGTCCGGGCAGGAGAGGAAGGAGCTGGACAGCAAGGCCCGCGAGGGGCAGACCGTCGTCCCTGGTGGCACCGGCGGGAAGTCCCTCGAGGCGCAGGAGAAGCTCGCCGAAGGTACATTACTGACCCTGCGCTTAGCTAATTAAGTAAGTGCTCAACTTCTGTTCTGATACTGATTACTAGCTACGCATGAATTCAGTACCCCCCTGCCTCCCCCGTCGCTCCCGCTCGGGCGACTCCGAAGGCCCTCTAAACCCTAGAAAAAAGCCCCCAGATTCGATCTCCCCTGGCCGCTGCCGCCGCCGTTGCCGGCGGCGGTGGCGGCGCCCTGCCCGTCAAAGGCGGAGGGCACGGTGGGCGTCCCTGACGGCGTCCTGGCGAGCGGAGCTGAGGTGCTGTTTTGGGCGCGTGGGGTGGAGGACGCCGGGGCGGCGGCTCTGGGCCAAGATGGCGGCGTCGTCTCGGCGGCGAGCGACGGCCGTGAGTGCTAGCCCGTGACCCTGGCCGTGCGGACGGTGGGGTGACGGGGAGCGGGTGGCGCGGCGCGTGGGGCTCTCCGCCGCCCTCTGCGTCAGATCTGTGAAGACCGACATCTCCTTCTGCAGCTGCTCCCTCCCCTTGGCCGATCTCGCTAGATCTGGCCGGTGGAAGGTGCTGGGGTGCTTGGGACCGGGGAAAACCCTTGGCCGGCGGTGGCCACAACGGCGGCGGTGCCTTGGCGCCGGATCCCTCCCTGGAGGCTTCGTTGAGGTCCCTTCTCCCATCCCTAACCTCTCTGTTCTTGGGTGAAAACCCTAATCCCCTGCTTGGGCGGCGGCGGCGTTGCGATGTCGCTCCCCTTCCTGGAGGCGCTGCCCGGGGATTGAGGAGGTGGTTGATGAGTGGCTGCTCGGAGATGGCGTGTGGCGGTGCTGGAGGTCTGCAATGGCGCTGCTTGGTCCTTCTTGCCGGTCTTCCCAGTGTGTGCTCCCGTTCTGCAGCTTGCGTCTTCCTGTGTGGAAGCGCTGCAGCTGATGGCGGCGTTCGTTTGGAGCTTCGGCGCAGCTACCGCTCATATTCTCTCCGTTGGCCACTTGGGTTGCTGCTCTTGCGGGTTCTCGGGTGAACTTCTTTGTCGGCCGACGGTGCGGCGCCCTTCGAGCCAGGGCGAGAGGGAAAGGGTCCCCCTTCGACGACAGAGGCCGCAAGGCTATACCTTTGGCCTGTGGATTCGATGTGTCTGCGTTCTACCGTTGCTCGTGCCTCCTGCATTGTCTTGCCTCGCTCCGGTGGCGTCCGCGGTGGAAGACGATGGCCTCGACGATCCAAGCGATGATTTTTCCTATTCTGTTTGTTGGGTGTGTGAGGCTTGTAAGCTGTGCGTTTGTACTCTGTAATCTGTCGTACTGGCTTTGTTAATTTAAAGTTGGGCTCTTTGAGCCTTTTATCTAAAAAACTAGCTACGCATTTGTGCAGGGCGTAGCCGTGGGGGGCAGACTCGGAAGGAGCAGCTCGGGAGGAAGGGTACCACGAGATGGGGCGGAAGGGCGGGCTGAGCACCAACGACGAGTCGGGTGGCGAGCGCGCCGCCAGGGAGGGCATCGACATCGACGAGTCCAAGTTCAGGACCAAGTCCTAGATGAAGGTCTCCCTAGCTTAGCTAGCGGAGCAAGCAAGACGACTACTTATGTTAGTTTTACCTTTGCCGAATAATGTAGGTCAGACCCTGACGTGTGCACGCATGTAGGCGATCATATGTAGTATGATCATGCGTGTGCTTCGTAGCTGTAGCTCGTAGATAGTGATGGTTAGCCTGAGTCTGGTAACCAGGTGTTCTCGTGTCGGTCGAGTGTTGGTTGTGCTGGTGGCTGAGCCGCCTAAGCCAACCACTGTCACCAAGTGTCTGTTGTATCCTTGCATCTTCAGTAATGTAGTCGTCGTTGTCGTTACCTTGCACAATGTAGTTTTCGTTGTTAAGAAGTGTCTGTGGTAGTGCAAATTGTCGGTGTAACCGTGTAATGGTATTTTGAGTTGTAGGTTTTGGCTCTTAATTAACTATCAATGTCCCCGAGAACACACGAACTTTCACCACAAGGGTATATGTAATAATTTGAGAAGTTTTTAGCCAATGCGAGCGGTGCTAATGTACGTTTGACTAACAGAAGTATGAACACCAAAACGTGTGGATATCACTAATTTGCTGCAAACGGGTACTCCATGCCCAATTTCCCTTCCAGTACGCTGTGGACGTATCCTTTTTTTGGAAAGCTACAATTTATCATATAATCTTCTATATCTAAATAGCAATGACCCACTACAAGTAATTCTCTCAACATGCAAGGTGTCCACCTCATCAAACATCTTTGAGCAATCCTAGCCTACCACCTAAGCAAATATGCCACCTAATAAAAAGGAAAAAAAATCATCTGAGAGAATGTATATCACACCACCAGCCGGCCATATATCTTCCTTCCCCACGTCCGTACCGGTGCAGCCCATGCCTCATCCTATTCCTTAGCCCAGCCCAGTTCTTTTCATCTTCACGCCAAGCGAATCTTGATCGCTATGTCTTCCTCCTCTCGATTAAATATCCACAGCGGTCCGGCCATTCCCGCAAGAAACTGTTCCTCAGGTAACTGATGGCAGAATACGAGAAGTCCTCGGCAGACTATATTATATTCCTAAGGAATCGAGTAACTACGACATATCTCTTCATTTTCTCCAAGCGAAAGTAACCCAGGGAGGTGAAGCTGTGGATAGTCTTGAGCAGTTTATTTTGGGCCGTTGAGAAGCAGGATGAGACATATACGAAGCCTCTGCCGTCCTCGGGGCCGTCTCAATCCCGTCGCCGTATCAGCCATTCAGCCTTCACGGCTGCACCCCACTGAGGTTTTCATCACCGTCCATTACAGATCATCGCCACCGCACTGTTCGCCATAGGTTTGGCTGACGAGAAGAAAAATCTTTCCGATGTGCCGTCAGATATTTGGATTCACCCTACACTGCTACCCCATCGTGTCACATTTTTTCTGGGATTTTTGGTTGCTACGTAATTCATCGCTTTCCTCAGAGAGGTTACAAGAAGCATTCTGATCGATTTGTTCATAGTGAAGCTTGTGGGTGGCTGTGTATGTTGGGTATTTTCAGTTCCTATGAAGGACCGCTGCATAGATCATGGATGGTGTTTTCCGACCTCGAACACAACACCAACTCTATGAACCCACGTCCATGTCTTTTTCTACTTATTACCCACTTTACTTAACATATTCTTGACAAAATTATCTCTTACTCAGTTCAGCCCGACGGATCATGTTTGTATTGGTATCTTGGTAGTTTTGTATCTTCAGATGTATCTCGGATGAGAATAAAAGCAGAATGAAAAACCAGGCCGACTTCCATGTTCGCTGTACCAAAATTCATTTGATTCACTTATAACGGTAGAACATTTCTTACAGAATAGTCATGCTCAATGTGCATAAATAAATATTGGATGAAGTTGATTCGCGACTGCTCTATTGCTATGATTCTCTTACGATTATTATAAACTTCTCTAACATTTCTCTTTGATTTGGTGGTACCAAGAAATGGGCAAGACTAAGGTTCTTAGCACCTACATGGTACAAAAATATGATTATATGGATATCGTTTGTTTCAACCACTTCATTTGATTCACTTATATACTTCCATCTTTCTGAACTTTCTCAAATTTAATCATCAAACAATAACTGCTACAAATTGCCGCAACAACGTGCGGGGCATCATCTAGTTATAATAGAAGGGAAGAACATACCCTTTGGAGCGACTAGGAAGGAAAAAGTTTTGTAGCAATGTCTGCCTAGGTTACATTGTGAAATCGTGTCCCTTGGTCAGCAATTTTCGTCGCATCTTCCAGCAAAGAAGATATAGATTCTAAAAGAAGAAGAAAAAAAGAACATGATTCATAGAAGTGCACATCAACTGTCTTTGTGGTGTCTTCACAACATGATATCGAAAACATCTTTAATTTATTTTTGAACACCAGTAGTTTCACTAGGAAAAGCTTGCCTAACCTTTGCATAGTTTTTAATGGTTTCAGTGCCACTCCACTTTATGTATCAAACAGAGACCAACACAACGATTATGTTGCCGTGAGCATTAAGAAACAAAAGTAAAATTATACCGACTGCGAATATATTTATTTGCTTATTTTCTTCTAAAAAAACTACTCTCTCGGTCTCTCCATGCCAAAATACAAGGCGCGCTATTTTAAGGAGGTCTTTTACGCTCTACTTTGACCACCAATATATAACAAAATATATTGAATGGAAATGTATATATGGTACTATTGGATTCGTCTTGCAAAATTCTTTAATTTCATATATCTTTATAATAATTTTAGATACATATTATAAATACAAATCATGGTCAAAATTACACGGCATTGACAATTAAAGGGCGACTTATATTTTGAGACAGATGTAGTAACATAGTGAAACCTTCTTTAACAATAACAAGTTTTATGCCACTTAATGAATTGAATGGGATTCAGCAAGTACACATAGCATGCTAATCTAACAAAAGTGGAATGATGCTCACCAAAAGACATTAAAGTACCTCTAAATAATAACATATAGCATCAATATTTACCTAGCTAGGAAGATGGAATATCCTCCGTAAAACCTCTTGCATAGTAGATATGTCTACCAAGTGGTAAAAACTATAACAAACTAGACAACCACATAGTGAAAACTACAAAACAAGTCCGTCCAAGTAGTGGTTTGGGAAACACATGAAGCATAAGGGGGTGGAAGATGCAATTTCCACGCACCCCTAACTCCAGATATATAATTTCTTCAAGTATGTATATGTATATGTATGTGCACTTGCACCATATTCCTTAACGTATAAATACAACGTTGGTCGAAATTAAAATATGCAACTGTTTGCGCAATTTAGAACTACATCACCGTTGGGCAGAAAATAGCAATAAAAGCACATAAAACAATAACAAATCATGATTATATTATTAACGATGTTGGTCATAATAATAACAAAACCATAATTGTTTCAATAATTCCTTTTAACATGCTCTTGTAATTTAATTCTTTCTTTATTTCTGTTTACACTTTAAGAGCACTTTTATTTATTTGCAGCGGAAAAACATGAATAAAATTCATGAACTTTATACTTTTCACAACTATTTCTGTCACTGTTTGTGCAATTAAAACTATATCACCGTTGGGCAATAAAAGAAACAAATGCACCTTTTAACACATAATAAACAAATCATGATCATGCTATTAACAACGTTGGTCATTTAATAACAGAATCATAATCATCTTTAATATCACTTTAATCAAGCTTTTAATTCTCACTTTAAATCATGATAATGCTATTAACAACGTTGGTCAATTAATAACAGAATCATAATCATCATAAATATCACTTTATCATGCTTTTAATTCTCACTTTATTGCTTTTATGCAATTACTTTTAACTATTTGCAGCGGAAAATATGAATAAAAATTCATAAACTTTTATACTTTTAACAAGTATTTCCTTTTCTTTCTTCTGTTTCCTAAACAAAATTTTCGTTGGATAAAAATGAATAGAAAAACAGAATGAAATTTGCCCAAAAAATGGACAAAAAAACAGATAATACATTCTTCTGTAAAAAACTTAACAGAAAAATTCTCTGTGCGAAAAAACATGTGGCCCATGGCCTTTCGCTATCTACCGCGTGGTGCGTTGGAAAAAAAACACGGTCCACGGCCTGCTGGCGCGCTAGCGCTATCTGCCGCCCGCGGCGACGCAGAAACCGGCCCACGGCAGCAGCCTTCTCCAGCTTTTGGCCCATCGGCCCGTGAGTGAGCTAGGGTTTAGATCGTGACCGTTCGATCTGATCCGACGGTCCTCCGCGCTGCTCGCTGGAACAAAACCAGCCGCACCGGCCTCGCGAAAACCCTAGCCCCCATTTCATTCTTTCTCTCGTCTCTCTCCCGTTGCGCTGCCGGCTGGCCGGACTCGGCCGTGCCGAAGATGGCCGCGCTACGCCGGAGACGGCCACGCTGCGACACGGCCGCGCCGCGCGAGCCCCTTTCCCCTCCGTTCCTTCCTCTGCGCCCCCTTTGCCCGCCCGCAAAACGACGACGCGAGCTTCACTGTGGAGCAACGGCGCCCTCCCTGGCCCTCTTGCCGGCGAGCGCGTGCACTCGACGATGCGCGCGTCGCCGTCAACTGAAGTAACCTGCAAACCAAAATGTAAACGCGAACGTCATGAATCCAAAAGCGAATGAAGCGAATGAACGCTAGAGACATCTAAACACCGGTGCGGAGAAAGCATCAAACATAAACAAGAGATATATACTTTTTTCTCCTTTAATTTCTGCTTTCTTGAGATACAAGTGAATAGAAACATAAGTTCAGAAGTACACAATAGCACAGGCAGATTCACATTCGCATTGCTTTGGAGCAATTACCAAAATGAGATTCTCCTAAGAAAAACAGAATGAGATGCCAGTTGCACACTGCAACATGCTCTGCTTATTTGCTGCTGAAGTAAAAATCACGATATGCAATACTGCTCTTTATCTTCATCATTCCACTTCACATCATGAGAATAAAAATCTAGAGTGGCCTCTTGTATACTATCGCTACCCCCGAACAGAAATTACCGTAGCTCGTACAGAAGATACATATAAAGTATTACCTCTATATATAAAGTGGGGAGATTTTCTCAGCGAACGCTAGAGACATCTAAACACCGGTGCAGAGAAACCACAGAAGATATAAAGTGGGGAGATTTCGTTTCGAAAAAAAAATAAAGTGGGGAGATTTTCTCAGCGAACGCTAGAGACATCTAAACACCGGTGCGGAGAAACCACAGAAGAAACATGAGTCCTAGAATGGCCTGGCGCGCCGCCGCCGTCGACGGCGCCGCCGCGGCGGATACGGCCATTGGTGACATCATCGCGACGTCAACGTGGGCCTAGTTTGTTTTTAAGAGGAACACCGTGGGACTAACTGGGCTGGCTGGGTTGTTAACTGGGCTGGGCTGGCTGCTTACTGTGCAGCCTGCTCATCCCATTTTCTTTTTTTTTCCTGTTCTTTTTCCTATTTTCAAAAACTTTTGAATCTTTTCAAACACATCTCCAAACAAATTCAGACCATCTTTATTTTTTTTTGTAAAAATCAAAACAATCATTTCCAATACTTTGGAATCCTTTCCAAATTATTGCAACTCTTAAAATTTTGAAGTTATACATGAAGGCTCATATCACACATTTACGACATTTGAAAAATATGTATTTCACAAATTTCTCATGTACTCAAATAAAATCCACAGAAATAATATCACTAATATAATTCAATATGATAGAACCAATCAAACAATTTGGTACTTTGCTAAATCATTTAAATACAACTACCCGTTTATATCATGGGCTTAAATATATCAAAATAAAAATACCACAACTGTAAATAATGGGAAATAGCTGTTTTAAATTTATTTTCTGAACCCCTATATCTAGAAACCAAATTCTTAATAGAACATGATTTACATAATTTAAAACACTTTATATATATTGTTTTACGGTATGTAAACAATTTTGCGGAACTACTAAATGTCCCGAAACCAGTAGCTTCAACTATATCCACCAAAAAAAAATTGAAAACATTCATCAAAACGATCACAAAAACAAAAATGCAAAATACAAATACCCATTTATATCATGGGCTAAAAAATATCACCATAAAAATACCACAAATGTAAAAATTAGGAAATAGCTGTTTAAAAAAAATCAAAACCAGCATATTCGAATTAGAAATCAAATTCTAAAATAGGACATGCTTTACATAATTTGTAACACTCCATAGATATTGTTTTACGGTATTTAAACAATTTTGCAAAACTACCCGCTGCTTAATTGACTATTTATGGAACTTGACCAAATTTTAAAATTGAATATTTCAAACATTCCAATGGTTTCAAACTCCACCAAGGGTGCGCCGTGTCGGCGCGCCGAAATTCAACTAGTATAACGAAGGTGTGTACTGACTAGGAGCAACAGAGATAGGCATTGATTCCAAGGGCTTTAAACTGATGTTCTCCCATATGGAAATATATATGGAACTGTAATTGATACAAACTGGATAAAATGTAGGCGAATTTGAAGAAAAAGTTACTGCAGTGGTGAAACTAGAATGGAGAAGGATGCGTAAACTACTAAACTGAGACCAAACTTCAGTAGTCTATCAGTGTGTGAAGCAGCTTAGCCCCGAGGAGCTTAAGTTTATACCTTTGTAAGTGAACCGTGGTTCTTCCATTGCAGAATTAATATCCAGATATCAAATAACCTTTCCACGTCAGAATCTTACATCCTACTACTCATGACAGAATTAAACGAGGCCAACACAAAATGTAGGTCAGGGTTTCTGCTGTTGCACATAACCAACAAACTAGATTAGGAAGGGTGACCCCTTTCGTTGGACTGAAACTTGAAACCGCACAGCGATAAATGCAGCTAACAGCGATGAAGTATTTGGCAGAGTAACAATGCGGCCATTACAAACCAATGTCACTGCCAAATTATTCAAACAGGTTCTCAACTTTTAGGACCTCGAGGTCAAAGCAATGTCACGATAACAGATCAAGTTTCGCTAGCAGCACAAGAGCCACAAAGTTTTTCTCGACCTATATCTATGAATTCTCATGTCGCCACGTCCGAGGCAGCGACACTTCTGAAAAGGTGAACTTTAAGGCGAAGACGTGGTCAAGTCTTTCTCTACTCTGCATCGACATCCGGGTATCGCCGCTCGACGTTAGCTGAATTCAGTGAAGATTCTAGTACTCCCTCCGTTCCTTTATGCACACTTGTAGCCAAGACTAGCGTTTGATCCGATCACACACCGCTTATTCTGAACTCGGGTGAGGGTGCCCCTATCCGGAGTAACGGTTCTTCTTTGAAACTGGCTGGTTTGAAATTCCGTGAGTTCCAACAAGTCAGGCCTAGCTCTTGGGAGGGCTTAGCCAAAAAGGTTCGGGGTAGAGCTGGTTTGTTAACCTTACTTTGCTAGTACTTTGATTTATTATTTATTTTTCTGAAACTACGAAGAATGGTATTTTATAAAAAAATTAGTTATCTTACTATCCGATACCGCCATTGTAAGAGTAGCCACTTCCACGTTGTTAGGACAATAAGAAAGATTGTTTAGAATTATTTTAGATTGTTCGACGGAGTAAAGTGTTCACCGCATTCTCACCGTGTTCGGCATAAATCTGGAGTCACAACTTGGTGTAAAAGTTGCATACTATGTCTCGGTCTCTCCATTTTATGAGACTTTGCATCTATGCATGTGTTTTTTGAGAAAATGGTGCCAGTGGCGAAGCTCTAAAATTTCATCGTTGGGTTCACCACACTCTACAACTATATGTGATTAAGTTTCACCACACTCTACAACTATATGTGATTAAGTAATTTGAAGCAAATTTACAGTAATTACAAAGGAATTGTCATAATTTCACTGGGTTCAGCTAAACCCAATCGTTGTGTGCTGGGCCTGCTGGCTCCGCCCGTGATGGTGCTAACAACTCCTTATTTTGTTTTACTTATGATTTTTTCTTCATTTGTATCCTGGCGAACTTTACATGTTTAGTGATTTTTGCACCATCAATGTTTTTCTTAATATATCTCTACCTCACGTTCAGCATAGTTATCTCCAATCGGCACAGGTTGCTGGTACAGATTCAGGCCTGGAATTAGGGCACACGCAAGCGCGCACCACGACTCCACGAGCAGGTGCTCTAGAAATTCCAAGGTGACGATCCAGCCAGTAATCAATAAAACGGAATCGATGCTAGTCCAACGCTAGCTAGCTAGCTCGACCCATTCCCGGTCTCCAACCGGCCGCCGATGAACACGATCACGGGAATGGCCGAGTGCCGACAGGAGGACAGCGCCGGACAACGCAGGTGCCCTAGGACATTCCGGTCACAACCTCGGATAACCATGCCCGTGCCCATGCCCACGTACTCTCCGACGTGTCGGCCGTCCAGCATCGCCGGACGCGTGTCAACGCATCAGGGACAGAGGAGGCGGTGCATGCGTCCGCGTCGCCGCACACGCGCCGTCTCCTCGCCGCCCGGCCCGCCCCCTCGCCGGCTATATAAAGAGACAGTAGCTACCTTCTTCCTCACCAGCATCAAGCAATCACACACAGCGTACAAGCAGTCACACTCACACAACACACGAACTCAGTTTCCAGTTGAGGTTGAGAGCAATGGCGTCCGGGCAGGAGAGGAAGGAGCTGGACAGCAAGGCCCGCGAGGGGCAGACCGTCGTCCCTGGTGGCACCGGCGGGAAGTCCCTCGAGGCGCAGGAGAAGCTCGCCGAAGGTACATTACTGACCCTGCGCTTAGCTAATTAAGTAAGTGCTCAACTTCTGTTCTGATACTGATTACTAGCTACGCATGAATTCAGTACCCCCCTGCCTCCCCCGTCGCTCCCGCTCGGGCGACTCCGAAGGCCCTCTAAACCCTAGAAAAAAGCCCCCAGATTCGATCTCCCCTGGCCGCTGCCGCCGCCGTTGCCGGCGGCGGTGGCGGCGCCCTGCCCGTCAAAGGCGGAGGGCACGGTGGGCGTCCCTGACGGCGTCCTGGCGAGCGGAGCTGAGGTGCTGTTTTGGGCGCGTGGGGTGGAGGACGCCGGGGCGGCGGCTCTGGGCCAAGATGGCGGCGTCGTCTCGGCGGCGAGCGACGGCCGTGAGTGCTAGCCCGTGACCCTGGCCGTGCGGACGGTGGGGTGACGGGGAGCGGGTGGCGCGGCGCGTGGGGCTCTCCGCCGCCCTCTGCGTCAGATCTGTGAAGACCGACATCTCCTTCTGCAGCTGCTCCCTCCCCTTGGCCGATCTCGCTAGATCTGGCCGGTGGAAGGTGCTGGGGTGCTTGGGACCGGGGAAAACCCTTGGCCGGCGGTGGCCACAACGGCGGCGGTGCCTTGGCGCCGGATCCCTCCCTGGAGGCTTCGTTGAGGTCCCTTCTCCCATCCCTAACCTCTCTGTTCTTGGGTGAAAACCCTAATCCCCTGCTTGGGCGGCGGCGGCGTTGCGATGTCGCTCCCCTTCCTGGAGGCGCTGCCCGGGGATTGAGGAGGTGGTTGATGAGTGGCTGCTCGGAGATGGCGTGTGGCGGTGCTGGAGGTCTGCAATGGCGCTGCTTGGTCCTTCTTGCCGGTCTTCCCAGTGTGTGCTCCCGTTCTGCAGCTTGCGTCTTCCTGTGTGGAAGCGCTGCAGCTGATGGCGGCGTTCGTTTGGAGCTTCGGCGCAGCTACCGCTCATATTCTCTCCGTTGGCCACTTGGGTTGCTGCTCTTGCGGGTTCTCGGGTGAACTTCTTTGTCGGCCGACGGTGCGGCGCCCTTCGAGCCAGGGCGAGAGGGAAAGGGTCCCCCTTCGATGACAGAGGCCGCAAGGCTATACCTTTGGCCTGTGGATTCGATGTGTCTGCGTTCTACCGTTGCTCGTGCCTCCTGCATTGTCTTGCCTCGCTCCGGTGGCGTCCGCGGTGGAAGACGATGGCCTCGACGATCCAAGCGATGATTTTTCCTATTCTGTTTGTTGGGTGTGTGAGGCTTGTAAGCTGTGCGTTTGTACTCTGTAATCTGTCGTACTGGCTTTGTTAATTTAAAGTTGGGCTCTTTGAGCCTTTTATCTAAAAAACTAGCTACGCATTTGTGCAGGGCGTAGCCGTGGGGGGCAGACTCGGAAGGAGCAGCTCGAGGAGGAAGGGTACCACGAGATGGGGCGGAAGGGCGGGCTGAGCACCAACGACGAGTCGGGTGGCGAGCGCGCCGCCAGGGAGGGCATCGACATCGACGAGTCCAAGTTCAGGACCAAGTCCTAGATGAAGGTCTCCCTAGCTTAGCTAGCGGAGCAAGCAAGACGACTACTTATGTTAGTTTTACCTTTGCCGAATAATGTAGGTCAGACCCTGACGTGTGCACGCATGTAGGCGATCATATGTAGTATGATCATGCGTGTGCTTCGTAGCTGTAGCTCGTAGATAGTGATGGTTAGCCTGAGTCTGGTAACCAGGTGTTCTCGTGTCGGTCGAGTGTTGGTTGTGCTGGTGGCTGAGCCGCCTAAGCCAACCACTGTCACCAAGTGTCTGTTGTATCCTTGCATCTTCAGTAATGTAGTCGTCGTTGTCGTTACCTTGCACAATGTAGTTTTCGTTGTTAAGAAGTGTCTGTGGTAGTGCAAATTGTCGGTGTAACCGTGTAATGGTATTTTGAGTTGTAGGTTTTGGCTCTTAATTAACTATCAATGTCCCCGAGAACACACGAACTTTCACCACAAGGGTATATGTAATAATTTGAGAAGTTTTTAGCCAATGCGAGCGGTGCTAATGTACGTTTGACTAACAGAAGTATGAACACCAAAACGTGTGGATATCACTAATTTGCTGCAAACGGGTACTCCATGCCCAATTTCCCTTCCAGTACGCTGTGGACGTATCCTTTTTTTGGAAAGCTACAATTTATCATATAATCTTCTATATCTAAATAGCAATGACCCACTACAAGTAATTCTCTCAACATGCAAGGTGTCCACCTCATCAAACATCTTTGAGCAATCCTAGCCTACCACCTAAGCAAATATGCCACCTAATAAAAAGGAAAAAAAATCATCTGAGAGAATGTATATCACACCACCAGCCGGCCATATATCTTCCTTCCCCACGTCCGTACCGGTGCAGCCCATGCCTCATCCTATTCCTTAGCCCAGCCCAGTTCTTTTCATCTTCACGCCAAGCGAATCTTGATCGCTATGTCTTCCTCCTCTCGATTAAATATCCACAGCAGTCCGGCCATTCCCGCAAGAAACTGTTCCTCAGGTAACTGATGGCAGAATACGAGAAGTCCTCGGCAGACTATATTATATTCCTAAGGAATCGAGTAACTACGACATATCTCTTCATTTTCTCCAAGCGAAAGTAACCCAGGGAGGTGAAGCTGTGGATAGTCTTGAGCAGTTTATTTTGGGCCGTTGAGAAGCAGGATGAGACATATACGAAGCCTCTGCCGTCCTCGGGGCCGTCTCAATCCCGTCGCCGTATCAGCCATTCAGCCTTCACGGCTGCACCCCACTGAGGTTTTCATCACCGTCCATTACAGATCATCGCCACCGCACTGTTCGCCATAGGTTTGGCTGACGAGAAGAAAAATCTTTCCGATGTGCCGTCAGATATTTGGATTCACCCTACACTGCTACCCCATCGTGTCACATTTTTTCTGGGATTTTTGGTTGCTACGTAATTCATCGCTTTCCTCAGAGAGGTTACAAGAAGCATTCTGATCGATTTGTTCATAGTGAAGCTTGTGGGTGGCTGTGTATGTTGGGTATTTTCAGTTCCTATGAAGGACCGCTGCATAGATCATGGATGGTGTTTTCCGACCTCGAACACAACACCAACTCTATGAACCCACGTCCATGTCTTTTTCTACTTATTACCCACTTTACTTAACATATTCTTGACAAAATTATCTCTTACTCAGTTCAGCCCGACGGATCATGTTTGTATTGGTATCTTGGTAGTTTTGTATCTTCAGATGTATCTCGGATGAGAATAAAAGCAGAATGAAAAACCAGGCCGACTTCCATGTTCGCTGTACCAAAATTCATTTGATTCACTTATAACGGTAGAACATTTCTTACAGAATAGTCATGCTCAATGTGCATAAATAAATATTGGATGAAGTTGATTCGCGACTGCTCTATTGCTATGATTCTCTTACGATTATTATAAACTTCTCTAACATTTCTCTTTGATTTGGTGGTACCAAGAAATGGGCAAGACTAAGGTTCTTAGCACCTACATGGTACAAAAATATGATTATATGGATATCGTTTGTTTCAACCACTTCATTTGATTCACTTATATACTTCCATCTTTCTGAACTTTCTCAAATTTAATCATCAAACAATAACTGCTACAAATTGCCGCAACAACGTGCGGGGCATCATCTAGTTATAATAGAAGGGAAGAACATACCCTTTGGAGCGACTAGGAAGGAAAAAGTTTTGTAGCAATGTCTGCCTAGGTTACATTGTGAAATCGTGTCCCTTGGTCAGCAATTTTCGTCGCATCTTCCAGCAAAGAAGATATAGATTCTAAAAGAAGAAGAAAAAAAGAACATGATTCATAGAAGTGCACATCAACTGTCTTTGTGGTGTCTTCACAACATGATATCGAAAACATCTTTAATTTATTTTTGAACACCAGTAGTTTCACTAGGAAAAGCTTGCCTAACCTTTGCATAGTTTTTAATGGTTTCAGTGCCACTCCACTTTATGTATCAAACAGAGACCAACACAACGATTATGTTGCCGTGAGCATTAAGAAACAAAAGTAAAATTATACCGACTGCGAATATATTTATTTGCTTATTTTCTTCTAAAAAAACTACTCTCTCGGTCTCTCCATGCCAAAATACAAGGCGCGCTATTTTAAGGAGGTCTTTTACGCTCTACTTTGACCACCAATATATAACAAAATATATTGAATGGAAATGTATATATGGTACTATTGGATTCGTCTTGCAAAATTCTTTAATTTCATATATCTTTATAATAATTTTAGATACATATTATAAATACAAATCATGGTCAAAATTACACGGCATTGACAATTAAAGGGCGACTTATATTTTGAGACAGATGTAGTAACATAGTGAAACCTTCTTTAACAATAACAAGTTTTATGCCACTTAATGAATTGAATGGGATTCAGCAAGTACACATAGCATGCTAATCTAACAAAAGTGGAATGATGCTCACCAAAAGACATTAAAGTACCTCTAAATAATAACATATAGCATCAATATTTACCTAGCTAGGAAGATGGAATATCCTCCGTAAAACCTCTTGCATAGTAGATATGTCTACCAAGTGGTAAAAACTATAACAAACTAGACAACCACATAGTGAAAACTACAAAACAAGTCCGTCCAAGTAGTGGTTTGGGAAACACATGAAGCATAAGGGGGTGGAAGATGCAATTTCCACGCACCCCTAACTCCAGATATATAATTTCTTCAAGTATGTATATGTATATGTATATGTATATGTATGTGCACTTGCACCATATTCCTTAACGTATAAATACAACGTTGGTCGAAATTAAAATATGCAACTGTTTGCGCAATTTAGAACTACATCACCGTTGGGCAGAAAATAGCAATAAAAGCACATAAAACAATAACAAATCATGATTATATTATTAACGATGTTGGTCATAATAATAACAAAACCATAATTGTTTCAATAATTCCTTTTAACATGCTCTTGTAATTTAATTCTTTCTTTATTTCTGTTTACACTTTAAGAGCACTTTTATTTATTTGCAGCGGAAAAACATGAATAAAATTCATGAACTTTATACTTTTCACAACTATTTCTGTCACTGTTTGTGCAATTAAAACTATATCACCGTTGGGCAATAAAAGAAACAAATGCACCTTTTAACACATAATAAACAAATCATGATCATGCTATTAACAACGTTGGTCATTTAATAACAGAATCATAATCATCTTTAATATCACTTTAATCAAGCTTTTAATTCTCACTTTAAATCATGATAATGCTATTAACAACGTTGGTCAATTAATAACAGAATCATAATCATCATAAATATCACTTTATCATGCTTTTAATTCTCACTTTATTGCTTTTATGCAATTACTTTTAACTATTTGCAGCGGAAAATATGAATAAAAATTCATAAACTTTTATACTTTTAACAAGTATTTCCTTTTCTTTCTTCTGTTTCCTAAACAAAATTTTCGTTGGATAAAAATGAATAGAAAAACAGAATGAAATTTGCCCAAAAAATGGACAAAAAAACAGATAATACATTCTTCTGTAAAAAACTTAACAGAAAAATTCTCTGTGCGAAAAAACATGTGGCCCATGGCCTTTCGCTATCTACCGCGTGGTGCGTTGGAAAAAAAACACGGTCCACGGCCTGCTGGCGCGCTAGCGCTATCTGCCGCCCGCGGCGACGCAGAAACCGGCCCACGGCAGCAGCCTTCTCCAGCTTTTGGCCCATCGGCCCGTGAGTGAGCTAGGGTTTAGATCGTGACCGTTCGATCTGATCCGACGGTCCTCCGCGCTGCTCGCTGGAACAAAACCAGCCGCACCGGCCTCGCGAAAACCCTAGCCCCCATTTCGTTCTTTCTCTCGTCTCTCTCCGTTGCGCTGCCGGCTGGCCGGACTCGGCCGTGCCGAAGATGGCCGCGCTACGCCGGAGACGGCCACGCTGCGACACGGCCGCGCCACGCGAGCCCCTTTCCCCTCCGTTCCTTCCTCTGCGCCCCCTTTGCCCGCCCGCAAAACGACGACGCGAGCTTCACTGTGGAGCAACGGCGCCCTCCCTGGCCCTCTTGCCGGCGAGCGCGTGCACTCGACGATGCGCGCGTCGCCGTCAAGCGGCTCAGCGGCGGCGCCCTTTTCCCCGTGAATTTTCTCTTTGCCCCGTGGGGTGATTCCTTCTTCCGACGCCTCGGCTTGCCGATGCGCGTCGGATCGAGAGGGATGGCGCGGCCTTGCGGCGGCGCACTTTGCCGGCGACGTTGGCCATCCGGTAAGTTTTTAGTTCTTTTCCCTTTTGTTCTAGGGTTAGGGTTCATGCGGGAGGGTTTTTTTTCTTTTCTTTTGCTTTTCTGTTCTTTTTCTTTTCTTCTACTCGAATCGATCTTAGCCAAAACGAGGCTCTGATACCAATGTTATATCCATAGATCGACTAGGCTAGATCAATACGTGTAGAACCATAGGATTGGAGAGGAAATTGTACCTTCTCCTTGTGACGATCCAGAGGATGCCGTGGCTCCGGCCATGGTGGACGGAGGTGAGCACGGCAGTGGCGATGGCGGCGATGCAATGGTGGCGGCAGTGGTGCTTCCCGTGAGCCTGCGCTAACCCTAGATCGGAAGGGGGTGTCGGTGGGGTGACTGGCGGCACGGTGAACCTCGTACCATTGTGTGTGCCCCAGCCCCCACCCTTTATTTATAGCGCAGGTCACAGGGGCCCACTGTCCATAACTGAAATGGACACCCCCGATCAGGGCGTAGTCAAGGGGATTGATGAGCCGCAATACGAGATCAACCTAACATGACTAACAGAAGTATGAACACCAAAACGTGTGGATATCACTAATTTGCTGCAAACGGGTACTCCATGCCAATTTCCCTTCCAGTACGCTGTGGACGTATCCTTTTTTTGGAAAGCTACAATTTATCATATAAAAAACATCAATAAGTATAATTATAATAGAAGGGACGAGCATACCCTTTGGAGCGACTAGGAAGGGAAAAGTTTTGTAGCAATGTCTGCCTAGGTTACATTGTGAAATCGTGTCCCTTGGTCAGCAATTTTCGTCGCATCTTCCAGCAAAGAAGACATAGATTCTTAAAGAAAACATGATTCATAGAAGTGCACATCAACTGTCTTTGTGGTGTCTTCACAACATGATATCGAAAACATCTTTAATTTATTTTTGAACACCAGTAGTTTCACTAGGAAAAGCTTGCCTAACCTTTGCATAGTTTTTTAATGGTTTCAGTGCCACTCCACTTTATGTATCAAACAGAGACCAACACAACGATTATGTTGCCGTGAGCATTAAGAAACAAAAGTAAAATTATACCGACTGCGAATATATTTATTTGCTTATTTCTTCTAAAAAAAACTACTCTCTCGGTCTCTCCATGCCAAAATACAAGGCGCGCTATTTTAAGGAGGTCTTTTACGCTCTACTTTGACCACCAATATATAACAAAATATATTGAATGGAAATGTATATATGGTACTATTGGATTCGTCTTGCAAAATTCTTTAATTTCATATATCTTTATAATAATTTTAGATACATATTATAAATATAAATCATGGTCAAAATTACACGGCATTGACAATTAAAGAGCGACTTATATTTTGAGACAGATGTAGTAACATAGTGAAACCTTCTTTAACAATAACAAGTTTTATGCCACTTAATGAATTGAATGGGATTCAGCAAGTACACATAGCATGCTAATCTAGCAAAAGTGGAATGATGCTCACCAAAAGACATTAAAGTACCTCTAAATAATAACATATAGCATCAGTATTTACCTAGCTAGGAAGATGGAATATCCTCCGTAAAACCTCTTGCATAGTAGATATGTCTACCAAGTGGTAAAAACTATAACAAACTAGACAACCACATAGTGAAAACTACAAAACAAGTCCGTCCAAGTAGTTGTTTGGGAAACACATGAAGCAATTTCCACGCACCCGTAACTCCAGATGTATAATTTCTTCAAGTATGTATATGTATATGTATGTGCACTTGCACCATATTCCTTAACGTATAAATACAGATGAGCCTAAGCCTATCTAAAAAGTCACTTCGCCTCCCGAGTACTGGTGCATCCTCTCGTTTAAAAAACCGCAGACGAAATTTTAACTTTTTACAAAAACTCCGGTATGTTTTCAATGATAAGCGTGCAAAATTATAATGCGGAATATTTTGTATTATGGCTACATTTTTTTGAAAATTTATACTTATATATGTATGCATGTTTCTCAATTTTATGGAGTTCAAAGTGCCAATTATTTTGCCTTATGATTTTGCACGTAGTATGGTGTACCAAACATCATTCAGAACATGAATGATTTTTTTTCAGAATTTTTAAGCTTTAAAAAATTGGTTTTCGACCCGTTTTAATTAGAGGGTGATCAGGAGAATAAATCTTCACTCAAGCGTATTTGTGTATAGTATCCAAAACAGAAGCTAAAACAAAATCGTTGCCAGCTCAACGCTAGCTTAGCTCAGTCCATATATGCATATGGTCTCCGACCGGCCACCAGTGAACACGAGTACCGGACCTCGGCACTCGGGAATGGCGAGCACGTACGTAGACGTAGGAATACTTTTGTACAATTGTACTCTACGATTACGTATGCCGACAGGACGACAGCGCCGGACAAAGCAGGTTCCCTAGACTCCTAGTCTCCTAGCGCCGGACAAAGCAGGTGTCCTAACCATGCCGTGCCCATGCCCACGTACTTCCCGACGTGTCCTCCGTCCAGTGCCTCACCTGACGCGTGTCAAACCGTCATTACATCAGGGGCGCCGGGAGGCGATGCTTGCGTCCGCGTCGGCGCACACGCGCCGTCTTCTCGCCGCTCGACACCACCTCCTCGCCGGCTATATAAGGGCGCCGCTACAAGCTCCTCCGTCACAAGCATCAAGCAATCACACACCGGTACAAGCAGTCACACACGCCCAACAGTAGAGGAAGGAGTTCCCAGTTGAGGTTGAAAGCCATGGCGACCAGGCAGCAGGAGAGGAAGGAGCTGGACAGCAAGGCCCGCAAGGGCGAGACCGGCGGCACCGGCGGGAAGTCCCTCGAGGCGCAGGAGAAGCTCGCCGAAGGTACGTGCACAATGCAAGATATGTTATATATGCTCAGGGACGGAGCCAAGATGGAAACACCAGGGGGCCAAGTGTATACAAAATAGTTTGGAGGGGGCCATAATGGTAAAATATGCTAAATTTTGTGTCAAATCTACAAATTAACAAGGGACCTTTTTGAAAACATTCCAGCATGGGGGAGCCAGGGCCCCAGCTCGCACCCCTGGCTCCGTCCCTGTATATGCTGAACTTTTGCCTTGTTTCTGGTACTGACTACTAGCATTGTTTTGTGATCTGCATTCTTGCAGGGCGCAGCCGTGGGGGGCAGACTCAGAAGGAGCAGCTCGAGGAGGAAGGGTACAGCGAGATGGGGCACAAGGGTGGGGAGACCCGGAAGGAGCAGCTCGGGGAAGAAGGGTACCGCGAGATGGGCCACAAGGGCGGGGAGGCGCGGAAGGAGCAGCTTGGGACGGAAGGGTACCGCGAGATGGGCCACAGCGGCGGGGAGGCTCGCAAGGAGCAGATGGGGGAGGAGGGGTACTGCGGCGAGCACGCTGCCAGGGAGGGCATCGAGATCGACGAGTCCAAGTTCAAGACCAAGTCCTAGATGACCAGTGCCCAGTTAAGCCAGCAATCAGGCGATCATATGTAGTATGATCATGCATGTGTTGGTATGTAGTCCGCTGTTAGTTCACCTCCGGTGTGTCCGTGTAGCACTGAATAATGTAGTAGGTCAGATCCTGACGTGTGCACACATGTAGGCGATCATATGTAGTATGATCATGCGTGTGCTTCGTAGCTGTAGTCTGTAGGTACTGATGGTCAGTCTAGCTAGTCAGGTAACCTGGTGTCTGTGTTAGTCGAAATGTGTTGTGCGCTTGTGGCTCAAGTAGTAGCTGTCAGTTGTAACCTGGCACCTTCAGTAATGTAGTCACAGTTTCCGAGATCTAGACCTTGAAATCTTGGATGTGTGCCTTGTGCTATATATGTTGGTGTTTGGAGGTGTAGACCTTCCTAATTCCTTTCCTATCTTTCTTCTCCCCGTACCATTGTTTTGATCGTTTCTGAATCTTGAGATTGCTTCAATGCATGTGATCCCTCTCCTCAGCCTTCCCCTCCTAAATCTTAGAAAGCGAATTCGATACTTTAGTTTAGTAGTCTTCTTTGTTCGAAAAATGCGCAGTGGAAAGGGATGCTAGTCTGCTTTGGCGAAGTCTCCAGCCCCAATAGATAAGATCAAGAGTGATTCCTCACATGTTGCTCGTAACGATCTGCCCACGTTCGTTTCGACGAATAACACTGCAGTGGTACTGTAGACCAAACTGAACATGCTGCAGAAACAGGAACCTCACCAGGCCGTGAGAGGGCACGGCACCCTCAATACAGGGAGGTAGATGCCGCAATATCGTCGTCACATGGATACATACGATGTGATATTCATATTTGCACAGTTCCGATACAAAAATGTTGTATTTTAGGCTACCCAAGAATCACTATTTTGTGTTATAAAATAGGAAGAAAAAAACTTCATTTTGATCCCTCCTATTGTCTTCTTGTGCAGATCATGAATGGTACTATATTTTGATGATTGAAACTTGGTTCATATACTAGACATATTTATGTAGCCATACATATTTTGGGAAGTTTTTGAGATTTCAAATTGTCGTTTTCAAATTCTATGGGAAATTGGCTCCAGTTAGGCCAAGCACAACTTTTTTTTAGCTTAAAGTGGTCGTATCCACTGCTCGAATAGATAGAAGAGGTGACCCAGTTTATAAGGGAAACCGGGTCCAAAACCATACAGATACCCTGTTTATAAGGAAAACAGGGCCAAAAAACCGCACAAGCGAGGAGACCGTCGCCCACACGACGCAAGTCCACCGGACGCCAAAAAAACACACCACCAACCCCGGGCCGCCGCCCCGGCGTACACCACTCGGTACCAAAGCACATGAGCCACAACGCCGCACGACCCGGTTGTCTCGTAGCCCTTGCTACCCTCTCTAAAGACGACCGCCCGCAGCCCTCAACGTCGCGCCAAACCCCGGGGCCGCCGCCCCGGCGTATGATACGTCTCAAACGTATCTATAATTTCTGATGTTTCATGCTTGTTTTATATATCAGTGTCACATGTTTTATATGCATTATATATCATTTTTATGCATTTTCTGGGACTAACCTATTAACAAGATGCCACAGTGCCAGTTCCTGTTTTCTGCTGTTTTTGGTTTCAGAAAAGCTGTTCTGGAAATATTCTCGGAATTGGACGAAACAAAATCCCAGATGCCTATTTTTTCGACACGTTCACGAAGTCCGAAGGAGAGACGAAGGGGGGCAGCAGGGCGTCGTCCCCACACTTGTTATTTGTTTGGAGAGTTACCACTAGTGTAGATAGCTGGGAACCCGGTCCATTTGTCATCATCATTGCTTTCCGGTCCTATATGCCATTAGAAGTAGTATCAACTATTTTCTGGTGCCATTGCCTCTGTGTTACTTCTATTGTTGCTGTGTTACTGTTACTATTGCTCTCATATTACTGCTGCTTTCACATCACCCCTGTTATTAGTACTTTTCCAGGTGCAGCTGAATCGACAACTCCGCTGTTAAGGCTTATAAGTATTCTTTGTCTCCCCTTGTGTCGAATCAATAAATTTGGGTTTTACTTCCCTCGAAGACTGTTGCGATCCCCTATACTTGTGGGTTATCATCGTAGCAACCAGATCAAAACTCCGCATTGCCCGGAGCCGAACCAGCCGGGTCGACCACCTGCCGCCCTCGCAGCACCAAATCGCCACCCAAAACCAAACCTCGCTAGGAGAAGGCCCTACCCCATAGGACCGTCGCTGTAGAGGGGTCCGAGGCCGCCGCCTCGGCGAACCACCACCGTCCGGGGTCACCACCCCGACATCCGCCTCCCCGACCACATAGTCATCCCCGCCCAACCGCTGCGAAGCCGACGCACTGCGAGGGCCAAGAGCTCCAAGGGCGACGCCTCCAAGAAGGAAAAGACGTGTCCGTCAACGTCGCCCGCTCCGACAGCTTAGGCTTTCACCCGGAGATCTTGAAACCACACACGTCAGTTAAGAATAGAGCTCCCCGATGACGCAAACAAGAAGGGGAACGACGCCCGGAGGCGCCGCCGTCATGGGCATCGACCGGAGTCAATGCAAGGATTTCTCCCGGAGCTTGATCTCAGCATGTGAAGTGTCGGGAGCAGCGAGGCGAGCAAAGGGACGCAGTGGCTCCTGCCGTCGCACGCCGGAGCCCCACATCATTATTGGATCAAGATTATGTTGGTAGCATGTAACTTCAGAAATTATTTTGTTTTTATCGTTTATCTACTCGAGGACGAGTAGGAACTAAGCTTGGGGATGCTTGATACATTTCAAACGTATCTATAATTTCTGATGTTTCATACTTGTTTTATATATCAATGTCACATGTTTTACATGCATTATATATCATTTTTATGCATTTTCTGGGACTAACCTATTAACAAGATGCCACCGTGCCAGTTCCTGTTTTCTGCTGTTTTTGGTTTCAGAAAAGCTGTTCTGGAAATATTCTCGGAATTGGACGAAACAAAATCCCAGATGCCTATTTTTTCGACACGTTCACGAAGTCCGAAGGAGAGACGAAGGGGGGCAGCAGGGCGTCGTCCCCACACCATGGCACCGGTGGGCCCCCTGTCGCGCCACCCTATGGGGAGCGGGCCCTGCGCCTCCACCAACGTTGCCCCTTCGCCTATTTATTCACCCCGATGCGAAAACCCTATAAATATCCATCATATTCCAGAAAAGGTTCCGCAGCGCCGCCGCCATCGAAGACAAGTTTCGGGGGTCAGAAGTTTCTGTTTCGGCACCCTGCCGGGACGGGGATTGGCCCCCGAAGCCATCTCCATCGACTCCACCGCCTCCACTTCGAATCCATGATGGTTTGTGAGTAGTTCCCCATGGACTACGGGTTCTTGGCTGTAGCTAGTTGGTACTCTTTCTCCCATGTACTTCAATACAATGATCTCATGAGCTGCCTTACATGATTGAGATCCATATGATGTAATTGGTGTTATGTTTGTTGGGATCCGATAAATTGTGGAATTGTGATCAGATTGTTCATCATGTTATCATACTATTGTTTATTAAGATCTTGCATGCTCTCCGGTACTTGTGGTTACCCTGATCAAGTAGTTGCATGTATCTCCAAGAGGGAGTATTTATGCTAGATAGTGGGTTCAGTCTCCATTTAATCTGGGGGAGTGACAGCAACCTCTAAGGTTGTGGATGTGCTGTTGCCACTAGGGGTAAAACAGCGATGCTTTGTCTAAGGATAATTATGTTGCTTACATTATGCACCATACTTAATGCAATATTCTGTTGCTTGCAACTTAATACTGGAAGGGGTGCGGATGCTAACCTGAAGGTGGACTATTTAGGCACAGATGCATGCTGGATAGCGGTCTGTGTACCTTGTCGTAATGCCCAATTAAATACTGCAGTAAACTTTATCTTATCATAGCATGCATTGTCATGCCCTCACAATTATCAATTGTCCAACTGTAATTTATTCACCCAACACTTGTTATTTGTTTGGAGAGTTACCACTAGTGTAGATAGCTGGGAACCCCGGTCCATTTGTCATCATCATTGCTTTCCGGTCCTATATGCCATTAGAAGTAGTATCAACTATTTTCTGGTGCCATTGACTCTGTGTTACTTCTACTGTTGCTGTGTTACTGTTACTATTGCTCTCATATTACTGCTGCTTTCACATCACCCCTGTTACTAGTGCTTTTCCAGGTGCAGCTGAATCGACAACTCCGCTGTTAAGGCTTATAAGTATTCTTTGTCTCCCCTTGTGTCGAATCAATAAATTTGGGTTTTACTTCCCTCGAAGACTGTTGCGATCCCCTATACTTGTGGGTTATCATCGTAGCAACCAGATCAAACTCCGCATTGCCCGGAGCCGAACCAGCCGGGTCGACCACCTGCCGCCCTCGCAGCACCAAGTCGCCACCCAAAACCAAACCTCGCTAGGAGAAGGCCCTACCCCATAGGACCGTCGCTGTAGAGGGGTCCGAGGCCGCCGCCTCGGCGAACCACCACCGTCCGGGGTCGCCACCCTGACATCCGCCTCCCCGACCACATAGTCATCCCCGCCCAACCGCTGCGAAGCCGACGCACCGCGAGGGCCAAGAGCTCCAAAGGCGACGCCTCCAAGAAGGAAAAGACGTGTCCGTCAACGTCGCCCGCTCCGACAGCTTAGGCTTTCACCCAGAGATCTTGAAACCACACACGTCAGTTAAGAACAGAGCTCCCCGATGACGCAAACAAGAAGGGGAACGACGCCCGGAGGCGCCGCCGTCATGGGCATCGACCGGAGTCAATGCAAGGATTTCTCCCGGAGCTTGATCTCAGCCTGTGAAGTGTCGGGAGCAGCGAGGCGAGCAAAGGGACGTCGTGGCTCCTGCCGTAGCATAAATACAATGATCTCATGAGCTGCCTTACATGATTGAGATCCATATGATGTAATTGGTGTTGTGTTTGTTGGGATCCGATAAATTGTGGAATTGTGATCAGATTGTTCATCATATTATCATACTATTGTTTATTTAAGATCTTGCATGCTCTCCGGTACTTGTGGTTACCCTGATCAAGTAGTTGCTTGTATCTCCAAGAGGGAGTATTTATGCTAGATAGTGGGTTCAGTCTCCATTTAATCTGGGAGTGACAGCAAGTTCTAAGGTTGTAGATGTGTTGTTGCCACTAGGGGTAAAACAGCAATGCTTTGTCTAAGGATGAATGTGTTGTTTACATTATGCACAATACTTAATGCAATCTGTTGTTTTGCAACTTAATACTGGAAGGGGTGCGGATGCTAACCTGAAGGTGGATTATTTAGGCACAGATGCATGCTGGATAGCGGTCTGTGTACCTTGTCGTAATGCCCAATTAAATACTACAGTAAACTTTATCTTATCATAAGCATGCATTGTCATGCCCTTACAATTATCAATTGCCCAACTGTAATTTGTTCACCCACCTGTTATTTGTTTGGAGAGTTACCACTAGTGTAGATAGCTGGGAACCCCGGTCCATTTGTCATCATCATTGCTCTCGGTCCTATATGTCATTAGAAGTAGTATCAACTATTTTCTGGTGCCATTGCCTCGTGTTACTGCTGCTGTGTTACTGTTACTATTGCTCTCATATTACTGCTGCTTTCACATCACCCCTGTTACTAGTGCTTTTCCAGGTGCAGCTGAATTGACAACTCAGTTGTTAAGGCTTATAAGTATTCTTTGTCTCCCCTTGTGTCGAATCAATAAATTTGGGTTTTACTTCCCTCGAAGACTGTTGCGATCCCCTATACTTGTGGGTTATCAAGACTATTTTCTGGCGCCGTTGCCGGGGAGCATAGCTCTACTCATAAGTTCACCTGGGGAGTACACTCTACCTCTCTCTCTTTTTATTTTATTTTGTCTTGTCTAGTTTACTTTTGTCTAGTTTATTTGTGCTTAGTTTATTTTGTTAGTTTATTTTGCTTAGTTTACTTTTGTCTAGTTTATTTTTGTCTTGTTTTTTTTTCTTATATACCGAAAATCCATAAAAATTTGAAAAACCGAAAATTAAAAACTGTTGTTATGGAAGAACCCACAACCTCTATGGAGTTAAGAATTATATATGAAGTATAGAGAATCAAAAGGGTGAAGTCATGAGTGCGTGTTAAAAAGTTGAATACAATTGCTAAATTTTGCTTAAACGCCATGATATAAACTGTTGCTCTAAACAGGATACTAAACATCTTAAATTCCAATGTGGCTTTAGTGAAGAAGTTTTAATTGTGAACTATCATTGGAATAACTATATTATTGGGCGAAGAAGTAGAACAATTTGTTTTATTTATGGGAGCCTCTGAATAGAATCTTTCATGGCTAAAAATTATGAAACTTGTATTGCTTGTAAGGACCTTAAAGATTATGTCTCTTCTATCCTTGATTATTGCATAGAAATTACAGCAATAATTTATATCATTGATTAAAAGAGAGATTCATGCACAAGAATGCACTCACAATTTGCAGGAACCTGTGGAAGAAGAAATTGCTGAACCTGAAAGCTCATTAGATGAAAAAGAGGAGGAGAGTGATGAACAAAAGGAGGAAGAATGGATTAGCTACCCATGCCTACCTTCTAATGAGAGTAACTCTTATCTCTTACATTATTTGATTGCCCTCCATGCTTACCAAGGAGGATGAATGTTATGTTCCTGTTGATTCTCTTGAAATTTTTCCTATGAGTAAAACTTGTGAAATAATTATGCTACTGTTATTATGATAATCCATGCTATTTTGAAAATCTTATGATAATCCTTTATTTGTGGCTGATATCGAAATGCATGGTACTAAAGAGTTTTGCTTAGAAAATGTTTATGATAAAGCTCTAGATGATGGTCCTATGTTACTTGATAATATTAATTGTACTACTAATGAAAATGGGATTGGAGAGGTCTTGACTTTATCTAGTCCCATATTTTGAGATTGATCAATCATCTTGTTATAAAATTGTTAAAAGTGGGTTTGAAATTTTAATCCCACTATTTTGAGCTTGATAAAAATTATGTGTTTGTAGATCATGAAAAGCATGCTTTATGTGATAGTTATATTGTTGAGTTTATTCATGATGCTACTGAAAATTATTATGAGAGAGGAAAATATGGTTGTAGAAATTTTCATGGTACTAAAACACCTCTCTATATGCTGAAACTTTTGAAGTTACTCTTGTTTTATCTTCCTATGCTTGTCACTTTGTTCTTTATGAATTTATTTGTGTACAAGATTCCTATGCATAGGAAGTGGGTTAGACTTAAATGTGTTTTGAATTTGCTTCTTGATGCTCCTTTTGCTTCATTTTCTATTTTCATGAGAGCATCATTAAAACTATCAAGCCTAGCTAAAAGGCATTAAAGAAAAGCGCTCTTGGGAGACAACCCATGTTTTATTTCTGAATTTTTCTTTGCTTTTTGAGTCAAGGAGCTTGCTTACTTCTGTAACAACTCCTTTGTATCTTTACTTTTTCGAATTGTTGTGCCAAGAAGAGTCTCTAATGATTAGATGATGCTAGATTTGGATTTCTGCGCAGGGACAGATTTTTGCTGTCCACGTTTTGAGCTGTATAAATTCCAGAAAAAGAAAAATTCTGAAAAAATCACGCTGATCCTATATATGTACGCATCTTTCATTAGTTTCAGTTTTCGATTTGAGCAACGGAAGTACCTCGAAAAAATTCGTCTTTACTGGCTGTTCTGTTTTGACAGATTCTGTCTCTGTTTTTTGCATTGTCTCTTGTGGACTTTAAGTAAGGCTTTCTAGACGTGGAGGGCTGTAGCTAATGTTTTATTGAGTCTTGCAATGTGTCACAACAGAACCAAAGTGGATTAATGTTTTTGAGTACTAACCCCTCTAATGAAGTTTATGAGAAGTTTGGTGTGGCAGAAGTTTTCAAGGGTCAAGAGAGAAGGATGATATAATGTGATCAAGAAGAGTGAAGAGCCTAAGCTTGGGGATGCCCCCGTGGGTCACCCAAGCATATTTCAAGAAGACTCAAGCATCTAAGCTTGGGGATGCCCAAGGCATCCCCTTCTTCATCATCAACTTATCAGGTCATCTCTAGTGAAACTATATTTTAATTCTTTCACATCATATGTGCTGTTCTTGGAGCGTCTGTGTGCTTTTATTTTTAGTTTGTATTTTTATTTCTGATCATATCAATGTCGGATCCTATCTATCTTGTTTGGGAGAGAGACACGCTCCGCTTTTTCATTTGAATACTCCTATTCTTCACTTATATTGTTGAGTATTCATTTTCGCACTGTTTAGCTTCTAGCTCTTGGTTTTCATGTATCTCTTGTTCAGAGCTATTAGTTATTTTATAGAAAGTACTCTCTTACTTCACTTATATTTGTTTGGAGAGTTGCTTGGTTGATGTGTTGGTTCAGAAATGTTGCATGTGGTAGTGGTATAATGAAAAACTTGCATAATCTTGTAGATCATTGAACTTTGATAACTGATTCTTTGCAAACGTTTTGAGGTATTTAGATGGTAAAGCTTGCTGGTTAATTAAGTTAAAATCATTAGTGGATTGTTGTCTTTAAGCTTGTACCGTACTACAAACTCTAATAAAATTGTTGAAGGTGTAGTTGGACTTGATAGCTTTCCATGTCTGAAAGTTCATCGTAATAACTAAGTTGTGCTGAAGGTCGAGGGATCTAACGGGGTACTTGTGCCGCCGTGAACGGCCCTTCTTGGAGTGAATTTTAATCATGCTCTTAATGTTGAACCTGCTAGTTGTTTGCAATAAACTTGTGAGTTCTTTTTGACTAATGTTAAGCTACGGTTTTTGGCACTTCCACCATCCAAATTTGCTAGCCTCTTCGGTGCTGTGCATTGCCTTCTGCTCACATTGAGAGTTGTGCATACTTCGCCAGTACATCCAAACCCGTGGGAGGACTTTCTCTTGTTCTCCTACACATAAGCCATACATCTTCCTCAAAACAGCCACCATACCTACCTACCACAGCATTTCCATAGCTGTTCCGAGATATATTGCCATGCAACTTCCATTTACATTACATGACTTGTTGTCATTTATCATTTATATATTGCTTTGCATGACATCCTGCTACACTGGCAGAGGCATATAGTTTCATACATCATGTTTTGTTCATTATGAGTTATTTGTACCAAAAAGTGTGTTGTCATATTAGAATGTTGCCCCTAAAAGTGAAAAGAGCCATGGAGGCCATCGAAAAGAGAAACAGAAAAAGAAAAAAAAAGAAAAAAGAGAAAAGAAAAAAAGAACAAAGAAAAAGGGGGCAACATTACTATCCTTTATCCACTTGTGCTCATGTTTTAGCACCTGCAGTATTCATAGTCATCATTTGTGCTCATGTTTAGCACCTATACTCCATGTGAGAGAGTTCATGTTTTACTAGTATAACTATGTGGGGAATTTACACTATAGAACTTGGGTTGTATATTCCAATGATGAGCTTCCTCAAAAATGCTCTAGGTCTTCATGAGCAACCAAGTTGGATGCACGCCCACTAGTTCCATTGGAGAGCTTTCATACACATATAGCTCTATGTGCATCCGTTGCATGGCAATCACTACTCCTTACATAGCTTCGATTATAAGACTTCCTCTTGTCTAATGATCACTTATAGCTTTGTGAGACTTTCTTCGTTTGGCCTTCCAAACCTCCATTAATGTTCTTTTAGCCATAACATCCTGGTGCCAAAACCAAATGCTTGCGCTCACCGGTTGAGTAGGCTTCGAAACAGTTGATTCATGACGTTCATGTTTATGTTTACTTGACTGAATCCTTCTATGTTATGAAAATTTGCTTGATGCTTGGAATTGAAGGATAGGACTCCTACGCTGGATACTTAAACCATCTTTAATGAACCTTGTACGGTCTCATGTCTTTAAAGCAATAGTTCATGAAAACTTTTAGCTTGTTTAACTAACTTGCTTTATTATCTCTTATTTAATATCAATTATAGACATTTGCTTTGAATGATTTGATCTCAGTTCACATGCCTTACATCATTATTGGATCAAGATTATGTTGGTAGCATGTAACTTCAGAAATTATTTTGTTTTTATCGTTTACCTACTCGAGGACGAGTAGGAACTAAGCTTGGGGATGCTTGATACGTCTCAAACGTATCTATAATTTCTGATGTTTCATTCTTGTTTTATATATCAATGTCACATGTTTTATATGCATTATATATCATTTTTATGCATTTTCTGGGACTAACCTATTAACAAGATGCCACAGTGCCAGTTCCTGTTTTCTGCTGTTTTTGGTTTCAGAAATACTGTTCTGGAAATATTCTCGGAATTGGACGAAACAAAATCCCAGATGCCTATTTTTTCGACACGTTCACGAAGTCCGAAGGAGAGACGAAGGGGGGCAGCAGGGCGTCGTCCCCACACCATGGCGCGGGTGGGGCCCCTATCGCGCCACCCTATGGGGAGCGGGCCCTGCGCCTCCAACGACGTTGCCCCTTCGCCTATTTATTCACCCCGACGCGAAAACCCTAAAAATATCCATCATATTCCAGAAAAGGTTCCGCAGCGCCGCCGCCATCGAAGACAAGTTTCGGGGGTCAGAAGTTCCTGTTCCGGCACCCTGCCGGGACGGGGATTGGCCCCCGGAGCCATCTCCATCGACTCCACCGCCTCCACTTCGAATCCATGATGGTTTGTGAGTAGTTCCCCCATGGACTACGGGTTCTTGGCTGTAGCTAGTTGGTACTCTCTCTCCCATGTACTTCAATACAATAATCTCATGAGCTGCCTTACATGATTGAGATCCATATGATGTAATTGGTGTTGTGTTTGTTGGGATCCGATAAATTGTGGAATTGTGATCAGATTGTTCATCATGTTATCATACTATTCTTTATTTAAGATCTTGCATGCTCTCCGGTACTTGTGGTTACCCTGATCAAGTAGTTGCATGTATTTCCAAGAGGGAGTATTTATGCTGGATAGTGGGTCCAGTCTCCATTTAATCTGGGGGAGTGACAGCAACCTTTAAGGTTGTGGATGTGATGTTGCCACTAGGGTAAAACAGCGATGCTTTTTCTAAGGATAATTGTGTTGCTTACATTATGCACCATACTTAATGCAATTGTCTGTTGCTTGCAACTTAATACTGGAAGGGGTGCGGATGCTAACCTGAAGGTGGACTATTTAGGCACAGATGCATGCTGGATAGCGGTCTGTGTACCTTGTCGTAATGCCCAATTAAATACTGCAGTAAACTTTATCTTATCATAGCATGCATTGTCATGCCCTCACAATTATCAATTGTCCAACTGTAATTTATTCATCCAACACTTGTTATTTGTTTGGAGAGTTACCACTAGTGTAGATAGTTGGGAACCCCGGTCCATTTGTCATCATCATTGCTTTCCGGTCCTATATGCCATTAGAAGTAGTATCAACTATTTTCTGGTGCCATTGCCTCTGTGTTACTTCTACTGTTGTTGTGTTACTGTTACTATTGCTCTTATATTACTGCTGCTTTCACATCACCCCTGTTACTAGTGCTTTTCCAGGTGCAGCTGAATCGACAACTCCGATGTTAAGGCTTATAAGTATTTTTTGTCTCCCCTTGTGTCGAATCAATAAATTTTGGTTTTACTTCCCTCGAAGACTGTTGCGATCCCCTATACTTGTGGGTTATCATCGTAGCAACCAGATCAAACTCCACATTGCCCGGAGCCGAACCAGCCGGGTCGACCACCTGCCGCCCTCGCAGCACCAAGTCGCCACCCAAAACCAAACCTCGCTAGGAGAAGGCCCTACCCCATAGGACCGTCGCTGTAGAGGGGTCCGAGGCCGCCGCCTCGGCGAACCACCACCGTCCGGGGTCGCCACCCCGACATCCGCCTCCCCCGACCACATAGTCATCCCGCCCAACCGCTGCGAAGCCGACGCACCGCGAGGGCCAAGAGCTCCAAAGGCGACGCCTCCAAGAAGGAAAAGACGTGTCCGTCAACATCGCCCGCTCCGACAGCTTAGGCTTTCACCGGAGATCTTGAAACCACACACGTCAGTTAAGAACAGAGCTCCTCGATGACGCAAACAAGAAGGGGAACGACGCCCGGAGGCACCGCCGTCATGGGCATCGACCGGAGTCAATGCAAGGATTTCTCCCGGAGCTTGATCTCAGCCTGTGAAGTGTCGGGAGCAGCGAGGCGAGCAAAGGGACGACGTGGATCCTGCCGTCGCACGCCGGAGCCCCACCTTGGCACCTCCTGCCACGGCGGCCGCCGTCGCACCGTCTTCCGAGTCCTGGGGCCGCCGCCCCAGCTTTCTTGCGGCACCACGGCCACGGGACAGACCGCGTCGCCCGCTGCACGCGCCCTGCGCGCGGCCAGCCAGGCCACCTCGAGCTGCCCACGCCGGATCCAGCCCTCGCCAGATCTGGGGAAGAGATCCCAGATCACCCGCACCACCCTCGCCACCGTAGTCAGGGACCACGGCGCAGCACCGGAGGAGAGCCTCCTCCACCTCCACGGCGCGGGAACGCCGCCCCGGCAGCGCGCTCCGACGAGCTTGCCGTCGCCTCCCCTGCTGCTGCAGCAGCCGCCGTCGCGCCTCCAAGAACTCAAGCCCCCAGACCACCTTTGGCGGCTGGGCCCGCCGCCGCCGCGGCGAGGAGGGCCGGTGTTGGGAGCTGCTGGAGGCGCGCGGGTCGCCCCCGGTGTCGCCCTGGGGAGCGACACGGGGAGCAACTTTCGGGTACCAAGGAAGCATATATGCTGTCCTTCCTTGTTTGGTTGCAAATCAGCATGTCTTGGCTTCAGAGAAAATGCAGACTAGGGATGGCGTGTGGGTTATCAACAAACATACTCACAGATCATGTTTTGCAACCCTGTTTCTGACCATGCATCATATTTTCACATGTCACGGGGAAAGGGACTTATCTAATCACAATTCACGATAGAAACAACTTGCTCATGCAAAAGATAATGTTTTGTGTTCAAAATGACGTTACACAGCCACCGATAACATCGAAACAATCTAGCGTTGTGCCACTGTGCATCTACGGTCTACCTTCTGCATTCCTTCTTGAGTCTACCCTACCAGCAATCCGAACAGCTTATACATATCAGGGTTGCTGCATTTTTATTCCACCAACTGTTGTACAAAACGATCTGCCACTTCGACCAAAACATCCCAAGCTTCACTTCAGGTCCGTTCGCTCTGGTCAGTGGCTGGTCGCCAGGGCGGTAACCAGCAGGCCGAAGACGAAGAACGGTTGCGCACTCGCCTGCGTTAGGAACATCAGTCAGAATTCCGACCGACCAGGTATCTGCTGCTTGCAGCTATGGAACAGGGACGGGCTGGAAGAAGAAAATGGATGGGAGATACGACTGAAGCTAACGCACCTGGTACTTGACATCATACTTTACAGGGTCCTTGAGGAAGTACTGGAACTGCTCCAGGAAATGAAAAATTAGAATGTGCAGACAGTAAGTGGGAACTGTTTGCTAAGCAGGCAAAGCTTTTCTCCAGTTTTTTATGGTTCAGTAGCTATATGCTATAGTCTGACAGGCCTTGCAGAAATGATACTGTTCATATGTTGATTTGTTCTATTTGCTTTGGGGGCGTGAACAGGAAAAAACGATGGAAACATATGAAATGTAAGACGAACTATAATTTCCAAAGTCCAAGTTGATTGACCAGCTCACCTGCAAGATCACCTGGGGAATTGTTAGTCCGAGTAGTGCCAGGGCATAATACAGCTTGCCGGTGCTCAAGAGGTAGCCTGAAAAGTAGGATAAAAGTACCTCGTCAATATAGTATAGATAGTGAATCAACATATGTTTCCTCTGCTCCCTAAATTTTTCTTTCTAAAAGCCATCTTGTGTTATTATTTATTTACAACAACTTCCCTGCAAAAGCTTCCACCATCAGGCTAAACTGAAGTGTGGGCTATTTTTACAACCGTCTTGTGAGATTATTGTATGGTAGGTAGTTGCATAAATCCATGAACACTTAATCCTATGCTAAGAAAATGGTAATTCCATAGTAAGCCTTGAAGGAAGAATGGACGTAAGAAATGTGCCTTTACCTGCGACAGACAATTGAGTGATGTCAATTGCACCAACACATATCCATTTTGCAGTTTCCTTACCAAAAGCAACAGGAAGTGACTACAAAAAGGTAAAACGATAAGAGGTGCTTTGACAATGAACGCATTATTTCGTAAACGATAAGCCTATAGCAAATTAAGGACGAATAATAACCTGAAGTCCCAGAGTTCTATCTCCCTCAATACTCTTAAAATCATTCACGATAGCAATCCCGAGCTAAAAAAAAAAAAGAAAAACAGTCAGCATGCATGATTGCGAACAAGCAAACATGGCATGAAATATACATACCCCAGCTATGCTGTATAAACAAGTTAGGACAATAATATCAGGAGTAAGAGTTCCAAATAATGCCTGGCCAGCCCACCTGCACAACAAATATGGAAATTTTAAGGTGCGCTATGCACAACAAATATGGCAAATAATCACGGTACGCTATGCACAACAGATATGGAAATTTTACGGTACCTAGTATACAGTAATTATGTCCACTGAATCCTGATATGGAACTTATCTTCTTAATTATTCCTTTGGGTATTTTTATATCGCTTTTGCTAATCCTAAGTCACCTGAGATTTTCTTCTGACCAAGTCAATTTCTGAAAAGTGCAAGTTCAGTTTATTAAAAACTGCCACTTGAAGACTTGCCCCTTTTTTATAGTTTAACCTAAACTTATTAAGTCCCAACATAATTCACAAATTCTCAGCTGACAGCCAGACACTGTGGCAAGCTTCATGCCGCGAGTGTGTTTCAGATGGAAAGTAGTAATGGTGGCTGTCTTGAGGGGAATTGGAGGCCATGAATTACTCTCACATTGTTGCTGTTGGAGCCAATCGGATTGGCTGCTGCACACACCACCTGATATTTGCTCGGGTAGTTGATAAACATGATTAAATAACTTTGTTAATCAATCACTAACTAAAAAGAGGTTTGAGGTAATGTATGTATTCAACTATTCATGCACAAATTTGCCGAGTGTATCATCAAAATTGAAGAACCCATCGTGGACTTACTCCTGTGACCGGGAGATCTGAACATGAATTTGCAGATTCTCAGTCATGAGTTGGGGCTGTGAGTGTGAGGTTGGAAAGTGGCAGTTGTGATGAGACTGAAGGCAATATGTTACCACTAAGGAAAATACACTCACTTCTACTTGGTTGTTTATTATGATAAAATCCTAATTACTTTTAACCATTAGATCAAAATTGTGGTCCACGAGAATTAGCAAGTACTGGCTACCATGAAGGAGCCCCAAAATATAGATAGTTCTTCACATAATTATTGGCGACATCAAACTGATTATTAAATATAAAGACATCCACCGTTTTGATCATTGATCGTACCAGGGCAAGCCAATGTAACTCGCGCCAAGAGCAAAATTTCCTATCCATCCATTCTGCTTGAGCTGAAATATGTAATAATAACATATGAGCATTTTTATCAATATAAATTCATGGCACACAGTTATGCCAAAAAAACAAGATGTGGAGTGAATAGAGCACAAGTACTCAAGTACCTTGAGAGGTGGTGCTGAATATATGTAAGAAAGCAAAGACCCACCTAGAGCAAGGTAAAAAATAGTAGGAGAATCATGCCCTGCCTGAAATGAAGCAAGACCATAAGCAAAGAATGAACATACTTCACCCTCTTAGTATTCTAAAGCAAAACTTGTGGCGACTTACCCATACATCTAACAAAGCACCCAACCCAAGACCGGCTAACAATAATACCCAGATCTGGGTAATAACCTGGATTAAATCAGTGCCATTAGTAAGATATGAAAGAATGTGAATAGTTGATGATTGTCAGTGGACCACTGACATCAGCCTTTAGAATGAGATCGGATGATCGAAAGGTAGTTATTACGAAGAAAGGTATTTGATTTGAAATGTTGCACAGTTGTTGACAGCAATACATACTTCACAAGAGAAATGAACCCCGTTGCATAAGAAAAGGCCAGTTTGAAAATAGTTTTTCAAGCAGTAACAGCACACAATACCAAGCAAAGTGTCACATCGATCAACTGTCCATATATATATATGTCTATAATACTCCATATAAGTAAACCACAATTCTAATTAGAATCCCATGATCAAAAAAGGGGGCCATTTTTTAACAAAAGAAAGGACCATCTGGACAAGCAAGTTATGCAATTGAACAAATAAGATCAAATGATCCATCAATAATATCTGAAATTGACATTCATAAGTTAGGTAATGAACTTATTATTTATTTATTTATTGTTTTTCTGTGATCTTTGATCTCTCAACTAGCTCTTTACATACTATGTTGTTGCAAGAGAGAGGTGTAATTGGTATCAGCTTGATATTAATATATTCCCATTATAAAAAAAGGTATTGGACTAATGACCTAAAAAATGCATCATGCATTACGGATGATAACCTAAGAATGTCAAGACAAAATCGGTGCCACACATTCATGTGCCATGGCTGAATTATACAGATATAAAAGTTCAACTCATAAATATACTTACAATACTCATTTATGGAAAGAAAATAGAAACACTTACAAACTGAAGAGAAGAAAACATCAAGACAGCATATAGTCAGAGTAACTAAACTTCTAAGTTTAGAACACATGGCACATGATTGTAAGATGAACCTATTTATATAATTCTAAAACAATTATACGTCATACATGCATCCCATAAACATAAATTTTGAAAAGAAAATACTAGAATATCTTAACGTGACTGTTTAGCTTTAATTTAAGAAGAAAAGGAGAAATAATGTGACATATTGTTCAATACACAAGAAATCAACAAGTTCGTTTTATGCATCTAGAATCTATTTGTAAAAGCATGCACACAAATTTCCAAGTGGTCGGTGTTCGTGCAAACCAATAGTATGTTTTTTTGTGAAAATAAGTGTAGCAGATAGCAAGCTCAATGTTTGCTCATTGTATAAATGTTGATGGCTTGAAGATGAGCCCAGAGGTACGATGGCATAGTTCGAATTAATAAGTTCGTTGGTTTCCGAAAGGCTGTAATCAATGATGACAGATATATGAATGGAACTCTCCAGAAATTAGTTCATTTGTCATTGCTAAAACAAAATGTGATGACAAATAAACCTACAAAGTAGTCGATATTTGATTAAAATAATGGAACTAAACAGAATTCTACTGACATACCTCACTTTCTGATATAGCTCCTGAAGGAATAGGACGATAAGGCTCATTAATAGCATCAATGTCTCGATCGTACCAGTCATTAATTGTCTACAAGCAATAATATTTAAAGCTGACATATTTTTTAGTACAAATAAATTTCAACAAAGCAATATATGAGATTATACAATATGAATAGAGCAAACACAATAAATCCAAAAGTAAACCTGTGTGTATCCTGTAAGACATGGACCAGACATTAGCATGCAAACAATAGATTTTGCAACATCTTCAGGTGTCCAGTGGAAATTTCCTAAATGTGAGGAGTTCAAAGAAATATAAGAAATTAAGCATAATAGTTGTATTGTACACCAGGAGAAACATTCATGAGCACATAAGCCACATTGGCATGGTACTTTCATCCTAAACCTTAGCAGTTCCGGACTTCTGGTAAAAGGGAGAAAAGTATCATTGAGTTTCCATGTATTGTTGTTGTGCAGAAACTGGGTGAACTTTCTTGTGCATTCGATGAGTAATCACTTATTTGGTTCATTCCACTATGAGTCTTATAACTAATTAAATGTGACAAGAACAGTGAGAAAAGCTATTGTCAAACATATTTTACACAATTCTACATGGACCTACAGAGGGTAGAGATGTAAAACTTAAATACTCATAAACTCCGTATAAATGCTGTGTGCATCACTCGATGCAGAGGCTGGGGCTTCTCCCCATTTCGAAAAAAAAACTACAGAGGGTAGACAACATCGCTTGCAAGCACAACTTTAATCGCAAAGTCAGTAAATTTGATATGGTACAAACATTTTACACAGCTCTAGTGTGGGCCTACAAAGGGTAGACAACATCCCTTGCAAGCAGAACTTAATCGCCAGGTCAGCAAATTCTCCCTTCCACTGAATAACTAGCAAATCTGAGGAATGTGGACAATGTAATAACCATGCGTCGCAAGTGGAAAACTGTAGTTGCCCCAACTCTGCCTCCACTTAAGCTGAAGTGGTTATTATGAAGGTAGAACGAAGCACCGATACGGCAAAGTTCGAAGTACCCCCGTCCCGTACGTCTCCGATACGCCGATACGCACGATACGGCTTCGATACGCGTATCGCGAGCGTATCCTATATTCCCGACTAAAAAGAAACGAAAATAATGCCGATACGCGGCGAGGACGGCGGCGACACGCCGGGGACACGGGAGGAGGCCATCCCGGTCCAATCCCATTAGAAACCCTAACCCTCCACCCAGCGCTCTGTCTCTCTCTCTCCATTCATTCGCTTGCAGGACTGGATCGAGCCCGGCCACTGCTTCACGCGCCGTCGCTGCCGGCCGAAATCGGGCTGCCGCCGGCCAGAATCGGGCGTCCGCCGCCCTGAATCGCGCCGCTGCCGCCCGGAATCGAACCTCCTCCGCCCCAATCACCCATCCCCCCCCGGACTGGCAGCTCCTTGGCCGGATTGGCTGCTCTCTGGATGGATTCGCTAGTAAGGTAACTTCTCTCCTCCCGCCATTCCTGCTTGCTGTGCTACCTCTGGTTGGCCTCTTGCTTTCTTCTTTCTTCGATCTGTGCTTGACTGCTTGGCTTCTTTGATTCCTCCTCTTCGATCTGGTGATGTTGCTGCTGTGTTTGTTACAAGGCATGGATCCATGTATGTACCGTTAGGTAAGCAAGCTACAAAGCAGCTTCTTTACTATTTTCAATTTTCCATGATTTATGTCCATCTCAGATTCTAATAGCATATGATGTATTTGCATGTACCACAAGCTGCTGGGTTGGTCACGAGCATGGATCCATGTATGTACCGGAGGACATGAAGAGGAAACAAATGGGGCAGTATTTTCATCTTAGTATATCACGCATTGATATTTTCTATCTTTATTACATGGCATATTATTATTTTTACATATATATACTTGCCGTATCGCCGTATCGCCGTATTGTTGTTTTCTGAAAATGCCGTATCCCGTATCGCCGTACCCGTGTCGCCGTATCCGTCTCGCCGTATCGGTGCTTCATGTAGAAGTATAAGCTATTCATTAAACAGGTAGAAATCATAATAGGCAATAAAGCATACCAGAGGCAGCTGCTCCACAAAGCACTCCCCAGACAAGTGGAGGCCATGTCACTGGCTTGGTAAGTTGAAGCCGGATCTTCCATATGTTCTATATACAATGTCAGAGAGGGGGTTATGAGCTATATATCATTTGTAGTTCCCACAAAGTAATAACTAGATAGCGATTAGTCTAAGCAAATGTCTATTATACATAAGGAATGCTAAATATTTCTAGCTGGGAACACAATGAGAACTGGACAGCCAGTGCCAAAACCTACAGCTATACATTGGCTGCATGCTAAATCCCCAATTCAAAACATGTCCAACCAACCAACTAAGTAACAACTCCGATTTAGATTCATAAAAGTATACTGCAACCAGGATCCAGCTCATGTGCATGTGAGCAGATTGAGGACTCACGCTCTCTTGGCTGGCGCCCTTGATCCCGAGCAGCTGGTTGAAGCTCGACCCTGCCGCCGGCGCCTTCTCCGGGACCTTCGGCTTCGTTGCTGCCGTGCCCAACCCACCAAAACGAGGCACGCATTAGAAATTCGACAGGAATCAATCACAGAACAAACTGAACTTTGTAGGAGGACGCGCGCGCACTCTCTTTAGCGTCTGCGTCGGCAGCGCAGACCACCGGGAATGACCGCCGCCCTGCGAACGGAGCTCACATGCATCAGTACAGCACGCGGCTGCATACATACACGAGAAGTCAATACGGCAGAGGGAGGGGGTACGTACGGCTGAGGGTTAGCGAAGGAGGCGGTGAAGACAGGAGGCGTAGAGGACGGCGGAAGGTGGCGGAGGAGGAGGATGTGGCGGCGGCGGCGGCGAGAAGGTGGGTGGTGGCCATGGTGGCGGGGAGACTTGGAGTGGACTGTGGGGGAGTAGGGGGGGCGAGGATAACACCGGCAGTTTTGTTCTTGGCTTGCCCGCCCAAGCCTGGCTAGAATTGGAAGGTTTTCGGGAACGATTTTCCTCGTGGGAAATAATACCAATACAAGAAAACATGTATAGAAACATTTAAAATAGTAGTGTATATACATTTATACGAACATTAAACAACACCTGATCCACTCATAGATACGTGTTTTTAGAACTTGTCTGTGGCAAGATGGTTAGGAGGGTAGTTGTACCTCCAGCTAGGGTGGGCATATTAACCGAGGACCGAAGTACCGGACCGAATAAACCGTGACCGAATCCGAATAAACCGTGACCGAATCCGAATAGACCGAAACCGAAAATTTCGGTCACTAATTCGGTTGTCACTTTTTATTAACCGAAATTACTTAGCTTAGTTCGGTCTTGTGCTTCAGTTACCCGAAATACTCGATAAAACCGAATATATGTGTAAAAGGCTCAGTCTACCTAATCTAGCCCAAAGCCCAATTGCACTACTCCCGTGACTCGCTCGTTCTCCAGTACCAAGCGCATCCCAGTAGCAGTAGTACTAGTACACCCCCGATTCCCCAATCCCCACTCATAGCGGCATAGCCTAGCCCTAGCCGCCAGTGCGGGTGGCCTGCAGCCGAAGTTCCTCTCCACCCCGGCGAGCGACGGATGGCCTAGAGTCGATGCTCCTCCACTCCACCGCGCCGCGGCGCCGGGCGACGGTGCCATGTGGCTGAAGCTCTGCTGCACCCCGGCGAGCCACGGTGGTCTGCAGCCGAAGCTCTGCTCCCCCGGCGAGCGGCGGTGGCGGTGGGCTGCAGCCGACACCTCTTCCAGCAGGCGGCGGTTGCCTGCATCACGATCTTCTGCATCCGTGGCATCTTCTTGTCGTTCTGAGATTGGAATTCTTGATTAAATGTGATTTTGATGTGTTCACGTGATGATCTTCCTTGTAAATCTTGATACTTTTACTTGAAGGATCTTATTTCTTGCCTTTGCTCTCTAATCCATCGGTCGATTCGGTCTTAACCGAGGACCGACCCGAAGTCACGGACAACCGAACTCATCGGTTACCAGTTTTCCAAATGACCGATCGGTCATCATTTCTTAATAACCGTATTTCTTCTAATCCCGAAGAACCGAACCGATCAGTTCGGTCTAACCGAATGCCCAGCCCTGCCTCCAGCCCCCGAGAGTTCAAACCCCAGGTTTGACGTTGGTGTTTCTTATTTAGGCGGAATATTCTTTCAGTGGGAGACGACGTTCCCGTCGACAGCGAGGCGCCCGTGGTGACTTCGTCAATCTCAAGACCCAACCGCCGCCTCAATCTTTCGGAGGTGCTCATAGGGGAAAGGTATGCGTGTGCGCGTTCATAGGGGTGAGTGTATACGCGTGTATGTGAGCGTCTGCGTTGTACTGTGTTTCTCAAAAAAAATAGATACATGTTTTTTTTACCATGCAAAATAAAAGATACGAGTTTTTTTTTAATATTCAACTTTGATCGGTGAAAATAGTCACTCCCTCCATCACAGAAACATAATTTGATCACTAATTTAGTCAATAAAAAGTAAATATTATCTCATAAAAAAATTCCTTGCCATCCGTTCGAACGTTAAGGACTAAAATATCCTATATGTGAGGGTGAGTGTTTGAATTAGGGACATTACAACCGCAACACCTATGAATCCTCTCACTCACTCTGCCCTCGTCACCGTCGGGTCCTCCTTCTGAACGTTTATGGTCGTCGGATGCTTGTCCTCTCCCGCATGGGCTGCTCTTGGGCTGGATGTCCCCGAGGGACGCTGCTCGAGCATCAATTTCACGTTTCCTGGTGCATTTGGGCCCAATACGGGCAAAGCCAGCAAATTGGTTGCTCGCTGGTACAGCCGAGCCCCTTTCTATCAGTTCAGACTTTTGAGATAACTGGCTAGTGCAGAAATTCTATAAGGCGACGATGGAGATCTAGGAACGAATTTGGCACACTGCCATACACGCATATTCAACTCCTCCCTTATACGTAAAAACCTACTTCTTACTTATCTAGTATTGACTGTGGATAGAGTATATGAAGAATCGATAATACCGTTTGCGAGATTGTATGAAAACGTAAGTGTATTTTTATATATACGCAATCGGTTTAGTTTTACAACGTATATCCTGATATCGGTGCGGAATTATCGTAGGAACCGACTATGTCTACTATTCCCTCCGTTCTAAATTAATTGACTCAGATTTAGTGTAAGTTACACTAAATCTGAGTCAATTAATTCAGAACGGAGGGAGTATAACCGTGCAGAATTTTTAGCTCAGGTACATCGTCTTATCTGTGAACTCCTACTATAACCATTCTTAGCTCAAGTCCACGCGGAATTGTACATGTAATCCAAATGCAGGAGGGCGGCCGTAACTAGGCCATGTACCATCTTGGTTTAATAGGCCGTCTCAACGCGGTGGGCTTACCCGTTTGGTATCCCCTTATCTTTAGCCTCCGAGTCTAGATAGGGCTTGTTGCTAGCTTTCGCTTTGTACGAAGGCACTAAGGTTTACATAACAGAGTAATCGACTTTGATTTCTTTGGCGAACTCCTAAAAGACAACTAAGAATGGACGATCAATAGTATAACGCTGAGTCGGCATGGCGAACATCCCATATTGGTCAATTGTAATCGAGGCAGCTCGATACCGTGGGGACATTTCACTTAGCCAACTTAGAATCACTGCTATGGAACCGTGTCTAGGTTTATCCGTGAGTCAGAGCCTATTCCTTATCTCTGTGGTGATGCCACCATCCATCATAGACCTACTATTGGTATTTGGCGCGGCGCACGCCGTGCCCTTGATGTCAAAATTTGATGTGAGTTTGGATTTGAATTTTTTTTGGATTGAAAACAAAATTTATGAGTTGAAATATTTTTGGAGTAACTAAATTGGGGAGATGTTCAAATTTTAATCATGTTTACATTTGTTAAATGCTCAGATCTTTTATTTGTGGGAAACTTTTAAAACTGTGGAGTATTGGAATTTGTGTTTTCAATTAGAATGTTTTGGTATGGATGAAATTTGTTGGAATTTTTAAAAAGTTCGTGTCTTTTTGAAATGTTTATATTTTTGAGCTTGGTGAAATTTGGAAATTATGACGATTTGAATTGTTCACGCTTTTGTAAATTGATTAGATTTAAAAGAATGCTAAAATTTAGGAGGATTGGAATTTAAATTTTGGATCAGATGATTTAATATGTTTGTCTTTTTCTTATAAGTTTTTTCCAAATATTTACCAACACAAAATGTGCAATTCAAAAAAAAACTGGCACGTGGGCCCTACGTGACGTCATGATGACGTCACGGGTGTGGATCTGGGCCGTTCCGCGGCGGCGGCGCCGTCGACGCCGGCGGCGAACCAGCGCGAGCTGGGACGCGCTCGGCAGCGCGCTGGACGCGCGTCGTCGCGGTCGACCCGTAGGCGGCGGCGCCGCCCCCTTTGGGTCGCCGTAGCGCCGCCGGCGGAGTGCGGACGCGGCGGCGGGCAGATCGCGCGGCCGCGCCGATTCCGGCGAGGGCGGGGCCTCCCCGCACGTGAGCTCGGGCGAGGAGGGAGAGGAGAAGACGGCGCGGGAGATGAAGGGGAGAAGGTGAGGGCTGAGGTGTTTTGCAGAAAGGTCCTGTAGTTTTTGACAATTTGCGAAAAGGTCCTTCCGCACATAAAGGTGAGGGTCGCGGTGCAATTCCTCGGCCGCGAGGGGCGTTCCTGCGGAACCGCCCGCGGCTGTGTCGCTGACATTTGGGGCCCACCCCGACACTGTAGGTACTGTTCATTTGCTACAGTACTACAGTGACTCGGGGGCCTGAGAGGCCGCGGATTTGTGCTCCCTTAATATAGTTAGTAATTTGTTGTCTAGTCCACATCGTGGGATGGCCCATTTGTTACCCTGACGGGATAACACATCACTTCATATGCCGCCATCTCAAGAGGGAGCAAAAAATATCATGATATTTTGATTTTTGCGCGCCACCATCTGCAGTATAAGCCAATTAGATGTGGCTTAATATCATGGGTTAATGGTGTCGCGTTCGCATGTAGCACGAAGATGGGTCTCATGTAATCTAGGCCACACATGAAGCACCAAGTGTTTGGCCGTTCACCGTGCCATATCGATCTAACTTAGTGATTATCTCCACTTTAAACCGGCGACGAGGTAACTGGATGAGGAATTCATTAACTTTTTTCCCGCTTCCTCATTTCTTCATGATGATATTCTTTTTCACACATTGCCGCCAACATTAAGGCTTTAATAGGCTCTACTAAACTTTTCCTCCGCATTCCGAGATCTACTAAACTTCTATAGGCTGCAATCACAAAACATCGGCCCCAACACCGTCATGCACATCGCCTACTTTGTAGTGTTGCGTGAGTGCTATCATGCTCGTAAGCCATTCATCCTCTTGGATCAAGCTCTTCTACGATGAGAAACATATGTGAAGTTCTCCAACGGGCCCATACCCGACCCGGCGGCTATGGGAAGTGCTCCTTCGTCGCTCTGTCCGCGTCGGGGCGACGACGGCTACCAATCATAGGCTCTCAAGGCACTGTCGGCAACCACTATGCTTTCTGTTTTTCACAAAGTATCGTGCTTAGTCAAAGATCTTGGACTTGTAGTGAGCCATTGCAACATCCTTTGACGCTCCTAAAACCTAAGAGCATCTCCAACAGAGCCTCTATATATGCTGCACGCCCAAAACCCCGCTAATTTAGCGCGCGCGGAGCTAAAAGCTGCGCTCCAGCAGAAGCTGCATAACTCAGCGCGCTCCAAAAGTTGTCCAGCGCGCTGGAGGAAGCTGGACATTTTGCACCATATTTGGTGCGTGGCGTCCAGCGCGCTGGGCCAAACGGAAACTCACGCGCGAAGCCAACTGCCCGGAAAATTCACCCGCGTGGAACGCTCCCTTCCCTCTGGCGACCACCGCCGCCCCAATGGAGACGCCCCTGCGCCGGAATCTCGCTGCTCGCCGCCGGAATCGCAAGCGGCCGGGCAAAGGAACCACGGTCGGCCGGGGTCGTCGGGAGCAAGCTTCGTGGTGAAGGCCGGCGGCGGAATCGGACCAGGCCTTGAGCGCGTCGTAGGAGGGCGTCGCGGTGGGGCTCCGGGAGGCCGCCGGCGCGTCGCAGGAGCTCGTCGCGGTGGAGGCCGGCGGCGCCGCCGCATGGCCCAGTTCCCCATCCGCCGGGAATCGCGTGGCCGTGGCCGGCGGCGAGCAGCGCGCGGCCAGAGGCGAGCAAGCTTGCGACTCCCATGCCCGGAATCGCGTGGCCGTGGCCGGGGGCGAGCAAGCTTGCGACTCCCAGCTACTATGCATCCGTGGGGAAGAAGATCACTTACGATTGGGGGCATAATTGTTATTTCTTATTTTTTCTCAGGGACATATTTGTATAATATCAGGGACTTGTTCGTTATATATGTGATCAATAAATTATTTTAGCGCGTGGCTTTTTGGGCGCCTGGACTGCTGGTCTGCTACTTTTTGTGCGCAATATTTTAGTGCGTCTGTTGGAGACGTTTCGGCCGCGGCGCGCTAAAACTGCTATTTGGGCGCTGTAAAACTTTTTTTGGGCGCGAAGTTTTTGGGCGCCTGTTGGAGATGCTCTAATATTCCTATACGAGCGCGGGGAGACGGGGAGGCGGCGAAACGGATGAAAAATGATGCGGGAAGACATAACACAGAATAGAAGTTTATGAAGGAGTAGAGAAAACACTCTCGGCGATTCAAATTAACGTTTTGCAAAGTTTTCAACAAAAGCACACAAAAATAATGGACAATCTGTAACAAATATTACGCGCAACTGATTTAACATAAACATGTGTGATGTTGTCAAACTTTGCATAGGGGTACGTTGTATGAATCGTCTGTGATATACACACATGTTTCTTTAGTTCGAATCGTGTGTGATGCTCCGAAACATCGTAATAGCTGTGAAATTGCTGACGCCTTCAAAAGTGTAACGCAAACATACAACATAACCCACATGTAACAATCCATTCATATGCGGTTTTGGGGGTTTAAATTGCCCGATTTAGGGCTCATTTGGTAGCCCGGGAAAAGCCTGGGATCCCTGCCTTTTCCCTGGGCGAAAAGCCCCCGGACGAATCTGGCCCGGGTAGCCTCACAGGCCCATTTGGCGCACTGCGAGTCCGGGGAGATTCGGCCCTTCCGCGACTTGTCCCTGGGTTAGGGTTCCCCTAGTCGAGACGTTGGGGAAGAATTCCCGAGCTCGCTCGCTCTCTCTCTCGCTAGGCGGCGGCTGCGCTCGCTCTTGCTGGGCACGACGCCTTCCTCCGGCGACCGCTGCCTCTCCTCTCCCAGCCGTGTACTTCTCCGTCTACTCTCCGGCGACGGCATCAAGGTACCGGGCGTGCTCTCCCTCTCCGTCTCGTATAGATCAACCCGACCGCAGTTCTTGGTGTATCAATCGAAGGTTGATCTGTAGTTCTATCGGATTTGCTAGGATACCTACTGCTCGTATGATGAACTTTTCTTTGTATTGGTTCCGGCTTTATACTCTGCATTGTACGAACAAAAAAGACCAGTCCACACATCTTCTCTAACCGGTCCTATGAAGGTTAAAGAGATATTAGAAGGACATGAGAGTTGGTCTAGGGTTGAGTTTCGGATGGAGCCTGAGATATTTAGATCCATCTCTAATTATCTTAAAAGAGAACGTCTATTGGAAGGCACGCCAATTGTAGGTGTCGACGAGCAGTTGGGCATGTTTATGTACATGATCTCACGTAATGCTACCAATCAAGATCTCCAAAAGTACTTCCAACGTAGTGCTGAAACAGTTAGTAGGAAGATGAATGAGATTTTCAACATAATTCCAATTCTAGTCCAGAGATTTGTGAAGGTTCCAACTTCGCTCCAGCCCCACCCACAAATTGCTTCGAATCCTCGATTTTGGCCTTATTTTCAGGTGAACCTATACATCTATCTACTTTGTAAAAAACATCTCCAAGCTTATCCATATTCATTTGTAAACCCCACCATGTTTGTTGTTTTTTAATATGCAGAATTGTATTGGGGCAATTGATGGAACACATATTCCCATTACAATAGCTGAAGATACAGCTGCTCCATATAGGAATAGGAAAGGAACACTTTCTCAAAATATGATGGTAGCTTGCGACTTTGATCTAAATTTCACATTTATTTCATGTGGGTGGGAAGGATCTGCATCAGATGCAGGGGTTCTCCGGTCTGCCATTAGCAAGGGGTTTCAAGTGCCCGCGGGGAAATTCTATCTCGTTGATGGTGGATATGGAAATACACCGTCTTTCCTTGCTCCGTATCCAGGAGTCCGGTACCATCTCGGTGAATTTAGGAGGCGTCGGAATTCTCATACTTGATATGCTGACCACCAGGAGCTCTTCAACCACCGACACGCCCTTGCTCGGAACCACGTTGAAAGAGCAATTGGTGCATTGAAGAAGCGATTCCAAATTTTGAAAGTGGCCAATCATTATCCCATAGAATCCCAAATGAAGATCCATGCTGCATGTGTTGCTTTCCACAATATTATTCGAAGCCAAAACGGTGATGAGGCGTGGTTGGATCACCAGCCACCACTTATTCCACCAGCAACCTTTGTTGATGTTCCGGATGGAGACGATGGTCACCACCAACACCAAGTTAATACAAACAATGGAAATGCTTTTAGAGATCACATTGCACTGCAGCTGTGGGCTGATTATAACTAGTTATATGTGTTGTTTTTGTAATTTATGTTTGTTGTTGAACTTTTTGATGTATTGGAACTATGCTGCATGTATTGGAACTGTGTACCTTTTTTATGATATAGACAATATTTTTGATTGTGTTGTACTATCGGTTGGTTCACTCTTGTAGCTATGGTAAAAGAAACTTCAGCAAGGGCTAGTTGGAACTATGTACTTGAGAAAGGCCTGCTAAATATACTTGTCGAGCACAATGTGCCAATATATAGAGGACAGAATGGATGGGTTGCTGAAGGGTGGAGAAGCATCACAAGAAAATTCAATCAAAAGTTTCCTAGTACTCAGTACACTAAGCAGCAAATCCAAGAGAAGGAGAAAGATATGAAAGCCAATTACAAGGCGGTTAGAGATGCTAGTAAGCAGAGTGGAACAGGTTGGAATGATGTTGATCACATGATCATTGCTGAACCAGTAATCTGGGATAAACTGAAGAGGGTAAAATCTTACTTTATTTTTGTTGAACTTCTTTTGCAACATATTGATGCTAACCATATTTGCATTTAATAGGACTTTCCTAGGGAGAAGAAATTTGAAGGAAGTCCATTCATTCTCTTTCCTAAATTGGCTTCACTTTATGAAGGTATGTATAGTTTGTATAGTTGTAGCACTTTATAAAATATTGTCAAATTCAAATGACAACTGTTGGTGTTCTACTGTTAATTCTGGACAATATTTCTTTGCGGTATCTAGTCACTAGTTCTGATGTTGCTTTCTGAACCAGGTAGTATTCCTACAGGAGATAACCACTTTCTTTCAATTCCACATATTGACATAACAAGCGACGATGTTTCGCCCACAAACTCCTCTAGCAGTCATCTTGGTACATTAAACCCTTGTCTTCCAATCTTGATGGTGGTGGTCAGTCATCCACAAGTGAAGTTCCTGCAACAGCAGCAACTAGTATCTCTGGACCAAGAGAAGATGAACCTGTTAAAAAAAGGAAACAAAGTCATGTTGCTCTAGTGCTAGAAGAGTACATAGACTTTAAAAAGAAACAAACTCAGGTATTGGTTGAGGAGCTGAAAGAGCCAAAGGAGGCTGACACATACTCAATTGCTAACTGTGTTGCTGCATTGGAACTTATGGAAGATCTACCAGTTTCTGAAAAATCAAAGGCGCTGCGTCTCTTCAAATGCCAGCTCAATCGAGAAATCTTTCTCAACACCAAGGATCCTATACTTCGGAGCTTCTGGCTAAAGGATGAAATCGCTGATTCCATGCGAAGAAACTAAGGTGAGTTCTTGCTGCATAAGAGTAATGTACTGAATTTTATTCAGGTCAGTGTAATATGCGTGTACTCACTACTGATCTAGTTTGGCACGAAACAATCATCTGTTGTCTTGAATTTATGATGCACAATGCCCAGATATGTTGGTCTCGATACTGTACTACAGAATTTCTCTTGTATTTACACACCTCTGTATTTCTAGCTGATGTACAGGGGATTAGCACTGAGACAATTGATCTATGCATGGTGGATTCATGCAAGTTGCTTAATTAACAGTAGGTATTAGGGACAAGAACGCACCATTTGTGATATGTGAGGAAATGTGATACCTAGTATAAAAACTAATGTTTACCTAGCTATATTTACCTTCAGATTTCATACTACTGATGATGCATATATTACTCTTTCTTTGCATATGCCTGCAGATCTTTGTAATGAGCTCAGTTCTGCATGCTCACAAGCTTTAAATCTATAGTGGGAAAGCTCAATGGATCTTGATGTTTCCGTCGACAATTCGAGATGTGGCATATTATTTATAATTTATAAATTATGTATCTTTCGATGAGAGTAATGTACGGCAGCTTGCTAAAATACTCTTGCCTGAACATATGAACTGCAATGTGCTGGGTTGAATCTTAGTTGTCAATTGTCTAGGATATGCTAATTCAAGATGCAGAATGGCTATCTGTTGTTCTTCATTGTGTGTCCTTTGATGGTGTCGATGACGATCAGAATGTTTACAATTATGTTTGTGTGTCCTATGATGGTGTTAATTCAAGACACATTCAATGTTCTAAACGTATGATGTGCGGTTGTTTAAACTTGTGTTTATTTGCGTGGAGATGTAAAGATTGATGTTTGCTTATGTTGTTGTCATTGAATATAAGTTATTGCTTACTATTTGTGCATTTCGGAATATGAGTATTACTTGAAATTTCTGTATTAATTTGTATGCCTGAATTTTCGTATATCCTGTGAAAAGACATACGTTTTTTTGCTTTATTTTCGAATTTTGCATTTTCCCTACTGTTCCCGTCCCTTCCCTTGCTCGGCTCTCCAAACAGCAATCGTTGTTATTCCCCAACGGGAGGGGAAAGCGGGGGTTCCCTCGTGCGCAGGGAAATTCTCCTTGGGGGATTAGTTCCCTGGTTTAATTAGCCCCTACAACCAAATGAGCCCTTATAGTGGTGTGATGTGATAAATTCCATTGCCGACGGCTGATGGTGAAGCTCTAGCTGGCGGCTGGCTGCTCTACCCATATTTCCACGGTATTTCCTCATGCTGCATCTGCATTTTTTACGGGCTCTGGGCAGGCAGAGCTCGTACCATATGACTGTCTTCGGTTCCATTTTCAATTGGTGGACTGCAGAGTTCGACAATTTAGAAATTGCGAATAACAACGGATACCACTAACCCGATCGATGCATGGCTCGTAATTGTTTCTGCATCATCGATCCCTGTGACCAACAATGTAGTTATGGTGCAGAGAAACAAAAAAGATGATTGAAAAAGGCCGGTTATCTTGTAAACACTGTATATTTTGCTTACACCGAAATTTCAACTCGACAAGTTGGAACAAAATTAACCGCTGGGGCAAATGCCTCTATCACGGAACTCCAGTAAAACAGAGTTACACATTTGGCAGCAAGAAAAGAACAGCCTCCAACTCATATTCGTTGTTTGACGTACAAGTTGAGATCGAAGAACAACATAACTCTACATACACAAGCTAGGACGAATCAAGCATCAAGCTTGACGATCGATCTTAGACTGAAACTAACACACGCGATCGTTGCCTGCCGTAGCTAGTAGTCCTCCGGCCGGATGACGACTCCTTCGTTGGCCTTCTCGCACTCGTCGATCCACTCGCTGTAGACGTGGATGGGCTCGGTGAGCGCGTGCGGCTGGGTGGAGTACCTCTCCTCGCAGACGAAGCAAACAACCTCGGCGATCCAGAGCTTGAGGTCGATCTTGCACTCCACGCTCCCGGAGTGGCTGCAGAACGGGCAGCAGAAGGCCGTGTCGAGCTTCACCGGCGGCTTCTTCCTCGACGCCATCTTCGAGTTCGCCGACTTCCGCTTCCCCATCGCCGGCGCGCCTGTAGCTGTAGGTCGATCTCTCGCGCGCGCTCGCAAGAAGAGTATGACGAGAGATGAAAGCAGCGAGACAGGCGTAATGGAGACGGGGAGAGAATTGGGGCGCTGGGTGTTTGCTTATAAAGGTTTGGCGTGCGCGTTAGCTGTGTTCGTCCGTCTCCGACTCCGCTCCGGCCACACCTGCATATGGCGGTGCACTGCAGCAGTCTGCTGTAAGGAACCGCCTCGCCGCCGCGGAGTTGGAGTCGGATTCGGGCAGGACGAGAATTGGAAGGCGTAAGAGGAAACAATTAAGTGAATAATATAACGGGATTAATTCAGACACACATTAGGGAACAAAAAATACTCACGCATTATTGGTCGTTGTTTACACATGCATACTGTGACAATCACACTGACATGGGTGAAAGAAAATAACAAACCGCTAAGAGTGGATTACTGCAAACTTTGCTGGAAGAAAATAACCAAATGCTAAGCACAATGCCACGTTCAGTCGTCCACTCAGGGGATGCCAATGATCGGGATGAAAGGGAAGACGTAGATGAGAGGAATTCCCAGACCGTAGGGTGGGCTGCTACGTCCAACGCGCGGTGGAGACCTCGCCGGCGGGCTGGGCATGGGCAACCGCGTTGCAGGCGTCGTGGGTGGCCTCTTTTCGGCGCCACCGCCACCGGTGGCCATCGTCGCGAGGGCTCTGCAGTCGGTGAAGACGGCGAGGCGTGATCCCAGCGCGTACGAACCAGGCTCCCGCCCGGCCACGACGCGCGCGACCCTGAGCCTCTGCGGCGCGCAGAGCTGCTCCGCGCCACCGAGGACCCGGGCCGCGCACCGCGAGAACGGTGCCGCCGGCATGGCCACGTCGAAGTTGCCACCGCCGTTGGTCTGCGCCGCGTGTAGTCCCGCGCTGTCAACCTCGACGTCCCGGCATTGCACCGCCACCACCACACCTGGTAAACATAGACAATAGTAGCGCGCAAGTGTGACGACGGCGTCTCTAGCCTAGCAACGAAGACACGCGCCTGATGGTTATTTGTTGCAGCAGTACGTACCGGAGAGGTCGTGGCCTGCGGCGCAGTCGAGGCAGGTGACGGAGCCGCGGAGCGTCTCGCCGGAGAGCGCGCCGAGCTGCGCGAGCACGACGGCGACGATGAAGAGGCCACTACGAGTCCAGACGAGTGGGATACGAAGAGGAGCCATGAGCAGCACACTGCACGATAACGTGCGCGCGCGCAAAGGTGTACACGGCTAGTGCCAGTGCCTGCGTTATTTGTACTGGTACGTACGAGGACGATGATACGCAGGCGCCCATTGAGTGCACGCATGGCATGGGCCGGCCTCATTTACAGGGCCAACCAATTTTCCGGCCGCGCTCGCACATCGACTGCACACCATCAAGTCACGGCCGAGAAGAGACCGGCTTCATTGTGCATTTTGATGTTGTACCCATGTTGTCTCGTACAACAGGGGCACTTGATCTTGTACAGCAGGAGGCATGGGTCAAAAACTTGGAAGTACTCGCGTAGAAACTCTTGTAACAATGCAAGAACCTAAAATCACAAAAAAGAAATAGTTTGCAAAGATGAGCATACATTTTCAAATCCATTGTTTAGCCGAGTACAAGAACATCATGACTAAAAACTAGAAACAGTAGTCCGAGGGTAAAAAAAAGATAGAACCAATTGTCCAAATCAATGGTATAATTCATCCGTGACTCCCATGATTTCATCTACAGTAGAAAAGATATATTCTAAAAAGAGTGAAACGCACCGGGAGGTCACGAAGTTGCGCGAAAAGGAAGGATTGGTCACCAAGTTGCGAAACCTCAATTATAGGTCACCAAGTTGTGGAAATGCCAAACTTTGGTCATTCCGTCAGCAGTGCCGTGAACTCGCTGACGTGGCACCGTGAGCTGCTGCTCGTTTTTGCAGAAAACACCCTGGAACAAGTTAGCTTCTCATTTCGACGTCCAGTTGACTCTCCCCAGCTGCTTAGTACTAGTAGCATCCGTCGTCATGTCCACGGACGCCGTGGCTCGCCGCATGATGGACTTCATGTTCCTGTCAAGGCTCTGCTTCATTATCCTGTCCACGACGCTCCGGCAAGCCTTCGTTCCTTGGCCGTCCCCAGCGTCGCCATCGCTGCTGCAGCATGACGACGGCGAAGGCGCGGCCTCCGTGCGCGGGCCGGAGTGCGCCCTGATCCCGTCACGCCCGTCGTCCTTGAACCACTACAGGATCTTGTCAGCCCTGCTCCGCGCCAGCGGGCTCCCGAGCAGCGACACCTCCAGGAGCGCCTGCACGGCGCCGAGCCGCCGCATCCGCCGCATGAGCTCCCGTCCGGCGCTCCCGTGCGCCAGCACCATGACCAAGTACGTCGCGTGCTCCTGGCACGCGTCACTGTCGTGCCGCGCCACGGCCTCCACCGGCGTCCTGGGCGCTGCCTCGTCCTCCGCCATCTCCCGCCTAGCCGACGCGCTCGCCGCCACCAGGTCCGCGAGCACGCCCAGCGCCGCCTCAGCGGTCGCCTCGTCGAGGGAGGAGAGCGCGAGCAGCGCGCGCACGGCGCCGCTGGTGGCCACGGCCCGGACGTGCCCGAGGTTGGCCGAGAGGTTGCGGAGCGCGGCCAAGCACGACAGCCTCGTGTCGGCCGGGACGTCGGCGTTGGAGGCGAACGTGGCGACGAGGAACGGGAGGAGCTCTGCCGAGGAGAGCGGGAAGTCGGTGTTGGCCAGGGATGAGATGGGGAGGAGGAGAAGCGCGAGGTCCTGGCTCGTTGTCAGGTCCCTCCATGCGTCGAAACCATCTTCCATTTGTATTTTTCCTGGGGGAGATTCGCAGGGGAGTGAGGAGGAAAGGAGGGAGGTCGGGCACCGGAGGTCGCCGACCAGACGCCGGCCGAGACGTTGCTGCTTTGCTACCGGAGGCAGGGATGCGTGTGTGGCGGCCATCCAGAACGGGATCGATTTGGGGAGAGGAGGATTGATCTGTAAATTGAGATAAAGGACTGCAAATTAGAAGAACAAAAAGTTGAAGGGGGTATTTGCAAAAAATTACAGGCAGCGTAACGACGCCGTGACGGAATGACCAAAGTTTGGCATTTCCACAACTTGGTGACCCAAAATTGAGGTTTCACAACTTGGTGACCAATCCTTCCTTTTCACGCAACTTCGTGACCTCTGGTGCGTTTCACTCTTCTAAAAAGTAATAATAATTCATAAGGAAAGGCACAAACATCAAGCGAAATAGTCAATTAATCAATCTATCGATGATACAAATATAAAAACTTACCAAAAAGACGAGGTAAAATGCCTCTAGACGTGACTCATATCCTTGAAAATGATATAAAATTTTAAAATTGGGGGAGAAGTTCACTTCCTGGCCTTTGCACCAAGTAGGAATGCACACAGCCATTTTAGTATGAGTACCAATATTTTTTATCTTGGTTAATAACCAAGTCTGATTCTATTAATAAATTGCATAAGTATCAAGAATAACTGATCATAGGAACCTAAATTCACATCCGTGAGGACTTAAACTTGGGTGAAAACGATATAAAATAGCATCATCGTTCATAGAGTGAAATACATCTCGCTCAATATAGCACCTCTCTCCACCAACGTCGTCGCAACCGGAAAGATCAAATGTAAACTCAATGCTCGATGGCAAAACACAAAGGGAAAAAACATAGTCGGAGAACATTATCGCCCTTCGAGGCCTTTCTCTGTTGGGCCATTATATGCCGTTATATCGTTGCCCAGCCTTTTTGGCCCATGAAGGCCCGTCACAGAGGATACAGCCGGGTAGAAATCACGAAGGGTTTCCGGAGGAGCAAAATCTAGGCGCCGCCGTCGCCACTCGCCTCCGTCGCCCGCTGCTTCCTCCCCAGATTTTCCTCACGCCGCCGTCCGCGGCGACGCCTCCACGGTCGCTCGTGGTCTTCCGCCGCGTCCTTCACCCCGTACGAGCTCGTCGCCGTCCTCCGTCGCGCGGCTCGCCAAGTCGTCGTCGCAGCTCGCCGTCCGGAGTTCCGCCGCCGTCCTGATCCGGCCGGTTTCGTCCGTCGACGTCGTCTTCGTCTCCCCGGTCGAGGTACTGCAGTTTCGCTCTCCGGTTTCCCCCCTTTCCCACTCACCGAGCTAGGACCGTGAGCTCCATCTCGCAAGCTAGGGTTCGGACGTGAGCTTGTCCTTGGAGGCCGTACTGGGTAAGTGGGTGGAGATTGCACTGGGAAGATCTGGATTCGTCGTATGTCTCACAGGATAAACGAAGCTGGGGCACGTAGGCTGTGTTATGGGTAGCTGTATACAGATGGGTTCATGGTTGCATACTTTCTCAGATGAAATTTCTCACTTAGTGACCCATCTAGCTGTTAATTTTGAAGCATTAGCTGTATTTCTATATTATGCTCGTTTGTCTCATATTTCCTGTCGGTTCCAGCAGAAAAGTTCTTGTAGGATTTTGAAATTTTGATGGGAGCATTTGGTCGGGTGCTTTAGTTACTTGATTTGTGTTTGTATAGCATGATATGTTTTTGTCTTGCTTAAGTGCTTCTATAGCTCTTGTCCTGGTTCTTTTTTCCTATGTACATCAATGAAGTATAGTAATTTAACCCACAACTTTATACTGTATTGAGCTATGATTTCAGATTTGACATGCAAACTCAAAATATGTGAGCACTATTAGTATTACAAGAGGACACAAAACATATGCATATGTTACACAGGAATTTTGCATTTAACAAAAAATAGCAATATTTACATGTTTAGTTGTTTTTCAAAAGAATTGTGATGCCGAAAAGTAAAGAAAATCTCATTGGGAGCAGTCAAGCACTGCAGCTTGGGGGCCTATAGGAGTTTTTCCTTACATCTGTATGTTTGAGTAGGCTTAATTTTATTGCTGCTTTCTAATTAAATGTTTCTCACTGTTATATAGAAATTCCTCTACTTTAGCTGCTACTAGCACATACACGCTTTATAACATGTACACTTCGGCTTCTTGTTCTAGGAGATGATACCATGCTTGTTGTGTCGGTACTGTGCGAAAACTGCAGTGCAGGAAAATATTTGTTTCTTGCATGGTGCCAACAGAAAACGTACCATTTGATACGTTGTTATGCAGGCAACACATGTTTTCTTTCATAAATCTTGTGTAGTCTTTAATTACATATGCCAGGCGAAGTTGGGAAATTGTTAGTATGTTTGTTTCGTCGTAGTCACATGTGCAGTTCCATAATGCACGATATTAGGCAACTCAATAAACTTTATCTTTGGGGTAGCTTGGTTTGATTGCGGTTTTAAGTTGTGCGCACCTGTTTTCTAGTATGTGAAAGTTGGAAGTTGTGAATCACGGTTATATTGCACAACAGGCATATCCTCCCGCCCCCTCCCACACAGTCTCTGCAGCCTTCAGTTTTTCCTTAGATACAACAGTGTAGGTTCCTTTCAACTGTCCTTTCTTCTAAATTTATTGTGTAAATGGGTTGGTGTGCTTCAAAAAGGGGAACCTGCATAGTCAGTAATGTGTTTAAATTGTGCTATTGTCTGTGCTGTTGCATGGTCTGCTGTGCAAACTATTTTATTACTGTTTTCTTAGTTTCTTATGATTTGTTTGATTTCCAGGCCTGTAAGATGGCGGATGAGGAACATGCATCTTCCAGGAAGAGGGTTGCAGATAAACAAATCAACAAGGACAATCCTGAGCCTGATGATGATTCAGCGGATGATGAGACAGGAACATTTAAGAAAGCTACCGAGGAAGTGATGGCGACCCGAAGGATCGTAAAGGTACGGCGCCAGCAGCCGTCGTCGGCTCCTTCTTCTAATCCTTTCTCTGCAATTAGATTCACCCCCAGTGATTCTAATGTTCAAGCAAGTATCCCTGTTGTTAATGAGGGCAGCAACGGCACTGGGAAAGATGTTTTATCCACAACGAACAAGAATACAGATTCTACTGAGGCAGTAGAGATTCAAAAGGATGACGCGGCCCTGAAAGGGTCGGATGCAGAAAGCAAGTCCAATGCCCCAACTGAAGCACCCTCTCAACTTGTTGAGACAGATGGCAAGGAAGAAGTCACAGTGGTTGGAACTGGTGAGGACAAAGTGGTTGTTGGGGAACCCAATGAAGATAACAGCAAGACATCTGAAACCGAGGGCAAAACAAAAGATGAAGATGCTGAAGAGCTTCAGCAGAAAGCAATAGACGAAGCTGGAGTTGAAGATAAAATCAGCAAGGATGATGCTGAGAAGAAAGATGAAGCTGAATCAGGGGCAAAGGATGGATCATCTGAGCAGAAAGATGCTGATAACAAAGGGCCGGCGCCTCTTTTTTCTTTCAAGAATCTGTCCAGTGGCCAAAATGCTTTCACAGGACTGGCTGGAACGGGATTTTCAGTCTCCTCATTTTCATTTGGCTCAGGTTCTAAAGAAAGCTCAGATGCTCCCCTGTTTGGGCTAAAGACCGATGGCTCATCATTCCCTTCTTTCAGTATTGGTGCTATGAACAATGGGAGTTCTGCCCCAGCACTCGCCACTGCAGCAGATGCACCGAAGAAATTTGCTATGCCAGAGGGCCCAGTTGAAACCGGTGAGGAGAACGAAAAGGCTGTATTCACTGCTGACTCTGCAATATATGAGTACCTCGATGGGGGCTGGAAAGAAAGAGGAAGAGGTGAACTGAAGCTGAACATCCCGGTTTCTGGTGGCGAGAGATCTCGGCTCGTGATGAGGGCCAAGGGCAACTATCGACTGATCCTGAACGCAAGCCTCTACGACGACATGACGCTGAAGGACATGGACAAGAAGGGCGTGACGTTTGCTTGTATCAACAGCATCGGGGAAGCACCGAGCGCGCTCACTACATTTGCTCTGAAGTTCAAGGACACTGGCATCAGGGAAGATTTCAAAGCTGCAGTGGAGACGCACAAGGCGAAGAAGGCTTCGGATGCGCTGAAGACACCTAGAGAACTCCCCCTGAAGACACCTGAGAGCTCGCCCTGAAGTCGTCTGATGATTGAGACCCACCCTGGTTATGCGTTTTGATGTGTATGTGTCAGAGGAAGGAGCTGAGATGTTCCTTCCTCTCCCGGAGTCTCGAGTTAAAAACATACCATACCTATGTCATTATGCCTTAAGCTTCAGTTGCATACTGTTGCTGTTTCTGAACAGTGGGTAGTATGTTGAACTGTGAATTAAAGTCTGTGTCTTAGTAACTGGAGAGATTACTCTTTTCGGCTTATAGACGCAATCATCTTGTGGGATATATTCATTAATGTTTATTACGTGTCATGTATGCATGTTCTCCCTGTTTGCGCTTTCCTATCCATTGAACCTTGGGCTGCTGCATTTGGCAGATTTGCTATTTCTTCAGAACAGACGGCTAACCCACCGTATGGCTGTTGATGATTGACAACCACTAGCATTTGTGTATACTTCTTCTGTCTCAAGTCAATAAAATGTTTTTGATGTTTCAGCGTGAACTATATTATGCACTGAATTGAGTTTTCTGACACACTGAAACACCGATATATACAAGCGATTTAGAAACCGGTTAAAACATCTTTTAGAGCATCATCTCCAACCAAGGCCCCAAATCTACCCCAAACGTCCGGGCGGCCTGGACAGGGTTTTTGGCTAAAAACCACCACCCAAAGGAGGCTCTCAAGCCACCCAAACGTCCGGGCGATCCGGCACACCCCAAACCTAGCCCATATATGGGGCGGGTTTGGGGCGGCCCGGACGCGTCCGCCCCCTGGTCGCTGACAGCACGGACCCACGTTTGACCGGCCTACCAGGCGGAGGATCTAGCCTTTGACCGGCGTCGGCATTCATGGCGGAGCGGCCAACGGCCAACATTCATGGCGGACCGGCCACCTCCCACTATATGTACCGGCGCCAGAACCTTAGTTCTATTCATCCACATCCACATCCGCCGCCGCTTTATAATCCACATCCGCCACCGGAACCCTAGTTCTGTTCATCCACATCCGCCGCCCATTCCGCTTCTCCTCCACCATGCCTCGCCGCCTTCCCACCATGTTCGCCAAGTTGACGGCGGAGAAGGCGACGCAGGCGCAGGCCCACCTCCAAGCCATGGCCTGCGAGGAGGAGGCGGCGGCGGCGGTGGAGGCGGCGGCAGCGGAGGCGGCGAGTGTGGGATATGTCGTGGTCCGTGAGGACTCCGACATCATCGAGCTGATGGGCTCGGAGCTGATGGGCAGAGGCGGCGGCCGAAGCGCATCGCGCCCGGGTGCACGCGGCGACGGAGCAGTGGAGAGCTCAGGCGGAGGCGGAAGTGGGAAGGATACGCGAGGAGGCCCAGCTCAAGGAGGAGGCGGCGGAGCACCGTGCGGCCGAGGCACAACTCAAGGCGGAGGCGGCGGGCCGCATCTTCATGAGGCAGGTGAGGAACCGGTCCGGGTTCCTCGACAAGCAGATCGAGGCGGAGGCGGCGATTCGTGAAGGCCGACCCTACGAGGGGGAACCATCCTCTTCATTCTCGATCTTCTCCAACTCCGAAGAACAGGGTTCTTCTCCGGCTCCTCCCGCCAGTGCGGCACGGGGAGGCTTCGCCGGCGTAGCGGCAACGGTCATCGTCCTATCCGATTACGAGTAGGATAAGATAGCTAACCGGAAGTGGCAATGCGGCAATAAGTGTACATGTAGTGTAGCAATATGTGCATGTTGCATGCTTTTGTAGTAATTTAGCATCTAGATTTAGAGGCTTGTGGTTGTAGAAGCATGTTTTTAGAGGTTGTCCGGTCACTGTCCGCTGACGCGTCTGGGCATAGTTCGGGGGCCGAATTTGGGAGGTCCGGTTGTTACTCCCTTCGTTCGAAATGTAAGATGTGTGTTTCAATGTGGAGTAATTCGTAGCGGTGGGAGTAGCATATATACTTGAGCACCGCTGTTAGATGACTGGGGATATTTGTGCTGCAGGACTACACTACTCTCACTTTTAGCGCGAAAAAAATCCTCTCACGGGGGTGCATGCGGAAGTGTGATTGTTTTTTAGACGCAAGTAATGAGTGAGTCTGTGAGTGGACTTGTTATCAGACAAATCGAGTTACACACACCCCGTCGTTTAGATACCTTATCATCCGACGGAACAGAAAGCGACGTGGATCATCGGACACGGGCAGGCAGGTAGCAACAAACACGCGTACGTGGCTCGACGGGAGGATAGGGTGGGCGGAAAAGGATCAGACGCCAAAACATTGCCGCATACACCACCGGATAGCAACGCTACCAATGCAATTATTCGCACTACGAGTACAATACTTTGTGCTAGCTCTGCACGTCGCATTCGCTCGTCGGAGTGCTTACCTTACCTGGCTTGGATAAGCCTTCTTTCCTTTTTAGGCTTTATCGATAATCAATAATAGTAGTTTCATCCTTTATGAGATTGTTTAACAAAAAGCTAGGGGGCTCATCGTCCCAATTACACGAACTTTTGTTGAGAAAACACGCTTTAACTAGCTCATGGGCAGATTTGTTTGTTTCCTTTGGATAATGTTTATAGAATATATTACACAAAAAGGAGGCCAAATCCACACAAATCGGCAAAAATTCCGGCAGATGTCAGTCACCAGGTATCCTAACTAGAACATGCATCAAATAGTATGTTCTTTTTCTGGAAAAAAGGACGGTTTACAAAGCTGCACACACTTATTAGTTATTACGTTGTTGTTTCCGCACCGGTAGTTTTCTTGCTCGACATGGTTATTTTTTTTCTCTATTGTCATTTTGTTAGTCACGTCCAGTACAGTTTAATCATCCAATAATTTTAGGAACTGTTGAAGTGATAATTGCTAGATATAACCTTAGATCTAGAGAAGGTGAAGGACTTTGAGGTAATACAAGTAATAATTTCTAAATCATCACAACCTCTTGTTATTTCGTTTTTGTTTAATTATGCATTTGTCTAGTTTATTCATAAGGTCGTACCAGTTAACTCGGAAAAGAAAACGGTGTGGAACAAAAAAAAAACAGTTTACAAAACTGCCCGCACCACACTAGTTGTTTTCGGTACCATATATTTTTTCTCAAATGTCATTTTGTTAGTCACATCTAGTACATTTAATCTTTTTGAAAGGGAAACAACGGAGGGCGAGTCAGCCCACCTGAAATTTTCAATCATCTAGTACATTTAATCATCCTATAATTTTTGGAACTTGATCTAAGGAACTTGCTATGGGTTCGAGGTGTGACGTTGATGTAGTGCAGAGCAAGACATTGTAGTAGAAGGTGCAATAATGTTGTTCATAAACCTTATTGACGTCTTTATGCGGTTTTCGGTTGTATCAGGTTCGGGATACAATGTGGAATTTGTTCTAAAAATACTCAATATACTGATATCTTGAGAATATCTGGTGTTTGGGGCACAACTACATTTGGTAACCCGCAATAGAGAAATATGATGCCGGATATATACCGCTTAAAAGAAATAAGTTTGTATGAACTACTATTATGGAGATTCACGAGTCCGCGCGTGGGAATCGAGGGATGAAACAAACGATGAGCTGGTTGGAGTATGTCGAGGTGCGCCCTCGGCAATTCCCATGGTTGCTATACCTAGGGTTGATTGTGTGGTAGAGAACGCGTAGTATTGGTGGAATCGACAGCCGACAAGCTGGATTTACCCAGGTTCAGGGCCCTCGAGTGAGGTAAAACTCCTACTTCCTGCTTGTCTGTGTTTATGGTATGAATATCAGGGTTACAAGGGTTCGACGAGCTGCTGATCTCGTCGAGGTTTTGGTGGCTATGGATTCCTTCTCCTCGATCGATCACCCTCCCAGCCTTTATATAGGAGGCTGGGTCTCGGGAAACATAACCGACCAAGATTACATGTTTATGGAAAGTCTTAACTGACTATGGTTCAGGCTAACTTGGGAAATACTCTTCGTCTTGGGCCTCTCCTCATGGGTTTCGATTACTCCTTGGGCTTCTTTGATCATCACGTGCACTAGGTACCTCCATGCTGGGTACCCGCGGAGCATAACCTCGTCATTAGCCCCTGAGTACTTGCCTTGACTCGAAGAATCGAGCATGTGCTCCTTTCATCGTGCACGTCATAGTCTTCTGAACTTGTTCTTCTGACCCGATGTAGTTCTTCAAGCTCTAATTTGTTTCGATTGTATGTGTATGCTAACCGAGGGATATTGACATAGTAGGCCTGATTCACTCGAAAATCGAGCTCAGTTAACCACACATTTGGGCGAAACCATACTAGCCTTCAATCAGGTTCGAGTCCCCGGACTGGAAGCTGGAACACTTTTGAAACTTTTGCCTAGGGATATTGACATAGTAGGCCTGATTCACTCGAAAATCGAGCTCAATTAACCGCACATTTGGGCGAAACCATACTAGCCTTCAATCAGGTTCGAGTCCCCGGACTCGAAGCTGGAACACTTTTGAAACTTTTGCCTAGGGATATTGACATAGTAGGCCTGATTCACTCGAAAATCGAGCTCAATTAACCGCACATTCGGGCAAAACCATACTAGCCTTCAATCAGGTTCGAGTCCCCGGACTCGAAGCTGGAACATACTGGACAGACTCGACTCAGGCCGTTGTAGGTCTTACTGATTCGTTCTGCAGTTTAACTTTTGATACCTAACGCGTCCGTCAGGATTTTCATCATGTCTGTTGACACGGAAAAATTCAAGGGAAAACACTGTTGGAGCATCCCTCGGCCCAGCTCGATTGCTCAGCGGGTCTTACCTTTGCATTTGCGTATGCAGCATCCGAAACATCCGCGATTGGCGTAGTCCGGAAATGTATGAAGTATGATTCTAAGATTTCGAAGTACTTTAATGCATTTAATCGAGTCTGTAGTCGAGTGAGTTTCTTACATTCTTTTGAGAATCTATGGGAGCGCGACAGTAGCCCCGAGATTGTGTTTTATTGTCTTGCAATAGAGGACAATCTCAAATCATCCTTCTATACTGCTTTTTGTCAATCAAAATATTTTGCTTTTGAAATCTATGGGAGCGCGTCAGCGCTCCCATGGGAGTAGCCCCTGAGATTATGCTTTATTTCGTTTGAAGTAGAGGATAATCTCAATAATTTTGCTCCTTTTTGATCAATCACAAGAAATTTTTTATATGCTCCCATGGGAGTACCTTTGTCAGTCGAATCCTTTTGTCGATTGTCGTCTCGAACCCACTCGAACGTGGACGTTGTCTCTGCCCCTGACGTCATTCGTGACGTCTTAGGCGTGCACTCGCCGTTTTGACAAGACGTGTCTATGTGGGCCCAATGCTCAGAGTTTTGACCGTAGAGGACGCCGCTTCAGTTTTGATTTGACCGGACGTGGCGTATTTTTCGCCGCACCATCATAACTTCCTAGGGTTATGCGCGTAGTGGGCGGCGTGGGACGCGACGGTTTCCCTTTGTGTTCGCCACGTGTATGGCCAGATTTTATGCGTTTTTGCATGGACGGTTATGAAGTTTGCGTTGTGCGGTAAATAGTAGTTTCTGCGGAAGTTTATGATTTACTTGCCATTTGCTCTCCTCCGCTCGTCTTCTTCCTCGCGCACCGCCCACCATCGCTCTGCCTCCCAAGCTTCTTGCTTTCCACTCCGTCTGTGATGGCGCCCAAGAAGAGCAAGCGTGCTGCGGCTCCGTCCGCCGCTGACACGGCGGGCAAAGGGAAGGATTTGGCGGCAGTGAGCGGGCCTGCCGAAACTCTGCTGAAGATCCCTGGTGACTGGACCAGGTCCAGTATCACTGAAGATACCCTTTCTGAGTACCGTCAGAAGGGGTGGCTGCCGCCGGCTGATCAACTGGCTGCGCGTGCTCCAGGCTTGGAGGTACGCCCTGACCCTCGCGACGGCGAGCACGTCTGTTTTCCTGAATTTCTTCCTCGTGGATTTGCTCTCCCTCTCCATGATTTTGTACGGGGGCTGCTATACGCCTATGGGGTACAGCTCCATGATCTCACCCCCAACAGCATTATGCACATCACCTGCTTCATGGTGTTGTGCGAGTGCTTTTTGGGGGTGTCTCCCCGCTTTGCTCTGTGGAAGCATATATTCACAGTACGCCACAACTGTCGCGCCAAGCGTCCGTGCCCGGTGGGCGGTTTTGCTGTCCAGGTGCGGAATGATTCGCACTACTTCAGTTTGAAGGCAGTCGACTCCGCACAAGGTTGGAGGACCAAGTGGTTCTACGTGCCAGTCGACCAGGTGGTACTCCCAGAGTTTTCGACTGAGAAGCCACCCCAGAAGACGGCAGCCTGGGACCACCCGATTTCTTCTGCTGAGGCGAAGGAAGCCTCTCCTCTGCTGAATGAGTTGAGCAAGCTGCTGAAGACTGTTCCTGGTATTCAGTTGATTGCCACGTTTATGAAGATGCGAGTGTGGCCCATGCGCCTTCGTGCCCACCCGATGTGGCAGTATGAGGGCCCACATGACGCCAGCAGGATGAGTGATGTCGAGTTGTCAGAGAAGGAGCTGAGTACTCAAGTGCAGAAAGTCACGAGTATCAAAGCTTCCGAGAAAATCAACTTCAACTTCGCACATGTCCCCTACGGGTCAGACAACGCTTTACCCGTGGTGAGTACTTCTTTTTGCAGCTTTTTATGCTTTCACCATATGTCTTTGCGACTTTTTTTGTTTATGTGTGTATGAATGTGAACTGTGCTTCTGTCATAGGGCCACTCGACTGTTGCTTCTCTTCCTCCTCTACCCGAAGCTGGGCCTACTCCGGAGACGGCGGCGCAGGAGGATCCCAAGACCATTGTTGATCCTGCATCTGCTCACTCGACTCCCCAAGATAATCTTACAGGAGAAAAAGGCGAGGAGGTGGAGCAAGTTGTGATGGATGTTGCAATCGAGTCCGACGCTGAGCAAGTCACTCGCCAGCCTAAGCGTCGGTGTTTGAATCTTCCGAAGTCTTCGAGTTCAGAGTCCAAAGAAGATGAGCAAGGGGACACTGGTAAATCGAGTACCCAATCTCCTGTGAAGAGTCACCCTTTGAGTACCTCCCCACTCGTATCTTGTCCTTCTGCTTCTTTGAGTGGCGTCTCTCGTCTGGGCGTTTTTGCCCTTGGTGCCGATCCTGATTCAGATGAAGAGGAGGAGCCAAGGTTCGCTTTATGATTCGTTCCTTTATTTGCGTTTCTTTTATGGTTTTTGCTTTTCGATTGACCGTGGCCAGTGGCAAATTGCCATCTCCACCTCCAGTCGCAGATGCGTCGATTGTGGCACAGCCATCCATCCTTCCAGAAGCAGCACAGAGCACTGCTCCTGATGCGGCCAAAGATTCAACTTTGGTGGTGGCTGTCGATTTGAACAAGGGGAAGGCTGCCCCGACTGCAGATGTCGTGGCCTCTTCTTCCACCTCTTGGACTTATCACGTGAGTGTTTTTGTGTTTGATTTTGCTCATGCTTTTCTTCTTATGCTCTTGCTGATAGCATGAATATTCTGTTTTTAGCCGATGTTTGCTGCCATGGCCCCTTGGATTCAGGCTTTTGCTCGGGTGGAGAACGAGAGGGATTCTCTGCACGACCTCGTCGGATCTTGCGAGTAAGTATTTTTGTGAAAATCTTCATCTTCTTTTGGAGTTATGACATTAATCGATAATATCTGTGAACTCCGCAGAAGATAAAAAATCTGCTGAGGAGCGTGTGGGGGACCTGGAGAAACAGGTGAAGGACTTGCAGACCCAGCTCTCTACCCAGCAATCTGAATCGAAGAAAGCACTTGCTAACGCCCAAGATGCCACCACTCGCCGCGATAAGGATCTTGCTGCGCGTCTATCGGGCTTGGCTCGCGCTGCCAAAGGTGAGTGTTCTGATTTTGCTATTATCAATACTCTGGCCTTTTCATAACTTTTGCTTATGGCCTTTGTTTTCTGAACTTTGAAGGTTTTGAAGGCGCCTCGACTTCTGCTGGGACATCGAGTGATTCATTGTCACTCGATAGTGCAATCGCAGAACTCGAGTCTATGCTGTCCAAGACCCAGGGAGATCTGGCTGTCGCGACCAATACCCTTGGCAATTTGCATGCAGGGATGTGTCCTACAGCCACCGCTCCATCGACTGCTGAAGGGCTCGCTGCAGCGTTTGGTGAAGGGTCGTCGATTGTGGCGGACTTTGCCCGCGAACTCACGGTACGCGGCTCGGAGTACACCCTCAAACTTTTGATGGGCAACGGTGTAGAGGCTGATTTCGACACTGCTTTATCGGACTACCCGAAAAAGCATGATGGAAAGCCACTATCGTTCAGGGGTGTAACCGAGCCAGCGACGCGACTGAGTGAGCTCTGCGTCCGGACCATGGAGCGCCGAGCCAAAGCTGTCATGGCTCAGTCGCGTAAAAATAGGGCAGATTCTGTTTCGCAGGCTTAGGAAACTTTTGCTATGTAATTTGATTACTCGAACTTGGCCTGTATGTTTTTGCTACTTATGCTAGTATACACTTTTGAGTGCTTTGCTTGAATGAAATTTGCTGAACCTCCTGAATTTTGCACCTTCGTGTATCTGGGTGCCTGAATGTTGTGCTTTGTGAACCAGCCACAAGAATGCGAGTCTGGTGGACCTTCTCCTTCTCGTGCTCGAACATCTGGTTGAGCAAGGAATGACATGAGGGCACTCGCTCTTGCGAAGAATTGAGTGAGTGAACTAGAGCAAGAACTCAAAAGCACTCGAGCTGAGTTGGAGCTGCTGCGTTCCAAGCCAAGTTTTGCTACCCAACGCGAGGAATATGTTCTTGGCGAGATGGACAACATAAACAGGCAACTCGAGTGTGAGTTTATGACACCATTTTTGCTTAAAAGTTTGCATTTGTTTGCATTATGTTTTGGACCAGTAACTTTGGCCTTTTGCAGGTTTTGTTCCTGATTTTAAGCAGGAAGACAGGAGGGTCAATCGACTCCTCGATAATGCTGTGGAAACACCAACCACTGGCGAGCAGCATTTTCTGTTTGGATAAGGTGCACACCCGCACTCTTTTTACTTTAAAAGATCGAGTATGGCGAAACGCCCAAGTACTCGAGATGTGCAGACGTATCTTCACTCGCTTGAACAGCGCACTCTTCCCGTCAGGCCCTCAACCGCAAGGGTTGTTTCCTTTGATTGATATCTTTTGAGTGGCGGGCTCAGTTAAAGAGTCTCTGATGCAGCTTGCTATTCTTGGGTCTAATGCCGCTATGGCTCACATCCGCAGTCGTAAGCCAAATTTTGCGATTCGACCTCCTGCGATTGGGACACTCGTATCCCAAACACACCTGATCGAGACGCGTTCTGCTGCTAAAGACTTCATCGATCGTTGCAAGAAGCAACTTTTTGGTCCTGTATTGGATATAAAGGATGAGCCAGATTCTTAGCTTGTAAACTTTTGTGTGTAATCGGGGCAGTCCTCGAATGTGAATATGTAATCTTGTATGTGTGGCAAAAATATTTGTATTTGTATATTTATGACAGCCCCCGAGTCTCTCTAGTGGGGTTTGTGTTTTATGCTTGATCCAGCCCCCGAGTCTGTCGAGTGGGGTTTTTGAGTTTTTCTGCTTGACCCAGCCCCCGAGTCTATCGAGTGGGATTTTTGAGTTTTTCTGCTTGACCCAGCCCCCGAATCTGTCGAGTGGGGTTTTTGAGTTTTTCTGCTTGACCCAGCCCTCGAGTCTATCGAGTGGGGTTTTTGAGCTTTTATGCTTGACCCAGCCCCCGAATCTATCGAGTGGGGTTTTTGAGCTTTTATGCTTGACCCAGCCCCGAGTCTATCGAGTGGGGTTTTTGAGCTTTTCTGCTTGACCCAGCCCCCGAGTCTATCGAGTGGGGTTTTTGAGTTAGAATTTTGATGCTTATGCTTTTATACTCGAGCCCCCAAGTGTTTGAGTGGGTAACTAATAAAAGGCATATATGAGAAATATGAAAGAACATGTATCTTTATTCCAAATATGTGTTCGACCAGCAAGCCGCCTCATTAAAAACCTTCCAGTCCCCTTAGGTATCCTGGTAAGGGAAAAGAGTGCGCCTGAAACCTGCTGGTTTTCCAACATTATGCGCTATTACATACTTATGCATAGAACTGACGCAGATGCGCCCTTCTATGCATTAGTGTCACTCGATGACATGTTGACCATCTCGAAGGTTCAGCTGGATGCTCATTGTGCTTCACCGTGTCGTTGATGGCCTCGAGCTCTCTGTCGATTGCCATCTTCTTGCTTTCTGGTAGAAGTGTGCGGTCGTTGGAGACCTCAAGCTCGGCGAGTGATTGCTCCATCCCGTACATCTCTGAGATTTTGCTGAAGTCACGGTCACATGAATCTGACCTTTGAAAGTTCCCGTTGATCGTGATGACTCCTTTTGGTCCTGGCATTTTGAGCTTGAGGTAGGCGTAGTGTGGGACGGCCATGAATCGAGCGAAAGTGGGGCGCCCAAGTATTGCATGGTATTGTGACTTCCAATCGACCACTTCGAACTCAATCGACTCGGTTCTGAAGTGAGTAGGATCTCCAAACGTAACATCGAGTTGTATGGTGCCTTCTGGGAGCACTGCTTTGCCTGGGACGATACCGTGGAAGGTACTTGTGGACTTTGGCAGATTTTCGACTGATTTGTTCATTCTGCGTAGCGTATCTGCAAAGATTATGTTGAGGCCGCTACCTCCGTCCATGAAGACCTTGGTCATGGCGTAGCCTCCGATTTGGGCGTCGAGTACCAAGGCTGCATGCCCTGGTCGATATACTGCGGGTGGATGGTCCTCTCGATTGAAGACAATCGGAGTTTCTGATCCTTTCAAAAAATCTGTGATAGCTGGGGGTGCCATGACCGCCATATTGACGTGTCGAGTGTGTAACTTTTGCTCTCTATTGGAGGGACGTCCTCGCTGGATCATGTTCATCTGCCCGCGAGTTACGGGATATTTTTGTTCATCTCCTTGCTGCATCTGGTGCACGGCTGCTGCCATTTGTGTTCCCGTAACGGGTTGTGCTGGCACCATGTATACTGGCGTCGGTTGCGCTGGTGTTGGTGCAGGATACACCTGAGTAGGCTGTGTTTGCGGTGGTATGGAATATACCTGTGCTTGTTGTACTTGTTGCGGTGCTGGATATGCCTGAACAGGCTGTGCTTGTGATGTAGTCGATGGAGTCTGCACTAGTTGAGGAGGTGCACGTCCATCTTTTGCAGTCGCAGTATATGTTCAATCGCAAGTTGATCGAATTCCCTGCAATTTCTCAGCGAGTGGTTAGAGCGAAGCTTACCATCATCCCCTTTGTAAAGATGGAATCTGCAATAATCGTCCATCCTTTCTTCGATTGAGCGCTCAGGATCTTTGTCTGCTCGCCTGCGCCACTCTGGCCTTCTGTAGCTATCGCGGTCGTCGCGTCTGTGGTCTCGACTGTCACGTCGATCGTCTGTGCGATGGTCTCGATTACCTCGGCTCGTCGTACGATGATCTCGATTATCACGATGATCGTCGGGTCGTCTGTCAGTTTGGTCGCGGTGTCCCTTGACTGGACAAAGCCTGCTGCGATGAAGTTTGGATGGTCATCGTCGTGATAACGATGCTTGCGTTTGCGCCTTCGATCATCTCTGTAGCTATCTCTGCGGTCTCGACTGCCACCCTCGTGATTTTCATGTGAGGGTACGGGTCGAGTGCCTCGTACGGAGTCTTCTCCATCTGCCCACTTTGTTGCGAGTACCATGAGTGCCGCCATTGTCTTTGGATCTTCTCGACCAAGTGTTTCTTTGAAGTCTTCTCTCCAGAGTCCGTTTTTGAAGGCGTCGATTGCCCTATCTTCTGATACGTTGCCTACTGAGTTACGGATGGTGGTCCACCGCCGTATGTACGATCTCAGAGATTCATCTGACTTTTGCTTGCAGGTCCGGAGCTCCTCGAAAGTTTTGGGGCGCTCACATAGAGGCTCGAAGTATTTGATGAAATCACCTTTGAAGTGCTCCCACGAATCGTAGTATGATTCGGGTAGCGATTTGAGCCAATCGCGAGCTGTTCCTTCCATCATGAGTTGTATGTACTGCATAGCTGTGGTTGTGGTGCCGCGCTGACATCCAACAGCCAGCCTGTAATCTTCTAACCAGCCTGATGGCTCTGTTTGCAGTTGAACTTTGGCGTGGTAGCTAGCGAAAACTTCTTGGGCATACGAGCCTCCCGGATCCGTCGAGTGAAGCATAGCGCTCCACATGGCCCGATTTCTGCTTCCGAGTCTGAGCTGCTGCTGTATGACCTCCTCGAGTGGCTCCTGCTGGACGATGATGACGTGAGCTTTTTCGACTGCTCCTTCCCGAGGACTTCGACTGCGACGGTCCGATCTGTATCTCTCCTTGGAGTTGCTTGTGGATGCTGTATGGCTTGTTGCTATTGCCAGTTGTTTGTACAGTTGGAGGTGCTGATCCCTCTTTGGGTCTCCTGCAGGAGGTTCGATTGTTCTGAGATAGGTGCCTAGCGTCATCAGCGCCCCGGCTGGCTCAGTAGGTATGGGGACTCCTTCCGCGTCGACTGCCATAAAGGCTGGGTTTAGGTTTCGAGTGACCGCTGCACGATCTGCGTCTCCGAGGTTTATGAATCGTGACCTATTCGCGGGGTCGTTTCTGCCTGTTGAACTGTAGACAATGCTCTTCGCCGAGCACTCGATATGCTGGCTTGCTTTTTGCGTTCTTCGAGTACTGCTCGGTAGTTCTTCAACCGTATCGATTCTTGCCACTGGAAGTATTGTAAGGTCAATACCTCTTCCGGAGTTGCGTTTGCTGGTAGCATTGTGCAGCTTTCGATTACTTTGCTCACTTTTTCCGCCATCTCTGCGGTGATGGTCAGCGTGGTTGTTCCGTCAGGCATGGTGACTGTGCAAGGGTATTCTGTAGGTCGACGGCATGTTGCAGCTGCTGACGTTTCTGCTGTACTCGCGGTGTATACCTGATACGGAAACACCGATCTTCTGCCCATGTGTTGCTAATGCGCATTATGGATTCGGCGTCGTCATCCAGGCTGGGGTTGCTTTGCTTGCGGGGTTTCTGCCGCAATCGAGTTGATCTTCGAGTGCTTTGTCCAGGCTATTGCGTCGCAGGTGAATATCTCGTGGCTGGCACGGATTTCTGGGCCGTTGAGATCGGCGAGGTATATGTTGTCATCTATGTTCTCCTCGTTCCCCGCGACGTCTGCAGTCGACGATGTTGTCGAGTGACTCGATTGAGTTGTTTGGGCGGTACGCAGATTCGATCTCGCTTCTTCCAAATCTTTTTGCCACCTCGTCACGGAACTCTTGCGAGGTCATGGATGTTGCAGAGTCGCTTGGCGATTGGATCGGGACGATCTGTGATGACGTCGCGCCCAAGATGGATGGTGTTGCAGTCGAAGCGTTGTCGATTGTCTCTGTGTCGAGTGTCTCCATGTCGAGTGGATCTAACAGGTCCTGCACACCATCTTTATCGACAAAGAAGTTAAATTTTCCAACTGTAATATCCAAACCTGATTCGAGTCCGGCAAAGGCTTGTTGAGCTTCCATCGAGTGCGGCGTGAGCCTCCTTGGAGATTTTGGCGAGTGATCGCTTTTTGAATTGATGCTGGTCGATCTTGCCGGCGAGTTGCCGTTTGTAGCGGTGGTCGGTGATTTGCTTTTTGATGATGTAGTAGGCGAGTTACCTTGTGCAGATGCGATCGGCGGGTGGCCGCTTGATGATGAAACCGGCGAAACCGTGAGCCCAATACTACCTTTTCCCACAGACGGCGCCAATTGTCGAGGTGTGCCCTCGGCAATTCCCATGGTTGCTATACCTAGGGTTGATTGTGTGGTAGAGAACGCGTAGTATTGGTGGAATCGACGGCTGACAAGCTGGATTTACCCAGGTTCAGGGCCCTCGAGTGAGGTAAAACCCCTACTTCCTGCTTGTCTGTGTTTATGGTATGAATATCAGGGTTACAAGGTGAAAGGGCATGGCGCCCCCATGTGTGGTTTTGGTAATTAATGACAATCCCTATGGACTAATGATTGCATTAAGTTGTACTTGTAGTGTTTGCCCATAAACCATGCTTGAACTCCATATGTTGGATTCAAGGTTGATGCCATGAATATATTGATATAATGAAGTATTTGGCATCAAGATAAAGAAGAAGAGTATGTGTTGACCAAGTTGGTATTCGAGGAGTTATCCGATGATTGGTCATATGTGAGTTGAGCATATCGCAAGTATGTCTTGAAGAGAAGGATTATGTGATCATTCATGGTTTTCTTCAAGACATCATCTATTGAAAAGAGAAGAAAAGATACAAGGTTGATCAAGATATTGATCAACACAAAGCTACAAAATGTACCAAGTGGGATCATGTATCTCTTGGTATGGTAAGCAATTGTCCATATAGCTTTGTGAACTAACCCATGATATGTGTGTAGCATTTCTATGTGTGGTTAGGTATCTTTCTATGGGCTTGCATCAAATGAAGATTTCATATAGCCCATGAACGATGACGTCAAGTGGTGATCGTCATCAATGTTGAGAAGCGCAAGTTCAAGAGGACCATCTCAAAGAAATCCTAGGCTTGAAGCTTGCCACCCATTTAGAGATAATGTTCATGTGAAGATGTGCCTAAGAGAGGCTCTCCCATAGTGGATTATGGGGGAGCAATATTTGAGTCTTCACCAAGCGAAGCGCAATCAAGAAAGGTGGTCCACTTGAGAAGATCAAGATCAACATCATCTAGTCAAGTGGAATGCGCAAGGCAAAGGTATGATCTTGATAGGGCTTCTATTTTACCGGTCTCATGTTGTTAGTCGGGAGACCGGGTTATTGGATAGACACCGTACTATCAAGAGGGGCTCTCGATTGAGATTTAGCGTATCAGTTGGAGAGAGCTCAAACCTTTGCATACTTGCCTTCATCATCTTTCTTGGTTCTTATTTGGCTTTTCTCTGTGTGGGGTGTTAGAGCTTGTCTTGATCTTCATGACAAGCTTAAGTTCACCGAAAACGGATTTCGCATGAAAAACTTGTTGCGTTTTCGGATTTGGAGATTCTGCCGGTTCATTTTTTATAGAGAGGTTTCACCTTTCTACATTTGGTTTTATCCTCCCATATTGGACTATGATGTTTCTCTGCATAATCTTGAAGGGCTCTTCGTTGCGATTCCAACGAGCCCAAGATCATCGAAATCGGAGTCCGGATGAAAAAGTTATTGCAGTTTTCGTTTTGTTGTTTCTGTCAGTTTTCGGTCAATCGGATAATCCGATTAACTTTCGGAATATCCGATTTGAAATATCCGATTCACACCAGTAGGTTTCGCGCCCTGGTCAATTTCAGACCCGGATTTTCCGGTCCGAAAAAGACCCGGATTATCCGATTTTAGCGGATTTTCCGGTCCGAAAATGTCCCGGATTATCCGATTTTTCCTGGCTGTAACGGCTCTATTTAGTGGGGACCTATAAAAGGCCCCTTCTTCCCCAATGAGTCTAGCTTTTCTTGAGCACGAAATTGCCCTCCATTGTTGACCTTCTTGAGCTTTGCTAACTCTCTATCCCTCCATGATTCTTGCCTCCATTTAGTGGGAAAAGAGAGAGGAGATCTAGATCCATTGTTCCACCAATCAATCTCTCCTCTAAGTGAGGGGAACCTTGTTGGATCTAGATCTTGGAGGAATTTGGTGTTCCTCTTTGTTCTTCCTCTCTTCTCCCCCCAATAGTATTAGTTGCTTTGGTGGGATTTAAGAGTGAAGGATTTTGAGCACTTCTTGTGTTCTTGCCCATTGCATCGGTTGCATCGGTTTGAGTTCTCCACGGTGATACGTGGAAATCGAAGTTGAGAAGCTTGTTACTCTTGGGTACTTGGGGTGCCCTAGAGCTTGTCCTCTTGGGTACTTGGAGTGCCCTAGACGGTCCTTATTGATCTCGGAGTTTTGGTGGCTCGCGGGATAGTTGGGAGCCTCCAATTAAGTTGTGGAGTCGCGCCCCAACCTTGTGATTCTTGTGGCTTTGGGAGCCGCGGGAATTCGGTGAGAGCCTCCAATTAAGTTGTGGAGTGTGCCTCATCCTTGTACGGGTTTGGTGACCACCCTCAAGTGTCCCATAGTGGATCGTGGCACTCCGCATTGGTGGAGGCACGAAGGAGATTACGGTGTGCCATTTGACGGCTATTCGGGGATCACTTTGTGACTCCGCACCGCTCCAACGGAGACGTAGCTTCCATTGGGAAGTGAACTTCGGGATAAATCATCATCTCCAAGTGCCTCGGTATTTCTATACCCGAGCTTCTTACTTATGCTATTTACTGTGTGATAGCCATCGAGCTTGAAGTAATATATCTTGCTATCACATATTTGCTTATCTTGTTTAGCATAAGTTGTTGGTGCACATAGGTTAACCTAGCTTGTTTAGGTTTCGTGCTTGATAAATTAAACGCTAGTTTTATTCCGCATTTATTCAAGCCTAAACCATAAAGAATTTTAATCGCCTATTCACCCCCCCCCCCTCTAGGCGACATCCGTGTCCTTTCACAAGGGTTCGACGAGCTGCTGATCTCGTCGAGGTTTTGGTGGCTATGGATTCCTTCTCCTCGATCGATCACCCTCCCAGCCTTTATATAGGAGGCTGGGTCTCGGGAAACATAACCGACCAAGATTACATGTTTATGGAAAGTCTTAACCGACTATGGTTCAGGCTAACTTGGGAAATACTCTTCGTCTTGGGCCTCTCCTCATGGGCTTCGATTACTCATTGGGCTTCTTTGATCATCACGTGCACCAGGTACCTCCATGCTGGGGTACCCGCGGAGCATAACCTCGTCAGAGTACCAAGTGGTCATCATGTTCCGATTTCGCTATAACCTTTCTAAACAGCACCAAAGAATGCCCGAACAAAGAACAAACCTCCTTCAATTGGTAGGGAGCAAGAGGGATGCCCATCACCACTCTGCTCCGCGAAAGTTGAAATTCTCCAAACAAACAAAAAAAAAAACTTGGGACACATCAGAATCAAGAGTTCAATTCTTGTGCATCTCCTTTTCTGAATCGAGTTAACATCACAAGGATATAGTTAGATTCTTACAAGAGGGGAAGAAAGCATCGGATGCATGCAAATTATTAGTCATGCATGTACTAATTGCGTGGGTACGTGGATGGATTTCAGATCCCAGTCAGGAACTGCGACGCATGTCCTCTCTAGTCAGCAGCTTGCATCTTTTACACACATGCCACTCAGACACGATAGAGGCGATTGAGACTGGAGAACCCGACCAGATCCAACTCGTCTGATCCCATTCAGCTAGTTGATTGATTCGCTGCAATCGACGTTTTAGTAGTATATGCCATCATTATCTGAAAAAGAACTTCTATCAGTGTTCCATTTTAAAGTATGTAATATTTTCTTTTCCAGGAGGATATTTAAGTTAGGTAAAAGATCGAGATTCTTCATGGCCAATTTGGCTATAAATAAGCAATGCAGTTTGTCACAAATTTTAGTTGTGTGGGCTGTATTGTCTTACTACTGGAAAGAAGTAAAATCACCCCTAATTCACTTTTTATGTCCTCGCTAAGCATCTTTATGGTTGCTAACTTAGTTCCGTCGTGTTTAGCGATACGTGTACGAGAGCTCCTCTTATGACCTAGCCGCCACCAATCCGTCTCCACCATAGGCCGGCTCCCCCCTCCTCCGGCCAGCCTCACCGACGTCAGGACGAGTGGGGAACCCGATCTATGAGTGGAGTTTTCAATAAAGTTAGTTCTTCTCAGTAGATTGGATTATGATTTTGATAGACGTCTTCTTGTTCTTTAGTGGAGATGGTTTCTTCACAATAAGTAATCTTCGGCCCATTGTTCCATGACAAGATCTTCTTCCCGATGTCAATAGTGGTGTTGAAAGATTATATTTGTCCAGGTATCTTCAGATCTTGCTTCGATAGGTCGATTTTGGACTTCTATTTTTCTCATGGTCGCCGCGAGGAGGATTTTTCTCGCAATATCTATCTCGGCTATTATGTTCTCGGCAATGATGATTCGTTCTCTCGGCTCCGAACGGCGTCGACCAAGTTGTTCGGTTATTTTGCCCTGAAATAGCAGTGTTGGTTCTCTTACCGATGTTGGATGCTTACTTTTTTTTTGAAATGAATGCAGTGGCGGAAGCCCCCACGGCGAGTTTTTTTAAAATATTAAGAACCCAAATTCGTGCCCGTGAGGACTTGAGCTGATTACTTTAATAGATGTGTGCGTGCACAAAGCCTTAGCATTGCGGCTCAAAAATAAAATTATGGGAGAACCTTTGCTATTCACAGGTCTATGATTTGATATATTTGTCATTAATCTACTTCTGCCTTCAGAAAAATACGAGATTGTGTCATGAAAGAAGAAAGAGCTTGATCAAGACTTCGAAGATTTGCTCGTCTCCTTTTGTGTCTTTATTTTGTAGTCACAATAGTCAGCTCGTGTATCTCTACCGTGTACTATTTGATAATATATTATATGATATAGATTGTAAAAAAAAGCAGCTTTATGGTTGCTAAACATACCTTTTGGGATGGTAATCTTAAAGTGGATGGCAGGAAGCTACAAGATTTTTGTAGCTAGTTTTTTTTTTCATATAACTAAAAGAGAATATGTATCTATTGTTTCCCTTCCCTTTATATTCTTGGACCTGACATAAAGTATATATATGTGTAATGGCACGCATGGCAATTCATGATAATCTAATTATCCAACTAAAAAATCTTAGATGGAAACATGAGAGAAAAGATGGAAAAACTCTTTGTGTTGGATCTAGTTATACCTTTCATGGACATTGACAATTCAAAAAACAAATACTGCTCATACTAAGGTATAATCACGATCGGTTGTAATTGGCTTTATCATATAGTGGCTCAAATAGTCTCTCAAGGAGGCAGCGGAGTTTCAACTTCCCTCGAGACACGCGCAGAGGAGGTGGACGCACCCACCCGACGCTCGCGGAGGAAGCTCAGCAGCCCTGCCAAACAAGAGGGACGACGACGGCTCCCACGGCCACCATCGCCCTTGCTCTCGTGTAGGGTCGGTATCGCCAGTCGGACGTCAACAAGATGACCGCGAGCGTACCGCAGTATATATGTTGCAAGGTCCAATATCATTGTCAGAACTATAGAATACATTCTTTCTTGTATCGATGCCCGGGCGCTAATTGGGGGGGGGGGGGGGGGGGGGGCACTATAAATTCGTGATCACAGACACAACTTGTGCTAAGATCAAATCTTGTGGGCGCTCAAGCTTCCCATGGAGAACAAACATGCAACTCTGCATAGAACATATTCACATTTGTGTCATCTCATTAACACCCGAACCATTACTCATCATTTTATACTTCCGATGCTCAACATCAAATATACGGAAAGTTTTCATACCATCCCGATCCAAGAAGGGTGGCGATGCGGCCAAGCAGCGGCACAGAGGTGTGCAGACGGTGTTGGATGTTGGAGAAGTCAACAACGTGAGAGGAAGATGAAAAGGGTTTGGTTCGCAGTGTCCTCTAATGTAATGAACATAAAATCACACATATATAATGTATGTAAAGGAGGCATTTGAAACCCAAAAGTTCAACAACTTGGGAAACTTGCCAAGTGGCAACTATACATGTCTGATCTAGTAATTCCACATGATTACAGGAAGCATTCTTGAGAAAGAATGTAAATATTTCTTTTGACCAGATGAATCACTTTATCTCTTGGATACCTCTACTTAAAGTATTAACATGTTATTGTTTCCGTTTTCATATTCAGAAAAGATAAGCACAATGGATGTGTGGCATAAAAGTTTAAGATGTGTGTCTCAGTCCCACTAACTGTCTGGTTATCCTCTTAGATAAGCGCACTCAACCACACAACCGTACCTACCATGTGATTGCCTACACGAGATTGGAATCACAATGTTAGTAAGGTCATGAGTAATGGGTTGTATTTCGCAAAGAAAGAAATTTATGAGAGCCTGGGCACAACAAAAAATCTTGAACAAGAGAAAAACAGATGATTTGCACATGGTATATTAGAAAGTTCAAAAATCACACTTCAAAGTTCTCTATTAGAATCCAAGACTTAATTTTTCTGATTCTTTGTCACACACAGATCTACGTATTTGTGTAGGAACTTAAAAGCTTGACTACGAGATTTCTTGGTCGAGGCGAATTCAATCCTCAATATCCAGTTGCATGGTCTGAATGAATCCGGATATATACAGTTGATGCGTGTCCTGGACCATACCGATGCAACATGCTATTTTAAGGAATATACGACGCTTTAATCTATACTACTATTAAAAGAGCAAACTTATGTTGATACATTAAATTTGTGCCGTTCAATATATGATCAACACTCCAGATCGCTCTAATGTTTGATAACTCAACACACCTTTTCATTTTGATGATAATTACAAGGATTGCCACCCCTAAAAGAAACACTTCAACACCCGTTCCTGTTTTGAGAAACGCCGACGCCGCCGGCCGCTTGCTCTGTCGTCCTTGCCTCGCGCTTGACCGGAAAAAACAACCACGACAAGCGAACGCATATTACCCGTACGTGATCTGGCGACGCGCTCTCCGGCCGGACGAGATGTGCTTCCTCCAGAACTCGCAGCCGGTGTTGACCCTCGACGTGCTCGGCTGGGAATATTCGGTGACCGTGATGATCGTGTCGTGGCTCACCACGTCGTTCCCCTTCTTGTCGGTGATGGCGCCGTAGGTCTCCGCGGCTTTGCCGGCGATGGTGGCCGACGAGCAGCTAATGTTCACGACGGTCTGATTCGTGCTATGATTCGGCCCGGCTTACCGAGCGTCACCGGGCCACCGGCTCACCGCGTCCTTCTCCTATCTTCTTTTCATTATTTATTACTGCAGATCGCCTCCCTCTATTAGTTTTGGACGTTGCTACGTCGTGGTCGACCTCGATCTAGCGTATAGCGAGCTCAATTCCGACAACCCCAAAGGGGAAAGTGACCCCGCGCGTGACAGTACAGAAAAGGAAAAGAAAGAATCACACGCTTGCCCCAGGTCCCGGGACGCGCGGCCCATGTGCCCAAAACTGGCGGGTCATGCACCCCAGGTGTTTTCCTTCTTCCTTCCTCCCGTCGCGCTCCATAGCCGCCGCCGCTGCAGGAAAACACCCAGAGCTCGCCCCCAAACACCAAATCCACCATGGATTCCAAGGGAAAAACTTACATCCATCAAGAAGCTGTGCCGTGATCTGAACTTCCCATGTCCTCCCTCTTCCCCAGTTTTCCAACCAGTAAAGCCAAATAGAAAGCAAATCTTCCCCATATCAAAACACAAACAAAATACGTCCAATCACAAAATCTCTCCAGATAATTCGAAGTTGCATCTCCCAGCCAAGGGGAAGTAAAAGTTTCAGAAAAAGATCTGAGAAACTAAGGTTTTCCAGCAAGTTGAGTTCTTTAGAAGTAAAACATCAGATCTTCCCCTCCAAACACCTCCATCATGTTTTGTTCAGTGCGCCATTACCTGCTTCCCTCGTTCAGTTTGAAAATAAGGTCTGGAATTTACATCACTGCAAAAAAGAAAACATGTGCATTAGTTGGTTGTCAGGAAAACGTGATAAAAAACATGGCTATTTATTTGTGGAAAAATTGTAAAATGTAAAAAATATGAAATGCTGAGCATGAAGTTGTGGAGAAAACCTAGGATTTTCTTTACAAATAGTACCATAAGTTCTTGGTGTAAGAAAACTGAAAATTTCTTAGTGTCATAAGTTCATTTTGTAGATTCTTAGTGTCATATACTCAGAACTATAACAATTCCTTACACCCCCTTTCTGCACCCATGCTATGTTCTGAACACCATATGCACCATGGTTTCTAAAAAATGAACTTATAGTGCATGTAAACAGTAGTCTCTAGGTGTTCTAGGCAGCAACATGTAGATAGACACTGAAAAAAATACTTTGACAAATGGTACTGACATCGAGGATAATAGTAAAATTCTTATCGCAATTTAAAAATTGTCTTACATCTACCATTAGGATTTTACTCAAAAAACTACCACCTAGGTGTTCTATAGTTCATTAAAAACAAACACGAAATGATAAGAACAAACATAAAAAGGATTCAGTACCAACAAAAGTATTTTACATCTATAGCATTATGTAGAAAATAATATGGTACTGGAGCAACATCCTTTACTTGTATACATGTGCCTAGTTCAATGAGGTTAGTTTTCACTTTTAAAAGAAAAAATCCATCAAAAAAATAACTCCATGATCCACAAGGTCGATCTAGCACTCTGAAAAAAGTTCTACTGCTACCAATTGCTACCAAGGTCAATCTACTGCTACCAAGGTCAATCTACTGCTACAAGTGCTACCACGACCATTATACAATAAGGATATACTGCAACCGATTGCACTGCATTAAAAAGTCATACTGCTACCAAGTGAAAATAGAACCCTTACATCCAAAACATTCTCTGAAAAAAAGTTTCAAGAGGAAGCATATAAACTACGACGACCACAAAAAGGTCGAGCTAGCACTCTGAAAAAATAAGGGGAAAATGGCCCCAGAACAGCAACAAAAAAATAACTGAATAGAACCCTTACATCCATAAATTTTAGTGGCAGGTCACACGGCAAGAAAAAATGCATCTACAACCAAAAAAAAACTTACATCTACACAACTATCCAGTTTTTGAGTCATGCTCAAGGAATTTGCATGAAAACTTTGCATGAGCAAAAAGGCAGTAAAACGCCTAAAGTTACATTGTGAATTTTTTTTCCTAATGCGTGTCGATTTTGCAAAAAAATAGTAAAAGTAACTTTTATAAGAACTGAGAATGACCACATGGATGTCGATTTTGAACATGGAGGCATTCTATGTACTGCGATCTAGTACATCAACATGCCATGCATAATAACATCTAAAAAACCCTATGAGGCAGTGCTTAAAAAACATTTCAAGGCTAATCTGGAAAAACATCTCAGAAAATCAATAATACCGATAGTGGCTTGTGGCTTTTTACAACTGGGTGAACTTGCATGCAACTTTGAAACGAACAAAGCAAGGATCTGTAACTTTACACCCCATGCTAGTTCTCTCTGAATATGCTATGCACCAGTGAATTTTGAGTGTACCATCTGCAGATTACTCTTTTTACACCACCATGCTTGTTTTCTCTGGAAACTGCTATGCGTCAGTGAAGTTTGAATGCATAAATTCTGTAATAATTTACTGAAAGTTTACACCCCATGCTAGTTCTCTCTGAATTTGGTATGGATATGTGCATGAGCATCTGTAACCAAAACCAGATAACTGTCGAACTTACATCTGAAACCTAACAAACGACTAAGATGGTTTTTCTTTACATTTGGTTGAATTTACATGCAGCCCTGACGAAACACAAAGGGACCGTGCAGCATGAGCATCTGCAACCAGCCCCGAAATCCAAGATCAAAATTGCATCTACTGCCTGTGTAAATCTGACATGCAAACTCTCGACGACGAGCAAAAGGAGGTCGCCTACACACAAATCATCTCCAACCATTTTGAGACGCAAATCGCTGCATCGGCTCCGACAAAAAAAACAATAGCTCGGAGATCTGTGGTTACCTGTATGAGATCCTCCGGGAATCCTTCACGGCTAACACCCATCACGTGCGACGGCGGCTATCTCGGTGCTGGACGCCTCGCGTGCGGCGGCGGATATCTCGGTGCCGGAGTCCCTCTTCCTTCACCTCCCAGTGCTTCTCCAGCTCCGTTCCCTCCGCCCTAGCTTCCTCTAATCTACGGCGTAGTATCCCGTCGATTCCCTCCGGCTGCGAGGGCCAATCGCCTGAGGAGACGCCGGCGAAATTGGCCGGAGAAGGCGCGGGCGAGCGAGACGGGGGAGGGGAATGGGGGTTTCTCTCTCCCCGCCCGGTTAACTGCTACGTGCACACGACCCCATCGTGTCTGGAAGTAACGACGGATCGCGCGCGCCGTCCGATCTTCATCGCGTGGACGTGACGAGCGAGCTCACGATAAGCCAGAACGTGGTCGACCAATAAAAAGAAATTGCGATTAGTTTTTCCTATCAGAGAATTAGATGGCACCGGTGCGGAGACACATGCATCAGTTTGGCCCGGTTTCGTTGGTGAATTGCACGGATGCAAGCACATGTGGCCACCACCAACAAATTACTGATTCGTCCGTGAACTTGCTAGCTGTACTGAGCCACATTGCCGGAGAACAGTAGCAACACCAACATCATTTCTTTCTCTTTCTATCCATAAACATGGGGAAGTGCCAAATTCGAGCCGTGAGGGCCAGCGTGAAGTATTTTGATCTCACCATCAACATTTTGGTCGCCCTAATTTCTTGGTGCCAGGCAACGCACTCTAGGTGTTTGATGAAATGTTAACTTGATGCATACTGCATTGTTATCGTACCATGTTATTGAGGTATCACCAAAATAATAATCCACGTAGAGCTTGGTTTTTTCCTATCTGTAAATTATCCCCTTTAGTTATAAAGACGTACATTGCACGTACATACCAACTAGTTTTGATATAAAAGAGGACAAAGACGTGTTTATTCTAATTTCCTAAGTTGTTACCTTGGATGTGGAATACGTCCATCACACATATTCGATGGTAAACAATCTTCCTAGTTTAAACACCTACGTCCGACGAGATTCTTTTTGTAAAATGATGCTCTGAGCATAAATGGTCGAAAAAGTGATCTCTGGGGATAAAAGAAGCACGTAAGTTGTTGCAAAAAAAGCTCAAAACTTTCCCATCACATTAGCCATACGTATCAACTTTGCTATCAAACTGAAAGGTACCCCTCGAAAGCACTTATCTAGAGTGGTGTAAGCACTCCCCTAACACTAACATACAACTTTCGTCAAAAGCTTTAATTTGCTTACCCTGAAGTAAAACAAAGGAAAGCTACCGATTTGGACTTAATTAGAATGTTATTTCTTCCTGACCGATAGATCGATCTGAAGCTTTCCTTAACTAGAAAACATCATTTTAGCGGATGTAATGAGATTAAGCCATTCGTTTCTTCCATGGTTAAGACAACTTCACGCTAAAAAAAGGTTAAAACAACGAAGACTTGTTTGAGTTTAATAAAAAAAATACCCTTTATTGATTAAAAAACTAAGACTATATATTATGTATTTGTTGGAGCTCCCAATTTAAATTTCGGAATGTGGTTGTAATTGTATTCAACCCTATCATATGCTTGTGGATACCATAGTGGCGCGTTCATACCCATATTTCATTTAGAATTAGTCTATAATAATTATGTTCCATAAAAGTCCACCTTGTCTTTTGCCAATAACGACATAACATCCCTCATTGGGGTTGTTCTTCATTTTTGGAGGATCAAACCAAAATGAAGGCATCATATGTCTGAAACAAAGATAGGGTAATAACCTACATGTTGTCCTTATGACCTTATCTTTATTTTCTCTTAGATGTTTCGAAAACAATGTTTGCCATGTCCAATCTTGTGTGGCGTAACCTCTTTTTAAGTCCTTATCCTTAAAATATTGCTTTTAAATGTTTGTTGTGTTTCCATCTCCGATTCCCCTTTAACTGCCCTGATCCTATAAACTATAAAGATACTAGAACCTCCACGACTAGCTTACTTTGAGTGTGTATAGTGGCCAGACCAATATTTACGTTAGCACAACCACAAGCTTTTTTTACCCGACAATAACCCCATACTATACGAGCTTCGCATACTATACTATCTTTCTTCCTCCAAAACTTTTGTGCTTAGTTTTTGTCCACATTATATTTACAATCATGAATTTATACTTTTGATATAAACCGACAAATCTTACTTTAACAGATGTCACATATGTTAAGGGTGCCCTGAAATGAAAAGGTCATACACCCGACAATCTTGCTTGATTGAAAGAAATAGCAGAAGATTTGTTGCAGATCAAGCTAATTGATGACATAATGAAAAAAATTCGGGCATGTTAAATGGTTGCTGCTAATAGAGGTCATGTAGTTACCATTCCATGTGGAATTGGATTTATACATACAAACTTTGTTTTTCTTTCCATATTTTTATTTTCATAACCATTCTTATACCCGTATACTCACTATCTTAATTCATACTATACATTAAATCTACTGCATGATTAAAAAATGCAGCGCTATGTGTTACACCCATGTGTCACTCTGTTTACAACATGCAACCAAACAAAATCTCTTTATATTCATTTGTATTTTTGCAATACCATACTTCTTTTAAACACACATTGATTCAACCCTTTCGACATGATAAATTAAAAATATATCCTTAGATGCACGTGTGTCACCATAACTCGGGGAAGAAGAGACATGAATGGGGGTACGTGTCACACAATACAAAGGCCACGACGTCTATAGCTAATGTATTTCGCCATCTAACATGCTTTATTGACCCGTCGGTTATGTCCGGTAGGGCTGACGCCACCCGCAAACCGACAATGAAGATGTGTCAAGGGTCCTCCTTTTATAACCCATCCTAAAGAGGAGGTAATTAATTCCACTAGTGCCATTAAATTACGTGAAGCTTGAGTAACAAAGGATGCAATAGCCTTGAACTACCCAGTGATTTTTTTCTGTAGCATGTGATGCGTGCTACCATGCAACATACATTCTTATATTCTTGGGCTGCAACATCTCCGGATGATAAGAACCTCAAGGAGAACAAGTGAAAAAGTTAAAAAACAACGAACTAGCGTTACACTAATGTACCAACACAAATAACAACATTATAAGTCGTAAGCCCATAAGAGCCTCCTTGAAAGGATCATTATGTTGTTTGCCCATCCGCTTTTGTTGTGATGGAAGCACTTGAATCAATTAACATTTTCTGAAGAAAAAACATTAGTTGACTAAAAGAAAGTAGGAAGTTCAGTTTTTCATCCCTAAACTCTTGAGAGGTTTATTTTGTTATAAAATTCCTATTTGCTCAAAGAGAAACCTTGAACATTTGGAAAAGTGCATATCCCATCTAACACAAGAAAAACACTTAGGATGACAACATATGGAAAGAATAAATCGGTATGTTAGATCAAACCGGAACTAGGTCTAGAACATTCCTTCCCAACTTAGCGAAATTCCCACCCCTCTAGTCAAAATTCCCAAGTGAGAGCTCAATTGTCCCAAACTGTTGTGTTCTAGCTAGTCTATTGTGTTGCCCAACTCGCCCGCATCAATCCTCGAGCTCATGCATCCCGCTCATTGTCCCGATCGCTCGTGTCTCCCCGTTTGGCAGAGTGATGTCAAGCTCAACAGTATGATCATACAATGTCATCGACATTCTGCCATCATCATCACACTCGTTGGAGGAATCCATCTTTGATTTATACTTCCATAGGGCGACAAGCGGGTTGGAGCTTAGCACATACGAACGACATGGTTCTATGCCAAACAGGTGGGATAGTGAGGTGGTGCTTCAGAGCGAGCATCATGGCTTGTAGGTGTTAGGGTAGATGGGGTCACCGATGCCAATGCATGGTGGCCAACTTGGTGCTACAGAGGTAGAATAGGTGGGGACTCGGCGTTTTTGCTCTTGTTTTGGATCTGCGAGGGAGGGGAAGGGGGCATCATGGTACGAAATAGTTTTATTTTTTTCTACTTCAACATATTTCTCAGGTCAGACAGACGATGTGAACCTTTTCAAAACTCGAGAGATATTCCTGGCCAAACAAAGATTTTCCTGGCCAAACAAATATATTCCTATGAAAAGTGAATTTCGTAACTTCGTAATAGTTTGAGAGACGCGAAATGTCGACTTATTTTTCGAAAGGAAACTCACCTGCCAAATTTCAAATTTTCCACCTAGTTAAATAAGTAAAACGGGAAAAACCTGCTACCATCATATTTGAACCATTGGATTCCCTCCCTAGCCCTACACAACCAACATGCTCGCCATTAAATTATTGCCCCGAGGTTTCACTCTTGTTTTGGAACTAGAGATTTACAGCCACATAGCCGGGTGAATCAGTACTGACTCAACATCGTCGGCCCTCCTCATCACGTGACCAATACCCCACGAGTCCCTCACCAGTCACCACACCTGGTCGTCGTCCACGTCACCATCCGCACGGTCCCCTATAAATACCCCCCACCATTCCGCCCCCGTTGATTACCCATTCCGCTTAATTCCTTCCGTTAAACCCACCCAGCCCCGCCGCCGCCGTCCCACATGGACTCCGCCGCCGCCGCCGCCTCCTACAAGCTGCAGCTCGCCGTCGCGGCGCTCCTCGGTGCCTCCGCGGCCGCCGCCTCCGCCTACTACCTGCACTGCCGCGCCGTCGCGCAGCTCGGCGGCGACATCGTCCGCTCCTCCGCCGCCAAACAGCGGCGGCGCCGTCAGCGCGACACCGCCGCCGGGACTAGCAAGCCGACTCCGCCTCCCCCGCGCCGCGCGGCTCCCGGCTCCTCCTCGCTCCCCGACCTCTCCTCCATCTACGCCGCCGCCGGCGTCGCCAGGGGGTACCCCGTGGCCGTGGGCGAGGAGTACGACTACGACGACGGCGACGATGAGGAAGGACCGGGGCCGTACGGCGACGACGCTCTCGCCGCCGCCGCCGCCGCCTGCATGCAGATCCCCAAGGGCTTGCCGAGGCTGCAAGTGGGGCCCGACGGTATGTTTGTCTGTACCGTGGGCATGTGGCGGCTGGCTGGGTGTGGACTGTGGAGTACAGTAGTACATAGGATTGGGGGAGTTGGCTTGGGAAATGGCTTCCGATTGGGGGTTTCGTATTGGGTGCGGCAGATACACGAAAAGCTGTTGGTAACTTGGTGCGCTTATCCCTTTTGCCAAAACAAAAACTTGCTCCTCTTATCAATGTTCCTGAGAGGCTGAGACGAACATTCAGATTCAGTGCTACAGATTATATGTTCTTCGAACTTGCAGCGTTAGATGGAGCACCAATCTAAGCTCTCTGGTTCCGCACAAAATAAATGGGCTCCCCGTGCCATGAAAACGGTGTTCTCTGTACTGGAACTGCTTCTAAACTAGAAGGTCAACTGAGGGTAGTATCTATGAAGTGATCCAACGTGGTCATGTAATTAGTAATTATTTGGATAGAGAGACTTATTTATATCTTGAGTGGATGGCTTCAGAGTGAGTAGTAATTTACCTTTTTAACTTTGGACTTAGGAAGCTCAGACTAATGCCCATCCAGTTATGCATTTATGTATTTCTAGTTTCCTTTAAACACGTGGGTGGCATTTATGGATGATGAATCTCTCGTGATGCTATAACTTTGGTGTCTCATTGACAAATGCCCCCTTGTCCAACTTGCCAGCTTTGCATGGATGTTACTTTTCAATTTGCATATATGTGATTGTGCTGAACTAGATTGTCCTAAAATTTAAGTTTACAGCTAGTGAAGTGAAGAGAGAACATTTGGTCAAAGGAATTGGTATTCCTTAACCTTGACCAACCTCTTGGTTCTTGTTAATGTTTCGACTAGTATGTTGATTAGCTTAGTCAGTTGTGCTCATCTTTATATATTTTTCGAATCAATGAAGCGAGTACAAAACAAACTCTTACACGATACACATAAATATTGTCTGTGCTTACACAAGGGTGATTAATCATCAGGGGAGAGACCTGCAAATGCTGTGCAACATCATACTTTTTTCCTTTGCTATTTGTTGTAATGCAATAACATCTAGTGATTAATGCAGGCAATAAAAAAATCGTCCGTTCAAGTTCAAGCAGACGGGTTGGATTGATCAGACCAAATTCACCCAAGTCCCCTGTTGCTAGCGCAAGTACTTTTGAGAGTGTAGAGGGGTCAGATGAGGATGTTGCTACGAAGGTCAATGGAAAACTTGATAATGGCTACCTGAACACAAATGGAAATCTCGTAAGTTCCAGTCACCCAGTGTCATCTATATCCTTTCTTGTTACAATTGTTAGTTGCTTACTTTAATGTCTTTCGTTTGTATATTTTATGTTACAGTAGACATAAACTTTCGTACCGGAAGTCTGGAGATCACGTGCATGAAATAAGTGAATCTATGACTTAATATTTTTTAGTGCTGTTGAGCATTAATTTTTTATTGTTTCATCTGCTCACATCATTAGGAATACAATAGCAGTATTGATTGCGGATATGAAGCAGTTCTATTTAAGGCATATGTGGAAAATGGGATGCACTACCAGAAGTATTTTATTTTCATCTGCTCATATCATTATGAATAGATATGAAGCAGTTCTATTCAAGGCATGTTAGGAAAACAATAGCAATATTTTATGTTCCGGTAGACATAATGTTCATACCGTAAGTCTGGAACTGATTCTAAAATAAGCTATTTTTTTTTTGTTTAATCCTTGAATGTTATTTTGAGCAGGAGGGAGAACACAAAGGAAATGCAGTTGTGGAAAATGGGGATGCAGTACCAGTAGCTGCAAAAGGCTTGCCTCGGCCTCATAGTATATCCAATGATCTTCATGGTGTTCAACCTGATCCAGTTGCTGCAGATATTCTTCGAAAAGAACCTGAGCAAGAATCATTTATCAAGTTGTTAACTGCTCCACATGGTATGGTATTTGAATATATACATCAGTGCTCAGAATTGTATGCAAGGAATGAAACAGTTACCTCTCTCTCCTACAAAAAAACAGGCGACAATAGTTATATTACAGGATTGGCTGGTGCAGTTTGTATTTTGCAAGTACCATTCATTCTTCTAACAGAATGTTCACGTGCTATACCCCTATGTGGATTTGTAAGCTTTTCCATGTCTCGTATGTAAATAAAGAACACTGTTAAAATTGTGTGAAAGCCAATTTGCTGTTTCCCTTGTTTACTTGCTAGTGATCCTTTAATTTTGGCTGACTTAGACACGTTGAAGATATACCATTATTAACATGAGTAGATGCTTCCAAACTAATCATTTATTTGTTTCTTTGTTTCCAAGAAATTGTGATCCCTTTGGTTGATTTTTTGGTACAGTATGGGTGGAAGGTTATTAAATGTTATTTTCTATTGATGCCAGAGATTCCATCACCGGATGAAATAGAGGTCTACAAGATCCTTCAGAAGTGTCTCGAGTTAAGAGATTGTTATCTTTTTAGAGAAGAGATTGCTCCATGGGAGAAGGAGGTTATAAATGATCCCTGTACACCAAAACCTAATCCAAATCCATTCACCTTTGTGCCTGAACCAAAATCAGAGGTAGCCTACTTCTGCTTCTTTTATTGTTTGGATACCTTATTGGTCTGTTTTGTAGCCCTGATTTCAACCGTTGATTGTGCTTTCAGCATGGTTTCCAAATGGTCGATGGTGTTGTTCAGGTCTATGCGGATAAAGGCTGTAAGGACTCCTGTTAGTTTGTTTTATTTTTCTTAATTAGGCTATTCCAGCGTCCTATGACACATTATCTCCTTGTGACAGATACGGAAAGGATTTATCCTGTTGCTGATGCCACAACCTTTTTCACTGACTTGCATTATGTTCTCCGGGTGACTGCGGCGGGAAACACAAGAACTGTCTGCCATAACCGGTTGAATCTTCTAGAGCATGTAATCATGCAGTCAAATATTTATATTGTCTACACAATTCAATGGAATCATTTGAAGCTCTCCATTCGGGTTTTTTGTGTGATGTAGATTTTTATTCCCTTGCAGAAGTTCAAATTTCATCTGATGTTAAACTCTGAGAGGGAGTTTCTTGCCCAGAAGACTGCACCACATCGTGATTTTTATAATGTCAGGAAGGTCGACACTCACGTTCACCACTCAGCATGCATGAATCAAAAACATTTGCTAAGATTCATAAAGTCCAAACTGAGAAAAGAACCTGATGAGGTATATTTATGAACCAATTGTTGTGAAGGCTCCCGTAACTCCTTTTAGTACATATAACTTGGTCCTCGACTTATAATCACAATTATGTATGCTGTCATTTAGGTTGTCATTTTCAGAGATGGTACTTATATGACTTTGAAGGAGGTTTTTGAGAGCTTGGACTTAACTGGGTGCGTTTTGGGTTTATCCTATGTATATGTAATGTTGATTCCACTGTCAGCTGGTTAATTTTTTCTTATTTTTCTTAGGTATGACTTGAATGTTGATTTGCTAGACGTCCATGCAGACAAAAGTACGTTTCATCGTTTCGACAAATTCAACCTTAAATACAATCCATGCGGCCAAAGTAGACTCCGGGAGATTTTCCTTAAACAGGACAATCTAATTCAAGGTATTATTTGTTCTGAAGTTGTATTTTTCCTGGAAGGCTTATTTATGTTATTGGCACTTTGGTGCAGTTTTAGTTATTACTGCAGAATGCCATGTTTGCTGTTTTATACTCCCTCCGTATCAAAATATAAGTCACTCCACCAACTTATATTTGATACGGAGGGAGTATTACTATCATAGTTCCTCCTAAACATTTCAGCCTGTGGAAGTCCTATGAAATGTATGTATGTTTGTTTATGTAAAAGCCAGGGATATTTTTCTTGTTGTAGACATGATCACATCCAAACTAGCGCTTGCAGTGACAATTATGGATGTGTGGTATCTATGTAGCTTCTGATGAACTCTGATCAATATTTGATAAAATACTTATATTAATCACTTAGCATTAAGAAGCTATGTGTTACCACTACTTGGTATCAGCTCGGGTGCAATTTCACACATTAAGTGTTTATTAGACTTGTAAGCATATGATTAGTACACAGTGTGGAACCCTATGAGTTAAATGATTAATGATTTAAGCCCATAAAGTGTAAATTGATATACTTGCTAGGTATTTCCAAATGCCAACAATGGTAGCTGAAGCATTTAAGTTGCTGAGTGGCATAGTGGTGCAGTGACCACTTAATGTTTACTGAATGCGAGCAGTGTTTGGTGCCTCAGAAGTTGGACATAGACACGAAAACACAATGATATATTTTCGAGAAAAAAACACGATGAGATTAATACATCGTTAGCTGCTAGCTGCACTTGTTTTGTTGCAAAATAATGACGTGTCAGTGTACATTCACACCACAAAATAACATGTACTCCCTCCGTTCCAAAATATAAGGCGCGCTATTTTTAAGGTGGTCTTTGACGCTCAACTTTAACCACCAATATATGACAAAATACTGTATATTGAATGAGAATGTGTACATGGTACCGTTGGATTCGTCTTGCAAAAATCTTTCATTTCATATATCTTTACAATATTTTGGGTACATATTATAAGTAAAAATCTTGGTCAAAGTTATATGGCATTGACCAGCTAAATTAAAGGGCGCCTTATATTTTGAGACGGAGGGAGTATATGTTTTCTCCAGCTCACAGTTATTGTTCATCAGTCACGCGTCACTGGATACCACAGTGACACACATGATAATAAATCCCTGGATAATACCTAATCTGTTAGCCCTTCAACAGATGTTGCAAATCTACTTGATCTATTTGCATTTGTACATCAGAAAACCGGATTTGTCTCATATGTTAGGAGTGTCCCTTGTGGTGACTGGTGTCCACCACATGCCTAGCTTTGCCTTACAAGTGTTGAAACAAAATTTACATTTTAGAAACTGTATGTGATTTGGCATGCCCTGGACACACATGAGAGACACGGTGGTGTACAATATGGTCAGGTTACAAAGGTAGAAGCCCAGGAGGAAATGCCTTTTTCAGTTTTGATCCTTCACAGGACACAGGGGCAGATCAAGGGATGTCTAGATGACTAGATTGGCAAGTCTTTGAGGGAACAGGAAGAGCCCCATAGCCAATTTAGTATAACAGGTTAGATATTAATTGATTGTGGAGTGTTCTGGACTCTGATCCACCACAGAAACAAAGAAGGTAAAATAAATTTTCAGGAAACCATATATGTGATGAATAGATACCAAATAAAGCCGAAACATTTCTGCAGAGAAGTGCCTACATATCTGTGCCATAGTGTTTCGTGCCTCTTTTTTGGCCTGCATCTTCAGATATTGTCGACACTTTGAGTGGCCATAACACATGCGCCATAATGGCACTATAGAACTATATTTAAAACACTGCGTCAAATCCTTGTGCTTTGTGCTTGAAGGTTTAAGCTATTTCACTAAAATGCAGACTCTTTTTCTTGGTGTTCATTGTTCTTTTCTTGCCGTGATATGATTCACAAAGGACTCTGGCTGGGCTTAGTGCGAGCTGATATATTGGGCTTTATCAGTTAGCTTCCAAGATAAACCCAAAATAATTTTTGTAAGCTCAGCTTATGAGATTTTGTGCTTATGAACTGCAAGCAACCACCCTTAGCTTGTATTTTGTTTTGCCTTATTGCTTTTGCTTTTGATGATGATATTTCTAAGCTTATGGTGAAACAGGACAATTGGAAGAAACAGTTTTCCATCCGTGTATATTCATGATATTAATTAATCAATGTGTTTTTGGGAAATGAGTCTGATTGGTTCACACTCACTTTATCACACTTTACTGTTCCCAATAACCTGTCATGGTAACTTATTGAGATATTTATACCGATGTTTGATTTAAACTAGGACGCTTTCTTGCTGAGTTGACGATGCAAGTTTTTTCTGACCTCAATGCAAGCAAATATCAGGTAAAACTATCAGCTGGGTTATTTATTTTCCTGTTTTTTTATGCGGATGCAACTCCTTTTTGAGATCCTTGAACTTAGTCCACTCTATTTTTCTTCACCAGATGGCTGAATATAGGATTTCAATCTACGGGAGGAAGCAAAGTGAGTGGGACCAACTTGCGAGTTGGATAGTAAACAATGAATTGTATAGTGAAAATGTTGTTTGGCTGATTCAGGTAACCTTTCTCCATTTTTATTTTATCGTACCTACAACAAGAAGGTCCTATAATGTCTTGCAGTTGTGGAACTATACATGCAGGCTGTTATTTCTGTATAATGACTTCTCACACCAATCTGATAGTAATTTATAAAATTTGTCTATCCTTCTTTTCTTGGTAGCTAGTTCCACAGTATATTTCAGATATTTCGTTTGTTTGTTCTGTGTAACTAATATGTACTTGAAACATATCGTGTGGGTGCCTAATTATGCTATCCATCAGTTCATGATATAGCGACTTATTTGTATGTGAACAATGTCTTCAAAATGGCTATTGGTGCAAAGTTGGTATTTTATTTATTATGTTTTGATATGCAGCATCCCATGCAGATAATTGTTTTGTGGTGCTATTTTGCAGATTCCACGCTTATATAATGTGTACAAGCAAATGGGCATTGTTACATCATTTCAAAATCTTCTTGACAACATTTTCCTTCCTCTGTTTGAGGTTACTGTTGATCCAGCTTCACACCCACAGCTTCATGTTTCCTAAAGCAGGTGAAAAATTATGTTCTCATTATTTTGATTTGGATGCTTATCGTATCCCTGCCATGTTTCTTATCCCATATGTGTCTGCCCTATCTATCTGCAATCTGCTGTTTATCTAAATTTTATGTAAACTCAAGATTCCTGGTCAATAATGCTGAACAAGTTATAAATTAACTCTATGTTATTTCATAAAATACGTGAGACGTTAGAGTGATGGATTCTGCGAAAGAAAACTGTAGGGGGAGCGGCGCCTAGAGTATTTATAGGAACCCAAATTTGTGTCCGCGTGGACTTGAACTCAAGTGGTAGGCTTGTACATCCACTTCCCCAAGCAAGCAAGCAAGCAAGCTAGGTTTACTTGCTTTCAGATGATGGATGACCTTTAACAGCAATTACGGGTATTGGTTTGAAAATCATATGGCATTCCTAGAATGACCATTTTTATCAGAAGTATTATATGTTTAATTTGCAACATCTGGAGAGGCTGTATAAACTGGTTCGATTAGCTTAATTTTCTGTATAAAATATCACAGATTAAGATTGAGAGGCTGTTCTTCCATGTAGATCTTGCGTATGCTGCAATATAGCCATCCATACCTCCTAGATCAGTTAATCCAGTTTCCATTGCATCTGTGAACTATCAACTCTTGATTCTTCAGAATATACTTGGTTGGTCAAACAACTGAATTGTATATGGGTGTCTCAGGTTGAGCTAAGGAAGTAATGCTAGAACCATTAACTAGAGGATATGTTGATATGGAAATTTTGTCTTCTTTTTGGCCCTGCAGGTTGTAGGGTTGGATTTGGTTGATGATGAGAGTAAACCTGAAAGACGTCCAACTAAGCACATGCCTACACCTGAAGAATGGACGAATGTTTTCAACCCTGCATTCTCATATTATGCCTACTACTGCTATGCTAACTTATACACGCTGAACAAGGTAGGCATGTCGTTCTTCTATATATACTTGTCATCATTTTTTTTAGCGGATCTGTTTGTCATCATGTTACTGCTAAGTAATACATCTGTTCAATACTTCAATTTCAGTTGCGTGAGTCAAAGGGGATGAACACTATCAAATTCCGTCCACATGCTGGAGAGGTAAAGTCTCTTCCATGTTCCATTGTTCCAGGCTGTTGTGTTTTCTCTAATTGGTATGGCTGCACAGGCTGGAGACGTTGACCACTTGGCAGCGACATTTCTTCTTTGTCACAGTGTATCACATGGAATCAATTTGAGGAAGTCGCCTGTGCTTCAGTATCTGTATTATCTGGGTCAGGTAATACTAGCTGTTTTGTGTTTACCATAATCAATGTAATCTTTTAGGGTGGTTGCATTTTTGTGAAGTTACATATTCTAATGTCTAGCGGTTAGTGTTCTTACTTTTTGACATATTGCTTTTGAATTTTATCAGATTGGTCTGGCAATGTCCCCACTTAGTAACAACTCCTTGTTTCTTGATTACCATCGGAACCCTTTTCCTGTCTTTTTCCAACGAGGACTGAATGTATCGCTTTCCACTGATGATCCATTGCAAATTCACCTAACAAAAGAACCATTGGTTGAAGAATACAGCATTGCTGCTTCGGTACCCCCTCTTTTCGCTATTTTTCATTTTCATATCATGCAAAAGCACATGCACTCTCCCGCATGTTTATGTACTTGTGCATATAAGCAATTAAGCATGTAATCCTGTGTGCACATATGCCCATGTACATGAACTCGTAATATGGTACAAAACCACTGCATTAAAAAGCATCAGGAGCTAACAATCAGTGTGGTATTCTTTCAGCTGTGGAAGCTCAGTTCTTGCGATTTATGTGAAATTGCGAGAAATTCTGTCTATCAATCAGGGTTTTCACATGCTCTCAAGGTTAGCAGACATTCTTTTTGTTTTTTCCTTTGGAATCATTTTTGGTGGTTGTTGTGATCATTTTAATCATAACTACTATTCTCATAAAAAATTGAGCAAAATCTTACCTGCTAAATATAATAGATGTAAATACAGGAGACAGTACATCACTCTTTGATCTCTTGCAGGCACATTGGATTGGCAGGAACTACTACAAGAGAGGCCCTTCAGGGAACGATATCCACAGAACGAATGTGCCCACCATCAGAATCGAATTCAGAGACCTGGTATGCACATCTTTTCCTTTCGCTCTTTTGTACTTATAACGCATAATTAGGTTCGGGTGGCCTTGCCAGTCTTCTTCGTAAACCCTGCCTAAGATTCTGACTGAAAAGAAATGCCACATGATTTTCAGATCTGGAGAGATGAAATGCAGCTAGTCTACCTTGACAATGTCATCTTACCTGACGAGGTGGACCAGTGAGAGGCACCTAGGTGTATATGCCGAAGTCATCTTGGGGATGAATTATACTTTTTGGGTACACTTCATGATGCACAGTTTGGCGTCGAGCCCAGGCGGCACAGTCTACAGCTAAATATCACCCCGAGGACCACCACCAAAGTGGAAGAAGACCTACAAAATAATGACAGATTGCAGGCGCGGAGCAAAGCAGCGTCTCACATCTGTGCTAGATTAGCGTTACAAGGAGGCGCATGCACAACTGCTTGGTGTAACTGTTCGCCCTTCTCGTCTGTAAAGGACTGTGGTTAACAAAGGATGTTGTAGCCCAGATTGTTACAACACTGCTGCGAATAAAGTGATAGGCCTGTTGTGCTCCCAGAATAAAGTGCTGATTATTGCTGGTCATGTTGCCTTAACAGTCAAAAACTAATAAATTGTTGGTGTAGTCACGAACTCACAGTAGCAGTTTCCCGTTATTATATGATACAAAACTAAGGTTTACAAAATAACTCAAATTGGAACAAGAGGAGTCGAGTGCTCATTAAATCAACTGGAAATTCTTATGGGTCTGAAGTTTATTAATAGTATAACATTCAAATAAGTTCATTTTGGCCCTTAGACTTTGACTGAAGTCCACATTTGGCCCTAGAGCATTCAAAACCAAGGAACAAAAAATAACACGCTATATTAAAATAGCTCCGGCTTTAAAATATGCTGGTGGGCGATTAGAGTGACATATCGTGCTATTAACAAAACATTGTATACTGATTTACTAGAGAGACGAGCTCGGACCTCTCACCTTTCCCCACCTACAGTGAAGAAAGGCGACTTTTGGGCGACCTCACGCGTTCCAGCTCGCCGCCGGGGATCCGGCGATTCCTCGCCCTCCGGCAGCCGCCTCGGCGGCGGGAGGACGGGGGATCCACGGATCTCGGCGTGTAAATAGTCTAGGTGTGCATGTGGGTGTGGCTGCCGGCGGCGCTGGGGTGGTAGCGGCGGTGTCGGTGTGCCTTTTGGTGGCGGTGGTCTACCCCTCCGTCGGTGCGGCTCCGGTGGAGCTCCGCCGCGGATCTGCTGCCCTGTCCTCGTCTGCGGCTCCTTGGAGTGCTCGGGAGGACTTCCCCTTCGCCGGAGCCCGTGAGGTGGCGACCTTGAAGATGCGGTTGCAGGTGGCCAGGTTGGTGCTGCCGTTCGTCGCGGTGGATGAAGGTGCTTTGGCACCGAGGGGCGTCGACTCCCTTGTCGCGAAGGGGAGCCTCCCAGTCCAAGTTCATGGAGGTCTTGCGGCGGGCTTCGCCGGCGCAGCGTCCAGCGTGAAGACGACGACGCTAGACCTCAGGAGGGTTTCTTTGTAATTTCTCTTGTTTCCTGGGTTTTTCTGTAAGAGGTCTGGCTACTGTAGCTGTATTTTCTCTCGCAAAAAAAAGATTTACTAGAGAGACAACTGCCAACACGCTATTACCAACGCTATTTTTTCAGTGTTCAAAAATGAAGCCACATTTGTGGCTTTTTCGGTGTTAAGAAATTCAATCCGTTTCAGCTGTGTGTCTACAAAGAACCGGAATAAATTCAATCTGTTTAGGTGTGTCTACAAAGAACCCAACTTTCGGTCTATATTACAGGCCTAGGCTTGTCCCATGACTGCAAAATCACATCGGGGCTCAGGTCAGGCCTCTTCATTAAAATGCCAATATGTAAAGCCCTGACCCATCCGACCTTTGAGCTCACATCTCAAGCCCAGACTCTAGAACCCATGCCAGGTTGGGCCAACTGTCCTTGTCGGGCTTCCCATGCCATATATGCTCGAGGTGCCTTTGTTTGGAGCATATGTACATGGAGTTCTTCAGGAATGACAAGGTGCCCCACTTTCTTCAGTTCGGAGCATTGAAGAAACACGTGTGCTCCTTCCTTAAAGAGTGTACAAGAGGGCATCTGATATGTCTCAAACGTATCTATAATTTCTGATGTTCCACTTCATAGCATTTTTATGCATTTTCTGGGACTAACCTATTAACAAGATGCCACAGTGTCAGTTCCTGTTTTCTGTTGTTTTTGTATTTCAGAAAAGTTGTTCTGGAAATATTATCGGAATTGGACGAAACATAAGCAGAAGTCCCTATTTTTTCTGACACGTCAACGGAGTCCAAAACAGAGATAGAGGAGGGCACCGAGGTGGCCACGCCATGCCATGGTTCGGGCCCACCTCTGGCCGCGCCGTGGGCCCCTCCGGCGCCTCCAATCATCGTACTTTGGCCTATATATTGCCCCGACGTGAAAACCCTAAAACAAGAAGTCATATTCCGCGAAGAGTCCCGGAGCGCCGCCGCCATCGAAACCTAATTCGGGGGACAGAAGTCTCTGTTCCGGCACCTTGCCGGGACGGGGAATTGCCCCCGGAGCCATCTCCATCGACGCCACCGCCTCCATCATCGCCGCTGCTGCCTCCCATGATGAGGAGGGAGTAGTTCTTCATCGGGGCTGAGGGCTCATGCCGGTAGCTATGTGGTTTATCCCTCTCTCCCATGGTGTGATCTTTATGTGATCATGAGCTTTGTACTCTTGAATTTATAGATATTACTCTTCATTGTGAATATGCTACTCAAGTGGTTTTATTATTGTAATCTCCGGAGTCACCTTTGTCCCACGGTGCGAAGTTGACAGTGTGCGCACCGTGTGTGACTCTTAGGCTAAAGATTATGGAAATACTTGCCATGAGTTGTTCTTTTTATTGGATATCTCTATGATATTGTGGCGTTTGTTTAGTACAAATTTGGGGCGCTCGTAGTGACATTGGGGTTCCCTAAAGAAGGAATACGAACTTGAGGCGTGCTGTTACAGCCCTACGCAGTAGATTGGTGTTCGTTATCCAACGAGAGGATAGTTCGGGGTAGCATAGTGAAGATGTGATATTTATGCATTCAATTATATTATTATTGTTGAGAGTGTCCACTAGTGAAAGTATGATCCCTAGGCCTTATTTCCAAGCATTGAAACACCGTTTGCTCTCATTTTGTCTCATGTTTGCTTGCTGTCATTTTTATTTCAGATTGCAATTACCACTTATAATTATCCATATTACTTGTATTTCACTATCTTTTCGCCAAACTAGTACACCTATACATCTGACAAGTGTATTAGGTGTGTTGGGGACATAAGAGACTTCTTGTATCTTAATTGCAGAGTTGCTTGAGAGGGATATCTTTGACCTCTACCTCCCTGAGTTCGATAAACCTTGGGTGATTCACTTAAGGGAAACTTGCTGTTGTTCTACAAACTTCTGCACTTGGAGGCCCAACACTGTCTACAAGAATAGAAGCGTGCGTAGACATCATCATCTTGTGTGAAGCTCAACCCGTTTGCGCTCGATGTTCATGTATGATGATTGCTATTGTGGAGAACATACTAGGATATTTGTTTATGACCCAAATTTTTGGCTCCTGGCAACCCGCGTAGAGGGGATCAAGCGACTCAGACAACTTCATATATAGGACCCATAATGAAACTTGTGAAAAAAATTAGAGAACCATGTTTAAACCGTAATTGATTTAAAACATAGTTGAATTAATCCAATTATGTGCGCAATCCGTGGGATGTTTTTCAAATGGCTGAAATGTGGGTGGCAAAATTTGCAATTTCAGATTTTTTAGTAAATACAACATGTCACGAAAAATAATAAAAAGTTTATTAGGAAACTAAAATTTCGGATTTATGAAACTTTTTTTGGTGAAATACATGGAAAATATATTTGGAATTTATTTTAAAAAATAAAGTGCACATAAAAATGTTTTACATTCCCAAACTTTTATGAAATATTTGTCGTGTCAGAAGCAACTATAATGAAAATATGCATGCACATATTTGTGGTTTCGATAGCATATCAAAGTTGAATTTTGAACTTTTTAAAATATACTTGAAATATATCCAATATTGATCTTAGTTTGAAGATATACTCACTAGATCTTAAACATAAAAAATATAAAAAGCCGGTCATTCGTTAAGATATAACCAATACATATTGAGAATGAGAATGAAAATGATGGCCGGGTGGATAGAATAACATGCAATTAATCTCTTGGCCTATGTTAATGTGAGACTGCCTGCCACTTATTGCTCACGCTAAGGCCGGCAATGGGTCGGGTAAGGGGCGGGTCGACCTCTTCCAGACCCATGCCCGTTAAGCAAATGGGCAAGCTTCTCTGCCGACGACCCTGCCCATGGGTCAGAATTCATGCCCATGCCTATACCCGTCGGGTCACCCGACCCGATGGGCGACCCATCGGGTCTACAGACAGCACATCAGCTTCAGTACATCAAATAGTCTGATTGTTCACACAAACACAAATAACAAATCAAGTTTGATTCACAGGAAGGAATAACTTGTGAAGTTCCGAGACGGAAATAACTAATAGACTAAAGTAAGCATTACAACAAGGAGCTCCCAGGAATTATAAGAAACTAGCTACTTAGCTAGCAGCAGCAGCCATCGCCCACGCATGCCAGCAGCCTGCTAGCAGCAGCCAACGCACAGGAAGGTAACAAGTTTAAACAGGAGCTAAATAAGAGGAGTTTAGAGTTCAGAGCTCCCAGGAAGGCAACATCAAACACGTCCAGGAAGGCACAGCAGCAGCAGGCCCGCAAAAACGCCCAGGAAAGCTTGCTAGCTAGCAGCCAGCGCCTAGCTCTCGCCCTTTCCTCCTTTCTTTAATCTTCAGTTAAGACCGATACATCTTCTTCCTGAAAATTATAAGCAATATATGAGATGATTTATAAAAACACAGCATGTATGAATTAATGAGTACAAGTTAGAATTACCATTGGTTCTTCTTCATCAGCAAGAACAGATTGAAACTCAGCAAAGAGTGTAGAATTGCAATCCCCTAATACAAAATAACACACAATAAGAAAACTATCGTGCATGGAAAGCATAAATTCAGTCTAACTAGATGATTACCTAACATGTCGGCGCGAGACCAAGCTTGCATACACATAAGTGCTTCAGCCATATTTGGAGCAAGCGAACTACGGTGTGCACTAAGTACTCTACCGCTAGTACTAAAGGCAGATTCTGAAGCCACAGTTGTTACGGGGATAGCTAATATATCATGAGCCATTCTTTGCAGCGTAGGATACTTAATACCTCCAAATTTCCACCAACCAATAATGTCCAACTCTTCACCTGATATAGGGATTGTTGGCTCTTCCAAATATAAGTCCAGTTCAGTCCGCACACGAGAAGCACTCACAACAGGCTGCGAAGACATATATTGAGAAAATATCTTCAAGGCTTCATCTTCTCCAACTCCACCTTGGGGAGCAGCAGCCCTACCATTATGTGATGCACCCTCACCATCCACACCAGCCCGGTATTCTTCCAACAAATCAACCATCAAATTTCTAATTTTTTCTACTTCCCTAGTTGCATGTTCATATCCATACAGAGAGCCAAACAAAGCCTGCAGCATATGTAGCTTATATCTTGGATCAAGGACTGTTGCAACAGCCATAAGACCATGAACATCTTTCCAATATTTCTCAAACTTAGATTTCATTTCCTCGGACATCTCTTGAAAAAGAGGATCAGTACTAGTGGACCATGCTCGTATTGATAAACGAATGGTGGATATTTTAGGAAAGAAGAGATTGGCTGTAACATATTTAGTCCCGGAGAATAGCTCGGTGATGTCAAAGAACACTTTTAGCTTACCACAAAGTTCTTTGGTAAATTTCCAATCCTCAGTATTTGGAGCTGTTTCAAATAGTTTTTCCCTTGTGCTTAGCTTATCAAAAACTGCAATGTATTCTAATGCAATGGCCAACATTATATATGTTGAATTCCACCTAGTTTTACAGTCCAAGTTTAACCTCTTATTGTATAGGATATTTAATGTCTTGGCCATCTTCTCGAACCTCTCATGCCTTTTAGGTGTGGCTGACCAAAAACCAACACTATCACGGACTCTAGCAATACCCTCCTCCATTACACTCATTCCATCTTTCACTATCAGATTTAGGACATGTGCACAACAACGCATATGCAAATATTTTCCACCAAGCATAAGAGATGCACTATCCAACTTATCTATCAAATCACCAACAGCCTTATCATTACTTGTGCAATTATCCAAGGTAATAGTGGATACCTTACCCTCAAGATGCCAATCAACAAGACATTCATACAAAGCTTTACATATAACCTCACCCTTATGTGGAGCTGGAACATAAGCAAACCTAAGCCAAAAGATAACATGTTGGTTCAGATTTACAATGACTGAACTAACAGCTCAAAATCACAATAAATTGTAGGTTCACTTTATTTTGATTACCTTATAATGAAGCTCTTCAAAGTCCAAGATTCATCAATAAAATGTGCGGTAACAACCATGTATCCTTTCTTTTGATGCCCCACAGTCCACATGTCCGAGGTGATGGCTACTCGATTTTTGAAATTTGCAAAGTATTTAACCATCTTTTCCTTTTGGGCTTGATGCATAGCCAGAATATCCTTCCTAGTGCAAACATAGAAAGTGACACACACTAAGAAAATAGCTATTATGCAAGGACAGCAAATAAACACATCATTTTGAACAAAAGGATTACCTAATGGTATTCCTCGATACCATCTTGAACAAGGGTTGTAATGACTTGCAGAATTTCTGAAATAAAATATGATCAACCATGGACAGAGGATATTCATGAACACAGATCATTAATGCAAGATCCTTCCTAGCAACTTCTTGGTTAAAAATGCCATTACTGTCCAAATTGACACTCCCACCAGCACCCGCCGACAACCTTAATTTCTGTTGCTTTAGGCCTACAGGTGCACTCTTAGCAGGACAAGATAGCAAATGATTGGATAAATGTTTAGTACCACCTGTACTACTTGCACTAAGCCATTTTTTACAGTACATGCACTCAGCCTGCCACTTCCCTTCATGAAACTCTTTTGTGAACTCATCCCACACCGCAGATGTAAGCTTCCTCTTCTTAATATCTCTAACAGAATTACTAGCACTAGGTCCTGTTCCTGTACTAGTACCTTGAGTTGAGGAGTCAACATGAGCACTAGGCACAGCCGAGCTATCCACTGCCTCCATTGCTGGCTCCGGCTGCGAGGAGTTATCCCCCGGGGAAGCCATTCAAAGTCCTGATGTCCAAGAACACAAACATGTCAAGCAACACATACAACCACATATTTGCAATAAAAACATGGTCACACCTAGTGTTGTACAAGAACAAAAACATATGCAATCAAGAGGATTCACCTCGCGTCGGCAGGGAGTAGCGGACGGAGGCGTCGGAGTCGGGGACGTCGGGGAGAAGCCTCTGCTCGGGGCGAAGATGGAAGGCGGCGGCGTTGGGGTCCTTGAGGCGACGGCTGGGAGTAGGGGACGGCGGCGGCGTCGGGGTCCTTGAGGCGACGACAGGGAGTTGGTGACGGCGGCGTCGGGGCGTCCTGGTCCGGGGCCCTTGCGACGGCAGGGAGTAGGGGACGGCGGCGGCGTCGGGATCCTTGAGGCGACGGCAGGGAGTCGATGACGGCGACGTTGGGGCGTCCTGGTCCGGGGCCCTTGCGACGGCAGGGTCGGCGCCGCCGTTCTTCTTCCGGTAGAGAGGGTGGTGAGGGAGAGCTACGTGAGGGAGAGGGATTGCGGCTGGGAGGGAGTGCCTACTGCGGTGCGGAGGCTGAGGTTGGACTTCACTCGAGTCTTACCTAATACCTAGGGTTTGTGCACCGCGGACCACTATTGGGCTGGGCTGGGCTGGGCTAAATTGGTGGTGGGCTATCAAGTGGTCATTTCTTACAACGGGACCCCACATGTCAGCTAATCGGGTTGCCCATCGGGTTGCCCATGGGCAGATATGTCTGTCCATACCCTACCCACGACTAATCGGGTCACCCATGGGCGAGCATAGCGACCCAAACCCTGCCCATTAGGGTCGGGTGCCCATGGGCGGAATTGCCGGCTTGAGCTCACGCATATGGGACTGCATGTTATTATTGCTGGGTGACGTCACCACGTAGTTGTTCGTACCAGTTAGAGCGTATTATATGTTGTGCATACGCGCGGGATACAATATAGGCAGAGTGAGAGCTCATCAGATACGTTGGTTAGGTGAGAAAACAATGGTGAGAAATGAGTTCGGGGCGTAAGCGGCTTCAAGGCATTTTCGATTTATGCACCGCCTTTATTTTTTGTGTGGAGAGATTTTGCACTGCCTTTTTTTTTGGGTGGAGAGGTAGTGCACTGCTATATCTACATGCTACAGTGTTTTTTCTGAGGGAATGCTATATCTACATTTGTTTTTTGAGGAGAATGCTATATCTCCAGCTATCTAAAGTTTTGTTTTTTTAGAAAAAGCTATCTACAGCTAACTCTACCATTTCTAGCCCACGAGTATAGCGGGCCTAGCCCAACACAAATACCCCCGCGCGCAAAACATCTCCAACATTTCGTTTCCCCCACCCCCCCACAACTACCGCTGAAGAAAGAGAAAACAACCGCTGAAGAAAGAGAAAACAAAAGTCTGTTCCCCCCACTAGGGTTCCTCACTTCCTCCCTCGCCGCGGCGACTACTCCCCGGCGAGCCCCCCGCGCCGGCGAGCTCAGTCCCCCCAGGCCACACCAACCAGGCGACGCCCCCCGCATTTTACCCCCAATACTCTTCTCCCTCTTCCTCGATGCCGCCGCCGATCGGGTCGCGGCGGCTCACGGTGCTCCGGGAGTTCCGCCCCCACGGGCTCGCCGTCGAGGAGGCCGACGGCGGGGGACCCGAGGCGCGCCCGCTGCAGGACTACGACTACTTCCTCTTCGACCCCTCCCTCGCCGCGTCCCCCCGTCCCGCCCCTGAAGACCAGGCCGCCGACGGCGACCACGAGCTCTTCATCCGCGGCAATCAGTACGTACGCGTCACCACCTCCCTCTGCGCATCCTGGTGGAAACGTAAAAGTTGGAAATCCACTGTCGAAGTTCCGCTTACTACTACTTAGCTACATAAACTGTTTATTAAAGTAGTCGTAGTTCCACGGCTGTGCATTTTTACCCTCGAAATGTTTTTGTCAAACTTGAACCCAAATTGGGGCAGAGGTTAAACAGTCTCGACACCACCACATCAATTGCCTGCTCCCAACATCAAATCAGTTTTACTGAACACTTGGAAATCAAGCACGTGAGCTTGCGTGCACAATGATAGATTTATTTGATAAATGTGGCATGAACCTGGGCTGTTCACATAGTAAAAGCCTGCTATGAACTAAAATGCATAATGATGTTTTTTTTCTTCTGAAAAATAAAGGCTAAGAGCCAATTAATCCCTTCCATGCCAAAGGAATTTCATTTGCATGTTTCGAAAAGCCCATCAATACAAGGTTTTATGGAGCTCCCTTGGCACTAAATCTATGTCAAACTTGATCCTTTTTTTTTTGTAGTTTTGGTCTTACATTTGTATATGTTGGATTCTCTAATAGCCAATAAGATATGTTTATGTTTACCCTGTCTTGTAGGATTATATGGAGTACTGGTTCTCAAGTTCACAAGCGATATGCTTCTCCAAATACAGTCATTATGGTACTCTAATTTTGTGTTGTCTTTCTTTTTGGCAAACTAAAATTTCCTTACAATTTCTTCATATCGATATCTTAAAAGTATGTTCCTTTGAGTTAGAAAAAACTGAACTGAACAATGACTGACATCCAAACTCTCTATTGGATGTGCTTCTCATGCACCGCCCCCTCCAATGTTCTTCACCTCAGTTTCTTTTTGTTACCATAATATGTAAAACTTAGCTCTTCTTCTCTACTTCCATTTTTTTCAACAAAGGTCTACTCTGTACTAGGTTGTTGCTGTTTCTGCTGCTTCGTAGAAAAAACAAAGCAAGTTGAATATTTGATATGGAGCAGCTCTTCCTTAAAGCTTACCATGCAGCTTCCTTCAATTTCATATCATGCTTGCCATCTTCTTACAATAGGTGCTCATTTGCGCATGCTAATCTGAAATGTAGGCCTGCTGGTGTAGGATGGAGGCAATCCGTGATGCCCTTCTATGTGTTCTTCAAGTTGATACTTTATCTATATATGATGTAACTGGTGAGACTATCTTCCTTGTTCTATTATAGCGCTAAATGACATAGCGTTGCGGTGTTTGATACTCTCGTGCATACAATCTGAACAATTTGTGTTGCAGGTGAGGTCGTTAGTATTCCACTACCATATGCTGTTTCATCAATATGGCCTCTCCCTTTTGGTCTTCTACTTCAGAAATCTGCTGATGGAGGCCGCATGGTATCATCCTCGATTCCACTGCTAAATGCACGGGATTTAACTCGGCCTAACAAGGAATTTGGATTGAATTACAATGTTTCATGCCAATCGCATTCACCGGAGGCAGCCAGTAAATCTGATGGGACCATTATTTCTTCTCATCTCATTTTGAAACATCCACTTGAAGAGCCGCAGGTATATTTATATTATATTTCTGTCCATGACGTGAGGTTTTGTAAGATAGAGATCAACTTAGTTTTCTTTAAACTTCATGTACACTTTGTGGATTCTCAAGGGATTGATCTCTCTCCCTTGATAAAAGGGATTGGTTGCTAATTACCCGTATGCCAAAATGCAAGGGTGCACACATTTACTCACTGATAGCATTTTAGGACGGAATTGCTGCCTGTCACATCTGGGCATGTCCAGACCATGGAAATATACCACCTGATTCCAGAAATTAGTAGCTGGACAGCTTTTCGTATTTTCTCATATAAAGCTAGAAGAGTATGGTCAGCTTAACACCAATGCTTTTTCATTGCATGATCGGCCAACCACTTTCAGGCGACATATTTTGAAGAAAGGAGCAGATTGAGTATGATGAAAGATTTTGATGAAAAGACTATATGGACAAGTGATATAATACCTCTAATGGCATCATATCATAAAGGTTCTGTTTTAAGCTTCTTGAAATGTACGTTTTCTATCTTTTTTGGCTGGACATGCATTTATCTTTTCTTGTGCAGGAAAATTTCAGCATTCTGTTTGGCAAGTCGATGGTGCAACTTACCAAGAAGCAATGGATGACAATGCGATTCCCCGTGATACATCTCTGCATAAGTTCGCATTTCGTAAGATTTGGCAGGGAAAATGCTCCCAGTCGGCTGCTAGTAAGGTTGCTCCATCCTAATTATATGGTTAAAAACTCCATCCATGTCATATTTCCTATTAAAGCATAGTTTCATCTTTATTCTTGTATTCTTTTTTTATGCTGCTTAACCTTGTCCCATCACAGGTCATAATATACCCTTTTCTTTTCTTAAATAGTAGTATATCTCCCGACATGTTATCTCGTTTGTTTTCTGCGCAATTAAGTATGCGAATTATCTATCCTTTTTGGTGCTGTTATGGTAGTCGATTTAGAAGGGGTACCTGTAGCTATCATTTTGACATATGTACCTGTAGCTATCATTTTGACATATGTCAAATTAATGCACATATCATACATGTCTTGGGGAAAAATTATGAGCAAGAAGTTCAAAAGATCTGGACATGAAATATGGTTATGAGAAGTATAGTTTTCTATTATTTTTTCCAAAGTTTTCTATCCTAGTTTTGGATTAAAATCTTAGGTGCCAATAAAGTTAAGATATCACTGTTTTAGAGTAGTTTCGATAAAAAAAAATATCACTTCCAAAAGCATTTATATTTGATTCTCTTAAGTATGGCAACGGATCCAGTGAAAACCTGAAAACTTTCGTTTCCGTGCGTCCGATCATATCTCGACGGTCATGATTCATGCGGAGAGGCCATGCAGCACTTTTTGCACATTTTGCCGATAACCCCTCGTGCGGCCGAAGTACTCGCCAAATCTTGTCTCCGAAGAATCCAAATCGATGGCCGCCGGCCGCCGGCCACCGGCCTCTCCATGCGCCATTGTTGCCCATAAAAATTGGTTCGGAAGGAGATTTTTCATGGACGGGTCCTAATCTCCTCCATTAAATCCCACTACAGATCGAGGGCGGCGCACAAGGTGGATCCATGCCGCTCCTTCTTGCGATTCTCCTCCCTATCCTGTGTTAAAACAGCCCAAACAAGTCTGTGTTGTGAATTCTTGTTCACTGTTATGTCCAGTTTGATTCGAGAGGATACTGCATCAGTTATACAAGTTTGTGGGAGGTGGTTCTCTCTTCTCTGCAGCAAGCTTCAGCCTCCGTAGTTGAGAGAGAAGGGGAGAGGGGATGCAAATAGGAGGGAGCGGTTTCAGAGGGTCTCGCTGCAAACCACGCACGGAAATGAAGGGGTTGACCCGTATCAATCTGAGCCAACCGTTGCCCATCCAACGCTGAGAAACGGAAGTTTTCAGGTTTTCACTGGATTCCAGTTTTCACTGGATACGTTGCCCTTAAGTATTTAGGCTTGTCAATGTCGTTTTGCTGTGGTCACTTTATTATGTACTCATTTCTGTTGGATATTCATTTCGTTGCTGACAATTAAGGGTTTTATTATACTCTTATCAACATCTGTCGTTTTTAATGCATCATGTAGCGTTATAGGTTGTAAAATGTCTCATTGTTTCTATGATTCTCTTTTGAACTTTCGAACATTTACTTTCTTTGTTGGTAGTTATTTATGACACTAAGATGTATAGGCCTTTCATTTTCCTTGGTGCATGTTACATGCTATAAACTTTAACTTAGAGAATAAGAGGCATTCAAAGCTGTTTAGTTGATGGCTCATCTCTGTGTCTGCAGTTTGCCCTTTTACCATTTTTTGCTACTTTATGTTGTTTGCAGTAGCAACATCTTTTGTTTTGCTTATAAAAATTGACTCCAGTTGTTCTCACCAGGTGTTCTTGGCAACTGATATTGATGGGGTGCCAATAATTTGTTTTTTACTTCATGAACAAAAAACATTGCTTGCTGTAAGGATTCATGTAGATGAGACTAATGAAGAAACATTTGGTGATATTAAACCTCACATGAGTTGGAACATCCCTGCATTTGCTGCTGCACCAGTTGTCGTGACTCGTCCAAGGTAGATTGACTTACCTTACCGTTTGGATCCTCTAATCGGCCAGTATTAACATTGCAGATTTGTATCTTGCAGGGTACGGGTTGGAGTCCTTCCCTTTACGGACATCCTAATTCTAACTCCTGAGAATGATCTACTTCTTTATGTATGTTCTATTTTCTTAAAATTACCTATGTATGTGTATTTTGTGTGTGTGATCACACCGGAAGGATTGCACTTTTTAATCGCATTGATATGATTTTAAGTCAAATTTTCTTCTGTCTTTATCATTCGGTCCTTAATATATCCAGCTGGCTTGATATTCATGCTGGTCCTCTGGGACCATTGCTGTTATTGTCTATCATATAGAAAACCCGTTTACCTTGATATTCATGCTGGTCCTCTGGGACCATTGCTGTTATTGTCTATCATATAGAAAACCCGTTTACTTGACCAATAAGTCAATAACAGCAGTTGAGCTTTTCTGTAGCGTAGAGGATAATCGCTATCAATCTTCAATGGTTCTATTTGAAATTGTGAATTACTGTATTCATCTTGTGGATTTGTAGACACCAACATTCACACATTCGATTTTGGAGCTGACCCTTACGTTGAAGTTTTAAGTAAGCAAATGGTTATTAAAATCATCAAGCATCATTTATGGGTTATTGAACATAATGCATTTTGATTTCTTCCCGGACAAAATAAAACATTTTGTCGTTTACCTATGTACGTGTAACATAGGCATAACTCCAATCAAATAAGGACATCGCTATGACTTCCATATTGTCACTCTCCAGAGTCTTTTTTCAAGATGTAATTTTGAACATGCTTATACCCTGTAATCACCTCTAGGAGGACTGTAACAACTCTACCTTTTCAATAAAATGAAACACAAAAGTCTTTTGCGTTTTCGCTAAATAAATAAATACTCTTATTAGATTGTATTGTTTTTTTTTTTGAAATGTTGTCATCCAGCTGCTGTCTATTAAAGTAATTTCCAACTGTATTCTTTGTGAAATGCAGTCTGGAAAGCAGTGTCTCTGCAGCTACAGTCTTCCTACTGAATTAGGAAAAAGCGTCTTCTCAAACCACGGGCTAAATTCTGAGGTTACAAATTTGTACTCCTGTGTGAAGATCACAAGCATAGCAGATGCTGTTGAAGGTCGTGTAAATGTAACTTGCAGCAATGGCCTGGTAGGTTGTCTATACACACCAGCCCTCTGTATTTGGAACTCAAAATTATTCATTGGTTTGTGCCACACATATTAGTTTAGCGCTATACTAGTTCTCTTTTTCTTTTCCCGATACAAGTAATATTAAGGAGTTATTGATAATAAACAATATTTACTAGATTTAATAATCGATGCCAATTTGTTAAGTTTGATATCACATATTGTTTATTATCACACCAACGACCAAGCTACAGAAACATTCTATGGCAGGACAGACTGCAAACTAGTCGCCCCAGTGTAAACCAGGATTAAGCTTCCGCTCTCAGGACATATGGTGCCAAAAGCCCATGCTTTATGGTGATCCAGAACTGCCAAGTATTTAGACGACCATCCATGCCAGCCAATTGTTATGTTATTAACTTATTATTAATACAGTTTTTAATTAACTGTGACATTTCTGTCCCCACTCTCCAGTTCTGTAGGACTTCAAATCACTTCAGTTTATCTTATGGTTTATTTCACATATTGTTGTTTGCAGATGCTCCGATGTTCATTACGCAAAAACCCTTCGTCTTCTTTGTTTAGTGACTGCATAAATGCTATGGCAGAGGGCCTGCAGAGTTGCTTTTACAGTCATTTTGTTTCTCTTCTCTGGGGTGATAATGATGCTGCTTGCTTTTATTCGAGCTCTCATGTGGATTCAGAATGGGAATATTTTAGTTATGAAGTATCAAAAGCTTGTGCAAAATATGAACGAACTTCATCAACTATATCACCCACACCATCTAGTACAGCTTGGGACTTTTTGATCAACAGCAAATACCATGCCCAGTACTGTAAACAATCTTCCATCTCGGGCACATCATCTTTGCCCATTTCATACAGTACCAGCAGCACATGCTTTCATTCCTTCATCCAAGATGAACATAGTTCAGATCCGGCATTCTATATTCGGTTTATGAAAGAAACTTTAGACACACTGCATGCCCTCTATGAGAACCTGAAGCTGAATGTTTTGCGGAAAAAGTAAGTCCTGTTTATACTTTTGTCTAAACTTATCACTTATCTAAATGTCAACTTGTTGATTCTTGCTTTGTTATATACATGTATTGGCATTTGGGACCATAAGCGTTTACCCATATCTTTCGGTGTATGTGTTTCATTCTCCTAATCTGGAAGTTCAAATTTGAGTACAATTGCTGGTTCTTATGATCCATATTCTCTCCTGAAGCTAAAAATTTAATCAATACAATTGTGTGGATAGATCATTGTTCAACAAAGCATGTCTAGGCTCTCGCCTAGGCTCACGAAAGCGTTAGGTGAAAGCAGAACACGTAGCCTTGGCCCTATGTAGTGATTTACGTGGTTCTCCGGCAAGGTATCGACCTCACCGGTGAGGAATTGATGGAGATTGAGGAGGCGGCGTAGTGAGATAGAATACGCTGCGGCTGCAGGGAGGTCAGAAATGCAGTAGTAGGTTGCCCGCAAAGGCAGTTGACCACCATTGGTGGTGGTGGTTGGTCGCTGATGATGGCGCTGCTCCTGTTGCTTATACAGTCGTCTGGTTGCTCTCATGCAGCCGTGCTGTTGATGTGGAGGTAGATCTGAACTGTGGCCTAACAAAAGCAGCAGCTTAGTTTGCGAATGGGCCTTTTTTCCTTCAATTTTTCTCTCTATGGCCTTTTCACCCACTGGTTTCTGAACTCTTTGAGCTGTGCAGCCTGCAGATGCTGCTATCATGCACAACGCCTAGGCGACTGCAGAACGCCTGCCTAGCGCCTTTTTGAACCTTGGAAAAAAAACATCTGTGGTCTCCTAGATATATGCATCACTTGTTCCGTAACTTGACCTGAGTGAGTTGATTCGTAAAAAATACTACCATCTTCTAGATCTTCTGTACGTTGCTCTCATGAACATTTTTTATAGTTATTTCGGATGTAGCAGAGGTTCGTATGTCAAAAATTGCTATGTGAATGAGATCAGAAAAGAGTCTATTCTAGCAGAACTGCTGAAGTTCAATCATATAAACCGCTTTACAAATATTCTCAAAAGTTATGCTATTCTCTATCAGTTTTGCTTTGGTTTCTGGGTACTAATAGTGTTAATTTGCTTAGTTTATTGTGTTGAGATTCAATGCAATCTTGAATGGCTTGAGACTTCTTGGCATATATGTCATTGCTGTGTTGTTATCATGTATATTGCAGTACCCTCGATAACCCTTTTAACTTATGTTTGCTTCTTGATTTATCTTTTTCAGGGATCTAGGATGTCTTGCCTCCTTGCTATGTAAAGTTGCTTCATCCCTGGGTGAAAACAGTTACATAGATTATTATTGCCGGGATTTTCCGCACAACTTGGTTAAATTCCATTCCCTAGCTTCCGCGGATGCTTTAAAAACTCCACCGTGTCTGTTTCGTTGGTTTGAAAACTGTCTGCATCACGGCTGTCATTTATCGAATTTAAATGACATTCCTGCTTTAATGTGCAAACAGAAAGGCTCTGCGGTGAGCTGGGGTAGGAAAGTGGTGTCGTTTTATAGTTTGTTGTTGGGTGCAGAAAGGAAAGGGAGAAATCTCTCTTCTGGTGTATATTGTGAAGTTGCCAGTGGCTCAGCAAGAAATACCGAGGAACTTACTGTTCTGGCTATGGTTGGTGAAAACTTTGGGCGTCAGCAATTGGACTTGCTACCGATTGGTGTATCTCTCGTGCTTCGCCATGTATGTGCGCTATATTTGCTGTTTGTCATATGCTGCTACGGAATTTCTATTGAAATATGGTTTCATGTTACAGGCACTAGACAAATGCCGCGAGTCTCCTCCTGATGACTGGCTTGCACCTGCTTATGTTCTTGTTGGCAGGGAAGATCTAGCTACAGCAAAGATGGGTTCAGTGAGGAAAGAAAATGGGTTTTCGAACAATGATAGTTCGACATCTATTTCAGTCCCATATATGCTGCATTTGCAACCTGTAACTGTACCAACAACTGCATCTGACACCCCTACATCAGAGGTTTTGAATTCTGAGGATACAGATTCTGTCTATAGATCTGTTGAGGATGGCATGGAACACATCTTCACCTCAACAACACAACTACGATATGGTCGTGATCTGCGTTTGAACGAGGTTTGTTCAGTTTCTTACTAATCACAAGAAGTTTGTTGTTTACTGTTGAGCAATTCCGGTTTGTGTTTCTTATTCCGACGTATTCAATGCTTGACATGGACTGCGTCAGATCTGTCTGTAAAACTAAAGATGTTGGTGCAAATGCAAATAATCTTTTTAAAATGGCCTGTATGTACCATAATTATATGATCCTTACATGAATTTTCGGGTCAATTGTATATGTCTCTGTTGCTTTACATATAGTTCTATGGTTTAAATTTTTACAACAGGAACATTACCTAGCTTTTGTAAGATGTATTAGCCAGTTCTCTGGTACTGCTATACTGCTATTCATATCGTTGTATGCATTTTTCTTATTCTGTCATATTGTTCAAACTAGGTTAGACGTCTCTTATGCTCAGCAAGACCTGTGGCCATTCAAACATCCACTAACCCTACTGCCTCCGATCAGGACCTACAGCAGGTATTCTCTTTCGTGTTGTTTGCTCGTGACTAGATAGATATTCTAGTAGTATAAATTAGGAAAGCTATTCATAATCATGATGTGGGCATTGTTACAATTAATTGTTTTAATATTCTTGATGGTATAGTATAGGACGTATTTGGGGAGAAGGGACCAACTTTAAATTGCAGCCTCTGATCTAAATGATGGATGATCAGGATGTTCTGGATATAACTTCCAATATGGAGCTTAAATTTGAACTTGTGTTTTCTTATATTGGTATAGAATTCCATACTAAAAGTTACACCTAACCTTACCTACATATATATCATATTAAACTACTGTTCACCTAACGACAACCACACCACAGCTCAACTTTGATGTTCTGAATCCTGCTCCCATTGCACTGCAGCTTTATTCCATTCCTTTGATGCTTCCTTGTGTATTTCTTTTCGTTACTACATGTTTTATTTTTCTTAAGTATATCACGAGGAAACACAGAAGCAACCATTTTTATCAGGGTATTACATGTGTACTTTTCTGGATATCTCTGGTCATGATTGTCCTTGTTCTGAACTTCTTTCTTGTATTTCAGCAACAACTATGGAATTTTGCACAAAGGACAACGGCTCTACCTTTTGGGCGTGGTGCCTTTACTTTAGCTACAACTTACACTTTGTTAACAGAGGTACGAGTTCATACTGGCGTGCCATTATTTCTAGGATTTTGATACTTGTATTTTGTCCAACATTTTAGCACTCCTGTGTCTTCATGTTATGGGGATATTTTCTTTGCCTGCAGGCTCTGGTTTTCCCAAAGATTATTTTGGCTGGTCGATTGCCTGCACAGCAGAATGCAACAGTAACACTTCCCTTCTTTAATTTCAGTTTGTTCGTCTGTTGTTTTTGTAGATGCAGCTACCTGCAGGGTTGATGTCACTTCCTAGCTTCATGCATGGCACTAAACCTATCCTACAAATAAATTCAATAATGCTGTTAATCACTACCATTAATACTGTGCTATAAGTCTATATGTCAACTCAACTTGTTTTGTTTTTTCAACAACTTTTGTGTTAGAGAAAGAGATAAAAGCTAATCACAACACTTGTTTCTTATTCCATTAGCAACTGAGTGTATCAACACTAGTTATTGTACCTTTTGGGCCAAACCCTAGACTAGATGGGTGCCAAGTATACATACATGATACACTTCACAATTTTTAGAGATTTATTAGGTCTACGTCATCTTGATTTATTACCAAATTTGCACTTATGATGAATATAAGGCCTACTATGGTTGAGATGAGTCACATAACTTGTCTTTATGGTAGCTTCCTAATTCTCACTTATGTTTCTATGGTATACTATTTTATATAGGTTAATCTTGACCTAAGTACCAGAAGTGTCTCAGAATTCAATTCTTGGGCTGAGTTTCACAATGGTGTAGCTGCTGGCCTGAGGCTTGCTCCGTTTCAGGTAAACTAGCACCACAGAGACTATCCAGCTGTAGAAAAACTGCAAAGTTTGACCCTATTAAAAAATAATGCACAGTTTGCAGACTCAGTCAAATGTTTGTTTCTCGTTTGCTGTCTTTCCTTTTGTTGTGAATTAATCGTATTGTCATCGTTTTTCAGGAGAAAATGTTGAGAACCTGGATACAATACAATAGACCTTCCGAACCAAATTTTACTCATGCTGGTCTGCTTCTAGCATTTGGTCTGCATGAGCATCTACGAGTTTTAACAATGACTGATGCTTATCGATATCTCTCCCAGGTTGTCCAGCCCATCAAGAAGATGATTAACTTTAGTTATCGCTCTTTTTTTGGTTATCCAGCTCATATAAAGATAATTAGCTTTACTCTTTCTCGTCTTGATGTATTCATTTTCTCCTCTAAAATATTTTATACCACTTCGAACCTTCATTTACTCAATCCACTGTCCTTTTGAGGAAGTACTTATGTTCTTGACCTGTTAGGAGAAAAAGGGTCTATGCTATTATTTTTCTGTAAAATTTGAAGAATTTTATTTTTAGTACGAATTATGGTAAGAATTTGACCTAATATTTCGCTGCAGGAGCATGATATAACTACTCTTGGTTTATTACTTGGTTTGGCATCATCCCATAGGGGAACAATGCACCCTGCAATTTCGAAGGTACTAAATTCCACCTTTTGCATTTATACATGCGCATTTATTAGGTGGACTTAATTACTGTGGTTAGAAATAGACTTCGTGTATGGCCTGCGAGGAAAATGTCATTCAGCCTTAATCTGAACTTCTGATCTGGGTTGACGTGGGAATTTGTTGTCCATTTCTCTGCCAAGAATTCATTCTGTCATGGTCCTTGTCTGCTCGGTTGGTGGTTGGAGTTACAAGGCTGTTGATTGGACACACCTAGGGGTGGGTTCCTATATGGGAAATGCCCTGCCTTTGAGTGCGATTTGAACTATTGATTTGCCTAATTTGGACGTAACCAATTAGTTTTACGACAAAACCTACAGATCGATCACTGATCCAATTTGACTACCTCTATGGGATAGACCTCAACAGAAACTTGTTGAGTAATGGTAGTTTGTGGTGCCGAGTATATGGCCGCCACAGCAAAGATAAACGGGAAGGAGCTCATGGCTTGATCCTGTTGCTTTTTTTTTGTCATTTTGGGTTGTCTTGTGTTTACTTTGTTTCAAGCTCACACCTGACCTGCTATTGCTGCTGTATGGTCATTTGAATTATGGATATCCTGACATGCTGATGTATGGTAACTTAAAATGATTTCCTATATTGTTTATGATACCTTTTCAGATGCTCTATTTTCATGTTCCTTCTCGCCATCCATCTTCTACGCCAGAGTTGGAACTACCAACTCTTCTGCAGGTAACACGGATTGGTAATGCCTTATTGCTTTTCAAGTTTTAGTATAAGATAATGTGTTAAAAATGTTTGGTACTGGATATGTTGCTGGATATTTCATATGTTTGGAAATTGTGTGCACGCTTGGTTGATTATACAGTATACTGAGTTGATCTTTGTATAGTTATCCGTTTTTGTGTTGGGTCATCCAAAAATCTTCACTTGAGCTAATCTTAAGTGGCTGCTAGCTGGCAATATTCGTTTATCAATTTGTCCTTTATTCACACCATTGTCTATTGATCCAGTCAGCAGCAGTGATGGGGATTGGACTTCTGTATGAAGGATCAGCACATGCATTAACCATGAAGATACTTCTGGTAATTTGTCTGCATGTCCTATTCAGTAAAGATTTTTTTTGGTTGTTGAATTTCCTTTCTCAAATTGGCAGACTTATCTGTTCAATTAACCAGCAAAGGAGTAATTCAGTTTCATTTGTATGTAACATTATTCCATATATACTTGCCTCTTATTGGGAAACCACTGTGGATGAGTCGCACAGTGGGGAGCTGGGCTCGGTACAGGAGGAGCAAGATGGCTTCCGAGGATTAGACTTGGTTTTAGCTCTAGACCGGCTAAGCCATTGGGTCAGTATAGGAGATAAGTTTCTGGTTAGAAGTTCAGGCCATAGACGAGTTGATCCTTTATGAATGATCTAAGATGCATTTGCTGCCCTTGATACCCTTCTACAACTATGGTGGCCACATGCCGCCAGCAGTAAACAGACCCATTAACCTCCGCAGCCAATCCTGGCTAAAACATATACATTGCACTCTGCTTACTGTTTAACCGTGGTATTTTGATATTCTTTGACTTCTCCAGAGCAGAAACTATGGAAAAATACAGATCTTGTGTATCTCCAGTTGGATCTGCTCTAACTTTCAAGTATTTTGTCATCACAGCAGTTCCATATATATTTATTTACTCCTGCTTTCTAAACTGATGAGATTCAAATTAGCCGAGAGTGGAGTTAATAAGTTTGGTGGTATTTTATGATATTTAACTATTACTAGTTGGCATGTACGTGCAACCCACGTTTTCATCAAAATTTAGAAGTAGGAAATATTAAACTTGTAATACATGTTTCTGTTGAATATAAATATAATGTCTAGCCACTTTCCATTAGTTTGGACTTTTGTGATAATTGGCTAGTGGGGCTGTTCTATATGGAATATGGTATCAGAGGCAAGAGGTTTCAAGTTCGAGACCCCACTCATGCGGAATAATAAAAAGAAAAAAAATCCCGCGACCGGCACCAATCTCACGCTAAGGTAGTCTAGACGTGAGGGGGAGTGTTGAATATAAATATAATGCATGGCGCAATTCCATCAGTTCGGACTTTTTGGGATAATTGGCTAGTGCAGCAGTTCTACAGTGTCGACTAATACAAATACATAAATTAGTCTGGTTTTAATAAATTTTGATGTACACTCTTAAGACAAAAAAGCAATTATTTGCACAATGTTTTCATCTATAATGGTTGATTGTCAATTGTACCTAGTACTACTTTTTACATTATTTAAAAACACAATTATTGTGTTCATAACATTCCTGTGTAACAGATGACATTATCAATATTCATAGTAAGTCAATTGTATCGATTCCTGATGGCCTTCTTAAAATCTCATTCATCGAAAGGTTGACCTTCATCGTCTTGTTTAATGACCTTTTTCTTCATAAGTAGTCAGGTCAATAATTGGGGTATGGGTAGCATAACTGTCTAATTACAAGCTGCATGCCCACTGTCAAGAAAACCGGAAGGAATAAAATTCATCACCTTATTCGCACTCCTTAATAAGTAAAAACTAATCTTGGATACACAATTTTGGATGTCAGCAATGATATGCTTATTCATAAGAATTAGATAATCAAAGTAGGAGAATCCGGCTACAAGTTCAGTGTCAGTATTTAGTATATTTATAAATGGTAAACATTGGAGTGAATATAAAGTTGCATACATGCCATTGTGTTAACGAAATCCACATTCTTTTTAGTACGGGTAGAGCACTGAATTCTAGCCACCAACCATGTATATATCACAGTGATACAGGCGTAAGGTACTTTAATAACATGACCTAAAGTTTCAGACTTCCTATCCCTTGGCAAGTACACATGCCAGCTCAGTACATATGCGAAATATATCTTCAGAATCGAGAAAACAATTGCCGGATGGAACTGTAGCAAACTGAAAGACCATAAAAAAGAACTCAGTTATCTCCAACGTTTTACTTCATCTCCAACTGAATTTGGGGGGGGGGGGGGGGGGGACAGCAGTCTAAAAACAGAGAACACTTTATAAGCTGGCTACTGACTGCTGCTCGACCTGACAGATGGAGTTGACAGGCAGAGTGCTGGCTTGATCCCTTCCATGAGTCCATCTCCTGAGAATGACAGATATCATAACTGAGCTGCACTTGATTAAGAAACTGAGCAAAACCATAGGCAACGGCGGCTCCTGTCTAGCGCGAGGGCGAGCGGGGGAAGAGAAGGGGTGGACAGGCCGGCTCCCGTCCAGCGCCCGGGCTGGCGGAGGCAGACAGGTGGGAATCCGGGAGCGGCGGAGGACACGCCATTACGCCAATATCGTGCCGGCTGAGCGCAGGCAATTGGCGGCACGACTTGCTACATGACCAAAAGGCACCTGGCCATGGCCGAGAAGCTCCGCCGCGAGCTGTCCGCCTGCGATTCCGGCCATGGCCGAGAGGCTCCGCCACGACGAAAAGCTCCACCGCGAGCTGCCACGGGATTCCTGCCGTCGGGGTCGTCGAACTGAAGGACAAAGAGGGTTGCGGCGTCCGGGGCGAAGATCCAACCGTGGAGGTCCCAGGTGACGGAGAAGCAGCGGCCGCCGCAGCGCGGGAGGTCCAGCCTCTCGCTGCCGCAGAACTTCCACCGGAGGCGCCGGACCTGCAGCGCTCTCTCACCGTCCACGGAGAGAAATCGGAGCAGGAGCTCACCGGGAAGGGGCTGCTTTAGTCGTACACGCTCGGGGGGGGGGGGGGGGGGGGGGGGGGGACAGCAGTCTAAAAACAGAGAACACTTTATAAGCTGGCTACTGACTGCTGCTCGACCTGACAGATGGAGTTGACAGGCAGAGTGCTGGCTTGATCCCTTCCATGAGTCCATCTCCTGAGAATGACAGATATCATAACTGAGCTGCACTTGATTAAGAAACTGAGCAAAACCATAGGCAACGGCGGCTCCTGTCTAGCGCGAGGGCGAGCGGGGGAAGAGAAGGGGTGGACAGGCCGGCTCCCGTCCAGCGCCCGGGCTGGCGGAGGCAGACAGGTGGGAATCCGGGAGCGGCGGAGGACACGCCATTACGCCAATATCGTGCCGGCTGAGCGCAGGCAATTGGCGGCACGACTTGCTACATGACCAAAAGGCACCTGGCCATGGCCGAGAAGCTCCGCCGCGAGCTGTCCGCCTGCGATTCCGGCCATGGCCGAGAGGCTCCGCCACGACGAAAAGCTCCACCGCGAGCTGCCACGGGATTCCTGCCGTCGGGGTCGTCGAACTGAAGGACAAAGAGGGTTGCGGCGTCCGGGGCGAAGATCCAACCGTGGAGGTCCCAGGTGACGGAGAAGCAGCGGCCGCCGCAGCGCGGGAGGTCCAGCCTCTCGCTGCCGCAGAACTTCCACCGGAGGCGCCGGACCTGCAGCGCTCTCTCACCGTCCACGGAGAGAAATCGGAGCAGGAGCTCACCGGGAAGGGGCTGCTTTAGTCGTACACGCTCGGGGGCGACGGCGACGTGCTGCAGACGACGAAGACGGGAAAGACAAAAATAACGATTCGGAAATGCGTTGAGTTTAGCTCAACACGGATGGAAGAATCTGATTCGTTGATCAGAGATCGTACGGCATAAATTTAATGTATCCGGCGAAGTTTGCTCTTTTAATAGTAGTATAGATAAGGTCCTATATTTCCTACACTGATGAGTTTGTGTACCTTAAGGTGTGCTTGTTACATGCAGGGTGAGATTGGCCGAAGAAGTGGTGGTGATAATGTGCTAGAAAGGGAAGGGTATGCTGTTGCTGCAGGCTCTGCACTAGGATTTGTTGCCCTAGGTGATCAACATTTATGACAATAATACGTGTTGCATACCCTGAACTGGTACCCAGTAAAAATAACAGAAATTTTACTCCAAGGTCGTGGAAGTGACGCATTTGGATTCATGGACACTTTTCTGGATCGACTTATTCAATACATTGGCAGCAAAGAAGTCTACCATGTAAGATTGTGTCGTAGCTCTTTACTCATCTATATTGTATATTTCTAAAGCCCACTTAAATGCTTGTTTCTTAGTGTGTCTATAACTCTATATTCACAGTGACTTAGTGTGATATATTCACAGTGACTTAGTGTGCCTATATTCTTAATAACTGTGTGCAACATGTACAAAACATTTTTCGTTTATACCGTCGATATTTACTTGATTTTTTTTTGTGGCATAGCTGAAAAGCTACTTTTAAGAGATACTAGTATCATAGTTGTCAGCCAAGTCTTTTTTTTTGCTTGATCTGTAGTCATTTTTGAATTTGTAAAACAATTAAATTTAGCTAATGAATTACATATACTTACAGTTGTTAATTCTCAGGAAAAAATCCTCAATGCAACAACAGCTGCCGATGATCAAAGCAGAAACACTGGACAGGTCATCTTCCACTTGTTTTGTTATGGACACATTTATGTGTTATACCTGAACTATGCATTCATCTGTATTGTCATTTTATCATTTGTACAGATGATTGATGGTACACAGATAAATGTTGATGTTACTGCACCTGGAGCAATAATTGCTCTAGCCTTAATATTTCTGAAGGTTTGTTTTCTTAGCCTTTCATTCTTAGTCATTATTTTAAGCATAACCTACTGGATTGTATTACCATGTTCATATTTTACAGGCAGAGTCAGAAGAAGTTGCAGCTAGACTCAGCGTTCCCACTACTCACTTCGATTTGCAATACATGAGGCCTGATTTTGTTATGCTTCGCGTTATAGCCCGGAATTTAATATTGTGGAGCCGGTAATGTTACTAATTTGATATCAAATCCCAGTATGGCTTTATGATAAATGTTAACGAACTTGCAGTAAATAGTAGCCTAATGCCAAATAGTTATGTGGTTTGCAGAATACAACCTTCTATAGATTGGATTGGGTCTCAAATTCCTGAATCTATTAAGTTTGGCGTTCTCCATATGAGTGAAGGGACTATTGACTGTGACGAGTTTGATGCTGAAGCCCTTTTTCAAGCTTATGTTAATATTGTGACTGGAGCATGCATAGCAATTGGTCAGTAATCAATATCTGTTTTTTGAATCCCCCTTTTTACCATATTCCTGCTAGTATTACTGTACTGTTGGTTACAGTGACCTGTTAGTCCAGTAATACCCTTGCTAGCTGGTAATCTGCATGCCACGACTGCTCCAAGTCTTTCTGTCGTTGGTTGGTTTGGAACTTGGTGGGCTGCATGACATCGATCAGCAAGTAGGCTGCTTGTTTAGTGCGAGCGCTACTTGGTTGATAGTTTTTGGTGTTTAGTGGTCTATATGTTGGCTACTTGAGCCTCAATGCATTATATGAAGTAACAGGAAAATCGGTTCCATTCATACTGAAGGTTGAACCCACTGTCAGTGCAAGACATTAATTGTAATTATCAGAACACCACATTAAATATTGATACGCGTTTAGCAGACTTTAGCTGCCACTTACCAGCATTGTCAACGGTTCCAGGACTCAAGTATGCAGGCAGCAGAAATGGTGATGCCCAAGAACTACTCTATAGTTATACTATCCATTTTCTCAACGAGGTAAGAAGATGGCTTGTAATCTTAATTCTCATATGGTACTCCAGTAATATAGTTAATATTTTCTTATGCAGATCAAACACATATCTGTTAGAACTCCAAGTATACTGCCAAAAGGATTGCTGCAATATGTCGACCGCGGAACTCTTGAGCTCTCTTTGCATCTTATTGTTCTGTCTCTATCTCTGGTAAGTGACAACTCATGTGTTGCAATTTAATATAGAAATAGTACACTATCGTAGTTGTTATGAAGGCTTACAGCTTTGGTGATTTACATCTCTCCTTTTATAAGGTAATGGCAGGGTCTGGGCATCTACAAACTTTTCGCTTGCTGCGGTATCTCAGGGGAAGAAGTTCTGCAGAAGGACAAGTGAATTATGGACTGCAGATGGCTGTGAGTATTTTTACTAGATGTCATGGACGATATTTTCTTTAAAATGTGGCGCAAGACCAAAGAACTGATATGTTATTTGATTACGTATTGACAAGTCTAAATAGGTAACCTGCTGGCTTTTGCGTAGTTTTGTGCAAGTGGCATGGGCTGGGATTTGCCCTGGTTGTGAGATCCTAAATTTGACTTGAATAGGGAATTTAGGGTGCATTTCTTGTCAAATGGAAAACTTGGTAGTGGTAGAGTCATATGAAGCTGATATTTTTTGAGATGTCAACTGTACAATAAAAATATGATTCAAATATCCAAAAAAGAAATGTCCAGATTTAATGTCGTAGTCATCTAATGTTTTGAAAGACAAATAAATTCATTTGATTGTGTTGATTCTGCTCAATGCTTTTGGTAGAGTTTACCACATCTAGTTGGATAAGGTTCAAATTTACAAACGACAGTGATTTATCATACGGTTGTGTGGAAACTAAATAAGAAATTCTGCTCATTATAGAAAAATGGCATGTCCATTTTGATATGCTAATAGCTTGTTTTGAGAGTACATGTATTAATCCATCAGATGATTTACTTGATTTACCTGGGATGTAGGTAAGCTTGGCTATAGGATTCTTATTTCTTGGAGGTGGCACACACACATTTTCAACTTCAAACAGTGCAATTGCTGCACTATTGATCACACTTTACCCGCGTTTGCCTACTGGACCAAATGACAATCGCTGTCATCTCCAGGTAGCTTCTCTTTTACTTTCTGAGTTCTGGGCTTCTTGCTATATGGTATCTTGTTGCAAACAAGCTAAAGCTCTTGCTATGGCACTGTCAATAGGCCTTCAGACACCTCTATGTAATAGCTACAGAACCTCGACGAGTTCAAACAGTAGATGTCGACACAGGACTTCCTGTGTATTGCCCACTTGAAGTGACAGTTGCTGAAACAGAGAATTATGATGAGACTAACTACTGCGAGGTGACACCTTGTCTTCTGCCAGAACGCTCAGTGGTATGTATTTTTTATTCCAGTAAGATTTTTTTATTAAATTTGTGTTCTGAATGACTATAGATATTTCTCAATTAAAACAGAAGTTAAACACATGTTGTAATATGTAATAACTAATAAATTGGAGCCAACTTACTGGTCTGTCAACCAACTAATGGCATGTGAGGGAATCAGAAATAACTTTCTTCCGTCATTGGATGTCAAGAGGAGCATCCTTTAGCGTCTCAAATTTGGGATTGTTGGGCTCTTTTGAAGATAAAAATCTTCTCTTGGCTGGCTTCGGCAAACCGCTGTTGGACTGCAGATAGGCTTGCACACCGTGGGTTGTACCGTTTAACAGAAAATGTTTTAGTTTTTGTATTTTTCTTCCAGTAGCAACATAGTCGATGTTAATCATGAATTGCAGTCTAAACGGCTAATTATGTTGCAGCTGAAGAACGTGCGAGTTTGTGGTCCTAGATACTGGCCGCAGGTGATAAAACTTACACCTGAAGGTACATAACCCGTTCTGAGTACTTCATAGTTTTTGAGAAAATATTTGTGTAGTACTTTATTTCATATCTCACACAGACAAGCCATGGTGGAGATCGGGAGACAAGACTGATCCATTCAATTGTGGAGTTCTCTATATAAAGCGTAAAGTTGGATCGTGCTCCTACTCAGATGATCCAATTGGATGCCAATCTTTGCTTTCAAGGGCAATGCATGAGGTTAATGTTTTGTTACACTTCTGACATGTTTGAGGTAAAGGGCATATTTACATGTCATTCTCTTGATTTTCAGGTTTGTGATACACCATCTACAAGCGGCGGTACTCAACTAAACCGTTCAAGTCTTAGTTCATTTAGAGTTGATCAGTTAGTAAGCACATTCTCAGAAAATCCAAGCTTGATAGCTTTTGCAAAGCTGTGTTGTGAGTCATGGAAGGGCAGGCAAGTCCTGTACTTTTATTTTATGATTTTCTTATTTCTTTATATATTTGATGAATAATATAGCCCGGACACCAGCTGTTAAGCACTGTATGCATTCAATTTGGCCGTTTTGTCGTTGTGCTTAATGTTAACTTCTCATTGCAGATGCAATAGCAATTTTCAAGAGTTCTGCTCTCAAGTACTGTATGAATGTATGAGCAAAGATAGGCCTGCACTTCTACAGGTTTCTTACAGTAATCTGTCTTTAATTTTGTCGACTCTTTTTGTGCTTTATTATCTTGTGCGTATCCAGTCACTGATATTTCATTTCCAGGTCTATATCAGTTTTTATACAATAATTGAGTCAATGTGGGAGCATCTGAAGATTGGACATTTTCCTTTCTCTGACTCTCTTTTCCTTTCCAGCCTAAAGGTTTGTACTGAGTGCTTATGTATGGCTTGTTCCTGTTCGTCTGCTTCCTGGATAATTTCCAGCCCCAGTGCCAGAGATTGCCTATATATGTTATAACTGTGTGTTTGTTTTTAACTTTAGGTGGGATAGGGGCGAGGGTGCCTTTTGCATTCATTTCTTGAGCAACACAAATACTTATCATCGTAATGCATTGATATAATATATTGAGTATGCTATTTACAAGCCTGGAATGTCTAGTTACGAACTCAATACCCGCCACTCCCATAAGCACTAGGCCCTGCCTTTAGTGTTGTTTGGAAACTGGCCGCTTCTGTTGTGGCCCACACACCTCTTCCCGGTTTGTGTGAAACAACAAGGCAGTATGGGGCCAATGTTTCCCCTCTTCCGGGTCCACCAGGCTGGGACCATTATGTAAGCCCTTCACACTGGGCAGCACCCAGGTTTTCCATGTCAATATCCAGGAGATGAATTGAATTGCCCCTGGAAGAGTATTGACTATCTGGGCGTCATTTCTAGACTAGGGTGGCCGGCTGTGCTGTGAGCTGCACTGCGGGGATGACCCTTGTATTTTGTGAAGTTCCCATCTTTCCTGCGTGTGAGATGAAGACGTTCCTCCTTTTGGTCATAACTACACACAGATTGCATAATCTGCTCTAGAGATCCTGATTTATCCCAAAATTACAGCTGGCCAGGATTTGGAACCTTGGTTCCTCTCAAGTTGTGGTACTGTGCTGATAAGTGGCGAAGTTAAGCAGCACATAGCTTCAATACACCATATTACGCCATAGCTAGAGTTTCAAATCGTCTTTATATCTGGTATCTGATGTACCTTTTACTTCAGATATGACACAACTTTTGGTAATGCTATCTTGTTTTTCGTTTCTGGTGTGCAGGTTGCCTTGGCCTACAATGGAGCATTAGTCGATGGTAGAATCTCAAGTGGAAGCATCATCCAGTCGACCTTCTTGGAATCCCTCATGAAGCGGGTGGACAACATCTTCGCGGAATTGCCAAACCTCAAAGCCAACTTCATCGGTTACTTGGGCACAGGCAAATGGCCAGACGCTCAGAATGACGCGGTGCTTCTCTCTTGGTATCTCCAGTGGTACAGCATCCCAACTCCCAACGTTGTGGCATCTGCATTTGAACAGATAAAGTCCAAAGTTCCCAGAGGTGTGTCCATGCTCCCATTGCTGCGCCTCCTGCTGCCAACCACGCATCTTGTGGGACTGATGGAGATTGAGAAGCTTCAGATGCCCATGAGAACCTAGAACCCGGGACCCAGCACTGGTAAATGCAAGGAACATTTGTACGTTGATCATTGCTCATGCAGTTTACATGCAAGGCATATTCATCGGTTGGTGCATGTCAGTTTACATGCCTGGTTTTTGTTCTAGTCTATAGCTGGGGTTGACGAGACGTGAAAGCATGCAGATGTTATTATTTGCATTGCTGAGAATGTTCTGAATATGGGAAACCCTTCTCTACAGAAAAGAAAGTAATTCTTACGATTCAGCTTATTTTCTTCGGCGTGTCATTAGAATTGATACCAATATTCCGATCATCATGCGATGCTGGGAAAAAGGTGTTAGTACATAACACCACATAAAATGAATCGATAACATGCATCAGACTTGGTGGAATGGTGTATGTTGGTGAACTACTCCTACTAGATATGAGTATGACGACCTATCTATGTGCGAGTAGTCTGACCCTGTGTAGGTGGAGGACTCGTACGTGGATAAGGCCACGCACAATCTGGGATTGACCCGACTAATAGTTTGTTTTCGGCTGGAGATCCTCTGACTTTGCCAACCTCACCTTACTAGCTCTGATCGGCACCAACTCAAGATCAAGTCAAGGCACCGTTGAGGAAATAAAAACATCAATCAATATAAAAACCATACGAAATCCAGAAATCGGCATCAAGCTCTAGACATGATTCATAGAAGTAAACCATGCTTTGACTACTGGCGCCCACCGTGTGAGACAGGCTCATCGACAAGTTTAGTTTCTCTAAAGAGGACTTTCTTCATGTGCTGCACTGAAGAAAAATGTGCTTAAATGTCACAGCCAAAAACGATAAAATACTCTCATGAAAGGAGTTTGATAAAAAAATCATTTTATATACATGTATGATGTATCAGTTGAAATATGATTCCTTTTCAAATGAGAAGCATCGAAGCATTCCCCTTAAATAGCCACATACAGATGGTAATATAACTCTCGGGCCATCTTTGGTTGTTTATAGCTACAGTTTGCTATCCTGCGACGTACCTTCGAACAAATCCTAGGCGAGCCAGCAGCACAGATTTCTAGACCTAGAAAAAATATATTATATGGCCTCAATAACCATCTTACCACACTAACATGAGCTATCAAATTTCAAGCAGATTATGAACTGTCATCTTTGAGACTGATCCTCAATCTGCCGATGTTGAGGGCTCGAAATAATGTGTCCATAAATGAACTCATTCCATGTGTCCGGCACACCAGGGAGGCACCAGTGGATGCAGTCTGCGAACTTGCGTGGGTTCGCCTTCTGCTCCTTCGTCAGGAGCTTACCCTGACGCAGGGTGTGCACAGATGTGTGAGCGTCCTTGCGGATCTCTGACAATGCAGTTATGTTGATGAAGTGCACAGGCACTCTCTTCATCGCATTTGTCACTTCATGAGATGCTGTGAACAGATCCCAGTCAGTGCCGAGCTCCAACGTTTTGTTGTAATTTAGCGCTGGTTGTGTCTCCGAGAAGCATTTTATGTTGTTTGGGCTGCCCCAGCCTTCACTCCTGTAACAAGTCAATAATTGTGCATCAGCCCAGCATCCTCGCACTAAGAATATATGCCAGAACAAATGGTAAAATGTCTAAAGCTAAAACAGATCACACAAATGTGCAATACCACAACATCTGCACTTTCAACCTAACAACAACATCGATGGGGAGTATTTGCAGCATGAAACATATCCATTGGAATTTTAGATAAATATAGATGCTCTAGGATCACCCAAAGGATTTTAATATATAATTGTTGAGTTTTAGTTAAAGATAGTCAGCTTTATGTTCTAGGATCACCAGACAAATTCATATAAGCATTAAGCAGATACGGGGTTATGTGCTCGAGTGCAGGGGCAAAGAGAGCTTACTGCATATGTACAGGTGACACGCTCATGAATAAGACCATCGTTCTTTTAGGATCTATATGCTCTTCTACCCATTCAGACCATGTCTTCAGGATCTGTCGGTATGCAACCACACGATCCAGTTCATCATACTCGACCGGCTTCCTTGCAAATCCGTCATGCCTGTAGTAAATTAGCGTGTAAGAATATCATAATGTTGCGCATTAGTCTTAAGGTTGGGTAGGAGTAGGACAAACTGGTTTCATGTTCAAAAGGATTAGAGATTTCATTACAACAGATACTTACACAATCTTCATCTTTGGGGTGTTCATCCACCAAATGTAAGTGTTGAAGATCAAGTAGTCCACCCCAATCCAGTTTGCTGCATGCTTGGCGATCGATGTTGGCATGATCATGCGGTTGGTGATGCTATGGATGTCTGGATCATCCGAGTTCGACTCAACTAGGAAAGGAGCCCAATAGAACTCAATTGTTGCATTATACTCCTGAAAAATCCATGTATTCCCCATGTCAAGCCATACCACAAAGATTTAACCATGGTTGGGCAAAATAGACAAATCTTCCATTTATTACTCATGATAAAAGATTTGTGAAGTCAGAATTTTACTTAAAGTGGCCGCGCTATTGCACTGGCTACTATGATGTCCTATATGATCACAAGGAATGAATTGTTTTTGGAACTGATCTACATGCTTGTGATATTTAGGTGTAAGAAGAACTCATCTTTGTTAAAATTGAATAAATCCGATTAACTGCTAACACGTATGAACGTTCCTGTTCTATTTGGAATAAGAAAGAACAGCCAGCTACTGTGGCGACCCAGTGGCTTGGCTGGTTCGATCACTGCTTCCCTTTAAAAATTATGCTGGTTACAACCACTATTTGACCAAGCTGCTTCTAGCCTCATTTAGTACTACACTGTTCTCAACAGGAACAAAAAAAAGTCAGGTCAGGAAGAAGTTGATATTGTGCAAACTATTTACCTCAAGGCGGAAAACATTTAGAGAACCATTCTTGACAAGCTTTTTCTTATCCCATGGAGCCTCAGACTGGACCAGGCACACCATGGATTCCCACTGGTTCCGATTGAGTGAATCCCCCACAAACATCATTCTTTTGTTCCTTAGCTTCTCCAAAAGAAACTTAGCGTCGAACCTGACAGCAAGGTTGAAACAGGACAACTAAGTGCTAAGAAATTATGGATTTCTCTAAGTATGGAAGAAGAGGTTGCTTTGATATTTCTCTTAGCCAATGCTCATCAATAAAATTGCACAAGTGAGACTTTTGGTTGAGCTAGCCACAGCTATAATTGTGTGCATATGATTTTGCTACAATTTGTGTCAAATTCAGGGCCTTAAGTACACTACCAAGTCACTAACGATGATAAGAGCAACACATTCAGAAACCAGAAATTACCACATAACTCTAAGCTGCTCCAGTTATGTACAAAAGATTCTTACAAGTTTGTAAAAAAATGTAGAAGTTGATGTTAAACAACAACTTTCATTTTGTTTCTAGGTTCCAAATCACTCAAATCATAGCCCCCTCACCCAACAGCTTTGTGTAACAAACGGAACCTCTGTACCAACCATTAAATAGCATAATCTATTTAAAGAAAGACCATAGTTGGTCAATGAGTGGAGCCTCTTTCTCTTCTTCCAGTGGAGTATGCTCCATCACCTAACCACTTAAAGAGCCCCTTATACCAGTCTTAGTTCACAAGAAAACATAGCTAATGAATCAGGTGCACCAAACGTGCCTGCAATTATAACGCAGGCAAAGCCACTTGCCTTGATGACACTTTGAACTAACTGACAACAAGGACAGAATAACTCTTGGCAGGATGGTCTGGTACCAAGAAAATGGTGTATTTCGGTAGCTCCGGATTAGAAGGAACAAATAAAATGTGAGGTATGATCTCCATTTCCAGCCGCACATAGGAAGCAGGAGCACACCCCCACTTTCCAGTTAACGAAAGCACCCGCGCACCCACCTTCCCCATATGCGCATATCCATGGTGTACACACACAGATACAGAAGAATAAGTGTTGAGCGTGGTCTAGAACAGTCGAGAAGACACGCAGAGGGAATTGATTTTTGTGTTACTGTGGCAAGCAAAGCAAGAGAGCGTACCTGGGCAGGTCGCAGCCGTCGGGCTGCCACCGCCACTTCTGGTACTGGTCGCTGCGTCGTCCGTTGCGCATGCATACGACCTGCTCCGTGAGGAACTCGCAGTCGTCCTCCTTGTAGAGCGGCGCGTTGGCGTCGTCGTACACCCACCGGCCCTTGTACATGTCGCAGCTCGCCTCCCCGCCGCGATCCACCACTTCCTTCACGGCCTCATCGGCTTCCTTCGCGGGTACCTCTTCCACCTGCTCCTTCCCATGCCGCGGGGGCGGGTCGCTCCGATCCGTGGCCGATTCCACTCCCTGCGCCGGTGGAGCCTCCGCCGCCGCCGCCGCCTCCTGCACGGTTCATAATAATTCCCGATTAAGACGGAGCCAAGGGATGCGTACGGAGGAGTGGCCTAGCTTGCAGGCGAGTTTTCGCTGCTTACCGTGGTGGCGGAGAGCCTGTTGTATCCGCTGTGGCGGCGCAGCGAGGCGGCGATGTGGGCGCTGTCGTAGAGCACCGAGACCCCCAGCAGCGCGGCGAGCGCGAACACCGCTGCGATCTGCGCCCGGCGGCTCGGCACGCCCAGAGCCACGACCTTCCGCCGCGGGATCCGCATGGCCTCCGCCGTGGTCGAAGCCGCGGCCGAAGCTACGAACCTCCGGCCGGCGCCCGCCCGCGGAATCGAATCAAACAGCCGAGGAAGAGCAGAGCAGAGAGCAGCTGGGGAATCTGAGGAAGCAAGGCAGCGAAGGGAAATTCCTCTGCTTTCCCCAACTTCCGAGGGAGAGCGGCAGAGGAGCAGACAAGAGAGAAAGATAGAAAGAAACACGCGGCTGGGCGCACGGCCTTCTATGGGGACGGCCGCGAGGAGCAGAGGGCGGGGGGGGGGGGGGGGGGGGGGGGGGGGGGGGGGGGGGGGAAGAAGCCAAAAGTGGGAGGGTGGGCCCGGGACTACTGTTTGGGCCATCAGTTGGAGTGGGACTGGTAGCGAAGTTAAGTATTCTGTAGATAGATGGCACCAAGCGCACGGTAACCTCGAATCTTTTGTTTTAGTTTTATAGTTTAGCGGGGAATCTTTACTTTGGTTTGGTCTGGTGTTTTGGACCTGGCGGTCTGACCGACAGTCAAACCACGACGACGGGTGCGATGGCGGCGGTGAAACCCTGGTCTCCCGGCGGTGAGCTGTTCGAGCAAGCACCTCTTCTCCTTCCTTCGGACGATGTGTCGTTCATGGGAAGCTCTCCGTCGGCGTTCAGCCCGTCAGTGGAATAAATGAGCTTGCCTCAATCTTCAGGAAACAAAATCCATCCTCGATTTGGAAACTTTTCAATTCTCAGAAAAATTCAAGTGTTTGTGCGTCATGATACTACGTACTAGTAAATGGAAGTAAATCCCTGATTGATGTCCATCACTCTCCGGTGCGTCCAAGGTTGTTGGACACGGAGCAGCAGGATGCGGCGATGCGCCTTATCGTATCTCCACGTGGCCGCCGGTGTGCTCCGTCGCTAATGGCAATGATTTGGGTTAATCGACACGCACAAATTGGAGTGGACGCTTTGCCTGCACGGCTCCCCACGGCTAAAGGAGTGAGTGGCCTTGCGTGTGACGGGTTGCTAATGGAGCACTCACAGGCGCCCACCACAGCCGCGCACACTTTGCTCGTTTGTTAGCGAGGGAAATGGGGTACAGTACCAGTGTTGCAGTAGTACTGCTGCAAGATTAACAAAAGGCTGGGTTTATACGGCGGAATCTCACGTGGAGAGATCCCACGGTAATAATATGCGATCACGTCGTTTCTTTTGGCACAGTGGGCGGGACCCTAATTCTGATTCCTCTTTTATTACTAGTAGCCGTGGAAAAGTAGGCAGGGGACTGCGGACAATCCTCCCGCCCCGCGTCACTCCCTCCGGGGCGACACGGGCGGCAACCCTAACCCTAGGGCCGCCAGCCCCTTTCCCTTCTTCTCCCCCTCCCCGCCGCTACCGGAGGAGACCGCCGTGCTGCTGGGCGGCCTCTGATGAAGGTAGTGGCGAGGTTCCCGTCGCGCCGCGCCCTGCGGTGGACTCGGGACGCCGAGGCGGCGGCCTCGGGTGGTGAGGCGGCACTGGCTTTGCGGCGAGCAGCGCGTGGGTACTGGCCCTCTTCCTCGGCCATGTGGGCGGCGTGGAGGTGGCGGTGGTGGACGTGGTGCTGGTTTTGCTGCGTCTTGTCCCTGATCCAGATCTGGTGAGGTTCCTCTTCCCGATGTGCCCTACCCTGGCGTTGTGTTTTGGTGCATGGCTAGGTGTTTGGGGGTGGGGAACCAGGAGAAATCCCTGGCTGGTCTTGCCAGCCGAGACGGTGGAGACGCCTGAGGGCGCCGTCTACCTCCCTGGAGGCGCCATTGGGTCCCCCCTCCTCCCTCCTCCTCTCGTTGCCCAAGAGAAATCCCAAATCCTTCCGGATTGAGCGGCAGCGGTGCCGTGGGCGCCGTCACCTTCTTGAAGGTGCTGCTTTGGGAGAGGGGTGTGCACGTGCTCTGGTTCCGGCTGTTGGCGTCGTGGTCTGAGCTGTGGTTTCAGTGTTGGGTCGTGTGTTTCAGCTTGCCTGCAACCTCCCATGGATGCTCCCTGCTTGTTCCTAGCACCTACTCGTCGACAGATCGGTGCCCTCGTCCCTGGGCAGGGAGGGAAAGGGTCCCCTCTCCCGATTGGAGCAGTGTCTTTGGATGGCATTAGCATCGTCCCTGCTACAGCTCCTCCATGCTGCAGTTTCTTCATCTTCATCCCCACCAGGCAGCTTCTCTCCGTGGGTGAGCATCTCCATTGCGCACGGTACGGCGCCCTTCGAGCCAGGGCGAGGGGGTTGGGGCCCCCTTCGGCTATGGAAGAGGATGCATGCATTCTGTGAAGGTTTGCCTTTGCCGCTCACCTGGTGCTTCGTTCGCGATAGAGGACGTCGAAGACTTCTAGCTAGGCTTTTTGTTTATCTTCTGTTTGTTGTTGTTCTTGATGTTGTAAGCTGTTTACCAGTATCTTGTATCGGCCGTGCGGTGTGTGTTGTAATTCCTAGCCAGTTGATGGCTTCGTTAATTCAAAGCTGGGCTCATCTCGAGCCTTCCGTCTAAGAGTAGGCAGGGAGCACAGCTCCCTGAATCATGGGTTATGATAATGGAGGCGCCCACCGACCAGTAACTCTGCAAAACTGAGATTGCTCGTAGCAACGGGTCACACCGCACGCTCTCTCCAATTGCTTCGCCGATCTAGGGATGCGCACAAGCAGGATGGCCCTGGCCTTCGATCGAGGCGGCTGGGGAGTACGTACGTGCCCATGACCTACTGGGGTTTGCTTATCCGGTTTTCCTGCTCGAACTACTGATCCGTCTCCAACGTATCTATAATTTCTGATGTTCCATGCTTATATTATGCCAATTGCTACATGTTTTATATACACTTTATATCATTTTTATGCATTTTATGAGACTAACCTATTAACAAGATGCCACAGTGCCAGTTCCTGTTTTCTACTGTTTTTTGTTTCAGAAAAGTTGTTCTGGAAATATTCTCGGAATTGGACGAAACAAAAGCCAAGTTCCTATTTTTCTGACACGTACACGGAGTCCGAAGGAGAGACGACGGAGGGCTATGGGCCGCCCTCACCACCTGGTGGTGCAGTCCCACCTCCTGCCGCCCCGCCGTGGTGAGGAGGCCTCGGGCCTCCACCGACGCCGCCCCTTCGCCTATAAATTGCCTTCCTCGGGAAAACCCTAAAGACCCGAGTCAAACCCACGAAAAGTTCCAGAGCCCCGCTGCCGTCAACCCTAACTCGGGAGGGTTCTGAAGCTCTTCCCGGCACCCTGCCGGAGAGGGGAATCATCACCGGAGGGCTCTACATCGCCATGCCTGCCTCCGGAGTGATGTGTGAGTAGTTCATCTTGGACTATGGGTCCATAGCAGTAGCTAGATGGTTGTCTTCTCCTCTTGTGCCATCATGTTTAGATCTTGTGAGCTGCCTATCATGATCAAGATCATCTTATTGTAATGCTACATGTTGTGTTTGCTGGGATCCGATGAATATTGATACTATGTCAAGTTGAATACTGAATATTATGTCTATGTTTTTATGATCTTGCATGCTCTCCGTTACTTGTTGATACTCTGGCCAAGTGGATGCTTGTGACTCCAAGAGGGAGTATTTATGCTAGATAGTGGGTTCAGTCTCCATTTAATCTGGGGGAGTGACAGCAACCCTAAGGTTGTGGATGTGTTGTTGCACTAGGGGTAACCTAATGATGCTTTGTCTAAGGATGAATGTGTTGTTTACATTATGCACTTTACTTAATGCAATTGTCTGTTGCTTGCAACTTAATACTGGAAGGGGTGCGGATGCTAACCTGAAGGTGGACTATTTAGGCACAGATGCATGCTGGATAGCGGTCTGTGTACTTTGTCGTAATGCCCAAATGAATCTCATAGTAGACCACAACTTGCACATGCATTTATGCACTTTTAATATTGTCAATTGCCCAGCTGTAATTTGTTTACCCAGCATGTTAGTTATTTATTATGGAGAGACACCACTAGTGAACTGTGGACCCCGGTCCATTCTTTTACATCTGAAATACAACCTACTGCAATCATTGTTCTCTTTCATTCTCTGCAAACAAACATCATTTTCCACACTATACGTCTAATCCTTTGTTTTCAGCAAGCCGGTGAGATTGACAACCTCACTGTTAAGTTGGGGCAAAGTAGTTTGATTGTCTTGTGTGCAGGTTCCACGTTGGCACCGAATCCCTGGTGTTGCGCCGCGCCACATTTCACCAACAACCTTCAGAAGTGACTTTATCTCCTACTGGTCCGATTAAACCTTGGTTTCATACTGAGGGAAAACTTGCTGCTGCACTCATCATACCTTCCTCTTGGGGTTCCCAACGAACGTGTGACTTTCACGTCATCAAGCATTTTCTGGCGCCGTTGCCGGGGAGGTCAAGCCTTCTGTTAGGGGAGTCTCTCACTTCCAATCTCTTTACTTTGTTATTGTCTTGCTTAGTTTATTTTTATTTTGTCTTGTTTGCTCTCTTTATCAAAAACACAAAAAATTAGTTACTTGTTTTATTTTGTTATTTCGGCCTAGTGTTTTTTTGCTAAAATGAGTACTCCTGAGAACACCAAGTTGTGTGACTTCACTAGCACAAATAATAATGATTTCATATGCACTCCTATTGCTCCACCTGCTTCTAAAGCAGACTTTTATGAAATTAAACCTGCTCTATTAAATCTTGTTATGAAAGAGCAATTTTCTGGTGTTAGTACTGATGATGCTGCTGCCCATCTTAATAATTTTGTTGAACTTTGTGAGATGCAAAAGTATAAGGATATAGATGGGGATATTATAAAACTGAAATTATTTCCTTTCTCTTTGAGAGGAAGAGCTAAAGAATGGTTGCTATCTTTGCCTAGAAATAGTATTGATTCATGGACTAAATGCAAAGATGCTTTCATTGGAAAATATTATCCTCCTGCTAAGATTATATCCTTGAGAAGTAGCATTATGAATTTCAAGCAATTTGATAATGACATGTTGCCCAAGCATGGGAAGAATGAAATCATTGGTAAAGAATTGTCCCACCCATGGACTGACTGCTTGGATGATCATCCAAACCTTTTATGCAGGACTGAATTTTTCTTCAAGAAACTTTGGATTCGGCTGCTGGAGGTACCTTTATGTCCATCACTTTGGGTGCTGCAACAAAGCTTCTTGATGATATGATGATTAACTATTCTGAGTGGCACACCGAAAGGACTCCTCAAGGTAAGAAGGTAAATTCTGTTGAAGAAACCTCTTCTTGAGTGATAAGATTGATGTTATTATGTCTATGCTTGTGAATGGTAAATCTCATGTTGATCCAAATAATGTTCCTTTAGCTTCATTGGTTGCTCAAGAAGAGCATGTTGATGTGAACTTCATTAAAAACAACAATTTCAACAACAATGCTTATAGGAATAATTTTGGTAACAACAATTATAAGCCTTATCCTTCAAATAGTGGTAATGGTTATGTCAATTCTATGGTAATTCCTACAGCAATAATAGAAGTGTACCTCTGATCTTGAAGCCATGCTTAAGGATTTTATTAGTACACAAACTGCTTTTAATAAAACTGTTGAGGAAAAGCTTGGTAAAATTGATGTTCTTGCTTCTAAGGTTGATAGCCTTTCTCTTGATGTTGATCTTTTGAAACTAAAAGTTATGCCTAATGATGTTAAAGAGAACAAGACTTTTGCTACTGCCAATGCTATCCAAGTTAAAATTGACAACAATATTAGGATGTTGGCTGAATTGCATGCTAGGTGGGAAAGAGAGGATAAAATTGAAAAAGAGAATAGTATAGCTAGAGTTTGTACTATTACCACCACTAGTAATGCTAATGTTTCACATGCTAGTAAGCCTCCTACTATCAATGGTAACATAATTGGTGTTGGCAATGTTTCTACTACCTCTGCAAACGTTTAAAATTGCCCAAAACCACTGAAACTGTTCCTGATAAAGTGCTGAAATTTTTCGAAATATGGGAGACAATGGTTCCTTTGCCATTGACCATAATGATTTTGATTTTGATGATTGTAATATTTCTGAAGTAATTATGTTCTTGCAAAAGCTAGCTAGAAGTCCTAATGCTAGTGCTATTAATATGGCTTTCACAAAACATATTACAAATGCTCTCATACAAGCTAGGGAAGAGAAATTAAAACATGAAGCTTCTATCCCTAGGAAGTTAGAAGATGGTTGGGAGCCCATCATTAAGATGAAGGTGAATGATTTTGATTGTAATGCTTTATGTGATCTTGGTGCTAGCATTTCTGTTATGCCTAAGAAACTTATGATATGCTTGATTTGCCACCTTTGGAACATTGTTATTTGGATGTTTATCTTGCTGATAATGCTATGAAGAAACCTTTGGGGAGAGTTGATGATGTTCTTATTATGGTTAACAATAACCTTGTCCCCGTTGATTTTGTTGTTATGGACATCGAATGCAATGCATCTTGTCCTATTGTTTTGGGAAGACCTTTTCTTAGAACTGTTGGTGCCATTATTGATATGAAAGAAGGAAATTAGGTACCAATTCCCACTCAAGAAAGGTATGGAACACTTCCCTAGAAAGAGAATGAAGTTGCCTTTTGATTCTATTATTAGAACAAGTTATGATTTGGATGCTTCTTCACTTGGAAACACTTGATTTTCACTTTCTGCGCCTAGCTGAAAGGCGTTAAAGAAAAGCGCTTATGGGAGACAACCCATGTTTTATTTCTGTAATTTTTCTTTTTCTTTGAGTCAAGGAGTTGCTTACTTCTGTAACAACTCCTTTGTATCTTTATTTTATTGCATTGTTGTGCCAAGTAAAGCCTCTAATAGAAAGTTGATGCTAGATTTGGATTTCTGCGCAGAGACAGATTTTTGCTGTCCACGTTTTGAGCTGTACACTCCAGAAAAATCTAAAAATTCTGAAAAATTCAGGCGTGATCCTCATATATGTACGCAACTTTCATTAGTTTTGACTTTTCGCATCTGAGCAACTTAAGTGCCTCGAAAAAATTCGTCTTTCCAGACTGTTCTGTTTTTGACAGATTCTGCCTTTTATTTTGCATTCTCTCTTTTACTGTGTTTGAGTGGATTTCTTTGCTCCACAAAATATCAGTGGCTGTAGCTAATGTCCAGAAGTATTGGAGATGATTGTGTCATCACAGAACATGTGAATTTTTGATTATGCACTAACCCTCTAATGAGAATTACTTTGAGTTTGGTGTGAAGGAAGTTTTCAAGGATCAAGAGAGGAGGATGATATGATCAAGAAGAGTGAAAAGCCTAAGCTTGGGGATGCCCCCGGGTCACCCAAGCATATTTCAAGAAGACTCAAGCGTCTAAGCTTGGGGATGCCCAAGGCATCCCCTTCTTCATCAACAACTTATCAGGTCATCTCTAGTGAAACTATATTTTAATTCTTTCACATCTTATGTGCTTTACTTGGAGCGTCTGTGTGCTTTTATTTTTGCTTTGTTTTCTGAATAATTGGATCCTAGCATTCTTGTGTGGGAGAGAGACACGCTCCGCTTTTTCATGTGAATACTCGTATTCTTCACTTATATTTGTTGAGTATTCTTACTAGCTACTGCAATGCTTTTAGCTCCTGTTTTTCATGCATCTCTTGTTCAGAGCTGTTAGTTCTTGTAGAGAAGTACTCTCTTGTTTCATTGTTGTATTATTTGGAGAGTTTTGTGTTGAAATAAGTTGATTGGTGTTTGGTTGGAAACAGAAAATGCTACATGTGGTAGATGGTATATTGAAAAGACATACTCATTCTTGTAGATCATTGTCTTGGATAATTTGATGCTTTGCAATTGTTTTGAGCTCTCAAGTAGATCATGTTTAAGCTCTTGCATCATGTAGTTAAAGCCTATTAGTGGAGAACTACCGTAGAGCTTGTTGACTTGGTTTGCATGTTTGTATCTCTAAGGTCTAGATATTTTCTGGTAAAGTGTTTAGTAACAAGGAAGACAGTGTAGAGTCTTATAATGCTTGCAATATGTTTTTATGTAAGTCTTGCTGTACCGGTTGATATCCTGTGTTTGCTTCAAACAACCTTGCTAGCCTAAACTCTGTACTGAGAGGGAATGCTTCTCGTGCATCCAAACCTTGAGCCAAAACCCATGCCATTTGTGTCCACCATAACTACCTATTATGTGGTATTTCCTGCCATTCCAAGTAAATACTTCATGTGCTACCTTTAAACTATTCAAAACTTTATTACTCCTTATTTGTGTCAATGTTTTATAGCTCATGAGGAAGTATGTGGCGTTTTCTCTATCACCTTGTCATTTACTCATGACAGACTTTCACCAATGGACTAGTGGCATATACATCCGCTTATCCAATAACTTTGCAAAAAGAGCTGGCAAATGGGGTGCCCAGTCCCAATTAATTACAACTATAACCTTAATTCTCTTCACATGTTTGCCAATGATTTATCAAAGCAAATTTCAAAGTGTTAAACATTATCAAATAGGCACTCCTCCATGGTATGTGATTGTTGGAAGGCACCCGAGGATTCGGTTAGCCATGGCTTGTGTAAGCAAAGGTTGGGAGGAGTGTCATACCAATTTATAAATATGCATGTGTAAACAAAAGAGAAGAGGGATGATCTACCCTTGGGTAGAAATAACGTCCTTCATGGGAGCCGCTCTTGAAAGTCTGGGTGACAAGGGGGATAGAGTGCCCACTGCCATTCGTTGACAACAACAAACACCTCTCAAAAACTTACTTTATGCTCTCTATATGATTTCAAAAACCTAAAAAGCTCTAGCACATGATTTAATCCCTGCTTCCCTCTGCGAAGGGCCTTTCTTTTACTTTATGTTGAGTCAGTTTACCTACTTCTTTCTATCTCAGAAGCAAACACTTGTGTCAACTTTGTGTGCATCAATTCTTATATGCTTACTTATTGCACTTGTTATATTACTTTGTGTTGACAATATCCATGAGATATACATGTTGAAAGTTGAAAGCAATTGCTGAAACTTAAATCTTCCTATGTGTTGCTTCAATGCCTTTATTTAGAATCTATTGCTTTATGAGTTAACTCTTATGCAAAGCTTTTTGATGCTTGTCTTGAAAGTACTATTCATGAAAAGTTTTTGCTTATATGATTCAGTTGTTTACTCTTTATCTATTTGTTAGCAAACTATAGACCATTGCCTTGAGTCACTTCATTCATGACATGAGCCTTGCAATATTATTTGATCAAGATTGTGTGAAGCATGTCTCCTCAGAAATTATTTTGTTGTTATCGTTTTACCTACTCGAGGACGAGTAGAACTAAGCTTGGGGATGCTTGATACGTCTCCAACGTATCTATAATTTCTGATGTTCCATGCTTATATTATGCCAATTGCTACATGTTTTATATACACTTTATATCATTTTTATGCATTTTCTGGGACTAACCTATTAACAAGATGCCACAGTGCCAGTTCCTGTTTTCTGCTGTTTTTTTTTCAGAAAAGTTGTTCTGGAAATATTCTCGGAATTGGACGAAACAAAAGCCAAGTCCTATTTTTCTGACACGTACACGGAGTCCGAAGGAGAGACGAAGGGGGCCGTGGGCCGCCCTCACCACTGGTGGCGCGGTCCCACCTCCTGCCGCGCCGCCACGTGGTGAGGAGGCCTCGGGCCTCCACCGACGCCGCCCCTTCGCCTATAAATTGCCTTTCGGGAAAACCCTAAAACCCGAGTCAAAACCACGAAAAGTTCCAGAGCCGCCGCCGCCGTCAACCCTAACTCGGGAGGGTTCTGAAGCTCTTCCCGGCACCCTGCCGGAGAGGGGAATCATCACCGGAGGGCTCTACATCGCCATGCCTGCCTCCGGAGTGATGTGTGAGTAGTTCATCCTTGGACTATGGGTCCATAGCAGTAGCTAGATGGTTGTCTTCTCCTCTTGTGCCATCATGTTTAGATCTTGTGAGCTGCCTATCATGATCAAGATCATCTTATTGTAATGCTACATGTTGTGTTTGCTGGGATCCGATGAATATTGATACTATGTCAAGTTGAATACTGAAATATTATGTCTATGTTATTTATGATCTTGCATGCTCTCCGTTACTTGTTGATACTCTGGCCAAGTGGATGCTTGTGACTCCAAGAGGGAGTATTTATGCTAGATAGTGGGTTCAGTCTCCATTTAATCTGGGGGAGTGACAGCAACCCCTAAGGTTGTGGATGTGTTGTTGCTACTAGGGGTAACCTAATGATGCTTTGTCTAAGGATGAATGTATTGTTTACATTATGCACTTTACTTAATGCAATTGTCTGTTGCTTGCAACTTAATACTGGAAGGGGTGCGGATGCTAACCTGAAGGTGGACTATTTAGGCACAGATGCATGCTGGATAGCGGTCTGTATACCTTGTCGTAATGCCCAAATGAATCTCATAGTAGACACTACAACTTGCTGATGACGCGAAAGACACACGTTCGTTGGAACCCCAAGAGGAAGGTATATGAGTACAACATCAAGTTTTCCCTCAGTAAGAAACCAAGGTTTAATCGGACCATAGAAGTCGGCGATGTTCTGAAGGTTGTTAGTGAAGGAGTGTAGTGTGGCGCAACACCAGGATTCCAGTGCCAACTTGGAACCTGCACAACACAATCAAACTACTTTGCCCCAACTTAACAGTGAGGTTGTCAATCACCGGCTTGCTGAAAACAAAGGATTAGGCGTATAGTGTGGAAAATGATGTTTGCTTGCAAGAATGAAAAAGAACAATGATTGCAGTAGGTTGTATTTCAGATGTAAAAGAATGGACTGGGGTCCACAGTTCACTAGTGGTGTCTCTCCATAATAAAATACTAACATGCTGGGTAAACGAATTACAGCTGGGCAATTGACAAAATAGAGAGGTGCATAACAATGCATATACAAGTCATGATGATCACTATGAGATTTACTTGGCATTACGACAAAGTACACAGACCGCTATTCAGCATGCATCTGTGCCTAAATAGTCCACCTTCAGGTTTAGCATCCGCACCCCTTCCAGTATTAAGTTGCAAGCAATAGACAATTGCATTAAGTATGGTGCATAATGTAAACAATACAAATATCCTTAGACAAAGCATTGCTGTTTTTACCCCTAGTAGCAACAGCACATCCACAACCTTAGAACTTTCTGTTACTGTCCCAGATTAAATGGAGGCATGAACCTACTATCTAGCATAAATACTCCCTCTTGGAGTTACAAGCATAAACTTGGCCAAAGCCTACACTAATAACGGAGAGCATGCAAGATTATAAACAACATATATATGATAGATCAATAATCAACTTGACATAGTATTCAATATTCATCGGATCCCAGCAAACACAACATGTAGCATTACAATAAGATGATCTTGATCATGATCGCAGCTCACAAGAACTAAACATGATGGCACAAAAGGAGAAGACAACCATCTAGCTACTGCTATGGACCCATAGTCCAAAGAGAACTACTCACACATCACTCCGAGGCAGGCATGGCGATGTAGAGCCCTCCGGTGATGATTCCCCTCTCCGGCAGGGTGCCGGGAAGAGCTTCAGAACCCTCCCGAGTTAGGGTTGACGGCGGCAGCAGCGGATGTTTTCTGGAAATATGGCTCGGTGTTTTAGGTTTTCGCCTCGGGGGGAATAAATAGGCGAAGGGGCGATGTCGGTGGAGGCCCGAGGCTCGCTCCCCCACCTGGCGGCGCGCCAGGGGGCCCACCCGCGCCATGGGGTGGGGACGGCGCCTCGGTGCCTATCGTGGGGCTACCCTTCGACTATCCCACGGTGAAGGTACCTGGGTCACGCCAAGACTACAAAGGCCCAAGGAAAGCCCAGCAAGACAACGTGCAGCCCAAGTTAGTCGACTAGGTCATGCGGTTCATACCTATCTTGTAAGTGCCATCAGCACCGTTCACCCGAGACCTAGCCTACCAATAAAGGCTAGGAGGGTCCCTCGTTCTAGGGTACGCTCATAGCCGCCACCACAAACCCTAGCGAGATCGCCATCTCACCATTGTAGCCACCACTCGCCATCAATAACCAGACAAGCAGAAGTAGGGTGTTATCCTCCGGGAGCCTGAACCTGGGTAAAACGCCTCGCTTGTCAGCCATCGTGATCACCAACGCTCAACTCTCCCCCTCAATCAACCCGGGGTGCATAACCCAGGGATTTGCCGAGTCCACACCTCGTCAATTGGCGCCGTCCGTGGGAAAGAACGAGCGCTGGAACCATGGTCCACCGGCCCCATCGACTTTGAAGACCGATGTCTACATCACCAAGGAGCCAATCTGCTTCGGCTCCTTCGAGTACACCTTCCACCCGCCGGCCCACCGCTCGGTGTACGCCGATCTGCACGTAGGTATGTGCATCACCTTCGGTACCATGCACTACTTCGTAGACAGCTGTGGAGTACTCAGATCCACGGCGATCGCACCACGCGTGGTGGCGGCACCCGCATCTGCCGCGATTGCGCCATCCGTGCCGCCGCCTGCTGCGGAGATCGCGCCCGCTGCGACTGTGGAGATCGCATCTTCGACTGCTGAGAAGATTGCATCTGCGTCGACTACATCGACCACTTCGGCGACCACCGCGCAGATCGAGTCTACTCCGACTACCTCGATCGCGTCGTTGGCAAGACCAAGATCTGCATCAGCTTCGACTGCGTCGACCACACCTTCCAAGTGACCAAGGTCGCGCCGTCCTCGTCCACACCACTCGCGTCTCCATCAACTTGCAAGATCGTCAGCAAGCCAATCGCGCCCGCGTCGACGACGGCGACATCACTCCTCGCGTCAGCGGCGGAGATCGCGAGACTTCAGGGAGAGAGCCTCGGCAGCGACTGTGGTACCCACCACGTTGCATCCATTTTCGGCTCTGAGCACAGCTCGGACGAAGGAAGCAGCAGCGGCAGCAACCCGCCCACTCCCCAGACATACCCCGCGCAAGTCTTCATGATCGCCCGACGCAGGGCAACGACGACGAACCCGCATACCCACTGGAGGTGCTCATGCCGGATCAGGTGACGCGACTCACCATCACCCGAGAAATAGCAATCAGAGCTCTGAAGCACGTCGAGGAAGGCACGTACCCCCCACCGGACGCACCCCGGGAGGACCTTATGGCGGTCCAGTACCTGCTACGGAAGGAAAGCGAACGACTGTGCGCAGAGAAGGCCGAGCTGCTCCGACGCAAGGACGAGGCTGACGCGTCGAGCGCCAGGAGGGCCGCTTACTCGTTCACTGCCTCAATAGAGGTCTCACAAGGAGCAAGACGCCACAGAGCATGCGTGCCCCTGATGACGGAGGCTGACCGCGCTAAAGTCACCTGAAACCTCGAATCATCATACATGAGCGAAGACGCAGACGGGATACCCGTCCCCAAAACACCCGAAGCCGCGCTCCTGACAGTCGAAACATACCTGCGGCTGACGCTGCCGCCCGAGGGCGACTCCGCGCTCTCCTCCACAAGCAGCAGATCATGTCTATAAAGGCACTCGAAGAAGCTCTGATGAACAAGGCGCTGACAGAAAAGGCGCGAGAAGATCGGGACCGCCGCGACCGCGAGCCCACAGCACTCGCAGGCCCAGCGGCAAGACCACTGCGACAACCGCAGCCAGGCGAAGACCTACGCAACGTCATCACACAGAGGACGGTGGACCACAGCCGCACCCATCGGACGGTCAGCACGCCCAATCCTGACGACCGCAATGACGGCGACTACGAGCCGTGCGGCGCCGCATGCTTCAGCTTCAACATCCGTGACACAAGAATGCCCAAGGGCTTCAAGCTCATGGCAGAAGCAGTCAAGTACGACGGGAAGCAATACCCGAGACTCTGGCTCGAAGACTACCTCATAGCCTGTAGCTGCCAGGGCGGTACTTCGACTACAGCCATGCAGTATATCCAGCTGATGCTCACGGGCTCTGCACGCGGGTGGCTAAACACTCAACCCAAGAACGCCTTCAGGACGTGGGACGAGTTCGCGGAGGCCTTCGTTAAAAGCTTCCTGGGACATACTCGAGACCGACGACTTTCATCGAGCTACAAGCATGCAAGCAAGGACGAGACGAGCCGCTTCGGTCGTACATCCAATGTTGGACCCTGCTCCGCAATACCATGGAGACCGCCTCGGAGGACCGAGTGATGGATGCCTTCATGCACGGCGTCTCTCGCCGCGACCTCCGCGAGGAGTTTGGTAGGCTCCGGCCGAAAAACATGATCGAGGTCATGAAGATAGCCAACCAGTGGGCAGACGGAGAGGACTCGGTCCGCGATAGTTCACGCTACTCCCCGAAGGACGAAGCCGGACCAAGCAACTGGCGAGAAAGACGCCACAAGAAGAAGCCGCGTTACAACAGCAACGACTCAATCGAGCTAGTAGCGGCGGGATTCCAAACCCCCCGTGAGGATGAAGCGCGTGACAGCAGTCGCCAATACAGCCATGTACAGTACAGTCGAAGCGGTAGTGACCAGAGTCGCCAATACAGCCAGGGGCAATACAACCGAAGCGGCGGCAGCAGCTACCGCAGCGACGGAGGCCATAAACGCGAGTGGCAGAAACGCACGCTAAGCCAGCGGAAGAGCTGGAACAACCCTGCAGACACCACATGTTCAGGAACCCGGAAACGGGCAAGTGGGGATCCAACCACCTGTTGAAGGACTATCGAAAGGCACGCAAGATATACGAAGCCATGCAGAAGATAGTCACTCCAGGACCCGCAGCGCAGCCAGCCGCGCAGCTGGCCATCCAGGCAGCACCCGCACCCGCAGTCGCTAATCCAGCACAGGCGGCGGGAGCCTTTCCACAGCAGCAGCCGTAGCAAGATGCCCCACCAGTGGTCCATGACGCATATCCAGCGGCACGCGGACAACTCAACATGATACAGAAGGGGCGCCCTCAAACAGGGCCCAGAAACTCATCACTCGCCAAGTCTTCCAAGCCATCACCTGTCCACCCGCGGTACCAGACTACCTGAGAGGGTCAGAGACACCAATCACCTTCTCTAGAGCAGATCACCCGCCTGCAGTACCACGACCCGGGCACGCCGCTCTGGTAGTCGAAGCTCTGATCGGAGATTACACCCTGAAAAAGGTGTTCATGGATGGAGGCAGCGGCATTAACATCATCTTTGCCGACACCCTCAGAAGAATAAATAGGCCAATGACAAACTTGGCGGCATCAGAGACCACCTTCCATGGCATAGTACCAGGGCAAGCAGTCACGCCCATGGGAATGATCACACTCGACGTCATCTTCGGCACACCCGAAAACTTCAAGAGGGAGTCAATCGACTTCGAGGTAGTCGACTGGAAGTCGCAGTACCACGCGATACTCGGGCGCCCAACCTTTGCCAGATTCATGGCGATACCTCACTACGCATACCTCATGCTCAAGATGCCTGGACCCAAGGGCGTCATCACGGTGCTTGGCGACTTCGACCGCTCCAACAACTGCGACCGCGAGTTCAGCAAGATCTCCGAATTCTTCGGAGTCGAAGAGCACTTTGAGGCAATGGCAGTCGACAACGACAAGACCATCTTCCCAGCCCGCAAGAAACCAGCCAAGGATGCTGCCTTCAACGCGGCTGACGACACAACGACCCATCAGGTCCACCCGACTGACGCCAGCAAGACGGTCAAAGTATCAATGAGTCTGACCCCCGCATAGGAAGGCGCACTCGTCGAGTTTTATGTGAGAACTGGAGAATCTTCGCATGGCAACCCTCTAACATGCCAGGAATACCCAGGAACCTCGCCGAGCACTCCTTAAAGGTCCACAAGGACGCCAGACCCGTCAAACAGGCCATGCGACGCTTTTTCGGGCCCAAGCGAGACGAAATCAGCAGAGAAATCGATCGACTGCTGAATGCCAAGTTCATCCGAGAGATCAAGGACTCGGACTGGGTCGCCAACCCAGTCCTGGTGGAGAAGAAGAAGACGAAGAAACTCCGCATGTGCGTCGACTTCACCGCCCTCAACAAATGCTGCCCCAAGGACCATTTCCCGCTCCCGTGGATAGATCAGATCATCGACTCGACTGCAGGCTGCGAACGTCTGTCCTTCCTGGACGCCTACTCAGGTTACCAGCAGATCAGACTGAACGTCGACAATGAGGAGAAGACATCATTCATCACACCCGACGGCGTTTTCTGCTACCAGACGATGCCCTTCGGGTTGAAGAACGCTGGTGCCACGTACCAGCGCACAATGCAAGCATGCCTCAAAGGGCTCATATGCCTAGTCGACTCCCCTGTTGTAACAAAGCATACATGTCAAGGCGGCAGGTTTCAGACGCACTCTTTCCCTTACCAGGGTACCCGAGGGACTGGAAGGGTTTTAATGAGGCGGTCTGCCCGCAAAAATCAATGAAGTGATTTGTGGAACAAGCTCTCCCCTTTACTTTTTCAGTCAAAAAGCAACATAAACCTAGGCCGCCACTCGAACACTCGGGGGCTGCGCCGTACAGGCCCAACTCGAAAAAGCCTAGGCCGCCACTCGACTCACTCGGGGGCTGCGCCGCACAGGTCCAAGTCCAAACCTAGGCCGCCACTCGACGCACTCGGGGGCTGCGCCGCACAGGTCCAACTCGAAAAAGCCTAGGCCGCCACTCGACGCACTCGGGGGCTGCGCCGCACAGGTCCAAGTCCAAACCTAGGCCGCCACTCGACGCACTCGGGGGCTGCGCCGCACAGGTCCAACTCGAAAAAGCCTAGGCCGCCACTCGACGCACTCGGGGGCTGCGCCGCACAGGTCCAAGTCCAAACCTAGGCCGCCACTCGACGCACTCGGGGGCTGCGCCGCACAGGTCCAACTCGAAAAAGCCTAGGCCGCCGCCCTCGACGCACTCGGGGGCTGCGCCGCACAGGTCCAAGTCCAAACCTAGGCCGCCACTCGACGCACTCAGGGGCTGCGCCGCACAGGTCTAAGTCAAGAACTACGCCGTCACTCGACGCACTCGGGGCTGCGCCGATCAGGTCCAACTCGAAACATCTTGGCCGCGCCCGAAGCACTCGGGGCTGCGTCCTACGGGTTCGACTCTCAAAGTCCTAGGCCACACCCGATCCGCTCGGGGTTGCGCCACATAGGTTTACAGAAGTCTACAAGATACAATTTACTCACTCGGGGGCTACCCCCACCTCGGCATACATACACTCATATTTCCACTTGGAAAAATTGATTTTACAAGATAACGGTATACAACAAACAGTCTGTTACTCTTATTCTACAGGCTCGCCCTTTGGCGCATCAAGTGGCCCTACAAGGTGCTCGCTAAAGTTCTGGACCTGCTGAATCATCTGGCGCGCAGCCGCAAGAGTATCGGCATAGTCACCCTCTCCAGGCAAGCCGTCAAGCACCTTGTGCAATGGAAGATTAGGCCGGTGCAGTCGAACGTATGCCAATGCCACGTTCACCCCGGCAACAAGTTGAGTGTGCACGACTTCCTTCAACGCACTGCCTTCACGGAACCTCTCCAGAAGCGCAGTCAGTCCGTTCAGCTGCTCGTTGTGAGGAAAGTACACCTTGTTGATCTGCCAGAGGGTTTTTCTGCAACCTTCCAAGAGCGTAGCAGCCCGCCAGGTGCGATCCAGCATTCGTGCCAGTACACTACCTCTGGATCTGTTCGACCAAAACTGGCGCGCTTCGGTGAGTCACCGGCGGCCTCTTTCTCTACTCGCTCGTCCACTCGAAGCTGCTCAGCTTTCCAGTCAGAGTTCACATCTGCATCAAGGTCAAGCATTAAGCATAGCAGGAAGACACAGAAGCCAAAGCAAAAACGCTAGAAGGCCAACCTTGCAGCTGTCGACTGATCAAGTCCATCTCGCCAAGCAGAAACACTTCACGCTGGGAGAATGGAGCAACGGGCCGCGACCTCAATCGCTCCAGCTCCAACTCAGCACTCTTCAGCTTCGACTCGAGCTCAACCACCTTATTCCTCATGAAGGTGATCACTCGCTGGTCATTTACGCTTCGTGCAGGAGCTGGAGGAGCTTGACGGCGGCGACGAGTAGGCGCAGCCGAAGAGGTGTCCTCCTCATCATCCGCACCAGTCGTTCCAGCAACATCAGGAGCTTCGCCCATATCAGACTGTCAAGAATTGACAGCGTCAAGCCAGGAAAAGAACCAACATAGTTCATCCAAGCTAGACATCAAAAAAGACTCGGCGGCTGCACCCCCGAAGGAACAAATTCACACTACATCATCAGCATGTTCACTCGCACAACATAAAGTGCATTACAGACTCAAGCCCAAAAGCAGAAGCATAGTCCTAAAAGGAAAAGTCTACACTACAGACTCCGACTGGGACCGGCTCTTCCTAGCAGCAGCCAACTCGACCATCTTAGCAATCCTCTTCTCGAAGGTGGAGACAAGCTTCACGGCCAACTGGCTCGCCTGCGCTTTCACCCCACTAAGGGACGCGGTCTTGCCATCAGGCTTTCGAGGGAAGTCGCTGACAACCTTCTCAAAATCGCCTACGACTTGGTGACCAAGAAGTAGCTGGAAAGTGAGCTCTGAGCCGCGTACCGTCTGCGCGCGCGTGAAGTCCGCCAGGACATTCGAATTGCCTTCGAATGGAGCCACGAGTGCGTCAACAGCAGCTGGTGGCGGCTTGTTGGGGAAGATATTCCGGTGCACAGTTGCTAAGGCCCCTGTCGACTTCTGCAGTGCCGCCGTCGACTGCTGCAGCGCTGCTGAGGCATACGCGCAGACGCGATCGACGAAGCCAACAGCCTCTACGAAGCCGACGTTGTCGCTGGAAGTTCCTTCTGGAGGAGCGCCTCCACAAGTCTCTATACAAAAGAAAAAAAAGCAGTTACACCCATAAGCCATCAACAGTCGGCAAACGGGCAAAGTAGGCATCAAGCCGAAGCACTTACGTCCAAGGACATTGGCGAGGGCGAGCAAGCGCTCGACCTGGACCTTCTCCAAGTCACCCCGAGCTTTTTCGCGCTCCTGCAACTCGCGCAGGGTCTTCTCCATCTCAGCATGAGTCCGAAGCTTTTGCTCCAACTCCGACACCCGCTTCGTGGCCTGCTGCAGAGAAGTGCGGAGTTCATCCCTCTCCTTCTCCATGCGAACGAAGGCGGCGGCACCTTCCACCTGCTGGCGATAGTAGGGCTGCGAAGCATACAAGGTTTATCAAAGTTGCACTCGACTATTCTAGTCAACCACACCTTCGGGGCTACTCCCACCGGGAGTGCTGTTCGCGCACCCGATTCGAATTCAGACAGACAAGTTGAAGATGTGCTTACATGATCAATCAGTCCAGCTTCAGCCGGAGTCGTGTCAGCTGTACGCGCCTGTACGGAGGAAGAGGCCGTCAGCACCGCAAGATCATCCACCCGAGTGAGCTCCTCGACCACCTCCGGAGTTGGCTCGACTGGGGGAGCAGAAGTATGATCCACGTCATGCATAGGTGAACCAGCAGCATCAACACGCTCGCTGACAAGACAGAAAGGAAACTGAAGTACAACTCGAGAAACCAAATAGCAACTCGAAGAAAAGCAAAGGGTTACGCAACTAACCTGGTGATGTTCACATCATCCTCGCTGCCTAGAGAGACAGAGCACATCGTCGCAAACACAGCCGGCGGCGCGGAGTCGATAGGAGGCACGACCAATGGCTCAGTCGGGTTGTCCAGGTGCTTGGCACCCGAAGATGACTCGCCATCCTCCTGCATCTCTTCACCTGCCCCCTTCGCAAGAGACGAAGCAGTAGCAGAGTCGCCACTTCGACGCTTCAGCTTCTTCCGCGCTGGCTCTTCAACATCATCTTCTTCTTCCTCCACCTCTTCACTCGGAGAGACGGCGGAAGGAATGTCATCTTCCTCACCTTCCTCCTCTTCAAGGAACGCTGCTTCATCATGGGGGCCGTCCTCCATCAACGGAGGAAGGCTGACAAAGGCACCCCGACCCTGCAAGCAAGCAGTAGTCGAATCAAAAAACAGACGGACTCGGTAAAGCAAGCACAAGACAGAATCAAAAAAAAAAGAAGCTTACCTCAGGGACAGGGTCGTGGATCCATACACTTCGACCGGACATTTGACATTACAAGGGTCCGCGGCTCGGAGGCTGCTAATGCCCCTCACCTTCGACTCCACTGCTTCGTCATCAAGCTCAATCGGCGACGTCCGGTCGGGGTCGCCAACGCCCTCGTGCGCCCACATCGGGTGGACGCGAGCGCGGAGCGGCTTCACCCGGAGTCTGAAGAAGGTGCCGATGAGGTGAATCCCACCTGACTCGCGCCCCAGGGTCTTCAGCAGGCCGCGAAGAATGGTCAGCAAAGGCTGCACTGTATCCTTCTCCCCCTTCGAAAGCGGGTGCGCCCACGCGCGCGTCTTCCGCAACTCGCGTTCTCCATCGAAGTCAGGCAACCCCGCTTGGTCGCACCTGACGTAGAACCACTTCTTCCGCCTTCCCTGGACGGAGTCCGACTTCTTCATCTGGAAGTACGAGGTGTCGCCGCGTACCTGGATGCCGAAGCCGCCGACTGGATACACCAGCCCGTTCTTCCCGACGTTCTTCCGCACCATGAAGAGCGATTTCCACAGCAGCCAGTGGGGTGCGATCCCCATGAAGCACTCGCAGAGCACGATGAAGCTCGCGATGCTCAGGACGCCATTGGGGGTCAGATCGTGGATCTGAATCCCATAGGCGTACAGGAGACCACGAACAAAATCATGGAGAGGGAACCCGAAGCCCCGCGGAATGAAATCCACGAAGCACACGCGTTCCCCCTCGCGAGGGGCAGGGAATACCTCTTTCCCTGGCACACGCACCGTCGCCCGATCCGCCGGCGGCAGCAGCCCCTGCTTGCGGAGGGCCTCGAGGTCAGCCCTCTTCACCGATGACTTCATCCAGTCACCGTCCGGCTTCTTCATCACGCTCGCCTCGGCGTGGCGCTGGCAGCAAGTTTCCCCTTCTTCATCGCGACCTTGCTCATGGTGGGGGGAGAAGGAGCAGAGAGCACGCAGCGCAACAATGGCAGAACAGAAGCAGTGGAGACGATGACAGAATGGGGATGGATGAACTGTTCACCGCCGCGGTGAAAATTATATACCGCGCGGTCAGTCAATCCTGGCCGTCCCTGCTGAAACCGCTCTCCGCAACAGCGTCTGACCGTCCACGTGTCGCGCGGAGAGGGCAACCGTCGCTCGCCGTGCCGCCCACTACGCACGGGAATCAAGGCGCCATCATCACACCGCGCAATTTTCGCGCCCAACGGTCAGAAAAAAGCGGCAACCGCTGTCTCCAGTCAATACTGACAGTGGGACCGTACTGTCACGAACCATCGGACACAGAGAGCGTCAAAAACGTCAGCACTGACATCAACCATGAAGGCATAAGAAGTAAGCCAAGAACTCGAACAGTTCATTCGAGTGCAAGAGCATTCAGTAAGCTCTCAGAGTTGAATAAGTTCGTACAGTAAGCCAACGAGCTGATTGAGAACTCGAACAGTTCATTCGAGTGCAAGAGCATTCAGTAAGCTCCAAGTGCTGAACAAACTCGTGCAGTAAGCCAAACCGGCCGAATACATAGTAAGTCACACAAAGCCAGTCGCGACTCCAAGTCGAGTCCCTTCTTTACTCCCATCGGGAGCAGGCTTTTCGACTGAAGAAAAATTGAGTTTAACCTCAATTGCAAGCAATTAAGCTTAATCTCGGGGCTACTCCCATCGGGAGCGCTGTTCGCGTTCCCGAGTGACTCAGAACAAAAGCAGTCAAAAAATCACCGGCTAAGGCTGTACTCAGTGTTTTACCCTGCAGTCGACAGTTCGACTAAAGGAATCCTCCGTAAGCCCTGAACGGCCGGAGTCGACTATTTTTACTTGTCCCTTTCAGGAACTCGAAGGCGTGCCTAGGCAAAAGGAGTCCTTTGCCCGACTCTACGATTCGACCAAGCACTCGGGGCTCCTGTCGTGGGGCTACCCTTCGACTATCCCACGGTGAAGGTACATGGGTCACGCCAAGACTACAAAGGCCCAAGGAAAGCCCAGCAAGGACAACGTGCGGCCCAAGTTAGTCGACTAGGTCATGCGGTTCATACCTATCTTGTAAGTGTCATCAGCACCGTTCACCTGAGACCTAGCCTACCATATAAAGGCTAGGAGGGTCCCTCGTTCTAGGGTACGCTCATAGCCGCCATCACAAACCCTAGCGAGATCGCCATCTCACCATTGTAGCCACCACTCGCCATCAATAACCAGACAAGCAGGAAGTAGGGTGTTATCCTCGGGAGCCTGAACCTGGGTAAAACGCCTCGCTTGTCAGCCGTCGTGATCACCAGCGCTCAACTCTCTCCCCCTCAATCAACCCGGGGTGCATAACCCAGGGATTTGCCGAGTCCACACCTCGTCAGTGCCCCCCTTCATCTCTCCTTCGGATTTCGTGAACGTGTCGGGAAAATAGGAACGTGACATTTTGTTTCGTCCAATTCCGAGGATATTTGCAGAATAGCTTTTCTGAAACCAAATATAACAGAAAACAGGAACTGGCACTGTGGCATCTTGTTAATAGGTTAGTCCCAGAAAATGCATAAAAATGCCATGAAGTGTGAATAAAATATGTAGCAATTGGTATAATACAAGCATGGAACATAAGAAATTATAGCTACGTTGGAGACGTATCACTTGCACATGCATATTATGCACTTTTCAATATTGTCAATTGCACAGCTGTAATTTGTTTACCCAGTATGTTAGTTATTTATTATGGAGAGACACCACTAGTGAACTGTGGACCCCGGTCCATTCTTTTACATCTGAAATACAACCTAATGCAATCATTGTTCTCTTTCATTCTCTGCAAACAAACATCATTTTCCACACTATACGTCTAATCCTTTGTTTTCAGCATGCCGGTGAGATTGACAACCTCGCTGTTAAGTTGGGGCAAAGTAGTTTGATTGTCTTGTGTGCAGGTTCCACGTTGGCACCGGAATCCCTGGTGTTGTGTCGCGCCACATTTCGCCACCAACAACCTTCAGAAGTGACTTTGATCTCCTACTGGTCCGATTAAACCTTGGTTTCATACTGAGGGAAAACTTGCTGCTGCACTCATCATACCTTCCTCTTGGGGTTCCCAACGAACGTGTGACTTTCACGTCATCAATCACTTTTTCTGGCGCCGTTGCCGGGGAGGTCAAGCCTTCTGTTAGGGGAGTCTCTCACTTCCAATCTCTTTACTTTGTTATTGTCTTGCTTAGTTTATTTTTATTTTGTCTTGTTTGCTCTCTTTATCAAAAATACTAAAAAATTAGTTACTTGTTTTTATTTTGTTATTTTGGCCTAGTCTTTTTTTTTTGCTAAAATGAGTACTCCTGAGAACACCAAGTTGTGTGACTTCACTAGCACAAATAATAATGATTTCATATGTCCTCCTATTGCTCCACCTGCTTCTAAAGCAGACTTTTATGAAATTAGCTGAACGACCAGCACATCTTAGCTGAACGACGGCCATATTCGGCGGAGAAGAAGGCCGACCATCGCCGACAGTCCGTATCCAGAGCGGAGCTTCATTGTCACATCGCCATCCCCGTGTCCTCCCGAGTTCGTCGAGTTCTTCGTCAATGGCGGTATGATGATTTCGAGTCCTTCTATCTACTTTACGCAGCATAGATATGTAGATCCGGCTTGATTTACTCCGGTATTATGACATGCACCGTAGATCTAGATGGTTTTAGGGTTCATTATAGATGTGTGGTTGCATTGAAAGCAGCTTACATTTTATTTGGTGTGTTCTTCATTTTGGGTGTTCTTCATACTGGATCCATGGTTTTATAGTCTGTTTGAAAGTCTGATCTACTTTTCTCTGGCCTATAATGAAACTGCAGCTACCAAACGCGCCCTTCTTGATAGATGTTGTTGTACTGTACCTTGTGCTACGTATGATTAATTGATTATGATGTGTTCTTGGTTCAGTAGTATCACCTCTTTCAATCCTACCATGTCATAATGCAAGTCTGAGGCCTTTATTTGTAGCAATTTCTCCTGTGTTCGTGAGTAAATTCCATGGTAGCTGATGATTGAACTGAAGCCATCCTAGTTGCAAGAAGATTGGCTACAGAACCAAGGGTAATAGCAATCAATATGCTATTATTTGTACTTCGTTCTTGTAGGCACTCTTTTTGCCCACTGATGGCTTTCACATGTGAGGCTTGAATGTAGATTTTTACGCCAATGATGAATGGTATTACATTTAGGAGTCCGATGTTGCATTGCAACCACAAGGCAACCACCAAAATTGAGCAGCATGCTTAATTTCACTCGTGTGTTCTGCTTGGTTTTGTTGATTGTCATGCGGTTCTTATTTTGATTCGACAGCTCAATGTACTATCTAACTGAGGCAACTTTGCGGTACGATGATTTGGTCCATGATGAAATGTGTTAGAGCTGTCACCTGCTGAGTGCCAGGAAAAGCTATAAACAGTCACCATGTTATGTGGTTGTTCTTTTCTTTTGCTGGCTATTCAGAAGGCGCAAACATGGTTCTACATCTGCTGAGACCAAGCAACACTTCTTTTGCATTCGATTTTGAGTTGCAACTATGATTTTCGTGTAAGTCTTAAGGCCAATGATGTAAGGGCTGGGACACAACCATCACCACCAGACGTCCAACCAGTCACATATCGTTGTGGCTTGTACTTGCTTTTGTTGGCTAGTCTGGTGGACCAGTTGTCTCAACCGTCTCTTCGAACTGAGGCCAGCCAGTACAATCTCCATTACAATGATCAAACTTGGGACTACACAAAGTGTTATAAACCAAACCAATATCTTTGTGCCATGCTTCGAAGATAACAATGACCACGGATGACATTGACACCGTCTTCAAGACAAGGAAGGCAACTTATGGATGGATCAAGGACACATCCTCTCCTAACCATTTCTGCAAAGTGGTGCTGGCACCCGGACTTGGACTCCTCCCAGTTCCTGCCGCCTTTAGGCCCTACTTGGGCGAGGTGCCTGATGATATCACTGTCAAGATGAACACTGGGTGCATCTGGACTATCACCGTTGCTAATGTAAATGGAAGAGCTTGCCTCGTCAAAGGATGGCCAGCATTTTCCATAGCACACTGCTTAGATGTTGGTTATCTGGTCATGTTCAAGAAGCTTGGTCGAATGGAGTACAAGGTTATCATCTTCGACAACTCTGGCTGTGAGGTAGTGAGACAGTGCCCTGAGCACCCACTGAAATTCAAGAAAGACGAAGACTGTTGAATGTTCGTCCTACTCGTTAGATCATACTAAGTTTGTGCTAAGCTACTTCTGTATGTCGATTATGGTACTTGGTTAAAACTGTCGTACTTCTATGCTATGTCGATCATGTTCATTTCTGTGTATATCATAGTCTGGTACTCTGGTAACCTCACCAAAGGCTAGAAGAGGTTATCGTAGCAGCAGCATTGCATACAACTAAACACATGCCTACTTGCATTTGAGCATGCAGTCGACGCAACCAAACAGGCAGTAGAAGTGGCTAAGCCCATGCCACGTTCTTTGCTGCAGGCTACCAAACAAACCCAGCAACATGGTTTAGAACTTGTATTTAGTCAGCAGGGCCCTTTGAAGTCTGCCCCAGCGAGGTGGGAAACCCCTGCAGGCTACCAAACACGCCCCTATACGGGACGGATGCAAGCACGGCGAGGGTACAGTACACGATATGGGTGTGCGTTTGGGCGAGGAGGATGTACAGACGCGGCCAATGAAATAATTGATTTAACGTACAATTTGATGCCATCCTGATCGGACACTCCAAATGATGCAAAAAAAACAGAGCTTAAAATGCTACACTTCAAAAATGTATCTCTCAATTTTGTGTGAGGCGTCTGTTTCATGTTTATTTTCATTTCAGTTTTTGCAATCCGTCATATGTTATTTAAACCTAGATTTTTTTTTCTGAAAAGGAGGATGATTCCCACCATCACATGTGCGTGTCGTTCCACCTGTCGACGATCAGCTACTCCATATGTGCTTTAGCCGCATCTCATTAAGGGTTCCTAAAAAACAAACCCCGTAATTTGAGGAAGATGGTGAGGACGAGGGGTTCGTGCAAGCCGGATTTATCGCCGGTGAGGCTGATCTCGCAAAATCAGTGCCCTAGCTAGCAGAAGTTTAGTTTTCTTCGATGTTGCGGTGTTTTTCAATTGTTGCAAACTCATGTCTGTTTTGCAACGAAAAATATGAACGTGATCCTGCAACGATTTTGGACGCCTGCTAAAAATGTTGTTTCAATGTTCCAAATGTTTTCGTTAGCAGCCACAAACGTTTTCCTCACTTACTGCATACCCGGGTTTACTCTTTCTCGGAAATTTGTTGGCTGCATACTCATATGCGCTAGACTTGTAATAGAAAAATATCCCTTATGAGTTTAGCACATTTGTTTTGGTCCTCAAGCCCCACCCCATACCAGAAACTAGTTTTCATTTGCATACGAAAAATGAGATATATAAACATTTCAATTTCACCAAATATAAAATCTATTACATTAAACAACACATTAAAAATCACGAGCAATAGAGGTAGCAACAACATTGTCCTGCCGGCTACCACGTTAGGGTAGTTGTACGCGGGAGGAAGCTTCGAGGCGGTGGTCGAAAGGGGGGCGACTCTGTTCTTGCCTTGCCCAGGGCTTGGACGACGTGGTTGCCCATGCGCTTCCATTTCTGCCAGGCGCCGCCGGCCGGAGTTGGCACGATGTCGGGGAAGCGAGTCGCGGGAGATCAACGTGGCGCCAGTGGGGTCGGCGAGGTAGGAAACCCGACCGGCAGGAGTTGTGTTGGGTCCGTGCCGGGATGACGCGAGCATGCTATCAGTCGGGGACAACGGCGATGGCAGCGGTTGTGGCGAAGCTGAAAATTCACCTCCGCTATCTCGCGCCACAAATAAGGGGAACACGCAATTGAGACGCCTAAAATGAAGAACTCGGGTCACAATGCTCCTTGGGAAAAACAAAATCCACGCCATCCAGTTTTACCGGATCTGGTTAGACCAAGGGTTGTTATTTTCTGTACCAGTGTTGTGGTAGTACAGCAGTACTGCTGCAGGAGAGTAAAAGGCTGAATCTCACGTGGAGAGAGCCCAGTGAAACGCAGCTCCCTGAATCTTTTATTACGTGATCACGTCGTTTCTGTAGGCGGGACCCTAACTCTGATTCCATCCTTTATTAACTGTAGCCGTGGAAAAGTAACCGAGGGTCCCAGAGAAACGCAGCTCCCTGAATCATGGAGGCACCCGAGCCATTTATCGCAATTCGTAGCGGTGGGGCACGCCGATCCATCGGCTTCGCTCAATTGTTTCGCCGATCTAGGGCGTAAAAGCAGGCTGGTCCTGTCCTGCGATGCCGCAGGGGAGTACGTACCCATGCCCGCTTGGACGCAAGCACGGAGAGGGTACATCGTACAGTACACGATGTGGGTGTGCGTCTGGGCGGGGCGCGTATTCGCTGACTTTGCCAGGCTCAACGTCACCTGACTTTGAGTCGCTGGCAAGTGGGTCCGCTGTATGTGGGGTTCACATGTCAGCCACAATGTCACCGAATCCACAACGTCAGCGAATCCCAGCCGGTCTGGGCGACGAGGATACAACCAAGTAAAGGGTTTTGACGTACAAACATAATTGATTCCATTTGATGAGACACTCCAAATTTCTAAAGATATTGCAGTTTGTTATTTTTTTCACTTGAAACAACTCTGATTTTTTATTCAAGTACATAAATATAGATGTCTATCCTGTTGTATATATTCTCAAAGTATTATGTATTTTATATGTAACATGCACAAAATTAACAAATGTAAAGATCAAATCGATTATCTTAAGGACGTTTTTTTATTTGTTATTCTGTAGCCGAAAGTAGAACCTATTTTTCACAAACTCATAGAAATCACATTCATGTATCCGTAGAAAAATGAATATGGTGGAGGAAGAAATATGCAGACAAAAAACAAGACAAAAGAATGTGCACGAGAAAGGCAGAAATATACAAATATGCAGCTAGAACAAATGATAACTACAATGGAGCAAATCATTAGCTAACCGTAAGTTTGAGCGAAACACACCATGCAAAGGACCAACCGCGACCGAACTCCCTTTGCATATATCGTGATACAAGATGAAGGCACTACATGTGCCTTCGATGTATAGGATGACGTCATATGAGATAAATTTATTTCAAGTTATCACGGAGATAATAATGTACCAACATATATTTTTTACCCATCTGAGATATTTTTATTGCTGTTTCAGCTTGCTGCTCATCTCAGAAAACATAAAATTATTCCACGCGTGTCAATCATGTTTGGGGTAAAATCTGGACTGTGCAAACGTTTCGACCAAAATTTACTTTTACACTCCCGATACACTGCACCGACATGTTTGCTAGTTGATGGTTATTAAAAGAATGATGAATCTTTTCACAAACAAAGGCCAGTTTTAGAATTTTCACGTCTGGCCTCACCACGATAAAAGTCACAAGCCGGCATCGCTGATCCGACCACCAGATCCTACATTCCAAAGGGTCCTACCAGTTTCAAGCACTACATTATACTCACTATGTTGCTAAATATAAGGTGTTTTTGTATCTCAAATTTGATCCAGATATAGATCAAAATAAGTAAACATACAAATTAAAACGTGTTTAGGTATATGTGAATCTGAAACGGGAAAACAATTTAGGGCACCTCTAACGGCACAACGCATACGGACAGACTTTCTGGACCGATTCTGTCCGCTTTGGGCGGACAACAAACAGATTTTGGGCCTTTGTCCGCTTTGCGGTGGAGGTGCCCCCAACGGCCGGCCGCATTTCATAAAAAAAACAGTCACATAAATTTCATTCATTTTACAACAAAGTTTGGATAGAAAATAAACACGCTGAAATATCGTTCATTTATTACAACAATGTTCGAATAGAAAGAAAAATAAATAGGTAGCACTACTGGTTTTCCCAGATGAGTCCACATGTGCTCTATCAGATCATTCTGTAGACGTTCATGCAGTGGCTTGTCACGCATCTCTGCATACACGTCTGAATACTGCTCGTCTGTCGCCGGTCCAGGTGTAGGCGCAACCAACTCACCCTCAAATTCCCAGCCTTGATCAAATATCCTCGCATCATCCCGTTCATTCTCGACAATCATGTTGTGCGTGATCACGCAAGCAGTCATCACCTCCCACATGACCTCCTTGCTCCATGTTCTTGCTGGGTGTCGAACAATAGCAAACCTGGATTGGAGCACACCAAATACTCGCTCGACATCCTTCCGGCAAGCTTCTTGTTGCTGAGCAAACTTACGAGCTTTCTCACTTTCTCACTTGCGAATGGTCTTCACAAAGACAGGCCATGAAGGGTATATACCATCAGCAAGGTAGTACCCCTTGTCATATGCATTTCCATTAACCTCAAAGTTGATCACCGGTGCATTGCCCTCGGCCAACCTATCAAACACTGGTGATCTCTGAAGCACGTTGATATCGTTGTGAGAGCCCGACATGCCAAAGAAGGAGTGCCAAATTCACAGATCTTTCGATGCAATAGCCTCAAGTATGACTGTGCACTCTCCAACGTGTCCCTGGTACTGTCCTTGCCAAGCAAAAGGACAGTTCTTCCACTCCCAATGCATACAATCTATGCACCCAAGCATGCCAGGGAAGCCTCTGCTCGAGTTCATGTTCAGAAGACGGGCAGTGTCTTCCAAATTCGGCTCCCTCAAGTACTCGGGACCAAACACCTGAACAACAGCTTCACATAACTTGTACATGGCCTCTAGGCAAGTTGACTCACTCATGCGCAAATATTCATCTACTAGATCACCGGCTACTCCATATGCAAGAATGCGTATAGCTGCCGTGCACTTCTGATAAGATGAGAAACCATACGTACCAGTAGCATCGGGTCTAGCGATGAAGTAGTCATCGTATGCCCTCACCCCTTCAAGTATACGCATGAACAAGGGCCGTGACATCCGAAAACGGCGACGAAACTTGTGATCCGGATATGTTGTCTTCACGGGATGGAAATAGTCCTTCCAAAGTTGGTAGTGACCTTGTTCCCGGTCACGATCCAACGCCAGAGCCCTTCCAACAACCGAGGCTACTCCGCCTGGTTGAAGTTGTGGATGAGCATGGTCGCGACCATCATAACTTCGGAATCGTCCTCCGATTCTTCGTCTGATGTATCGATGAAGGTCTTGTAGAAGAACTCATCATCACTGTCCATCTAAGCAAAACAAACAAATTAGAATGAAATTTACATCACTTGTTCAACCAAAAAATATAGATTGATTCTCACATACCTTACGTCGAACACCGTCCAGGCGGTGGACTTCGCGGCTGCCTCCGGTCCAACGGCCGAACGTCCCGGGAAGCGGCGGTGGCGGCGGACGACGGCGACAGCGGCGCAAGGCGGGACTTGTCGCGGTGGACGAGGCCGAAGAGATAGGGGACGGCGGTGGCCGATGCGATCCAGGCGGCGGCCGAAGGAGGGGTAGATTGGGAATTGTTTGTGAAAGGGCATGGCGCCCCATGTGTGGTTTTGGTAATTAATGACAATCCCTATGGACTAATGGTTGCATTGAGTTATACTTTTAGTGTTTGTCCATAGAGCATGCTTGAACTCCATATGTTGGATTCAAGGTTGATGCCATGAATATATTGATATAATGAAGTATTTGGCATCAAGATCATCGAGGTGTATGGATATATACTTGACATAATCAAGAAGAAGAGTATGTGATGACCAAGTTATTATTCGAGGAGTTATCCGATGATTGGTCATATGCGAGTTGAGCATATTGTAAGTATGTCTTGAAGAAAAGGATTATGGGATCATTCATTGTTATCTTCAAGACATCATCAATTGAAAAGAGAACAAAAGATACAAGGTTGATCACGATATTGATCAACACACAAAGCTACAAGATGTACCAAGTGGGATCATGTATCTCTTGGTATGGTAAGCAATTGTCCATATAGCTTTGTGAACTAGCCCATGATATGTGTGTAGCATTTCTATGTGTGGTTAGGTATCTTTCTATGGGTTTGCATCAAATGAAGATTTCATATAGCCCATGAACGATGACGTCAAGTGGTGATCGTCATCAATGTTGAGAAGCGCAAGTTCAAGAGGAGCATCTCGAAGAAATCCTAGGCTTGAAGCTTGCCACCCATCTAGAGATAGTGTTCATGTGAAGATGAGCCTAAGAGAGGCTCTCCCATAGTGGAGCATGGAGGAGCAATGTTTGAGTCTTCACCAAGCGAAGCGCAATCAAGAAAGGTGTCCACTTGAAGAGATCAAGATCGACGTCATCTAGCTCAAGTAGAATATGCAAGGCAAAGGTATGGTATTGATAGGGTTTCTATTTTACCGGTCTCTTAGTACTAGTTGGGAGACCGGGTTATAGGATAGATACCGTACTATCAAGAGGGGCTCTCATTGAGCTTTAGCGTATCAGTTGGAGAGAGCTCAAACCTTTGCATACTTGCCTTCTTCATCTTTCTTGGTTCTTATTTGGATTTTCTCTGTGTGGGGTTTTGGAGCTTGTTGTGATCTTCATAACAAACTCAAGTTCATCAAAAACGGTTTTAGTATGAAAAACTTGTTGGGTTTTTTATATTGGAGGTTTACCGGTTCGTCCTTTTAGAAAGGTTTTACCTTTCTACATTTGGTTTTATCCTCCCATGTTTGACTATGATGTTTCTCTGCATGATCTTGTAATGCTCGTTGCGGTGATTCCAACGTGCTCAAGAACATCGAAAACGGAGTTCGTATGTAAGAGATATCACGTTTTTCGTATGTGTGTTTCTGGAATTCCGGGTGATTCCGGGAGAAAAACAGATCCATTCCGGATGGCTCGGAATTCCAAGTCAAAAACATATCGATTCCAGGACAGCTCGATTCGGTACTGCATCGGTCCGGAATCAAGTTGGTAGACATCCGGAATATTCCGGAAATTCCGGAATTCCGGGTGAAAAAAGATCCATTCCGGATGACACGAAAACTGCATAACGGTTGGATTTTTGGGACTATAAAATGGGGTCTTCTTCCCCAACGGTTCCCTAACTCTTGAGCACGGTTTTGCCCCCCATTGTTGACCCTTTGAAGCTTTGCTATCTCTCTATTCCTCCATGATTCTTGCTTCCAATTAGAGGGAAAAGAGAGAGGAGATCTAGATCTACCATTCCACCAATCAATCTCTCCTCTAAGTGAGGGGAAGCTTTTGGATCTAGATCTTGGAGAATTTGGTGTTCTTCTTTGTTCTTCCTCTCTTCTCCCCCCAATAGCATTAGTTGCTTTGGTGGGATTTGAGAGTGAAGGATTTTGAGCACTTCTTGTGTTCTTGCCCATTGCATCGGTTGCATCGGTTTGAGTTCTCCACGGTGATACGTGGAAATCGAAGTTGAGAAGCTTGTTACTCTTGGGTACTTGGGGTGCCCTAGAGCTTGTCCTCTTGGGTACTTGGAGTGCCCTAGACGGTCCTTGTTGATCTCGGAGTTTTGGTGGCTCGCGGGATAGTTGGGAGCCTCCAATTAAGTTGTGGAGTCGCGCCCCAACCTTGTGATTCTTGTGGCTTTGGGAGCCGCGGGAATTCGGTGAGAGCCTCCAATTAAGTTGTGGAGTGTGCCTCATCCTTGTACGGGTTCGGTGACCACCCTCAAGTGTCCCATAGTGGTTCGTGGCACTCCGCATTGGTGGAGGCACGAAGGAGATTACGGTGTGCCATTTGACGGCTATTCGGGGATCACTTTGTGACTCCGCACCGCTCCAACGGAGACGTAGCTTCCATTGGGAAGTGAACTTCGGGATAAATCATCGTCTCCAAGTGCCTCGGTATTTCTATACCCGAGCTTCTTACTTATGCAATTTACTTTGTGATAGCCATCGAGCTTGAAGTAATATATCTTGCTATCACATAGTTGCTTATCTTGTTTAGCATAAGTTGTTGGTGCACATAGGTAAACCTAGCTTGTTTAGGTTTTGTGCTTGATAAATTAAACGCTAGTTTTATTCCGCATTTATTCAAGCCTAAACCGTAAAGAATTTTAAATCGCCTATTCACCCCCCTCTAGGCGACATCCGTGTCCTTTCAATTGGTATCAGAGCGGGTTCTCTCGTTTTTGGCTTCACCGCCTCGAGAGTAAAGATGTCGTCTAGTGAACTAGTGCACAATGCTTCTTTTATATTAGATGGCACAAATTATGATGTTTGGAAAATTCGCATTCTTGATATTATTCGGGTCATTGACCCATACATAGAGCGAATTCTATATAGGGGTTATTCTCCTCCAAGGAATCCCAAAAGATTATCTTTAATGGATGAGAATAATTCCTATCTAGATGCTCAAGCTTCTAATGTGATTTTCAATGCTTTGAGCGATGTAGTTATTATGTCGGTCTCTCCTTTTCGGAATGCTCATGAGCTTTGGACCAAGCTTCAAGATAAATATGATGTGTCCAAGAATTGTGGAGATGATTGTTGTCCCTCCACTTCCGGCCGTGATGAGTTCTCAACTTCTTCTACTCACCTACATGTGGCAAGCCACAAAGTAATGCAATGGTGAGTAGTGATAACATTGCAATGATGATAGTGAGCTTATAATTGATGATCTTCACCTCTATCTTATTGCAATGATTTATCTTTGGACTTAAACATATCTAGAACCAAAAATGATCACATGCTTGTGTTGATAGTCCTTGCATATCATGTGCAAATTGCTTGACTAATCCTCGTGATGATATGCTCTCTATGTCTTGTTCCCTTGATAAAAATACTTCTATTTCCTCTAGTATTTGTTTGGCTAACAATGTAGAGGAAACCGAACACTCCATGGAACAAGACATGGACTTGAATGGTGCTTCAAGTTTTGCTTCATCATCATCAACCACTTCACACTTTTGCCTTATGGCAAGGGGATCAACGGTAATTTCTACCTTGACTCCCAATATATCTCAAAATGAGAATGATGTTAATAATGATGTTGATAATGAAGAAGATGATAATGATGCTTCCCTTATTGAGAAGGGTAAAATGGTTCTTCATGCTATTGCTAAGAATAAAGATGCTCATGCTAAATTCATAGAAATCTTGACTATTGCTATTGAGAGCAATAAACTTATTGATGAGCATGAAGACACAATTGAGAAAATGCAAAGCCGCGAATATAAATACGCGGAAGAGATCGCCGATCTCAAGGAAGCTCTTGAAGAAGAACAAACCACCAAGGAGTCTCTTGAGGAAACTTATGCTCTCGAACTTTCTAGAGTAAAGGGATCCTATGATAGTTCTCTTAAAGTGGCTAATGACTTCAAAGTAACAAATGGTAAGCTTATAGATGCACATGCCAAACTCCTTGAGAATTTTGAGCACCTAGAAAATGGCTCTAGGGTCGTTAAGGGTGAGCTCATCAAACTCACCGAGTCTCATGCGCAACTTAAAGCTTCTCACTCAAAAGAGCTTGCTAAGTTACCTTCTCCTATTGCCATTAATAATGATGCTTGTGCTACTAACTCTATCTCTTGCGAAGCATCCATATTGACGGAGAATGTTGAGCTAAGGGCTCAACTTGCATTGCTTCTAGCAATATGGGAAATTGGAAGAAAGACATGAAAAGCTTCGAGCTCTCATGAGGATCTTTAGTCTCCATGATAAGCTAAAGTTAGCTCATGAGGCTATTATGTTAAGGTAACATCTTGTGAACCTCATGTGGACAATGGCACAACTTATACTCAAAATGCTTTATTGCCATGTGCTAGTCCTAGTAATTCATCCACTCATAATATTGCTACATCTTGTGATGAATTACTTTCCATGCCTTGTTGCTCTAACAATGAAGCTTCAACTTCCTCTAGTGTTTTTGTTGATACTAACCATGTAGAGGAATTAAAAGAGCTCAAGGCCCAAGTCACTTCTTTGAAGAAAGACTTGGAAAAGCGTCATGATGGGAAGCCCACACTTGACAACATGTTGAGTGTGCAAAGACGCCCCAATGACAAGAGTGGACTTGGATTCAACTCCAATAACAAGAACAAGTCCAAGTATAACAAGAAAAAGAAGGGCCATGAACAAGTCAAGAATTTGGCCAAGATTGTTTGCTTCAAGTGCAAAGTTGAAGGGCACCATGTTAGATCTTGCCCTTTGAAGAAGAAGTCTCTTAGTGAGAAGCAACAAGGGAAGATGCCTCAAGTTCAAACTAAAGTTCCCCAAGTTGAAGAACGGCCACTTCCCAAGAAGAATCAAGCTATTCCTTCTCAAGTTGAGACTTCAACAAAGAAGAAAGGAGGAAGCAAATGTTGCTACTTATGCCGTGAGAAGGGTCACTTTGCTTCTTCATGCACTAGTGGTACCTTATCCAACCCTATCATAATTGATAATGTTTATTCTCTTAGGAAGGATAAGGTTGGCAATGTGTTTGCCAAATATGTTGGTACTCAAAGTGGTGTCAAGAAAAGAACCATTTGGGTTGCCAAGCCTATTGTGACTAACCTCTTAGGACCCAACTTGGTTGGGGACCAACAAGCTAAAACTTGATCAATAGGTGTTGTGGAGGGCATTGGAGACTTGGCTACATCATGAAGAATTAAGGGATCTTCATCAATTTATTCTCTCAAGCCAAGTCATTTGGATTATATTGTTCTATCTCATATCCAATGTTCCTCCTTGCGGTAACTTGTATTTAAATCATACATACATTGAAAGTTGCTTGCACCCTTGCATGTGTTTGGTTTTGTACCTTGCTAATGTTTGTATGTGTTGTGCTCTCTACTTACTTATCTTGAGTAATCAAGTATGTGTATGTTGGTTTGCACACCATGTATGTGTGAGTTTGTGTTGAGCCTTTTGTATCAATTGCTTATATCTTAATTGGCTCTTTTTGAGAGATTAATGGACTATCCCATTTTGGGGGAGTGATATGTTTGCACACTTCACAATCCTAAAAATGTGTATACATGAGTACTACCACTTAGTGTTGATATATCAATTTTATCTAGTCTCTATATGGTATGTCATTCTCATGAGAAATTCAAATTCTATAATGTCATTAATTATCTCTAGTTGGTTTATTTGCCTCTTGTGGAGAATGAATGGATTATCACATTATGGGGGAGTAATAAGCTATGTGCATATTACAAACCTAGAAAATGTGAACATGTGAGGTATTGCCACCTAGAATTGATATTCTTAATTATCTTGCTCCTATGTGGCATGGTGCTCAAACAAGTTCCATTTGCTTAAATGATTTTTTTACTCATACTTTGGATCTTGTTTGTGATGAATGTTCTTGGTAGGTTTTCCTCAAATGATATTTATATATATCCTTTGGGAAACCGATTGCTTCAAGCACTCTTTGTAGTTGCTTTGCATTATCGCGTGAATATTTGAAGCTATCAAGAACATATCTACATAAGCATGCTCTTAAATCTTATCCTTTGTCTTATGCTTATGGTTGTGAAGATGATCTTGAATTCATCCAATATACCACCGAGAAATATCTACATATACTCCTTTCCTTGACAATTGATACTCATAATTGTGGTGAAATTTGTAGATCGTCTTCATGTTGGCTCTTGATTTTATTGCCTTATTCCTTGCCAAAAATTAATGTGATTTAACTCCTTTTGTCTTCCTTACCTCTTGTGGATCATTTTGCTTTACTCAAACTTTCCTAGTGTTTTATTTGGTGTAGGAGAGGCATTGATCCCATCATTGTGCACCTTGCATTCAAAGGCTACTTATAGATAATGCACTATTCTTGGGTGAGCTATCCTATATTGAGTACAACTTATATTTTCATTAGTATTGGATCTTATTGCTTTTTCTTGATATATGACTAGTGTTTGAATAGATATTTGAGAGCGATGATTCCATGTGTGTGCATTGTGTATTCAAATACAAGATCATAAAATAATGCACTTGTTGGGAGAGCTATCATGTATCTTTTAAACACTATTTATATTCTATTTGTATTTGATCCTTTCCATTGGTCTTTGATCCCGATGACATGTCTCATGGAAGACAAACCTTTTTGGCTTGGTACTTTGTACCATCATGAAAAGTGTAGAGGGTGTGGTTTATTTGTTGGAACCCCGCTCTTTCTTTTTGAGAGTTTGTCCCAATTGGCATCTCTCTTTGGGAGTGGGTTATATCATTCGTTGATTAACATCTCTCTCTCTTTTGGTATCTCTTTTGGAAATTTGATATCTAGTCCTTTTATATATTGATTAATTGGTATCTTATTTTCTTTTTGATATCTTTATCCAATTGGTATCTTATCAATTATGTGTTGATTTGCTTTTAGTTTCAATTGGCTTCTCTAAATCAATTTTTGATTTGGATCTTTGATATAATTTGGACCCTCTTTGATCTCTTAATATTTGTCCAAATTGTATCTCCCTTTGGTTATTGAAGGTCATAGGCATGCATATCTACTACATGTTTATTTTATGGCATGCTTTCCTTCTTTGTGCCAATATATAGGGGAAACTCCACGGAATCCTAAATCGGCTAAGATGTGCATGAAATTCAATTTCATATCTATATGCACATATTTATGTGGAGTTCCTTCTATGTATTGTAGTTTGACTAACTACTTGGACCCAATTAGTTTGGGAACAATTTTACTTGAATGTGTTTTAGGTACATGGAGATGCATTGGATGCTTGTCTCATTTACAATGAAAGTGTCTTCACCACATGCTTATTGGAGCCAAGCTAGGATGGTTGATAAATCTTATCTACTACATCAACCCATGCCATCTCGGTAACAAGTATCCACCCTCATGCATACTTTTATAGCATTGAACCTTGTGTAGGTTTCATCATGGCATGAAAAGTATTTATTTGCTTTTGTTGTAGCTATTGCAAATTCTATGTAGCTCTTATGATACTTGTTGCTTTCCTCAACGCATCCCAACTATCTCCTTTTTCCCTTAGTGATATTTGTGATGCTTGTGTTGAGGTTGAATTTGAAGTTCATTATTATACAATATGAGAACATTGAGCTATGGGCTATGATCCTAAACAAACATCATATGTGTATATTTTATGACTTCCCTTTGGATATCATGTTTCTTTTCTTAGTAACTAATTTTATGTGTACATGTTTCTTTGTGGATATGTACACTTAGAAACTTATATACATGAGAGAAATTACATCTTTACTCGATATCCTAATTCTTCGGTGTCACCTCTTTTACTCCGTTTTTGATTCTTTGGCGTGACTCCGAAAAGAATTTGATTTATGAGTGCATATCCTATTTTATCACATCTTGGTGCTCTCATCTTGGTGAATATCTTGCTTGTCTTACAAGCCAATAATCTTCACCATGGGATATGTCACAAGCTTTGTTTTTCATTTGCATCTTATTGAGCTTGTGAATTCATTTGTTTTTGTGTTTTAGAGGATACCGGAGGAGTGAGGATTCCATGTTTGGACACCTTGTATTCAAATACAATAATTCTAAATTGTGTACAAATATTGGGGAGCTCTCTATTTTCTTTAAAACACTCTTTTGCTCAAATCATAATATCTTGTGTTTATTTGGTTAGTCGGATCTTTTTGATTGCTTACTTTTTATTTGGAGAATTGTAAAAAGTTTTCCATATCATTCTTTTGCAATCTTTGGATCCTCAATATAGTTTGTGCTCTCTCCAACTATTCGTCATTGGATATGTGTATTTGATTTCACTCATATTTTGAGAAATGCACACGTTTTGGGGGAGCTCATACTATATTGACCTTCTAAGATTTTTGCCCATTTTGGAAATGGATGCCAATGGGGGAGAAGTTTTATAGGGTTTAAGGGAATTTGGTGTTATGCTTTTGTTTTGTTCATAAGCATTTACCTTTCATGCTCATGCATCCATGCTTGTTGATTTGCATGGTTGCTTAATTCATTATATAAACCCTTGTAAAAGAGATTGTCATCAATTACCAAAATGGGGGAGATTGAAAGGGCATGGCGCCCCCATGTGTGGTTTTGGTAATTAATGACAATCCCTATGGACTAATGGTTGCATTGAGTTATACTTGTAGTGTTTGTCCATAGAGCATGCTTGAACTCCATATGTTGGATTCAAGGTTGATGCCATGAATATATTGATATAATGAAGTATTTGGCATCAAGATCATCGAGGTGTATGGATATATACTTGACATGATCAAGAAGAAGAGTATGTGATGACCAAGTTATTATTCGAGGAGTTATCCGATGATTGGTCATATGCGAGTTGAGCATATTGCAAGTATGTCTTGAAGAAAAGGATTATGTGATCATTCATTGTTATCTTCAAGACATCATCTATTGAAAAGAGAACAAAAGATACAAGGTTGATCACGATATTGATCAACACACAAAGCTACAAGATGTACCAAGTGGGATCATGTATCTCTTGGTATGGTAAGCAATTGTCCATATAGCTTTGTGAACTAACCCATGATATGTGTGTAGCATTTCTATGTGTGGTTAGGTATCTTTCTATGGGTTTGCATCAAATGAAGATTTCATATAGCCCATGAACGATGACGTCAAGTGGTGATCGTCATCAATGTTGAGAAGCGCAAGTTCAAGAGGAGCATCTCGAAGAAATCCTAGGCTTGAAGCTTGCCACCCATCTAGAGATAATGTTCATGTGAAGATGAGCCTAAGAGAGGCTCTCCCATAGTGGAGTATGGGGAGCAATGTTTGAGTCTTCACCAAGCGAAGCGCAATCAAGAAAGGTGGTCCACTTGAAGAGATCAAGATCGACGTCATCTAGCTCAAGTGGAATGCGCAAGGCAAAGGTATGTATTGATAGGGTTTCTATTTTACGGTCTCTTGGTACTAGTTGGGAGACCGGGTTATAGGATAGATACCGTACTATCAAGAGGGGCTCTCATTGAGCTTTAGCGTATCAGTTGGAGAGAGCTCAAACCTTTGCATACTTGCCTTCTTCATCTTTCTTGGTTCTTATTTGGATTTTCTCTGAGTGGGGTTTTGGAGCTTGTTGTGATCTTCATAACAAACTCAAGTTCATCAAAACGGTTTTAGTATGAAAAACTTGTTGGGTTTTTTATATTGGAGGTTTACCGGTTCATCCTTTTAGAAAGGTTTTACCTTTCTACATTTGGTTTTATCCTCCCATGTTTGACTATGATGTTTCTCTGCATGATCTTGTAATGCTCGTTGCGGTGATTCCAACGAGCTCAAGAACATCGAAAACGGAGTTCGTATGTAAGAGATATCACGTTTTTCGTATGTGTGTTTCTGGAATTCCGGGTGATTCGGGTGAAAAACAGATCCATTCCGGACGGCTCGGAATTCGAGTCAAAAACAGATCGATTCGGGACAGCTCGATCGGTACTGCATCGGTCCGGAATCAAGTTGGTAGACATCCGGAATATTCCGGAAATTCCGGAATTCCGGGTGAAAAACAGATCCATTCCGGACGACAGGAAAACTGCATAACGGTTAGATTTTTGGGACTATAAAATGGGGTCTTCTTCCCCAACGGTTCCCTAACTCTTGAGCACGGTTTTGCCCCCCATTGTTGACCCTTTGAAGCTTTGCTATCTCTCTATTCCTCCATGATTCTTGCTTCCAATTAGAGGGAAAAGAGAGAGGAGATCTAGATCTACCATTCCACCAATCAATCTCTCCTCTAAGTGAGGGGAAGCTTTTGGATCTAGATCTTGGAGAATTTGGTGTTCTTCTTTGTTCTTCCTCTCTTCTCCCCCCAATAGCATTAGTTGCTTTGGTGGGATTTGAGAGTGAAGGATTTTGAGCACTTCTTGTGTTCTTGCCCATTGCATCGGTTGCATCGGTTTGAGTTCTCCACGGTGATACGTGGAAATCGAAGTTGAGAAGCTTGTTACTCTTGGGTACTTGGGGTCCTAGAGCTTGTCCTCTTGGGTACTTGGAGTGCCCTAGACGGTCCTTGTTGATCTCGGATTTTGGTGGCTCGCGGATAGTTGGGAGCCTCCAATTAAGTTGTGGAGTCGCGCCCCAACCTTGTGATTCTTGTGGCTTTGGGAGCCGCGGGAATTTGGTGAGAGCCTCCTATTAAGTTGTGTAGTGTGCCTCATCCTTGTACGGGTTCGGTGACCACCCTCAAGTGTCCCATAGTGGATCGTGGCACTCCGCATTGGTGGAGGCACGAAGGAGATTACGGTGTGCCATTTGACGGCTATTCGGGGATCACTTTGTGACTCCGCACCGCTCCAACGGAGACTAGCTTCCATTGGGAAGTGAACTTCGGGATAAATTATCGTCTCCAAGTGCCTCGGTATTTCTATACCTGAGCTTCTTACTTATGCAATTTACTTGTGATAGCCATCGAGCTTGAAGTAATATATCTTGCTATCACTTAGTTGCTTATCTTGCATAGCATAAGTTGTTGGCGCATATAGGTAAACCTAGCTTGTTTAGGTTTCGTGCTTGATAAATTAAACGCTAGTTCTATTCCGCATTTATTCAAGCCTAAACCGTAAAGAATTTTAAATCGCCTATTCACCCCCCTCTAGGCGACATCCGTGTCCTTTCAGTTTGGCTGGCCACTGGGCCAGGCGCGGAAAAGGGAGGACAAGAGGCTGTCCGTTTTCTCCCCCAAACCTGGATCAAACTTGGGCCAGGTTTGGGGCCGAATACCTGTTCGCACGGACAGTTGTCCATATGCGCCGGCCCGTTGGAGAGCCTTCTCTGTCCGGAAGAACAGATTAGGACAAGGCTTGTCCGTATGCGCTAGGCCGTTGGAGGTGCCCTTATATTTAAAAACGGAGGGAGTAGTAGTATGCTGCAGAAGGGTCCTAAGAGCATGTCTAGTAGTACCCCTAAATCCCCAAACCCCTAAAAATAACTGCTTTTTTACAGTTTCTGACGAAAAAAAGCGTAGAGTAGAACCCCTAAACCCCTAAACCCGTAAAAAAAATTTAGAGGTCCGACCCCGGGTCGTCCTTCCAACTTGTGAAAGTGAGGGTTGGGGAGGGAAATTCCCCCGACCCCTACTTCGGCCCGAGCCAAGCGCGGGAGGGAAATTTCCCAACCCTCCTCCCGCCGCCGCCCCTTCCCTCGCAGCCGCCGGCCGCCGTCCCGCCATGGAGCCGCCCGCCGCCTCCCTCGCCCCGCCCGCCTCCTCCCTCGCCCCGCCCGCCTCCTCTGTCGCCCCGCCCGCCGCCACGAGCCACCCACATGTCGCGGCCGTGGTCGCCGCAACCCACGTAGGCGCCAAGCGGCGGCGTGCTGGCCAGCACGTCGTCCCGCCCCAGCCGTCTGTCACTGTGGCCGCTGCGTCCTCCGCCGCCCCGGCCGCCGCGTCCTCCGCCGCCCCGGCCGCCACGAAGAGCCGGTCCAAGGTGGCGTCGCGGGGGCCGTGAGCTGCTGCGGCTCCGAAGAACGCCGTGAGGAAGGCCGTACCCAAGGCCAAGGCGCCGCGGAAGAAGGCCGTGGCCGCCGCCGCCGAAACTCCGCCCGCCGCACACGACGTGCTCGACGAAATGCCCGCCCCGTCGACGTCGTTCATGGACATGCTCCAAGAAGCGGAGGTGGACATCGGGGCTCCTCCTCTAGAACCCTTTAGGGTTGGTGATGACTTGGAGGAGGAAGGGTATGATGAGGTGGAGGAAGGGGATGTTGAGGAGGATGTGACCGAGATAGAGGAGGAGGCGTTCGCCGCCGTTGCTCGTCCCGCCGTCCGAGCGATGAACTATACCGACGCGGAAGATGTTCTTTTGGTTCGAGCTTAGGCATCGGTGGGGATGGATGCGGGCACCGGTACCGACCAAACCGGTAAACGCTATTGGCAACGCATCGAGGGCGCCTATTGCAAGATAAAGCCGAAGAATAGAGGGTTCATCTCTCGCACATTCCGGTCGCTTCAAGGCCGGTGGGAGTTGATGAAGCCCGCAGGTGCTCGTTGGAGTGCCGCCATGGATCAAGTAAGGGATGCACCGCCTAGTGGCACCGTGGAGAGTGACTATGTGAGTACATATGTGTGTTTTCACACCTATTTTGAATTTCTATGTTATTGTTAGGTTCTTATGTGTGTTTACTTTGCTATTGGTGAGTTTATAGGAGAAGATTGCCGAGTTGAGGTACAAGGAGATGGCCACTTCCAAGGGCAAACCATTCCCATTTAAGCATGTTTGGGCAATTCTTCAAACATATGACAAGTGGAAGTTGAGGGATCAAGAAACCGCACCCAAGAAGTCGGCAATGCTTAATATGGATGATAGTGATGAGGAGGAGAGGAACTTGATGAAGCCCGAGGGAACCAAGAAGCCAAGCTAAGGGTGAAGATGGAAGGAGAGGCGTCAAGCCTAAGGGAGAAGATGGAGCATATGATGAAGTCAAGAGAGGCATTGACAACGAAGACGTTGGAGACAAAGCTTCTTATCACCAAGAAGAAGAAAGAGGTCAAGCTTGCACAAGTTGAAGCAAAGCGTGAAGAAGCAAAGCGCAAGGCCGACTTGGAGGAGAGGATGATCAAGGTCAAGGAAGCAAAGGTATGGAAAGAACTCATGGTGGAAGATAAGGAGCACATGATGATGTCCAAGAAGGACATGGATGAAGACCAATTGCAATGGTGGAAGGACTACAAGGAGGACATCGCGGAGAGGAAGAGGATGTTCCGTGGTGCATCCTCTTCTTTTTGAGTTGACACACCGATGAGTGGTGGTGGCGATGGCGGTGTGGACAACTCCGAAGAAAGGGGTGTTTGATGGACGTGGAAGTGGTCTAGAAGATGGCGCCGAGGTGCAATTTTTTGGGGATGGTGCCGATGAGAGGGGGAAGATGATGATTTTGTGATGTAAACTATTAAACCATGCATCAATGATTGTCATTTCCTAGTATGTTTGAAGGTTGATTGTGTTTTTGTAGTGATATTTGTGATGAATGTGTGACAGTTTTAGAGGTTGGGTTTGAGGCAAATAGTATAACCCTCAAACCAACCCTTATAACGGAATATTCTGTTATAAGGGTTGGGTTTGAGGGTTCTAGTCTTTCCCCCTGTTTTCCAACCCTTAGAGCATCTCCAGTCGGGGCGCCCAAATGGCCGCCCAAAGCCGTTTGGGGCGTGCCGGACAGAAAATCGCGCCCACTCGCGGCGCCCAAACGCGAATTCGGTCCGGCGCGGCCCAGTTTTGTGTCCAGCACGCCCAGCCCACGCCCTCAACTTGGGGAGGCTTGGGGCGGTCCCGGACGGAAGGAAACGCACGCCTCCGACGCGCGGGCCACGCCTGGCAGTGACACGGCCACGCCCCGCCGTGGTCAAAGGCGTGGCGACTCCTCGTTTTCACGGCCGGTGGGCGGCCAGTGAGCCGTCGCGTCCTCTGCTCGCCGGAGTGAATGCGTCGCGCCTTTTCGAGGCGAGCGACGTTAATGCCACCACTCTCCGGCCGCCATAAAAGGCGAGCGCCGGCCTCCACTCATCGCCACTCTCGCCCTCACCGTTCTCTCTCCCTCACCTCGCCGCTCCTTCTCCACTCGAAAAACCGCCGCCGCTCTCCTTCTCCATGGCCGACACCTGGAGGCGCACCGGCGGCGCCGCGGCCAACGGCTTCGCGTCGCGCACCCTGCTCAAGGAGCAGACGGAGGCGCTGCGCGACAATGGCTATCCGGTGCCGCCGGATATGCGTGTTTGCCACGGGTTCGTCATCGGCGTCAACGGCGTGCCGGTGATGAAGCCCCTGACACGGACGAGCCGCAGCTTCACCACCGCGGTAAACACGCACTACTGGCGTGACCTGACGCCGGAGCAGCGTCAGGACCCGCGTTGGGATCCACGGAACCCGACCAACCATGGCCGGTACGAGGCGGCGTTCCAGCGCGCCTACGAGGAGGAATTCAACCGCTGGGACGGCCCCGGCCCAGCGCCGACGGACAAGAACGTCGCCGGGCGCGAGGCGTTCTGGAGCGTGCCCGGGCGCACGCTCCAGTTCGTGATGAACCACATCGCGAACGGCGTCTCGCTCCTGACGGCGGCGCCCGCCCCTGCTCCGGCCGCCTGGGCACCAGCGCCACCTCCGGCCAACCAGTGGGCGCCGCGCGCGACGCCGTCCTTGTCGCGTTCCACGGCGTCCTCGTCGCGGGCGTCGTCCTCGCGCTCGTCCTCATCCCGCTCCCGCGCCTCCTCTCTGCTAACGCCGAAGCCGGAGCAGATGAAGGTGAAGGCGGAGCTGGAGCTCTCGCCGTTCATGGCGGAGCTCATAGCGGCGCAGGAGGGGACGACGTGCCGCCGCTCGATGGCCCCTCGGCCTGCGCCTGGTCGGCGCGCGATACCGCCAAGGAGAAGGGCGTGCCCTTCTTCGACCTCACCGTCGACGGCCCAGGACCGAGCCGCGTCAAGGAGGAGGACGACGGCGGCGCGTGGAGCAGCGGCGGCGCAGGGAGCAGCGGCGGCGTGAAGGAGGAGGTGAAGGAGGAGGAGGAGGAGGACCCCTACTACGCCTTCAGGCGCCGCTACCGCGGCCGCCAATAGATTTAGGTTTAGTTTTTTTAAATTTCATTCAAATCTGTAAACTTTCCTAAAATTTGAATGAAATTTATCATTTTTTTTTAGTTTGGGCGCCGCGAGTGGGGATCGACGGCGCCCAAATGGGCAAGGTAGTCCGGACGACGCCCAAAGGGCCTGTCCGGACGGCCTTTGGGCGCCCATTTGAGCGCCGCGAGTGGAGATGCTCTTAAAAGTGAAAAAAAAAACATTTTTCAATCCTTAAAATGCTACGAGAGTTTGAGAGTTTAAGGGTTCTACTAGTGATGCTCTAATACAGAGAACCACTCATCCTTAAATCCATGCCTATTTTCCGCGCTGAAATCACGTACTTGTAACTCCTAAACCGAACGCTGTCGGCCTATTGTTAACTCTACAGTCTACACATGGATGACGCATGTGGACCTTTTAAACCGAAGAAAAGGAAAAGCAAACGAGGACGTCGAGTTGGAAAACGGCATGGAATGGAAGAAGAAGGTTGCATCCAAGCTAGCAGGTGCCTGCTTTCCCGCTACCAACCGCACTGCCTCACATGGTCTAATTCAGAAAGCAAAGCATCCACCTTCCGATCATCCATGCAAGTAGTACGCACCAGTCCAACGAATTTCCATGTGTAGTTAAATAACCAACAAACTAAAGCGAGCGAGCGAAAAGGATCAGCGACCGACCCAACGGCCTTTCCGTTGCTCACACGTCCCATTAATTTTTCGTTTATTCATTTTTCCCATACTATGACAGAGTCACATAGATTATGCATACATTATTAAACAGTTCTGTCTCTTAATTTGTTTATTATGTCAACGGCCAAGTTTCTTCTTCTTGAGTGAGATCGGAGCAGCATATTTAGTCGTTCACCTGCTAGAGCTCACTGGTGGATAGCTAGGGTTCTTATTCAAAAAGTAATAGAACTTGCCCACAATTTCTCTCTAAAAAAGATGCAGAGTTGCATTCTCAATTGGTTAATTGTAGGGTGTTCATCTAGCATGTACATATATCATAATTCTTCTCTGAAATAGTAATATCTATAGTTTTCCGAAACAAAGGCTAGATATTTTCCTCATTTCATTCGTTGAGAAACAAATTTCTGCAGTATGCGTTAGTTTTCATTAGCCCAAGCGGTCCAATGGTTACACACTTGGACTGACATATCACCTACTTCTAACAAACTCGCTTTCAATACCAGTTGCTGGCTTGACTTGCTTCTGAATTGTATATTATGGTGCTTTCAAGGAAAACAATCGTTACGGATGTATAGTCATTCCTAAGAGCGCCATCATTGAGTTACTCCCTCCGTTCGGAAAAGGATGTCACAAAAATGAACTATAGATAGACCATTTTTGTGACATCCTTTTCCGAACGGAGGGAGTACTAATTTGTACTCTCGTCCTCTATTCTTAGGCTTCTTGAATTAGTAATGGTGTAAATTTACGATGGTACATAAAGAAACAAAAGATCAGAGGACTACGATACTTTGTTTACGATATGTTAGACAACGAAATATCGGAGGACTACAATACTTTGTTTCTTTTTCTCTACAGGTAGTTCGATCTGCAAAATTAAATCATATAAAATAGATCATATGGATCTATAGTTTCATAGAAAAGTTTCCATTTCTATCGATGTCAATCTCTTGGAAATAATATCATACGAGATGAAAATCTAAACATGTTTTCGTGAGAGGGTGGCTTTCAAGAATCTTCTCATGTGTGCATTACATGTTCTTATTGAATAATATGTACACCTCTACCGAATAAAAATAATGCCATTAAGACGCAGACCAAAAATCGTCGCTTGTACATTGTACACAATTTACTCTGAAACTACTGTACATTTTACTCTGAACTTGTACAAATTTTTGAAGTCATGCACTTTCAGAAGGACTCACTGACCTGCCGCTCTCATATGATACCTATACACATGTCTTTTTATCACACTTGACAGCACACAAAGGATGAAACCGACAGCTACCCCTTGTGTGCCTCTAACTGAACAACTCGTAGGTTATTTAATCCCTGTTGAAACTGAATAATAGCGAAACGGCACGTGAACCAGCAACCGTCTCTCCCTGCGATCTTTCCCAATTGGACAATTTGCGTCGGTTCTGTGGTGCCTCATCATTCGCGTTTTGCTTGACTATTAAGTATGGCCATAGTTGCTCAGTTTAGTACCTCCCTGACAGTATTCAATTGATAGCGATCGGCGAGCTAGCGTTTGTTTTAGAAACACAAAGGTAGCGATATATCATTGAACACGTCCCTTTAAACTCACTGTAAAGAGAAATGATTTGTACAAGCTTTCTATCCTCCCTTGGTTTCTGCTCCTTAGTTCTGCCAAAATCGTGAAGACATGCTTGACAGATATTAGTAGAAACCGAGCTGGGTTTCTTTCAGATGAACACTCGCCAAACTGTCAGCGATAAACCCGCCGGTGAACGGCTGGGTGGACACCGCCGCCGCCGCCCGCCGCGCGTGAATGGCGCCACGGCAAGAGTCAACGAGGTTGTGGTAACCAGAAAGTATACCAGCTGGGACCGGGAGGAAGAAGAAACATGGCGCGCGGCGTCAGTGCAGTCCAGGCGGCGAGGGCGACAGGGTACCTGGATTCGCTGGGGGCCGTTGACGCATGACGCCTCACCTGTTGGCTGTTGCTGCGTGCCGAGCCGCGCACTCAGCTAGCTACCAAGTCCAAGTGGCAGGCTAGTTTGAAGCTGATAGTTGCAGGCGTCGGCATCACTGACAGGGCTCACCTTGGCCGGTTCTGCTCGGCTGGGGTCAGAGAAGAAGAAGAGTTTGGGCTCTGCCTCTCTTGTCATTCTACATGTCGCTGCCTTCTTCCAAACTTTCTGGCGTATCATTCTTAACCAAAAAAAAAAAAAAGATGATGGTTCTGTGGTTTCCAGTGGCTCGGCCGGCCCAGCAAAACAGTAGCAGCCAAGACCTGGCGTGGGGAATTTTCAAGCCCTGGCTGCTACTGTTTTGCGTGGAAAATTCCCCAGCTATTAAATTTGAATCAGACAGGCTGGACCAGTTTGCGTGGGGAATTTTCCACCATCTCACATGTCTACATGAACTTACTACTAGTAATTTTCAACTTGAAATAAGTGAATATTTTATGTTTCGGTTCTGAAAAGAAAACTTCCTTACTTGCTATGTCCAAATTTAATAGCTGCCACCTTTTAGGTCCTACGGTATCCCACTTATTTATTTATGGTCAATATTTTTCTTCCTCGTGTATGTAATTTGATCTTAACTATTTGGAAACTCAAATTTTGTTGTTACTAAATTACTAATACTACGCGTATTTATTGAGATGAGACTCCACCTCTTAGATTTTTCTTAGATTTCCTTTTCTAGGAACTCGTTTGAATAAAGCATCAAGCTGACGCTAGTCCTTGGGTGGCAAATGTTGCCGAGCTAGCTGGAGTGGCATGTTGGTAATTCTGGTGGAAGTGGGGCCATGTTGTGCAAGACGAGAGATAACCAATGGGGATCATTGCCGTCATGTCAAACTTCAAAATCATTGAAGGCAAAAAATGAAATAATGGGGTGATTGGAACAAACCAATGTTGGGCATGTAGAGGTGAACATTGATGTCTCCTTAAGGGTGTGCTCGATTTGAGAATATGGTGGAATGAAATGGAACCATTCCATTCTATCAGAATGGAACCGTTCCATTCCATTCTTGTGTTCGGTTTGGACAAAATACTGTCATGAAACCGTTTTATTCTTGCGTTCAGTTTTGGAATGGGTGAGTATGAAATGAAATAGGTGAGAATGGAATTATTCATAATGGTGATTAATTATTCCTAAACTTGATTAATTATACCTAAACTTGATTTATACCTAAACTTGATTAAATTAGATAGAGACAGACAACCGTTCCACTTGGTCTGGCCGATTTGGCTGGAGGAGTGCATTCCGCTTCTGGAGGGAATATTCCCTTCCTGGGAACCACCTCCTTCTATTCCACAGATTTGGTTGTGGAACGGTTCCATTCCATTCCACTCCATTCTCAAACCAAACACACCCTAAATGATACACTTCTAAGAGGTTTGATTGTGCAACGATTCTGGACAACCAGAAATAAATTATAGTGGTAAAACACCGAACTAAACCATGTTCACGATGTTCTATCGACATAAGTACAAAACCATGAAGTGATGATTACTTATAGCTCAATCACTTGGGTGCAATAGGGTCATCCTAAGATTCCTTTGCATGGAAGCAATCGAGATTTTGGAGGAAAGAGTTGTCTCTCATGGAATTGCAGCAACAATCATTGATGATTGCTATTTTCTCGCAACTGTGTTAGTAAAATTGAGTTTGAACATGTTCATCGGTAAGCAAATTATGTAGCTCACGTGTTAGCTAGAGTGGCTAGGGGGGACTGATTAATTTTTTGCCTACATGACCCCCCCTCCCCCACATACACACACATCCCGAACATAGCCTATAAGACCTTGTTGCCAATTTTCAAATTTATAAAGCTAACCCTATGTTCAATTTTTTTTTATCCCTTAGATAGTCGGCCTTGTTTGTCAGCTTTTGCGATTAGTTTGACGATGACCGAGAAAAATATATGAGTCTCCAAGTACATCTCCTTGATAATTAGTCTCCAAGTACTGAGAACAATTTTTTGTGATAAAATGAAATAATTTTTGTGATGAAATTTGGTACCATGAATTTGGGCCACGATCAAACATGGGCCATCAAACATTACCAGAGAGTTACGGAACACCAAAACGGCTAGCTCACGGCCCCAGCCCATTGGAGATAATGAGACGCCAACAAAACCACACGCAATGTTTCACCCGACATTGCTCCATGGCCGTTAAGCCCAAACCCGCCACCTCCGCTTGCCTCGCCGCCGCCGCCCATGGAGACTTCCAAATCGCCGGCGCGGCCCTTCTCGCCGCCGCGGGAGCCCTCCGCGGCGACCGTGCTGCTGTGCCCTTGCCTGGTGTTCCTCATCCTCTGCCTCATCGCCGCCTCCATCGCCCTCACAGTCCACTTCCACCTCTACTGCCACTCCCCTATCGGTCACCTCATCTCCCCCCACAGCTGCCACCGCCACACCTGATCTCCGGCGCGAGCAACCCATGGGGCGGGGTCCTGCTCCGCAGCAGCGTGCTGCCCGTACTTTCAGGGAGATCCCGTTCCCTCCCCGCCGCGCCGCCGGCATGGGGATTCCGTTTAGCTGGAGCGAGATGCCTCTCGACCTCCACGTCCTCCGCCTCTGATGACGACGATGAGGGGGATTCGCTGCCGCAGGCGCCGTCGAGTGACTCAGAGCACGTGGGCCGCGTCTGCGCCGCCATCGCGGACGTCATCACCGCGGGCGCCGACGCGAACCTGGAGGCAGCCCTCTCCGCGCTGTCGCTGCCGCTCTCCGAGGCGCTCGTGCTTGCTGTCCTCGACCGCTTCAAGCACGCGCACAGGCCATCGCGCCGCTTCTTCCAGTGGGCCGCCGCATCTGGCGGGTTCGGTCACACCCCCACCACGTACTGCAAGATGGTCCAGATCCTTGGCAAGGCGAGGCAGTTCGAGACCATGGTTGCTCTCGTCCAAGAAATGGGGAAGACGGGCACCCTTTGCATGGACGCCTTCAAGATCTCCATCAAGTCCTTCGCTGCCGCCGGGGAGATCAAGAACGCTGTTGGCGTGTTCGAGATGATGAGGGTGCACGGCTTTGATGATGGGGTGGACTCGTTCAATTGCTTGCTAGTCGCATTGGCCCAGGAGGGGTTGGGGAAGGAGGCTGCGCAGGTGTTCGGTAGAATGCGTGACCGGTATACTCCGGACCTGCGCTCATATACAGCACTGATACTGGCATGGTGCAATGCAAGGAACCTGGTGGAGGCTGGCCGGGTTTGGAATGAGATGCTGGAGAAGGGATGAAGCCAGATGTTGTTGTGCACAACACAATGATCGAGGGGTTGCTTCGTGGGCAGAGGCGGCCTGAGGCTGTGAAGATGTTTGAGCTGATGAAGGCAAAGGGGCCTCCACCAAATGTGCGGACTTACACAATGTTGATTCGAGACTATTGTAAGCGGGGAAAGATGGACATAGCGATGCGGTACTTTGAGGATATGCAGGAGGACGTGTGCCAGCCGGATGGTGCTACCTATACGTGCTTGCTTGTGGGGTATGGGAATGCAAAGCGAATGGATAGAGTGACGGCGATGTTGGAGGAGATGGCACGGAAGGGGTGCCCTCCTGATGGCCGAACGTACAATGCGCTGATTAAGCTGCTCACCAATAGGAAAATGCCAGATGATGCTGTAAGGATATACAAAAAGATGATAAGTAAGGGGCTTGAGCCCACGATCCATACATACAACATGATAATGAAGTCGTATTTCATTGGCGGGAGGAACTATGCAATGGGTTGCGCGGTGTGGGATGAGATGCTTCAGAAAGGGATTTGTCCTGATGTGAACTCATACACAGTTTTTATCAATGGTCATATGCAACATGGCAGACCTGAGGACGCATGCAAATTTATCGAAGAGATGATTCAGAAGGGGATGAAGGCTCCACAGATAGACTACAATAAATTTGCTGCAGATTTCTCCAAGGCTGGGAAGCCAGACATATTGTTTGAATTAGCTGAGAAGGTGAAATTTACAGGAAAATTGGATGAATCTAACGTGTTCCATCAGTGGGGAGAGAGAATGAGAAGTCGGGTCAAGCAGACTGTCCCTAATCAGAGTATCGGGCAGGACGCTGTAAGATAATGTTGTTGTTTGTAATGATGCTTGGAATTTTAGAATGTGCTACAGCTATTTAGGAAAGAGGTGCTATAGTTTCTCTGATGTTGTATAGTAACGCTTCATTAAAGATTATGTCTCGTCTTATTTGTTAGACCAAGAAATATGCAGCAAATAATGATTAAGTTCTAGCTTTTGTGAAACCAAGGTGTGCTGCACATCAAAATATCATTTAACAGTGCCTCTGCTATTGTTTTTTAGGTATCCTAGTATGAATCTTCCATTGGACCAATTGTTGCATCCTGCAGTGACTCAATCATATCTTTAAATTTAATTATCTTACTAGATGCATATGGTTATGTGATGCTGGAATGCTGGCGTAGATATTGGAGCTAGCTGGAACTTGGGGCTAACATGCTTGATGTCACCCAACAATTTATTCTCTGTTGAGTTTGAAGTTAACAAAAATCATCAAACGAGTTTACCTTGCTGTTTTGGGTGCATATCAATTGCAAATTCTGCAGAGAATTATATAACAAGGTAATCTGCAGTTGATGGGTGCACACATGCTCTTGGAAAGTTAGCAACAATGCATGCTTAAGGTATCGTCATCGTCTTAGCTGAAGTTCTTTCGTCTATGCTACCCTGGAGGCTGCAGCTAATATGAGCCTCTGCAAATTTGTATTGCGACATGATCTGTACGCATGCTCTTATTTATTAGCTCTATTCTAAAATGGCGATGTGAGTCCCACAATCACTCCTGTGAGTACGATTTCATCTAGCTTTCTCATATATCTTTTCAGGGAGTTTTCTGTGACTATATTTTGTCTTACATTTCTATGAGAATACTGTGGATAGTTATTCTGTCCCTTTTGCAAAGTAAAGCACCCCGACGAACCTATGGTATTTTCTGACAGGAATTGTTTCACATTACTGCGTGTTATCAAGAATTTCAGATAGGTGTAATAGTCCATTCACCAACATTCACTACGAATTGTAAAAAGAGAGAATAGCCAAACTACCATTATCTCTTGTAACAATTGTTCTGCAGCCATGCAGAAGCATTCGTACACATCAAGCATTATGGTATCAGCCTTTCAGGTCAACTTGTCATGTACAGATGTACTTATGGTGTACATTGTCAAAGAATTGTCCAAGTTATACTGTTTATTAACTGCCGAACTATTCAACTATGGATGATGACCTTTGACCATTCTTCACAGCACTTAAAGCTTGTTGCTCCTTCAAGTTTCAACTTCTGAATTCTTTATCCTTAATTATTCTGAGATGTGTAGGCGTGTAGCACACTTTGTTAAGCAATATATGATTTTATGAATTATGGTATAGCTCCTTGTATGATATCCTTTAGGCATTCTTATGTTATTATATCAATTATCTGATTCTTTGTTTTCTGTTGTTAGAGTATTGAAAATGGGATAAATTCATGATTGTCAAATGCTTAAATCAGGAAAAAGGTTGTCGATCATATTGAGTGTCCCCGTGGCTTTTACCTAAATGGTGGGATGTTCCAGCTATCTACAGCTTGGAAAGTGGATGACCACCTACTATCTTATGTGGAGATGACGTTCTGTTGATATTAAAATATGGCAATCTGGTGACCTTGTGATATGAGATTTGTGGTTTTATAAATCTCGATGTTGGTCATTTCAGCACTACATCTGCATCATTCTTTTCTCTATCAAATGTTATGCTGTAGATTACATATTTCTTGTGTGTTAGTAATTCTAGATATTTTGTTTGCTCATGCATAATATAATCGTGTTAGAATTATTTATACATTTTCTTATAAGTTTAATTCAACGTACTCGTTTTTTTCCCATTAGCTGGCTTTACATGAGTCCTTGTATCTTAATATGCCCCACCACACATGCTACCCCTGTTGGTCTACCATGTGGTGAGTGGTTCCAACTTGGCACTTGGTTGGTATGAGGCACTAGCTCAGCATATACTATTGAGTTTCCTAGTACTCATGAGTACCCTCAAACACTTATGTTTGGTGAACTCAATTTATTCTGATCCCAACAGTCTTAATCAAAATTTAAACCTGGCAGATGTGATATGCTCACATTTCAACTGTCGTGGTTTAGATCTTGTTGTTTGTTTATATTATGCTGAATTAATATTTCTAGGACCATTTAATTAGTAAAAGAGAAGAAAATAAATAAATAAATAAATAGCTAGTGTGACATGACTCTACCCTTTGGTTCAAATCTTTCCTGAACTCGTAATATGTTTCTCGGAACTGCATTTGCTGAAGTTGACTATTAATTCTACAGTTTATATGTTTTTGACACCTTTGTACTACTACCATCCTTGTAAAAACTGTGATTTAGGTATTATTTGCAAGTAAGTAAATAATCTTGTGGAGAAGGCTAACCCTGGATTTGTAGACTGTCTTTGCCTAACTTGGATAAGTGGATTGTCTCTTACATTAATTCACATCAAGATAGTGTGACAGGTTCACACAGGCTACTGCGGCTTATGTGAACCTTGCACTAAAACATGTCTAGATACATGTGTGTAGAAAGTAGGTAGAGAGTCTTATATTTTGATACGGAGGGAGTAGTTCTCAACTCTGTGGGAGTGGAAATTGAATACATGGATGTTTTCTTCCTTGATTTGTAACAGATACTCCTTTCTGTACTCCTTTTTTATTTACTTGAAGTATTATGCCGTGGTGCCTTTTTATGATTATCTTACTTAGATTTCTCCAATTGACAACGGATACAGAAATGAATACGTAAACAAGAGCATGTACATTTTTTTCCTTTGTTTTCATTTTCACTCTTAATCTTTTTTTTGAGCTTAAGAAGGTAGAGTTATCTCTACCTTATAGTTTCAATTTAAGTGGTTTATTTACATGGTTGCAGCCACAAGTGTGGCTAAAGTCAGAGAAATTTTAAAAAAATTTTACAGCGGTCGTTCATAGTTGGAAGAGTTGTGCCCAGTTCTTGATTTCTTCTTTGTTGGAGTGTGCCCGGGTTGCCCATAGTTCCAGGTCCTCTTTGACACTTTCTAGCAACATCTGTTGTGAAATTGTCTTGTTATTGAAAACCCTGTTGTTCCTGTCTTTCCACAAATTCCACAGGCACGCAGCAACGCAAATTGGCCATGTCTCTCCTCTTGCCGGTGTTGTGTCCTGTAGGAATTGTATTATGGAGTTTGATCGTGAAGCCTGTTGTTGCAGCTGCAGCTTGTCCCAGAGTCGATCGGCATTCTGGCAGTGCAAGGCAATGTGATGCACTGTTTCTATCGTTGGGCATTTGTCGCATCCTGCATCTTGTGTCCAGCATTTCTTTGTCATATTGTCTCTGGTATTTAGCCTCCCTCTGTATGCCAGCCAAAGAAATATTTTGTGCCTTTTTGGGATCGGTTGTAGCCAAACCCATTTCGCCTCTGCCCATCTCTCACCTCTATCTGAAATTAGAGCATAGATATCTCTTGTGGACGATGTTTTACCTGTTGTGATGAGCTGTCTCTTGTCATTTCCGGTGTTCACTGACGGCGCTGTATGCGTGAGGTAGGTCATCATCTCATTAAGCTGTGCTTCAGCTGTAAATGACAGCGGTCTGATGAGTTGAATGCACCAGCTTCCATTTGCCACCTGGGAGGCAATCGTGCAACATGGGTCGACAGCAAATGTGTACAAAATTGGGTAAATGAGATGCAGTCGTCCAGCTCCTGTCCATAGATCGTGCCAAAATGCAGTTGTTGTTCCATGCCCAAGCTGACAGCGGGTTGTGTGTTGCACGAGCATGATCATCGGCAGTAGTCACCGCCAGAACGGCGTGTCTTGGCGCGTTGCTGTCCTCGGAATCTGCTGTGTTAGGTACCATTGGGATAGCCATGAGAAGCATGGTCCTCCACCTCCAGATAGCAGCTTTGAGGCTAGGTTCGCCATCAGCGCGTTGTTGTGTAATTTCAGATTTCTGATCCCCATTCCGCCTTGGTTTTTTGGCATCGTCACAGTTTCCCAGGCCACAAGGCAATGTCCTCCTGTGACCGTTTCCTTGTTCTTCCAGAAGAAAGCTCTCCTCCTCTTGTCTACTGCTTCAATGCTCGCCTTGTCCCAGGCAATGCAAGCCATGAAGTAGTTTGGTATGGCTGATAGAACTGCATTTACCATTTCTGTTCTCCCTCCGTGTGATAGCATTTGTGGAATCCAACCCGGTAGTCGCCTATCAATACACTCGATTACAGGCTGCAGCATCTGGTTGTTGATTTTGGTCATGGACAGTGGTAGGCCGAGGTAGGTGCATGGCAGTGAAGCTAGTGTACATCCTATTTTTGTGGCGATTGCTTGTGCTGCCTCGTTTGTCAGGTTCATTGGAACCAGCGTGCTTTTGTGATAGTTGATCTTTAGGCCGCTGAAGTCGGCGAAGGCGTCTAGGATCATTCTCACATTCTCAGCTTGATTAGTTGACCCCTTGATGATGAGTAGTGTGTCGTCGGCGTACTGCAGTACCGGCAGCGGTGCTCCCGGCTGTATTGGGTGTTCTAAGAATCCGTTCTCGTAGGCCTTCCTCAGCATTTGCTGGAGCACATCTGGTGTTACATTGAAGAGGTATGGCGACAGTGGGTCGCCCTGCCTGACACCCCGCTGAATTTTGAATTTCTGCCCCAACGTGCCATTAATCAGCATTTGCGCCTGCGATGTTTCCAGAAGTTCCTTTACCCATGCGATCCATTCCATAGGAAAACCCCTGGCAGTAAGTGTGTGGATCAGTGCTTCCCAGAGTATAGTGTCGAAAGCTTTCTGGAAGTCCAGCTTAAGCACGAATACTGGTAGCTTGTTCCTGTGTGCACACTGAACCATTTCTATCGCTGTCGCAAAATTTTCAGTTATTGACCTCCCCTTTACAAATCCTGACTGCATTTGGTCTAGCAAGCTGCTGATTTTGGGCTGGAGTCTATTAGTGAGCACTTTTGCAATTAGTTTGGGGATGCTGTGCTGCAGCGATACCGGCCTGTAATCCGACAGCTTCATTGGAGTTTGACATTTTGGCAGTAGTGTAATGTATGCTAGATTCATGCCTTTGAGGTCAACTGCTCCTCTGTGAAGATCATCGAAAAGTTCACATAATTCTGTCTTCAGATCATTCGAATATTTTCGGTAGAACTCTGCTGTGAATCCGTCGGGTCCAGGGCTCCTATTTGTTGGTGCCTTCCTGATAGCTCTCTCTATTTCAGTCCAGGCGAAAGGTTGCTTAAGTGAGCTTAAATCTGGTCCCGCTTCCTGGTATAGTGTACCGAGGTTTATGTTTGGCGCCCATATTCGCTGCTCTGCAAAAAACTCTGAGTAGAAATCTGTAGCTAGTTTCAACTTGTCACTGTCATCGAATATTTCCGTCTGTCCATCTTGCAAGCACTTGATTTTGTTTTTCCTGAATCTGTAAGTAGCCATGGTGTGAAAGAATCTTGTATTCTCGTCCCCCAATCTGCACCATTTTACTTTTGCTCTCCGTTTCCATTTCTGACTGTCTTGTGCCGTGAGTAGCTGAATTTTTAGCGTGCACAGCTGTCGTAGTCTGAATTCTCCGTCAGTCAGCTTTCTCCACTCTTCTACTGCATCTAAGAAAGCCATGAGGTGCTGGTTGTTTGCGAGGATAGTTGTGTCTGGTACGCGCTGCTTCAGCCATGCTCTGGTTGCCGCTCTAATCGAGCGCAGCCTATGGTTTATTCTCGTTGTGGTCGGCATTGGTTTAGTCTGTCTAGTGATTCTGTTCCTCGTGATTTCTTCTAGTTCTGTGTTATAACACCAGTGGTTCTCGTACCGGAAAATGTCTGTCTTCGGTCTGATCAGGTGTGTGTCAACCAGCAGAGGCGTGTGGTCCGATGTTGGCGCTGTTATAGCCTTGCCTTCAGTCCCTAAGTATTTCTGGCTCCATGATACATTTACCATTACTCTGTCCAAGCGAACTAGTGTTGGGTCTCGCCTCTTATTCGACCATGTGTATTTCCTGTTGCTTATGTCGATGTCAATAAGCTCCATATCATTGATCCAGGTGTTGAAGTCTTCCATTGCTGTCCAGTTTATATTCTGGTTATTCTTCTCTCCGGGGTTCCGATATATGTTAAAGTCTCCTACTAGAATCCAAGGTCCGTGTATCTGTTGCTTTAGGTGTATCATTTCTTGAAAGAAACCTGCTCGCTCAGTGCTGTCCACTGGTGCATAAACGTTTGTGATCATGTATGTGTGATTGTCCCTCGTAGAAGAGGCCTCAATGGTCATAGAGCTTCTGTCTTGTTGAATTATACGCACTGTGTAATTCTTTTCATTCCAGGCAATTAGCGTTCCAGCTGAGGCACCTACTGACGGCTGGAAAGCTAAACCAGTGAAAGAAGATGGCAGGAACAGAGCTGATTTGAATTTTGTTATGTCTTGCAGTTTTGTCTCTTGTATGCAGATGAAATCAGCCTTGGTTTTACTGATAGTGTCATATACCAGTGTGTCTTTGTTCTCGTCACCCAGCCCTCGTGAATCTATATCTATACTTTATTATTAAAAGAGCAAACATGTTGGGATACTTTAAATCTTGTCCGTTTAATTTTTAATCAACCATCCAGATTGTCCCGATGTCGAGTAGCAAACACTTTAAATCTTGTCCGTTCAATTTTCGATCAACGATCTAGATACGTTCAATACGATTCGTACATGATTCATATAGCTACATGAGAATAGGAAAATAATAAACGTTCCGATTGTTAAAAAAGGAAACGCGATCTCAAATATCACCGTGAAAGGAAGAAAAAAGAGCCCGATGGAAAATACCAATTCTGATCGGAATCAAATGTCTTGATCGGAAATTCCGATTGGCCACGATCGGCCCAAAGCAAAATCGTCACCTACCTCGCGGGCGTGGGTGCGTCGGAGCTCCTCGGCCACGGCCGTCGGCCGGGAGCCTTTGCTTCTATGAAACTGTTGCTGCATAAGGTTGGCGAGTGCTCAGTCCGCCGCATCGCGGACCTCGCGCACACGGGAACCGGTTTGTCGGCGCCCCTGTCCTTCACGAGTACGCTCGTCGATCGTCTCTAGCGGATCGTATCAGCAAGTCGACTAGGCAAAAGTATAGCTGACTGCCGAGTCCAGCGCCAACAACATTTGTCTCCGGCCTGTCGGCATTGCCTGTCCGCCTCCACGGCCAAGTTCTCTGGCAACAAGCTCGCGCAGTAATATGGTGCAGCATAACCGGTTTATTCTCATCCATGCGGTGATGCTGCAGGTGTCAGGTCGAAACTAGAGGTATGCAAATGATTCTACTTACCGTCTGCCGCTTATCTCCATGTCGCCGCAACCATGCCAAGTTTTGACGCGTAGGTACTGACGTTTCCTCTTTAAAAGAAACTGGATACTACTTGTGTAGTGCTTGAAACATGATTGATTGATCGGCTGGAAGAACACAGTGAAGGAAAGGAATTTTTCTCTGTGCTGTGAAGTTGGATTAGTCGATTTGGAAAAAAATAGTCGTCCGTGTACTTGTAGTATGAATCATCTACGTATCTAAATCAGTAAATCAGGTTAGAATTTTCTGTTTGTTACACTGTATGTGTGGCGTAGAAGGCAACAGAGGAATGTTGCAATGATCATTTGACCTGAACAATTCCTAAATAATTGTTTGAATTATCTGAATTTTATATTGTATAATAGTTATATATTCATCTGAATTTTACGTGATCATTTGACCTGAACTTGACATGGTCATATAGTAAGTTACAGTTTAGCATGACATGAATAGAATATTATTAAATAATATGTGTTATAAAACATTATTAAAATATAGTAGAGAGAATATGAATGTCCTAGATAACTTCCTTACATGTAAGTGTAGCCTCGGCGAGCGCCACATGAATCGCACGAGGGTGAGGACATATTCGACGAAATAGGCCGGAGCCCCGCTATATAAATATAGTAACCACCCGATACAACCAACAGTCACAACATGCTGGGGCGGCAGCAAACATACACCCAAAGAAAAGAAAAGAAAAAACAAGAAGGAGACATAGGCGGATTGACTAAGCGACGGTGACCCGGAACCGTTGCGCCCTCTCCGACGAAGTACCACCACGCTTCTAGCATCGAATCGCCGAGTACCAAGCAACACCTTCAACAAGGAAAGCTATGCTGCTGCCCGGACCAACAACTGGTCCTAGGGTTTCCCCCGGCACATAGGGAAGCAGATGAAGGGTAGCCACGACGCCCTTCAGGAAGGAAAGGTGCCACCCGGCGGCGGCACCGCGTCGGTGTCGGACGAACCGACAAGGATTTCTCCCGAAGACCCTATCCACAACCCCAGGCGATCATAGCATAGGAGCCCCGTGAGGACGAGCCTCGACACCACCAGACCATCCGTCCACCAGCATGCGCCCAAACGAGTCCGAAGCCACCACCGTCGTCTCACCAAAGTAGCCGTCATGAGGTCTGCGAGCCGAGCGTGAGGAGAAAGATGAACCGGGGTCAACAGAACCCCGGCCGCGCGGGAGGGAACAACCTCCACCGCCGAGGACGGTAGTCGACCGGACGAGGCAGCAGAGCAAACCAGTCCCCGTCAGGTCCGGCCGGACCCAGCGGGTCCGTAAAGCCCCCACGGGGCACACCAGTCCTAATAGGGTCCGGCCGGGCCCGGTATGGGCCCGTGAAGCTTGCCGCCACGCTGCAACAAGAGCCGCCGTCGTCGCCCCCTGCAACCTCTACCTCAACATCAGCTGCAGAAAACACCACGGAGCAGCGCAGCCCGCCCGAACCCAGATGGGGCCCGCCGGGCCCAGATCTGGGCCGAAGGGCCCAGCCGTCGCTGCCCCGATGCTTCGGTGCACACCGCTGCGCCGCTCCGCTGCAGATGTCCCCGCCGCCAAGACGCCACGCCCCGGACGAGCCGGACCACCGCCTCCTGAGCCGCACCGCCGCCGGAAGTTGACCGCCCCGCGCAGCCGCCAACAGATGCGGGTAGTGGAAGACCGCCGCCTCCGGCACCGCCCGAGCTTCGCTCGGCGGCTCGCGCCGACGGCGGCGGAGGAGGAGAAGCTAGGCGGGGGGGCGGGGAAGGAGAGAAGTCCGGTCCGCGCCGGCCGCCGCGGGGGCGGCGCGGTCGCGGGAGGGGAGAAAGGGGAGAAGAGACTCGTCAGGGGAGGAGAGAATTGAAAAAACAAAAAAACTCAATCTGAGGACATATTCCGCGACAACAATGACAAAAGGATGGCGACGAACTTCGTGTCCGCTGCCTTTTCCGTGGGCATTTCCTCATCCCCTCTACATACAGACAATGATGGCCGAGGTGGTGCCACTAAATTGCCCCTTTCATCGTGTGAGACGTGCGTTGCACGTACATGCCAACTAGTTCCATGAAACGATCCTCATGGAGGCTGGTTGTAGCCCCGCTTGTACCAACGTCTGAACGAGTGCAATGCAAAGTTTTGCAACAATTCTAAATGCAAGAGAGTAGACATGTATGCATAGTTGGAAATAAACATGGTGCTTAAGCAACTGCTGTTGTTACAGGGTGCGGTGCAGTACATGGCGGAATAAAGCAAAGTGCTGTGCCGATCCTGGGTGACACAGAAGGTGCACACCATCGGCTTTGGAGGAAATTGAAAATGCAGGTGGTTGAAAAAGAAAAGCACCCTGTCTACGTAAACTACAGCAGGATCTTGGACGTGCCTAGCCGCTTCAGCCATTTGAGACGGTCCTCTCCGAGCTGCCGTCCCTCGCGTCATTGGTCTTCAGAGCATTGTCGATCATGTCAATGGTGGTGATGCCACAGCAGGATGCTAGTTCTCTCAAACGCTGGTCGCTAAGTTCTGGCGGGTAGTTCACCACCGGAATCGGGGCCAGACAGTTGATGTCCAGCAGCTTCTTGGCCTTCTTCCTCCTTGAGTAAGTCGCCACCGATGGTTCTTGGTCGCCGCTGGCTGATGCCTTGCGCTGCGCGGCGCGGTCCACCGAGCTTACTCTTGGTCCATCTTGCATCATCCTGATCCTGTCGCTGCGTCTTGGCGATGCTGCGGGGCGCTTCCCCGCGCGGCGTGACCCCGGTGGCTCGTTGAGATCAGGTACAGAGTCGGAGTCAGAGAGCTCGACGACCTGTTCCTCGGGCGGGTGTTCCTCCGCTTGCGTTTGCGTGGGCGGCGCAGTGTCCAGATTGGCCGACCCAGTGGCCGCCGGCTTGATGGACAGCTCATATTTCATATTTGAGCCTTTATTCTGAGGCTTTCATGGCACATGGAACGGAGCTAGATTGCAGCTGTCATAGTTTCCAACTTTACTATCTAAATATTTATATGGATAGTTTACAACTGATATTCTGGCTGACATTACCCCCTGCAATACATTATGTGCATTGTTCAGTGGACACTAATTACAAGCTGCTGCTGCTCCTGGCTACCCGTACTGTGCATGTTTGATGCATTCCTTCTTCGTTGTTCCTGCAGGAGAGGAAGAGGATTTTTTTATCAGCTCACGTCTTCAATCAACATCATGGTCCTAGGAATCACGTATGAGAAGTCAAGACTAACCTGTAGCAGCTGCAACCAATACTGGCGCCGCCCGTGTTGAAACATGCTGATCACCCTCATGACAGCGTAGAACGGCAGCAGGATACCGGCAGCACGAAGTAAGTATATCTGCCAAACAACAACCCTCGGCTGTTAGTTTTCTCTGATCTGTTACAGTCAGTTACTCTAATTTGTTTCTTCAGCCTGCAGCATATGCCGGCCAATGAGCTCACCGTGAGGAGACTGAACGCGCAGTGCTCTGCGGCTTCGATTGTCACCACGGCGATGAGATGCCACACCAGCAGTATAATTGTGAACTGCATATCCACATAAATGTCGGGAATCAGAATCCGCGGGACACACAATCAATGTACAAAACTGGGTTTCGGGTTAGTTCCAAGCCAACAGGTCGTGTACCGTTATCGTCAGAGACCGGCACCAGGAGCAATTGGCGCGGTCTGGGCCGTCCATCGCCCCGTCGGATACCGCGTATTGCATTCCCTGATGTTCATCCAACTCGTCCTCCTCCTCATCTCTGCATGAGAATGGAGAAGTACAGCATCAGGTAATTTGATGGACGGTACATCTGGTTGGTTGTGAATGCAACATTCTGCTCTGCCGTGCGGGCAAGATGATTGACGAGGAGGCCACATGGGGCAAGCATTAGATGGAGACGGGAGGTGGGTGCGCATTGACATTGTTGGTTTGCTCTGATTTGGAGTTTGGACACACGCTTTTGACAGGACAGGAGGCCTCTCAGCCGCTTAAAGCACAGCTCGCATGTACAGGTCAGTATATCGTTGTATGCAGCTGTCTGTCTTCTTCTCTTCGTTTTATCATCAACACGGGATAGCAGAAAATCAGTTTGTGTTTACGACCTACCGAGTGTCTGCTGGGGTAATTGTACAAATACGTCGCGATCGGCGACACATTTTTTGCAATTTTCGGTGCTACTGCGTTATATTCTGCATAGCCATCACTGGTCTTTTCTTTTCCTATAGTAGTGTCGCTTGGATCTTACACATTGACGGGGACTGCTCCAAAATCCCGTGGTTCCTAAAGCCTAGATCGGAAGGTATGCCTGCCCTGTCTTGTGGGCTTGGGATGAAATTAAGCTGGTAGCACGATCTGGGGCATATCTACCTGGCTGACCATTTAAAATGATCAATGGCGACAGATCGCATCAACCCCTGGTGGTTAGCATCCTAATCATTCTGCATGATTAGTTGCTGTTCTGAAAAGAATGTGGTACCTAATCATACGTGTGCCTTTGTTGGACGGCAACCAGGGCTGCTATGCTACTGGAGATAAGACCGTTGAACCATACTGGCCATCAAGGCTTTGATTGGAACTTTGGAAGGGGATGAGCCTTATCCTAGAGTATTGATTTGATTCGTCTATCAGCTTCCAAGTGCAGGATTTACAATGCAATAGGTTCATGTTTGCCTACTCTATGTGTGTGAGAGAGGTGGGGCCTACCTGACAGTAACATGTACTTCGACAACCGGAGCTTTCTTTGGAGGGGTGGTGTAGCCTGGCTCGAAGCTCTGTCAACAGAAGAATAACTTCAAGAAAATACTAACATGATCAAGCTTTACATGGAGTGTGCTATAATTGATGACAACATGGCCGTTTGCTGAAAAAGTTGGGCAGAAGATAATAGTATACGTGAGGACATTGCACTTGCTAGCTGTTTGATTGCATATAAGGCTAAAGCTACTTTGTTCGTTCTCGAAGATTTCTATTGCTTTGCTTGTACATGTACATGTTGGACACTTGATTACGAATCACAAAAGGGGCCAGAGGATGTAGCTAGTAGACACCTTCCCACCAAACTACACATTGGTTCGTTGCTACTTCTAAGATCACATTTCATGGATATACTAGCAACAACAGATGATTACGATCATAATTAGCCCGCTAACAATACTATTCCGACAGTAAAAAGAAGAGCCAACAAAACCAACCTGAAGACAAATCTCACAGAGGGTGCTCCCCTTCTCATCACACCACCTCTGCACACATCCCCTGTGAGCATACTGCATGCATGAACACAGCATAGTCAGTTAACTAGAAGCAAAAAACCACCAACATGGATGATGATCCGAGGAATTAATATCCAAGAAAATCAATCAACGGAAGCAAAGGATTGGTCGCCGATCCATGTACCTTGAGAGAGCCAGAGCATGTACAAGGAGACTCCATTGCCGCACACCTCTCCTCCTCCTCCTCATGGCAAATCCTGCACTGCCTCATGGTCATGGTGTCGAAACAGGAGTATGAGGAAGAAGAAAGGTCGTCTTCTTTTTGTTCCATCGGCTCATTTCTTCCTTCTAATCCAATGGCCATGGCTCTCTCCGCCGCTCTGCTGCCTGATCCCTCCCTTTCCGTGCTTGTCGATGGGCTAGTGGGGGTGGATTTAAATAGCCACCAAAAGCACAAGAAGAAAATCCAAATGCTGTGACGCGGACCCACCACCTACTGCGTACCAACCACTGTTAAAAGTGAGAGAGGGCCCTTTTGTTCCTTTTTGGTGAACCAACTACTACCGGTCTATCATTCGCCATTATGGGAACCTAACTAATTGGCTCTTGTTAGGCGCGTAATCTCTGGCTTTAAAATCTGCTACCCAGTGGATTCCACCAGCCACCATTACACCGAATTAAGTACTAACACATGCCATTGCCAGGAGCAGCTAACATTTTATGCTCTCTTTGTAATGTAAGATAATTTTTAGAGGAATTTCGATCATATGAGAAAGAGGAAATTCCCTATGTATCCTTTGGAACAAACAGATGAGCCAAAAGTATTCATATAATATTCCCACAATCGATTAATCATTGCAGCCTCTTTTGATTTGATTTGCGGAGTTTCAGAGACACAAAAGCAGAAAATTGTTGCAACGCCATGCAGTCCTAAATCTTTGAATATGGGGCGAATTTCCATCAGAGAAACATTTAAATTCTTCTAAGAGATATATAGGGTGAATGAATATTTATGTTACGAAATGTACTGCTATGTGTCTCTAGGAAGGACTTCTATATATTGCAATTTTACTAATCAAACAACACCCATACATCAACTTCAGTAAGGACACTTTCAAAATGATATGGTGAGTAAACTTCTCTGCATGACTAACCAAACATTCCAGTGACTTCTATGAGTCCTATAATTGTACAACTATCATGTATTTCTTTAAGTAAATATAAGGAAAATAAATTGATCAAATGGAACTAATTATGTTGGACACGGTAAATCCTCCTAAATTCGTCTATAGTTCATATGGCGAAGTTTGGCGTGAACAAGGGATGTGTATTCCTGCCAAAAGAAAATGTAAAGGCCTTCGATCCGGATAAAAATAAGGGATGAAATTAGAGCAGACGAATTTAACCAATAGTTATACTACATTAACCTTTAGATTTAGGATTTTCACCTCATGTGTGATCGCTGATAGATGAAGTGATAATTTGATAAGGGATACATGGCGACATATATGTATTATATAGATTAAAAAATTAAGTATTTATCCTTCTGAAAGTCACCTAAAAAAACTTCTGTGAGTTACTTTTGATTACAAAAGTTTAGAAGTACACCATCAGTTATGCAGAAATACATGAGCCTGAGCCTGTAGGGTGGTGTTTGAAAAAGTGATTTGCTTGAAATTATAGGCGCAATTTCATAAAAATGCAGGATATTTTAATACAATGTTTTGTATCCTCTATTCTATGTGTTGGAGTCAGACTTAGTACTCATATTTAGTTTTCTAAACCATATTTTCTCTAGATTTTTTTATACCTTCTTTTTGGGAGGGATTACGGGTTTTCAGAATCCTCTATCCGGCGCAAGAAAAAGGAACCACACTTAAAAGGTAGGACATTTCCACTGATATACTAACTTTTGTACCATAAACAATAATATCTTCAGTTATAGCCTTTTAGGGTGTAAAATATTTCTCTTCGTACCATCCCCACAAGAGGTACTGGGTTCTCTTTCAGGTTGGCCCCAAAAGGAGAAGAAATGCCGAAATAACAACGGAGCTCTGGATATTGTCTAATCCACCCGATGTGGTAGACGAAACTGAATGCCAAATGGAAGAACACAGAATTATGTTTTCACTCCTATATGGAAGTCAAATCGATGCAGAGGCTGGGACTTTCCCTTTTCGAAAAAAAAATGGAAGTCAAATAAGAATTGCTATCCGGTCCGGAATATAGCTTGCTGTTTTATAGGGTCTAGAATAGGAACTCATATTTATGGCACCCCGAGCACCAGTGTAATTGGTTGCATATTTTATTTTTGAAATGTTAAATTTGAGTTAGAATTTTTTTTAATTTTTTTCTGTTAGATACGCATACATGTTTCTACGATTCCGTTTTCGTTAAAAGAACGTTGTATGGTGAGCTACAAAAAAAGTGTTTGTGAATAGGAAAATAACTCCTTTTCCCGAGATTTCTCTTTTTTGTGTAGCCTAAATACAAAGCTTTTTTTACGAAACTTCTGGTGTATACAAAAGGTGTATATGTATTTGTATACTTTGTTTCAGATTCTTTTGAGACCTACAAATACCGTTACTTTTAAAAAACAGTCACCCGGGAGCCACTAGCAGTTTCCGCCATAATGCGGAGTGTTGCCCCCAATTTTCTTTAATGAGGTGATATTGTCTTAACTGAATATCCTTTTTGTTTTACGAGAATTTTGCTAAAATTGGATTTACGCCTAATTCACATCGAGTAGACCCTGTTAATGTGAGAATTCTTAATTCGAGAGTTGTAGGAGTGAATTATATCACCATAAACATAAACTAATGCAAGTGTTGGATTTCAAGCTGGTGTTAAAGATTATAAATTGCTAACTTTTTTTGAGAAACAAAAGGAGTAAATTGCTAACTATCCGCCTGAGCCGAGTAACCGGGCGATTTTTTTCACGACGGGCTTCAGCCCAGCCAAGAAATTGGCTGGGCTCTGCTTGGGCCAACCCCTGAACCTCCCCTTTAGGTTCGAGCCCAGCACCACAAACTCTCGCGCTATCCACAGACCACAAACACCGAAGCGGAAACGTCACGGAAACACACAGTGACACGGAAGCACGAGATCCCAGTCCATGGTCGACAAATCTTGGCATGGCGTGGTCTCCCTCTGCACTGCAATGTCACCACTAGGCAGTTCTCTGAAGCTGACGGCCTGGCGGGTGAGTCTCCGGTGACTGGCACGCCGTGGATTCGAGCCCCGGTGGCCGGAGGAGACTCTGCTCTGTCCCAGCCACTCCGGCCATTGGCAAGACTCCGCCAGGCCTGAGAGAAACCCGATCGGCAAGACTTGGAGTACCGCTGCGGCGGACGCGCTGAATCTAGGTCTACGACTATGAAGTAAGCGAATTCTTAGCTGCAATCTCCGATTAACTTCATCCGAGTCCTTGCTGCCATTGTCTGGCCCTGATCTACTGTTCTCTTTGATGGAATTGGAGCTTGCTTCGCATCATCATGCCGGATCCATCCAATCCAACTCCTGGACGGAATTGGTTGCTTGCTTCACCCGTTTCACCCATACCAGTAAGTAATCTCCGTGTAGAAATCGTGAATTCTGGCTATGATCACAAGCATATTCGTTGACTTTGGACCTCACGAAGAAGGTAGACGCTGTATTTCTTAACCACAAGAAAATTTCTACGGCGAGTAGGATCTCAACATGCCCGTCTAGCTCAGTTGGTAGAGCGCAAGGCTCTTAACCTTGTGGTCGTGGGTTCGAGCCCCACGGTGGGCGCTTCATTTTTACCTGTCGCCGATGTTTTCCAGTTAATTATTTCAGTCATTGTAGAGTATTCCTTTCTTTTCCTTCTTTGGGAAATTATTGTCATTTGAACCTAAAAGTTTCTGCAAGAACTAGTTTCCTTCCAAACAGCCTATCCTCTATGCGCATGTGTCGCTCAATATGATTATTATGAATTTTGTTGTTTTCTTTCAACCGAAGTCTGATTCAAGAGGACCTTGGACCGGCTCCTCTCCCCATCCACAGTAACGAGAGGCGATTTGTGAGCGAACCCGCGAGTTCCACCGTTGTCGCTGCCGATTCGGCGGATTCGCCGCCCTCCGGCAGCCGCTCCGGCGGCGGGAGGACGGGGAATCCCGGATCCGGCTTGTACATAGTGTAGGGGTGCGTGGGTGTGCTGCGGGCGGCGCTGTGGAGATGGCGGCGGCGTCGGCGGTTTTTGTGTGCGGCGGTCCTCTCCTCAATTGGAGGCACTCCGGTGTCTTCCGTCGATCTGCTGCTCCCGGCGACCCGTGGCTCTCCGGAGTCGCGGTCGTCGTCGTCCCCTCGCCGGAGTCCGTGGGATGGCGGCTCCGGGTTTGAGGTTTCTAGAAGGTTCTTCTGTGTTACTGCAGGTCGTCTTCGACAGCGGCGTAGGGTGGAGGTCCTTAGGGGTCGAGGGCGTCGACTTCCCGGTCCGCGGAGGGGCTTCGTCCAGTTCCAAGGCGTTGTGGAGAAGCAGCGGCGGCGCGCCGGCGCACGTCCTGAGCTGGAGGTTGAAGACGGGATCCAGGAGGGGTCTTTTTGTTTTTTTCTTTGTCTTCTGGGTCTTTCTGTAAGAAGCCTGTTGTAATTCGTGTACCTTCTACCGCAAAAAAAAAGAAAAAAAAAGAAGTTGATTCAAGACAACCCTGCCTTTTGCAACTAATCACTCCATGGATTCACATTCCATATCTACCATATTTCAGAAACATGCTCAGGTTCCTATAAGGGAAGCCAAATGTCCTCAGGTTTTTTTTTTAATGTGCTCAGGCTCTATTATGGAAGCAATTATTAGAGTAAGCTAGGAAAAATGCCCGTGCGTTGCTACGGTTGATATCAAGAAGTCACAAAAAGTGTCTATGGGATAAAATGCGGATAATGAATTAGTCTATTAAAGTTGCACAAGACATAAGTCACAAAAAACATCAACGAAGTTGGTTGGCTAATAAGGATAGCATAAAAACCATCTAGAAATTAAGCATCCTATAAAAATGGAAATACTCGTTTGGCCAAACACAACCTACCCTCGGGATCATTCGGTGCTGCTGGAGGCAATGCAGATGGACCCAGCTGGTAATTATGTCATTATCTCTCAGAGGTATTGATACTTCTTCGATACTTTGGCATACACTATTACAATACATATGTAAACACAAAATATGTAGGGATGATGGAGAGTAAGCAATGAAGTAATCACTTTCTTTAAAGACATGCAAATACAAATAGTATGTAGGAATGATGGATAGTAAGCAATGAAGTAATCACTTTCTTTAAAGAACGGCTGAAGTCATAGATCCTTAGTTCATAAAAGGTCAATGGTAGTAGAAAGGTCAATTTTTAGCAATTGGCAAGAGGGACCGAGGCAACTCAAAAGATTTTCTATGCTAACAAGAGAAAAATAATTGGTCCATTTATTTAGTGAAAACAAAACTATCCTTTGACACACGGGGACGTGATACAGGTAATTGTCTATTGTACTGATTATCATTTGCATGGCCAGATGACTCCCTTTGCTATATCTGCAGGCTGTGAAATCATATGTACCTCTAAATTCATTGCCTGCCTCCGTAGCTTGTGTAATCTGAAAGCAAAATTATATAGCAGCTCCTTTGGAAGGATTAATATGTACTCCTACTACTCTTACTCATTAAGATTAAAAAAATCAAGTGCAGATGAGTGTACAAATATAGCATCAGATAAAAAGTTGAAACTTGAAAAATCAAACTCAACTCAACAGAAATCCGACGTATGTACCCATCTACAAACCCCTCGGACTCATGAAATAAATTCTAGGCAATAGCATTAAGTGCCCCTGATTGCTGCATCCTAGAGTAGGCTGTAATCAAGATCTCCCTCTGCCATTTACTCCTGTGCTTGGTCATTTTGCGCTGCGTTCCAAGGACGCTGCGCACCTGTTGTGAATTCAACTTCCCTATAACTTCTCTACATTAGTACAGAACGACACATCGGAAATTGGCCAAAAATCTCTTCGGCAACGGAGAAAGGGTCCGTGTCCCCGCCTCTGTCACTGATGTGAAGCCCTTCATCGATAACGAAGGCCAAAAACCGTTTCCGATGAGGTCTCCATTTGGCAACGGTTGTGCGCAGACCTCCGTTGCTTTAGTTTTCCTACATCAGATACAGAGTTTTCCATCTACCCGTTTGCACTGAGCTTTTCTCATATTTCGGTTATATGCCATAATACATGAAAGGCTGATTGCACAATGCACTAAAACGTTATTCAATTCATAACATAGAACAAATGCCATCATTACATTGGTATACAATAATATCACCGTTTTTTACAATTTGACTACAATCATATCTATCACACATTGGCATAATGTAATATCACCTATTACACTTTGACTACAATCATGAACTCTAAACCTATAAGCAACTAACCTAACAAGATGGAAGGCTGGCTTAATTAAGCCAGCGTTCCATCTTTGACTTGGAGCTCACCTTCTATGAGCTCTCGGTCGTCGCTGTACCCACTCCGAGACCAGTATCCACGAAATTTCCTTGCCTTAAGGTTTTTGGTTCTCGGAATGGTACATTGGTACTTTTATGCAGTGTTGCCGAAATAAACTCCTGCGTGAAAGAAAAAAAGATTAGCGAAATGTACAAAATACATCTGGATATAAAAAACCGGTGGCTATTTTCCAGCAACTGCTTTGTTCGGTTGCCATTTTCGAGAAACTGCTAAGATCGACGGCAAATATCCAGGAACTGCTCTGTTCGGTGGCAGACAGTTCGCATTCCTTCCTTCTCTTCTTCCTCGTTCCACCCCAATCCCCCACCCGCCATGGACGACCGCAACAGAACAACAGAGACAACTACCGTCCGTACCCACGGCACCGTTCTGGAGGTGGTGTACACGAACGAGGAGCATACCGTGGAGCGGATCCTCGACAAGTACGAGGAATGGCTAGCAGAGGAGAAGCATCGGTTCATCGGCCTTGACATCGAGTACACCCGTAATCGTCGGCACATGTCTGTCCTGCAACTCGCCATGCGCCAGCATGTCCTCGTGTTCCACTGGTGCAAGTCCAAGAAGAATTGTCCAGAGTTGGGCAAATTCTTTGAACGCAAGAATATCACCTTCGCAAGCGTGGACATCACCAACGACAGCAAGGTGCTTTCTTCTGCCGGCTTCCACATTCCACCGGAGTACTACGTGGACATCCAACTCGTATACAAAATCAAGGGTGGAGACGAGAGGGACGGAATGGGTGATCTAGCGGCAGACCTCATCGACAAATCATACGCCAACATGAAGAAGGAGTTCCCATCCAACCAGCACGATTTTTGGGAGTGGATGCCGCTGCACAAAGTTAACCTCGACTACGCAGCAATAGATGGGTACGTGACCTACGAGTTGTATCGCAAGATCCTAACCTTGAAGGACAGGCTACGTCCAACATGGCAGGAAATGCTCTGCCCTAGGTGCAAGAATGCCCTAGGTGAATTGCAATAGGCTTTGGATGTGGGTGTTTAACTAGTTTGTACAGTTGGTGCTTTAACAATAAGTGTTTGTAATTATCAGAACATGTATGTGTGAATTTGCACTAGGAATTTGTTTATGTGATGAAATGCTCATACGTAGAACCTAGTTCATCGGCATCACAGCCGGTCACAGAAAGATTTATACCTTTCACCCGGCGGGAGAGGAGGTGCAGGCCTCTGCCAGATGCGCTGAGATGCTACCAGCGCGCTGCGACGCAATCACCTCCTCCTCCTTCTCCTTCGTCGACATCCACCTCCTCCTCCTTCTCCAGATCAGACACCACCTACAGATCCTCCACCACCTCCAGATCGGCCACTTCCTCCTCCAGATGGGTTTCTGCTGGTAGATCCGCCGGAGGTGCTGCACCACCACCTCATGAATGACCTCCTCCACATCGGCCTGGCTCAGAAGAAGCCGGGCATCACCGGAGGAGGAGGGCGTCAGATGGTGGCGCTGCCGCATCATTAGCGGACGCATGGCCGCCTCCAGATCGACCTTCCCCTCACGAAGGGCTGCCGCTAGAACGGTGCTGCCGCGGCGGCTAGAGCCGCGGCCGCGATGGCCGGATCTAGAAGCGCCGACAGAGGAAGCCATTAGAGAGAGTGAGGAGAGTTGAAAGCCACAGTGTGCGGCGGCTAGGGTTGGAAGAGAGACAAGTGAGAGAGTGATAATGAGACCGAGCCGGCAGTATATATAAGCGCCACATTGGCAACGGACATTTTATATAACCGTTTCCATTGATTTTACACCAGCGAGAGACCACTTAGCAGCTAGTGCTACTACATACGGACTTGATAATGAAGTAAACGATTACATATATGCTACTACTAGCTAATGCTACTACTAGCAGCTGCTGATGAAGACTCGGGCTCGTCGTCGCTGTACACGAGTGCGTCCCTCCGGCATAAGGTACCGTCGAAGATCTTGATGAAGAACCCGTTGTCGCCGTCGAACTCGAAGCACAAAAAGTGCCCCTGCTCAAGCTTGTACGCTTGGGCGAATGACTTCCATCCCTGGCCGAGGTACAAATTCCCCCCGGCACTCACGGCCGTCTTCACCGCCCAGCTGCCGTTCTCGCAGTCCTCCATCTTCAGATGCATGGTAGCTGCCACCATGCCTTGGAGCTTCTCTGCGAACGCCCTCGGGAGCCTCAGGCGGCTCTCGATGCCCTTGTACAGGATAACCAAGAACTCGAAGCCGCGCAGCTCCGGGGACATGTCTTCAGAGGACGGTGAGGGCGACACCGACGGCGTGGTGCGGCTGCGCCCCCTACCACGGCCGCGCCCTCGTCCACGGCCGCGCCCACGTCCACGGCCGCGACCGCTGATGGTACCTCTCGCCGGGGACATGTCTTCAGAGGACGGTGAGGGCGACACCGACGGCATGGCATTGCCGCTGCGCCCCCTACCACGGCCTCGCCCTCGTCCACGGCCGCGACCGCTGCTGGTACCTCTCGCCATGGATTTGGACGGAGGGGATCTGGCGAAGTTTGAATAACTATAGGCGATGGACTGGGGCTTCAAAGAGACCGCTGCCTGGTACCTCTCGCCATTTATACTCGCGGGTCTGCTCCGCCCACCTCCCCATCTGCCCATTCGCTAGCCTCCACGTATCAACATTTTCAACGGTTGGAAATTTCTATCCGTTACCATAGAGGCAAATATTGGAAACGGACAATTTTATTAACCGTTGCCAATATAATAGGTGACGGAGATTGGAAAGGGTCCGTTGCCAATGTAGGCGGGCCTGGTCAGGTTTGTACGCACCGGCCGCGCGGAAAGCGCGATTCTCCGTCGCCTAACACCTGCCGTTTCCATAGAGGGGTATCCGATGTGTCGTTCTGTACTAGTGCTATGTGCTCGGCCTGCAGAGATATTGCTACCGACAGTCTGCCGTCGTGGTTGGTGCTGGGAATCACGAACGCGAGCCACTCGTTCGTCACGCCGTCGGCGTGGTGGATCGCACGCGCACCTAGGCCGGAATTTGTGGATGAATTTTATGCAGCAGCTGGACATGCATGGTAGCAACACCACCACCACCAGGTTGGGGAAGACAAAGATTTCCCGGGACGACGGTGCCTGCTATGGCCTGTTAGGGTGGCAGGCACGGAGCTCAGCCTCGCCGTGCGGTCACCCAAGCCATGGTGCGGGGCTGCCGGCTCAATGTATAGGAAGGTATCCCCGATGTCGTTGGTGCTTCCTCGCTGTCGGCCTCGTCTTAGAGTGGTTGAGATCTCACGGCTGTATAGGAGAGGAGGTGATGCGCCGGCCTCGGCGTGGGCCAGACAGTGATCTCATGGCTGGGTAGGACAGGATGTGACGGTGTGTTCTTCGTCGGCGTTAGCGTCGCCACGGCTCTGCCTCCATGCGAGATCATGACATGATGATGGTGTGGGCTTCATCGCCCTCTGCACGGATCTTTTTCCATGCGAGATCATGGTGTGGGTTTCGTAGCGTTAAACTCGGCTCGACTCTGCTTCCACAGCTGCGTTCCTTGGTTCGCTAGTCAGCTGGCACGTCCAGGTTGTCGATCGTGGCCGCAGCTTCGCCATCGACGTCGTTGGTTTTGGGGAATAGTAGGTCGCGGTCCTTGCTATCGAGACGGGATCGCGCTCTCCGACGGTGTCGACGAGAAGACCATCTCAATCGGATCACGGAAACTAAGACTGTGGAAACGAAAACTTATGTTTTCTGTTCGGGGCGTGAGGATCCATTGATAAGCTCGTCTACTTATACACGTCACGAGGATGTGGAAACCGATCGGGATTATGTTCACGTGCCAACTCTTAGCTCTGGTCGATGAATAAAGGTCGGACGGAAAACAACCTAAGATCTCGATTTGGAAAACGATGAAAATTAAAACGAATTGGTATGTACTTGTGGGTGGCAGTGGGGGTAATTTTCTCTAACTTTAAGGGCACTTCTAATGACGTACCACAAGAAATCTTAATGCTTTTATTATTAGGTATAGATAGCTTGCAACTAGATTAGTAAATCCATTTTCAAACCAGGATAAGATGCTTTTTTTTTCAAACTGGATATGTTCCTTGTTGAAGATTAGATATTTTGTTCTACGTATGACAAGTTTATAAGGACTGTACATAATCTTTGTTATTGTACCGGGATAAAAAAAAATCTGTGTTCAGTTTCAAAGCAAATTATTGTGTGCGATACTTTATTATTGTCTCAGTCAAAACACCTATGATATGCACGTTGATAGTCTAGCTTTGTGCCTACCGACCAATGTTACAAGAAATTAAGCATTATCACGTCATACTTAAATATTATGGAAGAAATTAAGCATTCCTGATAATTACTTAAATGTGCTTTTCTTGGAGATTTGTGACTAATTATCAAGACTACTACATAAGAATACTTCCATACTTATCATATCATATGAGATCTCCTTGAACCAAATATTATGACGTGGACTGGAAATAATATTAATTGCTTGATGATACACATACGTAATGACAGAAATGAGAGCTCATATCACATGAATAATTAACACTTTCACGTAGTTATAAATCATCAATTTTGTAACAATACTTTTACATGCAATTTTCTTATTTGCCCTGTTATCTTTTACAAGTTATAGGGTTTCAAAGTACACCTTGTACTTGCAAAATACAACTACCTTGTTGATTCTAAAGGAGATCAATTAAATACAAAGTTGATGTTATCTCAATTTACTTCTAATAAGGAAATATAACTATATAGGAGATCACTAAAATATAACTTTCATCTAAGATACAATAGGAAGTGTGTGAATTGCTATCTTCTCAAGAACGGGACTTGGCAGAATTTGGAATGACAATTAGGTGTGAGAACCAGACCGTGCCCCCTCCAATTGTCTTGTCTCTCATCAGTCATTTGTGTCTTTGCTGCCACTGGCTAGTCCTGATCTACTCTTTTCTTGGAAGGAATTGGAGATTGTTTGGTAGCATCCTCGAAACAGGCTTTCGCCCCGCTTTATAAATAAAGCAACCGTCCACAAGCATACAAATACCCAGTTACAAAACCAAAAACAACAAGTCTGCTGGGGCCACAGCACAAAGATGCCCAAAGCTAAAACGAGGTGATACAACTCCGCAAGGGAGTAACTCAGTGGCTGGATGACGCAGATAGAAGGCGTGCCGCCCTCAGAAGCTTTTCGATCAATCCATCCAGCCGCTCCTTGTCCCGCTGTCTACAGAGCGGGTGCCACTGCTGCAAAAATGTCAAGAGTTTGAAAACAGAGTCAGAGGCACGCCTCAGAAAGACACGCTCGATAACCATCTTGTTACGAATAGTCCAAAGAGTCCAGGTCATCGCGGCAAACACTAACCAGAAGAGGCGCCTCCTCTTACCAGTACGGTTCGCCTGCACTTCTAGGAATTCAGCAAGGTCTTGGGCCTGCCACTCAGGCCCAAGCGCCTCAGCCAGAAAACTCCACAGGAAGCGAGCTGCGGGGCAATAAAAAAGAATATGGGTCCCCGACTCTGGGACCGCGCAAAGGGGGCAAATACCATCCCCCGGGCCAAAACGCTTGACCACCTCCACACCCGAAGGGAGGCGGTCTCTCAGCAACTGCCACGTAAAGATCTTAATCTTCAGTGGCATAGGAGCCTTCCACAAGTGGGAGGTCCACGAAAGCACGGGTCCTCTAAATAGGGCCCGGTAAGCAGACCGGACTGTAAAGCATTTCGAGGACGAGAGGGCCCAAGAAACACTATCCGGGGCGTCCGTAAGGGAGAATGGAAGGGAGGCCAACAAGCTCTCCCACCGGTCGGCCTCCACCAGACCAAATGTGCGGCGGAACCTAATGTTCCAGCGCCCATTATGGACTGCGTCCGCCACCAAGATCCTAGGGTCAGAGCAAATAGCGAAGAGCTCCGGGAACTCATACCTAAGTGGTCTTCCACCAAGCCATGAGTCCAGCCAAAACAGGGTACTCCCCCGTCGCCTACGGAGAAGGTAGCCCCAAGCCTGATCTCATGTTTAATGGCTTGGAGGGATCTCCAAAACTGAGACCCCTCCTTCCTCTCACAAGCCATGAGGGGACAACCACGTAGGTACTTGGCCTTCACAAGTTGAAGCCAGAGTCCCCCATCACCCCTCAGGATTCTCCAGACCCACTTCAACATGAGGGCCTCATTCATGCGCCGGGACGCCAAAATACCTATGCCCCCAACCTCCTTGGGGGCGCAAAGGTCTGCCCATTTGACCATATGATACTTTTGACGGTCGTTAGCCGCCTGCCAGAAGAAACGGGACAACTCTCTATCAAAGCTGCCATGCACCCCCTCCGGCAGTATATATAACCCCATCATAAACATGGGGAGACTAGAAAGGCAGGAGTCAATGAGAATGGTCTTGCTCCCCTTGGAGGTAAACCTCCCCTGCCACGGCGCGGCCTTGGACTTGACCCGCTCAACTAGCGGGTCCAGATCCTTTACAAGGATCCGAGAGTCTCGGACCGGCATCCCCAGGTAAGTCACTGGGAATGAGGCTAACTTACAGTTAAGGTTGTCCGCGATCCGCTGTTGGTCCTCAGCCGAATAACCCAAGATCACAACCTCACTTTTATCAAAGTTAATCTTGAGGCCCGACATGGCCTCAAAGCAGAGGAGCAGGAACTTGAGATTGATAATGTCAAGGTCAGATCCCTCCACCATAATCATGGTGTCATCCGCGTACTGGAGATGCGTCACCCCACCCCCTGGGACAAGGTGTCCAACCACTCCAGAGATGTGGCCAGAGGTCTTAGCCCTCTCTAAGACCTCTGCGAGGATGTCAACCGCAGAGTTGAAAAGTAAGGGGAGATAGGATCCCCCTGTCTAACCCCACAAGTCGGCCTAAAATAGGGACCCACTTCCCCATTTATGTTTATGGCGGTGTTACCACTCATAACTATCTGCATGATCCAACGTATCATCCGATCATCAAACCCTTTTCGTTCTAGTGCCAACCGGAGGAAGGCCCAGTCCAAGCGGTCGTATGCCTTTTGGAAATCCAGCTTAAGAAACACGCCCTTCTGGCGCCGAGACTTAACCTCATGAATAATCTCATGTAATGCCAGGATTCCATCATGGATGTACCGCCCCTTTAGGAAGGCGAACTGGTACGGGTGCGTGATGCGCTCCATAACAGGAGCTAGCCTAATCGCGCACACTTTCGAAAAGATCCGATGGATGACGTTAAGGACCGTGATTGGTCTAAATTGGCGGATGTCCGTGGCCCCCACTACCTTGGGGATCAGGGTCACCACACCAAATTTAAGGCGAGACATAACCAATGTACCAATATAAAATTCTTGGAACATTGGCATGATCACCCCCTTAATCTCCTCCCAGAACGTCTGGAAGAAGACTACCGGAAGACCATCCGGTCCAGGGGCCGAATTCGCCTTCATCTCCATTATTGCCCTCTCCACCTCTTCCGGCAAGAATGGGAGGGTGAGCTCCGCATTCTCCAAGTCAGAAACCCTGGCCCTCGCTGGCCAGAGGTCAACTGGCACGGTGACCCCGGAACGGGGACCCGCCGCGAAGAGCTCCTTATAGAAGGAGTAAATGTGGGCCGATATCCCCTGGCGCCTCCAGGAGATGATCCCCATCCCATAGGTATGGAATAGAGCATTTCCGACGACGCCCATTAGCGATCGCATGGAAATAGGCCGTATTCGCATCGCCTTTGAGGATCCAGTTCTGACGACTGCGCTGTCGCCAGAAAGTCTCCTCCCCCTTGTAGATCCCCATAAGGGAGTTCTCAAGGGCGTACCGCTGAAGCCACTCCTCAGCGGTAAGGCCAACGGAATCTGAGGCATGGTCCAGGGTCTGGATCTCCTCTAAGAGGGAGGCTTTCCTCTGTCTCAACTCAATTGTTTGGTAGCATCATGCCGGATCAATCAACCTTCGGGTGGAATAGCTTGTTTCGCCCGTTCCATCCATAGCAGTAAGTAATACCCATGTAGAAATCGTCCGACTATGGTTTTCCTGCACGGTGATAATCAAGCAAGCTCATTGACTTTGGGCCTTACGTAAAAAAAGTAGGTATTGTCTGTTCGGAGCCGTTAAGTAAGTTATGGGCTGAGAAGCAGCTTCTCAACATGCCCGTCTAGCTCAGTTGGTAGAGCGCAAGGCTCTTAACCTTGTGGTCGTGGGTTCGAGCCCCACGGTGGGCGTTTAATTCCTTTTTTTCTGCCGCCAAAGTTACCAAATAAAGATCAGCATAGAATATTTCTTCAGTCATGGATTATAACATTTTTCTTCTTAGGGTAATTATGATCATGCAGAGATTATCTAACAGAACTAACCCTCTTCTAAAACGCCGATCCTTTCTATATGTCCCAGTATGATTAGTATGAAAGTTCTTGTTTTTTCCAGTGAAGTCTGATTTTTAGAACTAATCATTTCATAAATTCGCAGTCCATGTATCTTCCATAGTTCATACACATGCTTAGATTCTATAAGGGAAGCAATTGTTAGAGTAAAAACTTGCACCTAGATTCATAAATCCGTTTGGCATGAACACTGAACAACATTTCAAACGACGATAAGAAGCTTCTCATTCCATGTGTCTTGCTGAAGATCAGATATTCTCTGCCGTGGAGTGGCTCCTTAGCTTGCCATGCTGATGCTACACAAATATCTAAGAATTACCTGTATTGGACATAATCTACTGCACCAGATTTTTTTTTTGTGTGTGTATCGAAACAAACGTCTCTTATACTCGTGACATGGGTGATGCTTGGTTGTTGTCTCAGTTAAAACACCTAAAACAATCCGTTTTACAAGAAATTAACTATTATTGTGAAGTACTTGTCTTGACGACTAATTATATGCGCTCTTCTTGCAATGTTGTGAGTCATGATCAAGACTGCTATATAATAAGGCTTCAATTAGTGTTTTGTGCTCCACTTGCAAAGTTGTTTGTACTAATCACGGCTGCTACATAAGAAGACTTCCATTATTCTTACGTGATCTTCTTGAACCATGCCTTGAAGTGTGAATAATACGAATTGCTTCGTGGACATACATAATGACAGAAATGGGATCCCATAAGGTGACATTCAGATAAAGACCAATATTTTAGTCATGATGGAAAAACTAGTATGGTAAAGTTTTGTTATCAACATAACACACGGTTCATCCACATGTGGCCATGCGGGTAATTATTGGTCCTCAAGACCTTGTACTGTTGTACTGGTTGTTTCGGGAGGAAAAACTCTTGAGGCATACTTTTATCCATTTGGAGATGATCTTCGGCTTGGGCTTGAGGCAGACTAACGAGTTGTTATTTTTGTGCAAAGTGATAATGGATAAATAATGCCTCCTTATCTGAAAACTAGTTTCTTTGACGCAGAATAAAAATGATGACAAGGAACAAGAAAGGCCCATTTCCTGCCGCAAGCAGTTGATGTAGTCAACAATTTAAAATGACTTAAACTAGTGTTATAATCTCATTATATATTTATTACGTTCACTAATTATTTAAGTAATAACGTGTTGTATAATCAGAAGGGAATGGAAGTCAACTACGCATTGTTGCTTTAGCAGAAAGCAACCATATGTCACACAATATAGTTTGAAATTCACACAATGAATTTAGAAAGTCCCATTGGAGGGGAAGATAGTATGTAACGACCTATTCTTGGGAGCGTAAAGGAATAGTGTGCACGCAACGATGTCCCTTCTAACTCTGCCGGTAGCCTATAAATGGAGGTGCAGAAGTCGAGCCTATACATTGTGCTCACCATCTCAAAGCGCTTTCTACACTTCCATCCTAATCAGTCTACACATCAAAAGTAAGGATGTCTTGCAGCTGTGGATCAAGTTGCGGCTGCTCGAACTGCAAGTGCGGGTATGCATGCTTCTTACTTGCAAATACATAGTATATTCCTGCTAGTCGGAGTAAGTTACTGCTGAAGAAATTCTTGTGCTGATTATATATATTTTTGATTGATTGGCATGTTGCAGCAAGATGTACCCTGACTTGGAAGAGAAGAGCGGCGCCACCGTCCAGGCTAACGTCCTCGGCGTCGGGCCTGCCAAGGCGCAGTTTGAGGAGGCTGCTGAATCCGGTGAGGCCGGCCATGGCTGCAGCTGCGGCGCCAACTGCAAGTGCAACCCTTGCAACTGCTAAGATTCATGCAAGCGACCGATGCGCTTGTGGTGATTGTGCCGTGTGTAATTGAGTGAATAATGAAACCAGCGCCGGCCATCTGGTTGGTGCTGTGGTGTGGTTTGCTCAGGTGACTTGTGAAAGTATTACTACCTTGCGTTTGTGTGTGCGAGCCTGTGTGCGAGCCTGTGTGCGTGTCTTTGTAATGATCCATCTGGAGTGAATATGAAAAACAGGTTCGCGAATTTACAGATCATTTGAAGAATCAACATCATGTATAAGCTAGTGATAGCAGAATCCAAATTTACAGGTCATTTTCAGTGTATGCTCAGCTTCTTTGAATACCTCAGCCCAGCCAATTTGTTCGTTGATTGAGTTTGGGCCAACCGTGAAGCTCCCATTGGGTTTTAGCCCAGTATCATGAACTATTATCGCTCGCGTTATCCACAGACACCGGGCGTCGTCTGCTAACATGGCGTGAGGAAACGTCACGGAAACGCACAGAGGCACGAAAACGCAGTGCATGGAGGCGAGGTCGCGGATCTCCGGCGAGTGGCACCGGCACGGCGTGGGTTAAAGCACCGTGCCCTGTCCTAGCCACTCCGGCCATTGGGAAGCCTCCTCCAGGCCGCCTGACAGAGAAAGCCGATCGGCAAGACCTGGTGCGGCGGACGGGCTGAATCTTGGTCTACGACTATGGAGTAAGTGAGTCTCCCATCTAATCCATCTGAGTCTCTAGTGCCACTGGGTGGCTCTGATCTACTCCTTTCTTGGAAGGAATTGGAGATGGTTTTTGCATCATCTCGCCGGATTCATCAACCTTCGGGGCGGAATTGCTTGCTTCGTCCGTTACATCCGTAGCAGTAAGCCAGTAAGTAATCACCATGTAGAAATCGTGAATTTGGACCATGGTTTTCTTGCACGGTGATAATCAAACAAGCTCGTTGACTTTGGGCCTTATGAAGAAGGTAGCATTGTCTGTTCGAAACCTGTCAATTAAGTGACAGCAAGCAGGCTCTCAATATGCCCGTCTAGCTCAGTTGGTAGAACGCAAGGCTCTTAACCTTGTGGTCGTGGGTTCGAGCCCCACGGTGGGCGCTTCACCGTTTTTTTTTGTTTGGTAGGTATGATCATTTTAATTTTTAACCACACATTATTCGAAACAATTTAAGTCTTTCCAAAATGTCCTTTATTATGATTTTTTTTTCTTTCTTTTCACGGAAGTCTGCTTTTTGCAACTAACCGTTTAACAATTTGTGGTCCGTGTATCTTCTCTAGTTCATAAACATGCTCAGATTCTATAAGGCAAGTCAAATGTGCTCAGGTTGTAGAAGGGAAGCAATTATTAGAGTAAACACTTGCACCTAGGTTCATAAATCTGTTTGGCATCAACAACATTTCGTACGACGATAAGAAGCTTCTCTTTCCAAACTGGATATGCGTCTTGCTGAAAATAAGATATTCTCTGCTGTGAAGTGGCTACTTCTCCTTGGCTTTCCATGCTAGAGAAATTTCTAAGGATGTCCTGCATAAAAGATAAAGTTTTCATGGATTGGACATAATCTTTGTTACTGCACCAGGATAAAATTTTGGTGTGTATCGAAACAAATGTTCTGCATTAATTCTCGTGATTTGAATGTGATACTTGGTTGTTTGTTAAATTGTTATCTAAGTCAAAACACCTAAAGCAGATTTTTTATAAGAGTTAAGTATTCTTGCGTAGTACTTGTCTTGACAATTACTCTATGCGCTCTTCTTGCAAAATTCTGAGTAATGATCAGAACTGCTACATAAGAAGACTTCTACTATTCTTATGCACTCTTCTTGCAAAGTTGTTTGTAATGATCAAGGCTGCTACATAAGAAGACTTCCATTATTCTTATGCGCAAGTGTGAATAATACTAACTGCTTGGTGGTACACGGACATAATGACAGAAATGAGAGCCCGTAAGTTGACATGAATAATGAGCACTCTCACATAGTTCATTTGTTATATTTAGTTAATGTTATACTAACAATATTTTACATGTGAATTAGTTAATTGCTGTCATTGGATTTATCCATTACAATCTATACCTTTTCAAAGTACACCTTATACTTACAAAATATATTATAGAGGAGATCAATAAATACAAAGTTCTTGTGCTTCCATGCAATCTTCTAATAATCAAATACAACTATTGTCGACAAAAAGAACTCTCGTCATAAATACTGCAAAAGTCTTTATAAAAAAATACTACAAAAGTTCAGGAATCACTATGTACTCAATAATGGAACATGGAATAATTTGGGATTACAATGGGGTGCGAGAGATTAGGAGTGGGATTACATCATGTGTGATGAAAGCGTGTATGTAGTTCTAGTGACTAGCAGTTTGTTCGGTCTCGTCTCTTTGTGACCCCTCCAATTGGCTTGTATCATGTAAATCGTTGTGCCTTATGACGATCATCACACCTGTTTAACGCTAGTATAACCACAGATGATTGTCCTGCACATGGGCTTTCTGGGCATGTTTGACTGAACTCACACCTGCCTTGCTAAATGTTTGTCTAGTCAAAATTTGGCCAATCTTGGAAAAAACGAAGTGTGGAAATAAGCATTGGCACCTCAAAAAATGACAATCATTGAGACAAAGACTAATTTAGTCACAATCAAAAAAACTAGTATGCCAAAGTTATGTTATCAACATAACATACAGTTCATCCATGTGTAGCGATGCGGGTAAATAATTAGTCCTCAAGACCTTGTACCGGTTGCTTCGTGAGGCAAAACTCTTGAGGCACACTTTTATCCATTTGGTGATTACGGCTTGGGATTGAGGCTAGTAAATGGCAAAACAAACAGGTACAGGAAAAACACAGATATCAAAATATATGCCTCATAAACAATCCTTGTCGAATCTATTGATGTTATTTCTATCTCGGCATCACTACAGATTGCATTGTTTTTCGCAATCTGTAAAGGTATACCAAATAGAATGCTTCTTTATCTGAATTTACTTAAGGAGTCATTAATTTTCCATTTGTGTGAAGTGGTACCGGATAAATAATGTCTCCTTATATATCTGAAAGCTAGTTTCATCTGAGGCAGAATAAATGATGACAAGGAAAGGAACAAGAAAGGCCCATTTCATGCGGCGAGCAGTTGATGTAGTCAGCAGATTTAAAATGACTACTAGTGTTCTGATCTCATTAGGTATTTATATCGTTCACTAATTAGTTAACTAATAACTTATTGTATAATCAGAAGGGAAGGGAAGTCAACTGCGCATCGTTGCTTTAAAAGAAAGCAAACCATATCTCAGCACGTTATAGTTTGAAATTCATAAATTGGATTTAGAAAGTCCCATTGGAGGGGAAGATAATATGTAACGACCTATTCTAGGAAGCTTAATGGAACCGTGTACACGCATCCATGTCCATTCCAACACACTTGTTCGCCTATAAATAGTGTAGAAGTCGAGCCTATGCATTCTGCTCATCATCTCAAAGCGCTTCCTACACTTACATCCTAATCAGTTGAGCTTACACATCAAAAGTAAGGATGTCTTGCAGCTGTGGATCAAGTTGCGGCTGCGGCTCGAACTGCAAGTGCGGGTATGCAAACTTGTATCTTGCAAATACAGATATTCCTACTAGCTATGGTAATCCATTGTTGAAGAAATTCTTGTGCTGATTATATATTTTAATTGATTTGCATGTTGCAGAAAGATGTACCCTGACTTGGAAGAGAAGAGTGGCGCCACCGTGCAGGCTACCGTCCTGGGTGTCGGGCCTGCAAAGGCGCAGTTCGAGGAGGCCGCCGAGTCTGGCGAGGCCGGCCATGGCTGCAGCTGCGGCGCCAACTGCAAGTGCAACCCTTGCAACTGCTAAGTTGCAAGCGACCGATGCCCTTCTGGTGATTGTGCTGTGTGTGATCGAGTGAATAATTAAACCGGCGCCGGCCATCTGGTTGGTGATGTGGTGTGGTTTGCTCTTGGTGGTGTCGGACGTTGTGCTGTTCTTGTGAAATATTTTTTTTGCGAAACACAGTACAACGCAGACGCTCACAAACACGCGCATACACTCACCCTTATGAACGCACGCACGCACACCCTACCCCTATGAGCAACTCCGAGAGACTGAGTCGGCGGATCGGGTCTTGAGATTGACGAAGTCACCACGGGCACCTCGCTGTCGACGGGAACGTCGCCTCCCACTGAAAAATATTCTGTCTAAATGAGAAACAGCAGTGTCAAATCTGGGGTTTGAACTCTGATAGGTTTGGGGTACAACCACTCTCCTAACCATCCTACCACAGGCAGGTTCTCGACTTGTGAAATATTTACTACTCTCTGTTTGTGTGCGCGAGCCTGAGCGTGTCTTTGTAATGGTCTAACTGAAGTGGATATGAAAACCAGGTTCGCAAAAAGTGTGAATGCACCGTGCCTTACCAATTCTTGTTTGTAAGATAGTAAAGACAAACATATGCTTTCACATATAGGTACCGATGTTTAACATGAACTAGTTTGTTCATAGCTTATTAGCTACACCAGCACATCCTAGAGTCCATTTATCCAAAGCAAAAGTCCATTTTAAACCTTGAATTTGTAGAAGTTGACTAAATTGAACCCCCAAACTTTGAATCCTGAAAGTTAGCACACTGAACTTGTGAATCCCGGTCAATGCCGAGCCCTAACAAGTTTGGTGCACCTAGAAAGCAATATCCTGACCGGGGATTACAGGCTACTCTCACTGACATGTCGACCCTACTTGTAAGAACATTCTTCCCCAATATCTCTCCTTTCTTCCCTCACTCTGTCTTGATTCCAGCTCGCCGCTTCGTAGCTCCGCCGTTCCAGCCAATCGCCTGGCCACTTGCAAAACTTGCTAGCTAATTGATTCTCTTCAAAGTTAGCTAGATACGAACAAGCTGAGGGAAATTTGAACTGAACAGGATAATCATGCACGAGTGCACGACGATCCCTGTTCAATGCGAACGTTGACAACCTGCACCTGGTCAAGCTCGATCTTGTTCAATGCGAACTGAACAAGATAATCATGCACGACGATCCCTGTTCAATGCGAACATTGACAACCTGCACCTGGTCAAGCTCGATCTTGTTCAATGCGAACTGAACAAGATAATCAAGCAGCGGGAACACTACCGCCACCCACAGCATGAGGTCTTTGAGCTCGTAAGAGGTCAGGATAGACCGGGATTCACAAGTCAAGGGTACAAACTTTCGATTTAGCTAACATCTGAGTATTGATTTCATTCACATTCGCAGTAACCTAAAAGCACATGAACAAGATAAACGTACAAAATATTGCAGTGCCCGTGCAGAAGAAAAGACCTAATTCAATCTGACAATCGACCGACAAAATAGCAATACAAGAGAGAGGGAAAGCTAAAACATGAGCAGCGAGACAATAGGCGCTATGTCCATTGATAGCTGGTAAATTTATTCATCTTGGTGGTGTGCTCTGTGGTTCACTCAGAGGAAGAAAGGGACCAAAGAGGGAAAGCTATGGTACTTTCTTAAACATACAAATACTCTCGTGTGTTTGAGTTCGGCGAAGAATTTTGTTTGATTGTAGACTCAGAATTATCATACACTTTCAATCTAAGGCGCAGCAGGAGCAATCACAGGACCTCGCAAGTGCACCAAATGCGAAGCAGCACAAAGCACATTCACATAATACACATTACTGGTGAATAAAAACAACACAAAATGGAATGCTAAATAAGAAACATTGGAGACAAAGATGGCAAAACCATACTGGTAAAGCAATTCTCACAAAGCTGCAAATATCATTTCCAATCCAGCAGCATGATAAAAACTTAAGAGGTACCAACAGAGATATCCTTTGATCATACAGAAAGGATGACTAAAGTTCAAAACGGTTTATCCTAGCGATACAAGAGGCATATCCATCACTAGAATTTCGTCCAGTTTACTGCTCAACCTCCCCACCAGCCTTCACGTTGTGCTTCCTAGAGTACCTCAGGTTCCTCAGGAACTTCGGGTCCATCTACAAGGAAAGAACACATAGGCACAGATCAGCATGAATGAACAAACAGACATCACCAAACCTAATGCCAAGGACATGACAATATACATTCAAGAAGGAAACAGATCATGCACCATAGGAAACAAAAACCAAACAATACACAAAAATGTATTCATTTCTTCCACAAGGCGTAACAAACTCATCTAAACACAAACAAAGAACTCTTGTACCAAATTGCATGACGAAACTGAAAGACCAAATCCATGTGGACAACCATAATAATGAAAGCATGTAAGCAATACGGATAATCCTATAATAACATTCATCTCCTGAAGCTTTGTCACTAGCGCGGGTGGGCACAACAGTGCATGTCCACACCACGTTTAATCAGGGAATAGCAATTTGCACATACTAGTACCATCAAATCAACCATGGCGCATTTTCATACAGCCTTAACAATTGAACCCAAACTACATCCACGACGTCACCAAATTTATACAACCATGTATCACATGCCCTAGAATATAACGTAATCAAATGACCGTGTCAATCGACGATGTCAGATTAGATATGATATTCGAACTCGTCCTGAGGAACATCGCATTTCTAGCATGCCTAGAGATATTTGCAGGTAAAAAACTAACAAACCTATGACAAAGTTTAGACTTCGAACTGCTATCGTCAATAAAAAGATCAGATATAAACTAGCCAGTGCTGAGTCAAAGTTTGGAGATTTAGTCTTGGATCTAGGTGACAAAATTGCGGGCAAAGCAGGAGGAACGTACCCCTTGGTGGAGGGCTGGCGCTGGCGCTTGGGCTTCTTGATGCCATTCCTGTGCGCCTTGTACGACTGGTTGTGCGCCGTGTGGTTCTTCGACTTGGCCATCTCGGATCCCTTCTGCTGCTGCTGCTCCTGCGAATCACAAGAGGAACAGAAATTACTCAGAGAGGGAAGAGGGGGGGACGCGAGGAGACGGAGGAGAAGCGCTAGGGTTCGTGTTCCTCACCGGTGCTCGGGGTGCGGCGGCGGCGTAGGAGGAAGGGTTAGGGTTTGGAGCGATGGCCTCCCGTCGATGCTGCTTTTATAGAGACGAGGGGCTGATTTTCCAAAGCCCGCGTATAGATGGGCCGGGATTTCTGTCCATCCAGGTCCACTGTCTGTGGTCCATATGGAAATTAACATACGACGCAGCCCAAGTCTTACTGCACACTGAAAATAAAAACCACCGCAAAATGGTTTTATGTAACCCCGCATTGAGAGCTGTGTTAATGTGCACCTATACAAAGTTTGTATAAAGTACCTGAAAAGGTTATTCGTGTAAATCATGCTTTGTGTTATCGGGATGTCCCAATAGGAGAAGTATTGGTGCACTGAACTTGCTAAGAGCATCTTTAGTAGATCCCGGAAAAACGCGGCCCGAAAAACCAATTTCGGGTTCAACCGGAAAAAGTTTTGCGGTACCCGCGCTGTACAATTTGAGGGCGTCTGTTTTTTCGGATCTCACGCGGTACCGCAAATCATTCAGGTTTTTAGCCAAATTTATGATTTTTAATAATATATACGAGAGTACGTCTGGATAGAGCTTTGGGTTCGGTGGAATGGAGTGCTCAATTACCATTGGCATCTCTTAGTCATTTGACAGCGGCTGCATCGGACCATTGTTTGCTCTTGCTATTGGTTTGCTGTGAAAAGATCAGTGAGTGTTAAAACAATTAGAATCTGTATAGCTTACTTATGACTATTTAATTGCCATGCTGAAATCATACCGCCTAACTGAAAATACGCACTCTTGAACCCATCTCCCGAGACTCCAGCCTTCCCCTTTATACTCACATAGTTACAGATGAGGCTTGCAAGGGCAAGAGAGATAACAGTGAAGGACCAAGAGATCAAAAACATGATAGCTGAAATTTGAGAGAAAGATTCATGTAAGTGAAAAGAACTACTATAAACACAATGAGAGGATGCATTTTAACTAGCTATGGGCCAGAAGATATATGAGGTAAACAATACTTGAGTGCATGTTAGGATAAGCTGGTTGGGTTAAAAATCATACATGTAACAGAATTTTTCTATCAAAATAATGTCTAAGTCAAAGTATACATTTTAAAGTATACATATCAATATCCACTACAAGTATTACAGGAAGCTAAGGATGGATGTCATGAAAAATTGCCACAACAATTATGTCTTCGCCCGTATAAAAAATGAAATAAAGAAAAGAAATTTAAATCATGACCCAATGCCCACCCCGACTCAGTGGAATAGTGGTACTGATGGAAAGTGCAAAATGGAACGATGGCAACCACACAAACGCTAAAGTTGTTCATGCTGGGTCACTAGCATAGGGGATGTGTGAGGATGTATATTATGCTTTATTTATTACGGCTTGATTTTGACTGAAAATTTACGAATGGTTTTGTGTTGAGCGTTAAACTGTGTTGTCGTTCATTTACTGAATCAAATACCTGTGGATAAAAATCAGTGCTAAATATGAATTTTCCACTTTTTGTACGAGATTAAACACGCTAATTTAATTGTGGATTTATTTCTCTCCTATTAGCACGGATAGAGCGGGTTCGCACAAGCTGCAAAAGTTGATGTTGCAGCTGCTTTGTGGGCTGTGACTGTGAAGCAAAGATAACTGACATGGAGTGATGTCGGACACTTAGTCTAGAAAACGGTTAGGAGGCACGAAGTAGACAAGATGATGTGTCACAGAGATCCTAGACAAGATGATGTGTCACAGAGATCCTAGACATGTTCCCGAGTAAAAGGCCATGGGCAACTATTTTGGCACATAGTATTATAACCTGTATCAAAATGCATGGAAGTAATATTTTCTGTCTCAAAAAAAGTAGTACCCGATCCCAGAGGCGAGCTTAGTGCAGTTCACGGGGGCCACTGCCCCCCCACCCCACCCCTAGGATCTGCACATGCCTTCAGGAATTTTTTCTAAGAGAGTTTAAATATAGGGTTTTTGTGTGTGCCCCCCCCCCCCCCCCCCCCCCCCCCATGGGATCGGCTGTTATATTTTGCCCCACCCCCCAAAGGTTGTGCCAAGATCCGCCATTGCTCTATTCGGTCTTATATTGACACAAAATACATCTTTTTACTGCATGCCTACATCAAAGTGCGAGGAAGTAATGTTTTATCTGTGCCTACCCTCGAGTCCAATCCGGTGAAACAATCTTACCAAAAGTAGTACCAGATCCCAGAGGCGGAGCTTAGTGTAGTTCATGGAGGGCACCACAACACCGCCCCCCCCCCCCCCCCCCCCCCAAGGATTTGCACATGCATTCATGATTATTTTTTTCCGAGAGAGTTTAGATCAAGGTTTTTTGTGTGTCCCTCCCCATGAGATCAGATATTATATTCCCCCCAGGAGTTTGTGCCAAGCTCTGCCACTGATCGATCCGGTCATATATTGGCACGCATGCATATTTTTACTGCATGCCTATATCAAAGTGCGTGGAAGTAACGTTTTCTCCGTGCCTACCCTCAAATCCAATCTGGTGATGCAACCTTACCAAAAGGCAGTACTCGATCCCAAAGGCAGAGCTTAGTGTAGTTCAGGGGGGCCAATGCCCCCCCCCCCCCTCATAGAAAAAGAGTCCAAAGGAAAACAAACTTACTTGTAGACGGAGGAGTATGCCAGGTTGTCGTAAGTGTTGATCATCGTGAAGCCGGATGCGGCAGCGAACAGGGCCTGCTATGCTCGCAGTGCCCAGACGCTCCATGTACCCGGGATGAACACAAAGCCCATTGGTGGTTTCGGCGCTCTCCTTCTCTCAGGCGCTAGCTAGACGTCGATGGTGTATAAGTAGCCATTAGGAACATGCTAGACACGTCTTTGAATCTCAATCTACTGGGAAGAGGTCCTTTCTTTCCCCAGCTCTCTCCAGAACTCTCTCGTTGAGAGTCGACTTTCGGCGACCGCCGCCGCCCCTTTCCTCCAGCTTTCCGGCGCCGCTGCCGGCCGGCGAGTGGATGGAATAGGAGGTAGGCTTCCTTTGTACAGAGTAGTAGTAGCTTTAGGTGTAGTTTTTGCCTGTATGGCAGCCTTGCCCTCCGTGGCGTCTTCCTTTGTCTTTCTCGTCTTCGACTGCTTGCCGGCGACTCGCAGCGGCGTCGGGAGCGATGCTTCTCTAATCTGCAGGCTGGATCCAAGGTGGATTGATTGCAGGGCTGGAGAAGATGAAGGTCGATTCAATAAATCCGCAGGCCGTATCCCTTGCTTTGCTTCGAGGTGGAGCTGTCTTCCTCTGGCCGGCCGTGGCGGCGAGGAGTGGATGAAGCTCTGCTGCGCTGAGAAGTGGTTTGTGCTGCAGAAAGGAGCTTCTCACGCGATGGACAAGTTCGCCGTCGCGTTCTATGGCCAAGTTGGTGGCCAATCTTCAACCTCTAGTGCGGAGGGCCTCTCGATCCGGCGCCGGAGCTCGGCGTCTCGAAGCAGTCAAGTGGTGCATCCCCGACTGCGGCGAGGTTGCCGGCGTCTGCGATCGATCGCTGGCTGGGAGAGACAGAGTGCTTCATGGGCTCCGATCTCGGCGTCCTGCGCCTGGAGATTGCCGGCGATTTGGGGTGGAGAAGACATAGGGCTTGATTGCAGTACATCTTTTAGTCCTAAGGTCTTTTTTGTAAAAGCGCTAGGCCTTTATTCGAATTGTAGGTCAACCTGGGCAATAGATGTAAAAGACCTAAGTGAACTTTGTACCTACCCCCTGATCTATAAAATTGCAGCACTGGGTCCTTGGACCCCACCCCTTGTTCAAAAAAAAAATCTCAATCTACTTTACTTGCAAAGCTGATACCCGACTATCATATATGCTAGATGCCCCTCTCTTGGAACCACATCGTTTCGCTTATCGATGTCTTCTTTTCTGATTTTGTCCACCTAGGTGATATTCTCCTGTCCAAACACGTCTCAGACCTGAGGTGGACATTCTCAGACCCTAAAAACCCTAGGATCTAAAATGCATTTCACATATTTGCTAGGTAAAGTCCTCTTAGCGGTTGCATTTCAAAAGTACAACCTATTATCTTGTTGTGATACAAATTCATATAAAGATAAGCTAATTTCGGACGGAGCGAAGCGAGGCCCGTCGCCGGTAGGCTTGGTCCGAAGCGCAGTTGTAAATCCCGATGACGAGGTTATACTCTGCGGGTACCCCAGTGTAGAGGTACCTGGTGCACGTGATGATCAAAGAAGCCTAAAGATTAATCGAAGCCCACGAAGAAAGGCCCAAGACAAATGGTGTTTTCCAAGTTAGATCAAGTTATGGCCGGTTAGACTTTCCATACATGTAACCTTGGTCAGTTATGCTTCCCGAGACCCAGCCTCCTATATAAAGGCTGGGAGGGTGATCGATCAGGGCAAGGAATTCATAGCCACCAAAACCTCGGCGAGATCAGCAACTTGTCGAACCCTTGTAACCCTGATATGCATACCATAAACACAGACAAGCAGGAAGTAGGGGTTTTACCTCACTCGAGGGCCCTGAACCTGGGTAAATCCAGCTTGTCAGCCGTCGATTCCACCAATACTACGCGTTCTCTACCACACAATCAACCCTAGGTATAGCAACCATGGGAATTGCCGAGGGCACACCTCGACAATTGGCGCCGTCTGTGGGAAAGGTAGTATTGGGCTCACGGTTTCGCCGGTTTCATCATCAAGCAGCCACCCGCCGATCGCATCTGCACAAGGTAACTCGCCTACTACATCATCAAAAAGCAAATCACCGACCACCACTGCAAACGGCAACTCGCCGGCAAGATCGACCAGCATCAATTCAAAAAGCGATCACTCGCCAAAATCTCCAAGGAGGCTCATGCCGCACTCGATGGAGGCTCAACAAGCCTTTGCCGCACTCGAATCAGGTTTGGATATTACAGTTGGAAAATTTAACTTCTTTGTCGATAAAGATGGTGTGCAGGACCTGTTAGACCCACTCGACACGGAGACATCGACAACGCTTCGACTGCAACACCATCCATCTTGGGGCGACATCGTCACAGATCGTCCCGATCCAATCGCCAAGCGACTCTGCAACATCCATGACCTCGCAAGAGTTCCGTGACGAGGTGGCAAAAAGATTTGGAAGAAGCGAGATCGAATCTGCGTACCGCCCAAACAACTCAATCGAGTCACTCGACAACGTCGTCGACTGCAACGACGTCGCGGGGAACGAGGAGAACATAGATGACAACATATACCTCGCCGATCTCAACGGCCCAGAAATCCGTGCCAGCCACGAGATATTCACCTGCGATGCAATAGCCAGGACAAAGCACTCGAAGATCAACTCGATTGCGGCAGAAACCCGCAAGCAAAGCAACCCCAGCCTGGATGACGACGCCGAATCCATAATGCGCATTAGCAACACATGGGTGGAAGATCGGGTGGTTCCGTATCAGGTATACACCGCGAGTACAGCAGAAACGTCAGCAGCTGCAACATGCCGTCGACCTACAGAATACCCTTGCACAGTCACCATGCCTGACGGAACAACCACGCTGACCATCACCGCAGAGATGGCGGAAAAAGTGAGCAAAGTAATCGAAAGCTGCACAATGCTACCAGCAAACGCAACTCCGGAGAGGTATTGACCTTACAATACTTCCAGTGGCAAGAATCGATACGGTTGAAGAACTACCGAGCAGTACTCGAAGAACGCAAAAAGCAAGCCAGCATATCGAGTGCTCGGCGAAGAGCATTGTCTACAGTTCAACAGGCAGAAACGACCCCGCGAATAGGTCACGATTCATAAACCTCGGAGACGCAGATCGTGCAGCGGTCACTCGAAACCTAAACCCAGCCTTTATGGCAGTCGACGCGGAAGGAGTCCCCATACCTACTGAGCCAGCCGGGGCGCTGATGACGCTAGGCACCTATCTCAGAACAATCGAACCTCCTGCAGGAGACCCAAAGAGGGATCAGCACCTCCAACTGTACAAACAACTGGCAATAGCAGCACAAGCCATACAGCATCCACAAGCAACTCCAAGGAGAGATACAGATCGGGACCGTCGCAGTCGAAGTCCTCGGGGAAGGAGCAGTCGAAAAAGCTCACCGTCATCGTCCAGCAGGAGCCACTCGAGGAGGTCATACAGCAACAGCTCAGACTCGGAAGCAGAAATCGGGCCATGTGGAGCGCTATGCTTCACTCGACGGATCCGGGAGGCTCGTATGCCCAAGAAATTTCGCTAGCTACCACGCCAAAGTTCAACTGCAAACAAGAGCCATCAGGCTGGCTAGAAGATTACAGGCTGGCAGTCGGATGTCAGCGCGGCACCACAACTACAGCTATGCAGTACATACAACTCATGATGGAAGGAACAGCTCGCGATTGGCTCAAATCGCTACCCGAATCATACTACGATTCGTGGGAGCACTTCAAAGGTGATTTCATCAAATACTTCGAGCCTCTATGTGAGCGCCCCAAAACTTTCGAGGAGCTCCGGACCTGCAAGCAAAAGTCAGATGAATCTCTGAGATCGTACATACGGCGGTGGACCACCATCCGTAACTCAGTAGGCAACGTATCAGAAGATAGGGCAATCGACGCCTTCAAAAACGGACTCTGGAGAGAAGACTTCAAAGAAACACTTGGTCGAGAAGATCCAAAGACAATGGCGGCACTCATGGTACTCGCAACAAAGTGGGCAGATGGAGAAGACTCCGTACGAGGCACTCGACCCGCACCCTCACATGAAAATCACGAGGGTGGCAGTCGAGACCGCAGAGATAGCTACAGAGATGATCGAAGGCGCAAACGCAAGCATCGTTATCACGACGATGACCATCCAAACTTCATCGCAGCAGGCTTTGTCCAGTCAAGGGACAGCCGCGACCAAACTGACAGACGACCCGACGATCATCGTGATAATCGAGATCATCGTACGACGAGCCGAGGTAATCGAGACCATCGCACAGACGATCGACGTGACAGTCGAGACCACAGACGCGACGACCGCGATAGCTACAGAAGGCCAGAGTGGCGCAGGCGAGCAGACAAAGACCTGAGCGCTCAATCGAAGAAAGGATGGACGATTATTGCAGATTCCATCTTTACAGAGGGGATGATGGTAAGCTTCGCTCTAGCCACTCGCTGAGAAATTGCAGGGAATTCGATCAACTCGCGATTGAACATATATACGACTGCAAAGATGGACGTGCACCTCCTCAACTGCACACTATCGACTACATCACAAGCACAGCCTGTTCAGGCATATCCAGCACCGCAACAAGTACAACAAGCACAGGTATATTCCATACCACCGCAAACACAGCCTACTCAGGTGTATACTGCACCAACACCAGCGCAACCGACGCCAGTGTACATGGTGCCAGCACAACCCGTTACGGGAACACAAATGGCAGCAGCCGTGCACCAGATGCAGCAAAGATGAACAAAAATATCCCGTAACTCGCGGGCAGATGAACATGATCCAGCGAGGACGTCCCTCCAATAGAGAGCAAAAGTTACACACTCGACACGTCAATATGGCGGTCATGGCACCCCCAGCTATAACGATTTTTTGAAAGGATCAGAAACTCCGATTGTCTTCAATCGAGAGGACCATCCACCCGCAGTATATCGACCAGGGCATGCAGCCTTGGTACTCGACGCCCAAATCGGAGGCTACGCCATGACCAAGGTCTTCATGGACGGAGGTAGCGGCCTCAACATAATCTTTGCAGATACGCTACGCAGAATGAACAAATCAGTCGAAAATCTGCCAAAATCCACAAGTACCTTCCACGGTATCGTCCCAGGCAAAGCAGTGCTCCCAGAAGGCACATACAACTCGATGTTACGTTTGGAGATCCTACTCACTTCAGAACCGAGTCGATTGAGTTCGAAGTGGTCGATTGGAAGTCACAATACCATGCAATACTTGGGCGCCCCACTTTCGCTCGATTCATGGCCGTCCCACACTACGCCTACCTCAGCTCAAAATGCCAGGACCAAAAGGAGTCATCACGATCAACGGGAACTTTCAAAGGTCAGATTCATGTGACCGTGACTTCAGCAAAATCTCAGAGATGTATGGGATGGAGCAATCATTCGCCAAACTCGAGGTTTCTAACGACCGCACACTTCTGCCGGAACACAAGAGGTTAGCATCCGACAGACAATTCAATGCAACCAACGACACAAGAAAGCATCAAGTGCACCCGACTGATCCCTCAAAAACGGTCAACATATCATCGAGTCTTACCAGCGAACAGGAAAATGCGCTCGTCGAATTTCTCCGTAAAAACTGGGAAATATTCGCATGGTGCCCAGCTGATATGCCAGGTGTCCCCAGAGAGTTCGCCGAGCATTCTCTACAACTCAAGCCAGGATCTAGACCAGTCAAGCAAACTATGCGCCGTGTCTCCGATCCCAAAAGAGGTGCAATCGAGGCAGAAGTTGATAGGTTACTTGCTGCAAAGTTCATTCGAGAAATCAAAAAGGCAGACTGGGTTGCTAACCCTGTACTGGTCGAAAAGAAGCACTCAGACACCCTGCGGATGTGTGTAGATTTTACAGCCCTAAACAAATGCTGTCCAAAAGATCACTTTCCATTACCACGAATCGATCAGATCATCGACTCAACAGCAGGATGCGCTCGGTTATCATTTTTGGATGCATATTCAGGATACCATCAAATTCGGATGAAAGAAGAAGACGAAGACAAAACAGCATTCATAACCCCACTCGGGGTCTACTGCTACACAACCATGCCTTTCGGGCTCAAAAACGCAGGCGCAACTTACCAGCGCATGATGCAAAACTGTCTACAAGAACAGATAGGACGCAATGTTCAGGTCTACGTCGACGACATCGTCATCAAGACTGAAAAGGAGGACACATTAATCAGTGATCTACAGGAGACATTCAAGAATCTCAATCGATACAACATCAAGCTTAACCCAAAGAAATGCACCTTCGGTGTCCCAGCTGGACAACTCTTGGGTTATTTGATATCTGCACGTGGAATCGAAGCAGACCCAGAAAAGATACAAGCTATACTCACAATGAAGAGACCTACCAAACTCCATGAGGTACAGCAGCTAGCTGGTCGAGTAGCAGCACTCAGTCGATTCATCAGCAAACTAGGCGAAAAAGCACTTCCATTTTACAAATTGATGAAGAAAGCAGACAAGTTCGAGTGGACGGATGAAGCTGAAGCGCTTTCCTCGAACTCAAAAAGATGCTCACAAGTCCGCCAATCCTCGTAGCACCTAAGGAAAATGAGCCACTCTACCTATACATCTCAGCCACCAATCGAGTGGTCAGCACCGTGCTGGTGGTTGACCGCATGGAAGAAGGACATAGTCAAAGCATACAGAGGCCAGTATATTACGTAAGTGAAGTTCTTTCCCCGTCCAAACAGCGGTACCCGCAATATCAGAAATTGGCGTACGCCGTATTTATGACATCAAGAAAGCTGGCGCACTACTTCACAGAACACCCGATAACGGTGGTCAATAAATCAGCGATTGGAGACGTCCTCACAAACCCCAACGCAACGGGGCGAGTAGCAAAATGGCTCATCGAGCTGGGACCACTAGGAATCAAGTACGAACACCCGAAAGCCATCAAATCACAAGTCCTACCCGATTTTCACACCGAGTGGGTAGAAGCTCAATTGCCAGGGGTACCTGACGTATCAAATTCCTGGACCATGTATTTCGATGGGTCCAAAAAGAATGAAGGAGCAGGAGCGGGCGTCATACTCATATCACCAAAAGGCGACAAACTGCGCTATATCTTGCAAATGGGTTTCGAGTTCCCATCAAATAACGAGGCCGAATACGAAGGTCTAATCCATGGCATGCGCATGGCAAAAGCCATGGGATGCACTCGACTAATGATTTATGGCGACTCTAACTTAGTTGTGCAGCAAACAATGAAGGCCTGTGATGCAATCGCAGACAACATGATCGCTTATCGGGATTTGTACAACATAATGGAGGGCAGCTTCGATGGCTGCGAACTACGACATAGGGAGAGAAAGCAATGAAGAGGCTGACAAATTAGCCAACATTGCTTCCACAAAAGCACCAGTCCCCCGGGTGTTTTCTTTGAACGAATAGAGCGTAGGTCAATCGACAAACGACCATCGACCACGACAGCAGCTACAGACAAGAGCAAAGCGCCAAGCACAGAGGATCCTCCGATTGAGGTACTTCTCATTGAGCCAATATGGACTCAACCTTTTCTCGCATACATACTTCGCAATGAACTACCAGAAGATACAAACGAGGCCAGACGTCACTCGACGAGCAAAAGCATACACCATCATAAACGGTGAGTTGTACAAACGCAGCACCTCAGGTATGTTCCAAAGATGCATTGCACTCGAAGATGGCAAGGATCTCCTTCGGGACATTCATGCCGGTACTTGCGGGCACCACGCGGGCAGTCGATCACTCGTAGCCAAAGCCTTCCGAGCAGGGTTTTACTGGCCTACAGCGCTAAGGGATGCAGAGGACATAGTCAAAAGATGCATTGGTTGCCAGAAGTTCGCTTCCAAGCCACATGCACCCGCATCAGCGCTAAAAACCATACCATTAGCATGGCCTTTTGCCCAATGGGGACTTGACATGGTGGGACCACTGAAGAAATCATCAAAAGGAGGTCATACTCACTTACTAGTGGCAGTCGACAAGTTCACCAAATGGATCGAAGCTATCCCCATCACAAGCTCAACAGCTTCTACGGCAGTTCGTTTCATACAATCGATCATGTATCGATTTGGAGTAATGGATAGCATCATAACTGATAATGGTACAAACTTCACGGCGGAAGAGTTCAAATCCTTTTGCAAGGAACAAAACATCAAACTAAACTACGCTCTGTGGCACATCCACAATCCAATGGGCAGGTCGAAAAGGCCAATGGACTCGTATGCAGTGGCATCAAAAAGAGACTCTTAGTACCACTCAAAAGGGCCGCGGGTGCATGGGTAGATGAACTTCCATCAGTATTATGGAGCTTACGGACCACCCCAAACGCCTCCACACAGTATACACCGTTCTTCATGGTCTATGGTGCGGAAGCAGTATTACCATCCGACGTCAAGTTTAATGCACCACGGTGGAAGCATATGAAGAAAACGACGCGAACAAGGCACTCGAAGACGCAGCCGATTTGCTGGAAGAAGCACGCAATACGGCTTTGGCACGAACAGCCGTTTATCAACAAGACCTCCGCAACTACCATAGTCGTCGATTACGCACACGGTCCTTCATGGTGGGAGACTTGGTGCTGCGGGAGAAACAGAAGAAAGTCCATAAACTTGCATCACCATGGGAAGGACCTTACATCGTCACAGAAGTCATCGAAGGAGGAGCCTATCGATTGAAGAACGCAAAGACGGGCGAAGTAGCATCAAACCCATGGAACGTGGCGCACCTGCGTCGGTTCTATGCATAGATCTCTTAACCTCATATGTAATAGAGCATAAGTCAAAGAATCAGCAAGTTTCAGACGCACTCTTTTCCCTTACCAGGGTACCTAAGGGGACTGGAAGGTTTTAATGAGGCGGCTTGCTGATCGTACACATATTTCGAGTAAAGATACATGTTCCTCCATATTTCTCATATATGCCTTTACCCCACTCAAGCACTCGGGGCTCGATCGTAAAAACATAAGCATCAAAATTCTAGCTCAAAAATCAGTAAACACAAGACTTACAGCCCACTCGACATACTCGGGGGCTGGGTCAAACAGAAAACCCAAACCCCACTCGACATACTCGGGGGCTGGGTCAAATAGAAAACCCAAACCCCACTCGACATCTCGGGGGCTGGGTCAAACAGAAACTCAAAACCCACTCGACACACTCGGGGGCTGGTTCAAAAGGAAACACAAACCCACTCGGTAAACTCGGGGCCTGGCACAAATCAAAAAACACAGATATGTTACCCGAGGACTGCCCCGATTATACCATGATAAGTCGGGCCCAAAATAAACGGCGTCTTCTGCGATCAAAAATCTGAACATTGGACCCATACAGACATGTCATGTCAAAGCAGCAAGCACGCGCCTAAGACATCATGATTGACGTCAGGTGTGAAGACAACGTTCGAGTGGTGGGATCGAGACAACAATCGATAACAGGATTCGACTAGTAAAGGTACTCCCACGGGAGCATATAAAAAAATCTTGTGATTGATCAAAAAGGAGCAAAATTATTGAGATTATCCTCTACTTCAAACAAAACAAAGCATAATCTCGGGGGCTACTCCCATGGGAGCGCTGACGCGCTCCCATAAATTTCAAAAACAAAATATTTCGATTGTCAAAAAGCAGTATAGAAGGATGGTTTGAGATTGTCTTCTATTGCAAGACAATAAACCACAATCTCGGGGGCTACTCCCATGGGAGCGCTGTCCCATTCCCGAAAATTCTCAAAAGAAGGTAAGAAAATTCACTCGACTACAGATTCGATTAAAATGCATTAAGTATTTCACAAATCAAAGGATCAAACTTCATAAATTCCCGGACTATGCCAATCGCAGATGTTTCGGATGCTGCATACGCAAATGCAAAGATAAGACCCGCCGAGCAATCGAGATGGGCCGAGGGACGCTCCAACAGTGTTTAACCTTGAAATTTCCCGTGTCAACAGACATGATGAAAATCCTGACGGACGCGTTAGGTATCAAAAGTTAAACTGCAGAACGAATCAGTAAGACCTACAACGGCTTGAGTCGAGTCTGTCCAGTATGTTCCAGATTCGAGTCCGGGGACTCGAACCTGATTGAAGGCTAGTATGGTTTCGCCCAAATGTGCGGTTAACTGAGCTCGATTTTCGAGTGAATCAGGCCTACTATGTCAATATCCCTAGGCGAAAGTTGCAAAAGTGTTCCAGCTTCGAGTCCGGGGACTCGAACCTGATTGAAGGCTAGTATGGTTTCGCCCAAATGTGCGGTTAACTGAGCTCGATTTTCGAGTGAATCAGGCCTACTATGTCAATATCCCTAGGCGAAAGTTGCAAAAGTGTTCCAGCTTTGAGTCCGGGGACTCGAACCTGATTGAAGGCTAGTATGGTTTCGCCCAAATGTGCGGTTAACTGAGCTCGATTTTCGAGTGAATCAGGCCTACTATGTCAATATCCCTAGGCGAAAGTTGCAAAAGTGTTCCAGCTTCGAGTCTGGGGACTCGAACCTGATTGAAGGCTAGTATGGTTTCGCCCAAATGAGCGGTTAACTGAGCTCGATATTCGAGTAAATCAGGCTTACTATGTCAATATCCCTAGGCATAATCTTTCGATTGCGTTACAGGCTCGAGCCCAGGGACTCAAGTCTGACTGAAGACTAGTAAGGTTTTTACTCAAGTAAGCAGTTAACTGAGCTCGATATTCGAGTAAATCAGGCCTACTATGTCAATATCCCTCGATTAGCATACACATACAATTGAAACAAATTGGAGCTTGAAGAACTACATCGGGTCAGAAGAACAAGCTCAGAAGATTATGACGTGCACGATGAAGGGAGCACATGCTCGATTCTTCGAGTCAAGCAAGTACTCGGGGGCTAATGATGAGGTTATACTCTGCGGGTACCCCCAGTGTAGAGGTACCTGGTGCACGTGATGATCAAAGAAGCCTAAAGATTAATCGAAGCCCACGAAGAAAGTCCCAAAACAAAGGGTGTTTTCCAAGTTAGATCAAGTTATGGTCGGTTAGGACTTTCCATACATGAAACCTTGGTCGGTTATGCTTCCCGAGACCCAGCCTCCTATATAAAGGCTGGGAGGGTGATCGATCAGGGCAAGGAATTCATAGCCACCAAAACCTCGGCGAGATCAGCAACTCGTCGAACCCTTGTAACCCTGATATTCATACCATAAACACAGACAAACAGGAAGTAGGGGTTTTACCTCACTCGAGGGCCCTGAACCTGGGTAAATCCAGCTTGTCAGCCGTCGATTCCACCAATACTACACGTTCTCTACCACACAATCAACCCTAGGTATAGCAACCATGGGAATTGTCGAGGGCACACCTCGACACCCGGTGTTTGTAACCTCACCCGATCATAGTGAAATTTTGCTCACTGGTGCCCGTGATTTTTTCTCTTCCATTGTTGGAATTATTTTCCATGTTAAATCTCGTGTCCCCGTTATGTTGACTTTTGTTCATCGTCTATAACATAACCGTCCTGTCAGTAGGCATTATGCTCTGGCTGATAAAACCGACATGGGAGAAAGCACCGTTCCAAAGCACTATCGACACTGCAACCGTGCAACTAAAAAAAAGCACAACAACGTCATCATCTCAACGAGAGGAAAGCATAGACGCCTGGACAAGTACAACTGTAAAAACAGATACACATTCCGGGAAGTTAGCGGTGTACCACGATAAATATACACGTAATAACGATAAACCATCACATGCTCTCGAAAAACAACAGGATCAAACATGTTAGGAAAACCACACCAAAAGTTCACGCTAATAATTTTATGAGAAGCCTGCATTCGACAGAAACTTCTGCAATTGTGCGAAGGACAACAGCAGTGCAATATATGTTCACATCAGGCGTTAACAGACTAATATTCTCTAATTATAGCCCACGACCACAGTTTCTGTGGTATTTGCTCTTCCATCAACTGAGACAAGTAGGATCCTATGGTGGAAATGGGTAGCAAGTATTCATCTATCGTGTCCAAAAAAGGAATGAAGAAACTATAATTCAAACAACTAATCTGACAATAACAGCTGAATCTGCAAAAATCTGTGTATTCATTCTGCTACCAACCAAACGGAGCTCCGTCTTCCAAAAGTATAAATTCAATCATGTGAAAAATGTGACAACATCTCTTCTGTATCCCCTAACTATCAACATGCGTGGGACGTTCTCCACAAGAAGATCCATGTACTCCATGTAGAAATATGCAGGGTGATTCAGCGGTGGCGGGGGGAGGCTCACTAGCACCACAGCGGCCATTCTGGAGTACCTGAGTATCGTGGAGTTTAACTTCAACATTGTATAGAGGAATTTATCGACTTTCTGTTCATTCACAACAACTTGCTTCCCATCCTCCATCTGCGGCTGCCCTTCCCTTTGTGCGGTTTCCTTCATCTCAGAAAGGTATGTCCTGATCCTTCGCTGTGCACTCGTGTAAGCCTCTTGGGAATCGTCAGGCTGAGCACCACTGCTACTGCTCTCCAAGTGAGACTCCCATGACTTCATAGTCACAACTATGACTTCGGCATGCATCCTAAGATCATACAAGAACTTTGTGACATCAGTCTTCAGCTCTTCCGCATCAGTGTCCTCTTCCGCTATGCAGAATACTTGGATCTTGCAGCTTTCAAAGGTCTCTTTTGTCAGCAGGAGCTGAGACAGAAGAAGCATCAACCCTCCATCTCTCACAATCCAGTAGAGATCAATAGTCCCATACTGTCTTTGGAACTCGTTAGGCCACTCATCAAGGCCCTTCACAATAACAACTGCCTTGTTAGCAATGATGCAATCATTTATTATACTGACAAATGTTGATGGGACCTCTGTCAGACTCTCACGGCGCCAGATCTCAGGGTACCGCACCACAACAATATTCGGCTTCAAGTTACCTAGCCCCATCGTCTGAACGATGCTGCGGAAGGCCTCAGACATTGAAGGTGCTACAATGATCTCCGCAACACCCTCACAGCGTTTGTACTCGATGTAGGCTTCCAGCTGATGACAGGCAGTCTTTGCATCCTCAGCCAGTTCATGATAATCCCCGTCAATTGTTGAGACAAATATTGCCATACCACGGCCCTTTTTCTTCATACAATTGGCAAAATCTGCAAGCTTTGGATGACAAGGGACATTTTCTAGAAGTTTACCCCAAGGACGGCATAATATCAGAGGGATGGGGTACCAATTCTTGGGATGAACTTGGTTTGCTGCGAGAAGATCAGTTAGTGTTAGAATAATGAGAGTCTGAATAGTTTACTTAATGATTATTTCTTTGTCATGTCGAAACTCATACCTCCTAGCGATCTGAGACTTCGCAGTGCCAACTGAAAATATGCACCCTTGAACCCATCTCCCCAGTCTTCAGCCTTCCCTTTTATACTCACATAGTAATAGATGAAGCTTGCAAGGGCAAGGGAGATAATAGTGAAGGACCAAGAGATCAAAAACATGATAACTGAAATTTGAGAGAAAGATACATGTAAGTGGAAAACACTACTATGAACACAATGGGAGGGTGCATTTTAACTAGCTGTGGGTTAGGATAAGCTGGTTGGATTAAGAACCATACATGTCAAAAGAAATTTTCAATCAAAAAATTGTCCAAGTCAAGTATACATTTTAAAGTATATGAATCAATATCCACTAAAAGTACAACTGGGAGCTCAGGATGGATGTCATGAATGACAAAATAAAATGGTAAGAGTCAAACGGCATACCAACGCAAAGCAACACACCAACAAGTGAAAGGCTCCAGTGGTGAAATTTCCATCGAGGGCGCCAACTAGGAGCATCAAGTAAGTCAAGCAGAAAGCACGACAGGTTCACACCAGCATAGCACAGCAGAAAAAACATAGTGATAGTGGGTGTAATTAAATCTAAGTTCCCAATAATCACACATCCAATACAGATTAATGCTGTGAATAAAGTTGCTGCATGAGGCTCAACTCCTTCAGAAACCTTGAAATAATTAAGGACTGGAAGGATGTCGTCATTTTCTATTGCTGTTAGTAACCTTGGGGCCCCTGTCAAACACTGCAGCGCTGCACCTAAAGTGGACAGGATAATACCAACGTAAATCACTACTGGAGCAGGCCATGCCACTGTAGCAGTAAGAAGCCTACGAGGATTAAGTATATTTATGAGCTTAACAAACAATAACTCAGTAATGTACCAACTTATGGGACTAAAACAGTACTATACAGCGATGCTATCAGAACATAGTTGTTGGATGAAACAATAGACACAAAACATATTCCGAAAATATGTGCATTATCTAAAGCATGAATATTGACCATATAAAGTAGATTAGTCTACAGAACTTTCTGTTAGCTCTAGATGAAATTGCTCTGCTTGTAACAGTATGGAGTATGCGCCCTCAAACAGGACCTACCCCTACAAGGAAAGAAGATGCACTAACAAGAAAAAAACTTTATTGCCTGATGCCTACAACAGCCAGAAGAATAGCTGGGGCAATGAGATCGTAATCAAAGCAGTGAATCAATTTTCTCTAATGGTAGAGCAAATAATCATGCACTGACGACATCATGAACGCGGTACATAAAAAAAATTATTCAAAACCCTACAGAACAGGGTGTCTACAATTCTATCTATACTGGGAACAATGATCACTTGCAGCATTAAAAAGCACGTACCTATCAGTTAGAAGCTCTTCTCTTGTGGACAAGGCTCCAAATAGAAGCACAGAAAACAAGTACATAGCAGTTGTTGTAAGAGTTGCGTATAATGTTCCAATTGGTATTGAACGTTGTGTATCTTTCAGGGATGCAGATCAGTTAGAGCCAGCCATAATTCCAGTGACTGCTGGGAAAAAAAGACCTACCAACGCGCTGAAAAGTATACGAAAATGTGTTGGCAAGTTCCATTTGCACAGAGATAAAAAAATGATTATACTGTTCTCCAGCCTTCAACTTTGTAAGGTTAGACAACAGGTCCCAAAACTCATACAGAAGTTTCACTTAGGCCCTTTTAAGCTTGGAATTATTCAGAACTATAATCTGTAGGTATATATCTCGTCCCATAATGCAGATGTGAATATCCACATCTTTTCAAATATGTTTTACACTTTTACTACAGGACCTGGTGCAAAAAGTGCAAAATATTGTGTCACGCCCAGTGCAAAGTGAAAACTCTTGCAAAAAGTAGCGCAAGGTGAAACATATGGCAGTGTAATTTACTCCAAAAATTTCAGGACATGTTGCAATTCTCTCGAAAAGAATGAACATGCTTGCAAGGAAACCTACGCCCCTTAGCCTTGATCCTATTGACAACAAATAATTGGAGTGGGGTCATTTCTATGATTGGTCAAAGGTTCAAGTGAAGACCGTGTCTAATGAATAGATTATGCTTGAGATTCATGACAAATCTACATGGAAGTATGGAACGATAGAATTTTCAAGTTTAGTGAGATGTTATACGCTTACTTGAAATCCCAATATATAGAACCATTTGGATCAGGAACTCCAGCATTGTTTGTGCGTTGATATTCTGAACCTCAGTTGTCTCTGAGTGAGGTTAGACTCAACCCGGTGATCCCCTCTAGGTAGAAAGCCGACGTTACAATTGAACATAGAATGGAATGAATGATGATGATTATCCAACATATAAGCCACATGGTACTTACTTGGAGCATTGTGTCTTGGTGCAATGAAGACACCAAGATAAATGCACAACAGTGAAAATAGTACTGGTATTAAGAAGGCAGGCGCGACCTTATTGATGATTTTGACACCATCAAACACAATAAAACAGAGCAGTATGGTCACAATAACCCCGTATACTTGAAGGTCATGCAAGCTGGGTGTCGATATAGCTGATGTGCCGGCTATCGTTGTACCGTTTAATAATGTATTGTTGACCGCTGTTACACTCTCTGCATTTAAAGAGCTATAAGTTAGTACAAAAAAATGGAAAGTGACAATATAAGTTTAAAAAATGGTAAGTACTCCGTAGAGTCTAGTATCTAGTGCAGCTCTGCTTCCTTTTCTCAATTTCTCACGAAACATGCAAAATCTAGCAATATGAATAAAATTAAATAGAAGTAATATAATTAAATATGGGCATTCTCTATTCTCTAATAAAAGGTTTGAAGTGCAAAGGTTTACACTTTGGACATTTGGAAATAATTCAACCTTTCTACTTGGCACTCGCAAATACAAACATAACGTACGGACTAGTAGCACTCAAACTTACCTTGAAACAATCCCGCGGAAGGAACAGCATCCAAAAAGGTTTCTACAGCACCCAGAACATACCTAAAATGACAGGTAAATTGGGAAGGGAGGGTTGGAGTCTTGGAGAGCAACCATAATACATGGATACATGTCAAACTAACAAGTAATAACAGATTCAAAATTGTATCATCTGAAATACCAATGGTCCGAAGCATATTACTAATTCAGCTGTTTCAATCATATTTCCAATCCAGAAAAAAATCTAACATAATAGTTTAAGTGTAGATATATGGAATAAGGAACCTTTGGAGCCTCTGGAGACCAATCATTCATCAGAAGTAAGACAGGTCAACAAGCATCAAAGTATAGCGCAAAACCCTTCAATTTCACTTCACCACTTCATATCTATTATAAACCATTCTGCTCATCCCATATACTAACTTACAGAACTCATGTGATGTCACTCATTCGATGCCTGCTTCCAAGCAGCAGGTGTAGAAATATTGATATCATCATAACTTCATCCACAAGCAATCGAAAGATAAACGGAACTTGAAAGGAGAACTAAGGGTTTGGCTATCACAGTGTATACTCACATGGATCCAGCAACCGCGTTTCCAAGAAAGAAACACAATCCAATACTAACTCCAATTTCAGGACCAAGCGCGCGACCAATGAGATAATATGGTCCACCACCCTATGGATCACACAAAATGTACATCAGCTAACTGGTATTAAGTTTATTGAGGTAGCAACGCTGAACATCAAGAAAAGCTCTCAAAGTATTCCCATCAATGAATCTAGATTGACTTTAACCATTCAGATGGAATTTGATCATATCCGGTACCAAGTTCCACATACGAACTGGAGACAATCAACCAGCAAAAATATGACATAGCAGGTATCGGTCCTATTACATGAACTCATCACCAGTAGTTCAAGCGTTCAGCCATACCTTCATTGCCCCGTTTGTTGCAATGGCGCTTAATGATAAGGCGGTTAGAAATGTACATGCACCACAGAATGAGACTAAAACAAGAGACTGCCATATGCCTGTCATACCTACAATCCTACAGGATGAAAAAAATATTGGTCAGTGTTGAATAACCAAAATGAATTAAGACCGTGAAGAGAGACATGCATCACAATTTTTTGAAATACCACTTCCAACAAGGGTACAAAAGTGTCCAATGTACCGAAGGGATTAATACAGGAAGAGCAGTCTCAAATATGCCCACAATGGATAGCAATAAATTTGAACAATTCACAGTTACTTTTACTTGGTTCTACCATGGGGAAAGCCTTCCAACAAGGGTACAAAAGTGTCCAATGTACTGAAGGGATTAATACAGGAAGAGCAGTCTCAAATATGCCCACACTGGATAGCAACAAATTTAAACAATTCACAGTTACTTTTACTTGGTTCTACCATGGGGAAAGCTCATACGATTAGGATTCAAAATATTACAGGTGTCCCTCTACCAAAGAATGACAGTAACTCTATGACCAGCATGCTAGCATAGAATTTATTTTGCGGAAACCAAATAGGAATGAAACTTACAGTACCAAAAACAAGTGTAGACAATAACAATACTCACCAGGTAAAATGGATATAATAAATGATTCCCAAGATATTCTGCAAACACGGCACAAAGACACCCATCATTGTACCAAACTTAGGTCCAGTTTCCTGCGAACAACATAAAAGTAATGGAATAAACAATATAGTATTTAGTTGTTTACAAATACTCATAAATCCAAATGACAACCAAATAAACAGAAAAAATGGTCAATTAAAATATATGGAACAACGAACTTCAGAGATCAAGCATGACAACTCAAATGTACAAATCAGCAACTTGTAGTTGAATAATTATATATGTAAGGATGCGACAAATTATCAAATACGACAGGTGAAGGAATCAGCAAATAAATTGAGTCCAAGTACTTCTAACTGAAGTACACTTCTGTTTCCTGTTAATTAGTCCAAATATACCAACTCCTAGTTATTAACCATTGACTAGGAAAAGTGTGATGAAGTATAAAGCAGATGGCACTCGACCTAAATGTTGGAACTGGAGACAACCTTCGGATGTCCAATGGTAATTGCTACATCCTCCCCCTCCCTCGGACTCGAAGGAGCTTGGATCTGCTCACCTGTCATACTGTTCAGATTCAGTCAGATTATGTCACAAAGTAAAGTCAATAGTTCGAATTATTTCTTTGGAGGGCACATGCTTAATATATTAGTCAAAACTATGTGCGCTTTACAAAAGGAGTTGGATCTCAATTTTCTAGTCAACCTAAATAAAATTATAGAAAGATGGATCATACCTCTTGAGGCCCAAAATATTTACAAGTGAATCAAAACCAAAAAGCTCTAGCTCGAATCCCTTTGAGATCCACTGGATATAGCATGATCACTAGAACCTTCTTGCACACTTGGATCAATAGTTATATTAGCACCAGGCCTAAGATTCCTATAAATATATATAAGAAAGAAAATGTGAGTTCACAGATTTGCATCTGGTAAGTTTGCTATTTGTGATGACCATCGAAAGAAACACATGAAAGGAAATCTGCAGAAATGTATCGTGGAATGTGGAAAGAAAATAGCAGAACTCATGTGAACTTAAAAATCTTGCTCCTAATGCCCGAAGATCGAAATGAAAGAAGCAAGCCCAAAAGGCTATAAGCAAAAAAAATAGTAATGCCAGCTCTCAAACAGTCCAAAACCAGTATGTAGTTGTAAACTTCAAATTAACATTTCCCATGTGTTTGTACTGCTTCTCGTTAGTTCCGAATCGGACTGTTCAACTGAACACTTCATATGGCAAAATAACTCACGGTCAAGACTGTTGGAGCTAAATCACTTAGCTCCTTCTCAATACGGTTGTGCTTCACACACACTAACACATATGCATATATGATAGACCACATATATGCTCTATATATCATACATATGCTTGAGGCTACATCTTGGCTTACATGCTTGATTACATGGGAGGGGTGATACCCCTATTTATACTTGTACATAACCCTTAAGATTGTTGCCATGTGGCACAATCCAAACGCTACATCATACTTCTAGAATACTCTAACAAACTCTAGATATTTCAGACTACTCCTAAATATCTTACTCTAGAACATTCCTAATTCTAGAGTTTTCCCTACATACCCTGAATACTTCATCTCCTTCTACCAGCCAACTACATTGACAAGATTACTCCTAACAATATCCCCCTTAATCTTGTCATACCAACTGATTCTCTAATCCATATCACCTGGACCATGCGCTTCATCTATGACGGCCTCACACCGCCTCTTATCTGGCAACGGCATCAAACCGTGATTGTCAACCTCACAGTGACTCCATATAAGATGGCATCACACCACCAATTCAGTCTCACACCGACCTTCCATGTGCCAGTGGCATCACACCATAGTCGTCGGCATCACACCGACTCCACTTGACGATGGCATCACACCAGCGTCATTGGCTTCACACCAACCTTTCCATAGACAATGGCATCACACCATAGTGGTCGGCCTCACACCGACGCCCTCTACGACGATGGTATCACACCACATGTCTTGCCACAACATCACATTGCGATGGCATCACACCACCGTCATCGGGCCCAACGGCATCGCACCGCTGCCGTCTCGTAACGGCATCTCCTAACAATCTCCCCCGTTATGGCATCGTGCCCTCGTATTCTCTTGGCAGCATCACACCATGGTCTCCTCATGACGGCATCACACCCTCGTTCTCCACAACGCATGGAGTCCATCGCAGCCGCCCTTAGATCTTGAGGCTCTGATACCAATTGTTGGAGCTAAATCACTTAGCTCCTTCTCAATACGGTTGTGCTTCACACACACTAACACATATGCATATATGACAGACCACATATATGCTCTATATATCATACATATGCTTGATGCAATGATGCTACATCTTGGCTTACTGGCTTGATTACATGGGAGGGGTGAGACCTCTATTTATACTTGTACATAACCCTTAAGATTGTTGCCATGTGGCACAATCCAAACGCTATACCATACTTTTAGAATACTCTAACAAACTCTAGATATTTCAGGCTATTCCTAAATATCTTACTCTAGAACATTCCTAATTCTAGAGTTCTCCCTACATATTCTGAATACTTCATCTCCTTCTACCAGCCAACTACATTGACAAGATTACTCCTAACAAAGACAATGCACACACACACACAAAAGCGCAACAATTATGCTAGTACTAATTCGCGTAGAAGTGTTATCTGTACTAAACCCGAAATCCTTATACTGGGCAGGAATCAGAGGCGAAGTGTGCATCACACCTTGGCGGCTGGGTGTTACGCCACCGACGGCAGTGGCAGAGGTGGAGGAGCCGTCCATGGAGGTCATCTGGATGACTGCACTGTCTTCCGATCCCACCGGTCGGTATCGTCGCCCGTTGGGCGGTGCTGGTACTGGCAGCCCGTCCTTGGCGCCCTCCATCCCACGGAGCTGCAGCACACATAAGAAGGGGCCTTTGTGAGATCTAGGTTTTATAAGTAGTTGCTGGAGCACTCCCGGCTAGCGGCGGAGCAGTGGGCGTGGATCTGGATCCGAGGCCGGGCGGGTGTGCACGCGGGGGCGGGACGGCGATCAGATCATCGTAAGCTTACCAGTTTCGAGGAAGAGCAGGAGGTGTGTGCAGGCCGACGCTGCGTCGAAGGGCCGGTCGCCGGCGGCGAGGGCTTAACGGTGAAGGTGGGCAACGGTCGGAGGAAGTTTTTTTAGGCAACAGCCCTAGTTTTTGCGCTCAACACCCTGGAAAGTAGCTCCATTTTGAGTTGAGACTTGGGAACACGGCTTGCAAGCGGGGGGGGGAATTTGCTTCTCCACGAGGTTCCTACATATTGACTTTTGACTTCTTGTTTCAGTTCAAATGCTTAACACCATTCAGTTTTTTTTTTTTGCGAACCACAGAAAAAAATCGGGATAGAGCACTAATGCTTATTTAGACAAGATAAATTATTAGTAGGCACTCCTCCTATAGAAATAAGTATTGCTCTTTATGAAAAACTTGGTTTATATTTGTAAACACCCCACTAAATACTTTGCATTGTACATGGTCTATTCCTCCGTTTTCCCCCAACCGGAGACCTGCCCCTTCATCCCACAAACAAATGTGATCCTCCCCCCAGATCTGCACGTCGTCAAGCCCTGCCCAAGCCGCGTCCGCTTCACTTGCCACCCATGTTGCCGCACAGCCTGTGGGAGGACGTCGTGTAATGCACTGGTCATCTTCGTCATTGTCGCCGTACTGCACTGATCACCGCTGCAATGTTAACGGACAACATGACCTAGCGCGGTTGGACATGGAGGTCGAGACCAGGTACTCTCTCCCTCTCTCTGCTAGATTAAGATGGCGGCGACATTTAAATGTCGGGAGGCGTGCAGGTGTGCTTCGCGATGCCGCTCTCCCTGTCAACTCTTTGCCTTCGATTTTTTAGTTGAGACGATGGAGCTGATGCATTATGTGCTTGAATCTAGCGGGGTCATCGATTATTCTTCGATTTGTAAACCTTCAATTTCACTAATAAACATAGTAGCAGGTTTGTAAAGTACCCTCCCCCACGTCTCCGGGCATGTCGGCATTGCCTCTCCCATAGCTCGATGCTGGTGCAAAATACACATTCCACTATACGAACAATGTCGGCCGTGTGACAACCCCACTTCGGTGTCAAGGAGGTGCCTCTGCTTGAGTGACCGAACCAATATGTGGTGTGGTAGAGAAATCGGGTGGCTTCCCCACGTCGTTTGCTTGTCGCTCAAATTGTAGAGGATGTTGAGGATGGTGGCACCACATTTGGCTACCAAATTAGTACGATACGGCGAATAACCAAATTGACCTTGTGGACAGTGATGTTCCATACTACTCCCTCTGTTCCTTGATATAAGGTGTCTAAGGTTTTTGACACAGATTTAATACGCCAGTATTTTACATCCGGTGGACTAATTGTCTAATGAGTTTTATGAGAGAAAAGAGTCCCTATTAGCCACAAACTGAAAAGAATATGTCAAATTCCTCTGTTCCAAAGTGTGACTCATTTTTTGATGTGTAAAATTGTTTATAAATCTAAATACACCTTATATTTTGAAAAAAATCTCAAAAATTTAGACACCTTATATTAAGAAACGGAGGGAGTAATATTTTTGTGCTATTTTTGTTGTTGATAGGTGTAGTGATGTTGCTACTCATACAGCGATTATAATTTGTGACCAAAGTGTAATTTATTTTTTGCAAGGGTGAAAGATTTATGCAACAAGCTGGAACAGTTCTGTCAACAGAAATGGACCATCGACTCAAGACGATCGCGATTTGGCTTCATGGCGTGCATGCATATACCGCGACGAGATAATCTCTGCTCACTGACTTGTGCTTACTTGTGTCGAGAAATAACATGGAATCCCTGGATCCAGGGTTTTCCTCCATGCGCACGCATATCAGGAGGATCTCGCATCCTTAGGTTAGAAATGAGCTAAAGTGACTGATCTTTAAATTCGCACCTAACACAGCCCGTGTTCTTATTTTTAGGTAAACTCGATTTGGTAGGTTAAGCCAGAAAAATAAAACACACAGCTCGATTTGGTAGGTTAAGAACCATGCACTAAAAAAAACGTCCGTAAACAAACTAAGTGCCGTACATGTTGCCTGCACACAGTCGCACTTGTGCATCCAGTAAGATGAGCTCACCTCGAAGAATTAAGCAGTAGGTGATCGGATAGTTGACTAGCCACTTGACATTACTCTAGGAAAATTCCGAAAATAAAAAATACTCTAGGTCGAGTACGGCTTGGCAGCAGTCAAGGGTGAGTTCAACCACATGTAGTCTCGCTAGTACTACCTTGCATGCAACTGCCTAGGTCGACTATACGACTCCGGAGTAGCATCTAAAGATTACATCTTGGGTGAGGACCGGTGCTCCTCAGAGCTCAGCAAATGCTGGATGTAGATAAGGATTTACAGTCGATCTCAGCCGTCCGATCGCGTGGTCTTTTTTTTACTGTCCCTGGTCCCACCTGTCATCGACTTGGTGGCTAGAAATTTCGGTGCAAATTGATTTCCTCGCAGCGACTGCCCACCGCGAGCCGTCGGATCAGAGGGTGAAAACCCGCGTCGATCTGAGCCGTCCATTTTCTATGGGCAAAATAGTCATTTCACGCCTGCGGTATATAAGCTGCGCCCCGCGCGGTCAAACCCTAGACCAATTGCTCGTGTCGCTCTCTCCCCCAATCCCCTCACTCTCCTCCCGCCGCCGCTGTCCTTCTCCTTCCCCAATCCTCCTCCTCTGCCAGCTTGTGGCCAACGCCCGCCGCCTCCTCTCCCCCAACTCTCCCGTCCCCTCTGATCCATGGTGGCGTGCTGCGGGAGCCGCCGGCAAGGTCAACGGCCAGGCCGCGGTCAGCAGCTCACATTTTTCTTAGGTCAAGGAGGTGAAGGGTGGTGCAGGAGGGCTCCGCGGTGGCTGCGCACGGAGGCGGGCGGCCGGGCCGCGACAGCTGCGCACGGAGGTGGCGGTCTGCTCCTCAAGGCGACGAACAACAAGGCCACCGTTGTGTCCCATCTGCTCATGGTAAAGTCCTCTATCCATTTTTACCCAGGCTCTCATTGATGGTGCTCATCTTGGGCTTGCCTTTTCTCCCCTTTTCATTTAGGTTTGTCCTTTTGTTCGATTTGATCCGTGATAGCAGTGTACTTTCTGTAGGTGCTGCTTTCATCTGCTCTTCAATTGGATCTGGGGATATGAGTTAGCGTTGGTTCTATTTCAGCTGAGAAAAAAAGGTGATGCCCGACCTTGGGTTTATTTTATTGAGTACAGGATGAAAGGTTGTCGCTGATCTGCAAGGTTAGCATCCAACTTCACTGTCTATAAATTGTCCAAGCTAAAACTTCTAGTGGAAATAATTAACTTATAAATATTCTTCCAGATCCAGCTTTAGTTAAAAGGGAGCCATTTTCCAAAGTTGTGGTCTTTTATCAACTCTTCAACGATCTGTACAGCCATGCAAGGTACCAAAAATTTCTCTGAATTGTATCTTTGCCTGCCTGGGATCAGTTTTGCTATAGCACCCAGTCAAACGTTTGTTTTTGTTTGTATTTTTCAGAGTTACTTTAAAAAATGGATAAATCTATGATTGATAAGCACTTTGTTGTTCTTATATGATTATTCACATTGGAAGGTTTGAATCCTCTAGGCCACTAAATGTTACGATCCTATCTGAGATCAGGACTGTGCAATATGCATTGAAAGGCAAACAGTCTCACCATATGGGGCTGCATCTAGGTGAAAAGTAAGTTTTTTCTTCTCTACATTTTTTCTTCTGTTTCGTCTGCAATTATGCAAGAAATAGGCACATTCACTTGGAGGTCTTTTTTATGCTATATTGTTTCATGGCAAGTTTGGTCAAATTTATTTGTTTGTGTGGATGCTAAATAATGTTTGAGTATTCTCTTAAAAAAATACATTTGGAGAGCCTATACTACTGGCCATAATACTCTTGATATTTCAGTTCACATAAGGTCTAATTTACCGGTTCTTATAAAATAAAAAGGAATATGTAAATAACATTGCCAAACTGAAATTTGCTTGAGGAGTTGACCATATAGTTATTTTGTTGCAACAAATTCAGTTGTTTTGTACTTTCTCCATTGGTTTTTAGGACCATCGGCGTGTTGTGGTAGTAGTATATTGGCTGCCATTAGGTAATCATATATGCCCGCCTCTTTGATCTTAGTTTGATGTGTGGTCTGGTCATGTTCTTCCTTGCAGGTGATGATGCATCTCTCGGTTACTAGCAGAAAAACCTTGCAGTGGACTTCCTTGATTCAGGTTTGCTGCCTTCCTCTGCTTCATCACCTTGGTGTTATGGGACATTCTTAAACTATTTGTTCTGCAGCTGGATGTGCTATTTTGGTACACGGAGGTGTTGCAAGCTGACAGGTATGTCTCAAGGTTTCTTATGTGTGCCCATATGTGCCAGTCATCTCTATATGTTGTTATATTATGTCGGATTAGATAGTATTCTCTACCTGGTGATGCTTCTTTCAAGGAAGCATCCTGGTTTTTCTTTTTGGTGCACATTACATGTCTCAATTTATATATTTTACTTTGATGCTCATGCTTTTGGTTGTTGCTGCACATGTGTCTGCCTGTGACTATATTTTTTTGAGTAGTTGTTACATATTTGTTGCATGCACATGATTAGGGGTAGATGTTGTGTGGTGATGTTTGTAATTTTTTATGTTATGTATTGATGTTTGTAACGGTATTTTATGTAGTTTGCAAGCCTTTGGATGCTAATTTAAATAACACACGTTATGCTACCAAGATAGCTCCTGGTAGTCAGTCTTGGTTATTTAGAACACACGTTTGTTATCATGTGGTATCATTTTGTTTCTTTATCCTGGAACGTGAAACAATAACCATATATAGTCTACTAAAATTGTGTGGTCGTCCATGCATTTCTTATCTTTGGTCAAAGTATTCATTTATATATAGCAAAACCCATTTTAGTGAAATTTATGCAATTTTTTATGGGAATGCCCAATCAATTTGTCTTATTTTCTTTGGGCAGCAAACAATACTGATTTCTACATCTGATAAGGCGATCAAGCGGGGCTCTGTCTCTCCCTTATCCTTGGCTCTCGACAAGAGGAGCCCGTCCCGTCCCTAGCGTGTCAGCGCCGCCGTCCCTCGCATCGAGACGCCTCAGTGGAAAGGAGAAGCTTGTGGGGAAGAACTCTGGTCAATCCCGGGCTGCTCCACCTCGGAACAACTGGAGGCCGTCTACAAGGGAAACGCCGCCGCCGTCGTCGACACCGTCGCTTGCTCCCGCCCTTCTCCTCCCCGTCCCTGAGCTTGAGTCGTTGCTACGCCCCGTCTTGCTATCCTCTTCGGCACTCGACAGGAGGAGCACGCGCCACCGGTCGGACATCAACCATGGTATGTGACACCGTTTCAGGTTCGTACCCGTAAGCCCTCTCCTTCCCGTCCTTCTTGATATTGCTCAGATTTGATATGCCCATGTTCTTCCCCTTTATGCAGCTCAGATCTGACGTTTTGGTCTGCAACTTTCTCTCTATTTCTGCAGGATTTAGGCTGCAACAAGAATCAAGGAACCCCAACCATGGAATGAGGTAACACCATCTTTGTTCTTTTTTATAGAATTTTTTATCTTCTCAAGCGTGGCAATCAAGACGCAGCTTTATTTTCCCTATGTTTGTACACGTTCTATTTCTTTCTTCTCATGTGAATCTAATGTAATTTAATCCCCAATAGAGAGACGGCAACTTGATTTGTGTGTATTCTTTTTTTGACAGTGGATGTTGTTGTTTGTCAGACCTACACAATATGTTGAATACTCGGTAAATATTATTCTTCCTCTCCCTTTTTATTGGTCGATTGTATATTTATTTTTCAAATTTCTGCAGCAAATTTATCACTAGGAATTGAGACAACCATGTAGTTTAATATGTGAGTAGGTCTGATGTGTCGTTTGATGAAAAGGCATGATCTTTAATGTTTTCATGTGACTTACAGGTGTGGTTCAGCATTGTACCTCATACACGGGTTGGTTGATGACAAAGGAGGGAAGGATTGGACTACCATTATACTGAATCTTACTAGAAGCATCTTATATAGCTGAAAAGGTGCAAAGTTTAATTATGCAGGTTAAGAACCTTGGCTTATAGCTTCCATTTCTATTCGGCATGCCTGCCATGCATTTTGTGTGCCCAGTATATACGGTTGCTCTTTAGTATGACAATAGACACTCTTAACTATAGCATTTCAAACTTGCTTCTGTCTTGGTTCTAAAGTTTTTGTGTCGGTTTTGACCATGTGCAAAAGAAAGAATCGTTTCAACGCCACTCGCCTTTGATCCCCTTTTTCTGCTGCTCTGTAGCCGGAAGATGGAAGCATCGATGTAGAGGTGCAGAACTGCAAAAGGTGCTATGAGCCAGATCAGTGATTTGCTACTACTCTAGCAGTTTTTTTGCGGGGTACTCTCTACCAGTTTTGTGTGAGAGCAACTGAGCAAGGCATGTGTAGAGGGGCATGGCATGCATGCAAAATGGAACAATAATAGTTCTTACTGGACCATGAAACATGTGATATGCAAACTATCTGGTGTGGTTGCTAGGGTGATAAGGGCATTTATGTGAGAGCATATATGGGTTGCAAAATCTTTTTACCACTGTACATGTTCTGCGTGGTCTTCCCATTTTTTTCCTTTTAGGTGTGTATATGGTTTCTCTTGCTAAAAATACATTCCTTGCATTATCTTGACTTTTTTTCTATATAAAGTTGCTAGAGTTATTACCGAGTATTTTGGGTCCGGTTTGCATATGAGGTTGATGTCTATGTTCAGTCATGGGTTTTTCTTGGTTTACATAAAGGAACATACTCATTTCAGCTATTACCAAGCTCGAAGTGTATGTTTGTTATAAAATGAGAAGTGTGTGCCTTTATTTGTGAACTGAAACATTCTATTTGTGTTGTGATTCTCTCAGTTTGTTCATTCGAAAGAAAGAAATGGTGTATGTTTGAAATAAAAAAATTGGGATGAAAGGAGTCAGTTATACTGTAGGGAGATAATTATTGGGACAGATCCGCATGTATTCTATATTTTTTTGGTTCAGATTAATTTTGGGTTCTTTGATTTATCATGGAATTTCATAGACTCTCGTTTAATATTTGGATCAAGGAGAAGAAGAGGATGGGGCAAGAGGGTCAGTGAACGGCCAAGGGTTTATGATCTTCCTCATCACGTATCAACGCCATTTTCCTGATGTTATTTCACTGGGATTATTGCTTCTTTTTTTCCATGGCGTTTCTCATCTCAAAGGGTTGGAATAAGGCAGCTTCTATAAACAGGTATTTGACATGTTTGCAATTTTGTCTTTGTTTTCCAAGAGGTGCTAAAACCCTAGGCGGTCGCTGGATTGTGCATAATCATCAATGCTCAGCTATGTTACTAGAAAGCAGCGATATTTTAGTAGTACTATGTTGCTGATACTGATACTTTGTGCATAATCTGAGAATGACAATGGTCTATTTTGTACTACATTGTAGTACTATGTTGCTGATACTTTCTGTACTACATCCCTATATTTTTTGAGTGTGTGGCATGAAGCTGCAGTATATTGACCACCATCAGATAATCATCCGGAGTTTGTAATTTTAAATGCGTTGTTTTACCCTATTAATCATATATATCGCCTTTGATAGAAGATTAAGACTTACTTTTTTGTTCAAACAACCTCATTTTCCAGTTTAATTTAGAGTTTGTGATACTTGGAAGCCGATAATGCACCATGTGAGTGATACAAATATCTGCGTCCTATCACTTCCAGTCCTTGCTTCTGATTGAATCCACATAACCTCTCATCTTTGTTTGCGAAGATTCTTTTTTATCCATGCCTACAAGCTGTTAGGTGAAAATCAAAAATAGGTGCAGGGAGGATTAATCCATGTATTCATGCTCCAGTAGTTTACTCAATATCTTCTTCCTTCTGAATCATTTTCAAGTTCTAATGTAAATGTTGTTGTGTACAGATTGTTGAGTAAACTGTCGAGCACACCAGAATCTCTCATCTTTGTTTGTAAAGATACTTTTTGTCTATGCCTACAAGCTGTTAGACGAAAATCAAAACTAGGTGCAGGGAGGATTAATCCATGTAATATTCATGCTCCTGTTTTTACTCAATATATATCTTCTTCCTTTTGAAATCCTTTTCAAGTTCTAATGTAAATGTTGTTGTGTACAGATTGTCGAGGAGACTATCGAGGACACCAAGCTGGCATAGGTGCTGCTGATTTTCTGTGCGGTGGCTGCTGGAGAAGGCACAGTAGGGCACATTGACATAAGCGTTGGTGCTGTGACAACAGGTGTGCTCCTTCTTATATTACTAACATGGCGTCTTCTATTACTATGGGTGTGTCTTGTGATAATACTAGAACTTCTTAAATACCAATGTTTAGCTTACCTAAGATCACTATTATATGTAGTTTCCTCATCAATAGGCTGCAAGAACGCAGAAAAAGACTTAATCGGAAGGTGAAAGTGGTGTCTTATTTGTTGTTTGCCTTGAAGAATATAGTGTTTTATATTATGTGATGTATATATGTTTACTAAATAAAGAGTGTCTTAGAATATATATATATATGTGCCTCAAATATATATGTTTACTGACCGTGCTATATATTTTCATTGTTGGTGCCATTTGGGTTTGCTCTGTTTACTTAACCAGATGATCTGAAGTAATCTTTTCACACAATCTTAGATCCTTTGCATCTTATATGTAGTTTGTAAAAGTGCAACTAATATGTATACCTGTCCAAGGTAACCTCCTTGTGCCCCATTTTTATGCTTTTGTTACCGCCACTATTAACATCTTTCAACGTGTGATGTTATCTTTCTATATTATTTATATTTCTATCTACTAACATCCTCACGGCCCTTGTGATACTTAATTATATTCCTTTTTGAGATATTAATGATCTTATTAATGTGCAAAATACATGAAGATGTGTAATAATGAGTTCATCTTTGTGTAAATAACAGTATAATCTCTCTGCTCGATCCAGATATGTTACTGCAACGACCAACATATCCGCATGACTATGATATTACCATCGATCCTGTTTTGCTTCAACTGTTGGACATGCTACTCCTTAAGGTGTGACCAAACATTACTTATTGTTAAATCAGTCCAGTCAACATAGCTACCCTCTAATAATTGTGAACTTTGTTACTGTAGATTAGACTTATTTTGCCTGTCGAGGTCTCCATTGCCAAATGTCTCAGTGCTAATGTTGTCTGTTGAGACAAGCTACCTATGTCTTTTAGATTCGGTGTTGGTTCCACACAACTCATCGGTGTCTGAGATTGTGTTTCCAGACTGATCGAAACTTATGAATTCAGTACTACTTCCATGTAATCAAAACTTATGTATTATATGCGTTCTGAATTTCTATATTACTTTGCCTCTGTGCTTCAGCATTGATTTGATCTTCCTGTTTTTCTTAGGATTTTCATTGTATGATGCTCTAATGATTGATTTCATAATATTCGAGAAATATGCCTTCAAATCTATAGACTTGTGGTCAAATACATATTGATATAAACTATCCTTTTAGTAATCTATATAAATTGTGAGAACCACGGGCAAAAAATTCAAAGAAACTACAAGTGCCGCGCGGCGAGCCGCGCCGTTCGAATCTAGTAAATTAACAAGCACCGACGTTCTAGCTTGGCAGGCATCAAATATATGATGAATTGTTTTGTTTCAAACTGGCGTGAGAAGTTGAATTATTCAAAGATGGCCCGTGTTCCGGTGCGTGTGATGTTCTCTTGGCTGAACTGTGATCTGAAATTTTGTTCGTCTGTATTTGTGTGTCTATCGTGGATCGTTTCGATTTACTATAGGAAGCTTCAGAATGCTGAGTGGCATCCTGTTGAGAGCCGTTTTGAAGGCAAATTGGGATGCTGGAAGGGCAAGTTGTTGTCCTACGGGGACCGGTTGGTACTGGTTAATTCGGTGTTAACTAGTCTACCGATGTTCATGCTATCCTTTCTCGAAATACCCAAAGGGGTACGGAAAATATTGGATTTTTATAGGTCTCGCTTCTTTTGGCAGAGTGATGAGAATAAACGTAAATATAGATTGACCAAATGGAATATTATCTGCCGGCCGAAAGATCAGAGAGGTTTGGGGGTTGAAGTGCTTGAGTTAAAGAATAAATGTTTACTCAGCAAATGGTTGTTTAAACTATCTAATGAAGAAGGGGTGTGGCAGGAGCTGTTACACAATAAGTATATTCACAGTAAGACTTTAGCGCACGTTGAGGCACAACCTTCAGATTCTCCCTTTTGGAAGGGACTAATGCGTGTCAAAAAAGATTTTTTTGATAGAGTCTCGTTCAAGCTGGGCAATGGGCGAACTGTAAGGTTTTGGGAGGATACGTGGTTAGGTAATTCTCCGTTAAAAGACCAATACCCGATCTTATACAATATTGTGCAACAACAGAATGTTTCGGTGAATGATGTAATGCATAATGCGCCCCCTCTAAATATCGAGTTTAGGAGGGCGATTGTTGGGAATAAGTGGTAGATGTGGTCTCATCTTTGCCTTAGGCTCATGAATGTTACGCTGTCCGATGATTCGGATTGTTTGCACTGGAAACTGACGCAGAATGGTCTTTTTACAGTGAAATCTATGTATGAGGATCTTATGAATGGTCATACTAGATTTTTGCAAAAATATCTGTGGAAAATTAAAATGCCTTTAAAGATCAAAATATTTATGTGGTTCCTTCATCGAAAAGTCTTGCTTACAAAGGATAATCTAGCTAGGAAGAATTGGCATGGCTGTTCACGGTGTTCTTTTTGTGGGTCTCCCGAGACAGTGGAACATATATTTATATCATGCCCTTTTGCTAAACTTGTATGGCGTGTGGTGTTTTGTACCTACAATATTCCTCCTCCTACCAATATCAAAAATATGTTTGGAAATTGGTTGAATGGTATGGACAAAAAGACCAAAGATAGGATTCGTATTGGCGTTTCGGCTATTTGTTGGTCTATATGGAATTGTAGGAATAATATTGTGTTCAACAGGAAAGAAAATTTTCATGTCTTACAGGTTATTCACTCGGCTGTGCACTGGATCCAGCTATGGGTTTTCCTGCTTCCTTCGGACCAGCGGGACCTTATGGTGGCTGGATGCACTCGACTCCTGCTGGTGGCACAAGAGTTTTTCTCCCGATATACGTGGCAACATATTAGTAGACTTTCGTAGTTGTACTTTTCTTTGTCAGTGTCGGTTGAGGTTGGTCTTACTCTTTGTGAGTCTGGAGATGTAAACTTGAATAATTTACGATAAAACTCTATAATAAGCGGCTGTGTGCATCACTGGATGCAGAGGCTGGGATTAATAAAATTACCTTTTCTATAAAAAAAATCGTGGATCGTTTCGATATTCCTCGGTAACAGTTGTTGTTCTGGTGCGTTGGGTCTATGTGGTCTTAGCACTCCAGCTTCTGGACTATCTATTATGACTTACGACAAGGTTTGCGTGGGTCTGATGAGAGAGGTGCGATAACAATGTCGCACTTTGGTTCGTTTCAGTGGTTGTGGTAATCGTTAGGGATCTACGGATTTGGATCTAATTTACGTTACTTCTAGTGTTTTTGTACAGTCTTGACAGTTGATAAATAGATTTAAAAAATAGCTGAAAAAATATAGTAGTGTTTTGATGTGCACTTTTTGTGCTAACGAGTGCACGTATAAGTTTATCAAGATTTGAATGAGTTATTTTCGTTTGCTACTATGTTTTTCTACTGCGTTGCATCTTTTTTTAGAAAACAGGCACCAAGTGCCCAGCTTTAATAAATCCACAACGGCTATCAGTTACAAGAGTGTTGAACACAGCTTACAACACAACGCACAGCCAAAGCAAGAAAGTAAGACACTAAACACAACTTGAAGAAGACGTTGACCTCCATACTTGAACTCAACGGAGAAGCAAGCCGGCAACGGACTGCCAGCTGACCTGAGGATGGCACCAACGACGTCGAAGGGCAGGAGCACACCAAAGACGGGCATAATTGTCGGGACGGAGCTCTCCCTAGAGCTCGGGCGCACCAACACAGGCTGCACATCGCCAGGACGCAGGCTATAGCTTCGCAAGAACCACACGCCGGACTGCATGACCGAACTAAGCCCGTCGGCCATGTCCACGGTCTGACCCCTGGCCAGAACTGGTGGAGACATGCCGAACAAATCTCACCGAAACCAGGCAGCACACCTCACTGCAGCGACACCTGCACGGCAACAGCTTTGACCAAGGACGATCAAGATGAAGAGGGAAAGCTCTGGAGCTGTAGCCGCTGAACATGAAGAACGCCACCGGCCCCCATGGCACCACTCACCAGCTACACCACCAGTCCCCAGATGGCGCCTCCAAGGAGGTAACGACGCCGACGCGCCGCCGCCATCCAATCCGAGGCGGATTTTGGATTTTCATCCGGGATAGGGGTAGGGGATGGGGAGAAGGTCAACAGTGGCGCCTCCAGGAAGGGATGCGGCGCCCGAACAGCGTCGCCGTCGTTGTGGTCATGGAGACCATGGGTTCCCCCAGACACGACTCACCGCACCAGCTCCCAACCAGCTCCACATCGGCGAACGAGGCCACCAACACCAGGAGCAACGGGGAGGACATAACCAGCAAAAGGGGACGGATCTGACCTTTGAGATCTGGCGCTTGAGCCACCGGAGCAGCCTCACCGCCGTGACCCCCACCCGCCGCCGCCCTGCCGCCCACGTGGTCCAGAACGCCGGCTAGCACCCGCGCATGCCACCTGCCGCACGGTCGACGTCGCCAGCCCACACGAGGCCGGCGCCTCGGCGCCCAGAAGCCCTCCGCACAAGCTGGAGCAGCAGATCCTCGCTGCCACCCTCAACGGCAGCCCACGCGGGCTTGCCCTGAGCCCACCTCAGGCGGCGGCGGGGGAAGAGGAGCAGAAGGGAGGCAGCGGGCGCGCGGAAAACCCTAGTCGCCCTCGGGAGGACGACGCGAGGGCCGAACCCACTACTTAGATTCGCCAAATGACTCTTCCAACTGCGTCGCATCTTTCAATCTTACAACTACTAGCAGAAGGAAATTAAGAAGACCAAAACTCCAATAGAGAGGTAAAGAAATATGCCGTTGAATCGTGCACTGAAAGAAAATAATGGAAAACCCTCCATACCACAGGGGAGCTCGGACGAAAGCATGGCAAATTCGCGCATTGTCGCTCGCATGACGCACTTACTCTTTCAGAGTTCTTACCAATCAAGAAACTGGCAGCAATTTACTCATAAGTCAAGCATTTCGGAAAAAGTGCAATTCACTCGAATTTCTCAAAATGTTCCGGTTGGCGTTGGTAGATTCATTTAGTCATTTCGAAACTGACCATTACCCAGGCACATCCCGTATTTGGCACGTGTCATCCTTGGCGCTTACGTGGCATGTATGTGATCCATGCACAAAGATTACTCCCATCCATTTATCTATAGATTTGACCTAAGTTTATTTTTATTTTTTGCAGCATGTATTAAGAAGTTTTGCTGAAAAGCTTGGGAGCGAGCAAGCTGACCCACAGCTTGTATATAGATCCGCCGAGCCATGTGGACGTATCTGCATGACCTAGACAACGAACAGTCGAACAGAACAGGTGAAAACGTGTGAATATTGCCCTGAACTGAAGCATCAAAGTGGAGTACAGAACTAGGTCCAATTTAGTCAACAGAACTAGGTTGGAACTAAAGCCCAATGCCATTTTTAGGTATGATTTATGCACACACTTCCGAAGGTAACAAGTGAAGAGTGGTTGGTTCTTGTATACCAAACACTGGCTCCGAGCCTCAGACCATCATTTTTTATATAGCATTGACATCACGCAATTTTCAGTCACAAACTCACAGCATATATAGCGATGCATCCTTCCTACATTCTCCCACAAGTAAGGAAGTAACATCCCAGCTCAGCCAGTTGAAATTAACTGCTTAGTTTGCCAATATACAGGGAGTGCAGGCTAGCTTTGAGAGTAACAGATCCTCTGTTGTCATGGCTTCCTTCAAGCTGAGTTTCACAGCTGTGCTGCTCTGTGTTGCCTTCTCCTACTGCAGAGGTAAAGTTCAGCTCTGCTTTGCTTCGATACTTGTTTGTTTCTGACCTGCATCATGGCTTATGAAACATATTAATTTGTTCTTTTGTTTCAATAATGCAGGGCAGGGACAGGGTGGTGGCGGCGGCAGCGGCGGCGGCGGTGGTGGTGGAGCAGGGGCCGGAGGAGGAGGAGGCATCGGTGCAGTAGTACCAGGGACGCAGGATTCAGTTCAGATTGTGGCACAAGCTGCTCTCTGCTTCGACAACAAACCAGTAATAATCTTCCCTTTCTTCTTCTTAATCGCGTTGTTCGTAACCTGAGTGGCATCAGCTTAACGGCAAGCTAATGAATTCGCAAAAAAAAAAAACGCCAAGCCAATGAAGAATAAACGTTGCGTGGCAGATTCTCAACGGGTGCCTGCAAGCGATGGGCATCAACAGCACCGGCGGCATCATCAGCCGCACCGGCATGTTGTCGCCTGCTGCGCCGGCGATCATGTGCAGCCCGCCGTGCTTAGGTCATGTGACGATGATGATGAGCTGCGTGAACAACATCTTCGGCAACTTCGTGAGCTACAACCCCGGCCTCATGCAGGGCGTCCAGGCCATCTTCCAGATGTCCTGCGGCAACCCCAATGTCCCGGGAGGCGCTGGTGGTGCCGGCGGTGCTAGTGGTGGAGTTGGAGGCGGGGCTGCTGGTGGAGGTGCTGGCGGTATGCCTAACACCATGCCCGGCGGAGGTGGTGGTGCCGGCGGGGCTGCTGGTGGAGGTGCTGGCGGTATGCCTAACACCATGCCCGGCGGAGGTGGTGGTGCCGGCGGGGCAGCTGGTAGAGGTGCTGGCGGTATGCCTAACACCATGCCCGGCGGAAGTGGCGGTGCTGGCGGTATGCCTAACGCCATCCCCCAGGGAGGTGGTGGTGCCGGCGGCGCTAGTACTGGCATCGTAGGCGGTGGAGTTGGAGGCGGGGCTGCTGGTGGAGGAGCTGGTGGCATTCCTAACAGCATCGGGGGTGCCGGCGGTGCTAGCGGTGGGGGCGGAGGCGGCAATGGCACTACCATCGCCGGCGACGATGGTACTGTTACCAGCAGCAGCAACAGTACAAATGTTGTTCCACTTCCACCAAATGCAGGTAAGAATAATAACATCTTAATTCTGTTGTGTGGAGCTGGCATAGCTTTGCTAATTCAAAAACCAGTTCAAATTTGTTTCTTTCATCTTCTCAGACCGGAAATCTAAATTTCAAATAGGCTATGTGCGCTGAAAGCACACTGATACGCACTGGTCACCTAACATATTTCTGCGTCGATGTTTGCTTGCAGGCTCCCACGTGGCGGTCAGCAACCAAAGTCAGCCGACCAGCGGCGCGGATGGGCCCACTTTCAGACTCAAGGGCGCCCGTTCCTCCGTGGTGCTACTGACCTGGGCCGGCGCATGGCTAATGTTCGTCTAGCTTTTCACTGAAACAGCGACGTGAATGTTTGCTGCGAGTTGGGGGTTCGTTTCTTCTCCAGATGACATACAGTGTTGATCATATGCATTACCATCGGTGACGCTCATTTATGTAACCGCGAGATGTGATTCCGATATGATATCATGATGTGTCATACATTTATGCACGTCTAGTTCTTGTTCCACTAAATGGACTAATTGTCTTTCAATCAAATCAATTTTGTTCATGATCCAACCATGTCGCACCTCGTAGTATATTTTCAAAACCCTTACTAGTATTTTCCAAAACAATCATTTGGATTTCAAAAGGAAATTCGATAAAATCTTAAGTTTAAATCAATTCTATACTTCTCTAAGTCTTTCAATATACACATATCAAAGAAATAACAAACTATAAATCACAAAATTTGTGATGAAATCATCTCAAATAATAGAATCATTTTATTACATAATATCACAATTACATACACAAATCTTTACAAAAGAATTTCCAAAAGATCATATACAAGAATTCAATTATTCACAAACCCAAAATTATGTAAAAAAAAATTGGAAACAAATCTATCCAATTGATCAACTCAGATTTACTACAAGGCTTCATTACAATGTATTTCTTACAACAAATTGAGTAATGCAAAAGAAAGTAATAAAATTTCCTAAACTAAATCTTCAAGTCTTCTTTATCTTCTAACCTGCAAAACAAACAACACACACAAGAATAAAGGGGGTTAATGTTAAAATGTTGCCAACACCATTTGGTGCTGGTATGTTAATGTATTGAACCTGGTTTTTAGCCTAACCAAAACTATGGTTTAATTAGGCTAAGTAGTGGAGAATGCAAGTAAAGCAAAGGCAACAGTGGGACTGATCAATCTTGATCATGCTCATTAATCCGAAGGCAACAGAAGGGGCAAAGGCTTATGTACAGCACTGAATAGAAATATCTTAGGCAACCAAGAGCAAAGGCAACAAGTGCTGTTTTGAGATTTTGATCTCATGATCTTAAAAACAAGGCAACACTTAAATTTGCAAACTCCACAATTAAACCAGGAAACAAATAGAAATAAAAGCCACAATTGGTATCACATTTGCCAATGGATTAGGCAAATGGACCCTAAACCCACGTATTAAGCTAACAATTAGCTTAATTAACACATACACTTGAGAATAAGCACCACAAACCGACTTCACAAATCATTTCTTCACAGCCAAGCCTTCCAACACAAATATCTGAGACACGATAGGAACAATGACTCAGAGTATATCATCAAAGGGAGATGAACTGCGCAGCAGCAGTGGAGAGTTATCTCCATGGTTAAAAGGAGAGCCAAAAGGAGTCCAAATAGGCAACTCGAGGTAGAAGAGGGCCACTACAAGCAGGTGATTCACCACAGCCGAGTTATCCTGGTGTCACAAGCACAAGAAAGCCCAAACCAGTATAAATACAGTGCCAAACCTTAGCCAGCAGCACACACAACTCGCAGCAACCACAACCCACACGTTTCACAACCACCAGCACATCCAGCACATCCATTTCCATCTGTTCTTGACCAAGAACAACCACAGACCACAAGCACATCATGGAAGTTACCTAAACCAATCACCACAAGCCTTTTCAGCTAGATAAATATACTCTAGGAATTTTGAAGCAGCGAGGAGGAGGAGGAGGAGGAGGAGGCAAATTCCACAAGACGCAGGTTAACATCATAATCCAGAAGCACAAGCTGCTCAGCAGCAGCAGGTTGATTTTGAAAGCTAAAGAGAGACTAAGCAGGTTCTGTAAATGACAGAATCATGCTGGAGAGAAGTTTTCAGCATCTGTTCTTAACAGAACCTTGCTAAGCAAGGTAAGGTGTTGTAGAAAGGTTTTGCAGGGCAGAGAGCATCTGTTTTTTGCAGCAAACTAGGAAAGAGAGAAGAAAGGAAGTGCAGTTGCTTGACTTAGCAATTGTTTGAGCATACAGGGACAAGGGAAAAAGCAGCAGTATAGTATATGTTCTTATTTTCAAAAACTACACAAGGCAGTGAACCAGCATAGTTGGATTAGCTATGCTTTGCACATCTGTACACATGGAAGAAGCACAGGAAAGCATTAAAAGCATTTCTAAACAAGAAAGCTACTGTGTAACTCTACAAGGAGGCTTCACAGCAAGCAAAACTTGTCTAAATCATGCCTAAATCGATTTATCATCACAGCTAGATCATGCAGTACAAGTTCTAGCTCAGAAATAATTTTCTAAAATGATTTTCTTCATTTGTGAGCAAGAAATGCTCCCAACAATAATTCCTGAGGTAATGGAAGAATCTAATCATGCTAGATCTACACCATTCATTTCATTTCTGGTGCATAGTAGGTAGACAATGCACATAAAGGAGCAAATCGTCACGCAAGCATCATCTGTTCATCAAGAACCTAACCCAACAGAAAAATTCTTGTTCAATCCATGTTCTATAGCATCATCTAGAGCTAGTCGAGGCTAGAGATTGGAGAAGAAGGAGAGGAGAAGAAAACTTACCAAACGTCCATGGTCGTAGCTCCACGACGGCGAGGTAGGGCTCGCGCTACCGTTGGAGGGGGCGCATGGAGGTCGAGGAGCAGCTTCACAGCACCACGGCGGCACAGAGGACAAAGCTCTGCGCCCAGCCATGGTGAGCACGCCGGAGGAAAGGGAAGCGGGCGGCGCCAACATCGGAACCCTGACCCTAGGGATGGGTTGCGCGTGGCCGCGAGAGGAAGAGAAACACGAATCACCCGAGCAGAGGAGTAGAGCGGAGAGAGGGGGTCGTTTTGCCCCAGACCACGGCGGCGGAGATGGTCGGAGTTGGCTGGAGCAGGGTGGCGACGGCGCTGGCGACTCAGTCGCCAGAGGTGGACGAGCACGAGCTCGGTCTCGTGCGGGTGAGAGAGAGAAGAGAGAGTGGCTCGGTCGGTTGGACCGGACCCGAGCCCACCTTTTGACCAAGTTAGACCAGGGGTCTCTTTGCAAAATTATGAATTTATGAAAATTTCTCGAATTTCAAAACTCACTATAAATTCAAATACAATCCCATAAATAATTTAAAAATATCTAAAAAAATCAGCAGAAAATAATCTATTCAAATAAAATATCTACTTGATTTGTTGAAAACTATTTCTTGTAGCAAAAATTCAAAGGATCCTTAAGTGGAAATGACTTTGAAATAATTCAAATTATTTTCAAAAGAGATAATATGGGAAAATTAATTACTAAGTTCAAAGTATAATTTGAACTATATGATGACTGTCATTTTACTCATCCTAAGTAAACATAAATTAAAAGAAATCACTTCAAAAGAAAGCATTAATAAAATTCTGGGGAATTTTGGTAAAGAACAAAATCATCTCATTCTATGCATAATATCATGTATTTGGTTTTTAAACATTGTCTCATATAGACAATGATGTTGATTTTCAGAACACGAGGGTCCCAATTCATCGGAAGCTTTAGACTGCACTACCTGTCAGTCTCAAGGCAAGTTCCAACTTGCATGTCCTCAATTGATTATCTTTATCAAAGTAATTGCAAAGTATTATGGTTTATCATTGCATGAAAAAGAAAAACCTATTTTCGAATGAAGTGAAATGCTATCTATATATTGTTGGCTGGCAATGGAACCACGGAATGATGTTGTGGTGGAGGTTCCATTGTACGGGAATGTATACATCTAGGATTAATTACCCATGGCCCAGTGATCCTAGCGCCGTATCGAAGCATCAGCCAACATATTCACTATGGATGGGCTTGTCAGAGGTTTCTTCCCTCGTTCGCATATCCTCGGCAGGCTATTACCTGGTTGCGTCTGTTGCGGCGGCCAACTACGTGGAAGCGCGTGACCTTCCCACCTGACGGGGTGACTGGAATAGAATCTCGGGAGGGGTGGCGGGCCAGTGGTCTTAGTTACCAGCCGCGTCACAAATGGGCGGATATGCGTTGTGCGGGGAAGCGACTCCACATGACTTGTTGCCCTGAGTTCTGGCTATAGCACACATGGTGTGCTGAGAAAGCATAAAGAGCCAGGCTGCTGTTGGGTAAAGTGGTGCAGCTCTGCAGAGTTAAACAAAGAAATTGCGACTGTCACATCCTTGTTCCAGGAGGAGACTACAGACCGCAGTGGGAAAGGCATCCCAAGTGATGACTATAAACCCGTGGAGGCTGGGGGCATAGTTTTCTAAAAGTAAAATGGACCTTTTACTAAAAATGTTTTACCAAAAATTGCATACTCATCCATGACTTTATGGTCAGGATCGTAGTTAGTGCATACCACTTATCTAAGCGTTTAGCTGAACTTGCTGAGTAACGCTATTACTCATTCGTTCCCTTTTGATCCCTGCTTAGACTCTGAGGAGATCATTGAGGAGAACTACGGAGCATACCATGCCGACGAAGTGTACTTTGAAGCACCTGATCTGTCTGGAGGAGTAGAAGGCGTCGACTACATCATTGCCTACGGAGCCGTCGATGCTGAAGACGAGGAGGAGGTGGAGACCTAGAATCTTCTTAGTAGGAACCAAGCCGAGCAAGACTAGACTAGTACTACTTAGTTGCTGAGCCAATATGGTTCTTAGTTTGCTGCTTTCCATCGCTTGTAGGTTGACTCCGGTCAACATCGCAATAATAGATATTCCTCCCATGTCGGAGGAAGACGTCGATGTTTTTATTCATTTCTGGCTTGTAATCTTTAGCAGCGTGTAATAAAGTGGACCCGCAATGTTTCTGTTGTACTACTCTGAGGGATGTAATATTTACGGATTAGTCCTTCCGTGGGTGTTATGTCAACGACTTGTACACTACAATATGCAGTGGTGTGCGGGGTCACCGCAGATGGTATCAGAGCAATTGCTAGACCTTAGGTTGGAATCCTATTAAAGGGAAAGCCTGTAGGTGTGCGAGACCTTAGAATGAATTAAGTTTTACATTGTTATGATGGATATTCACTTGAGAATAACATTATCATGCAATTATTACTTCATTTCAATTCTGATATCCTTTTTGGTTATAACAGCTAGGATGGAGAAACGGGGTTCTAGGAGATCCGTGCGTGTGAGAGATGCTGAGTTGGGCAAGGGTGTTTTTCGGGGAAACTGGGCTGAAATTTTGCAGCAACTTATCCATTTTCTTGGTGTCAAAACCAAGGTGATAGTGAAAGTGATGAGTTTCTACGACGGGTCAATTTTAGCTATGTATCGTGTGGCACTCAAGTTACCCTTTGAACTAAAGATGGGATTTAAAATGCCATTCGGAGAAGCGAAGAATATGGAAGTAGCATTCCAGATTGCGGTTGTCCGAGTAGTCACTGATATCAGGACATCCAAGGGTCATGCGTTGGTAGAAACTCCGTTCAATGCCATTCCCAGTGCGAATTATCGGCTTGAGGGTCCAGTGGATTATAAGGCCTTCCTGAAGACTGATCCACGTGATGTGGCTGAGTTTATGGATAGCTGCCTCAAGATGATCCGGGCGTATCATAAGACGTTCGGAGTAGTAGCTGGAGAGGTAGAAGCCATGGTAGAGCAGTACTCCCGTCCTGAAGTCATTCAGGAAAGCTGTGATATACTGAATTATGAAGCCAAGAAGGGATACACTGAACCACCACCCACACCAGCTAGGTACGTGGAGGAAGTAGAACCCGATACCCCAATCTATCCTGATTATACACCACCACACTCTAGATATGTTTTAGTTGGAGAAGAAGAGGACGGGTGGTAGCAATAAGTGAGACCTACTCACTTTTAGAGTGTGTTACTATTCCGTACCCATGTTTGTAAGCCCACATGTATAATACATGGTACATGTTTGAAAAATCTTGTGTTCTTTGGATTTTTCTGGTTTTCCATTGTTTGACTAGTTCTTGTGCATGGAAAAAGACTCCAAGTGCATATGCATAATGTAATGGAGAGTTCTGATTCGATGTAACAGGACTAGAGGGATATGGCGGATGTCGGTGAGGAGAGTGAGTTGCAGAGACAGGAGCGTGAGATTAAGCAGAAACAAGATGCTGAAGCAGGAGGAATTCCAGTACCACCAAGGCTAATCACAGAGCAAAGCTTTATGCAGTATATGCAGATGGTGGAAGAAAGCAGGCGCCAGGATCAGGAGAGACAGAATAAATTCCTGCAAGATTTACTGGAGGTGCAAGCAGGGCGAGCTAGGGATGAAGCACCCAAAGGAGTAACATTATCAGACTTCCAGAATGCAAGACCAGTACCTTTTGCCAGGCCTCCAGAACCCATGGATGCAGAAGATTGGATTGCTGATACTGAGAGGAAGCTCAACACCGTTGGGTGTTCAGATGAAGAGAAGGTTAGGTATGCAACCCATTTGCTTACCGGACCGGCAGCATCATGGTGGGAAGCCATTGTGGCAACTTTACCAACTGATCATGTAGTAACTTGGGTGGAATTCAAGAAGAGGTTTAAAGAGGCCCATGTTCCTGAAATTATTATGGAGTTAAAACGGAGAGAGTTTGAGAACTTGAGGCAGAATGAGCTACCCGTTGGACGTTATGTTACCGCGTTTAACATATTATCAAGGTATGCTTTGGATGAAGTGGATACGGAGGAGAAAAGGAAGAAGAGATTCATAAAGGGTCTGAGTCCTTTTATGAAGATGCAGTTAAGACTGGCTAAACCAAAGGAGTTCCAGGAGTTGGTGGATGCAGCAATAACTCTTGAAGATTACTACAAATCTCTTCAGGAAGAAAGAAGGAAGAAGGCAAGAATGGAACCAGGAAAGTTTCAAGTTCAGAGGCAACCACCAAATCTACGATTTAAGACAAAGCTTAGAACTGAAGGAAGAAAACCTATTCCACGAAGCTTCAATCCTGCGAATAATCTTGTATGCAACAATTGTGGAATGAGAGGACATTTGATGAAGGATTGTCAGAAGCCCAAGATCATTTGTTTTGGATGTGGGCAAGCTGGACATATTAAGCATGATTGTCCGAATAAACAGAATCAGCAAGTAAGCCGAGGAACTGGTGGAGGAAATAACCAGGGTGGAGGAGGATTCAAGCAAAGGAATGGAGGATTTGGACGGAATGCAGTAGATGAGGGCAAAGGGAAGCCATATGGAAAGTTGAATTGTACCAGTTTGGAGCAAGTCAACAACCGACAATGTGGTGATCGGTACACTCAAAATCCTTTCTCATCCTGGCAAAGTTTTGTTTGATCCTGGAGCTACTACATCTTTTATATCGCAACAATTTGTGGATGCATACGGGATTAGATGTCGGCCGTTAGAAGTACCCATTACGGTCATGTCGGCCGGGGGAAAGTTATTAGTAACACAAGTCAAAATGGATCAAGTGATTATGATCTGTGATCGCGTCTATGACGCCGACTTGTTAGTAATTCCCATGAAGGATATAGCAGTCATCCTAGGGATGGATTTGGTTATCTGATCATGGAGCTCAGATAGATTGTGCAGAAAAGACGATGTCTTTAAGAGGACTAGGAGGTATGAGAACAGTTTACCAAGGAGATAAGCATAGTCAGATAAAAGTATATCTGCAGTTGAATGCTATGAAGGAGGTAAAGATTGAGGAAATCCCAGTAGTGCAGGAATTTCAAGATGTGTTTCCAGATGAGTTACCAGGGATGCCACCAGATCGTGAGATTGAGTTCACTATAGATTTGATTCCGGGTACAGCACCAATTGCACAACCACCATATAAGATGGGACCCAAGGAATTGGTACAACTCAAAGAGCAATTAGATGAGTTGGAAGCTAAAGGATTCATTAGAGAAAGTGTATCACTTGGGGATCACCAGTGATATTTGTGGATAAAAGAGATGGAGGACGAAGAATGTGTGGAGATTTTCGTAACTTAAATAGTGTGACTATCAAGAATAAATATCCGTTGCCAAGGATACAAGATTTGTTTGATCAAGTAAGAGGAGCTGGGGTATTTTCCAAGATAGATTTGAGCTCACGATACCATCAGATAAAGATTAAACCTGAGGATATTCCCAAAACAGCATTTGTGTCAAGATATGGACATCATGAGTATTTAGTAGTACCGTTTGGATTGACCAATGCACCAACAATTTTCATTAATTTGATGAACAAGATTTTCATGCCATACTTGGACAAGTTTGTGATCGTGTTCATAGATGATATATTGATTTATTCTAAAACCAAGGAAGATCATGCACAACACTTGAAGATTGTGTTGCAAACATTAAGGGAACATCAGTTGTATGCCAAATTCAGTAAGTGTGAGTTTTGGATGGATCAGGTAGAATTTTTTGGTCATGTGATTAGTAAGGAAGGGATTGCAGTCAACCCAGAGAAGGTGAAGGCAATATTGGATTAGAAAGCACCCAAGAATACTAAGGAAATATGAGGATTTCTAGGAATGGCCGGATATTATCGGAGATTTATTGAAGGATTTTCTAAGATAGCCGGGCCAATGACTAAATTACTTAGAAAGAATGTTCCATTTGAATGGACGGAGAAGTGTGAGCAGAGTTTTCAAGAACTCAAGGAGAAGTTAACAACAACACCTGTGTTAGCAGTACCTGAAACTGGGAAGGTTTATACAGTATATTGCGATGCATCTAAAAATGGAATAGGATGTGTATTGATGCAGGATCGCAAGGTAATTGCTTATGGGTCGAGGCAGTTGAAGCCCCATGAACTCAATTACCCTACCCATGACTTGGACTTAGCAGCGGTAGTTTATGCTTTGAAGCAATGGAGACATTTCCATTATGGAGAAAGGTGTGAACTATACACGGATCACAAGAGTTTGAAGTACTTCTTCACACAAAAGGAATTGAATATGAGACAAAAGAGATGGTTAGAGTTGATCAAAGATTATGATTTAGCAATCAATTATACACCAGGAAAAGCTAACGTGGTAGCAGATGCCTTAAGCCGTAAGGTTACTTGTAATCCTTTGATGGAAAAAGGGATGCCCAAAGAGTTGAGAAGGGAGATAGAAGGATCTGGTATTGAAATCTGGGATGATCCAGAGTTGAACAGTATTGCAGCTATGGAAGTTGTTGAAGAAACGGAAATGGAGTTGAAGGAAAACATTATCTTTCGACAAAAAGAGGATGAATTTATAGCAGAAGAAATCCGAAGGATTAAAGAGGGCAGAAATTCTGAATTCACTTTAAAGCCAGAAAATGATTCATTATGGTATCATGGTAGAATTTGTGTTCCAGATATCCAAGAAATCAAGAATATAATCTTGAAGGAAGCTCATGAAACACCTTATTCTATACATCCTGGAAGTACTAAGATGTACATGTATTTGAAGAAAGTATTTTTGTGGAATAACATGAAAAGAGAAATTGTGAGGTATGTTGCAGAATGCCACACATGTAGACAAGTAAAAGCTGAACATCAGAGTCCACCAGGGTTAGTACAACCACTACCAATTCCTAAATGGAAATGGGAAGATATCAGTATGGATTTCATCACAGGATTACCCAAAAGAAGGAGAAATAAGGATTCTATATGGGTAATAGTGGATAGATTGACAAAGAGTGCACATTTCTTGGCAGTAAATCAGAAGGGCTCTGCAGCACAGATGGTAGAACAGTATGTGAAAGAGATAATTAGTAAACATGGAGTTCCACAAGGTATTGTATCAGATCGTGGATCCATATTTACTTCAGCGTTTTGAAAACATCTTCACAAGCAGTTAGGAACTAACCTGAAGTACAATACGGCATATCATCCCCAAACAGGTGGACAGACTGAAAGAACAAATCAAATTCTAGAGGACATGTTGAGAGTTTGTGTTCTTGATTTTGGAGGATCATGGGATGAACACTTAGCACAAGCTGAATTTTCTTATAATAACAGTTATCAAAGTAGTATTCAAATGGCACCATTTGAAGCTCTATATGGGCGAAAATGTAGATCACCCATATGTTGGTTTGAAGTAGGAGAGAGTAAAGAATTTGCACTTGAGTATATTAAGGAACAACAAGCAATTGTTGATATTATCCGGGATCGACTAAAGATAGCTCAGAGTAGGCAAAAGAACTATGCCGATCTTTCAAGAAAACAGTGGGAACCTGAAATACAAGATATGGTATATCTAAGAGTTAGTCCTACAAAAGGGGTGAAAAGATTTGGAGTTAAGCAAAAACTAAGCCCCAAATATATTGGACCTTTTAAAGTACTTAGTCAGAAGGGTACTGTAGCATTTGAATTGGAATTACCCGAGAGTTTGTCTCAAGTACACAATGTATTCCATGTATCTCAACTTAAGAAATGCTTGAAACCACCAGAAGGACCGATTGTGTAACAGACCGATTTTTGGAGTTTTCAAAAACTTTTATCTAAAAATGAGGACTAGAAAATTCTATTTAGTTAATTAAAGCTTAACTCGATTTTTGTTAAACATGAAGCTTTAAACGAATAAAATCAACTTGAATAAATCTTTGTTTTATTTGTCCTTCAAGTTGGATCGTTTTTTTTTTGCCTTCGGCATTTTAAAATACTCTTCTTCAATTTAGATTTTGTTTTCATAAATTCATTTCTTATGTTCCAGAGCTTTATGTCATTTTCTAGATTTTCCTAAAAAGGAAAATATATTTCTTTTATCTCTTATTTCCTGCTGTCTAGCTAAAATCCTAATTGGATTTGGTCCTCCAGCTAATCAAATGATGTACATTTAGGCTGTAGCCATGCTTGTATACGCCAGTACTTAACTAATACATCATCGGTTTATTTCTTTCCTTCCTTGCTATTGCCTCATGTTCTTCACTCTCTCTAAAATCCCATTGGGTAGCCACATGCATGTACATGCAAAGTTTGGCTGTTGGCCTTAGGCATGCAGGATACTAGGACGCACTGATTGAGTAGCACACCAACGTAATTAGTCTATCGAATCCATTCCCTTGTACCGTTTCATTTTTCCTTTCTTTCCTTTTTCCTAGCATCAGCGTATGTCACTCAATCTGATCCACACTTAGCTAGCCCAGCAGGCGGAAGAGTTTCAGTCCAGTCCAACGAGCACTCCCTCGCTCGGACGCATGAAGAGCTGCACTGTTTCTTTCGCTTCCTGTTCCATATACGCATGCACGCGAAACTGCCTCCGGCAAGAAACGCTAGTCGCACATGAAACTGCCGCCATCAATTCTATTTACTCCGGCATTCATTTTTCCAGTCGGCTAGCGCACTACTTCCTCTTCATGCACGCACCCATGCGAAGCGTTGCTCTGCCGCCTCATCCCTGCCTATCTAGAGCACCCAGCCGATACCCATTGCTCTTCGTTTCCGCCAGCACAAGCCCTATCGATCTCTCTCCCCACAATCCAATCTCGTGAAGCTCCGGTCAGAACGTCGACGGAGGCCGCTCACGTTCCCGGCGACTCCAGCCACGGCAGGACGAACTGGTGCTCCAGAAGAACCAAGAGGAGGAGCTGGACCGATTCAGTCGACCAGAAGATCTAAGCGTTGATCGCAGCCAATAACTTCTACAACTCCTTGACTTCGCCGGACGAACTCTTCGCGCATGGTGAGAATCCCATCAACTCCTTTGCACTGTAGTCTCATATCATGTATTGCTACTTCCTAGACAAGCTTTTACAGCCCATATGTTCCTTTGTTCGCCAGCTCATAACCATGTCATCCAATGTCGACATGGTTATGCTATCTTCAAGTTTCAGCACAAATCCATGAAATCCTTTCGTGTCAGTTTGTGCAAATCATCTTTAGGAGTCTAGAGGAGAAGACGGATCTTCAATCCGACCACCATAGGAGAAACGGCGTTGATGCCAATTTATCAAAGACCAACGTAGTCTTGGCATATATGTTCTGTTGATCTTTATGCTTTGACCACAACATGTGAAACTATCTAGTTGACCTTAGAAACCATATGGTGGAATTCATTGGGTAGAATTTGAGTATTTAAAGTTGGGTCGAATTCAAACGGTATTTGAATTATGTGCTAGATTTTGTGTGTGGTTTATTTTTCCTAGTTAAATCACATGTGTAGGAGTTCTTTGTAATTTCTATGTATTATTTTGTGACTTGTTTAGATGGTCGTTTGTATTTAAATAGTAGCTTATGATTTATTTGTAAATAGAATTGCTTGTGTTACTTTGTACTTATCACTAGCATGAATATAGTAATCTCCCGTGTGATGTTGATCCATGCTTAATCTTTTATTCATATATGACTTAATACTACTAGTTTATTTAGTTATTGCGTCTATAGCTATAAGTTTGCTTAGTACTCTATAACTTGTTTTGTACTGTGAAGTGAATTAGTACTTTATATGAAGATGTCATTCTTTGATTCATGTTGTTGTTTAGTAGCTCATGTATAGACTTGGTTGTTGTATTCCTACTATTGCATTGCATTGTTTGTCTAGTTTAATATTCGTGCATAGCTATCCCTGTATCTTGTACCATGTGTTCCATATGATGTTTTGTTCTATTTATTCTAGCCGCATATATTTGTGCTAGGATGTATTTTCATGCCTTGCATGTATGTATAGCTACATAGGATCTAACTTCATGTCACATTAGACGGCTCAGTTCTTTGTGTTATGTTGATGAATGTTTAGATTCTTTTCATATTAGCTTTGCATGTTATACACTGTAGCTTTACTTGTTTACTAGATAATAACATGCTTTGAGTGGTTGTTTGGTTCTAGAGGTACATAGGTCTCATACATGTATGTTACCTTGCTAGTTGTGTGTTACTTGTAGTATATCATCTCGTGCTTATGGTAGTTTGTATGCCACTTAGTTGTGCATGATAATATCGTATCGTTGTGTATATGCTTGTGAGCATGCGTGTGATCTTGTAGTATATACTTGTATGCTTTGCCATCTCATGCTAGTAATGTTAAGCTTAATTGTTATTTGGTTATTATGCTATTGTATCTCCCAAATGTAGAAGAATTGTATATCATTCGTGATTAGTCTCATATAGTGTTATATATGTTATGACCTTTGCTTAGTATATAATATGCTTTGTTCATATATGCTTGTGATGGTATTCTTGTTATTAAATGTATCTATATATGTTTTATTGTTGATGGCATATGTTAGTTTGATATCTTGCTATGGCATGATTCATATGTTTTACATGTTGTTACACCTTGTTTAGTTCTTAGCTTATTATCGCTGAATTATAGCATGGTTGTAGTTGTTTATTGTTTATGTTACTCTCATGTGTTTAGTTGTGGAGCTATATGGTTCGCAAGTGTAATGTGTGTTTCAGCTGTATCAAATTTCGCTTGCAATTGTTGTCGTTTTATATATGATGATGTTACCTTAGCTCCTGTTTTGCTTATATGCTTATGTTAGCATGCTAAATAGTCCTAGCTACTGTTTATATTACTAGTATGACAGGTGTTGGTTTGATTATTGCAAACTAGTATGATATGGTTTGTTGATATGTCTTGTTTACATATTTGCTAAGTATCTAGTTTTTCTATAGTTTATATGTTATTGAGTTTATCGGGTTACACGGGTACGACCAACTATGTTATAGCCCCTATGTTGGGTTTGTAGACAGTATAGTAAGATCTACATGTATCTCTTTATGACGACATTCTAGTATGATAATCTATCCACATATCTAATCCTAGCTCTTTATCTTGATAATCTATCCTAGCATCCTATCCATGCCATTTGATTCATATCTGAGTTGTCACAACTCACTTTCACAATTCTATCAAGTTGTTCTATATTCTTCTCCCACTACTACTCCATGCATTCTCATTTGTATTTCATTTGGATTTGGTAATTATTGCTTTGGTATTTATTTGGTTGCCATTTGCTATCGTTACGACGAGTAGGGAGTGACGTGGTTGGGCGTGGATATGATCAGCTTATTGAAGAACGTCGATATAATCAACTTATTGAAGAATGTCGATATAATCAACTTATTGAAGAACGTGGATATAATCAGCTTATTGAAGAAAAAGTATTCGTCAACGAAGGCATGCCCCCCCTCTCATGTTTTATCCTATGTTTTTAAAAGGGGCATTATTTTATTGTTTTACAAATATGCATGCTATTTTATTTACTGGCATGTCGATTGACACACCAGCCTGATCCGCTTGTCGCCTTATATACTTGATACCCTGAGTAGAAATTATATGGTAATCCTGTAGAGTAGAAATGCTTAGCCATGCTCAATATTTAGTAGGATATTTCTATCTTGCCTCTTTGGAGGAATTGGTTGACCCTTGGGTCACAAACATCTTTCTGAACTTAATGAGCTCGTTGAGCTTGGCCGATGAGCCATTGTTGCTTCCTCTCTACTCTACCTTCTACTCTGGGTGAAATTTACCATCTAGCGCGGGCGACTGCTGGATCAACAATGAAGGAGCGATTGGCTGCCCTTCACAAGCTGAAGGGGGCAATCCGTCGTCTGTGCCGCATAAGGGCCCTAATAAGTCTTGGATTTGAAGATTGTGACCACCGTACAACCACATGCTATATGGGCTCTGGCTGGGTCAAGTAAGTTAGTCAGCCTTTGGTGTCGATGTCGCCGTGCCACAGATGGGGTGTCTGCCTACGGGAGAACCTTTGGCACAGATGGGGGGACCGGTTTGGGGACGTACTCTCAGTTCCGGCGCCATACCCGGTGGGCATGTCACATCTTTGGGGGATCTAGCTAAAAGACCTTGTCACGAATTCTCTATTGCTATGCTAGCGACGGCTGGTTACAATTAGGCGAGTTTGTGACGTGTGGTGAAAGTGTACCACCTCTGCAGAGTGTAAAACTATTCGAATAGCCCGTGTCCACGGTCATGGACGACACATGAATCTTTCTTGACATACAGGAACCCTGTTTTGCTACTTCCCTCTACCCCTATTCTGAAATCCTATGGAGAACGTGAGGTGTCGAGGACACTCACTTTGATGAGAAATACCACACTGAATACAAAACATGTTTTCGTCTAAAATCATTTTATCAAAACTATTATGGTATTGCAAATAAAATTGGCTTTTATGCAAAAGAACCATACAACCTTCCGTTCAAGCCACATGTAGCTATTATAGGTTTGCATGAGGGGGCATGCTGAGTACATTATTATGTACTCATCGCATTGCTTTGTTGATTATTCAGAGCACGAAGAAGAAGGAGAAGACTATGACTACTACGACGACACTTAAGAGTGAGGCCTCGTGGACTACATCGACTGCCTGTGGCTAGATGGAGTCACTTCGCGTTTATATTTCCGCTAAGCTTTCTGATTGTAATAATGTCACAAGACATTTCTCTATTGTTATTCAAATTATGTAACTGTACTTTTTGAACGTTCTGCAATGGTATCATTTCGCTGTGTTGTCAACATTGATCTTGGGATTGACATGATTACACAGGAGGTCTGGAAGTGTAATTCCGGTCCTCACAGAAGTAGTATCAGAGCCGACGTCGACCTAGTCACGTGGCCTTAGTTAGAAATGGAAAGCCTTATAGACTATTTGAAGAAGATAAAATACTATTTATGAAAATCCTCATAGGCTAACCCTCGACTATTGCCATTCCTTGTCTTATCTTGTTGCACATTGTGTTTAAATGCTTCTTCCCTAAACTACCTCTTTAGTATACCATACCTTATTCAAGAGAAGCCATCTCAAGAACTCAAGGATTCAAGAGTCATCAACCACACGCTGCGTTCATCAATGTCAAAGATCGACACCCAGACAAGTTATGACCAAACAATATAGGATAAGATTGGAAAGACCCTGATAGGTATATAGTTTATTTCGTTTAGACTTAAAAAGTTTTTGCTTGAGCAATGTCTGCATATTTTTGCCTTTGGCACCTTTTTTGTGCAGTCATGCTAAAATCCTATGTAGTTTCAAAGAAACTATCTTTGCTTCTGGATTCTTGCTTAAAAGCCTTTTTGGTTATTGTCGTGTTTTATTCTTTGATACCCCTCCCAAGCTAGGTTCTGTCACCCATCTTATTCTTTTCCCTCTTACCTACGAGCCCTTGAAGCTGTCCAGACCCACAAGATGAAGGGAAAAGAATGTGTGCTACCTGCATAATAGACTTTTTCCACCGTTCACAATAATAAAGAAGGAAGAGGTGTGCATGTGAAATGCTATCTATATATTGTTGGCTGGCAATGGAACCACGGAATGATGTTGTGGTGGAGGTTCCATTGTACAGGAATGTATACATCTAGGATTAATTACCCATGGCCCAGTGATCCTAGCGATGTATCGAAGCATCAGCCAACAGATTCACTATGGATGGGCTTGTCAGAGGTTTCTTCCCTCGTTCGCATATCCTCGGCAGGCTATTACCTGGTTGCGTCTGTTGCGGCGGCCAACTACGTGGAAGCGCGTGACCTTCCCACCTGACGGGGTGACTGGAATAGAATCTCGGGAGGGGTGGCGGGCCAGTGGTCTTAGTTACCAGCCGCGTCACAAATGGGCGTATATGCATTGTGCGGGGAAGCGACTCCACATGACTTGTTGCCCTGAGTTCTGGCTATAGCACACATGGTGTGCTGAGAAAGCATAAAGAGCCAGGCTATTGTTGGGTAAAGTGGTGCAGCTCTGCAGAGTTAAACAAAGAAATTGTTACTGTCACATCCTTGTTCCAGGAGGGGACTACAGACTGCAGCGGGAAAGGCATCCCAAGTGATGACTATAAACCCGTGGAGGCTGGGGGCATAGTTTTCTAAAAGTAAAATGGACCTTTTACTAAAAATGTTTTACCAAAAATTGCATACTCATCCATGACTTTATGGTCAGGATCGTAGTTAGTGCATACCACTTATCTAAGCGTTTAGCTGAACTTGCTGAGTAACGCTGTTACTCATTCGTTCCCTTTTGATCCCTGCTTAGACTATGAGGAGGTCATTGAGGAGAACTACAGAGCATACCATGCCGACGAAGTGTACTTTGAAGCACCTGATATGTCTGGAGGAGTAGAAGGCGTCGACTACATCATTGCCTATGGAGCCGTCGACGCCGAAGACGAGGAGGAGGTGGAGACCTAGAATCTTCTTAGTAGGAACCAAGCCGAGCAAGACTAGACTAGTACTACTTAGTTGCTGAGCCAATATGGTTCTTACTTTGCTGCTTTCCATCGCTTGTAGGTTGACTCCGGTCAACATCGCAATAATAGACATTCCTCCCATGTCGGAGGAAGACGTCGATGTTTTTATGCATTTCTGGCTTGTAATCTTTAGCAGCGTGTAATAAAGTGGACCCGCAATGGACAGGTCCCGGCGACATTGTTTATGGGACAAGAGAGAAGACTCTACGTATATGGCTGGTCTAGCTGCTTGGGACAGAGTATGTCGTCCTAAAGATAAGGGTGGTTTAGGCGTCATCAACTTGGAATTACAAAATATTGCATTGCTTCTGAAGCAGCTCCATAAATTCTTCTCCAAGGCAGACATCACATGGGTTAAGTTAGTGTGGTCCTTATACACTGATGAAGCCCCCCATGCCCAATCAAAAAAGGATCCTTTTGGTGGCGTGACATTTTCAGTCTGGTGGATATCTACAGAAGCATTACGAAATGTCAAGTGGGGGATGGTTCCACAGTTCTATTTTGGAAAGATTTTTGGAATAATGAGGACTTGCTCTCTGATAAATATCCGAGGCTATTCTCTTTCGTGCATAAAGAAGATTTGAATGTGCAGAAAGTCTTGAATATGCAGGAACGGAGTTCTCTGTTCCAACTGCCCTTGTCTGCTGAAGCTTTTGGAGAGTATCAAGAACTGCAGCTGCTATGTCAGAACACGGACATCACGATGGAAAAAGATGAGAGATCCTTTGTATGGGGGAAACAGTCTATAAATCGGCGAATTTCTATCAATACATGTTCCAGAGTCTGCCCACAGATGTCACTCTGACAAAAATTTGGAAGTCGAGATGCATGCCGAAACTGAAAGTTTTTTGCTGGTTATTGATTAATGATCGTCTGAATACTAAGGATATGATGATGCGCAAACACTGACAGGTGGATGGTGGTCCAGATTGTGTCCTATGTAATCAATCCATTGTGGAAGATGTTGAGCATCTCTTCTTCGGCTGTCATTTTGCTCAGGACTGCTGGTTTCAAGTGGGCATTGCTTGGGATCTCTTGGCTGACATAAGAGACAGGATTGCTTCCACAGCTTCTTCCTTCCCACACCCCCATTTTGTGGAAATTTTTGCGTGTGTAGCATGGAACATTTGGAAAGTTCGGAATGACTACATCTTTAATGGGGTGGATCCCTCGTTTGAAGGCTGGAGAAGGAAAACGAAGCACGACATACTACTGCATCAGTACAGGGTTAAAGCTGCGACAGTCCAAGCCTTGATAGACAGTGCTGATCTCCTTTTTGGGGGATAGCTCATAGTTTTAAGTTCATATCAAAAAAAATTCTTTCTCAGGCTAAGTCCTATTTTTAGACCGTTTTGTAGGTTGAGTCATCATTGCTTGACTCTTCCTTTCCCTCCTTTGTTACCCATGTAACTGCTACTTTGTGTTTTATATATAAAATACCGTAGGGGCTTCCTCTACGGTGAAACGGTCTAAAAAGTGGACCCGCAATATTTCTGTTGTACTACTCTGAGGGATGTAATATTTACGGATTAGTCCTTCGTGGGTGTTATGTCAACGACTTGTACACTACAATATGCAGTGGTGTGCGGGGTCACCGCAATAACCTAAAGAGTCACGTGCCTCCTCCTCGAGACCAAGACCTCATGCCAGATTTACATACACATATATGTACTTTTTTGCCAGGGTTAAACGTTTAAGTTGATCATACAAGAATGACACTAGCAGACTCAATAATTCAGTTATCGCAATCACGCATTGGAGAATACGTTCCACGACAGGAGCAAGTAATGGCGTGTACAATGCAATGTGCTTATAAAATAGACTGGTTTATTGGTTAGGACCGGTGCTTATTTCTATGCCAAACATATCTAACTAAGCACCGGTCCTCCTATAAAAATAGGCACTAGTGATTAAACAAAAATTGGTTTACCTTCTGTAAGCACCTCTTTAAACACCTTGTATTGTACACACCTTAAGCGTGTCCAGATATTTCATTTCATCGGTACCGTGAGCAGAGTAAACAAGCATGATGTATCCTTGAATTCCTCGATGGAGTTAATTGACAGTGTTTGGCTACATAATTGGCAAAAATTACACAATTCTAGTTCGCGTAAGAAGTGACAAAAGTTCTCATGCAAGATATATAGCACTTGGACAAAGATTAGTTTGGCCGACAGAATTGACAAAGATTCAGGCAAGAAAAGTTGGAGCCCTACCAAGAGAGGTCGTATTAGACTAACAAATGCAAACATGTTCCACACTTCTCATGTTTCCTCCACTGAGACTAAACCTAATGTCTGTAAATGTTACTTTAATAGAATCAGTTAGGAGAGGTATACCAAACTGCCATTTCATCCCTAGATAGATGTAGGAATTTCCCCTAGATAAATGTAGGAATTTCTTCCCTAAAAGAGCAGAACTACATAGACTAATCAATTCAGATCCCCTCATCACCAAACCTACCATGGCTGTTACAACTTGGCAACGAAACAATGAACCAAGTTAGACAGGCCATGAGCATTTCTTGTGGGCAAACTTAGCAAAGAGTGAGCAATTGGCTATCCTTTGGAGTAACGGTGGGGCAAGGCTGGTAACTTTTTCATTCTGATCAACTTGTTTGCATGTTCTCTGCTCAAACGGGTATATAGTGAATCAACCCCCCACACCCTGATGTAGAGACGAGTGAGAGAACACACAGCATTGGCGATGTCTCACCCCTCTGGGAGCAGTCGCTGCTTCGCCTTGGCCGTTGCCATTTGCACCTTGCTCCCGGGCTGCTTCTCGAGTGAGTATAGTATCCATTTTACTGGTTAGATACAGTACATTTTTTTTATACAAATCAACTTGAGCCTTCTTTTTTGTCCATGGTTTGCAGGCGAAACAGAACAGACGGTTTTCGAGAGGGCGTTGCAGTGCTTCGATGACCACAATGTAAGTCATGATCGATCAATCTATGTCAGTGTGAGAGTGTGGCTCAAACTGAAAAAACTGCATGAAGGTGTACAACGAGTGCGCTTTGGAGCTGAGGCTGGGCGTTGAAGGGGTGTTCCACGTCGGGAGCGAGACCGTGGACGCCTACTGCGGCGGGGCGTGCCTGGTGGAGACGAAGATGGCGCTGCAGTGCGTGGAGGAGATCGGCGACGAGGGCTTCCGGTTCTCCAACGGCGCGTCGGTGCTGGCGGTGAAGGCGGCGCTCGTCACCGGCTGCAGCTACACGCCGGAGAGAGGTACATTACACACGTGTCATTGCTTGGTGTTACGGCGATCGTCGTCTCGCCAAACTGATCGTGTGCGTGCAGGAACCTTCGAGGTGCGTGAGAACAGAGGGTGCGGCGGCGGGTACTACAACAACGGTGTGCACATGCAGGAGCAGCTCGGGTACGGCGGGGAGGGCGGCGAGCATCAGTACCAGGGCGGCGAGCATCAGTACGAGGACCAGTACCAGGGCGGCGGGTACAGCGACTACTGCTCCGGCGCCGCCGGCAGCCCGGCGCGGATGCTCCTCATGATGATCTTCTTCGTCGTCTCCGCCATGTCGATGCTGCTTGCTGCCGTCTGAGCTGTAGTAATTTTATGATGAAAGTAATTTGTATTCGTGATGTGACACTGGCTTTTTTGTTTCCACGTAAATTGTCCCATGATATATATTGCAGTGAAGTGCGTAACTGTGTTAGAAAAATTATTTCTTGCAACAATTATATGCTATGTACGGGAGCATTTCGATCCAAAAAAATCAACTAGGATATCTTCATGACTGAGGCTACACACGGAACGAAGAATCCACTCGACTGTTCATTTGCACCAGGCCCTTGTCGCTTTGTCTGACACGAGAATTTCAGTGTATGGTTCATCCGTTACAGAGAAAATATAGTTGGAATGATGTGACCTGTGGAATGCTTAAGAAACATACCGCAGGAATTTGTACACCAACTCAAACAGACTCATAATTGCTTAGAACCAATTGGCACTACACATGCTCATAGCGGCTAAGGCCCTGGGTTGTAGGAATTTCATACGAACAAGTCGTAGGGTTTCAATTTTTATGATTGTTTCTACGGGGACCATTTAGATCATAGAGATGGTGCTATAAATTCTTAGATTGTTTCTCAATTCCCCCATTTTATAGAACAGCACAATTCAGGTAAAGAAGCACAAACACACACACACATTTTATATTGTACTTTCCTATCAAAACAGAAGAAGAAAACAGAACAGCAAAGGCAAGGAAGCCAATGATGCACTTAAATGGTAGTACTACTGGTACTGGAGATGTACTAGGTAAATTACACTTTGGGATCTATTTCCACCTATCTTAGGAGCTTCTAAAGATTTTCCAAATCAATTATCTGAAGTGGGCAGAGTGCTCTAGAACTCTAAAAAAATGCTAAGATCGAATTCAATCATATTTTTAGCATACAAAAAAGACAAGCACTTTCTGAGATAGTGCCCAAACAATAATACTATTTCAGCAAGTACCTCAGATTCTCCTATAGATAAATAAAACATACCCTCGCTATTTTTGGTTTATTAGTAATTTGGGAACTTCTAAGTCGGTCAAAAAGGAATACACCATATCCACATTTGCACCTGGCATGTTTTATATATGTACCAGTTTGAAATTTCTGACCTGGTCAAGCTCAAAATTTCAAGAGCTCAGCTTATTATACCATACGTAGAACCAAATCCAGTAATATGCTCCAAGATAAATGTACAAGATCGTGGATTCAAAGTCAAAAAAGGTTAGGTCAATTATTCATTTACCTACAATAAAGTCATTTTCTTTCTCTTTTCATCATCATCATCAGACAGCAAATCGACGAATATCAATGCTCCCCCACACTCCGTATACCTCCACACTGCGTGCTATCAAGACTAATTCATACACAAGTGCTAATTCCTCACCTACACTATGGTTTGTGCTTTGAATGGCAGCTACTTGTTGTGATACCAAAATCTCTGTTATGAGAGCCCCTCGAGGTAAAATGGCGCCGTTGGATAGTTATGATTTCTAGTTGTCGAGTTACAGCAGGGATAGGACACATGAATGGTACAGTCAATGCTTCAGCGGCTGGGGATGCTGTTCAGGTTCAGGAGGGCCTAGACTGAGAAGGAACCTGTGAATCATCTCGAAGCTGGTGAATGTTATAACTGCAGCAGGAGTTGTCCGCAACAAATTTGTGGCGCATCCACGGTAGAACCCAGCTACACCCTCTCCCTGATAAACCTTTCTAACACAGTCTATCACCCCTCGGTATCTCGTCACGGAGTGTGCTCCCTGCTCTTGCAACCTTGATCGAACAACCTGTAATGATTATCAGGAGTGAAAATAGAGATATATATAACCAAGTCAAGAACTTAGGCAGACAATGTTCTGTATGTGGCATTCTATTTATTAACAAATAACAAGACTGGATTGCAGAGATTGACTTAATACCTCATGAGGATATGTTAAGGTTGACGCGGCTAGTTTTGCCACAGATGAAGCAACAGCAACATCACCAAAACTTAATGCTTCAACGGTAGTGTTATCTGTGAAAGCATGATGCTGTCATGGGTAGAATTACAAGACAAGCCACCCAATATGGCCTCCACAAATTTAGCAGACATGATCATCCATATACATTTTTATGTGGGAAAACATTCGTTGAGAGTAATACCTCGCTCAGCCAGGTAAGCTTTCATCTTCTCATATGCAGGGAACTGAATGGCAACATGAGTGATACCAGCCAAGGCAGGGACAAGTCCACTTCACAAATAAAAAATCAGCAAAATATATCAAAACAAAGAAATATGGAGTCACCATTATGCTTAAATGTAATCAACAATAGACTTCCGACATTTCATGGAAAGTTACCTGTATAGTCCACGGATGCCTTCCTCCTGTGCTATTCTCATCAATGCAGCAACAGTACCTTTGTATGGAACCGTCACACCACCAGCTCTTACTCCTTGGGTCTACGAAAGAAAACATATAACTGTTGTTGACAGGAATCCTGGTATCATATTGGGATAATATTTCTTGGAACAATACTAGGTACGGCCGCTGAATACAAGGAGACCCAAAAGGTTTACCATATCTAAAAGCAAACTAGCTAAAGATGGTTCCCTTACAAACTGGATGCGTTCAATCTATGTACAACAGCCCCTCTGTCAACTTTATGGAGCAACAAAAATTCCCAAGACATTTTGAATAATCACATATTTAGTGGCGATTGAAAGTATTTTGGAAATATATCCGGCTCTACCCAAACTTTTTTGGTTCACCCCCGTGAAGCTTTCGGGAAGAGGGGTAGTCCAAATTTTCTAAGTGCAGTTATGTTGTCTTATGTCTACGACTGCTCAAGACAAGGCATGAAGCATATCATACCTGAAATCTTGTCTTGACAACCCAAAGTGGATTTGTTGCTATCGTAGTTGCAGCTCCAGCACATGATGCAGCAATAACATTTGCCCCTAGAGAGAGTTGATGGCTTTCGTCTACAATATTAATGTAAGGTACAACTTGAGAATTGATATGACATGATACTATGTAAGGGGTACAATCCCAAAAAGCAATGCCATTGGAAAGGTAAAACACTAACCAGAAAGCAAAGTTTTAAGCTGCTCATATACAGTAAAGTAGACCTGCCCATTCATAAGGGGACTGTTAGCTCCACAACAGACTATAAGCTGTGATTAGTACTAACAATATCAAAAACGTGGAAGAACAATATAACATCAATCATTCTTAGCGTCTTTTTTCCCGTCCTTGTAGTAGATATCAAGCTGGAAATATAGGGTAAATACTCACTGCCCAGTTAGGCAAAAGCGCCAGAACAGTCGGGGAGAGACCACGATACAATCCCCGAAAACCTTCCCGCCTAGCAATCTGTTCTAAGCTCCCAATAATGACACTACCTAGTCAAGACAGAACAGAGAATCCTGTCAAATAAGATAGAACAGAGAACTGATGTGATGTAATAAACCTCAGCTTTCTAAGCCATCTAAAAATATAAGCAAGAATGACATCTTGGTACAATAGAAAAGTAATCGAAGTCCAGCACACATTTTGTATGCACATAATTTCTGGATGTGAAGTCAATAGTAATAAGGATTAAGAATGGTTATCATCCATGCAAAGAGGACAGTCTCTAGGTATAATGGATTTACTGACTGCTTTCTTCCGGAGTACTGTTGGGGAGAGCTATGCTCAAGACCCACTCAGCCCACCCTACAAACCCTCCTTCATGTTTTTTCGCGTCCAGATGCATTCCAATGAAACCACCTTCACTGTTCTTCTTCCATCATATTCTCTTGTAATTAGTTTCATATTTGAAACCTTCTGCTCAGCAAAACCAACCCTCAGGGGAGACATTTCTCTGCCTACTGATTCTAGCGACGAGGACAGATGGCAGCATGATCTCTTCAACTGCGATTATTTGCATTCTTTCCTTATTTCCCTTTTAGCAAACATTTTGAATTTTTGGCAGTTGGTGGGTAGAACATGTTCCCTTTTTCTTCGAAAGGCTTTGAAGTCTCACTGCTTATAAAGTAATGCAGCAGAGATTGTTGTGTTCTTCAGTGTTGTTCAAAATCAAAGTAATACTTGAATTGACGAAAACGAAAGGGAAAAAAGATGGGGTTGAAGGATCGGGCAACGAGTAAAAAATAATTGACGAACGTGGGACTACCGACAGAAATCATGGAAGACTGGGAAAGAGATCGGGGTAGGACAGCGAAGCCTAGATTGATCTCCCAAGCATATTTTGACCTGACAAATGGAATGCCGCTCCGACCTAGTTACAACTTACAATGTAAACCCCTTTGCACTGAATACCATACCAAAAACATTCAACACTAAAGCAACCTATCAGTAAACGGCGCCCACATGTACAGCTAGTTGCAATCTTCCAGTATTCATGTGTTCTTCATGCTCTTCCAGTATTTTTTTTTTTTTTGAACACCAGGACCGTAGGGAAATCCCCTACGGTTAATTTTTATATTAATGATGGGGGCGAAACAATTTTTATATTAATGATGCTCTTCCAGTATTCATGTGTTCTTCATGCTTTTCACATGCTGAACGAATGCATGAATTACCCATGTCCTTTTCCACTCAACATGCAAGATTTGATAGGTCCGACAATCCCAGCTCAACACGTGAGGCCTCCCATATGATTTGAGCAATACGTGACTATTACACAAGACAGAAGACACGAATCAAAAATAAGAAGGCTGATGGTGACATAAACTGGTTCGATAAGTGGTTCAAGCCATCATAACATCTACAACCAGATATATCTATTACATTGCCAAAATGGATTGTCTCTCAACTCCCTGAATATTGGAAGGCCAAGAGAGACCATAAACTAATGCTACACGATGTCCCCTCCATGCAGACACTCCGTTGTTGTTACATGAAGATGCATTTAACGGCCCCAGCATAAGAACCTCCGTTCGTGTACTGTTCTAACACTAGGGGCAGCAAACTGAAGCAAAACTCGCAATAATTCGGGAAGAAATGCTGACCTCCTGCTGCGCCAGGGACTAGCTTGGGCCAGCCGTGCACCTGGAACCTGGTCTTGATCACGTCGAGCGGGCACACGAAGGTCGCCGCTATCACACCTGCGCAGAAGCCCCAAAATCCAGCAATCACTTCCCATACATACAATACATACACCCCCCAAAGCGAACAAACCACCGCACCGAAATGGACAAGAGCTCTGGCGCCAAATTACCAGCGGAGGCGCCCGCGACGGCGTTGTAGATGAGGCCGCGGGCGGAGGAGGTGGCGTGTGATGGTGGGGTGCGAAGAGGACGCGGGCGCCGTCGCCGTCGCCGGCGAGGTCGCGACGTCCCCCGGCATCTCGCCCGATCTGCGGCTGCGGGTGCGGGACTCCACGGCCAGGGCTTCGATCTCCCGCGACGGCAGCACCTCCCTAGAACGTCAACGACTGCGGCGCGGCGCCCGGTCGCATCGGCTGCCGGTCGCCGGCGAGGGCGAATGGAGGCGGCGCCTAGGTCTAGGGTTCGGGATCTGAGAGAGCGGGCGAGGTGGGCATGGGACCAACGTGACGGGGGAATTCGTAAGCTGCTCGCTCACGTCCACTGCAGCTCGCTTCGTTTCCTTGTGTCAAAACAGCTTCGCCTGCGCTTCTCTTCTCATATCCTCCGACCTCCTCCTCCTTGCAGGCGAGAGGGGAAGGGAGGGGTAGGGCGGGGACCGTGCGGCCCGAGAGCCCGTCACTGACATGCGGGCTTAAGGTTGTCCTATTGGGCCCGCATGTCATGCACTGGTTTGGACGGAGTTGATGCTCTAGATGCAAAATATAAATAACCGTTTTTACATCGCCAGAGAAAAAAAAAACTCTCCAGCAACAGTCAGGGATGTAAAAATGGGGTAAGAGTATTTAGTGCACGATGTATATTCTACCTCCGGTGATGTAAATATACAATCACCTGTGCCCGTGACCAAAAAAGTACATTCCCTCGCGCGTGTGCAACTGCTGCACGGAACCTTCCACACGCTCCCGCCGGAAAAAAAAAGTCTCCAACACCAGTCAGTGATGTAAAAATGGGGTAAAAAAATTAGTGCACGATGTATATTTTATTATTTTAGCTCCGGTGATGTAAATATACAATCACCCGTGCCTGTGACCAAAAAAGCACATTCCCTCGCGCGTGTGGAACTGTCGCACGGAACCTTCCACGCCCTCCCGCGCTTCACCTCCACCTGCCACCGACACCACGCCCCGGACAAATCCATTGCCTCCGCCGGCGCATCCGCCGCATCCACCTCCTTCCCTCGTCGTCCAACTACCGCCACCCAATCCCGCCGCCGCTCAAATGCGGTCAAATCCCGCCGCCCCCAATCCCGTCGTCGCCGCCGCCGTGCTTCAATCTGCCCCCCAATAGCCGTCCCCTGCCCATCGACGACACCAGCAGTCGTCGCCGGTACCCCCCCCCCCCCCCCCCCCCCCTCGAATCCGCCCTCAACCATTGTCATCGTGCGTTGCCGTCGTGCCCTTGCCGCCGGCCCGCCATGGCACTGAAGAAGAAGACCAAGAGCAAGACCAGCTACAAGGAGTGCGGTTGCGCGAGTATGGCACGTACGCCGCCGAGCTATAGCGCGGGGGTGTGCGCTACTGGCGCGGCACCTTCGCGGACGCGGACATAGCCGCGCTCGCGTATGACATCGTTGGATGGAGGCTCAGGGTTCCACGCTCTGAGCTTAAGTTTTCGGATATCGAGACGCAGGTGGATGCGGAGTTCATCGGCCCGCCGGTGAAGAAGATGAAGACTCGCACGGTGAAGGTGAAGAAGGAGTCGACCATCCAAGCGGAGACCGACGAAGATGCTATGGCGAGGTCTGCGTGGGAGAACCCTATGTACGTGTAGTATGAGTGGGAGTTCTTCTGGAAGCGCGACGTCGAGAGGAAGAAGACGGAGTCCGGAGCTGGACCCTCGATGGTAAAGGTGAAGAAGGAGGACGAGGCTGGACCGTCGACGGTGATCACCGTCAACTCTTCATCATCCTCGTTTGATTGGAGCTCGATTCGTCCTCTTCAGTCAACTGGGATGATCTTTAGTTTGATGTGGGGTTCAAGCTAGTTCCAAGTTTTACTTCTATGTTCCATTTCGAATGTTTGTTCTATGTTCTAGTTTAATGTTTAATAAGTTGAAATGTGTATGGAAATTTCGGATGTTCGAAGTTATTTTAAGCCAGTTGTTAGATGAGTCGTGTCCTATTTTACATCACCTGCTGCGGAAGTTTTGTCTAAAAATGCGTCTTTTTTATGTATATTTTATATCAAGCCATTTTTGGAGTATACTCTCATGTGCTGCGGCGAGCACGTGCAGCTACTGTGGCTGACATGCGGGCGCAGGCATCCTCAAATAACGAAAACCTAGAGAACTACCTGGTCGGGTTCTCTTTTCTCCTCTCGTCTTGACCGCTCTTTTGAGAGTCGTTTGTGGGTTTCCTTGCCCGGCCCCTCTGGCCCCCTCCTCCGGCGGCTTCGCCGTCGCGAGTGAGCTAGGGAGAGGCGGTCAGGTACTCCTGTACAGTAGTTCGAGGCTTAGATGTAGGTTTTGTCCCATAGTGGCGTGTGGGAGTAGGCAGCCGGATCTTGCTGGCCAGATCTGGCTCGTCCCCGGCTCCGTCTTCGCTGTTGTGCAGCTCCGGTGGCAGGATCTGTTGCAGGCGGTGGAGTTGGGGCGGGGCGGGGCATCTCCGTCAATAAGGCCAGGCTCTCGAGTTCGTCCGTCTTGGTGCTATGGCGCGGCGCCGGGTGGGCTTGGCTAACTGCCTCCGACGTGCTTCCGAGGAGGAAGACGTATGGAGGTTGCTCGGGCGCGGCTCGTCTCAATAAGCGATGTTTGGGCTTCCTCTGTATCTGGAGCATCACTTCGCTGATTCTCCTGCTGACCTGCTGTGGAGGCGAGGGGGAGGAGAAATCTGTCGCGGTGGGCTGCGGCTTCGTAGGAGGTCGGGGAAGGTTTGATACTGCGCAAATTTGGAGATCCTTCTCGGTAGCCCAGGTATGGCTACCGACTCAATGTGCTGGCGGGCAGCAGCTCCATGTCTTGGCGTTGGTATTGCGCCAGGTTTTCTTCAACCTCCATCGGAGGCCATCTAGAGGACTCGCGACGGCGCCCCACTTCCTCCTTGCACCAAGTGGTTTCGTCCCCGGTGCGGGCGAGGGAGGTCGTCGCTGGATGCCTGTGTTCCTCGGCGGCGTCGGAAGACCCAATTGCATTCCTCATTTCCTGTTTGGGGTCTGTGCTATAATTGTGGAGAACCGTTTCTTTATTGTTGTATTTCTGGAGGTTCTCTTTGTAAATTGTACCGCACCGCATATGACTTAATGCAGTATCTAGGCCCTTTGGGCCTATTCCCTGTTAAAAAAAAAACATCCTCAAATAACCTTTTTATGTGGTCCCTCCGTCCTAAAATAAATGTCTCAAGTTTGCCCAAAAGTGGATGACATTTATTTTGGGACGGAGGGAGTATATTATATTTTACATCAAGCCATTTTTGGAGTATACTCTCATGTGCTGCGGCGAGCACGTGCAGCTACTGTGGCTGACATGCGGGCGCAGGCATTCCTCAAATAACCTTTTTTTTTTTACTTTGGACGGGCTGACATAGTGGGTCATGTTGTCATCGACACAATTTTCTATACGTACTTACGTGTGAGTTTGGAACTTGCTCGTCTTCCACTCAAGCCCGTGTCCAGCCACGTCACTGTCTTGTGTGTCTCAGCAAGCAGAGTCGGCATTTGTTCGCCTCGTCAGGGCCCACGGCGATGTCCGGTCGCCGCCTACCTGGTGGCGTGGCGCAACGCCAGCCATCCGCCGCGGCGAGCCGGAATTGACCGCACGGTCCCGACGGGCTCATGGACCACGGCAGCGCCGTCTCCCTCCCGATAACCACTGCCTCCATGCTCATCAATCTGCCTAGTATGATCTCTCAAAACAAAAGAAGAAGAAGCAACCGTTGACCTGAGATTCAAACTTATCATATAGCCTGATAGATCCCCTTCTCCACACACGCTACCATTCATGGTGGATATCGAATCCTCGCAAGGGAGAGTGCAACAGGCAACAAAAAAAATTGATTCTTCAATGCTAAGAGGGGAATCGAAAGTGAAAGCAACATGGTTATATTCTGAAAGTGAGTGTGATGTGATGGCCTTTCTTATCTAATACTCCTACAGTCCTAATCATTGCTTTGTCTAATGGTGTTCGTAATGCCACGCCATAGTGAAAGAAGACAGCGCAGCAGATAGGAAATAACCGTGTCCCTGTCTCCCATAAATTGCCAGATTTGCCTTTATAAGCTGTGATTTAAAATTCAGATGTCTAGGTTTGCTATAAAAAATAGTTGGAAGTAAAATAAAATGGAAAAGGGGAAGCCGTGCTCAAGTATAGGTGTGAAGATGCCTGTTGTATTTCTAGTTGCTGCAACTCTTGACGTGCCAACAGCAGAAAAAAGGGAAGCGGAGAACTTGCCTGTGGCAAGATATATGGTTAGGAGGGTGCTTATACTCCAACCCGTCAGAGTTCAAACCCTAGGTTTGACACTGGTGATTCTCATTTAGTCGGAATATTCTTCAGTGGGAGGCAACGTTCCCGTCGACAGCGAGACGCTTGTGGTGACTTCGTCAATCTCAAGACTCGACCGCCGGCTCAGTATTTCGGAGGTGCTCATAGGGCTAGGGTGTGCGTGTGTGCGTTCATAGGGGTGAGTTTGTGCACGCGTATGTGAGCGTCTACGGTTGTACTGTGTTTCGAAAAGAAAAAAAGGGAAGCGAATTACTCGATTTCTTTAGTCCAAGATTTGTTACTCCCAGTTTTTCTTCTTAGCCTGATCTGAGTAATGGAAGCAAAGCCTCGTTAGAAATAGACGGGAGGCAAAATAATGAAGTAGCAGGAGAAGCACGTTATGAGATCTCATTTTAATTATCCATGCTGCAGCGGCCTCTTTGTTAGGCTTACTGTGCAACTTAGAGAGTGTCAATAATTCATAGCTTCGCTATTTCGTGGCGACAAAAAGACGCAAGCTTCATCTGGTAGTAAGTGCATCAGGGGAGAACTTTGCTTAGGCCACTGATCTGCTAAACTGTTGCCATGAATCAAAATTCAACGATTCCAGTTTTTTGGAGCAGGATTCAACGATTCTAGTTTTCAGAAAAAAAACATTATCTGCTGGGACACAATCCCTCCTCATGGGCCTTGTTTGGGCCTGATTCCAAGTGCACTAGTTGTGTCACAAATCACAATATGCTATGTTGGTGTCACTGACCCGGAGGTACTTGAGGCACTTGCGGTCAGGAGGGTCTGAATCTTGCTCAAGACCTCCAGTTAACGACCGTTTGTGTTGCTAGTGATTGCAGCAATGTCTTTCGTGCGCTAAAAGAAGAAGATATGGGAAGATATAGTCACATCCTGCAAGAAATCAAGAGCTGTGCGAGAGGTTTGGGGGAGACCACCTTCGTGCATGAAAATCGAGCATCAAATAACGAACCCCACACTCTAGCACGCTATGTGCTTTCGTCTCCGGCTGGCAGATTGGTTTGGTTTAGTAATCCGCCTGAGGGCGCTTGTATCCCGCACATTATGAGAGTTTAATAAAGAGCCGGATGTTATTCTCAAAAAAAAAAAAAAACACCACGGCACCAAGAAGATGCTCTCCAACATAAGAGAAAAAACACCAACAAGATCAACGCGAATTTTGCCAAGCTGATATGTCCGTGTTCAAGATTACAGCTGCGCGCCATATCAGCTTGGCAAGTGACTTTTCGCAACAACATGCAGGCTTAAAAAGCCAGGGGTTGTATTAACCTGAACGCAACAGACGAGAGAGTGCCCAACTCCCAAGCATGTTATATTTTACAAGGGGAATTAGGGGGGGAGTTACTACTGAGTCACACTGTCACAGCAGCTACAAAGATCAACTAGGGTGCGACAAATCTACAGAATCCTATCAACAGATTAGTCCCTTAGAAGATGAAGCTGACCAATAGGTGCTTTGCTTGTTTGTAGCTGTCAGAACTCAAAAGTACTTCATTCCCAACGGTCACCTTCCACGATCCTAGTAGTTTTAGAACCGCAATGGACTGCGTGAACGATTCACTCGGGAAACCTGTGAAAGGAAGGTAACTGTATCACATAATGTCCAACATTGGCTTATAGATGGTTCAATTTTTCAGTCCATTGAAGTTTGGAGTTGAGACACTTACAATGTGAGACTTCCATTCCACTTGGCGTCCCTGGTTTACGCCAAACTGAGGTTGCCCCCTGACATGATGGAATATATCAACAAGGACCACGGCATCAAGAGCGGCATACTCTTTCTGCAAACGAGGCATGCAGTTCTGTATTAGCGGTGGCACTTTACATCCTTGATAAACAAGGTAAAGCATATTAGATGTACACATAGACTCAACTCGAGATAAAACATAAAACTTTGCTTGGACATAAGAAGAAAAATGCACTGTGTAGCTTATATTTTTTCCGGAAAAGAACTTGAGTTTATATCATAAACTGTCATATTAGCCTTCAGATCGTAGTAACTACAGTTACATGAGCAAGTTTCACTCTCTTTTTTCCCAAAATTTTATAGATACAGCAGAAGTTAGATAGAACAAATGTAGCTATTTGCAATGATACAGTTATGACATTACCAATACAAGAGGGATATGACTCAAACTTAGACAAGATTTTAATCTGGACCAACTCATCCTATACACATCCCACACTTCTCAAAAAAAGGAGGAAAACTCGGAGAGGACCCCAAAACTTATGAATGTCCAAATTATTAAAAAACAATCATACACATAAAGGGGGGCACCAGCTCATAAGGATTGAACTCTACATGACTTCTTCGAAGCAACATTAAAAATAGAAGTGGGTTAATAACAGACCTGATTCTGGGTCAGAGGCCGCTGCTCCCAGTTGCTATTCCGTCGTGTCTTGTTCAAACCAGCTCCTAATATTTTCTGGTAGTATTTTGAAATATACAAAGGGACAAAACTTGTCATAAGCTATATTCTTGAGGGATGTCAAAATCAGCCGAGTGTTATACATTTTTGCGATCATAAAATAGTTACCTTTGACAACCCAGAGAGACCACCAGTAGTCTCTTTGAACAGCTTCTGGATATCAAGTAGCATTTCATAGGACTGGAAGCATAACAATTCTCCATAAGATTGTGATAGTTGATGCAGATCGCATTGCAGGTTATAGCCTTGGGTTGGAAATGGGCAAGAGATTAGTTCTTGTCATGCACAATAAAGAAGCAATCTTATAAAACAAACATGCATATGGAAAACAGAGGTTTTTTATCATATTAACATAGTACCCAGCTTTAGTATGTTTGAAGAACACATGATTCGCCTGAAGCAGCAGTCCAATGCTTTAGGATCATCTTCATACAGCTTAATCAGATCAAAGATGAAAGCTTTCTTATCTGAAGCAATTTGGATTATAGAAACCTGGCCATACAGATGAAAACTGTCAATGAGAGAGCTAACATATGCAGACAGATTAGAATGGGGATCTTCTTACAGGTAAACTCAAAATATCATGGGAACTATAGTAACATAGTAGTCCCAAAAAAGTTAATGTATTAGAAAAGGGATTAGCACCCAGATGATTGCCTATGACGAATTGGCACAAGAGATGGTAAAAGTGAATGCATGAGCCACTAAGTTGGAAACATGATCATGAACTTGCCCATTTTATTCAGCCGTACTTTTTTGAAGAACTGTATGAGGAGGATTTTTTATATCCGCGCACTACATTGCTAGAAAATTGCATCATAAGCTTACAATAGAAGGAAGACCACGGTTATATCAGAAAACCAAGCAAACGTGGAGGCTGACAGCAATTTGAACCGAGGCATCACTTACCTTATTAGGTTTGCTGCCTTTCTCATAGTTAGGTTTCCATTCGCAATCCACTCCAATAATTTTACAAGCTTCAATATAACTTGTTGCATCAATTAGTCCGTTGATCTCATCAACCCAGACAATCTCTTCTAAAATCAATTTCTTCAGATCTAAGTAGTCAGACTGACAGAAGAGTTCTTCTGGAACTGTCTCAGGCATAATAGATGCACATCAAGAAGAGAAACGGAACTGTGTCCACCATATAAAGTGTAATCTTTGTCTCTTAATAAAACCACTATTCATATTAGGTCAGTAAATTAGTGTGAGGGTGTGATGCTACATGGTAGGATGTGCCATCAAAACTGCACTAAAAAAATATGCCTGCAACATTCGATCAACTGAGTTGAACAGCTCAGTCGACCACACTCACATAGTTATCATGTGAAAGGATCCATGAGATAATATTATCCGAAATTAGGATGCATAAAATTCAAATACTATATCATCCTTTTGATAATTTGTATGCTAACTTTGCATCCACCCCTCAGCTTGTATCATGTTATCTTCCAGGATTAGTGCTGCCTCCTCATTTCTTTGTACTGGTAAAAATGCTACTTCCAAATATTTGTTGTTCTTTAATAGAACTCGTATACGTTAAACCAGTTAAGATGAATTGAATAATAAACTCGCATGCCAAATTACTAAGACTAGATCATCTATGAATCAATAGTTTATGATTAAATTATCCCTCACCTTGTAGATCTTTGAATTGACCCTTCTGTATTTTGTGAATTTTTTATAGGTAGATGAATTGAATAATAAACTCGCATGCCAAATTTCTAAGTCTATATCATCTATGAATCTACAGGTTTGAATTTAAATTGTCCCTCAGTTTGTAGATCTTTGAATTGACCCTTACATCAATAATTTTGTGGAAAATTGTACATTAAACCTGTAGCCTTGGGAAATATACTCATAATTCAATCATTCTACTGAGTAACGGATTATATATAATCTGAAGAAAGTATTAGCGGGATGGCTTTTAAACAGATAATTCAAGTGTTTAATACTACAAAGAGAATGCATAGTAAATAAACAAAATATAGCTCTACAGCTTAATGTTGGATCAATAACATCATAGGTTTTAACTTACCCAAAGAATTGACATAACCTTCAAGAGAGTATCGTTCGCTAAGCTCGTCAACCTTCTCCATATAGCCAGCTTCCATAGCAAGATATAGCTGTGCACAACACAACAATACAATAAAAGATTCATTCTAAAACAGATGAGGATCAGCTTCGTAAAAAACATCATACTGCCCCAGACATAACAGAAAAAACATTATCCCGCCTACTTCATCGCATGAACAAAAGGTAATGGTATAAAGGAAACTATGTCTTGATCAAATGAATCAGACCTTTTTAATCCCAAGACCATCATGATCTAGGGCATGCATATATATCAAACATGTCCAAAAAGTTGATTGTGATAATGTGGATGCCAATTACCAGGTATTCCATCAGCTTTGTTTCCTTCTTGGCACGAACTTCTGCGACATCCCAGCATCCTTTCTCTGCCAGCTTCTTCAGCGAACTGCAAATACAATAGATTTCATAATGATTCCAAATTATACTAAGCAACATATTATATAATAACTTTCGATTAAGCAACAGGAAAGTCACCTCTCTTTATACAAATAATTAACATTTGGGAACTCTTCTGTAAGATCATATTGTTTCACCAACTCGTTCGCACTCTTTAGCATTTTAATATCTAGATACTTTTGAATTATCAAAATTATCATATCTTTCCCCATGAAAGCTGCCCACTCCTCTGCTGCCTTGAATTGATTACTTCCAAACAGTTTTATGAGAAAGGACTCATCGCAACATTGGATGGAAAAGCGTGTCATCAGGGCCACAGCAGTCACGTAGGATTCTGATTTCATATAGTATTGTACATACTGTCTAAGATATTCTCTGGTTTTCACTAGATCTTCATCACCCAACTCTGAACCGCACAAAGCATGGGCCATATCTTTCAACTCGATATCAAATGTCTCAAGAAGCTTTACCAGTATGCGTTCTTCATGGGGTACAACAGAAGCAAGGATATCGAGAACAAGTTGTGCAGCAAGACACTTTGCCTCAATGAAATCCTCTTGTGCTGACTCCACCGATTTGAAATGCCTTAGAGGAGATATCAACATATGGCTGAACCCTTCTGCATGACTTTGGCCCAACAAAGGTATAATGTACATGCATTGAACAATGTAAGTGAATGGGCCTGGCTGAGGGCCATTATTTAATGCCCCTTTAACCTGCTGATGAAGGACCCTGAACTTTGAGGTCGCTTTGTGTGTTCCTAAATTAAAGCTTACAGAAGGTCAGAGGTTTGGAAATTATAACAAAGTACATAAATGAGAAGATCAAGGATCAAATCAACATGAAATGAAAAGGCAATAGTACATCTGTGACAGAGTAGTTAACGACAACTTTTATTGGCTAAGCATAAATTGCAACAGGTTTGAAAAGCAGAGGATTCAAGACGCTGTGCTATATTGCGATGGTAAAGTTTACCTCGACCCAATCATTACAAATTGTACATGCGCTATACTTTTCTAACGGAAGTTGTGTTTGTTTTGGAATATTATGTTTTCATTAGTCAACAAAACTAGTTGCTTAAGGGCTTAGGAAAGACATTTTAACAAATAAATAATGGATACCGGATAACAGAAGCACCACATACATGGAAATTTAAGGATAACATGAAGGAAATAAGTATACCATGTAGGTAGCAGTCCTTCAGAAGAAACATAAAAGTAGCTGCGGAGACATGGGACAAATCAGAAAAGGAGTGTAAGCATATGGAGCGATTATCATTCTTTGGATTGCTTTCAGAGCCTTCCTGCGTCCCTGCCTTGAAACAACCCATACTTCAATAAATCATACCCAACCTGTGCACCAAAAGAACAAATATGCCAACTTAAACAACATGGAATGAACTATTCCCAAGATCAAAATAGAGCAGAAAACAGCATAGGACTTCAATTTGCATGGTTGTGTCACTTGGTCCCCTGAACTTGAGAATTGCACACTTAGGCTTCCACAACTGTACAAGTGGGTAAATACAAAAGAGAGGACTAAACTGTACCTAGGTAGTAACTAATGATCATGTGACACTTGGATCCTATTTAAACTAAATTTTGGCCAGCAATTGCTAATTAAGATCAATCATGAACTTGTAGAAGTTATCCAAAGGTATGTGAAAACTTCTTCAGATCCAAGAATATATATTCTCTAATGATACATGGAGATTTAGACTGAGCTAAGGTATCATGTGACTCGTACTCATGTACCTCTAATAACCAATATTTTTACATGTGTTCACCCAGTTATAAAGGTTTGCTTAAATGTGAAAATTTCAAATCCAGGGACCCAAGTCACATGCCCGTGCAAGCGTTGGCACGTCTTCAGTAAACAATATTGCACAACAGAGTACTTACTTAGATACCCTGCTTTAATATCAAAATCTACAAACGTGATAAAGATCATCCTAAGCAAGAAACATATGAAGTGGGGAGCAGGCTATCAGTTTCTAAGCTTCCCAGCTCCCAGGAAAACGAATCCATTGAGCTCCTAGGATCACCAATAAAACAGAAACCATATTTGCTCTCTGTTACAAACTTACAATCCGTTGAAATTTGCAACATTCTCCAAGGTAAACCCATCAAGCTCTTACGTTGATTAAAATATAGTAAAGATAAGCATATGTTAATGCGCTGCACGCATCACATATCAGCAACCAAGAAAATCCTAAATCAGCAACATGAACCACTCAGATGGTTAAGAGATGAAGCAGGGGGTTGTATTACATTTTTGTCCCTAACGCAGTCCCTAATCTAAAAACTTTTTTTTACTGGAAGTACAGAATCGACGCAAATACTCAGGGAAGTCCTTGCAGCAATAGAGAAAACTAATTAAAGGCGACTTTCGTTTCTGGCGCCGCCGGGGTTGCATATGAAGAACACATACATAATCTCACCCTAAAAGAAGGAGACGGAACAAAGAAAATGCGATACCTCGTGGATTCCGGTCAAACTTCGTCTCCGCCGTCTCTTTTGGGGATCAGAATATTCCTGGTGCTGCGAGATTCTAGGGTTTGTGGCTTTTGAAGGGCGGGGAGGGAGAGGGGACAGAAGTTGAACCGCGAGGAGGAGCAGGACTTGGGGGAAAACGCCAGCACGGGAGCAGCACCTCCACCTCAGGTTTCCGTTTCCGGCTCTCCTGTTTTGTGCTGCTCGTGCTCCTGCTGTATTCTTGTTTTATTTCCTTTTTATTTACGTATTTGACCCTCGAGTTCTTGGCTTGCATCTCCACCGGCTCCCCAGTCGGCCAGTCCCCATTGGGGTTTTCTTTGTATTGAAAGAATTTCATAAGAATTTTGAATAATTTCAATCTTTTTTTTTTGCGAGGGAAGGTTACAATTACATCCAGCCACGAATCTTACAGAAAAGCCCAGAAAACATTAAAATTGCAATCAAGTCCTTCTGAACTGTGGCATCGTCAACATCGAGCACGACGTTGCGCCGGCGAAACCCGCCGCACCACCTCCGAAAGCTTGGACTGGGAGGCCCCCCATCGCGGACGGGAAGGCGACGCTCCTCGGAGCCGGAGCTCCTCCACCATGCACAACAGACGGCGACACCACCACGGCCTTCAGCAACCTTACCTTCCAAGACGTCAACCACCGGATCCACCAACTCCTGGACTCCGGCGAAGGGGGAGCCCTCCCGAGCACTCCGAGGAGCCGCGGACAAGGGCAAGATGACGGATCCGCGGCGAAGCTCCCACGGAGCCGCACCAACGGAGGGGAAGACCGCCGCCGACAAACTCCACTCCGGCACCACCCCTTCCACCACGGCGACACCGGCTAGAACACCACCACGCACACCTAATCTACAAAGCCGCCGGGATCCGTGGATTCCCCATCCTCCCGTCGCCGAAGCGGCCGCCGGAGGGCGGGGGATCCGGCGAATCGCCGGCGAAGAGGTGTCGGTCCAACTCGACTGCACTGAATAATTTCAATCTATAGGAATGTTTGCTATGGAATGTCTTTTGCTATGGAATGTCTTTGGATCATAGAACTAAATTCCTAAGTAAGCCATTCATATGCCCCCTATTCAATAGGAATCTCAACATGAGCTCAACTCTTATTTTATTTTTCCTTTACAAAGTCCAATACACTCACACTATATTTGTATCTACTCTTTCTTCTCATTCCTGCAAAGTTCCCGTGTTTGTGTCCTATGCATCATCCAAAGGCATCGTTTACGTTTTTGAAATCTTGTAATAATTGAATTGCATGACATCTCAATCCTTTGTTTTTCCTATTCCTATGTTTTAAAAATCCTATAATCCAAAGAGACCCAATGTGTCCGGCACACCCAAATAGAGTGCCAGGCACATGTCCAAGGGCTACCCAGCGGCGTCCCCAAATGGCCGAACCTTTTTTTTTGCATCTTGATTAGAATTAACACAATGAACACTAAGTTCACCAAATCAAAGTCTTGGATAACACCAAGTCCGGCCATCAAAATGTCACTAAGTCCGATCAACCCACAATACATCATCAAAATGCAACTAAACTGCATAAAAACAATTATTATACCCTTCATGATAATGTGTTTGCATTCATCATCAAACCAAGCCTGCTGTATTGATTGATCAATCTTATATATTTTCTTCTCTCTTCGTTTTGGTTATCTTCTGAAGGTAAATATGAATGCCTCGAACAACTTTCATATCTTCAAGACATGTTTTTCAAAGGTTTAACTCGCACGTGACTATCCTTCGGATCATGCTTTGAAACACCACGTTGGTCATTACTTGATTTTCTTCATGATCTATGACAAGTTTTTTTAGTACAAAATGAATTATTTACTTACTTGCATGCTCTTAAAATTGGCTTAATACATGAGTCCATCACAAACCCGACTTAGAGTTATTTTGAATTTGACGCTTGTAACTGAACTCTCAAAAGTAGAACATGTTTTATTCATTTGAGTTTCACACAACAATCGCATCGTCATTTTATCTTATTGATCAAATCATATTCATTACTTCAAGTCGATGATCTTGATGCCAATACTCAATATGTATCTATATCTTTATGGCATCCGATTTTGAATCCAACTCATCGATTTCAAGCATTACCTATGAAATCCCGTTCAATTGTAGCTCAATGAAACCATTATTCCAAGAGATTGGCATTAATTAACAAAACCACATATGAGAACTCCATGCATTTTCAGTAGTTCTCTTAATTCTTGGGGACATGGGAGATATCCTAATACTACCATGAACTGTATGTAAGGATGCATTGATTATTATTTATTATTTTAAAGTGTGTTAATATTTTTTATAATATTGTGAGGACGTCGACCGCATAAAATTTACCTTACATATATATAATATATTATCGTTGGTGCATGCAAGACAGGGTTACTAGGCATAGCGGTTACATAATCTACCCCTTTCCTTTATCAACCATCAATAAGGGATAACAAAGATCCAAATTCTTACTCCGCGTCTACGAGGAGAGCCTTAATTAGTAGCGTACTCTGGAGGCAGCCAATAGGGGATAGTGATGGTTGTGCAGGGTGATTTCAGTGCACATCTTTATATGGGGATCCACCCATGCACAACACGCTTATAATAAAAGAATATTATCTTATGCAAATCTATTACATGTTAGTGGTGAATCCAACACTTTCTGAGAACACCTCTAACCCTATTGTAGTTTCAATTGTTTATACCGCTTATTCTATGTTCATGATCTCTACTTGCTTTCTATTAGTATTGTTTTGACCATAAACACTATCACCGGCAAACACTTTCAAACTGGGATCAAAGATAATTTGGAGGTACACTTTGGTAAACTCGTAACAAAAAGTAGAATACATTTTTCTCGACTCTCTTTGGTTTGATACTTACTTAGAAAACAACTCCAACAACTATGTGCGCATGTAGGCATCATGCGGCCACTGTCTTACATGCCCCGACATCTCTCCATGGCATGCCACATAGGTCGAGATTCCCAGATTGAAGTGCGTGGACTGACATGTTGAGGGCCAGAGCACCATTGGACAATTCAGCGGGGTTTTCTATAAAAAAAATGCGTAATGCACCGTTGGAACCGTAGGTGGACTGACTAATGGGGACCGCAAGCATGCCACATCAGTAAAATACGACGCTCCACGGACGTAATGATGAATTGATGATAGATGTGTCTCCAACGTGTATTTCTGCACCGTAAATCGCGTATTTGTAAGTACGGTGACCGATGTAGGATTGATACGACAAGTTTGATGTAACGCGTTTTACTCCTTAAAGTCACATCTACTTTTCACGGGATCTAGGTAGAAAATGAAAATGCTTTGTGTGTCCTTGTAAAACAAGAATGGAAACTAAATTCCTTAGACCCCTTTCCTTTTGAATCAAAACATTTTAGAGTGTCTGAAAATTATGATTTTCTACAAAAATATACTCCCTGGATTCCAAATTATAAGGCCCACTATTTTTGTGATGGTTTTTGATGCTCGACTTTGATCACTAATATATACTAAATTATATGGATTGAGAATGTATAAATGATACCGTTGGATTCGTCTTGCAAAACAAATCATTTCATATATCACTATACTTATTTTGTGAACATATTATAAATACAAATCATGGTAAAAAAAATTATGCGGAGGTATGTTAATTTACTATTATATATCTACACATGTGTATTTTCCTATGTGGTGCATACATACAAAATTCAATAAATTTACATGTTTAGAGATTTTCTATAAAGAGCGAAAGTAAAAATTGAAAATGTGAGTTTTTTTAGAAATAAATCCAAGCTACAAGAAGCCCCGATAAAAAGTTCAAAACCACCGCACTCCATGTATAGCTAGCCAACGTGCCGAGCTTGGCACGGCCCGTCGAACGGCACGGCACGCGAGCGGCACGGTTGCATTCGTGTCGTGCCGTGCCGGCCCACAGGCTGCGGCCAGAGCTCGAGCACGAGCACGCCGGCACGCGACGGGCACGGCGGCTCGGCACGGCACGGTCGGCCCACGTAGGGCCCGGGAAACTGGGAAATAAAAAAAATTAAAAAAAATGGGGGCAAAGGTGATATGATTTTAATACTTTTTATTCAGCTAGCAAGCCGACTCATTAAAACCTTCCAGTCCTCTTAGGTACCATGGAAGGAAAACAGTGCGTCTGAAACTTGCTGCTCTCCGACTTAAAAAGTAAAATTACAAAGGTGGCCATGGAGCTCTTCTCTCCAACGCCAGTGACCTCGGCATCCGGTGCGAGTTGACATGCCGCGCCAAGTGACCGATACCGCACCTCGGGGGGCAGGCGAGGATCTTGTTGCAGTCCGGCCAGTTACACAACGCTTAGTGTATCTTCGTGGCATCTTCGAGTGTCTCAAGACGATACTCGAAATGGCCCTCCAGCCACACCCATGAGGTTCGCCGCCTCACCGGCTCCGGGATATCTCCATCGGGGGGAGGCGGCTGCTCCATAGGATGAGAAGTGTCAAGTGTGAGAGGAGAAGTGTGTGATGAGTGTGGGAGTATAAGTGTGAGTGAGGAGGCATATTTATAGCACAAAATTTGAAGGCAAAGGAGCCGGCTGTGCCGAACATGGGCCGCCGTGCTCAGCGTGCCATGCGTGATCCACGTGCTTGCACAAATAAAAAATATTAATTTTTTTTAGAAAAATAATAAAAATGGGGACAAAGGTGATATGATTTAAATAATTTTTATTAAGCTAGCAAGCTGCCTCATTAAAACCTTCTAGTCCCGTTAGGTACCCTGGAAGGAAAAAGAGTGCGTCTGAAACTTGCTGCTCTCCGACTTAATTGTTCATATTACAGACCAAGTTCAGTACAAGAATATAAAAAGGAAAATTACAAAAGGATAAGAAAATTATTCTTCATCGTCGATATGAAGATACTCCAGTGCAGCAGTCAACTCGGGGTCCTCCGGCATGTGTTGGGTTCTTCTCATCTTCCGATCGTGATCTTTTACCGTCATCAAACTCTTCACCATATCGGGGTGTAGACTAGCTCTTCTTGGCTCGAGTACTCTTCCGCTTAGACTGAATGTTCCCTCTGACGATGTTGATGACACGGGGACTGTTAACACATCCCGTGCTAGTATGGAAAGCACAGGATATGTTTGTTTGTGATCACGCCACCAGTCCAATATGTTGAAGTCATCTTCATCATGGACGATAAGAGGACAGTCGTTGAGGTAAGCTGCTAACTCATTCCCGCCGACGTAGCTTGAACTTCCACCAGCGGCGGAGCTGGCGAACATCTTGAAGATGGTCTTCTTCTTTCCGGGCCGTTGGGCTTGTGGAGGCCGTGACGGACAAACTGTCTCTGCAAACTTATTCTCGTACTTGTCGTACAGATCAGCGAGTTTGCTCTTAATAGTAAATTGGTATTGACTATAATCATTGTTTAATGCCTTCGTTAAGAGAGATAGAGCGTCACCGAACTCCTCAACTTTAGCCCTCGGATCCAAAATGAATGCAAATGCACACAAATCAGTAATTTTTTTCCAATATTTTACAAACTTTGCCTTCATTTTTTTAACAGCCTCTCTTAGCCTAGGATCATTTTCATGTGCTTTTAAGTGATCAGCAAGGAAATAAATTTGATGCACTAATAGAGGAGTTGGGGGATAATAAACCCCAGATAAAATGTTCGTTGCATCGTAAAGACATTTGATGTCTACGCACGCTTCTATTCTTATAGACAGTGTTGTGCCTCCAAGTGCAGAGGTTTGTAGAACAGCAGCAAGTTTCTCTTAAGTGAATCACCCAAGGTTTATCGAACTCAGGAAGGTAGAGGTCAAAGAAATCCCTCTCAAGCAACCCTGCAATTAAGATACAAGAAGTCTCTTGTGTCCCCAACACACCCAATACACTTGTCAGGTGTATAGGTGCACCAGTTCGGCGAAGAGATATTAAAATATAAGTAATATGGATGATTATAAGTGGTAATTGCAATCTGAAATAAAAATGGCAGCAAGCAAACATGTAGCAGAACTGGTTGTAAACGGTCTTTTAATGCTTGGAAATAAGGCCAAGGGATCATACTTTCACTAGTGGACACTCTCAACAATAATAATATAATTGAATACATAGATATTTCCTCTTCACTATGCTACTCTGAATTATTCTCTCGTTGGATAACGAACACCAGTCCACTGCGTAGGGCTATAAAAGCACACCTTTAAGTCGCATTCCACATATAGGGAACCCCACACTGTCAACTTGAGCGCCGTAAATAGTACTAGACAAACAGCACAATTTCATAGAGATATCCAACACAAATAATAACTCATGATAAGTATTCCTGTAATCTTTAACCTAAGAGCTACACACGGTGCGCACACTGTCAACTTCGCACCGTGGGACAAAGGTGACTCCGGAGTTTACATTAATAAAACCACTCAAGTAGATAATGAAGAGTAACATCTATGGATTCAACTAGATTACAAAGCTCATGATCACATAAAGATCACACCATGGGAAAGAGAGATAAACCACATAGCTACCAGCATGAGCCCTCAGCCCCGAGGGAGACTACTCACACATGGTCATGGTGATGAGGAGCTTGATGGAGAGGTGCAGTCCGGAGTGGAGGCGGCGGCCCGTGGCAGCCACGGCGCGGCGGCAGCGGCAGCAGCCCGCGGCGGCGAGGAGCGGCGGCGGCCCTTGGGAGCGGCGGCCCTTGGCCCTTCTTCTTCCTTGGAGATGGTGGTGGTATGGAGGAGGTTCCCCACCCCCAGACGGCTGCCTGGGAGGAGGAAAATTCGTGGTATGGGGCTCCTCCCACGACCTAGGGTTTCCTCCCTTATATGGACTCTCAGATTTCCGTCATCCCCTCTTGGGCTCCACCAAAACTGGCATATCTGGAGCATCCGGACTCGGATTGGGCCGAATTTTAAGTCTAGATTTATTATAAGAAAATTCCCTGCAACTTTCGCGACTAGATTTTTTCCATTTGACGTCATCTTCAGTACGAAACGGGTCCATCTTCGAAAATAGTTTTCAGACAATTTCAGAAAAGTCGAAATTCGACTCCAACAAGGTTTCCTTTGCCCAATTTTGATAATTCCTACACATTAAAGTGTAAAACAAGAACATTGTGCACTTTGGCAACTATTAGTAGGTTAGTCCAATAAATGTCTGAATATGATATAAAGTGCATATAAAACATGCATGGAACATCAAAAATTATAGATACGTTTGAGACGTATCAAGCATCCCAAAGCTTAGTTCCTACTCGTCCTCGAGTAGGTAAACGATAAAACAGTATAATTTTTTAGGTGACATGCTAACATCATAATCTTGATCAAATAGTATTGTAAGGCACAGGTAAATGAATGAACTGATCCAAGTCAATGGTATATAATTTGCTACCAAATAGATAATGAGTAAACAATTGAATCACACAAGCTAAACTTTTCATGAATAGTACTTTGGAGACAATGCATCCACAGGTTCACATAAGAGTTAACTCATAAAGCAATAGATTCTAAGAAAATGTATTTAATCAACACAAAGGAAGATTTAAGCTTCAGCATTTGCTTCAATTATCTCATGGATATTGTCAACACAAAGCAATATAATAAGTCCAATATGCAGCATATAACAAATGTTGTATCAAAGTTGACACTAGTGTTTGCTTGTGGAAAATAGAATGAATAGGAAAACTGACTCAACATAAAAGTAAAAAAAGGCCCTTCGCAGAGGGAAGCAGGGATTAAATCATGTGCTAGAGCTTTTTAGTTTTTAAAATCTTATAGAGAGTAAAAATTAAGTTTTGAGAGGTGTTTGTTAATTGTCAACGAATGGTAGCGGATGAAAACAGTATTCTCCCTATCAAACAGACTTTTAAGAGCGGCTCCCATGAAGGACGTTATTTCTACCAGCAAGGCAGATCATCCCTCTTTCTCTTTTGTTTACACATGCAGGTATTTCACTGTTTGTCATTGCTTACTGATAAATCAGGGCAAAAATGTGAAGAGAATTAAGCGGTTAAAGTTGTAATTAATTGGGACTGGGCACCCCGTTGCCAGCTCTTTTTGCAAAATTATTGGATAAGCGGATGTATATGCCACTAGTCCAGGTGTAAAGTCTGTTTGACAAGTCGAATGAAGAATAACCCACTACTTCCTCATGAGCTAGTAAACATTGACACAAAAAGGAATAATAACAGTTTGAATAATTTAAAGGTAGCACATGAAAAATTTACTTGGAGTGGCAAGGAAATACCACATATAGGTAGTTATGGTGGACACAAATGGCATGGATTTTGGTTCAATGATTTGGATGCACGAGAAGCATTCCCTCTCAGTACAGAGTTTAGGCTAGCAAGGTTATGTAAGCAAACAAGAATATCAACCAGTACACCAAGTTTTATATGACCAACATATTGCAAACATTATAAGACTTCACACTGTCTTCCTTGTTAACCAAACCCTTTTATTAGAAAATATCTAGACCTTAGAGATACCACTCATGCAAACCAAATTTCAACAAGCTTTACGGTAGTTCTCCACTAATGGGCTTAACTTACATGATGCAAAAGTTTAATCATGATCTACTTGTTAACTCAAAACAATTGACAAGTATCAAATTATCCAAATTAGTGATCTACAAGAATATGCAAGTTTTTTCCATTATACCATTTACCACATGCAACATTTTTGTTCCAACCAAACACCAATATATTCTCCAAACAAATATAAGTGAAATAAGAGAGTACTTTCTACAAAAGAACTAATAGCTCTGACAAGAGATACATGAAAACAAGAGCTAAAGCTAACAGCGCTAGATATGAATACTCAACAAATATAAGTGAAGAATAGGAGTATTCTCATGAAAAAGCGGAGTGTGTCTCTCCCAATCAAGAATGTTAGGATCCAATCAAGTTGATTACAAAATAAAAAATAACATACTAAAATAAAAGCGCACAGACGCTCCAAGAACAGCACATATGATGTGAAAGAATTAAAATATAGTTTCACTAGAGATGACCTGATAATTTTGACGATGAAGAAGGGGATGCCTTGGGCATCCCCAAGCTTAGACGCTTGAGTCTTCTTAAATATGCTGGGGAGATCCATGGGAGCCTCCCCAAGCTTAAGCTCTTCACTCTTCTTGATCCTATTATATCGCTCTTCCCTCTTGACCCTTGAAAACTTCCGTCACACCAAACTCAAAGCAAATCTCATTAGAGGGTTAGTGCAAAAACTCACATGTTCTATAAAGACGCAATATGACTTGTTACTTTAAACATTAGCTACTGCCACTGATGTTATGTGAAGCTCTTCCACCCAAAAAAGAATTTCACTCAACACTAGTAAAAGAGAGAATGCAAAATAAAAGGCATAATCTGTCTAAAACAGAACAGTCCGCAAAGACGAATTTTTTCGAGGCACTTACGACGCTCAGATCGAAAAACTTTGAACTAACAAAAGATGCAGACGTACATAAAGATTACGCACAAAAAATTTCAGATTTAATTCACTTTCTGGTGATTTTAGAGAATTAATACGGTGAACAGCAGAAATCTGTTTCTACGCAGCAATCGAAATTTAGCATCATCTTATCATTAGAGACTCTTCTTGGCACAACAATGCGATAAAGTAAAGATACAAAGAGATGTTACAGAAGTAGACAAGCTCCTTGACTCAATAAAAGAAAAATTGCAGAAATAAAAATAATGGGTTGCCTCCCATAAGCGCTTTTCTTTAACGCCTTTTAGCTAGACATAGTGATTTTTATGATGCTCACATAAAGATGAGAGTTGAAACATAAAAGAGAGCATCAAGAAGCATATATAAAACATGTTTAAATCTAACACTCTTCCTATGCATAGGAGCCTTGTAAGAAAACAAGTCAATGAAGAACAAAGTGACTAGCATAGGAAGGCAAAACAAGTGTATCTTGAAAAATTTCAACATAAAGAGAGGAGACTTAATATTATTGTGATATATGAAATCGTGTCTCCCTCTCTCATAAGGACCAGTAGGTCTTAAAGTACCCAGCAAATAAAAGCAAATCAAGAGAAAGCTCAAAACATTCATCATAAAGAGAAGAAATTTAGTAACATGAAGATTTCTATAACCATATTTTCCTCTCTCAAAATAATTTTCAGTGGCATCATGAATAAACTCAACAATATAGCTATCACATAAAGCATTCTTATCATGATCCACATACATAAAGTATCATTACTCTCCACATAAGTATAAACAGTTTCATTAGTAATAGTGGGAGTAAAAGTATCACATCCATCATTGTAATCATTATAAATTGGAGGCATAGCATAATCATAATGAATTTTATCCTCAATAGTAGATGGACTAAAAATATCATATTCATCATTGTAAACATCATATATAGGAGGAATATCATAATCAACATAAACTATATCCTCAATAGTAGGTGGACTGAAAATATCACAATCATTATAATCATCAGTAGCAAAAGGATTTTCAAAAACTTCACTAGGAGGAGAGGTCTCAAATATATAATCATTTGTAGCAAAAGGATTTTCAAAAACCTCAACCTCCCCAAGCTTAGAGCTTTGCATAGCATTAGCAATAATGGTGTTCATAGAATTCATAGATATAACATTGCTACCATCACGCAAATAATTTTCCATAGGTTTTTTAATTTTCTGTTCAAAAACATCATGTCCTAACTCAAGATAAATTTCATATAACTCTCTAATTTTTTGTTGTTTTCCATTAAGCCTAACTAGTGAAATAAAAACAAGAAACAAAAAGATAAAATTGCAGAATCTAAAGAAATACCTTCGAGCACTCACACATCAACAACAGTGCTAGAAAATAGCTAAGTAGCTGGAGGATGTGAGTACCTTTTACCTTACCTCCCCGGCAACGGCGCCAGAAAATAGCTTGATGTCTACGCACGCTTCTATTCTTGTAGACAGTGTTGGGCCTCCAAGTGCAGAGGTTTGTAGAACAGCAGCAAGTTTCCCTTAAGTGAATCACCCAAGGTTTATCGAACTCAGGGAGGTAGAGGTCAAAGATATCCCTCTCAAACAACCCTGCAATTAAGATACAAGAAGTCTCTTGTGTCCCCAACACACCCAATACACTTGTCAGGTGTATAGGTGCACTAGTTCGGCGAAGAGATATTAAAATACAAGTAATATGGATGATTATAACTGGTAATTGCAATCTGAAATAAAAATGGCAGCAAGCAAACATGTAGCAGAACTGGTTGTAAACGGTTTTTAATGCTTGGAAATAAGGCCTAGGGATCATACTTTCACTAGTGGACACTCTCAACAATAATAATATAATTGAATACATAGATATTTTCTCTTCTATGCTACTCTGAATTATTCTCTCGTTGGATAACGAACACCAATCCACTGCGTAGGGCTATAAAAGCACACCTTAAAGTCGCATTCCACATATAGGGAACCCCACACTGTCAACTTGAGCGCCGTAAATAGTACTAGACAAACACCGCAATTTCATAGAGACATCCAACACAAATAATAACTCATGATAAGTATTCCTGTAATCTTTAGCCTAATAGCCACACACGGTGCGCACACTGTCAACTTCGCACCGTGGGACAAAGGTGACTCCGGAGTTTACATTAATAAAACCACTCAAGTAGCATATAAGATAATGAAGAGTAACATCTATGGATTCAACTAGATTACAAAGCTCATGATCACATAAAGATCACACCATGGGAGAGAGAGATAAACCACATAGCTACCGGCATGAGCCTCAGCCCCGAGGGAGACTACTCACACATGGTCATGGTGATGAGGAGCTTGATGGAGAGATGCAGCCCGAGTGGAGGCGGCGGCCCGTGGTAGCCACGGCGTGGCGGCGGCGGCAGCAGCCCGCGGCGGCGAGGAGCGGCGGCGGCCCTTGGCCCTTCTTCTTCCTTGGAGATGGTGGTGGTATGGAGGAGGTTCTCCACCCCAAGACGGCTGCCTGGGAGGAGGAAAATTCGTGGTATGGGGCTCCTCCCACGACCTAGGGTTTCCTCACTTATATGGACTCTCGGATTTCCGTCATCCCCTTTTGGGCTCCACCAAAACGGGCATATCTGGAGCATCCGGACTCGGATTGAGCCTAATTTTAAGTCTAGATTTATTAGAAGTAAATTCCCTGCAACTTTCGCGACTAGACTTTTTCCATTTAACATCATCTTAGAACCGAAACGGGTCCATCTTCGAAAATAGTTTTCAGACAGATTTCAGAAAAGTCCAAATTCGACTCCAACAAGGTTTCCTTTGCCCAATTTTGATAATTCCTACACATTAAAGTGTAAAACAAGAACATTGTGCACTTTGGCAACTATTAGTAGGTTAGTCCAATAAATGTCTTAATATGATATAAAGTGCATATAAAACATGTGGCAATTGATATAAAACATGCATGGAACATCAAAAATTATAGATACGTTTGATACGTATCAACATTCTAGAAATTGCATGACCATGTTTGCAATATCCCAGTCAACAGAAGACAAATAGATGTCGCCTTGTGAATTTGCATTAACAAATGTGGTAAAAATTCTTTATCACGGATCAAATCTCTAATCATTATGTATGTAGAGTTCATCTAATGTTCATGTCTATATTATAGACATGACTGGCCGTTGTAGCCGCATCACACCATCTCTTATACTCTGCTAGCCATGGATTAGAAGCATTTAAAAAAACAATGCCACTTCTAATTTTCTCAATGGGTTCGGACAAATGTTTTAAAGCACATTTTGCAATAAGATTAATTATATGACATGCACAACGTTGATGGAAAAGCTGTGCTGAGGCATAACCACTAAGTATGGGACGAAGATCATCCATTGTCTTGGCATTATTTGAAGCATTATCTAAAGTTATTGCAAACACCTTATTCTCGAGACCAAATTCTTGCACGACATGCAATATTTTTTCAGCAATTGCTCTACCAGTATGTCTAGTATCCATTAATTCAAATCCAATGACCGCTTTTTTTAGTTCCCAAGTATGTTTGGTCACATAATGAGCTACAACACTTAGATAATCTTGCTTAGCTCTACCGCTCCATATATCGGATGTTAATGAAACTGAAAATGTACAGTTCGCGAATTCATCTTTCATGTCATTTCGCATTTTTTAGCTAGTTTTTTCATATCCCTAGATGTAGTTTGCCTAGAAACTGGATGATATTGTGGATTATGGCAAGTTTGAATCCAATCTACAACACGGGATACTCCCCAAAACCAAGCGGTAAATCATGTGCAGCAATAACATGGCATAGTCCTCTACGAGATTCAGTAGGATCGTAGTTGAAGTTCCTTACCTGACCGTCGGGGGCATAAGGTAGAATGCCCTGTCTTCTCGCCGACGCCTGTGAGCTCGCCACCCGGTGCGACTTGAGGTGCCGGTCCAAGTGATCGGCGCCGCTGAGGATCTTGTTGCACCCCGGCTACTTGCACGGCGCTTGGTGCTCCTTCGTGCCATCTTCGAGTGTTGCAAGATGATACTCGAAATGGCCGTCCACCCACACCGCTGCGGTTCGACGCCTCTTTGAGCCGGTAGCGGTAGAGGAGGGGGCAGTGGTAGAGGAGGGGGCGGCGACACTATTAGAAGCGGTGGCACTACTAGAACCAGCAGCGGATGAGTGATATTCTTGGCTAGTGTGTGGCTGTGGTGTTGATTCCATCTAGGCTATATCTTCGACAGTAAAACCTAAAGAACCGAGGGAAAGTTGATCATCGGCTCCGGGTTAAACCCTGGGGGATTTGGGTCAAAGGGATCCATAGGATGAGATGTGTGGGATGAGTGTGAAAAATTCTGTGAGTGAGTAGTCCTATTTATAGCACAAAATGTTGGAGTTTAGGGTTCAAAAATTCAAATTTTAAAGGAAAAAAGTCCTCCAACGGTCGGCCGTGCCGGACCTGGGTCTGGCGTGCCTCTGGCGACGCGTGCCGCACGGTCGGCATGGCCTGACACTGGCCAACGGTCGGCGAGAGGAGCGTCTGCGTGCGTCGAGCACGGCCGTGCCGTCGCGTACCGAGCTTCGCGGGCCCTGGGCGTGCCCTTCGCGTGCCTCGCGGGCACGGGAGTGAAGCGTGCCGTGCCGGGCCAGCCCGCGTGCCCAGCTCCGAGCTGGGGCACGAGCACGGGTGGGCCTCGTGCTGGCACGACACGTTTCACCGCGGGCCGGGCCGTGCTTGGGCCGTGCCAAAGTTGCGTGCCTCGGGCCGGCCCGTTTGGCCAGCTATAACTCGTGTGGTTCTTACATCTTTTCCGAAAGAAGTCCAGATACCCCCCTAAGTTTCTGGTTTCGGTCGATAGACCCCCCAAGTCTAAATTGGGGCAAATCACCCCCCCATGTTTCCAATACCACGCAAAACACCCCCTGGAGCGCTAACCGGCTGTTTTGAGCCACGGTGGAATCTGGTTTAGGCCACGTCAGGGTCAAATGACCCCCATAACTTTTCTCCTCCACTTCAGTCGCTGCGCACGCCTCTGTTCTTCCCCAAATCCATCGGCGCTGCTCCGCCCGCCTCTGCTCCCTTCCCCAATCCATCGCCGCTGCTTCCCCCGCCTCTGCTCCCCGCCGCCCAATCCGTCGCAATCCCATGGCGGCGGCAACCGGGTGGGGGCACGGTTGATTGGGCGGCGCTGAAGCGGCAGGACCCGGCGGAGCTGCTCCAGAGACTCGACGAGATACGGGACAGATCACCCGGTCCTGCGAGATGGCGGGCCCGCCGACGCCGGCCTCGCGTCCCATGAGCCGGCGCACAGTCTCCATGCGCCCCTCGCACGCGGACCCGCCGCCGGAGTACCACCGCTTGTGCCACGCCGGCCGGTACGGGCCGCCGCCGGCCTCGTACGACCACCTGCAGCGCTCCGTGTGCGACAGGTCCGGTTCGATGTCGTCGGAGCTCGACCGGAGGTCGGTGGCGTCGTCGCTGTACTCGCACCTCTCAATGTCCAAGAGGAGGGTGGAGTATTTCAGGAAGAAGGCAGAGAGCTTCTGTCGGCCGGTGCTGCCACAGGTAATTTCAGAGAAGAAGAACAAGATGGAGTAGAAGAAGTAGAAGAAGACCACTTTTGGAGATAGTTTTGTTATCTGAAGATGATCAGCACATGAGTGCTAGTAGTGAGTGTAGCAATGCATTAGTGTAGCAATGCAGTGTACTAGTGTAGTTTGAGAATCAGTGTACTAGTGTAGCAATGTAAACTTTTGCTGTGAATATATATGAAATGATGGCATACTTATTATGTGAAAAAATGGCAGCATCTTGTTTGCATTTATCTTATGTTTTGTAGTTGTACTATGAATAAGTAAATACGTATATAAAGATTGGAAATCTTCATCTCAATTGTGAGGCGAACATACTCAAATGTGGTGACAAAATTTGATAGAAACATCTGTGACAATATTTCACTTGTAGTCGACAAACACAAGTTTAAAAATGCAACACAAGTTACAAAATCTGAATCTAAATTGGTACTGCCATTTTACTAGTCTTGTCCATCTCCAGCTTACACAAACTGAACACAAAAACTGAAGCTAAATTGGCAATGCCATTTTAATGGTCTTCTCCATCTCCAGCTTGCTTTTTTCTTTTCTCCTAGCAACCATTTCATCCTCCCATGCTTCGGCACTTGTTCTGTCACAACATGGGACATAGGAATGGTATGTGATGCCTTTTTCATTGAGGTACATGATATTGCTGCACAAGAGATGTAAAACTCCATTAGCACTTGATGTTGTTACACATGAGTTTGCTGCACATAAATAAAGTAGTAAAAACATATTTTTACCTGACTAGCTGATTGAGTAGATTGTTGGGAACTTGCCTGCCCAACATCACACGAATTATGCTGCTTTTTCTTGGGTGGAACAAATGGCCTCATGGCAGGAGCTTGCAGATGGGCAGGTGCTTGCGGATGGGCAGGTGCTTGCTTCCTTTTCTTCTTCTCAACATACACCACATGTCTCTCTTGCTGCTGGGCAGGGGCACTAGAAGTAGCCTCAGCTGCTTTGGCTTGTTTTTTCTTACTTCGTTTGGCTGCTTTCTTATTGCGGGCATGTTCCCTCACAACATCAGGATTAGCTGTGCACTTTCTTTTATTATGTTTAGCACCTCCACATGCTGAGCATCTAATTGTGCATCCTTTTCTCGATAACTTGCTGCCTTTTGGTTTCTCCTGTTCTTCTCTTCTTCTCTCTACCTTGGGCCTTCCTGGCTTTTTCTTTCCAATAGGGGGAAAAGGCCTAGGGTTTGGAGCTATTGGCCAGCTCTCTTTCCCTTCAACTGGTTGCAACACATGGCTGTATACCTGGTCGTAGAGAGCAATTCTGTAGCAAGGTGCAATGAAATCATCTAGTTCTTTTCCCACTCTGTATATTGCACTAATAGCATGGCAACATGGCAAACCGGATAGGTCCCAATATCTGCAGCTGCATGTAAATCTATCCAAGTTGACAGTGAATCTTCTGTGCTGCCCTTCCATAATCTCAAATCCTTCGGTTCCATTGTACAACACTGTGCAAATGTTTGATCTTTTCACATTTAACTTCAGTTTCTTGAAAATGTTGGGGCATATTGTACCATACCAACTTGCGGACTTTGCTTTGTTCTCAGCTATTCTTGCCACCACTTTCTCCTCATGATTTCCATTGAAGAAATGACTGGATAAAATCTTGCTCGCATAATAGCATTGTTAAATGACTCACATAGATTATTTTCTACAGAATCACAAAAGGAACCAAGCTTAAAATAGGCTCTACAGCAATGTGCTGGAGCATTTTTCATCATATCTTTTGCACCTTCTGGAGTTTTCTGTGCTAACTTGGCCCTATTGTAGTTGAACTGAATCCTATCACATGATTTAGCACATGCCCAGAATAATTTCTGGAAATCCTTGTCTCTGTGCAGCTTTCTCCAATTTGCATAAATATGCCTTGCACACATTCTGTGCTCTGCCTCTGGTATAATTTCATTGACAGCCTTGATAACAACGAACTCCATCTAGCTGAATGTTTTCTAGAACAACGAACTCTTCAGGTACATTGGTTGCTTTAAGCTCTTCTTCTCCTAGCATTTTTCTTCTCACTCTCTTCCTCAGTTCCAAAGCTTGATTTCTGAAACAAATTACCTCATCATCTTCATAGGAGCTATCTTCACTGTCTGCTTCATGCACTGCATCATAATCACTATCCGAGCTGTCTTCACCATCCTCTCCTTCTTCTGCAGGTTTCTTGCCTTTCTCTTGCGGCACTGCCCTCACAACTTGCAATTTTCTTGGTATGTTTTTCTGAACTTGTTGCTCAACTAGCTGCTGTGCATGGTCCTCTGCTTGCTGCTCATAATGGTGTTCTGACTGCTGCTCACCAGGATCATGCTCAATGTGACACTGGTTAAGATCATGCTTCTCAAAATGCTGCTCAAGAGGGTCCTCAACTCGATCAGCCAGTTCTTCCTCCTGACCTGCATTGCCTTGTTGCCAATCTGCAACTTTTTCTTCTTCTTCTTCAGAACTGTATACTGCTGCATTCTCGGGCATTCTTGCATATATGTTCACAAATCCATCTGAAACTCTTGTGACATGCCTAACCATACTGCCCACCATGGAATTGTCATCAAGACTACACAAGATATTGTGCTCATCCTCAAGTAGTCTCCAAGTTAGACGTGTCTCCTCCAAATCAATCTCTGAAATGCTTATATGATCTGCAAGGCGCCTCTTCAACTCTGCTACTGTCAGATTGTTGGTTGGAACAATGGACATACCACTCCTTCCATCCAAGTACTGCCACACCTTCCCATCATGTTCCAACCTCCCACGAAAATGAAATCGAACACATAAACTGTCCATTCTGCACAATGAAACCGAAAAATGAGAACTTTAGTATAACTGAATTTTTCATGCCAACTGAATTTTAGTTAACATGATTGTATACTCCATGCAATCATCAATCTTATACTTGAATGTAAAACGTCTGAAACTTTCACTACTTGACCAATTCTAACCTACATACATGGAAGTTTCTGAATTTTAAAAAGTCTGAAACTTTCCCTATTTTGACAGTGCACGGTACCTACTCAATTCATCTCAAACCATTAAACAAACCCCTAAAGACTTGCACAAACCGATCATTTAGCGTTCCTGCACAATAAAACAATCAACTTTGGTCCAATCCTACACTAAAATCGACACACAAATTCAGTAAACCTTCAGACTACAACACATAGCAGCACCCACCAAAATCGAATTCAGTTACAGACATAGGTGCGGGGAACTGACCTGATCGTCAACGTTGCAGTAAAATCACCAAACGATGATACTGATCATCTGCCTTCGCCGCCGTCCACGAGTAACCGCCGCCGCCGTCGCCAAACGTAGAGACACAGAGAGCAGAGGGGTGAGCCCGGCTGCAGGGCAGAGAGCAGAGGGGTGAGCAGCGGGTGAAGGGAACGGAGCAGAGGGATGAGCGGAGGGAGAGATGCGAGGTGACCTCAACGCCGCCGTCGCCAGATGAGAGGCGGACTCCTCGACGTTTACCTCACGAGAGAATGGCGGCTACAGCGACCAGGTGCTCGACCATAAATCCCAGGTGCGGCGCGGCCGATCGAGTCCGGCTCGACCAGGTGCTCCACCATAAGTTAGGGGGGTAATTTGTCCACGACGTGTCCAAAACCGGAGTCCAACGTGGCTGAAACCGCTGCCACCGTGTCCCAATCAGCTCCAGGGGGTGTTTTGTCTGGTTTTGGAAACTTGGGGGTGATTTGCTAGTTTAGACTTGGGGGTCTATCGACGGAAACCTGAAAGTTAGGGGGTTATCTGGACTTCTTTCCATCTTTTCCCCTGTCTCCCACTATCCTCCGAACAAAAGCGAAACGTCTATATTCCGAATTTCCCCAAGCATTCCATTTCCTCTCCCCTCTGCACCGCCACCACGCTCCTCCTCCTCTCCATGGCCGACTACCACCGCTCCTACCAGAGTGACCTCCGGCCCCCGGCGTCCTCCTCCCCAGACCCCACCATCCTCCAAGGCAATGGCACTTCTCCTCCGTCTCCCCGCAAGCCAATGGCTACTTCTCCTCCGCCACGAAAGACGGCGCTTTCCCCGGCGCTGGCGACCGGCGGATCGAGATCTACACGACAGCGGCCCCGCCTCTGCCCCCGCCTCCACGCCTCGCGCTGCCACCGCCTCCGGGGAGGAGGGATGGAGGCGTTGGTAGCGGCAGCGGCGGCGGGCGGGGCGGGGGAGGGGCCAACATGTGGTGCTTCAGCGACCCCGAGATGAAGCGGCGGCGGCGGGTGGCCAGCTACAAGGCGTACTCGGTGGAGGGCAAGGTCAAGTCTTCGCTGCGGAGGGGCCTCCGCTGGTTCAAGGGCAAGTGCTCCGATATCTTCCACGCCTGGTAACCTCTTCTGCTTCGACGGTGGCAGGCTCCCAAGAAACATAAATTCCTGAAAATGTCTGCATTTTAGAATCTTTGTTGGAAGGGGTGATGTTCCAAATAATTTCTCTACCACTAGTTGAATTCATTTGAGGTTGTGATTGTATATTGATGAGCTAATGGAGGCCTAGAAGGATTTGCGACGGGTGTGAATTCATCAAATGTTTGTGATGTGTCGTATTCGCACCGACAAAGTTTGTAGATTTATCTGCCAGTGGTAGTGGTGGTGGTGGTGATGATGATTAGTCCTGGTATACCCATCTTTGTTACTAATCAAATGCTAGGGTTGAGTGGGTAAATGTATCTTTATTGATAGATGATGATGTTTCTTGATGTTTGGAGGCTTTGAAAGTGCGTGATTTGCACATTTGATGTTATGTTACTGCTATGGTTTTGTTTGTTAGGATTATTAGTTTACGACTGGATGGGGGCATTGATATTCCCTGAATTCAGGTATCGAGGAAATGCTTGTGTTTTTTACTCTCTATGAATGCTGAATTGTCAGTGGTACCACATTTCTGTCTCATGGTTTGAATGACTGGTGAAGTGTTTGGTACTGGTGTTCGTTGGAGTGAGTTCTCCGGTGCCATAAATTGTTTGAAACAACTACGTGTTAGGTACTTTGATGAACTTCCATCTGAAATTAATAAAAGGAAGGACATATGAGACTGAAACCCAACACCTCCACAGCTTGGTTCAAAACTGCTTCTCTAATCCGGTTAGATGCTAATTAACTAATCCCATTATTAACAGCTAGTCTGATATGTGATATCTAATGCCAGTTATCTGAACATAGTAATTTGGTCTAGTTCTTTTTGTTCTTTCTATGTAAAATTTTGAGAAAAGTATAGAGTTATTCAGTGTTGGTTTGACATACTGATAACCCTTTGTTTGTTTCACCTCTGTGTTTGGTGTGTCATGGTTTGGTTCACCAAACATCCTTATGTTTATCCTTATGATAGCAGCATGCTCAAGCCAACATTTGTTGATACATAGATATGTTGATGACCTACCTTTGTTCTTTATGATAAATTGATAATAACGCAATTATCATATCAGCCCTTCAGTCCATATCATTTTAACATAATTAACATGTTGCTTGATAGATTTGTGAGGGATCATCACCATCGGCATCATCAAATTGGTAACCTTTGAGGCCTTGTATGATGGTTTGGTGAAAAGGCGCTTTTAGTTGATGCTACACTGTGACTATTAGGCCACGTATCATGTTAAAGAAGCACGGTAGATCCGAATACATTTTCAGCTTGGACATTCTGCGAGTTCTATAATCAACCATCATTCAACACAACTGCATGGATGCTCCACGTCAAACCTTAATATCTCTTCGCGCATATTGGGATATAGACCAACAATAGAACTACGTGGTGTTCATGTCAAGAGACGAAAGTGCTTCACATTGATCTGCATGGCGGAGTCAAATAAGATCATCCTGTTAAAGAAGATTACACTGGTTGAGCCGACACTAATATACGCCATTCCATTGGTTCCTTCTGATGTGTATTTTTGTCTATTCGCTACCTACCTGTTGTTTCAGAAAGTCTTGTTTTCCTTTGCATAAAAAATGGTACAACTTGGATACTGCATTGTGGGCACCGGTGTGTTAATTGTGCCTGCTCGTGCTTCTGCGAGTAGTGCAATGCAATGTCAGGGAAGACAATTGAACGCATGTGCCCTTGATACTGGAATCTTGACCGCTTGCGTTTCTCTTGGAGAGATGTGATGCTCCTGACATAGCCCAGATGTTTCTTTATCTTCATCTTTACTCATGGTAGCCAATTAACCATCAGTAAGCCTTACGATTATTGTTAACTGACTAGTCTGATTGTCTTGAAAATTGCTTAATAAGGCTCGTATCTTGATGAACAACATCAACAATCTAGTGGCTTGGATCATGGTTCAGAAAAGCCTGTTTCAAGCATGAGCCTAGACATGATCTTCAATACAAAAAAAACCATCAATTTCATTAAGACCCTGCAAAGATAAAGGATTTTTTCGGAAACAAAACTTTTTTTTACATGGAAACAAAACTATATTGTTAATGCTTAATTTGTATTGAGCATGTAAACTACATTACCGATAGCTGCTCAGTGAAGGTGCAGTTAATGCCGTTGGATTCTTGAAACACAATTTTATCACTGAGAATTGCTACTGGAGCTTCTATAACTCCACTATTCACTTGTTTCTGCACAAAGCAGTGCACCTCGTTATTTGGCGTATAGTCTACAAGCGAGGTCTGTCGAGCTAAAACATGGCGATTATTCAAAATCATGCCCCAGAACAGAGCTTCGTCAGGCTTAAAAACAGAGTATTCTCTTCGTCAATTGCCTCTGTGCACGAAGTAGGCTTTCTTGGGCTTGAAATGTGCACGTGGTTTTTGCTCTTGTGTTGAGAGAGCTTGGGATACCTTTTGGATGCCGTTCATTCTCTATCCTGATTCCTTATTCGGCTCTCACACTGGACGATCTGCGACCAGAAGCCGGTATATACAGTGCAGCAACGGTGGCGGAACATGTTAAAGTGGCCATTCTGAACTGGGCTTTTCTTGGGCTGAAACGTGCCTGTGGTAACCAAGATGGAAGAGAAAACAAAGATTAGTGGAGTCGTTATACATGTGGCAACCTTCCCTAAAAAAATGGGGCAATCAGAATTTCTCTTCAATGAAAATGAAAGCATACAGAGCGCTTACTGGATTTCAACCATCCCCATCTCAAATGGATTTGGCAAGGTTCATATCAGCATAAACAGAAAGTATGGTGACAAAAAAAAACCTAAACACAAAGTATTTTTCTGGTTCTTCTGCATGACCGGCTAAATATAAAGAACTTGCTTCAAAGAGAACTCATCTTCAAAGATGTAATTGTGCTGTTCTCAATTATCATCAGAAGATACTCTTCATCATCTTTTCTATAGATGCCCTTTTGTTGCTAATTGTTGGGACCCTAATGCCCAAGGAGAAATATAGGGGCTTTCGATGACATTAAAGGACAGGCCAAGTCGCCCTCTATACGGAGATCATCATTCTTGAACCTTAGAGTATTTGGATTGTCAGAAACAACAATATCTACAGAGTGAAAACCCAACTTTTCAAAAGTGGAAAGCCACTTATTCGCATAAGCTGGCCATGGTTGGGCATAGAGGCTAGAGCCAGGTGAAAATAGATTGATAATTCCAGAGAATGGCCTGCCACTCAATAATATAATCTTAGCTTCTTTATGTTTGCCTTTTTTCTGTCTTTAGTCTGGCCTAGTGGCCTTGTACATGCTCTTTACAAAGTTATAAAAATTGCAGTGAGGATTTTCCACACTGTTTTCACCTAGAAAATAGAGAAGTGACTCTTATGAATGAACATTGCCAAAACAAAACGCCTATCAGTGCACAATCAGCCACTCATTGCCTCTGAGTGTCTCCTAACTGACACATGTATTGCTGAGTGTTACTAGAAAAAAATAGGGGGAAAAATAAAAACATTAAGGTGAAGAGGAAAAGATGGACATGATGCCTGCTGGTCCAACCAAACAATCAGAACAACCATTCTGACATGACCCAGAGGCCAGAGGTACATCTGATTTTTAATTGGGATGGAATTATGCGATGGCTGCAGATCATCCCAGCTCTCTTTCCTTAGAATCCAAGGAAAAGATTGGTTTATCAGCATTACTGCGTGTATCACCAACTAGACTTGTTATGTAAGCCTTATTGTGCAGTAGTTTCACCTGTAGCCGCGTACAATGAAAGCATAAAGTTGCATTTGTTGCTTATGATTTATTTCTTTTTTTAATCGACAAACTATCATATAGTTGGTATCGGTTCCTGTAGATACAGGTCACATAGAGGAAGGTGCAGTAGAGATGCATAGGTGGAGCTCAGCAGGATTGTCGATGAAACAGGCCAACCCGTTTGATTTGATGCAGTCCTGTAGTCTTGTTGGTGCAAGCATGTCAGTACACATCACTTTTTGTTATAACCAGTTACTACAGATTGGTGGCGAACCTGCCAATAGCTAGCCACTCAACTATTATTGAGAATCCAGATATTCAGTTTTCTTTATATTAGTATTGTATACATGCTGACAACGACTGTCTGATTGAGTTTACTCACTCGAGCACCCGATCAGAATTTCAAGACCAACACCCCTACTGATCGATCCCCCCCAGCACCTGCAACTACCTTCAGAAACAGTTTCTTCTCACCAGCCGGAGGCACTCCGAGACAGCGACCGCACAACGTAACGCCTAAGAGATCATGGTGGCAGCTCATCCAGCCTATATAAGTATAGATGTCTCGCACAAGAAACTTTTGCTTTGCTGCCACCATCATCCCACTCAAACCTGCAACTCTGCGAGGGAGAGAGATAGTATTGAATTGATCAGATTAGGGAATCACCAATCGTACCAGGGATGACGAAGGCAGGTCTCCAATCCTCATCCGCGGCCGTGGCCACCTTGTCGTTGGTGGCCAAGAAGGCGCGCCTCTCGCCGTTCCTCCTGCTGTCGCTGCTCTTCATGCTCCTCTTCTCCTTCCTCTATGGAGAAGAGCTCGCCGCGCTTATCGGCCAGCGAGCTCGACGACCACATTCTTCAGACCTCGACGTCGACGTCAACATCGACAGTGAGCATCAGCACCCGGCCGGTACGTATCATAATATCACAGAATCAATACATTGCCAGGACAGGCAGCAGTTGCGGAATGCGGATTGATCGATCAGTTTGTGGTGATCAGAGACGGAGGCGGGGTGGGAGAAGAAGAAGAGGTGGCAGGGGAGGCTGGCGTTCGCGGTGAACGAGGAGGATGAGGACGAGGAGTGCGACGTGTTCTCGGGGAGCTGGGTGCGGGACGAGGAGGCGCACCCTCTGTACAGGGAGGAGGAGTGCCCCTACATCCAGCCGCAGCTCACCTGCCAGGCGCAGGGCCGGCCGGACACCGGGTACCAGTCCTGGCGCTGGCAGCCGCACGACTGCACGCTCCCGGCGTTCAACGCGATGCAGATGCTGGAGACGCTGCGCGACAAGCGGATGATGTTCGTGGGGGACTCGCTGAACCGCGGGCAGTTCACGTCCATGGTGTGCCTCCTCCACTCCGCGCTCCGGCCGTCCCCGGACGCCAGCTCCTTCGAGTCGTCCCCCGACCAGCAGCACACCGTGTTCACCGCGGTGGACTACAACGCCACGGTGGAGTTCTACTGGGCGCCCTTCCTCCTCCAGTCCAACGCCGACGACGCCGTCCTGCACAAGATCTCCGACCGCGCCGTGCGCAATGGCTCCATCGCCCACCACGGTCGCCGCTGGGAGGGCGTCGACGTCCTCGTCTTCAACACCTACCTCTGGTGGTGCACCGGCCTGCGCTTCAGGATCATGTTACTCTTTGTTCTTTTGCATACATGATTCGTTACATTCAAAACACACGCTCATGATCGATCGCTATATGTACGTAGGAACGGGCCGATCGAGGAGGCGAAGCAGAACGAGACGGTGTGGGTGTCGACGGAGGAGGCGTACGGCATGGCGTTCCGGGACATGCTGCAGTGGGTCAGGGACAACATGGACTTCAACACCACCAGGGTCTTCTTCACCAGCATGTCGCCCACCCACAGCAAGTAATCAAGCAGCACACACGCATCTACATTATGATCGCATTAACCAAATCCTCAATCGCCATCGAAGACTCGATCGGTAACCATGCATGAACCTGTGCGTGTGGCTGCAGGAGCCAGGACTGGGGAGACGCGCCGGGCGGCAACTGCTACAACGAGACGGCGATGATCGAGGACGCCGGGTACTGGGGAACGGACAGCCGGCGGAGCGTCATGAGGGTGATCAGGGAGATCCTCGACGGCGACGGCGCCGACGTGCCATTGACGTTCCTCAACATAACGCAGCTCTCCATGTACCGCAAGGACGCGCACACCTCCATCTACAAGAAGCAGTGGAACCCGCTGACGCCGGAGCAGGTCGCCGACCCCAGGACCTACGCCGACTGCGTCCACTGGTGCCTACCGGGCCTCCAGGACACTTGGAACGAACTCCTCTACACCAAGCTCTTCTATCCTTAATAATTCAGTGTGAAGTATTACAAGTGTACTGACATTGCTAGCCGTCAGATCGCCATATTTTCTCGTTCTTTTGTATTTGCACGAATCGTCATATGGTGTTCAGATCACATATATAGTTAGTACTCCTAGTGTTGGCTTAGACATAATAATTTCTCACTTAGAAGTTGCAAAATAACTTTGAATCAAGGAGAAGCAACCTGCGCGTTAAGTCCAATTGATTTTTTGTTTAGGAATATGCAGTTGATAACAAATTGAGAGCTTTTTTATTAGTAGAATTTTAAAACACGAATAGTCGAAAAAAATGCAGGATTGCAACCATACATGGCGATCTGAATGAAATTAAGGTTCTTTTATTGCACCGTACAAAAAGCAAATGTGTCATGCCAAGAGGTTTGAATAAATAGTAAAATTTCTATCGGTAAACATGAAAGAAACACTTCGAAAAACAATTCATATAGGAAATCTTGAAAAATAATTCTTCACATCAAAATAATCCCAACTACCTCGATCTACTTATGAGAATCACGGTGGTCGATCAACTTGTACGTGTGGAACACTTCAACATCTTATTTAGGAGATACATTAGGGGGTACATATGACATGTATGAAAATGGGATTGTTTAGTAAACATCGACATTTCCTATCACCTTGGAAAGACACATATTTTGGTTGGACTTTGTTTTGAATTGGTTTGTTTCCGATCATTACTGATTTCCAGTGTTTAGTTTTGTTTTCATATCAAACACGTGGTGCATGGAAATCACTATTTGAATTGAAGGATTTTCACATAAATGCTTGGAGATTTCAACCCATACGATTTTTATCCTTATGGAAACCCATCTATACCTCTTATAAAGCAAAACCCCACTAAGTGTATTAATTATTTTTCTATCTCAACATGCAAGGTATCCACATCACCCACTATTTTAACTAATCAATTGTCCATGTCATCTCCACTAACAATAATTAATAATAGTACATCTCTCATGCAACATATCCATGTCATTTTTTCATCCATATAATTGTCCACCTCGCTAATATTTAGTACTCAAATCTTCAACAATTTCATACGAGTGAAATTTAGCGTCTAGACTATTGTGATCAACTTAATCTTGGCAATTGAAAATTTCATTCGTCTTATACCCATTCCTTTTACATTTTTTTTTAAAGAATCTCGCTGCAACTCGCGCGGGGTATTCTTCTAGTTATAGAAATAGTTGTACCAGCAAATTCATATGGTCAGCAGTCCTACGCACTAAACTCTCCTTTTACACTCGTTCCACATATGATGGGGGCAATTAGTTTGTCTTCCATAAAAAAATGACCATTTTTTACAACTATGCTATGCTTTACAATCCTCTGTTTATGCTTTCATAATCATGTGTTTTAGTTCTCGTAATCCAAAAAGGACGTTTAATGTTTTTATTAACCATGTTTATTCGTAATAGAGTTACCAACATTCTAGGCTTGCATCTAAAAAAAACATACATAGTTAGGCTTGCCACATAAAAATCTTGAACACTAACTATGCAATTGCGTCGCTTCGAGCCGCCTCCCGTCGTCGACCTAGATTAGGATTATTTATTAGGGTTTAATTTTTATTTTAAATTTTGATGTAAAATTGAACTACATTCGAGCTGTTCATTGAAATTTGAGTTTTTTTCTAAATAGCATGCTGTCGCGGTCAGGAACCAGTCCAAAGTCAGCGAAAAAAAAAAGCTTCCGAGCCCAAAGTAGCCGCACCGGCACCTTTTGCTGAACTCCAGCGGTAACCGGCCCGGCCAGCAAATCAGCTCGAGTAGAAAGCAGTTCGCCGGAGGCCGGAGCTAATGGCGACGCCCGCGGGTTCCCACACCACCTCGCCGCCGGTGATGCCCGGGACGGTGGCGGTGGCAGCGTGCGCCGCCATGGCCGTCTCCTACGTCGCCGTCCTTTACGCCCCCACGGTCCTCCTGCGCCTCCCGCCCGCCACCTCGCTCCGCGCCTTCTTCCACCGCCGCTTCGTATGCGCGGTCATTTCCTCCGCCGCCTCGGTCCTCGCCACAGCGGCCCTCCTCCGCGTGAGTTCCCCTTCTCTCCCTCCAACCCCCATCTACGCCCTAGCTTTTAGTACCCGGATAGAATCTCAAATCCCCTTAACCTATGTTGGCATGTGGCTCCTCCTACCCTCCCCCAGGTATGCAGCCTGAGTGACTCGTCGAAGGCGCTCGCGGTGTTTGGCATTCGTAGCGATCACTTGGTAATCAAGCTATCTCGTAGCATCACTTTTTTTGTTTGTTGTAATACACTAGTAAGTGTTGAGCTTTTGATGCTTGGACTGAAATGATTTGCTTGATCAGCTTGAGGCAGTAGTGATTCCACTTCTCCTTACGTCCCTAGTATATGCTGGGTCATTTGTCGCAAGACTCTGGGTCATGTCAAGCTCCTGTGACAGGGATGACGGTGAGGTGAGAATCGGGTGCACTGAGAAGCTTGCTCGCTGGATGCAAACATCCTTACAAGATGTAATGGTGTGGCGGAACTTCGTAGTGGTTTGTTCTCATTACCTTAATCCTTTGGTTACAATTCATTTGCACTGCTTATTAGATGCTGTGGAAATGTCTGAGAATATATGCTAGTGAACGAGGGATCGTTGACTGAACATTTAATTACAGGACGCTAAGCATCTATATGTGCAAACTGTAACCTTTAGAATGCAAGCAGAACCATGAATTAGTGATGATGGGGATCAAATGAAGTAATGAACCATGCAATTCAATTATAATTCACGAGGAAGGCTAAGTATTGACACCTACTCCATCCAAAAAAGCCTTTCTAATTTAAGCTTTACATTTAAAAGATAATTTCGAATACCAAGGAGTCTAATGACTTCTGTTTGCCATGGCCCCTACTAGTTCTCTTCCCCCTCTGCCACTGTTTGCATTATTCTTTCAACTATGGAAATGAGAACTCAATGTCATTTTCTTTTTGGTGATCTTATTTGAGGATGATCTTTTGACCAGGCACCGTTTACGGAGGAGCTGGTTTTCAGAGCGTGCATGATACCTCTTCTTCTATGTGGAGGATTCAAAATGTATAACATTATATTTCTGAGTCCAATCTTCTTCAGCCTAGGTAAATAGGTATAATATTGCACCAAATTTCATTTTGAATGAACCGGCCCGCATATCCTTCAGCTATTTGCAATTCGTCATTTTGCAAACTGCAATTAGCTTATCAGTTTAGAACTGCTGTATGACCACATTCAGTTTTACCACTCTCAAGTAGTAATTGAGCCTTTCTGTTCACAGCACACCTAAACCACTTGTTTGAACTTCACCAACAAGGATGCAACTTTATGAGATCTCTCTGATTGTAGGTATTATTCCCTTGCACCATCTAGTTTTCTCCTTTACTTCTGTATAATCTTCCTGTAACTTTATTGTTAGCACACTAGTACAGGAAAGCTTATCTGTGGCGCACCAAAATAGCTTATCGTGCGCCACTGTCGCAGCGCCAGTGGTAAGTGATTATCTGTGGCGCACGGCTCGTGCGCCACAGGTAACACGACTTATCTGTGGCGCACAGGCCCGTGCGCCACAGATAGGCTAGACCGTGCGCCACTGGTAAGTTCCCTGGGACACCTATCTCAGTTATCAGTGGCGCACAATACAAACGGTGCGCCACTGGTACGTTGAATACCTGTGGCGCACACACTACTATGCGCGCCACTAGTAGTCATTTGAGAATATTAAAAAATATACTACCAGTGGCGCGCCGGCTAAATATGTGCGCCACTAGTAACAATTTATGAATTTAAAAAAAATCCATAAATGGTTTATTCCAAAAACAATGATTTGTTGCAAAGTTTTACATCACGATATTCACAAATACATAGAATTACAGCCCCACACCATTACAAAGTTCCACATCACGTATTAACAAATCTGATAGCGATGTTGTCGTCGTCCGCGGCGCCAGAGCCGTGTGTCGATTTCACCGTCATCGCAGCAAACCGTGTCGATGTCGTCATCGTCGCCGCAGCCCCGGCCGTGTCTATGTCGTCGTCACCACAGCCCCGTGTCAATGTCAGCGTTCAATGTTGTCACGGCCATGTCAAAGAAAACTCGATCAGTCATTAACAAAATAATTTGATAAATACAAAACAGCACTAGTCCTAAGAGCACACTACATCTACATCAACATGTTCTCAACAGCAGCAACTAGTGAACATGTTGATTGGAGCAATACTTGGAGTACTACTGAATCACTACTTATTTATGCAAGTTGAAGTAAGCAGGTACAGAGGAGAGCATAAGCAGCAATAGCAACTACATCGCCACTATGCAAACTAGATAAATGATCTGATATGAGCTAGCACTAGTAAACCTATCTTCTATGCACCACATGTAAGAAAAAATGCAGTAAACTAGTAAAACTAGACCATGAAGCAAGCAGTGGTGAATTTACTTGAACTGAACTTCATTTGAAAAAAGAGCAGTCCAAAATTAAACCTTAATTTAGGACAGAATCACTGCTTATATAGTCAGTACAGATCACTGCTTATCACAATTTGCTTTACTTGGCCAAAAATTAATACAGCTTGTACTATCAGCTATATACACGTTGCACTATCATGTATATGTTCAGTTACTTAGAGTACACTAACCTGCATGAACTCCTAAGCACATCCATTTCTCCCAGACTGAACTACTATAAGACCAAGTGAACTTTGTATATATACATTAGACTAGTATGGCGTAGGAATGGGTTAGTACGGCTCTTGAGATAGATTTAATTTAACTTGAGTTTCAGGTTTGGCCTTATTTGATCTGTGACTTCCTCTGAACATAGGTGTATAAGAGAATAATCTGTGAGTTTCAGGTCCAACTGAATGTCACTGCTAGATGGACGAACAACCTGGTACTTAACTTGCTAGATGGAGGAATAACTAAATAGCTGATTAACTATGTGAGCAGTTGCTACTGATGTATAAATTGAAGTGTGCATTTGTGCACATGTACTAATTTTCGTCACTAGTAAGTACTCCGTACTACAGAAACTCATTATTCAGTCTAAAATTTCAAGCATAACTCACTTCAACAATTGTAGCAGAATTCCTTTTTTTAGGATGGCAGCAATTATAAATGTGTGAAAATTAACGGATAAGGGCAGGTAGAACCCAAGTGTCTATATATTTTTAAATAAAATCAAAGCGGCAGATAGAGATCATGAACGTGAGACTAGATCCTCCTAGGTCCAGTCAAGAGGAAATCCTTGGCATTCTAAAATTGTGGCTTACACTTCAAGGAGCGTTTCTCTCGCACAAGCAAAACCAAATTAAGCAATGAAACTTTCAGGAGTACAACGATCCTATAGAAAGAAATCATACAGTAAGAAATTCCTACGTGTGTTCCCAATGGCAGTAACAACAAGGCCACAATCTCTCTAAGTAAGAACACGCCAGATCAAATAATCTAAGATTGGTCTGATTGATGCGCATATAGTATTATAGTCCAGGAGCACCCCTCTTGCCAAGAACCCTATATGTAGCAAGCATCGATTGATTACCTCTGGGAATCCAGGCACAAGGTAGTGAAGCACGCGTGGCAGCGGAGCAGCGGCAGGGGCTCGCCGGCACGAGCAGCGAAAGGGGCTCGCCAGCCCTCGTGCGTGGCGGAAGGAGCAGGAGAGGGTCGTGGCGGCCGAATCATGCAGAGGGCGGGGAGGAGAGGCGTCGAGGGGTGGCCGGCCGACGGCGGCCAAGCCCGGGGCACCGGCGGCGGAGCCCTCCATGCTTTTCCTCGTTGCGGTGGGAGCAGACGAGGACAGCCGGCGTCGGCCGGTGGCGGTCGCGGACGGCCGGCGTCGGACGGTGGCGGCGCTCACTGGAACCCTAGCTAGCTCTCTCTTCCTTTCTTTTTTCTGTTCGATACGAGAAGGTCTCAGGGGAGTTGGGGATCGATAGGGTGGAGAGAGAAGAGATTTTTTAAAGTAAGGTGGAGAGAGAAGAGATGATAAGGAGGTACGACCATTACCTGTGGCGCACGGCCATGTGCGCACAGGTACTCTTATTGCCTGTGGCGCACAGCTTGCTTGTGCGCCACAGATAACGCCTACCTGTGGCGCACAAGCAAGTCTGCGCCACAGGTAACTTCTCCCCTGGCATGCCAAATAGTTTAAACTTACCTGTGGCGCACCGACATGCTGGTGCGCCACAGGTAATAATTTACCAGTGGCACACAAAAACCTTGTGCGCCACAGGTAACTTTTCCACAGATTTGTCAAAACAGGAGAGAATACCAGTGGCACACAAAAACCTTGTGCGCCACAAGTAACTTTTCACGTATAAGCAGTTTTCTACTAGTGGCATGAGCAATTAAGAAGAGCTATAATATCCTAGTTCATAGTTGTTTCTGCCAGTGATATAAATTTACCTTTTGGAGTGTGTTTTATTACTATACCTGTGATTTATCAAGAATGTTTTGGTACAATCCAATGTCCCTACTAAAGTGCAGGCAGTCGCTTGTATAAGCACCTATGTATATCCGTTATGTTTTATTTAGTCACAGCATGGTCTCAGATGTTCCCTGTCAAACATTTGCAGCATCATGTCATGTGTTATATAAATAGTGTAATCAACTTTGCATATGCCTAATTATTGTCGAAACAATTACTTGTGCTACAAAATCGATGTGATGTCTATATTCTGTCATGCTATTTACTTTGTATTCCTGGTGTTTGCTTACTAGAATTGGTTTCTTAGCTCACACGATAAAAATGCAGGCGTTAGGGAATCGTGATTGCTGGTACATATTATATTGATCCTGAAGTTACATGGGCATGATCTGACTTTTTTTATATGCTTATCGTATTATAGACATTAGTCTTCTGTCTGTCTGTAGTCCTGCTCTTATTTATTTGAAACTCATCATCAGATATTGTGTGATTACGTTGGTTTGACCATTTGCAAACACCTTTTGTTTCACTTTTTAATTGGCCATAACTTATTGTCTTCCATTCTCAGGTCTCCAGTTAGGCTACACTGTAATTTTTGGGTGGTATGCTGCATTTTTGTTCATCCGAACAGGTCCTGCTAATTCCCTTTTTATTGAGAACTGAAAATGGCATTTGTTTGTTTCAGCTATAATTGTTTATGCCTTACTATATAGTGCCCATTCTTCAATTAAATCAATATTTCTAGTTTTTTTTTAAGATGACAGGTTTGTTTGCTGCTTGTCCTAGTTCATGCTAGGTCAAATGCTAGTCACATTAATGTTCAAAGTTTTGATCTATATATTCCAAAGTTTGTAGGGCGTAGTCCCATGTTGCTAACGCAAAGTTGGTTTAGTCCCATATTGATAATTTAAGCTAAGCGAAAGGGACATATATTTCCAACCGGGCTATCCCCTTTCCATTAATTTCTCAACGGAAATACAGAGTTCAGATTACAACCGAAGAAACAGCAAGAAACGGGAAACAGGGGAAAGCGAGTCGGGGCAGTAACAGGAAACCCACTGAGAACTGCTCGATCTCGAAACAGACCTGTGGGGCGAAAACCTGTTACCACCTTATTCGCTATACTACAGAGTTCAAGGTAAACCAAAATGAAAGCAGGAATCAAATTCACCACAGCCACGGACAGGAGGGTCTAAGCTGCACTACAATCTACAGCAAGCAAAGGCAACTAAACAAGGGCATTAAACCCGACACCCAGCAGGGGAACAAACTTCAGGTAGACCCAGCACAGCAGCAACTCCTAGCCGCCGGTGATCCTCAGGATGATAGGAACCACTGGAGCTTGCCTGTTCTCTGAGCTTCTCTTAGCAATCTCCATCGCCTTCTGCACCAGCTGCTCCGCACCATTCCTGATGAATTCTTGCTCCTCCGCTCCATACAAACCTGCCCAAGATTTTAGCAAAGAGCAAGCCGTAAACAGAATAGTAACAGGAGTTTTCAACTTATACTTCTCAAAAGTAACCTTGTTCCGCGTGGTCCAAATGGCCCAGCAAATATATGGTGGGACTCTTTCTCTTCCTTAAACTTGGGACACATGGCATGAAATAACTTTGCTTTAACACAAACTTGCACACGTTTGGTGACAATTTGCAGGATTGGTGCATTAAGATTCGTGATTGTGCCCTGGCGTGGCGCCACATTGCAGATCAAGTGCATGTGCATTGTACTTTTGCCAAACCGTGCATCTCTCTGTTAATTCAAACTGAATGTGATTCAAGAATTTGAATTTGATGCTTAATTTGGGTTAACTCTGTCAAATACTAGTGGATGATTAAATCAGAATAACGGGTCAATTAGCGGTGGCACATTCTGTGAGCTAGTGTTGGGTACATGAGGAGATGTCCAATTTCAGGACCTGAATTTTGGCCTCGTATTTTTTCTTCTTTTTTTATGTGTGCTAAGATACTGCATTGCTTAACCTCATCATCCCTTCTCCTCATCTGTAGCAAGTGCAAGCGGAATCTCTGAATCATGGCTATGTAGATCATCTGCGTGAAGCGACATTAATGTTTCTGGTAGCTTCATCCACTTGACTGCTTGCTGTGTCCTCTGCATTCACGTTGTTCAGCACTTCATTGCTTTCTTTTTTACATGAACTCTATTGTAAGTAAGTTCCTCTCGAAGAACTTACAATAGAGTTGATGTGAAAGACAAAGCTATGCAATGCTCGGACATTCATGCAGCTAGTATTCACATGGAAGACGCTGCTACAAACATTTATTGCTGCCCCATTCAGCAGTAGGTGTGGCAACGATTTGGAGATTCTGCTCACTCTCCTTATCAATGCATGTCTAGAAGGGAGGACGGTGTTTAACTGCGCAATGCCCAACATGGATTAATAGCATAGGAAGAATGGGACGAGGCGGCGATTTTGGCCCTTAACATCAGCGGTTCTTATGTTCTTAGCACTAGAGTAACAAAAACCTGTTATAATGAACAACTGTAACACACTATTAATCAACGCATTATTAATTCACTAAACCATCATTAACTGTCAGACTCAATACAGATTAAGCCTATAATTTGACCTTTTTGAATCACATTTCTTTTCAATTAACTTTGAGGGGGAATGGATCAACAAAAGTAAGGCAGACTGAATCATGGAAATTGGGCTTTTGGACCAAATTTGTAACACAAAACTTATAAATACGGTGCTCATTGCACCCATTTGCTGATTCAACATGGTATAATTTCTTGAAAGCACATTTGCGCCGCCATCCTCTGCGCCTGCCGGTCCCTTCGCCTTCATCGGCGGAGCTTCACTGCTTTGACGCCGGCCCCTTCCCCTTGTAATCACCGGAGGGGCGGTGGCGGCGCAGTAGCTCGAAGGCCGCGTACGGGTCGGCGTGGGAGGAGCCGGAGCTGTTGGAGCGAGCAGCGAGGACGGCGCGGGTCTGCTCCTCGGTGAGCCTGGCCGCGCGGTCGTTCTTCGCCGCCTCCTTCTTCGACTCGGCGATGGCGGCGTCGAGCATGGCCTTGTTCTTGCGGCGGAGGCGCCTGGCGTCCGTCTCCGCGGTCACACGACCGCTCCAAGATGGCCAAAGGCACCGGCTCGTTGGCGGCGGCGCGCAATGCCCGCTCCGCCGCAGCGGGGTCCGCCTTGCGGAGCTGCCGATACGCCTTCCCCTCCGTCTCCGGCGTGCGCATCCGCTTCGTAGACGGCGGGGTATTAGGCAGTAGCCTCCATCCGCCGGCCCCGTCCGGCAGAATCCTCCACCCTGGTGGAGCTTGGACAGGGGGGGGGCGGAGAGGCGGAGATGGGGAGGCGCAGATCTCACCGGAGCGGAGCGTGGTGGAGGAGCCGATGAAGCCGCAACAGACCCCGCCGGCTGTGGACGGCGCTGCGCCGACGCAAGCTCGGACCAGCAGCTGCATTGGCCTTGGCTTGCCGGCGCCGCGGCGGCACTGGATCCGCCCATATCCTTCAGGGATTGCTCGATGGCGATGCGGAGTGCCTCCTCCTCCGTGTCGTCGGGCCTGGGTGAGCGGTGCGGCGCCGCCGCGTCGGACACCTCCTCCTCCGACGAGCTCCAGTCGATAGAGACTGACATTGCGCCTGATCGGAGAAGGCGAGGAGAGTGGAGAGGAGTGGAGAGGAGTGAGGTTAGGGTTTCGTGCGGTGGGGTATTTTGTGGGGACGGAGGAGACACGTGGCGGAAGTCAGCGGATAAGCGGCGACGGTCTCCCTCCTGTCGTGGGTCCGCGCTTGTCAGCGACCAAGGGGCGGGCACGTCCGGGCGGCCCCAAACCCGCCCCACATATGGGCTGGGTTTGGGGGTAGCCAGACCGCCCGGTCGTTTAAGATGGCTATGAGGGCCTCGCTTGGGTGATGCTTTTTGGCCCAAACGCTGTCTGGGCGGACCGCCCGGGCGTTTGGGCTGGGTTTGGGGGCCTCACTTGGAGATGCTCTTAGTGAGACAAACTTGATGACCCTGTTATGAAGTTACTCTGGTCCGATTACAGTTGTTGGTTTACTCAATCCTTTTGCTATAGCACTCATTACGCTTAAGCCTTGTGAACTGGTTAGAAAAATAAAAAAATTACTTGTACTAAGTGCCATGATTTATCGCCCTGTAATGGTTTAGCTATTTCATATGTTTCACTGAAAGTGTATAATTTTTTTCTTCAGAAACGTGACATTGATCAATTTCCATTCCAAAAAACTGCAGGTAATCTTGTGTCTCCTATTGTTGCTCACATATTCTGTAACATGATGGGCTTGCCTGCTTTCTCATCACCACGAACAAGAGGTATGTATATTTTATGCTTTTTCACACGAGTACAAAACACATGTACAGTTTTAAAACTTTGCCATGGTGTAAGAAACCAATTTTTTACATTTATTTTCCTGGTGTTTTTGTGTGTACCAGGAGTGACATCGCTAGCATTTTTGGCGGGTTCAGTATCCTTCTTTTATCTCCTTTTCCCTGCTACAAGTCCAAAACTATACAATGCAAGGTTAGATGGATGCAGTTGCTGGCACGGTTACTGCAGATGGAGTTAGCACAAAAATTAATGTTGGCAACATGGCAGCATCCATTCCTGTGGCTGACCTATAGATATTGTGCACGTACGGGGTTGCATATTTGAATCACCCGACACAATGTCCGACTAAATACAAGATCTTGTTCTACATCGTTTTTACAACTGTTGTAAAATACATTCTTGTAGCTAGTTTGCTCTTGTCTTGGCGCTAGACTTGCACAAAAAACAAAAATCTTAATCTGAATAAGGGAGCCTTGGACCCTTATCCTCTCCCGCGACTCGAGAGGCGATAGCTCCCCCGTCAGATCCACCTCGCCGCCGACGGCCCGCCGGTTTCCCTCTCCTCCGTCAGCTGCTTCGGCGGCGGGAGGTGAGGGGAACCTTGTACATAGCGTAGGGTTTGGTAGGGACTTCGTTCTTGGTGGCGCGGCTGGTGTTGGTGTGCTGTTTGCAGGTGGCGCTCTCCCCCTCTGGCCTCGGTGCTCGTTGGAGCGGCGCGGCGGAGCGCTTCTTTCTGCGTGCTCGCGGCCCTCGGGGTCGCCGTGCGCGCTGGATCCCCTTCCAGATCTCGCCGCGGCGGATCTGGTCGACACTTCTGAAGCAGCTGGAGGTCAAACAAGGCGACGCTGCGAGGCGGAGGCTCTCCGGAGTTCGAGGTCCGACGACTTCCCGTCCGCGGGGATCTTCTTCCATCCAAGGCGTCAGTGGAGAAGGAGCGGCGGCGCGCCATCGGCACGTTTCTCTCGTCGTCACCGGCATCGATCTACAGGAAGATTTGGTTTGTAATTTCTATTTTCGTGGAGATCTTCTCTGTTCTACCTTGATGTAATCTGGCTGTTTCTTCGCAAAAGACTTGCACAAAAAACAAATCAATTCATCACTTGTTCGCATGGATCAGAAGTAGATGTTTTTTCACACGACTTGTCTAAAATTGACATCATATGACTCTTTTATGCAGTCTGGGTTTTCTGTTTGCTTAAGTACGAGGTATGGTGCGATGTGTGCCAAGGAGTCGTGGTCGTTGGGATAATTTCACTTAAGACCACTCTCGATGCATTTGTCCCCTAACGTAGTCTCTAAATGCATGTTAGATATTTAGGTATAACTATTTCACTTAAGAACTCTCGATGCATTTGTCCCCTAACGTAGTCTCTAAATGCATGTTGATATTTAGGTATAACTATTTCACTTAAGAAATCTTGCATTTTGAATTTTTTAGATATTTAGGTATAACTATTTGTGCATTGTGTTTTACATAAGGCTCCTTGAGAGCAAGTACAATAGGATGATATAGGTGGGCTATAGAGATGCCATGTCAACATTTTGCTAGTTGGAGGAGAGAGAAGAGAAGCAGGCTAGTCAGGTATAGCACGAGCTCTAAACCCTTCGTGAGAGAATAGGGTGTTCACGCAATGGATGGATCATCGTACAAGTCTGACATCATTGCAAGGAAATGGAGTGCACAAGAGATATAGCGCCACCGCACAATATTTTTTTGAAACGGAGCACCGCAGCACAATCGCGACACTGCAGAGTGCAACTCCCAGAGAATCGATATGGTCCGCTGCTAATTCAGCTATCCAGCAAAACTAAGCTGGTCATTTGGTAAGTCGAATAGGGGAAAAGTGTCAAACTGACGAAGCAACATGTAATAGGAGAAAAACACTAGCGCTCTCAGCGAATCCAGTCACACATATGTTTCAACTGTTCAGCCGGTCGTGTGGCTCTCCATAGAAGTTTTCAGACTTGCACCAAATCAGCATTTTCACCTAACACATTGGGGTTAGATAGTTAACCCGACCATCATGTACATTCACTTCATTTCAGATTTTAATGTTGAAGTGTAACAAGTAAACACCCCCAACTGTTTCGAAACACTCAAGAAAGAGCCGTTAAATAAGAACCAATCAATCAGTTTAACCCAGATGGCTGAACACTGGTTAAACAAGAAATAACCAGTGAGCAACATCATCAGCAAATATTTGGAACACCAAAAGGAGAAAGCTATTTTTCAAGACTGATAAGGGGAAAACTATCACATTTGATTGACAAATCGATGGTGAGTGGTCAATACATCAGGGTAAGGCGAGACATATACCTACTGTGTGGAATAAACGCATATTGGCTAATTTCCCTCTTGATCCCTAAGTTTCAGTTCCTTCCAGATTAAATGCCTAGCTGATACTCACTGCAAAAATGTGTGGTCATTCCTCCCATGATGAGAAAGTTAAGTTACAAAACTTCTGTTCCTCTACGACGATGGTACAGGCGCAACTAGGAAAATTAACAGCACAGGTATCCAAATTAGCTTTGACATAATAAGCCTGCAGGGAAGACCAAGTAGATGATTCAATTTTCAGAACAAGCGGTGTTTAAGAGAACAAGCGGTGTTTAAGAGCCCAAGTCATGTAAATTTTAGCTGACGTAGTTACAGAACCACAACAGTTAGTTGATTGTTTTACAGTTAAACATCGGGATAATCTTCACAGCGCTCCTCTCAACCATGAGGATACCATGCAAAACACCGGTTTTTGTTTATCGTTACAAGCAGGTCACTCAACTGTCGGTCTACAAACTGCAACGGTAATACATTTTAATCATCTTTCTGATGTAAGGCGCGAGGTAGACTTTTACCATTCAGGGCCGTATGGTACACTCTCTTCTCAGCTAGTCCAAGATCTGAAAGAATCAAGTTTCCCTGAAAAATGGAAGTCACGAGTTAATATCAATATATGGTACATGCATTTAACACTTTCCATTTAACAGAAGTATTTCATGGACTGTAGGATTAATAAGAAATATGACGGATCAAGATATACCTCCACTGCCATTAATTTCCGCACATTATTTGCGTAGAGCTTTGGATCATCCTTTTCTTGCTCTGATGGGTAGTACACAGGCAAATAGACAACCTCTAGGAAGTTCGCAAACTGACAAAGGAGAAGAAATACATGGCGTGCCTGAAATTTTTAAGGAAGTTAAATGGACACTGGACATCATAAATGGAAGTAACCTTTAATATATTTAACTACTGATGATATATCATGTCTGCTGGAACCAGAAACTCCAGAAAAAGTAACATATAACACTCAAGAATCATTAGGGATGCAGCTTACAAACATGAATTGTGTCAAGTGTAAATAGTTTTCAGGTCAACTGCCCATCATGTAGTTTTTTATGTACGAAGTAAATTAACTTTAGTTAAACTGTTTTGGGTGAAAGAAAAGGAATATTCTGTTATGCAAAAATGAAAATAATAATACAAGGACAAAAAGGTTGCTAAAGAAATGGAAGTTCATTAATTACATGTCCAGAACTTACGCACTAATGAAATCAACACAAATTGCAATGATCAAATGTTATTTTAGTGAAGCCAGCAACAATTCTAGAAAGAGCATTTCATTGTCGGATCATACATGTGTTTGTGATAGGCATTTGGAACTGACAACTATAAGTATGCACAGACTTGCCATTGGCACTCACCCCGGACATGGAGTCCCATGCTGGACTAAATCTCTTGTACGGGTATCTCAAAATGACTGGTTGTACTGGTGCTCTTGCAAGAAAGGCTCCTGTTTTGAATGGAAGGAGATAATCCCCATTTGTAGTTGTGCCCTCTACAATAGGATTATAGTCAATTGTATAAGTAAGATGCATACACAAAGAAACTATGTTTAAAAAAGACAGGTTTACAATGAATTATTCTACGTGTTCTTGGACCACAATACACAGTTCCACAATTTTGGTTTTGAGTACAAATATACAGTACTAAAATAGGTTGTACAAAATTTGCACGGATATAACATGAAATATTGATACTTCTGTATGCGAAAGCACATAGCCATATATAAACATAAAACCAACGCAACAATTCAAATTCATCAAGCGAAATAATCGAAGACTTGCAAATCAAATATAGATACAAGATCCTGATATTAAGAGGTGAACGCAATCCCAGCATAAGAACAAGATCAAAACAAGAGAGGTAACATAATATATGCAGTTACAAGATATGTGAACAAGCAAAAGTACGCTCCTGAGAGAACAAAATGTAATCCACAGGACAAGAAAAATAAAATATACCAGGCTACCAGCCATGCAAATACGTGTCATAAACGAACAATGAACTAGAATGGTCAGTTATTGCTCATATGCAAAAATCTAACGAAGAAATAAGTACTATTATGCACCAACCAGGAAAGAGTAGCATCATTGGAGAATTTTTTTGTCGATGGGCTCGCTGGATTCTTTCAGTTACAGTACCTGTGTGATATACGTTAGAAAGCAGAAACAAGCAAAATAGAATGAAGTAAAGACTTTTTACGTTAAATCTACTACAGCTAGGAGGTAGTAGTATTAAACCGGATCAACCGTTGATTAGATGGCTACTTTAGACCTTTCCGAATTTGTTATTCTTTTTCCACAAGGGCAATGCGATGTATGCACTTCCCTGCCCGTTCCTGCACATATAGATCGATCGCATCCCTCGATGCTCCTCGGCCATTCGTGAACGCCGTAGCACTTATGTTTAAGAGGTGTCCTCACCGGGTGTCGCTGAGTTTCTGCTGGTTCGGAGCAGCAGCGGCGTGAGCTGCGCGAGACCGCCATGGTAAGCTGACCAATGGAGATGGGAACCGAATGGGCCGCATCGGGTAGGCAAAGACTGTGAGGTTCTACTGAATTTAGTGTGTAATCTAACAGGAACGGACGTGCCAGGCAGCTCCGGTGGATTAGGTCCAACATTGCAATTTCCATACTGATTTTGCCCTTCCTATGGGCTATGGCCCCAAGCCGGAAAATATACACCTTCTGTTGAGTGGTATGGGTGAATCTGGGCCCTCAGAGGACGAAAATGGATGGCTTACATTAATTTGATGTACTGTAGAAGGCCTAATGAAGTAGGCTATGTTGTTTTAAAAATCCCGACCACAGAAAAACTAAGCGATTCATGTATTGAAGTGCCAAATCTGCCTACAGTAGCTGTATATTTTAAAAGAGTTTGCACCTATGGTTCATCACCCCCCAAAAATGGACCCGATCTAGTCCCTAGACTGAAAAATCCAACAATACCATCTTAGAGTAATTAATGTTGGTTAGCTTAACTTCAATTACATATTTGATAATCCCACTCAAACTGTAAGGATGATATAACAAACATGCCAAATTTATCTTGGTCGTGCGCAGATTTTGTTTACTCTTTAAAATTTCTTAGTTCTATGAAATATTCGCAGATAAATTTATGAAAACATTCAATCTTTAATCATTGTAATGATTTTTATGGAATTATCTTCTTTTTCTACCAAGATTAATTTATACTACTCCCTTGCTCGTACTCCACCCATAGAAGTTCCATGTAGCAATCACATCGCGTCTATCCATCTCCAGTAGGTTAATAGCATCAAATAATCAATAGTTCAAGAATGGCATGTTTATATTGAGCATACACCATGATAGCCACAATGAATATTACTGTGAACACTCATCGTGAAGATTCATTATGTCAAAATAAAAATTCTCTGGGTATGAAATTGCATACTACTATAAGTCATATTCCAATCTGAACCATAACGATGACCGAAATAATGTTTCCATAGCAGAAGGCAAAAAAGAAGTAAGTATCTTCACTTAAGGTCAGACATCAACATATACCTGAAACACCTTTGGAATCCGAAGTTTTAGACTCTCGTTGAACAAAAATACAACCAATGCATTTGCTGTATCACAACAGAAGTCAATGTTGTAAATTCAGTTTACACAAAAGTACAAACAATTGTCCAGTCATGCTGTCCACTAAAATACAACGTTGCAAGCTTCTAACAAAAATTCTAGAGAAGAACATGAGACCAAACACAGCTAGAGAATTCTATTACCTTATGAGACCAACTAGGGGCAACCTGGCTACTGATCTCTTCAAGGAGGATAGTCATCATGTGTAAAAACAAGCATGTCAAAATCAATAGTCTCAGGATATTATTTTGAGAAATTGAATGGATAATATCAACATTACAACGTAACTGCAGTACCTTAGCAACAAAACTTGGAAGAGAAGCTGACATGTGATACAGAATATCCAAATGTGATACATGATTAGATACAATTGCCCCTGGTCTTTCCAAATATTCAGACTTGCCCATATCCTCGTCCTGAAAGGAAAAAAAGCATCCCAAGTTGGATATAATAGACACAAAAGCAATATCATGCAATGTTCCGTATTTAAATAAGGTTACTGTTGAAGAGAATAGTAAAATTATATTGTAAAAAAATTACATGCTTAACCATATATGACAGGCGTCGTAACTACGTAACATTATATTGTTCCATAAATGCAATTGTTTTTTTAACCCAATGATCACCAATAGTTCTGTAATACCTAGCAACATTTGCACCAGAAATAAACAGACCACATGCATGATGCCATTAGTGGAAGCAAGTAATCAGAGAAGTACGTAGATGGGCATATGTGCGCTCCAAATTTAGATAAGTGCATATGCGAGAACAACATTCTGATATAGTCCGGGGAAGCGGGTTCCAACTTAGCCACAAGCAAACACCAATACTACCTGGTAGGACTCAGCAAGATTTGCACTCCTCTGACAGGCAGTAAGGACGTTCCCCAATATATGTATTTCCAACTCCGTCAGACTACACGAGCCGACAAGCACCCCAATCATGAACAACTAGGCATCAGATACGATGAGCTGTCACATCATCCCGTTCTTCCATTGCGGTATCAACTACTATGAAGCAAGCAGGCAGCAGAATGGCTGTGTCTCACAGAACTAGTAGAATCGACTACAAGCACCACAAGCATGAACAACTAGGCCTCACATACTAGAGCTGCCACATCATCCTATCAACTATCAAGCAAGCAAGCAACAAAAGTACTAGATCGATTGCAATTGCTACCTCGGCATCGGCGAAGCGGCGGTCGTCGACGCGGATCCAGTAGAAGCCAAAGACGAAGAGCATGGCGCGGAGAGCGCGCGGCCGCAGCGCACGACCGTCCCGCCTCCATCCCTCGAGGCGCGCGTAGCCCTCCCCTGCCCCCCATCCCGCTCCTCCTCCACCCCGAGCGTGCACACGCGGCAGACGAGGTAGTAGGCGAGGAGCACGAGCACGGCCGCCACGACCCGGAGCGGGAGGAGCACGGCCGCGGCGACGGCCAGCCGCGCCACCTCCACCGCCCCGACGGGGCCGCGGCCCATCGGCCCGTACGCGTCCCGCCGCGCGTACGGGGCGTACTTCCGGTCAAGCTCCTCGAGGCTCTCCTGCGCCGCCGGCGCGGCCGTGGAAGCGGCCGAGGAGAGGAGCGGCTTGGCTGCGGCCTCCTCCTCCTCGCCGCGGATGCCGCTGTCGAGCTCGGCGGGGCGGTGGCGCCGTCGACGACAGCCATGGGAGCGGAGGCGAGATGAGACGAGAAGAGAAGCAAAGCAAAGCGAAGCACTAGGTCTTTATGACGAGAATAGAAGCGGCGCGATAGGGAGGGGATTGATGGTGGTCGCTGCTGGTCGGGAGGTGGAGGAGACGGCGAGACGGGGCTGGGGGAGAAGCGAGGACGAGCGTCGGATGTGGATCGGACGGCTGGGACCCGCGGCGGTGCGGTGGCTGCCCGAAGCTAGCTTGCGTGGACGGCTCGAACTGCCTGCCGTTCTAGGCTTCTTCTGGCAAGCTCAGCAAAAGGAGACCTCGAGAAGTTCTAGCAGATGTTTTTTTTTGCGGGATACAACTAATACATCAGAGCAAAGCAGAAAAGACCTGCAGAAATATAGAAATTACACAAAGGTCCTCCTGTAGGACGAAGACGTCGATGAAGAACAGCACGTTCCGGCGGCGCGCCTCCGCCGCATCCTCCATTGAACCTTGGATCAGAGGATGACCCCTGGCGAGAGGGAAGTCACCGGTCCTCGAACTCCGGGGAGCCTCCATCCTGCTCCTCGGACCTCCTCGTCGTCGTGCTCCGAGATCAGCTGGATCAAGATCTTCAGCTGGAGTCGCCGCACCGAGCTCCAGTACGGGGTACGCGCACGGCGGCCACCGGGGACCGCGAGCGCGAGGAAGATGGTGCCCCGCCATGGATCTACGCCGAGCTCCATCGCCAGAAGGGTCGAGCACCACCTGCAAAAGCCACCACCGACACGCCACCACCTCCAGGACGCCGCCGGCTAGGCACCAACTCCTCCCTACACTATATACACGAGGAGATCCCGGGTTCCCCCACCCTCCCGCCGCCAAAGCGGCCGGCGGAGGGCGAGGGAACCGACGAAATCGTCAACGGCGAGGTGGGAGAGCAAGTGGATCCAGAAATATCGCCTCCTACTGTAGCGGTGGGAGGGGACTCGTCCAAGGTCGGGTAATAAGGTCGCATCTATAAGTTCTAGCAGATGTTGGCGTACGGTCGGCGGCGATTGTAAATCTTGTTTTCCGGATCATTCTTTATTAAGCCCAGATGGATTTTTTTTAAGTGCCCAGATGGATTATTCTGGAGTTGGGAAAGAGTATGGAGAACACCTTCTTACGTGCGTTTTGCTATTTATTTACAGGTTCATCCGCATTTTCAACGGAACTGATGGATCAAACAAATAAAAAATAAATCTAATTTTCTTTTGCTTGCAAAAAGAAGATAAATTTTCCGAGAAGCACTAGAACTTGTCTCCATCCCTGTTGCCCAGAATCGGCGATTCCAAAACTTCCACTAGCAACAGATTCCTTTATTATGCTAAAAGTAAATCCATGATAAAAAAGTCAAAAGCAAGGGTGATTTTCAGAAAGCCACAATGGACCAGGTAGCCCTTTTTTGTATTTTACTGGAACGTTTCAAATTTTTTGAAAAAAGTAACAGGATGTGGTCAACTCTATGCACCACGAGCATACAAATTTTCAATGTCAAATACCTCGTATGTTTGCCTCAGCAAAAAAGATAAATCCAACAAACTATGGGAGATTCAAAACGTGGCACTGTTCATTCCCTAGGTCTGCAAATTTATCATTTTTACTGAGGTTAGAATATATGATATTCCGTATTGAAATTTTTATAGCAGATAGAACAAAGTATCGACTACATCATGGTATTTCTTTTGTAACTTTTTAAAGCTTCCGATTCAAGAGAACTTGCCTGTGGCAAGATGGTTAAGAGGGTGGTTATACCCCCAGCCCACCAGAGTTCAAACCCCAGGTTTGACGATGGTGTTTCTCATTTAAGGCGGAATATTCTTCAGTGAGAGGCGACGTTCCCGTCGATAGCGAGGCGCCCGTGGTGACTTCGTCAATCTCAAGACTCGACCCGACGACTCGGTCTCTCGGAGGTGCTCATAGGGGTAGGGTATGTATGCGTGCGTTCATAGGGGTGAGTGTGTGCGCGTGTATATGAGCGCATGCGTTGTACTGTGTTTAGAAAAAAAAACTTCCAATTCAAACTTTCAAAAAAATTCAAAAAAGGCTACCTGGTGGTGCTCAGGAGCCATATCACCGCACTCGGGTGATTTCCGTTCACCTAGGCATGCACTCTGACTTTGAGTGATGCTCGAATGTAACCAACTTTTAAGGGACACAATGTTTGAGTTGTAGGTGTAGATGCACCCGTTATTTAAAAAAAATACATTTTAAAATGTCAAGAAAACTATTAAAAAAATCGGATGAACATCCATACATTTTTCGTACACAAAATTGCGCGAAAAAAGACATTTGTTTGTGGCCGGTATAAAAAGACAAAAAAATGAAGCGTACAAAGTCATTTTGAAACACCGGGATTTGTCTTTTTTACACAGGCTATGAAAATATCTTTTTTCCACGAAACTTTATGTGCGAATATAGTATGTGCGGATGTATATCCGAAATTTCTGATTGGATTTTTTTGACATTTTAAAATATTGAATTTTGTGCAGTACTACGACCCAAAAGCCATTTCCGACTTTTAAGCAGCTTTTAATTATGTTGAAATGCCGATGCACAATGAGACCACATGGTGGGTTGTCGACGGTTAGGAAATGTATAAAAAGAAGTATTATGTTGTCTGACGCAAAGTACTGTAATGTTTTCCTGAGGTATGTATGTGTGTGTGCTCGTACGTGTATACATGTTGAGTGTGTAGGTGCGTGTGCTCACGTTAGTCTTATCTAGAGATTATAAGTGGACAATACACGAAAACTGTAAATAACTCCCGAGTTACAGGGAGCTCTTTTTTTAAAAAAAATCGAAATCAACAATTTTGAGTTTTCAAAAATCGATAAAAAATATCTCATATGAAGATAGTGTCGAGATCTACAAGCGTGCAAAATTTTAACTCAAAATTTGTTGTATTTTAGGCTGCACAAAACAATATAAGTCAGAAAAAAATCAAGTTTTTGAAATTGTGTACTGTTCATCACCCATCTGTCATTTTTTGCCCAGACCACAATATAGCGAATTTCGTTTAATATTTTCTACACTTGTAGATCTCGACACTATCTACATATGAGAATGTTTTCTCGATTTTTGAAAACTCAAAAGTGCCGATTTTGATGTTTTTCAAAAAACGAGCTCAATGTAGCTCGGGAGCCATTTGTCCACTCTCGATAATACATGCTGATGTGGGGTTACCACGGCAAATCCCATCGGTAGGATACCTAGGGTTTCGTATAGGAGGAGAAGTTGGCGCGTTGGTAGTTCCGTCGGCTGACAAGTAAGGATTTACCCAGATTCGGCCCCTCATTGTGAGGTAAAGACCTACATCCTGCTTGTCTGATCTGTATTGATTAGATGATTACATGGTGGCCGTAATGGCGATGGTGGTGAGAATGTGAGATGTGATCTCTCTAGGTCTATGCGAGTTGTGGTTGGCTGTCCCTTTACTGTGTCCCCTACGTGGCTTTATATAGGTAGACATGGAGGGGTTTACATGAGTCCTAGTAGACTACGTCTTAGAGTTCTTGTCGTGTACTTCAAGTAATTGTTGGGCCGCCAGGTGGGCCTTTGGCTGGGCCGCATCAGTTACACGAATGGTGGGGTGCCCGAAGGGTATGCCCACGTCACATGCATACTGCATGCTAACACCCATCTAAATCGCCATATATAAAGCGGCTATTTCATTTGTGAGTAAGAGTAGTTTTGGATCCTAATTGCAATTTGTTATACGATTTGTTCTTTGCAATAAATATGGTCTGAGATTTATATCTCTAAAAGTGAATAGTTTTAGGTTATTAGCAAAATGTGAGTTCATGATTTCGGATTTTGGACAAAGTCGTAACATAAAAGTAGTAGTTTAGTTCTAGGTCAACCAATTGAGCAAAGAGATTAGAGATCATAAACAAACAAAACAAACATTTCAAAGAAAAAGTGGAATTATTAGTAAACGTGACAAGCATGCATGCATGCTGACATGCTAGTGTAAGATGGAGTCGGTTCAGTTCAAAGAAAAAGAAGATGGACGAACTAGCATTTTGGAATCCAAAGCCTTTCCATTCGCCTCAACAGGCACATGGTTCGATCGGTGCAATCATGCACCGATGCAGGGACGTTGGATTTCTCATGATTGGCCAGTCAAAAAAAAAAAAAACTAGCTCCATCACGTATTGGGGAGATCATATGGCAGAATATTAGTTTGAAAAAGAAACTAATCGTGGTGGTTACAGAGATCAAGGATTCAAGGGTGCTGCTTCTTCAATCGGTGATTTCAACCATGGAGATTTCTTTCTTTACTTATTCAAGAAAAATATTTCTTTCTTTACGGGAGTTGGGATGGGTCCACCGGTCGAAGTTTGCATGATAACGGCATGTGCCTTTAAATTAGGAGAGTCTAGATATTTTCCATGGGAGTCGCAAAAAAAAAATCCATACCCCGTTCACGAATTCAAAAAAAAAATCTTCACAGGCAAAGCTTTTACCTCCTCCAAAAAAACAAAAAACAAAATCACCACCAGAGAATTACTCCACGTTGACCTAGTTGGGCTTTCGTAGGGGGCGCGTTTCCTAGCTCCCATCCCACCCCTGGTTCCCTATATATAGCTGAGATCGAGGGAATGATCGACCACGACGGCCACTACCCAATACCCTAACCCACGAGGATCAATCTACCGAGCGAGGGAGCGGCCGATCAATCTGACAAGATGCAGATCTTCGTGAAGACCCTGACCGGGAAGACGATCGCTCTCGAGGTGGAGAGCAGCGACACCATCGACAACGTCAAGGCCAAAATCCAGGACAAGGAAGGTACGTATATACATATACCACCATCGTTCTCATTTCCTCGCCATTGTTGATCGGCGAGATCACTCATCGCATTGGATGCTATTCACGTTGCTTATACTATATCCCAGGCATCCCGCCGGACCAGCAGCGACTCATCTTCGCCGGGAAGCAGCTGGAGGAGGGGCGCACCCTGGCCGACTACAACATCCAGAAGGAGTCGACGCTGCACCTGGTGCTCCGCCTCCGCGGCGGAACCAGGGGCGGCTACATCATCCAGGAGCCCAGCCTGCTGCAGCTCGCGCTCAAGTACAGGGAGAAGAAGATGGTCTGCCGCAAGTACGTAACCCGACCAGTCAGATTACATCTACTACTTCAAGCTGTTCATCACTCGCAGTTACTTATTTTGGATTGTGAATGTCGATCGAGCAGGTGCTACGCGCGGCTTCCCGCGAGGGCGACCAACTGCCGCAAGAAGAAGTGCGGCCACACCAACCAGCTGAGGCCCAAGAAGAGGTTCGTCAGCAAGACTTCCGGATGAAGAAGCACTCCTGGGCGCTGCATGCGCGTGCTTGAATAAATTGCTTGATTTCGTTCAGTTAAGACTATGCTATGTTCTCGTGAACTGCTATTCGATATCAATAAAATGAATTACTAGATGGGATTGAATATTCTTTATGAACGGGTGATTGTCTCGTATAATACCTACTTACAGATGGCGCGTCTATTCTCATTAGCCAATTTTTGCCATATTAGTAACTTCTGAACAACTCATCTAAAAAAAACTTCTGAACAACTGGGATCCGATCTCTAGCAAGCTCTAAAAGAATATGCACAATGACAAATGTCCTCGCTTATTCCGTGAGGAGATCTACAAGACCTCCCTTCGCCATTCTCCTGCTGCGCTCTGTGCAATGCAGAGAGAGAAACATACACCAATACATACATAACTTGGAAGGGCCTCGTGCTTGCTGGTCGTGAAGGCCTGCTTGTGTTGCCTGGCATTGACCAGGTCATGCAAGGTCGATCTCCCCTACAAGCTATCATCATCAAATATTGTGGAGAGCAAAGCCGCAAATGCCCTCCTTTATGAACCTTCTCTGACAGAGATGTCTCAGCTCTGTATATCAAATATTGTTGAGAGCACAAGCCCACGCTATCAAATTTTCGACAATTAAAAATGATCGATAGTAGCTCGTATGCAAAGAAAAGCTGGAAGTAGAATCATGAGATTATTCCTGCATACCAAAACTCAAAAGGTTCAACTTACCATATATTTCAAACCTAGGTAAAGAACATGATTAGTTAAACCTACTTGATTCCTAATCAACTGAGGCAAAACAGATTGAAGAATGTAATCAAAATAGAGCACATCTTAGCAGCAGAAAAGGGATCAAATAATCTGTCAAAAAGTTAAACTAACATAACCATAGCGAACAACCTACTACATAATGGATAATAAGAATAATAACTAATTGGAAGCCTTTGTAATTTTTGTTCATGCTTGTGAGCAGAAACACGTAGTGTGGAAAGTTATCATCCACTGAACAGATACAGTAGTATCATGGCAAAGAGAGAGTAGAGTGAGGTGACAGAAAGAACAAATCTTGAGGAGACATACCTCTCTACAGTCTTCATCTGGGAATTTAAGTAGCAAAATTGTTTTTGTCAGATGAGTCTGAATGAAAAAAATTCCATGGTTCAGCCACAGGCAAACTACAAATTAAAGATGGTAAAAATGGACCTGGGGCAGCAGCAGGAGGATTCGATACCAAGAAAGGATTGTAAACTGCCATCTATTAAATCCTTTCTCAACAAAGACAGCAAATGGTATATGCACCAATAGTTCTATAATACCTAGCAACATTTACACCAGAAATAAACACACCATATGCAGTTATGCACATGTCATGAGTGGAGGCAAGCATTCAGAGAAGTACATAGATAGGCATATGCACGCTTCCAGTTTAAATAAGTGCATATGCTAGAACGACTGTCTGATCTAGTCGGGGAAAGCGGGTTCCAATTTTGCAACAAGCAAACACCAACACTACCTGGTTGGACTCAGCAAGATTTGCACTCCTCTGATAGGCAGCAAGGGCGTTCCCACTCCGTCAGACTACACATGCACCACACTCATGAACAACTAGGCCTTACGTACTGCTATGAGCTGTCACATCATCCCGTTCTTCCATTGCAACTAGTATCAAGCAAACAAGAACACAAAATAGGGACACTGGGCAGCTAGAACAACAAGACTCGATTACAATTGAACCAACTGCGTCCTAAAACGCGCACACCAAAAAGCCTCATTGCGGTGGCGGCGAGCAGCCAGCGACGTGTCTGAGCATTGCCTTGGCCGACTCCCGCGCGAAGTGCCTCTGCCTGAGCTGCACGTAGGGGTAGCAGAGCGCCGACAGCACGTGTGCCGGCTTGGAGAAGGAGAACACCTCATACCACACACGCTCCTCCTCGTCCACCTGCACCGAGAACCGCTCCTCTCCAGCCTGCACATCATTCATCCATGCCCACACACCAAACAAAACTCAAACCTTTTGCAACTCCCATATATGTTATGCAAAGTTGAGAAAAAAACAGTGACAGTGGAACGTACCAGCAGATGGCCTTCAAGGGTGCCGCTGCCGAACGCGAAGACACAGCCTTTCGCACTCTTGCGTCCCGAGGAGCTGCCGTTGTTGTCGTCGGTGACATAGGCGATCTAGAGCGGGAACATGACCCAGGGGATCACCTCCTTGTAGCAGATGCAGAACCTCGCGCCGACCTTTACTAGGGTGTCCGGTTCGACCTCTGCCCAGCCCAGTGCCAAGTGCCTGACAAAGAACACTAGTTTTATCATGGAAATAGAACAATGTGACTAAATATGTCAGGTTCGAAATCTGTCTGAGGCTTACTTCCATGAGAGGAGGGCTGACTTGGCGTGGAGGAAGGCGTCGGCACCGGAGCCAACGAGGACGCGCGAGCGGTTCATGGAGAAGCCGCGATCGGCGAGCTCTCTGTCGGTGTCTTCAGAGGTTACTGCAGTTGTTGATTTTGGGGTAGAGGCGCCGTGGAGAGCCACGTCGTAGTTGAAGCCACTGGCAGCCGCAAGGTAGGACTTCTGCTGCTCCGGCGAGGGGCGGCCGAAGCTCAAGAAGAGGCCTCCCCAGGCCATGGATCCTAGAAAAAATGGTGTAAGGCTGCGAGGGCAAGTAACAAGGTGATTTGGTGCTCCCCTGAAGACATGAATTGCATGCGTATTCAGTTATTCTGCACGCCACACACATATAATAATTGATGCCATCCTGATGTCGATTAACCGTGTTAAAAACGGATTAGTTGATATAAGGAATCCAGAAAAATAGTGTGGTTGGAAACGGCCAAAATCACTGAATCCTGAGATACTCCCCTGATCAATTATGACATACAGTATTGGTTATTTCAGCTAATTCTCTGTGGCCAGGTTTAGTTTTATCTCATCATAGGAAATCATGTTTGGGCTTCACCAACATTGCAATCCATCCCCAGTCCCCACAGGCCAAACCACAAACAGAAAGAACATCTAGAACAGTGAAAGCCTCTTCTGATCCTAAATTTAGGTTCATTTCGATGGGATTTTTATAGCGTGATCTGCCGGGTAATGTCACCTCGCGTCGGCGAGTTCCGGAGATTGTTTCTGTTGAACTTGGTGGTAAAACCTTGGAAATTCCTGGCACCGGACGATATGTGAGGGAAATGGGGGCAGGGCGAGTGAAGGAGTAGGGACATACCTGGAGCCTCAAGAAGCGGAGGACCGGGCAGCTGGGAGGCTTGTCCGGGCGGCGGCCGTGGCTGCGGAGTGGTGGAGAGCCAGCCGGCCGACGAGCGGTGCGGTGCGGCGGCTCAGCGGTTGCGGAGACCGGCCGGCCAGGAGCAACCGGTCACAGCCTCTCGGAGGTAGTTTGCTCACCGGACAGTCGCGCTCAGAGGATGTGTGAGTCAATGGAGGCCCATGGAACTTGCGGCCCACCACCGACGACGCGAGGTGACAACTGGGATCCGACCGCTCGTATGGACTGAATCTTGCACTACCCCTGCCTCTAGAACTTCTGGGCGTGCTTGCTTATCATCTCGTCTAGTAAGTTGGTTCAAATGGTTCAAAACTTCGAATCCACGCTGATGCATCATAATTTCGTCACAACGAAATAGTGAGGTTACCACAGCGTTCTAAGAGCATCTCCCACCATGGCCCTGTAAGCTCTCCCAAACGACCGGGCGGTCCGCCCGGACAGCCTTTGGGCTGAAATACACGACCCAATCGAGGTCCCCAAACCTAGCCCAAACGACCGGGCGGTCCGGTAAATACTAAAGCCAGCCCATATGTGAGGAGCGTTTGGGAGGCCCGGACACGTCCGCCACGTCGACCCTGGAATAGCGGACCCACGCATTTTCCCCTCAATTCGACCGGAACCACCTCTTCTTCCTCTGCGCTGCTCACATTCCGCCCACCTCTCCGCTCCGCCACCGTTCCCGTCGTATATCCGCCGCCTCCCCGAACCTCCGCCACCTCCCCGCAGTTCTAGACGCTCGCCGGTGCCTCGCCTCTGCAGAAACCAAACCTGCAGTCTCCGTTTCCGGTACGTTCTACATCACTCTCCATCCACCTCGCTCTCAAAGTGTTTGTCGAAATGCCGGAGCCGGGTTGTGATGACCTTTTTATATTTGTAGCCATGGATTTATCCTCCGACGAAGAGTACGATTACTCCGCCGTAGATGAGTTTATGTACAACGAGTTCATCGATGGTCTAACGATGACGACATGTTGCAGGAGGGAGACGAGGAGGCCATGTCGATGATTAGAATTCAAGAAGAATTGGAGAAGGCAGAGCACGTTCTCAACTTCTGGGGATCAATTAAGGGGCGGATTACCGTGGCCCATGATAGGATCAAAGGCCGTCGAGACCTATACGACGACTATTTCAAACCAGATCCGGTCTTTCACGAGGGGTTCTTTCGGCGTCGATTTCGCATGAGCTCGTCCCTTTTCCGACGCATACAGGAAGAAGTGACTAAGTATGATGATTACTTCAAGTTGAAGCATGATTGCTGCGGAAAACTTTCTTTCTCTCCATTGCATAAATGCGCCGCTGCTTTGAGAATGCTAGCCTATGGAAAGACTGCGGATGCCATCGACGAGTATGTCCGGATGGGAGAGAGTACCTGCATTGAGGCTATGGAGCATTTTGCGTACGCTGTGGTCAAGGTGTTTGGCGACAAATATCTTAGAGAACCAAATGCGGAGGATACTGAAAGGTTACTGGCCCTTGGAGAAGTAAGAGGATTTCCAGGTATGTTAGGATTAGTTGATTGCATGCATTGGCAATGGAAGAACTGCCCAACAGGGTTGCGTGGGCAGTACCAAGGTCACAGCAAAGAGGCCGGCCACCATCGTTCTCGAGGCATCTCAAGATTTGTGGATTTGGCATGCCCGGTTCTCACAGCGATATCAATGTGCTTCAGCGCTCTCCCCTGTTCAAGAGGCTCTGTGATGGGATGCTCCACCATGCAACTTCACCGTCAACCGACACGACTACACCATGGGATACTATCGATGGTATCTATCCTCAGTGGGCGGCATTTGTGAAGACTATCAGCAATCCATCTGGTCCCAAACAATGTGGATTTGCAGCTGCACAGGAGGCTGTTAGGAAAGATGTCGAGAGGGCATTTGGTGTGCTGCAAGCTCGTTGGGGTATAGTCCGTGGAGCCGCAATGATGTGGGATCCGGAGGTACTATGGCAGGTCATAACTTGTTGTGTAATTTTGCACAACGTGATTGTGGAGGATGAAGGAGAAGGGGCAGCTCGCACGGATTTTGAGAAGCCAGGAGAACATGTCCACCTACCTGAACAATAAGCGGAGTATGGCATGCACTTACTTGAGATGCATCGACAACTTCGAGATGTACAAGTGCACACCCAACTACTTAAAGATCTGGTCGAGCATATGTATGTCTTCGTGGGAAATCAGTGAATTTCCCATTTGCATTGATTTGTGGTCCGAATAATGTGAACTATTGTTATGTCCAGCTACTTTTATTCGTTTAGATACAATTAATGGTTGTAATAAGTTGATTTGAACTATTTATTTAGACTCGAAACTAGTTGTATCGACGTGCATGGATTGCATGTATTTGGGTGTCAATACTTGAACATTATAATTGTAGAGCACAACATTAGGGGTTGTCCGGTCGCTGTCCGCGTACACGTTCGGACGTGTCCACGGATAGTTTGGGGGCCAAATTTAGGGCCTCCGACTAGAGATGCTCTAACAACTCAATCGGATGGTGCAAGGAACCAAGCAATACAGAAATGTCATCGCAGCATATGCCAGCTTTGCTGGAAACAACTAACCGGTCGAAGTTGGCAACATAAACACCAGGGCATTCATGATTTGAAGGGAGAAATTTCGTTCAGCTTTGTACAACTGTTTGCTGTGAAATTCATGCATCACAGAAAAGAAAATCAAATTTCCTTCCCCTTTTACTACAAGGTACCACAAGCGAAATACACATGAAATAAGTTTTCACATATGAATAGGCTGACATGGTTATACAACAGTGTGTTATTACAGTGATGAAACATAATGCCTAATACATGGCAAGCAGCTGACCCCTCTTCATATATGCACAATGCCATAAGGACAAGTGTACTCGTTTATTCCATGTGGAGATCTACAAGACCTCCCTTCACTGTTCTCCTGCTGCGCTCTGTGCAATGCAGAGAGAGAAACATACACCAGTACATACATAACATGGGTCTCATGCTGGTCGTGACGGCTTGCGAGCAGCAGCGACGGCATGAACAGGGTTGCAGTGGTGCCAATAATATTCTCTTGTGTTGCATGCTCTTGGCCAATGCAACCACTGTCAAGGTCGATCTCCCTTACAAGCTATCATCATCAAATATCGTGGAGAGCACAAGCCCACGGGCAAATGCACTCCTTTGAGCCCTCTCTTTCCGATCCTTCTCCGAGAGAGATGTCTCAGCTCTGTAAGTTAAACACAGATAATCAATCAAAGATTTGACAATTAAGAATTATAGATAGTAGCTCGTATGCAAAGAAGTTGGAAGAAGACTCATGAGATTAGTCCTACATTTCAAAACTCAAAAGGTTCAACTTACCATATATTTCAAACCTAGGTAAAGAACATGATTAGTTAAACCTACTTGATTCCAAATCAACTGAGTCAAAACAGGTTTAAGAATGTAATCAAAATAAAGTACATCTTAGCAGCAGAAAAGGGATCAAGTAATCTGTCAAAAAGGTAAACTAACAAGAATAATGACTAATTGGAAGCCTTTTGCAATTTTTATTCATGCTTGGAGAGCAGAAACATGTATTGTGCAAAAGGGCCAGTCAAAAAATAGAATGTGGAAAGCTATCATTCACTGACCAGATACAGTAGTATCATGGCAAAGAGAGGGTGGAGTGAGGTGGCAGAAAGAAGAAAAATTGAGGTGACATACCTCTCTACAGTCTTTTCATCTGGGAGTTTATTTAGCAAAAATGTTTTGTCAGATGAGTCGGAAGGAAAATCTTTCGATGGTTCAGCCACAGGCAAACTACAAATTAAAGATGACAAAAAAGGATCTGGGCAGCAGCGGGAGGACGATTAGATACATAGGATGATCCACCAAGAAAGGATTGTAAACTGCCATCTCTTAAATCCTTTCTCAACAAAGATAGCAAAGAGTGGGACCCAGATGATACTTTTCGGACTCTGCGCCTGCGTTGCATGTATTCTTCATTAAGGAAATCAATGGAATAAATCATGTTCCTAAGAAAACCATATATTTTCAAGAGATGATATTGTAAAATGTTAAATTGTAAAATCAGATGTGCACAGTGCGAAGAAAAAGAAAAAGGATATCTTGAAATAACTTCCATGCTGCATTGTCAAATGGCCTATCAAATCCGTCCCAACCTTTCCAGCACAGATGGGGCATACCTGAAAGGGCAGTTCATCAAAATCCATGAGTGCTTACTATTTGAGAATTCAGTCTATAGGCATTTTTTCTGGACAGGGAAGTTAAGCACGGCAACACTGTTTACATCAATTCCTATGAGAATGAAAAGAAGCACGTAACTGCCAAATATCACTAATATAACTTCTTTTTTTGAACCTGGAAGGGTCCCGAAGGACCCGGAGCCGCTTATCTATTCATTAAAAAAAGCTTACAGCAAGCAGATGGACCGCAAAGAAAAAAGAAATTACATTCTGGCCCCTGAAAATTACACAAAGGACCCCGAAAGACTACACCAAATTGCAATTTGGTCCTTTGACATCTCTGCTCCGTCCGCCCTGGACCAGCCCCGCCGACGCCGGGGATAAGTGAAAAGCTAATTATATTTAGCTACCTCTCTCTAGGATTTTGCAATCCAAACAAACTAGAGGTAAACCAGCAACTGACACATTAGGTCTAATAACAAAGAAGCAACTAACTCTCGAATGTCCCTAAACATTAAATATGAGTCCTCCTAATGTAAGTGAAAAGACATTTAGCAAATCGCAAACCACAGAGTAAACATGAATGCAAGTGAACAAACATTTAGCAATCACAAGCAACAGAGAGAAAACGTGACTAGCACTCTTTTCCTTCCATAGGAATACTCTACTCCAACACCACCACAAATTAACCAGTGTGACACAACTTTCACCCAATGAAATGTGTAAGGGGGTGTTTGTTTGAACTTTTGTTGGCTTTCCACTGGAATAAGCAGCCTAATAAACAAAACAAACGGGTATGCCGCGCGGTAGGCTTTTGCAAAGCTGGTAGGAGAATTGCACGCGCGGGCGAAAGCACCTCGAGAGGTGCTTTTGGTGGCTTCCCGAGCTTTGGCTCTTAAACTGAATCGCTATAGTTCTTTGCCCTTGTTGTTTAGTTTATTTATAAGGCAACTGCCATCGAACCACTCAGCGAACGGTGCGTCCAGATTCCGTGAAACGTGTGATCAGCTCCTGTCTTTGCATCAGCCGCACCTTCTGACATGATCACACGTGTAGCATACATAATCAGCTATTAATGATTTTAAACGTATACGCATACATCATACAAGGTACTAGCAAAGATATGCCACATATTATTTAAATTAATATATATGGTAATCCATTACGCGTAAATCATCAAAAATACAAATTTTCATAACTTTTGGTGTACATTCACGTGTATACATTGTCATAACAAAATAGAGCTAAATCAAGCTATTAACCTTAACCTCTTTAAATAAAGGTATAATGGATAAATGTGTACATACATTATTTATTACACATAAATCAACAAAAACTCAGAACAACTAGTTGCCAAACACTAAAACTCGGAACAACTAGTTGCCAAACGCTAAACGTCCTATTAATTATTTATTCTGTTTAATGTTGCGCATTTCTTTATCTTATAGTGACGTACGATTGTACGCTACAATCAGGTAGTATGTCCTAGTAACTCTCAGGGTATTTCAGACAATTTCTCAACACACAGCTAGACAGCCAGCCAAGTTGCCAAACAGTGACACTCATAAAAGCTGCTTCCCCTTGACAGCAGCTTCCCCTGCACAGCAGCACAGCCAGTCACGGCCAGCCAGCCACAGCCCAAACAAACACCCCCTAAGAACCATAGATCTGAACTCTTACTTACACACTGAACGAACATGCCCAAAAGAAGGGTAAACTTTTACAATCCAAAGGGCTTCGAGCTTGAATTCTTTATTAGAAGAAACGCAAGAAAAGGTTGAGACCCGAATTGCAGAGCAAAAGATTATATGTCACCTAATTTGCACAGCGTCTAAAATAAACTTGTAAAGCCAATTGTATTGGTCAGCAGTAACACAAAATTGTTTCAGCTAATAAGCTCTTTCCATCACTCACTTGGCCGAGAAGGCCAGGACCAATAATACCCAATATAACCCCAAAGGAAGTAAGCAACAACATCCCAAAACCAAACAAACCAAAAGAAAATGTGAATATCAAAACCATGATACTAGCTAAAATCATAACCACTAAAAGTCCAGCACATATATACACCTATGGGCGCCAAAAGGCCAACCCAATCCATAACTCGAACAAGCAAGACCATGAAAAGGTCATATTCAGATATCTTGGTTTCTAAAATTCCAAAGTGATAATCAACCTAAACGAAACTTGATTTCTAAATTTTCAACCAAAACCTCAAACGAAAACAGAATTTCCTAGAAAAACATCTAAAGGTCTCATATTTCTAGCAAACTACAGATCAATAGACATACTAGGCATCTAAATTACAACAACAATGAAATATTACCAACCACTAAAACCTGTAGGTTCCGTGTAACCCTATTAAATTGCACACATTAATAACATTTCCGACATCCACCGTGACAAACCCTTAATAACTTTAGCTGGACAGTGTAAAAATGTCACATTTCGGCTAAATTATGTCAAAGGCTCAAACATGACCCAAGCGAGCGAATCACAGGAACGCGAATCAGCGAGACGACATACCCCACGCTTGGCCTCGGCGGCGTGCTCGTCGTCGATGTGGCAGCACAGGCCGACGAAGTCGAAATCCTCGCCGCAAAAGGGGCAGTTGTAGGCCTCCGCCCCGCGCGCCTCCACCTCGTCCCCGCCAGCGTCCGCGTCATCGAACCCCATGTACAGATCTGGTGAACCAAGCCACAGCCACCACGCATCAGTCCCCGGCGTCGAATCAGAAACGAACCAGGCCAAAGAAAGAAAAAACAGGACGAAATCAGCCGATCGATCGTACCGTAGCGGGACTGCAGGCGCCTCGCGGCGGCGGCGGAGGAGGACGAGGAGGAGGAGCGGCCCCACGCGTCGCCGGCGTCCATGGCGAAATTCGACGGAACCCTAGCTAGCTTCGTTCTCCTCTCTTTTGCCCTTTCGGGTGGTGTTCGCGATTTTTTTTTTGCGACCCGGCTTTTCTGACCGCTGTTCTCCTTCCACTGCTCTTGTGTGTCTTTCCGTGCGCGCGCGCGTGCGGTGTCTGTTGGCGTTTTGCTTGGGTGGCGTCGGTCCGAATTATGGAATTATGGAGCGGAATGGTGAGTGGTTAGAAGATTGGCTGCACCTGGTCTACGGTGAGCCGTCGAGGATGACTTGGTGGCCCGTGTTGTCAGAAGTGATGGTTGCGGCCGAGCGGAACTCCAGTTCCTCCGCTGGCAATGGTACCCGATACCCGTTAACGCGACGGGTAACTGCACTAAATGAGCAGGGTTTGGTGGTGATTTGAACTCGTGGGTGTGCTTAGCGGTAAATATCAACACCCACCGGGTCTAGCGGAGGCGGGTATGAGGGTATCAACCCGTACCCGTGAGCCCATAGACCCGGCAACCCCACCCTAACCTTCCAGCCCTACATGTCATTGAGTCCAGAGGAGAGAAACCTAGTTCTTTTCCCAGCAAAGCAGCGACCCAGCCCCACGCGTTCCTCTTCTTTTCCTCTTTTTTTTCCTAGCAAGGCAACAACACAGCCCCGCGCCTCCCCCACGCACAGCCCTTTTGACGCCGGCCACGCCGTGTGCGCCTTGCATCTCTCCTCCGCCGCCACCGCCGAGTGCGCCGCCCCTCTGATGATGTTGCCGCCTGCACCCTGAATTGGCGATACCAGTCGGGTCGTGGGTATGGTGGAGATCTTGACCCGCCGTCGGGTGGCGGGGCGGTAGAGGGCCGGGCGGGTATAGGGGTGACAAACCCGGCCCCCAACCCGGTGGGTGCCATTCGGATCCGCCCCTAGTACGGACCATTTTTTTTCATGTAATAATGTATCTTTTCAATTCAAAAACATTTTAAAATTCCTTAAACTTTTTCAAATTCGTGAGTATTTTGAAATTAGTAAACATTTTTAAATCAGTGAATATTTTTTGATTTCATAAAAAATTAAAATTTAAAAGAAAAAACTGATAAAAAACTTGATGTATTTTTCCATGTAAAGACCAACAGAAAAATCGAGTGCAAAAAACGAACCAGAGTGTGTGTGTGGGGGGGGGAGGGCGAGCAAGCTGGGCCAGCCCACGCGGGGACAATGCTTCTCGCTGTCGTGAACTTGGGTTTGTGCGGGCTGAGATTGCCTGCCAAACTGCCACACGAGTTTTCTGCCATTTTGGCAATTTTACCCTTGTGTACGGGTACTCGCGGGAATCGTACCCGCATGGACAGGGTATGTGCACCGTTTTATACCCATGAGTTTTATACCCATGAGTAGTACTCACGGGTAGGACACGAGTATAACCTTGTAACCGTGGGTATAACCATACCATACCCGTTATATAAACATGTGGAGTTTATCTAGGTTAAAGTTGTCATCAATTGTCAATTTGAGTTGAGATAAATGTTAATGAGTCTAGTAAAAAAATTGTGTCAAATGTGGTATCGATGAATATAAAATTGTGAATAACTTATGTAATATTCAATCTACTCGTTAGGTATCCAATGAAAATGGTACCCGTCAGATATGAGTATAGGTAAAGTTTCATATTAGGAAATACGGATATATGTAGAATTTTATACTCATTAAATATTTAAATATATGTATATGGGGTATGGGCACTACCGTTGCCATCCTTAGTCCTACCAAACGAGGCCTCAGGCCGCATGGACGGAGAATAAGATTTCGCCTCGAACTGCCGATAGATTGGGAAATCACGAATTGGGTCCGAGCAGACAAATGGACTTTCTACACGTTGCCTTGTTGGGCCAAGGAAATTGGTACGTGGAATTTGAGGTAGAGAAAATGGGCTGCTCGTTCTAGGATGAAATAAACCACCAAATTTCGAATAATTACAGCTATATACTAACCCCCCTCAAAACACAAACTCTCCATTTTATCGATTACTGCTACTTCAGGTAAAATTCTAAAGAAGGCAGTAGCTGAGACAAATCCTATTTGGACAAGACCACCCCCGAGGCAAGTAAAATTAAACGTAGATGCTTCTTTTGTCGAGGGTCTGCATGCAGGAGCTACTGGTGCAGTGTTACGTGATTTTCAGGGGAAGTTCATAGCGGCTTCATCTTCCTTCCTACCATATGTTGCCTCGGTGGCGATGGCCGAAGCAATGGCTATGAGGGAGGGACTTCGCCTCGCCAACAGACTAGGGCTTTCGGCGGTGCTTGCAGAATCCGATTCACTGGAAACGGTGGATGCTTGTACGGGAGATGAAACTTGGTGGAATGAGTCAGCGGCAATATTTGCAGACTGTGTTGATCTTGTTGCTGAGATTGGATCAGACTCGTTTAATCATTGCCCAAGGGAAGTAAATAGAGTAGCCGATAGTCTAGCAAGGCAATGCTTTTCTTCTAAAATTTCTTGTAATTGGGTCGATGAACCCCCAGATTTCTTGCTGGACGATCTCCTGTACGATGTAACTATGGTTGATGGTTAAAGGCGGCAAGTTTCAGACGCACTCTTTTCCTAACCAGGATACCGAAAGGGACTGACAGGGTTTTAATGAGGCGGCTTGCTGACCTAATATATGTGGTGGAAAATTTCAAAAAAAAACAAAAAAAACTATATTAGCGTACAGCTGGATTATTTTTGGCAAAAAGAATAGGTATACATATGTACACACATGTAACCATATAGCTCCGCCTATGCCCTGAGTATACACCAATTTCAGTTTCATGTCATTGTGTTGGTCCAGTAATTCGTATTTTATGAAACATTGACATGTATGAACTGAATCTAATATTCTGATGAATTTATGGGGTGAATTCCAGGTTGGTGGTCATTCGTAACAATGTGTCAGTGTCAAGTTCATTTGCATCGTCTTTGCAGGCCTGCGTGCAATTTTCGTTTATTAAACGTGAGGTGTAGAAATGCTATACCCCCCCCCCCCCCCCCCCCCCCCCCCCCCGGTTCCTTATCCTTTCCCTGGTACTGTTTGAGAGAGGCGACTCCTCCGTTCCCGTTCCTCGCCGGTGAAACCGCCGCTCCCCTCCGCCTCCGGCCGCCGTTTGGGCGCCGTGAGGTGGGGGAGCTCCGGCTTCTCGTCGTGCGTGTACATAGTTAGGTTTAGTCTAGGTTTCTGTCTCCGGGCGACGTCATCGAAGACGGTGGCGGTGGCGTCGTCGTGTCGGAATAAGTCCTCCCCCTTCTTTCCCCGTTCCGGCGGCGACGCCGGGGAGGTCGTGGAGGGTGTGTGTTGGGGTCCGGCGTCTCCGGCCGGCCGTGGTGGCGTGGGGAGATGTGGTCCTCTCTTGGTGCTTTGGCTTCAGATCTGGAGGCGTGCTGCTGCCTTCGTCCCTCTGGCCGGCCGTGGAGGCGAGGGGAGGGCTTGGGCTGCTGGTTTCTGCTCTCGATCTGGAGGAAGCGCAGCTGATCGTGTGGGTTTCTTGTCGCCAGAGCTTGCGAGCTGCTCCTGGCGCACGGCGGTGGAGACGAGGCGGCCCGTCAAGCTCCAGTAGAGGGAGGCGATGGATGGTCTCGTTTCTTCGGCGACCTCGGCGATCTTTTCGGTAATCAAGCTCGGAGTTTTTCTGCTTCTCGTTTTCCTTTCTTGCTACCGTGGTGGAAGAAGAAGGAAGCTGGAGGAGTGGTTGGGCCTGTGGCGGCAACTACTGCTGTTTTTGCTGTTCCTGGAGCTGTGCTCATGCGGGATTGCTTGCTGGAAGCGGCCGACGACCCGACGGCCTGGATCGGAGCGTTGCTCCCGCCGATGTGTCTTCTCGCAGTCTGCAAGATCCTGGCGTCTGCGCTGGGTGGATATTGCGGCGACCTTAACGAGGTTGACTCCTCTATAGATCCATGTCGGCGACTCAGCTGTTGTGGTTCTTCTTCTCTTCCGGCGGCCTGTTGCGGCGGAATGCTCTGTTCAGAGAAGCTCTAGAGGACCTAGTTGTAATTTTCATCTTAGTCAGGGTCCTTTTTGTAATTTGGGGACAGCTGCCCCGTATCTGGATGTATACTGTATGTATTTTGATCTCTGAGTAATATATCCAGGTATGTGCCCTTCAAAAAAAAACTGTGTATATTCTTGAAATACAGTGTATGTAAACCGCTTATTCTTACAACGTGAGCCACATCAAGTTTTGTCAGGTTTATGTGCTAATGACTATTACATATATTGAAAGGAACGGTGCTTAGGAATTAAAGAGGAGAGTAAAAAGGGAAATCCTCGTTCATTGAGAAACGGAACCATTACCCTCGTTTTGTTTTTCTTGGGGGCGTCGTTGGGCAGCCCCTATTAGGCCGGACATGTGCCGATAGCTGACGCAATTTCAAGAGTGCCGGACATATTTCCGGAACCTATTTGGCCGGAAGCACCTGCAAATACCTTCTACGCGGAGAAGCATGATATGATGGCAAGCCGAGTCTCAGAAATCAGAGCGTGAGACTGAGTTCATCGCCCAACCAGTAGACAAGATGGAGCCGCCGAGGGGAAGCGACCAACCACCCGGGGCGTCGAGGGGCTCCCTGCTGCTCCTATGCTGGCGCAGCATGACCCGATCTTACCAATGCCGATCTCGATCGGGACTTCAACGGCATGGGCACCGACGCCAACGACCATATGGGAGATGAACACTAACCATCATTGTATCTACAACTACGAGTCTACCATTCCAATACTCTGTTAAGCCTGTTAGAAAATCCTGGCGCTGAGACCAGCGTTAGCCGGCTAGAACAGCAAAGACGGCCTAACAGTAACAGAACAAAAGAACATCCACAAATCGCATGAAACGACTGTTTATTTGCTTGATCGATCGGTTGGACCTGGAAGTACACACCTTCGGTTCTTGGCCGACGCCATGACGTGCAGATGTTACTTCAGTACGCCCTGGATGCATGTGGCTGTGACAATGTGCATACGGCGACATACCTCATTTCACGTGCACGGTCAGATAAGATTCGGCCTGATGCGATGATAAGAGCTGGAACGCTGCTGCAGTGCAGGCTGCACATCAAAGATGCGGGGGCCTGGTATTCGGCCGCGAAAGCCGGCCTGCGCCTTTGTCGCCGTTATACGTCGTTCTATTGTACGTACGTCTGCTGACGTGGCAACCGAAGGTTGGATGTTTAAAATGGTGGTTATACCCATTTTAGCAGAGTTTAAATCCCATGTTATTTTTATTTTATTTTATTTTGACGTGACCCATGTTATTTCTAAAATGGAGGATAACCCATTATTAATAAAAGAGAAAACAGGAAAACACCAAATCCTTACAAGGAAATAAATCCGTCAGACTGAAGTCATTGTCCAGATGACAACTTGCTACACGTGCGTACAAGCACGATGAAGAGGTGGACCAATCAGATAAAAGTGGAATATTATTTCGGTACAAGTCATGTTCTCGTATATAGCGAGGCGTCTGAGATAACTTTGTCAATCTCAAGACACACCACACGAGTTTGGTCTTTCAAAGATGCTTATAGAGATTGAGTGTGCGTGCATTTATAGGGATGAGTATACGTGTGTATGCGCCTATGTGTTAGTTCTGTGTTTCTAAAAAATTGGCACGCTTCGCGTACAGGCACCGATCAAATGAGACCTCGACTAGTCTAAGTTCGATCGTTAGGCGTCACGTCATGCGTGATGGCGCGGCGATGGGACCTGCCGTCTGTACCACCAGTCCACTACCACGTAATAATGAGCACGATAAAACAGAAGACGAACGAAAAATGTTTCCCCCGAACAATATTTCTAGAGTTTAATTTTACGATCCATTAACTCTAACATCGGAAATTAATTCTTGGTAGTTCAAGTGTCGAAACCGTCTAGATTTTGTCCCTTTCTCAATTAAATATTGTTATGACGATGATGATGTGGTGACGCCTATATATAGTATAAAGCAGCCTAGTCAGCACAAAGGTTGAAAAAATGACAGCATGAAGGATATTTGAAAACAAGAGCCTTTTCTGGCAAAAACATGAATTCTCCAAGTGTTTATTAAGACCTTACAAATTTAAAAAAAAATGCATAACAGAGATATTCTAGAAGACCAAAAACGAAGTTTTCCTTGTAGAGTTTTGTTAAATGATTATGTTTTATAATTTATGGTTTTCTAAATACACTATATGTCAAATTTATTTCAAACTTTTTTTAAAAAAATATCTTCGTCACTGAGTCTTTAAGATAGTTTTTTATTTTCTATCTTTATCGTTTTGCATTTATATATCATGTAACACAAGCGGCGTCACCTGCACATATGGCTACGCATTGATGCGTCGCTGAAGCTGGGGGGGGGGGGGGGGGGCGTACTTCTGATTTTGAATGCCATGTGTCAGAAGTTATCTTCTTGTTGTCTTCATAATTCCACTTGACCAATATCATGCATCTGGCATTGTGCCACGGTATTGCCATTACCATTTATTTTATAGGTTTCAACCACCTCCGCGTATAATTTTACAATCCATCAACCCAAACATGAGAAAATCTTGGTCGCGGAACAGTCAAAACCAGTTTTTTATTCATTAAAAATGTTTTTGATGATGATATGGCGATAACTACATATATATAGCAGTCTAGCCAACACAAAAGATTGACAAAAACATGACAACTTGAAGGATACTCAAACACCAAGGTTTGATTCAAGGAAAACATGAATACTCCAAATGTTGCTAAAGATCTTACAAACTTAAAAATGCATAACAAAGTATTCAAGAAAATCAAAAACAAAAACATAAATAGAGCTTTGTTAAATAAATATTTATAATTTATATTTTCCTAAGTATAATGTGCGTCAAATTTATAACTTGTGTACAATAATATTCCTCGCTTTTTTCAATTTAGTTCAGTTTTCAAGAATATAGTTTTGGGGTTCTTTTATTTTGCATTAGTTCTATTATTATTATTCCAACTTTGATATCATGTGTCAAATTTGTTGCCCCACCATTGTTTAAAAAAACTTTCATTATGGCAAATGACCAAGTCTGGACGACTGTCACACTCAAGGGAAGTGAAATGCGTATAACAATTGACGATTACTATAACAATAATTGAGAACTTTATAAAAAACAATAATTGAGAAACAAAATATATAGTTTGAGCCAGGTTTCATATGTATATTTTTTATGGTGAAGTCCTACGTCAGGTATGTATCGACAAACACTTGTTAGGGACACATGAGCTTTACATGAAAGTAAATAAATTTAGCTCAAGATTCATACACTGTATGCTCCTTTATTTACAGAGTAACCTTGATCGTTCATATGTAAGTTTATACAGTGAATTTATCGTACAATATGTAGTCACTGGTTACAAAAACACAACCATGCGAAAGTGCTTTTGAATGTGCTTTAAGTAGTTTGTAGCTTATATAACATAAATTATATTTTATTGGACTATTTGTTGGTCCAAGCATGAATCAGAACAACCAAATTACACTTTATATTTTTGAAACGTGGTAGTGTTAATTATCTATGTGAGGGTTCTTCTTGAACTAGAATCATGTCACACTAGATAGCACCATGTGGGCAAGGGAGATGCAACCTTAGCAAAGTTTGATTCATTCTCGATGCAGCTTCAACTTACGTTTACCATGGTCCTTGTGAATAATATGCAGGGAATTTTTCTACATGTGGATTCATGAATGTCAGAGCAAGGTTATATTCCAGCGTATAGTTTTTTCATGAAGTTTAAAGTTGCTAATCAACCACCTAATGCATTTGTACACCTCATCCAATATGTTGCGGAAGAAGCTCCAAGGCTCAGCCTCCCTCAAACAATTGCTCTTCTGGTTTTGCTTTCGTAGGATCTTGAAGGTGCTTTCCAACTCGCACGTTTGAGCGAAAAGGTTAATTCTTTGAAGAAAAAACTTAAATCTTGAATTCTGTCGTCAAAGAAGATGGCCCATGATTTAGACACGGTGGAGTAGTAACATGTACTGCCTACATTCCAAATTATAAAATGTTTTAGATATTTTAATTTATACACATTGAAAATTGTCTAGATACATTCGAAACCTAAAAAAGTTGTACATTTTATATCTCGGAACGGATGTAGAAAAAAGTTGAACATTTTATATCTCATAACGGATTTAATAGTAGTATAAGAAATGAAGCAGGCTCCTGGACTCGTGGAGATCGTTTTTCTTTAAAAACCAATCAGTGCACACAGCAGAATTTATAAACAAAGCAGACGACTTGATTCCGACGAACTACTAAAAGGCAGCTTTTCTTAAGTGAATCCCACCTAGTGTACGACGTATACGTGCCATATCGCCGTTTTGCCTGCAACTACTGGTAGGGGGACAAGGCATGTTTTGTTTTCTGACGAATCTTACACCAAAACATGTCTAGATATATATGGTTGGTAATGAGCAAGTGTGACTTATATTTTGATACGGAGGGAGTATCATCAACCGATCGCCGTTCTTGGCTTGCACGCAAGAGGCCAAGAGAGGTCCGTCGTTACAGTAGCAAGGACAACCTGAATATGCATGGTTGTTACAAGAAGATTCAGTTGATTTGCTACATCTGTGCTGGACCTATGTTGACGCCATCATGCACCCAAGAGCTAGATGGACAACATTAATTCAGGTTTCTTTGAGACAGTAAACACCTAGGAGTACTTATAAATCTTTGCTATTTATTGAAATTGAGTTGGTGAATGTCACATGTCGAACAATTTACGTACAATTGCCACAACCCCTCACAATCCACCTCCTCCACCAAAAGTGTTAACGTCCAATTAATTAGCTATTCTCCTTCTTTTATCCATCACAACCCTCCTGAATACTCTGTACTCTGTATGTCGTAAGCCATTATTTGTCGTGTGAATAAAATCAATCAACTAAACTTCCAGCACAATATCTTAAACAACAACAACAACAAAAAACAAACAAACCAGCGTGCGAGCCATTTCCCCATTTTCCATTAACATCTTCATGGTTCTCCATGATGCATGCACATGCGAAGTACCAACACGTCTTTCCTCCTATCGCCCCATACGTGCTCGCCGATCCTCTGTCCAATATATCCCCCGCCTCTCCGCGCTGCATCAACTATCACAAGGTACTGGCACACACGTACTCCCTCCGTTTCAAATTAGATGACTTGCTATCCACTACATATACATGTACACATGCACATGTGGTGGATAGCTCATCTAATTTGAAACAGAGGGAGTAGATACTTAATTTTTGCTTGTTGGTTTGTTTGTGTAGGAAGAATAGATGTTCCACACTAAAAAAAAAGAATAGATGTTCTCCTGCTGCAAAGACCCTCAAATATAGATTATTTAATGCACGCATACATAATCCTTTTCTAATCCATAATTGGCTATAAGCATCGTCAGGAACAAGGCCGGAGAGCTCATGAGGAGCAGAACAAGCCTGATTTGTTAGTCCAAGAAAACAATTGACGCAATAAAGCACAGCCTAAGAGCATCCCCACTCTCGACGCCAATAGAATGTCCGAACACAGACCCTTAAGGCCGTTAATGGGTCCGTCCGAGCGAGATGCCGCGTATTGGGGACGCCTCTTCCCACTCGTGGCACCAATAGGTTATAATTTGAAACAAGATTCAAATACGAAAATAGATTAAATTCATTCAAACTTTGTTCAAACTTTTCAAGAGACCAGTTTAAAATCCGAAACCTTATATAAAGTGGCCATAGTTAGGACATTCCACCTCTCCTCATACATAAATATTACAATGGTGAATTAATTTCTCCTGCTTTCGAAATGATTTTCTTCCCGTCGGTGAATGGTTTGAACTTCATCACTGTCATAGTAGGAGTCTCTAAGGGTGTTGACCTAGCCCTGGTTTGCATACTAATGGGTGTACTCTGTCTAGTTTGCAAACTAATTCAATGACATAATGTTAATTTTATACTGAACTTTTATACTTTTTATAAATTATTTTGTAAAAATCATGAACTTGTTATTTTCAATTGCTTAGAGCAAAATTAATTATATCAAAACGTTCAAAAATCCCTTTATATTTTGTAATTTGCCTAACAACATGTTTTGTCAAACCAAATCACTCCATGGATAAATTCATGACATCTGCATAAATCCAATGTTACCTCTCATTAATCAATTTGCACATAAACACTCTATAGTTTCACAAGATGTCTGTGCAACATACTTGTAAACATTATCTCATGATGGAAAGTTGCACACTATTTCTATAATATGCAATTACGTAACATACCGTTAAACTAAGTTTCATTGTACAAGTTTTTCTATCTAGGAACAACTATTTCACGATTGCCTCTGTCATTGAAATTCACATATATATTTTATGTCGTGTATATTTAGATCATCTTAATTTTAATAGAGAATTATAAAATGCATAATATAACAAATATCTTGCTAGATATTTTAGCGTACGATTGAACAGATTTACTTAGAATATTCCAAAAGAGTTAAATAAATTCCAAGTTTTACCCTAGAGTTGTGCATTTTTCACATTCTACCAAAAATACCGATCTACAAAGTTTTGGACACGATTATATTTAATTTTAGCATTCTACATGTTTTGTTAGATAATATTTACATGTTAGACCGATGTGGCACGGTAGAATATGTACAGCATCACGTCGACACCACTCGATAGCTTTACACCAAGGATCTCGATACATTTGACATGTTAATCTTCCCCATGGGTTGGTACCTTGCAGCGAGGGAATATCTAGTGCTACCACCTCTTCAGGTACTCCCCATGTAACCATTAAAAACAATAATTTTAAATATTGAAAAATTTCCATGAAAAGGTGTGAGTGTTCACAAGTTAGATGTCTACAGACTCTAAAATTTTCAGGCCCAAATTCGAAAGTAAACATTGAGAAACGAAAAAGACTAATCAACATGAATAGTATCTTTTTTTGCGCTTATCTTTTGTGACACTGTGTAACACCATTCATGATAGATTTGTCTTTCTTTTTCTCACTTTGTTTCGAGCTTGGAACTGAAATTTTTGAATTTCGTAGGCGCGTACGCGAACACTCACACTTTTTCGTAATTCTTTTTGAAACATTTTGTCGAGCAGGCAATGTATGTGTGCCGGCCAACGTATTTGGACACCTTCAGCTCTTGGCCGACCGCATGACGTCCCGGTGTTGCTCGTTTTAAAACACGGTCCCAGTACGACATCGATCCATATGTGCATGTGGCTGTGATAATGTGCATACGGCAATGCAAGATACCTCACTTGACGTGCACATCGCTCACCACTTGACAATACAGAAGGCCGCTCCCCCTTCTCCTCTTTTCGCTACAGTGTGGAAGAGGCGATTTTTGGGAGCTCACCGTCGATCCGCCTTCGCCGCCGGTGAGGCGTGGGTTCCTCCCCCTCCGTCGGCTGCTCCGGCAGCGGGAGGGCGGGGGAAGCCCGTCTCACGGCGTGTACATAGGGTAGGGTTCGTGGGGTGTCTGGCCAGTGGTGCTCCGCAGGTGGCGGTGGTGCTGGCTGGTGTTTTGTTGTCGGCGTGGCTTCCCTCCGGCGGTGGCGCTCCATGGAGCTCCGCCGTCTCACGCGCGACTTCCTGGAGCCGGGAAATCGGTGGATTTCCTTCGCTCCGTTCTTCTAGGCCAGATCCGGGCGCGGCGGATCTGGGCGGGCTGCAGAAGGATGAGGAGGAGGCTGCTGCAGGGGTTCGTGGTGCGCGGGCTGAAGATCTGGGGCGCTCGCCCCAGAGCTGGAGCGGCGGATGCTTGGGGACCTCCCCGGCCGATGTTCGTCAGTACGTTCAAGATCCATCTCGCCGGGGATGGTGGTGGTTGCGGCTCAACAACGCCTCAGGGCAAGGAGTTCCTCCGTTCTCCGGGGTGGTGCTGGCGGCTGGTGCCTGCTTCGTCGTCGACGGTGGAGGACGGCCGCGTTCGGTGTCACCGAGGTTGAAGATGGTTTGGAGCTGCAGTGTTTTCCTCTGATTTCGCTCTGTTTCTCGCTTTCCTTTGCGTGTGCATGTTTGATCTTGTTCCTGGATGTACTCTTTTTAGTATGAATCAAGTTTGCACATTATCAAAAAAAAAAGATGCGCGCGCCTGGTATTCGGCCGCGAAAGCCGGCCCGAGCTTCTGTCGCCGTTATATGTCGTTGTATTGTCTATGTATATACCCGCCGACGTGGCAACCGGCCATGGCAGGCAGTATTTTTTTGCCAAAACTGGCGCCTGGACCGAACTAATCCCGTATCTGGCCCTTCCGGAAAACTATGTCCAGATCTGGCCCCTGAGGTCGGCGCCAACGCAAATGGCGCCGAACTTGTGCAGTTCGGCGCCAGCCAAAATTTCAGCCGAGCTAGGTCGGCGCCAATGGAAATGGCGCCGAACCCATCAGGCACCAGATTTGAAATTTTGGCTGGCGCCGAACTGCACAAGTTCGGCGCCATTTTCGTTGGCGCCGACCTCAGGGGCCAGATCCGGACATAGTTTTCCGGAAGGGCCAGATACGGGATTAGTTCGGGCCAGGGGCCAGTTTTGGCAAAAAATACTGGCAGGCACGCTGACGCTGCACATATTGCTGTGCCCGATCTCCCGCCTCTGGCGTGCTCCGGCGCAGCCGAGAGTAGATCCCGAGCCCTCGCGGCGCCCTCTCTTCATCCCGGCCGGAATCTCGCGCCGTAGACGTCGGGGTCGTAGCGGGCGTCGCCTTCCTCCTCCGCGCCCGTCTCCAGCTCAACTCGCTCCCGTGCGGCCCCGTCGGTCGCAGCGGGGCGCCCCCGACGAGGTTCTCTCGGCCCTCTCTACCTCGGCATGACCCTCGCCGCTGCCAGAAGGGTGTCACCTAGGCAAAGCCTGGGCGGCATGGCGGCGGCGGGGCCTTCTCTCGGCAGCGGCGCTGGTTCATGGGGCTCGACGGGGGCCTCGTGCTCTGGCGCGGCGCGTGCGAATGCAGGCGATGGAACCCTTGGAGATGCGGCGACGGGTGGAGACCAGGCCCGATCTGGGCCCGATGCAGGCCGCGGCGGCAACCTGGGCGCTGCGGAGGCTCTGGCTGCAGGCTGCGTTCGGAGGTGGAGGGCGCGGGTCGGCTGCCCTGCATGGCGGCGCGGTGGTGCGGCATGGTAGGAGGCCGCGGGCGCCCTCGATCCGGTCCGGCCGGGCGCCGCGGGCAGACCGCGCGGGCCGCGGCTCGAGATGGCCTGCGGAAGGTGAGATGCGCAGGAGCTGGGTCGGGAGGGCCAGGAGCTGAGGCGAGGCTGAGCTCGCGTAGGGCTCGTCGGGCGCAGGATGGTTGTGCGGCGACGGCGTGGTGATAAGGGGAGTGAGGAAGCCGGGGCGGCGGCCCGGACCAGCGGCCGCGGCAGGGGCGTGGCCGGCAGGGCTGCTACCGTGGCGTGAGGGGCCACGATGGCTGCAGCATGCGGAGAAGATTGGTGGTGGGCGATGGAGTCAGACTTCCTCTACTAGGAAACTAGCTATAGACATAAATGGATTCTGTGGCGCACCAAATAGCCGTGCGCCACAGAAAATATTTCTGTGGCGCATAGTTTTGCATGCGCCACAGAAAGGAACATTTCTGTGGCGCACGAAAACCACATGCGCCACAGAAATGTCCCATTATGTGGCGCATATACCACATGCGCCACAGAAATGTCCCTTTCTGTGGCGCAGGGGGTACATGCGCCACAGAAAGTTTTTGAGCTAAGATCCCACCCACTCGCCTTTTCGGTTTTGAAAACAAGAAAAGAAAATGATAAAATGTTCAAAAAATAAAATCGTTTGAGATGTAGTTAGGTTTTAGTGTCTAGTTGGTATAGAAATTTTGAAATATGAATTTTGACTTTTTTGCAAGAAACGAAAAAAAAATATTGACACGGCAAAACTTTTGCACACGACGTCGAAAAAATGCGTTTAATATGTCAAAAAAATCGCGAGAAAAAAGGAGCTCGATTTCACCCGGGTTTACCCGGTGAACTTTTCTCAGATTTGGGAATTTCGAAAAGAGTAAAAAGTTATTTCAAAAAAAAGATTTTTTCTACAAAATAAAAAAAATAAAAAAATTCAACAAAATACAAAAAAATCGATTTTTTTTAATTGTTGAATTTTTTGGGTTTTTGAATTTTTTGAAGTTTTTGAGATTTTTTGATGTTTTTGAATTTTTGAATTTTTTGAGATTTTCTGAAACTTTTGAATTTCTTTTGAAACTTTTGAAGTTTTTGAAACTTTTGAAAATTAAAAACACACATACACACATAAACTACACACTTACACTTACAAGGCTTAAGAGGATTGATATGATACTTATATCAATAAGAACTAGAGTAGCACAAGGGTGGCTGAGCTGACTAGAACTTAGTCGTTAAGCGTGCTTGGGTTAGAGCAATTTAAGGATGGGTGATCTAGCGGGAAGTCATCACCTGAGATAGTGATGCATGTAAAATACATACATGAACTTTGCATTATTTTACTCATATTTCAATCATATTTGCATCATATAAGGGTTATATCACTGTTTTATAATGATTTTGGGAATATTTCACAATCTTTCTATTTTTCTGGAATTAACCCTGCGCAGACAGAAAACCCTATTTTCTATGTTTTGATGTTTCAGGGACCCAAACGACGTCCAAATGACCTACAAATTTAGGAGCATCAATATTTGGAAGGAAAAAGACTTTGGAGCGAAGGAAGCAGACAAGCGGAGGCCCGAGGCCCAAAAGGGGATGGCCCACTCGGCCACAGTACCTGGCCGCGTGGGGCCCACCTTCTGGAGCCTCGGAGCTCCGATGTCGTCGATCTTTTCTCCACCGACTTCGTCTTGACATAAAACCGACTATAAAAATAGTCCCCGAGGCCCTTCGGAAAGGAGGCAGCGGAGAAACACATAACCAAGAAACAAGAGACAGAAGGCTGCCGCCGGAGAAGATCGGAGGGGGGAGACGCCGCCGAAATCACCTCCGGAAGGCTCCTCCATCCCCCCTCCGGAGTCTCCATCAACACCACCGTCAAGACCAGCACCATCTCCATCACCATCTTCGTGATCCACTTCATCCCCCTCATAGTTTGAGATTTTTCGAACCCTAGCTATTGTCTAAGTACTATTCTACATGTTTGTGAATTGCTACTTGTCATTGTCTTGTGGGGAGATTATATTTTCAGATTGTGTTGTATCACTTATACCATTGAATCATACCATGTCTTCGCGTTGTGAGTAGTTCTCTCATGTTCCTGGGGGCATAGGATGGATTGGCAATGATTTCTACTTAACATGTATTGAGTATTTGATCAAGTTTTTATCTTTTATGATTGTCTTTATGTACAATGTATGAAGTGCACCATACATTGAGTAATGCATGAAGGTGCTTTCACACTAGTGTAATGGAGTGTGGCAGACTTGGGAGGACGCGTAAACCCTTGACCGAGTCATGAAGTTACATTAGGAGGAGATTTATACCGGGGACCTTAGAGTATAATGCTATGGTGGGACTTTTTGTCTTAATAAATCTTGTGCAGTCATTTACTTGGCCATGAGATCCATCATAAGGGGTTTAGTTTATTTATTTAGCTACACCTAATTATGGCTCCGTCCAAAGAAGATTAAAACTTGAAAAAATGTTTCCCTTGTTGTTCTAGAAATATTTATGCCATGAAATCCATGTAGCCCTTGGGAACGTTTTCCACTCATAAGAAACACACACTAAGCTTGTCCTCTTGCTGCATAGAGGATTGGGCTTTCTCTCTCTTTGAGAGCTTTCACTCATCATATTTTATTTTATTGCAAACTCTACACCAAAAACCCAAAAACACTTGCATCATTTTACTTTGTCTAGTGCATAGATAATAAGAGAAGTGACACTCTTATTTGAGAGGATAAATACTTATACCTTCTACTCCTCGTGGGATCGATACTAATACTTACACATTGAAGATTTCAACGATCCCCTATATTTGTGGGTATCAAGACAAATTTTCTGGCGCCGTTGCCGGGGAGTGTAGCGCTTAAGTTTTTATTCTTGTTTGCACTAGATATTTATTTTCAGTTTTGCATTTAGTTTAGTTTTATTTTCAGTTTTCATAAAAACATAAAATACATAAAAACTATTGATACTTTTACTATGGGTTTTATGGATGAATGTACACCTGAGGAACTTGAATCATTTACACATGAAGAACTTGAATTATTAAAAGAAGATGATTATGTCTTTTCTCCAGAAAAGGAGAATCTTGGAAAACTTATCGGGTGGCTAAATGAGTGTGCTAAACGACTTTGTGGGTTATATAATGTGTCTTGCAGCACAAGACAAAATGATAAGCATCTCTATTTTCAATGCAAATGTAGTAACAACTCTATAATTGCCTCATACCATAAGAAGGATAATAATTACTTTGACATAAGATTACAGGACCAATTTATTGCTTTCATGGGAGCTCATGAGGTGGATTCAATTATTAATAAGAAATATAAAACTTGTGAAGTAGCTCGTGATCTTAAAGAAACAAGTTCAATGCTCCTTGAACAATTTCAAGAAACCTTTTCTGATAATGCTTATGTTATTAAATATAAAGAGATAACTCTTGCTGCCATGGAAAGAACTAATATTTTTCAGGAAGAAGATGATGAAAACATAAGCTTGGAAGAGGAATAATGTGAAGAAGAGGATAAAAACCTAAGCTTGGGGATGCCCATGCAATCTCAAGAATGATGGAAATGATGAACAGCTAGAGAATGAAGAGTTGGATCTCCCAACTTCACCATCAACAAATGATAGTAACACTCAAACTCAAAAATCTTTTGTTATTTATGAGAATCCATGTTATGATGAGTGTGAAACTGAAAATGCTATGGTCCTATATGATAACCCATGCTATTATGATGAAACTAATAATACTCCTTTACTTTTTAATAATGCTACTAGTGAAGTTATGGATAATAATGAGGAGTGTTGCTTAAATATGCTATATGATAATGCTTTAGATGATGGTCCTATGCTTATTGATAATCCTCCATGTTTAGTTGTTACTAATTTATGCGAGGATAAAAATGATATACTTGCTGTTTGTGATAGTGCTCTTACTCATGAGAGTCCTACTTTGTTCTTGAACTCTCCTACTTACACCATAGAGGAGAAATTTGCTTATGTTGAGAAATACTTATGTGATTTGCAACTATCTTTAGTTCCAAATCTTTGTTGCAATCATGATAGTAAACTTGATATTGATCTTATTAACTATTTTGAAAGAGGGAAGCATGCTAATGAATTCCATAATAAATTTAATAATCCTCTTTATGTGCCTAAATTATCTAAGTTGAATGATTCTTGTGGTTATATGGTTGAATTTATTTCTACTACTTGCAACTATTATGAAAGAGGAGGTGATAAGAACCCTCTTTATGTTACTAATAATTATATGCTGCAAGTAAATATTGTTAATATGCATTGGGAAACTTCTATTTATGGTGATTCATTCATATACAAAATGCCAATGCATAGAAAGAAAGTTAGACTTCGTTGTTATTACTTTTGTGTTTTGTTTTTCTCTCAACTAGGGTTCAACTTGACTATTATTTTGATTGGTTTGAGAACACCATGGGATCCTGGTATTATGCATGAACACTTTCCAAGGAAGAGGGACACATCAAAGTTCAAGCTCCCTCATGAGCTTCGTCTTCATAAACTCAAGTAAGAAGCCTAGCTATATGGCTATAAAGAAAGCGCTTTACGGGAGGCAACCCGGTTGTTTTTATTTTGATTTTCTTTGTGTCCTCTTGCTGTAACAAGAGACTTAGTTTTAGTTTAGTTTCTGGAATTTTTAATAAAGTGCCAAGTTTTACCATTTTGGTTTGAAAAAGTTGCTATTTGCATTCGGAGATTTATTCCAGCACGAATCTGTGCACGGTATGATTTTTAATTCTATTCTGTAACTCCGAATGAGCTCATATTTAACTGTATGCAACTTTTCATCCTCTGTATGCATGAATTTTTTCAGAATTTTTGACAAATTTAGTAGGGTAGAAAAATACGTTTTGCTGCTGTTTTTCTGGACAGATTCTGTCCCATTTTGTTTGATGCATGCTTTGAACTTTTAACTTGAATCTTTTTGATCCAATTGAGTTTATGAGTAGGCATACAACATTATACACTTTCTGGACATTCATATGAATTTTTGTCTAAGGATTATATGCAGCAAAAATCTATTTGTTTATCACTACTAATGTCACCCACAGAAAAGAAATGGGAGAAACGGTGTTTTGAAGTTTTTTCACAGGGATTAGAGGAGATGCACCAAGAGCTATCCAAGGATGGTGAAGACCATAAGCTTGGGGATGTGAAGACAACCCCACTGGACCTACACACTCTCGGTTTGCACACGTCTAACTTCTGTTTTTCGATCAAACACTTTATCGCATAAACTTGGAGCGTCTTTTTGTTTGTTTAGGTTTGATTTTTATTTTGAGACCACCACATATCATTTATATATGAGAGAGCTACTGGAAATTTGGGTTGAATATGTTGGATGCTATTAAAGATTGGGAAAAGGGATGTTTGAGTTGATTTTAAAAGATACATATAGTTGCATGATTCAAGCTTGTTAATGAGTAATAATTTGCAAGTGTTTTATCAAGAGCTATCTTTTATTCATGTTTTGATGCTGAATGTTACTTTACTTTGTTTAACATGGATTAGTTAGTTCTATGGACACTCATGCATGCATTTAGATGGTCAACTTTCTCCCTCTTGCTAGCCCAAAAATTCCAACAAGTAAAAACTTGTTTCCAACACCTTCAACCAAAGTTTTTCCAGTGAGTCCACCATATCTACCTATTAGCTTTATGCTATTCCGAGTATGTTTATCATGTTATTTTGTATTATCTATACCTCTGAATGAAAATGCTTATGTTGTTGATTGTTATGGGAAAAGTTGGTTAAAGCTCTCACGAACTTGATGCACACTTTACTTTTATTGCATAATAAATATGACCCATTGTGATTAAAATTATGATGTTGTGAGCTTGACAAATGTCTTTGGTTGAGAGTTAGCCATATGTGCTGTCACATGGCAAGCTTTCAACATTGCACTTCATTTCATTTAGTTGATGTCATGTACTTTTGTTTATGGATGCTTACCATGGGTGAAATAAATGTGGAAATGAAGTAGTTTAAATGAGTTTGTATAAATGGTTAGAGAGACGCCTGGGCCGCTAATCTAAGCCATGCATCATTCATGGTGGAAATTTACTTACATGCTATGGTGAACCTTCTGTGATACACCTTACAATAAAAAGCTATCTAATGGTAAATAAAAAGGGTGTTGAGATTGTTCATTTGTTTGTTTGTCTTGTCATTTTGATATGGGCTTGTTCCATATCCTGGGACAAGAGGTACCCCAGTTGACGCTCTTGATGATACTATTTTACTTACAATGATATTTAACTTGAACTTGCTTTGTTTCCAAGTTGAGTAACACATGGAGTAGGTACTGTATTCAAGGGGCATGAGACTTTCAACCTGTACTTTGTCAAGCACACTACTCATATTTGCTTTCACTTTAAACTTAATCATTCAAGATGCTATGATAGGGGAATGAGAGCTTGACACCAAGGATTACCACATTACAATCATTAACTTAAGTAGAGAAGTTCAGAAGTTAGATGAAACTTATTCATGCTTTACCTCTACTCATATATAATCTTTCCAAAGTGTCCACCTTTTATATTCAGATTTTCATCTACACTCTATGACCATTGTAGGATGTTCTTACTTATCATTATGCATACTTGTGGTCCATAGTACTTTTTCTTTATGTTACACTTTGTGAATTATCATTGAACATCCTTGCATTGAATATTGATATCACTTCATAAACTATCTTGCATATTGCTACTCTTTTAAGAATGAACCATTTGACTCTATGTAGCAATAGTAATCATCTTTGATATCCATTGATAGTATTAAATTGCAAAGTCCATGTTAGTTTTATCACCTTCATACTCGAGGACGAGTATGGTTAAGCTTGGGGATGTTGATGCATGTAAAATGCATACATGAACTTTGCATTATTTTACTTATATTTCAATCATATTTGCATCATATAAGGGTTATATCACTGTTTTATAATGATTTTGGGAATATTTCACAGTTTCCTATTTTTCTGGAATTAACCCTGCGCAGGCAGAAAACCCTATTTTCTATGTTTTGATGTTTCAGGGACCCAAACGACGTCCAAATGACCTGCAAATTTACGAGCATCAATATTTGGAAGGAAGAAGACTTTGGAGCGAAGGAAGCAAACAAGCGGAGGCCCGAGGCCCAAAAGGGGGTGGCCCACGCGGCCACAGTACCTGGCCGCGTGGGGCCCAACTTCTGGAGCCTCGGAGCTCCGTTGTCGTCGATCTTTTCTTCACCGACTTCGTCTTGACCTAAAACCGACTATAAAAATAGTCCCCGAGGCCCTTCGGAAAGGAGGCAGCGGAGAAACACCAAACCAAGAAACAAGAGACAGAAGGCTGCCGCCGGAGAAGATCGGAGGGGGGAGACGCCGCCGGAATCACCTCCGGAAGGCTCCTCCATCCCCCTCCGGAGTCTCCATCAACACCACCGTCAAGACCAGCACCATCTCCATCACCATCTTCGTGATCCACTTCATCCCCCCTCATAGTTTGAGATTGTTCGAACCCTATCTATTGTCTAAGTACTATTCTACATGTTTGTGAATTGCTACTTGTCATTGTCTTGTGGGGAGATTATATTTTCAGATTGTGTTGTATCACTTATACCATTGAATCATACCATGTCTTCGCGTTGTGAGTAGTTCTCTCATGTTCCTGGGGGCATAGGATGGATTGGCAATGATTTCTACTTAACATGTATTGAGTATTTGATTAAGTTTTTATCTTTTATGATTGTCTTATGTACAATGTATGAAGTGCACCATACATTGAGTAATGCATGAAGGTGCTTTCACACTAGTGTAATTGAGTGAGGCAGACTTGGGAGGACACGTAAACCCTTGACCGAGTCATGAAGTTACATTAGGAGGAGATTTATATCGGGGACCTTAGAGTGTAATGTTATGGTGGGACTTTTTGTCTTAATAGCTCTTGTGCAGTCATTTACTTGGCCATGAGATCTATCATAAGGGGTTTAGTTTATTTATTTAGCTACACCTAATTATGGTTCCGTCCAAAGAAGATTAAAACTTGAAAAATGTTTCTCTTGCTGTTCTAGAAATATTATGCCATGAAATCCATGTAGCCCTTGGGAATGTTTTCCACTCATAAGAAACACACACTCAAGCTTGTCCTCTTGCTGCATAGAGGATTAGGCTTTCTCTCTCTTTGAGAGCTTTCACTCATCATATTTTACTTTATTGCAAACTCTACACCAAAAACCCAAAAACACTTGCATTATTTTACTTTGTCTAGTGCATAGATAATAAGAGAAGTGACACTCTTATTTGAGAGGATAAATACTTATACCTTCTACTCCTCGTGGGATCGATACTAATACTTACACATTGAAGATTTCAACGATCCCCTATACTTGTGGGTATCAGATAGGTTAAAAAATTCAAAAAAAATCAAATAAAATCAAATATTTTGGTTTTCCAAATGATTTCATTTTTTCCTGAATTTTTTTTTATTTTTTGATTTTTTAAGAATTCTGTGGCGCATATCTTGTGGGTGCGCCACAGAAATGTGAGATTTCTGTGGCGCATCTCCACATGCGCCAAAAAAAAATTAGTGGCGGCGTATCTGTGGCACACCCCTCCATGCGCCACAGAAATGTTTTTGTGTGCGCCACAGATAGCCCTTTTCCTAGTAGTGTTCCAACCGGCTGCTCCTGAGCTTCGCGGTGGGGAGAATTCCGGGTGAAAGCTTGCACGGACTATGGTCTGTGCCAACGACGGCGGCGCCTTTGGGCGTCGTTCCTTTCTTGATCGCGTCGTTGTGGAATCTCGACCCGGTCCGACGCGAGTGGCTCCAAGACTCTCCGGGTGAAAACCTAAGCCCCGTCGGGGGCGGGCGATGGTGACGGACGTGTCACTACCTTGTTGGAGGCGTCGTCTTGGAGTGATTGGCCCTCGCGGTGCGATGGCTTCGCGATGGATGGGCAGGCTGGCCCCATGGTCAGGGGAGGAGGATGCCGGGGCGGCGGCCCCGGAGGGTGGTGGATGTCGAGGCGGCGGCCTCGGTCTCCCACGCTACGGCGGTTCTATGAGTCAGAGCCATTGGCTAGCGGGGGTCTAGGTGGTGACCTGGATGAAGACTGCACGGGCATAGGGTTCGTCGACCTGACTGGATCACATTCGGGCAATGCGAAGGTCGATCAGTTTGATACTCCGGGCGGCGGCCCCGGTACAGGGTGGTTGTGGTGGCAACCTGGATGAAGACTGTGTGGGCAGAGGGTTCGTCGACCATGACTAGATCACTTTCGGGCAATGCGAAGGTCGATCTGGTTGTTATGCCGGGGCGGCGGCCCCGGAGCTTGTGGTGTGTGTTGTGGAGTTTGTCGACTTGGGTCGTGTGGGCGGCGGGTTGCTTCGTTTGTGTCATTCTTTTGTACAGATTGTATGGTTTTTGGACCCGATTTCCCTTATAAACTGGGTCAACTCTTTCTATCTATTCGGACGGTGGATACGATCACCTTATACCTCAAAAAAATCATGTGTTGTGGTCGTGCTTGAATGCTGGCAGATTGAATTTTCTCCTTTGACGTCGTTGTGCGGGGTGTTAAATATGGAGTTTGAGGACGTGTCTGGCCAGATACTTGACAAGCTACTTTGATGGTCCGTGAAGCTAATGATCGGTGAGGAAGGCGTGGGTGACGAGCTGATATGTCAATTGTGGCCGCTATGGTGGTGTCGGAGACGTTGCTATGTTGTTTATGGTCTGTATGGATGTTTGCATTGGGAGGCTAGACATTAATTGGGCTCAATGTCCAATATCCAGGATATTGATATTGAGATTGAATGTTAATATTTTCTGTTTGGATGTGTTAGATATTCGGACCTAGACAAGATATTGAGTTTGAATGTCAAATGTTGTTTGAATGTTATAAAAGCAGTTTTTCAAGGCATTGATCATATTACTTTATATCCATGCCAAAATTATACGGAACAACCACATATGGTACCGACAGCAGCTAGACAAATACATAATATTCTCAAATATTTCAACAACAACATTATATCAAAGTCAATGCATAATCCATCCGAATTTACTAAAAAAAGCACGCGCTTCCTGAAAGCACGCTTAGCGTCGCACCAACGAGCAGCACGTGGACGTGTTCTAAGGATGCTCGTGCGTACAACCCCTACAGTCCACGTGTAGGCCAGAGGCTGTTCGCTGCTTCCTATTGCTGGATGTGTAGCTCGGACGTGTCTTCTTCCTTTTTCTTTTCTCGTTCGAAGACAAAAAATAGAATATCTTATGAACCGAGTTTTCAAATCATGATCCGTTTTCAGGGATAGATTAATCATGTAGAAATCTTTAAACTAGACCCCATATTGATATGTTTCGACAAATATTTTTTGTGCACTGCCCGGAGTGTGTAGGTTGCAATGCCTTTCTGTTTTCTGGAGTGCAGTACAATGTCTTCTTTTTTCTGTGCACTGCCTCGGATGGGCAGTGCACTGCCTTATTTTTGTGGTGCACTGTCTTAGATGGGATAGTGCACTGCCTTCTTTTTGCCGTGCACTGCCTTAGATGGGGGCATTGCACTGCCTTTTTTTTTGCCATGCACTGCCTTCTTTTTGCCATGCACTTGTTTGGAAAACTTGTTCGTTCCTCCGCCACCACGACCTGCATCTCCTCGCCGCCAGCACAGGCCAAACCGCCGGCCACCCCGCCCTGCCCAAATCCCCTCCTCCGCCGGTCTGCCGCCGCCCCGGCCATCCCTCTAAGCCCCCCATCTCTCTCTCCCTGTCACCGGCGCTGGCGGGTCGTGGTGCTTGGTGGCGCTGGTGTGTGGTCGGGATATGAAGGAAGAAGACGAAGAAAAAAGAAAGGAAAGGAGAAGGACCGATGGTCGTGGGCTCTACCACGTACGCGCGTCAGACGGGAACCGTCCCCACGATCACCGGCAAGGAGCCCGTCGGTGTGGTCTGTACAACATTAGACTAATTGTGATCGTTAGATTTAGATGATCAAGGGCTATTATTAGGGGGGGTATGATACATCATTGGAGAGTTTTAGAACGTTGGATGCATATGATCGTAGGGTTGATGTTATTTGGATCAGCCACCTCTTGCTCTTTTTATATTAGTGGAGATGTCAAATCGATACGTACGTGGCTTGTAGCTAAATATTTATTTTATATAAATGTACAAAATATTAACTGAAAAAGGCACGCTAGCTGCCCGTATAGGCACCGATCGAATGTAATGAGACCTTGAGTCGCTCTCACGAAACAAAATGCTCCTACATATAGTCTGAGTTCGATCGTTACGCGTCACGTCAGGCGTGAATGCGTGATGGCGCGGCGATGGGACGGTCGCGATTAATCATGGGAGAACAACACGAATTAATTACGCCGCCGAGCATGGCCATATGGGCAGCTGGGCGCGCACCGCATTTTTCAGTTTGCTCCTGACGGTGATCGCGCTCGACATGGACTGGCAACCCACAACGGAAGGGGTACAAAAATGTAGTCGTGGAGTATTTCACAAGTTTCATTAGTGTAACGTGGTTTTGAGTATTGCCTGACGCATGACGACCTGTCGTTTGCCTAATGTCTAGCTACACTCTCAGACAGCACACAAAATAGTGTACTTGACATTTCCACTTCGCCTCTATCCGGCGGCAACGTGGCGGAAAATACTATGTTGAGCAAGGATACATATGAACCCGGTCAGGAATGCATTTTCTAAATGTTTAAATTTATTGAAAAAAATTACGTGTACATCTGCACGTTCCATGTGTGCATAGAAAGTTTCACCATGTGTGCATAGAAAGTTTCACGGAGAAACAACTTTTTGTTTCGACTATCTAAGAAAGGCAAAAATAGGTCACATATATTTTGCTATATAGCATTGACATTTTCTCTTTTTTACGGAGCCAAAGTAAATAGTAACTTTTTACCAAACTCATGTGCAGGGCATCACCTATGCATGCAAAAAAAAAATCAATTTTTTTGGACATGTTTTGCATCACCTATGCACGTTCAAAATAAGAGGGTTCATATGTACCCATGCTCTACCTATTCCCTCTCCAACGTGCCATAGTATAGTTGCCACCATTCTTTTACAGGTTTTAGCCTAATAATAAGCAGGATAACCAGAAGACGAAAACATGTTTTATACGGAAAACTATTTCTATCTAGAGTTTAATTTTACAGTCCATCAACTATACTATCAAAAAAAAATACTTGGTTGCCATTTCAAAGAAAAAAAATACTTGGTTGCTCAAGTGTCGAAACCGTCTAGATTTGGTCTTTCTCAATTAAATTATTATGAAGATGATGTGGTGACGGCTATATATAGTATAAAGCAGCCTAGTCAGTACAGCCATTGAAAAAATGACAGCATGAAGGATATTCGAAAAACAAGAACTTTTCAGGGGAAAACATGCATACTCCAAATATTTCCAAAGATCTTATGATTTTTAGAAACGGGTAGCATGAATATTCTAGAAAACAAAACAAATGTAGTTTTTCTTGTAGAGCTTTGTTAAGTAATTATTTTTATAATTTATATTTTTCTAAATACACTACATGTCAAATTTATTTAAAACTTTTGTAAAAATAAACCTCACCTTTTCAGATTAGTTGAGTTTCAAGTTTTTGTTTTGTCTTACATCTTTATCGTTTGTATTTATGACAGTTGTTATTCTGATTTTGAATGCTATGCATGTGTCACAAGTTATCTTCTTGTTGTCTTAATAATTCTACTTTACCTACATTTGGCGCCGTGCCATGGTATAGCACGTTACCATTTGTTTTAAAGGTTTTAGCCACCACCATGTATAATTTTACAATCCATCAACTCTAATATCGGATATTTTTTGTCGTTGGAGTGTCGAACCCGTCTACGTTGGGTCTTTTTATCAATTAAAAATGGTTTTGACAATGATATGGTGATAACTACATATATATAGCAGCCTAGTCAACATAAACAATTGACAAAGACATTAAAACTTGAAGGGTATTAAAAAGATCCTATTCATGGAAAAACATTAATATTCCAAATGTTGATCTTACTGGCTTAAAAGTGCGTAGCAAAGTACATGGGAAAGCCAAAAATAGAGCTTTATTAAATAGCTATTTTTTATAATTTATAGTTTTCTAAGTACACTATGTTTCAAAATTATTTTTGAATTTTTATACAAAAATGCTTCTTCTCTTTTTTTAAATTAGTTGAGTTTTCAAAAATATTTTTTTTGTTTTTTATTCTTCTTTTAGTTAAGTTATTATTCCAACTTTAAATGCCATGTGTCAAAAGTTGCTGCCAAACCATTGTTAAAACAACTTTCATTATGACAAATGACCAAGTCTGGACGATTTTCACATTCGATGGAAGAATAATTCGTATAATAATTGGGGATTACGGTACAATAATCAATAGACAAACTATATAGTTTGAGCCAGGTTTCATGCACATAATTTTTTATGGTGAAGTCTCGCGTCAGGTATGTATGAGCAAAAACTTGTTAGGGACATGACCTTTACATGAACGTAAAGAAGTTTAGCTCAACAGTCATATGCCCTATGCTAATTGTTCATATTTAAGTTTGGAGAGTGGATTTATCGTACAATATTTAGTCAGTGGTTACAAAATCGCAATCATACGAACGTGCTTTTTGTAACACCCCAAATTTTGGAACCAAGAAAAACTTAGTTTTACAAGACCAAAAATTAAGAGCCAACAAAAACTTTTTGAAATATTTCCCTGATGATTGTGTTTTCCCTCCCATTGCTCTGTTTGATCTTGTGTGACTTGTTGTTCTAGTTGTTTGACCAATAAATATTTAACCTTGGTGATCAGGTCATGACAAGAAAAGATTAATTCCATATATCCTTTGCCACTCTCCTTTTAGTCAAATGCAATTTCAATAATCATTTGGTTTTGGCAACAACCAAAATACCCATTTTTGAGACAGTAAAAGTGTTTCCCAAAATTTTGTGTTTCCAAAAATATGGAGATCTATATGCTATTTCCTCCCTAATTTTCCAACCTTAATATTTTGCATGTGTTCAACTCCTATTTTATAAACTCCTCTTTTTAGTCCATTTGGAAAAGACCACTAGTGGGAAATATATTATCTCACATATTTTTCTTTATCAAGCCTGTTGAAAACTATTAAGGATGAGTTGAGATATTTTCCTAAACATCATCTTGTCATAATTAGGAGTGGTTACTTTTCCACAAGATAGCATTGTGGAAATGGTTGTATGATTACTTCTTGTGGTTTGTGTGTATTCTTGGTTGTGATGTGGAACTTGTTGTGATTGTTTTGCTTATGTGGAAAATTAATCACAATTGCTTGAACATTAATTATAACACACTTGACAACAAAATTGGAGTGTGACTTGAAAATAAACAAAACCTCTAAAAATACTCAAAGACTTGAATTAAAAGCCCAACTTAAAATAAGTGATCTTATTTAATTTTCCTCTCTACTTTTTCTCTATTTTATCATAACAATTATTTCTATTATAAAAATTCTAGGAATGAAATGAAATAAGAATCATCTCACTTCCATATCACTCTCTCCCCAAAGAAATATAGATTTCACTTAAGAATAATTCAAATAGGAAAGTATATTTCCCTTTCTTTATTTCCTAAGGCATTTACAAAACCCTATTATTATTCACCCCAAAATTCCAAGGAAAATACCCTAGTCTTCTTACACACTTACAAAGCCAACCATGAAACTAAATCACCAATATTCAAAATTTAATTTGGTTCAAACATTATGTCGAACACCTTGAGGGCAGGAGTTGCAGCTCCACATATCTGACTCAAATTCAAGCAAATTTCTTCAAATTTGGGCTTTTCTTCTCTCCCTCTCACTCATGCATAGAGGAGGCACACTGTGCCAGCGTGTTGGACGTTTCTTGTTGGAGTATTGCTGTTGGCACCGCCTCTCTCACTCCCCTCTCTTCTTCGATCCCGTGCCGCATGTGGGCAAGGAGGAGGCGGCCGTGCAGCAGCTCGACGCTGCGCCACTGCTCCTCTCTGCTTCCCCTCTGCCGAATGATCACGGCCATGCTCGCGAGATGGATCCTCCCCGTCTCATTTCTCCTCCGACCGGTCCCTGCTCGCCGTGTCATGGGCGCCGAAGACGTTCTCGATGACCACTGCAATCCAGCACACACGCCTCGCCCTGGCCACTCCCCAGCCTCTCCGTGATCACCACGACACCGCTCGGCGCAGCCAAACCTCGACCCGTGCTCTCTCCACCCTTGTCCGTGCGCAACGTCCACCGTGGACCGGCACCAGCAAGGATAAGAAGCCCCGGCCCCTCTTCCGTCCTCCCACCTTGTCCATTCTACTCCCCCTCAACCTCTCGTCCGTGACAAGCAAGGAGGAGAGCTCTGGCGTCCTATTTTGGCCAGGAAAGCGAGATCCCCGCCCCTGGTCCTGTCAGATTGGCGTGAATGCTGCCGTCGCCACCATCCACCTCTGCCCCTTCCCTCTGCACCACCTTGCTCCCCTCCTCCATACTTACCTCTGAGACATCTTGTTTGGTTTTTAGGACCATCGGAGTCGCCGTCACCGTCCCCTCCCCGACGCGGGCATCGTCGACCTCGCCGTCAACTGGGAGCCGCCTGCATGATCCGCTTCCACCCCCGACGCCCCAAGCTCTCCGCACCCCGAACCCATCCCTTCCGTCGACGTGCAGCAGCCCGAGGTGAGCCGCTCGTGCTTGACGCCATGGCCTAGCCTCCCTCTCTGTTCTGTTTGTCGAGAGGAGGACGACAGCCTCGTACCGGTTCGCCCCGTGCGAGCGGACGGGCCAGTCCAGTGCCGTGCGGCCCGGCTTGGGCCAGATCCGGCCCATTGCCGTTTTTTTAGTTGAATTTATTCTTTTCTCACAGATCTGTTTCTGGTCTGCAGCTTTAATCCAAAATAAAATAGTTAAACTTGGAATTTGGGCAAACCCAAAATCACAGTGGTAAAGCAATAAGTTTAGAACCACTTCCAACTTGTAGATCTGAAAAATATAAATTGGTGTGTCCTTGATAATTGTTGATTTGTCACTGGTCTAAAATGATGAATTAATTATAGCTTGAGTTATATTAATCCAAAATTTGTGAATCAAATTGTTTTGGGTAGCCCTTGACAGTAGCTTTCACTAGAAAATTGTCTCATGTGATTTGGATACCTAGAAAACAAATTGCATGCATTTCCAATTTAGGCCAGTAAGCACTTTGTGCATTTCTAGTAATTTTTGTATATAATTTTTTTGGAACAAATCCAATTGTGTTAGTTTATAATACTAACAGAGAACACAAGTCCAAGTTTGCATAACTGTTTGATTAACAGAACTCCCTAGGAGTAATATTTAGTAAAAGTGTAGTTCTGCCTCAAACAAAAAGAAAGGAATTTAATTGTCTTGTTAATAAAAATGTGTTTTATGCTTGTTGATGATTATTTTGGTACTGTTACATATGTGTTACTGATGTTTAGTATGTTAGTACTGTTAGTGGCTTGTGTTAGGCCTAATTGAGTTAAACATGTGTTGTTTAGTGGTGTTTGAAGCAACCAACAAGTAGTTAATTATGCTTGTGTTGCTTGATATTTTGAATTAGCGAGATAATCTTTTTAAGTAAGTTTTAGCTACTGGTTGCTTAGGTTTGCTAATAGTGCATGGCCTTGCTTGTTAGTAGAAACTATTTGATGATTTAACTTTTCTCTGAAGTATTTCCTGTTTTGAAAAAAAAAACAATGTACCTGACTTTTGTCTGAAGTATTTCCTGATTAAATAAAGGTGCTTGTGGTTCATATTTGCCTAAGATAGTTTTGTGATCTATGTCCTAGTTTGTGTATAGTGTTAGACTACTGATTAGTATAAGGCCCTTGTAAGTGTAGATCTTAATTTGTTGCTCGAATGATTAGTTTGATGCTTGTGGTTTGTTATTTATTTGTGCATCACTTGTGATTTTGATTGGTGTATTGAGTGTTGTTTATTTCCCTGTTTGCGACGCTAGATATTGACGCTACCGGAGTGGTCTCTGGAAAGGATTTATTGAAGAAGAATCGGAGTTTATTTCTTTGATCAATGAGGAAAAGTCCAGGGACATTATGCTGGAATCAGGCAAGCTACTTCTCTGAGCTGGCATCTATGTACATCTATTTTGTTTCACATGTTTTACTTATAAAGAGCACAAGTGATTTAGGTGGTGTTTACCACTAAAGCAATGACTTTGAAAACTATTGTCCAAAATACAAGGATATTATTTTGACACCTTATATAGAGGTTAGATGGAAATTCTTTTTCAAACTATCGGATGGGAAAAATATTTATCTATTCAAGCTTGTTTGAAAATCCTTGGATGGATTATGGTGTGCCGAGATGTTGGTGTTGAAGTGAAAAACGGAGAATGGTGGTGTTTATGAAAAATGCACATTGTGTCCTAGTACTATGACGACCAACCATACCCTGTGCGACCACATTTACCCTCATATGGGAATGGGGCTTAGTCATGTAGTTTGCTCATTTTAGTACGGGATACCTCAACAACGGAGATGACTCCGTTCCATGAGGGGATGGTTCGGTGACCTACCCCTGACCCGGGTCCTCAAAAAGGAGAATACCGAAGGACTGGTATGAGTTTGTTGGAGAAAGAGGATAGAAGGTTCCACCATAAACCGCCGGGCAGAACTATGAGTCCTCACACTTAGGGCCGTCGACGGATGAGCTGGACTAGGTGTCGATGGAAAGTGTCATAGCGGCAGGATCCTGTTTTATCATGAGCAAATGAGAGGCTATGGTCGGTGACTCAACTCTGCATACACCTGGTATGGCAGGACGTGGCTGACACAATGAGTTGCCGGATGGATGTGGGAAAAGCATGCTACCTCTGCAGAGTGTAAAACTATTCGAATAGACGAGTCCTCGGTAATGGACAGTTGGAAGGCTGTCCTAAGGCCTATGTGCAAGTTTTGCAAAGTTCTGAGATTTGAAAAGAAAATGGAGATGTTTATATATATGCAACTATACCGACGGGCTGGTATGAGGTTGCTGGAAAAGAGGAAGACCATGAAGGTCTATGGCCGAGAAGTGCAGAGTTTTGTGTTTTGAAAGTGGAAAATGTTTTATGTAACGATACCGAAGGGCTGGTATAAGGTTGTTGGAAAATGATTTGCCCATGAAGGGCTATTGTCGAAAAAGGAGAAGTTTTGGAGAAATAAGCCAATGGTGATTTTCCGGGAAAATGTTTTAAAGGAGACTTCTTACAAAGACAGAGTTATGGGAAAAAGTTCTAAAAGCCTTCTTTCCTTTTTCAACAAAGGTATAGAGATGTTTTCTAAAAATACAAGGCTTGTGAAAAGTTATAAAAATGCTTCTTTATGGAGGTTTCAAACAAAAGTCTATCCTTCTCTTGTTCAATAAGGATATAGAGATTTCAAAGCAAACAAAGTTTTATTTAAACAATAAAAGGAGTAGTGCATTGTCGTCGTATGAAACAACATATGCCTAAGGGGTAGGCTTAAGTTTGGGGCCGATGGACGCTAGAGGATTCGGGGAGGGATAGCGCGCTGAAGAGCGCACACGAACAAACAGATGAACACAAGGATTTACCCTGCTTCGGGGCTCTCGTGAGAGATAAAACCCCTACTGCAGCATCTAGCCTATTGGTGTATTTTCCTCTCTGTATATGGTCTGTACAAGTGCTCCTTGAGCTGTGTGTATGCTGCCTACGAGAGGCTTTCTAGCTGAAGGAAGAACTCTCACGGGAGCAGGAAGAAGAAAGAGCCCAAGGGGCCAATCAGCCCGTGCGTGGCTGCGTAGAGCGCTCCCCCTGGTGCTCCTTAAATAGGCAGCCCAGGGGACAAGGGGTGACCCACAGGTCACTATGCAAACACTGTACACGATTCGACTACTGGGGTCTAATCAACACTGTAGCCTGTGTCACCAGTTGTACTCTCGTCACATCCGTGGCACTGTAGCCACGTCCAGGATGGACGTGGCCTGTCTTGTCTTTGTCCTTACTTTTGTCTTCTAGCTCCTGTCTTCTGGAGGTGTCAGGGGGTATCTTGTACTTGACGAGGCCGTGCCTAGGACGTCGGAGGTGCAGAGATGTCGGTTGTAGTAGCATCTGGCGCCGGTCGATGAAGGCCTGGCAATCTCGGTTCAAAGACGACCGAGGCGTGGCATCGAGGAAGGAGCAGCCTGCGGTGATTAAACGACCGGTGTTGCACACGAGCGAGGTGATCGCTGGTGATCTCGGCCCAGCCGAGGTATATGCACATCGGTCCACCGAGGTAAACAAGTATCAGCCGAGGTACCAGGATCTTGGCCTAGTCTATATCGGTCCACTGGGCAAGGCCCATCCGAGTTGAAGCAGCGCCGGATTTCCGAGTTAGGAGTGGGCCGGCCCAGCCGAGGCAAGGAGGCCTCGGTCCAGCCGAGGTTTGGAGCAAACGGCCTGCCCGAGGTGGAGAGAGGTTGGTCCAGCTGAGGACGCGGCCCATCCGAGGCTAGGATTAACTCGGCCCATCCGAGGTATCAGCTGGATGATTCTGTCCAGCTGGGTAACTCGGCCCAAACCGAGACTGGTATGTCGGTAAAAACTGATCTCGGCCCAGTACAAGATATTCTGGCCTGGGCACATCCAGACTCGGCCCATGACGGTTTTTTCTCCTTCTTCTTTATCTTTTACTCCCTTAATTCATGTTTCCCTTTATTATTAACTTCGTCAAACCAACAACTTTGGGCTATCCGGGGTTACATCCCCGACATTAGTCCCCGAGGCTGTGGGGGACTCGCAGAGTCGCGCGCAGACTTACAAAACAAATATCCAATACCAAAATCTCCATATAAAAAATATCTTGCCAGCATGGGCATCATTATATGTCTCTCATACGTCGGTTTTCAGCCACTCTGGGCATTACCGAAAGTGCATGCCGCCAGCATTAACTGGACCAACATAAAACCTGCACGAACATATCTCATACGTCTCGATATCTCGGCCTCTCTGGGCATATCTCATATGTCGGTTTTTTGCCACTCTAGGCATTACCAAAGGCATATGTCTGCACGGACATACCTCATATGTCTCTCATATGTCAGTTTTCAGCCACTCTGTGCGTTACCGAAAGTGTATGTCAACAGCATGAGCTGAACCAGCATATAGCCCTCAATGGCTGCACTGGCATTTTGCCATCACAGGCATTTGCCTTAAGCCGGTTTTTACCGGAAAGATATGCTGGCAGCCTTAGCTGAACCAACATATAGCCCTCAACGGCTGAACTGGCATTTTGCCATCACAGGCATTTGCCTTAAGCTGGTTGAGATATCTCTCAACACATTATGCTCAGTGCGTCGGGATGCACTTCGACTCACTAAACCGAAACAGCGATGCCATGATACTCTGGCAAACTGGGATAACCGAAGAATCATGATAAACAGCTGAGGCGATAAAGACAATAATCATGAGATGCTCGATGATATGAGATAAATGCCGTGATATTTTGGCAAACCGAAATAAACGGCGATTCGAGATATGAGGTGATATTGAGATATAGCTGCAAGCCGAAATAAACGGCGATCTGACGAATACCGATAATGCCATGATATTTTGGGTCTGCCGACATAAGTGATAACTCGGGATGATATACCATTTATAACTCGGCAAGTCAACACCAAGGACTACCCGCGATATGCTCTGAAGCCACAATAAATACCAGATGAGTCCAAGATAACCGATACAACCACGACGAGGCAGTGTTGTTGGAGCAGTCGAAGAAGACACTTGTGCCTGCCTGGTCACCAACATGTTGGCCTGAGCCACCAATATCTCGGTTTGAGCCACCTGTATGTCGGATTTGACCAGCATGTCGGATTTCCCAAGCTTAACTCGGATTTCCCAAGCTTAACTCGGATTTCCAAGCCTTAACTTGGATTTTCCAGCCTTAACTCAGATTTCCCAGCCTTAACTCGGATTTCCCAACCTTATCTCGGATTTCCAAGCCTTAACTCAGATTTCCCAACCTTATCTCGGATTTCCAAGCCTTAACTCGGATTTCCCCAGGGTATCTTGGATTTCTCCAGGGTATCTCGGATTTTTCCAGCACACCAGCATATCTCGGATTTACCAGCATAACAGCATATCTCGGATTTACCAGCATATCACCATATCTCGGATTACCATCATATCTCCATATCTTAGATTTTACCAGCATATCACCATATCTCGGATTTACCAGCATATCACCATATCTCGGATTTACCAGCATAACAGCATATCTCGGATTTACCAGCATATCTCCATATCTCAGATTCGAACTGTAGTCAACTCGAAAATTAGTTAACACACGGGGACGATGCCGAAGTTGAGTCCCCGAGTCACTTTTCTCATCCGGGATCTGCCGATGATGTCCGCTGGTGGAGGCAGCGCTAGCCTCTGCTCACAGCGGCAAGCTAGAGCGTGGGGGACAATGGCGATGTCGAGTCCCCGCGTTGATGACGAAGGTCCCGTCCGAATTGATCCAGCAAACGCCACTGTCAGCCCACGGTGGGCGCCAACTGTCGTCGTATGAAACAACAGATGCCTAGGGGTTGGCTTAAGTTTGGGGCCGATGGACGCTAGAGGATTCGGGGAGGGATAGCGCGCTGAAGAGCGCACACGGACAAACAGATGAACACAAGGATTTACCCTGCTTCGGGGCTCTCGTGAGAGATAAAACCCCTACTGCAGCATCTAGCCTATTGGTGTATTTTCCTCTCTGTATATCGTCTTTACAAGTGCTCCTCGAGCTATGTGTATGCTGGCTACGAGAGGCTTTCTAGCTGAAGGAAGAACTCTCACGGGAGCAGGAAGAAGAAAGAGCCCAAGGGGCCAATCAGCCCGTGCGTGGCTGTGTAGAGCGCTCCCCTGGTGCTCCTTAAATAGGCAGCCCAGGGGACAAGGGGTGACCCACAGGTCACTATACAAACACTGTACACGATTCGACTAATGGGGTCTAATCAACACTGTAGCCTGTGTCACCAGTTGTACTCTCGTCACATCCGTGGCACTGTAGCCACGTCTAGGATGGACGTGGCCTGTCTTGTCTTTGTCCTTACTTTTGTCTTCTAGCTCCTGTCTTCTGGAGGTGGCAGGGGGTATCTTGTACTTGACGAGGCCATGCCTGGGACGTCGGAGGTGCAGAGATGTTGGTTGTAGTAGCATCTGGCGCCGGTCGATGAAGGCCTGGCAATCTCGGTTCAAAGACGACCGAGTCGTGGCATCGAGGAAGGAGCAGCCTGCGGTGATTAAACGGCCGGTGTTGCACACGAGCGAGGTGATCGCTGGTGATCTCGGCCCAGCCGAGGTATATGCACATCGGTCCACCGAGGTAAACAAGTATCAGCCGAGGTACCAGGATCTTGGCCTGGTCTATATCGGTCCACTAGGCAAGGCCCATCCGAGTTGAAGCAGCGTCGGATTTCCGAGTTAGGAGTGGGCCGGCCCAGCCGAGGCAAGGAGGCCTCGGTCCAGCCGAGGTCTGGAGCAAACGGCCTGCCCGAGGTGTAGAGAGGCTGGTCCAGCTGAGGACGCGGCCCATCCGAGGCTAGGATTAACTCGGCCCATCCGAGGTATCAGCTGGATGATTCGGTCCAGCTGGGTAACTCGGCCCAAACCGAGACTGGTATGTCGATAAAAACTGATCTCGGCCCAGTACAAGATATTCTGGCCTAGGCACATCCAGACTCGGCCCAGGACGGTTTTTTCTCCTTCTTCTTTATCTTTTACTCCCTTAATTCATGTTTCCCTTTATTATTAACTTCGTCAAACCAACAACTTTGGGCTATCCGGGGTTATATCCCCGACATGCATGCTCATTCCGGGGGTAGTTTGCGAGTATAATCAAATGTACTCATATTGGTTTCGTACCTGGCTATTGTCTTAGCCAGGTTTTGAAGAAGAGCAGTTCGAAGAAGAAGGGTTCACTGACGTCAATGCGAACTAGGGCGCTTCCCAGTCAGCCGCCTGTAGGGTTTTGGGCAAGTGACTTGGGCTCCACGTTGTTTGATGATTTTCGCTGCAAGTACATGTTGAAGCTTGCGACTTCAATCAAGTAAGTAAATTTATTCGGTATTTATGGATGTTCTTTTGATACCAGTTTGATTGTGCTCAGCGACACACTGATCATGGGATCGCTGATGTTGTAGGCACAAGGGTATTTCGGACAGCTAATCCGGGGTCCCCACACTTTTGAACGTGAATTTAATAGTGTGTAGCTTATATAACATAAACTAAATTTTATTGAACTATTTGTTGGTCCAAGCATGAATCTGAACAATCAAATTACACCCTATATTTAGGAAAAGATGTAGTATTACCTATCTATATATGCTAGGGTTCTTCTTGAACTAGAATCGTGTCACACTAGAGCACCATGTGGGCAAAGGAGATGCAACCTTAGAAAAGTTCAATTCATTCTCGATGCAGCTTCAACTTACTTTTACCATGGTCCTTGTCCATAGTATGTACGGATTTTTTTCTGTATGTGGATTCATGAATGTGAGAGCAAGGTTATATTCCGGTGTATAGTTTTGCTCTCATGGGGAATCATTCTCATCCACAATTTTGTTCACATTTACACATAAACTTGTTGACTTGAGGTCGATACGTGTTTGTACGCTTGTGCGTGCTATCAACAACTCAAGAGTATCATCTTGTATAGTTTTCAGTCTTGACTTGCGAGACACATTTTGAGTCTGCAGTTAGAACTGGGTGGAGAGATTCAAGGGTGTATGTGAATAAAATATTATGATTTAGGTCACCGTTTATTCATGTTGGTATTTCTTTTACTGTTATACATGATTGTTCTTGAAGTCATAAAGCCACTTCATTTATGTTTATGTCTTTTAACCACATTTTCAAAACTACTCTATTGCCTGTTCATCTTTGATTCGGATTCGTGAATTGTATTATGAAGCAATTTTCTGCAACAACGTGCAAGATATTACGTAGTCTTAATAATTTAAAACCAACCTATCCTCTGCATGTGAAGCAAAGAAATCATCACGCCTAAGTCTATGTATGTCTCGAGCAAAGACTTCATGTCTGATTTAATTTAATTTAATCCTATGGGAAAAGCAATTCTCCCTTTGAAATTAGGGTGAAGGAATTTTCCATGAGGTCGGACCTTATGTTATTTTCCTATGAACTTTACATTACAAGTTTCATGAATGATTATTTCCTATATGATTCAATCCTACAAATCAAACAGTAAACGTAGAAAAAAATCACAAAAGTTCCTATCCTACGAAAATCGTATGAAAATCCTTTAAATTCAGAGCAACCTTAGGCTCCCTGACCACAGAGCGAAGGATCATTTTTTAAAAAACCAATCAGTGCATACAACAAACTTTATTAAAAACAAAGCAGCCGATTTGATTCTGACGACCTACTAGAAGGCAATTTTTTTTAAGGAAATCGGAGGCATGAAAGAGATCCCCACCTAGTGTACGGAACTATATGTGCCATATCGTGACCAACTTCTTTTCTCACTCGAACAACTAGAATAAACATCACAAGGAGAAGACATCACGGCCTACGCACATCGATCCAGCCTTCAGTTGACCAGCAACTACTGGTAGCTAGGGGAACAAGGCATGTTTAGTTTTTCATCATCAACCGGCCGCGGATCTTGCCCTGCACGCAAGAGAGGTGCGTCGCATTATAGCAAGGACAACCGGCATATATGCATGGTGGTTACAAAGAGATTCGGTTGATTTGCGTATTTTTTGCTAAATCTGGCCTCTTTCGCGAACTAATGACGCATCTGGTCGCTCCCGAAAACTAATTCCAAATCTGGCCCCTGAGCTCGGCGCCAACGCAAATGGAGCCGACGTTGTGCAGTTCGGCGCCATCCAAAATTTGCAAATCTGGCCACTGAGGTCGGCGCCAACGCAAATGGAGCCGAACTTGTGCAGTTCGGCGACGCGCCACGTCGCCGAACTGCACAAGTTCGGCTCCATTTGCGTTGGCGCCGACCTCAGGGGGCCAGATTTGCAAATAGTTTCCGCGAGCGGCCAGATGCGTCATTAGTTCGCGAAAGAGGCCAGATTTAGCAAAAAATACTTGATTTGCTACATCTGTGCTGGTCCTATGTTGAAGGCTTGAAGCAAGCCGAAGACATGCACAACATTCATTCAGTTTTTTTTTTTAGAAAGTAGACACCCATAAATCTTTGCTACTAGTAGAAATTTGGGGCTGAGCCTAAGTTTAGAACACTACTGCAGTGCAGAAGGCTATTTTCCAGCGCGTCGTTTTCGTCGTCATGATTCAACGGTTTAATATTCTCTTTGTAGGAAGCTTTGATTCGTAAAATTCGACTGAAATGGTGCCCACTCTCCCAAAGCCATTATAATCTTCAATTGTTTCAAACAATAATCAGATGAATCTGAAGAAACAATATTCAGAAATGAGAAACCTTCAGCCATGCACTTATATGGACATGACGTCGAGAGAAAAATAAGGGGGCGGCTAGCACATGCACATCCATCTCACGCAGTACTATTTCTTTTTGGAGAATCTACTGTCTTTAATATTGTCTCCCTGCCAGTCTGTATGGTACCACCAACAACAACAACCCTGTAACTGTAAGCTTAAATTGCGCCAATTTTGTTACCATCCATGCTTCCTTATTCAGCCAGAGAATTACACTAATCCCTATAAACTGGACATAGCACGATTAAACCTGTAACAACTTTGCAAATTGCGGCAAAGACGTACTAGGGCACAATACAGAGCTTCTAAACAGACAGATCGACAGCCGTGTGGGAAGATCAATTTGTGCTTTCGGGAGTACAAATGGCGTGACAAGCTAGCCTTGGCAGCCGTCAGAGTCAGACGGCCGCGGCGGCCGGCAGGCGGGCGGGGCGCCGACCACGAGCGAGGTGTCGGCGGAGATGGGGATGACCCCGCCGCGCGCGAGGATGGTGCGGTACATCTCCACGAGCACCTTCTCGTCGTACTCCTTGGCCGGCCGCGGCCGCGCGAACGGCTCGCCCCCGCCGCAGTAGGGGTAGGGGGAGGCGCCGTAGCCGACGGCGGCGGAGGAGGCGAGCCGGAGCATGGCGTTCACGTAGGCGTCGCGGAGCCGCACCAGCCACCGCCGCGGCGAGAGCGCGCGCAGGATCCGCCGGTCCAGGCCGCGACGACGCACGCGCCAGCCGCGGCGCCGGCTCGACGCTGGCGTTGCCCCGCTTCCGGCGCCGAGGTCGGCCGTGGCGAGGGGCGGGCGGCGCTGCGCGGCGGCGGCGTCGAGGCGGTCGTAGCCGCGGAGCTTGCGGTAGGCCTTGATGCCGCCCTTGCGGGTGCCCGTGGCGGAGGCGCCTGCCATGGCTCTGCTCGAGCTTCTTGGATTAGCTAGCTTGGGTGCCCTGCTCTCGCGTGGCGGTGGGGAGAATGGTGGGTGGTTTGCTAATGGCGGAGGGGGCATGTATGTTCTACTAGGAGTACGGATGGCACCCGCCGGGTTCGGGGCGGGTTTGGCACCCCCATACCCGCCCCCGTCCCCTCTCCCCGCACCCGCCAGTCTAGGAGGAGTGCTAGCTAGCTGCCCTGCACGCCTGCACTTATATCCGTGTCAAATCAGACACTCCCTCGCTATTTTTTTTCTGGGAACAAAAACAGAGTAGCCTTTAGTCGTCTAGAAAAACAAAGTACAGTAGCTGACTGCGTTTAGCCGTTCTGCACATCGAATTAGCTTCACTGTGCTGAGTAGCTCGGTCGCTTTCATGATTTAATTAGCCGCTCTATTTTGTTGACCCGTCAATCATGTATACGCATGGTGCTGTTTATGTTAGTTTTCACCTGATATGCTGAGATTAGGCATTGGTGTAGAAGCACATGCCTTGACTTCACAGCTGAAAATCCCAAATTAACCATCGAGACAGATACTCCCTCCGTTCGTAAATATAAGACGTTTTGAGCATTTTCTAGATTCACACACATTTACATGTATCTAGACACTATTTAGTGTGTATGTTCACTCACTTTCATCCGTATCTAGTCAATATGTGATATATCTAAAACATCTTATAATAAAAAACGGAGGGAGTAGTAGGGATCTGTGTACGTAGTAATGACATGCTCACTCGGATTCTAATACTCCGTATAAGTTTTCACCTGATATGCTGAGATTAGGCATTTCTGTGGCAGCACATGCTTTGACTTCACAGCTCAAAATCGCAAATTAACCAAGACTCTAATATGAATAAGTAATACTCTATGTTGATAATTCTCGTGTATTCTAAATTTCGTCAAATCAAAGTTTGTAAAGTTTGACCGAGTTCTCAAAAAATCTTCATTTTAAGATAAATGCGGGTTTTTTTTGCTCCCAAGCTCACATGATCATATAAAATAAAAAGGCAAAAAAAACACTTTTGAAATTTCTGAAAATAAATGGCGATTAACATATACAAGTGGTCTAAATACGTACTAAATTTCATGATGAAATGTGTAGTGATCTGTGAAAAAATAAACAATATCAGTGCTCCAAAAATATATATTTGAAATCTCATTTGGCCATTGTTTTTGCACAGAGCACCAAAAATGTCATTTCACCACGAAATTTGGCGTGTCTGTATAACACATGTATATGTTTGTCACCAAATTTTCATAACATTGATATTTTCATTATTTGTTTCATTTAGCTCGGGAGCCAATGTTAATTTCCGCATCATAATATAAAATAAATATTTTTAAATCTTCATAAAATACATTGTCATATTATATTGTACTTATTTGGTGGCATATATGTTAACGAATTTTTCTATATATTTAATCAAACTTTACAAATTTCAGTTTGACTAAACTTTCAATGTAGGGTAATTATGGATAGAGTAACTAAAGGCGATCTTAAAGCGAAACGTCTATTGGTGGTATAAAGGTGTGCCAACTTTCGTGATGGTATGACATGTGTAGTGCTCTGTGCAAAATTAAAACATTGCTCTAAAAAGGATTTTTGAAATATCATTTTGGCCACTGATTTGTAGTCTTTGCACATAAACCCTAAACCCCAAATGTCATTTCACCACGAAACTTGCCTCATGTGTATAGAATTTGTATATGGTTGTAACCAACTTTTTCAGAATTGTTTTGAAATGTTTTAATATTTGTGTCAATTGTTTTATTCGGGTGGAATCATATGAGTTCGGGAGCCAATGCTAATTTCTGCATCTATACTGTCAAACTTTACAAAATTCAATTTTGACTAAACTTACAATGTACGGTAATTAGGCGATCTTAAAAAGTAAATTTTATTGGTGGCATCGGGATACTCCATGTATGTAATGGAAAATGGGTTTCGGTGTGCAGGCGGAAAGGTGAAGAACATAGAGCCAAACATCTAGCAGGTTTCTAATAAATTAGTAAATTATAAAGTTGATTGCTGGCTTTTGTAGTACGTGTTTTACCGCCTTGGATCGCTTTGTTCATTGATAGTACCTCCGTTCCATAAATTTTTGTCGTGGTTTTAGTTAAAATGGAATAGATGTAGTATTATATAGGAGTAGACATGAGACAAAAGTGTCATGTATATCGCTTCATCAGTGCGATCAATGGCAGTCGTGATCATAATTAACTAGCCACGCTAACACGTCGGGTTGCGGCTTTATATATGTATCCAATCAGATAGGGCTGATAGGCTCATAGGCACTGGGTTTTTTGGTTGTACAGTAGGTGGTGCCATACTGCCATGCACTATATGCTTCACCTGTACATTACCAATGCATGTGTTGCTTTCGTAGAGCATATAGTGTATCCCGTCGTGTAAATGAAATTTAGACCAGGAAGGCCCAAAAAGGTTCTTCAGCGGCTCGTGTATACGGTCGTGGATGTTTTCCACCTCCAGCCACCTCGCTACTTGTGGTTTATGTTTACACCTCGCATCCACCTCGGCGGCGGAAGCAACAGCCGAACTCCCGCCCTCGTCCGGACATTGGAGGAAGCCTCCGAGGTCGCTGTTGTTGAATGGTGGTTATAAAATATAGCCGTTGGAAAAAATCGATGTTGAATGATAGTTATAAAAAAAATATAATACAAGAGAGAATATAGGTGTCCTAAATATACACCTTTCACTGAAAAACTATGAGGTGTATAAACTGGGAAGGTCAAATGGATGTGTATATGGCCAAATTTACCCTAGCCACTAGAGATGCTCTAGTCATGGAAGTAGTTTTACGGAAAACATTTTTTACTCCCGAGCACCCGTGCTCCCTCTGGTTAATAGTTTAAAAAAATCTTAAAAAATTCATGCACGTTACTAATGATATATCACACAAACGTGATTTTTTATTTGAAATACTCTATATTCTGGGGTACAGCAAAATAAAAATATTATATATTTTGAAGGTTTGAAAGTATGTACATTTAGATCTACACATTTATCATTTTTGTGTAAAACAAAATATAAAATATTTCAAACCGAGATTTTCCACGCTTGTGAGATATATCAGACAACATGCAGATTTTTTTTCCAGATTTTTTCTAAAACTTATAAATATGATTTTTTATTTAATTAGATGGATCACTGGAGGCCGGAGCAAGAAATCTCTACTCGTAGTTTTATATGACCTACATAAGGTATACAGTACTCACTCAGTCACTCCGTGACACGCATACACAATCATGGCACATGCTACCGGCCAAAGTCAAACTTTAGCCAGAAGAGATTAAGTTTTAAAGCGGAAGGTCACGAACAGAGCAAGGCATCTCTAGGACGGGACCAGGAGGAAGACAAACCGGGCATCTCGTCGCTCGTTGTCGCCGCTCCTGATAATCTTTCCGGATCGCGAGCAGGCCGGCGACGTGACGAGACCCGGGGCGTCGGGGTGCTGGGCATGATGTCCGGCCCCAGTTTGGCACCACACCCACCGTCCGCCGATGGATCGATCCTCCACCGGCGATCAGATCAGACCGCCATCAATGCGCACTACTACGGAGCATCTGCACGGCAGCAGCGAGCACGGGGCCTGCACCTGCGGCCTTTACGCCCCCCCATCCCATGTGTCCCGCTCTGCGGCGGATGCGCTGGCATTCATTCGCAGGCGACCTACAGCGTGTCCCGCACCGCCGGCCGATCTCGCGTCGGTACAGCATGGATGGATACTGGGATCCAGGTTTCGGTGCACGGCGATTCCATCTGTGCCGTACGTGCTGCATCACGACTTCCTGCTCTGCTCGATCGGTGCTTTTTCTGTTGACAATGGCTTGCTCAGTGCCAATTGCAGGTGCAGAGCAGGGCCGCGAAGAGTTGAGTGTCACAAGCCGAGTGCTCGCTTTGGAATTCCAGTGATTCGTGCGCCGACCTTTTTTTTTTCTTTCTTTTCCGGTAAAGGCTCTCGGTCAACTGGCGAGTTAGCTCGGCTCGACTCGTTTAGCAAGCGAGTTTGCTCGTTTAACTCGTTTAGCTCGGTAAAACTGTTAACATGAATTATAATATCTTTTATTTATAATTGTTTCTAATTATTTGGGCATGTATGATGTAATTATCAAAACAATCAATGACAATATCACACCATCAAGTAATATCTAGTCGTTAAACTATAATAATTAGAGAAAATTGTTCACAAAGACAAGAATATAGGTAACAATATTTTTTTTACCGAGCTAAACGAGTAGCTCGGAACTCGGCTCGTTTAACTCGAACTCGTTTACCGTAAAAAAATGAAAACTCGGCTCGGCTCGTTTAGCAACGAGTTTGAGTCAAGCCGAGTCGAGTTCCGAGTTACTCGTTTAACTTTGCGAGTTTCGAGTTTTAATTCCAACATTAGCTCTCGGCGATCTTGACTTCTTTGCGAGTTTCGAGTTTAACTTTATACTCTATTGTTTTGTGTGTGTGTGGGTGGGAGGGGGGATCAGGCAACAACATGTACGTCATATGTAGGCCTGGGCATTCGGTCTAACCGAACCGATCGGTTCGGTTTGCCGGTCTTCTAATAATTTCGGGTTTCCAATACTGATGACCGATCGGTGCTCTCAATAAACAAGAACCGAGAGATCGGTCCACCGAATATTTCGGTTCGGCTTCGGTTTTGACCGAACACACCGAACAGAACTGAATCAAGCCAAGAAAATGGTAGAAACAAACAAATCGCAAAAAGGGATCCATCAACGAATGACAAGGGAGACGAGAATACGAGATGCGCTGAGCAGGAGACAGTGAGACGCGGAATAGGCAGCCCACACGGAAGGGATGTCGCTCGCTTGTGGGGGCTACTGCTTGCCGCGGTGGAAGGAATCGGAGGAGGGGTGAGAGGTGGAGCATGGTTCGAGATTTGACAGGCTGGGGAAGAAGGGACCTGCGTTGCCGCTCGAGATCCGCAGGAAATAATGAGATTGTGCATTTGTTTTTACTGTACGATGAGATCCTGCCCTTTTTCTTTGAGTAAGATGAGATCGTGTGGGCTGCGGGAGGGTTAGGAGCTTCATGGCCTTAGGAAGTGAGTTGTTGGGCTAGGCTGCTTATAATATTTACATGCCTATTCGCTATCTTCGGTCATTCGGTCAACCGAGGCATGAAACCGAAAGTACCGATGTAAATTCGGTTGTTCAGAATTGACAACCGAATAAGAAACCGTATTTTTCGGTTCAGGTCAATTCAGCTTCGGTATCGGTTAATACGGCTCCGGTTTTCGGTTCTCGGTTTATATGCCCACCCCTAGTCATATGCTCCATACATAATTGTTCGAATGAAGAGAATTGGTACAATGGTTAGGTGGGTGGTTATTCCCAGCCCACGAGAGTTCAAACCCCAGCTTTGACCCCGCTGTTTCTCATTTAGGCGGAATATTTTTCAGTATGAGTAGCTTGTGGTAACTTCGTCAATCTCAAGACCCGACCCGCCGGTTTACTCTCTCGGAGGTGCTCATAAGGGTAGAGTATGCATGCGTTCATAGGGATGAGTGTGTGCATGTGTATGTGAGCGTCTGCGTTTGTACCGTGTTTTGAAAAAAAAATTGTACGGACGAATTAGCCGGGTTTTCCAACCTTTCGAACCAGTAGACAAATAAAATCAGGAATTCCACTTCTTTCTAGTGTTGATACTATGACAACTTTTACTCATCTCTAGAAAAAAAACTGCGATCTGCGACAACTTATGCGTCTTTACTGTCTAGACTGACAATCCGCTTACACTAGGATAATATGATGAACAACTTGGACGTATTTTCGTTGTCGGTGTGGAGAATTGTATCAAATTTGCTCTTATTTTCTCAAATTCAACTGGATGTAGTGCTTGTTATCATTAGGCAGAAAAAAAACTGCAAGAAAAACCGGAGGCGATGCAGCATGCTCCTGTTCCGTTAAAAAAAATGTAGCACGCTCCTAATTTTTTTTCTTTTGAGAAATTGCAGCATGCTCAGTGCAACATATGCGGGAGACTCGCTCCACAGCGCACCTTCCCCATTGGTCCAGCCCAATAGACAAACAGTTCGTTGCTGCACTCCTCTTGATCTGGGCCAGAAGTCAGTAAGCAGGACTATTGCACAGTGATCCATTTGTGGCCTTCGTGGCCCAGTCTGCTGCTGCGCGGCGTCGTCACTCCTGAGCGTGATAGGTTCGTCCTCACTCCTTTGCAGCCGCCACACCTCACCTAAACCCCACCGCCGTCGCGCATCCCGCCGCCGGCCATGAAGGCAGGTAAGGTCCGCCCATCCAAGCAGGCGAAAACCGACGAGGTCGACCGTATCAGCCTCCTCCCCGACGGCATCCTCTCCAAAGTCATCACCCGCCTCCCCATCAAGGACGCCGCGCTCTCCCGCCGCTGGCGCCCCCTCTGGCGCACCTCCCCGCTCAACCTCGACGACGCCCACCTGCCCCGTTGATCTTGGCAACACATCTCCAAGATCCTCTCCGAGCACGTCAGCACGGCGGCCCCGCCCGCCGCCTCTCCCTCCGCAACATCGTCCGCCCGGACAGCATCGCCGACCTCGCGGAGTGGCTCAGGTCCCCCGCCCTCGACGGCCTCGAGGTCATCCACCTCGACTACCGCTACGACGTCCTGCTGCCGCCGTTCGCCCTCCTCCGGTTTGGGCCCACCCTCCGTTTCGCCAGGTTCGGCCGCTGCCGTTTGCCCGAGGACCTTGGCCCGGCCCTCGCTTTCCCGCACCTGAACCGGCTCATCCTCGCCGATGTCGGGGTCTCGGAGGATGCGCTCCACGATCTGCTCTCCGCCTGCACCGCCCTCACGCTGCTCCTGCTGGACTGGTGCAGCGGCTTCGACCGACTGGTCATCGACTCGCCCACTCTCCGGAGCTTCGGCATGTGCGCGGACGGCTACGTGAGCGAGCTGGTCGTAGAGTACGCCCCGCGCCTGGAGAGATTGATCGCGTTTGATCATCTGGATATCCGGGTGATCAGCGCGCCAAGACTGCAGTCGGTGGCTATGCTGGATAGCGACAAGACTGCACTACATTGTGGAACCATGGCTTCTCGGGTAACTGCTGCCTTTCCTTGGTCAGTCAGGTTCATTCGTCAGGGAATACACTTGTGTTTCCTTCACTTTTTGGGGCTTCTTTTTCGCAGGGAATCGCTGGTGGCAGCTTGGCAATGCTAATGTGCAGTGTGAAGCTTTTGATTCTTGATACTTTTGGTCCTGATCTTGATGCGGTTCTGGACTTCATGAAGTGCTTTCCTTGCTTGAAGAAGATCCACATCATGGTAATTTTCTTGTTTGGTAGCTTTAGATTGTAGGGGCCTAGTAAGCTTCATTCAGTTCGTATATCACCTGGTATAAACTACTAGTCCATATATAGCAAAGTAGGCAATAACTTCTACTCTTTTCAGTCATATCTGGAAGTCGACCTGAAAAAGAAAAACGTGCGTCGCCTTAACCCACAAGATCCCATTCGATGTCTTGACCTCAGTCTCAAAGAAATAGTGCTGAAAGGTTACGAAGGCGAGGATTCGGATGTTAACTTTGCCAAGTTCTTTGTTCTGAATGCTAAAGTGCTCGAGATAATGGAAATTGGTGTTCAGGACACAGAAAAGGTCAATAAGAAATGGAAAGCTGATCAGCGTAGGCGGCTGCGACTGGATTGTAGGGCTTCTAGAAATGCTCGGTTTGTTTTTGGAGATGCTTATCCATTCACTACATTTGCATGCAGCAGTCACGTTCATATTTTGACCATGGCTGACCCAGTTGGTTCCTCTTGTGGAATCTGTGGACATGTTGATTGATGATATCTCCATTCAAAACATGTAATTCCAAGTGTTTGTTTATGCAACTGTGCCACTTAACATGCAATGCTCGCACTTGTTCTCTGTTTCAAACTGCAAAAGGTCTGAGGACAACCTAATCAGGCTACTTTTATTTAGCATTATACCCTTGTGTTTTTTCATAAAAGGTCGTTTGTTTCTTGTAAATTCTGGGGCAACAAATCAATCCAATGTCGTTTTGCTTCAGAAACAGCAATTCCTGTCTGCAAAAATTAGCAGACCCTACAGCTGGAAGCGCTAGATTAGTGCAAGTGCAAAAAAAAAAAAAACAGATTATATGGAATGGTGAAGGCAAGGTGCGCCTAGACGAGAGTTTTACCGTTGCACGTTTCTTTCAATTCGTGGCTCTTTGGACACACCTCCTCAACATTCGGCTAAACCTAAACACTTGCGATGAGATTCGATGGAAGCTTAAGGAAAATGTGGAGAACACGGCGAAGTCCGCCTATGAGTTGCAATTCTTGGGCTCCATTTCCTCCTCCATGGATAAGGCAATTTGGAAGGCTTGGGCACCGTCGAAGACGAAGTTTTTTGCTTGGCTTGCAAACCAAAATAGAGTGTGGACGGCGGACCGCTTGGTGAAAAGAGGGTGGCCTAATTGTGGGCTATGTTCCTTTTGCAAGCAAACCACGGAATCGGTGGCACACCTCTTCGTCCATTGCCGCCTAACACGAAGGCTTTGGGCATTGCTGCCTAACACGAAGGCTTTGGGGAATGATAAAGGATTGGCTAGTGCTACATACCATTGACCCGGGCTCTTGGACGAACCTCTCTTTCAACGAGTGGTGGCTCAAGATGGTGGACGTCTCCCCTCACCGGAGGGCGGTAGCTTCCATTACTCTCCTCACTACTTGGGAGGTGCGGAATGAGCGGAACGCAAGAGTATTCAAAAACAAGTGTTCGCCGCCTTTTGTGATCCTAGATAGAATTAAGAGTGAGGACCAGTTGTGGGTTCTAGCGGGTGCCAAATGTTTGGGCAACTTGATGCCGCGAGAGTAGTTCATTTGTAATAACGGGTCCATCCTGAAATTGCTTTCTTGCAACTTCTTCTTATTAATATAGGGGGCAAAGCTTTTGCCCCCCGTTTTAAAAAAGCAGATTGGACCTTGTGTTTCTCAGTCCTCGGCTCTTCAGTGCTTGTTGATACAAATATTTGTGTGCAACATGTAGGCACTTTCTGTCATTCAGTCAATGGATTAAAATGCATTTGATAATATTTCTATGGAAGGATCATCTCATTTTCTGAATATAGTTGCACCACGCAAATCAATAGATATAAATGTTTGCGAGGAAATGTGTATTAAGTCATCAAAACATTCCCAGATAGGGTCCTAGTTTGGAAATATTGTCGACACAATAATAATGGTGAAAATGTAAGGAATTATATGTAGACACCTGGTTGGAGAACTAGGAAGCTGTGGCGAGGCAGCACGCCGAGCCCGTACAGCGATTGGAGGTGAAGAATTATAAAGGGTAGTGTTAGAAAATCTTGAAATATAGAAGTATCAAAAGTATAATAAAAACACCACCTAAAGCACTTCCAAATCGGTTACAGATTGCAGAACACAAGTGCTTACACAGGAGCAAGCTGAGACACCTAGGCAGAACCATTACAGATTTCAAACTTTTATCCTAAACAGCTCACGCTGGAGCAAAGCTAGAGGATATAAGTAGAGATGGAATCAAAGATCAATTCTTCGCCACCACAAAATTGGAGATTCCTAACCAAGCAGCGCACCTTCTCTACCTCAACGTCAACTGTCTTAGGTTGTGTCGAGTCCATTCTGACGCAATACAACAGGCAATTAGGGAGATGAGAATAATCATTTATGGTTCTTGAAGAGATGAGGTATACTATATTTATACCCACTACTGATTCAGCTATTTCTACATCAAGTTTTGAGTCTGTCGGCCTATTATGTATCTTGAACCAGACTGATAGAATTTGACACTCTTACCTGCTAAAGTAATGAATGCAAGAACTGAAGGCAATTGCAGTTGTTGCACATAGATTGATTGAATCCCTTGATGAGACTGTATAGTATAAGGAGGTGTCTTGGTTGTCTGAGTAAAGAGATTACAATTTAGGAAACAATCTAAACTAACTTAATCCTTCTAGATTTCGGCTCGGAACACAGTCGACGACAACCTCTTGGTGAAGATATCAGCATACTGGTAAGAACTCGGAACATGTAGAACACAACCATCTTTTAAAGCAACACGCTCACAAACAAAGTGCAGATCAATCCCCACATGCTCGATACATTGATGTTGAACCGGATTTGTCGAAAGGTAGAAAGCGAAGATGTTGTCACAGTAGACCACGCTAGCTCGCTAAGAAGGTCGATGGAGATCGTACAAGAGCTGGCGTAACCAGCATGCCTCAGCAACAACATTGGCGAGCCAGTTACGGATAGATTCTCTCTCCTCAGAAATTCATAATGACTTCCGAGCTCGTATACTTCTGTTTGAATAATTGTGACGAACATATACAAATTTTTACATATGTGCCAAATTTCTTGGTAAAATAACATTTTTTGGTGCTTTGTGCAAAACAAAAGTAAGTGGGCAAAATGGGATTAAAACTGAAAGTTTAAAAATACCACAAAAAAACCAACGTTGCAAAAGTAACACTACCATTTAGGGTTTTAGTTCCAAAATATTCAAATTTCAAAGGACTTCCGTTAGTCAAGATGTGAACCTGTTGTCAGTTTTTTTTTTGAGGGAATGTTGTCAGTTATTTGGATATACCAAAATTGTCCCCATTCTGAACTTTTAACAGCCCCACATGACCAACAAGCAACGACATGATCAGGTTCTGATGCAGGTCCGACGCTCAGCGCTGGAGTATCAAGATTTCTTCAGCAAACATGAAAATTCTGCCTCGAAACCTGTCAGTATGTGCAGGGGCGTATCCAGTGGGGGTGCCATGGGTGCCATGGCACCCCCTAAAAAATGTAGAAATTTATATAGATTCTAATTTTTGGACTATTTTTTGCTAAATGTTGCTAGTATTTGGACTAATTGTTGCTAAATGTTAAGTATAATAGGGAAGTTTTTAAGCTTGGCACCCACACCAATTTTGTTCTAGATCCGCCACTGAGTATGTGGACACCTCCAGTTACGGATCTGATTAAATTCAATATCGATGGAAGCTTCTCCGAGTCTGACGGTAAAGGAGGCTGGGGAGTTGTAGCTCGGGACTCCGATGGCGATGTCTGCGTCTCAGCTGCAGGCAGACTGGATTTTGCACAAGATGCACTTCAAACCGAAGCTGAAGCTTGCCTAAAGGCCATGACGATAGCTCAAGAGTGGGGGATGACGCGGATACAGGTTGAAACCGACGCCCAAATGCTTGTCAAAGCTGTCACGTCCAAGGAGTATGATCTTGCACCAAATGGGGTGCTGTTTCGGGAGATTAGAGCACTAGCTTTCTTAAATTTTAGCTCGTTTTCGATTTCATTCTGTCCAAGAACTTGTAACAAAGTAGCAGACGCTCTTGCGTGCTATGGCGCGAAGATGGTCGTGGAACCCAAGCCGTATGGCCGGGCTATCGCTGCGCAGTTTGGTTAATGGTAGTTTAGTTTCCATGTAAAAAAAAAAAAAAAAGCAACGACATCTTCTCCCCAATCCCGACCCGGCCATGGCCGCGCGCCGTACAACAGCGTGCCCTAGCTGCCGGCTCTGGTCCCTCCCTGCCGCTCCCACGTCTCCCCTTCTCTAGATCTCCCTCCAGCGCACCACTCGCTCGCCTTCGCCAATTCTGCCCGGGCTGCCGCGTCCTCCCTCCCTCTCTGCTCGCTCCCATCCGCTACACTGCGGCTGCGCCGGACTCCTGCCCGACGCGCCGGCCTCCCTGCTCGCTCCTGGAAGATGCAGTCGCGCATCCCTATGCGCCCGCCGTAGCAGCAGCCGACCCTGCAAGGGCGGACGGCCTCCACGACGTGGGCAGCGCATCCACGACGGTGTACAGCACCGCGTCGACATTGTGCTGTCGCTCCGATCATCGACAGTACGTGCAAAGTCAGTATCTCCTTCCTATTCCCCTATTTTCCATGCTGTGCGATGTTGTGTGTAGAACTATTGTTAGTGTCATCCTTCTGGTGATGTTGTTGAAATGATGTAGAAAATGCTTCTCAAGTGCTGTTAAAAATGCTGTCACTATGTTTCTGAAATGCTGTCAAAAGTGTTGCTGAAATGCCGTGAGAGTGCTTATGTAATCATGTTTAGACGGTGCTGTTGTAATCATGTTTAGATGCTGCTGAAATTACTGTCAAGTGCTGTTGTAATCATGTCTAGATGTTTCTGAGTTGTTGTTCTTAAGATGTTGAAATCTATTTAAATGAAGCTAAAATGAGAAGATCTGAGATAGGTGTGTGTAAGAGGTAAGGGCAGAACTGGCTTTTTGTGTAGGAGTTACTCTCAGTTTGTGCCTAGTGGTATTTTGGCATAAAAAACTAGATTACAATGGTATCTTGGCAAGCTTTTTTTTTAGTGGTATTTTGTAACTTTTGGTTTTCACTAGTGTTATAGTGGCTATTTTCTCATACACGAGTTCCTCCTTCATTCCCTGCAGCTGCAGCTTCCAACCGGCGCCGCCGCACAGCCCGCCGGCCATGAAGGCGGCAAGGGTTCGACGATCCAAGCGGGCGAAAACTAGAGAGATTGACCATATCAGCCTCCTCCCTGACGAAATCCTCACCACCGTCATCTCCCTCCTCCCCACCAAGGATGCCGCCCGCACCACCGTTCTCTCCCACCGGTGGCGTCCCCTCTGGCGCACCTCCCCCCTCAACCTCGACGACGCCGAATTCCCTCGATTCGCCTGGAAGCGCATCTCCAAGATCCTCTCCGAGCACCGGGGCCCCGGCCGCCGCCTCTCCCTCCGCCACATCGTCGACCTGAAACGGAAAGCCACCCCCAACCTTGCGCGGTGGCTCAGCTCTCCGGCCCTCGACAACCTCGAGGTGCTCAAATTTTACTACCACTACGGGCTTCGGCTTCCTGTCTCCGTCTTCCGCTTCGCGCCGACCCTCCGCCAGGCCAGCCTCGGCGGCTGCCGTTTCCCCGAGGACGCTCCCCCGGATCTCGCCTTCCCGCACCTCAAGCATCTCATCCTCAAGGATGTCGAGATATCGGAGGACGCCCTCCATGGCCTTCTCTCTGCCTGTCCCGCGCTTGAGATCCTCCAGCTGGATTGGTGCAACGGCTTCGACCGAGTGGTCATTGACTCGGCGACTCTCCGGAGCTTCGGAGTGGTCGCCGACGGTTGCCTGGACAGGCTAGTCATACAAGATGCGCCTCGCCTGGAGAGATTGGTCGCGTTTGATTATATGGACATCAGGGTGATCAGGGCGCCCAGACTGCAGGTGGTGGGCTTGCTGGATAGCTACAAGACTACACTCCATGTTGGAGCCATGGTTTGTCGCGTAACTGATGCCTTACTTGATCAGTCACATTCATTCATTCCTAAGTGGATACTCTTGTGTTAAATGTTGGGCTCTTCTTTGTTCCTCAGGGAATATCTACTAACAACTTGGCAATGTCGATGCGAAGTGTGAAGCTTTTCATTCTTGATACTTATGGCCCTGATCTTGATGCAGTTATAAACTTCATCAAGTTCTTTCCTTGCTTGGAGAAAATCTTCATCACGGTAAATTTCTTTTTTGGTAGCTGGTCTTCATTCAGTTCATACATCATCTAGTGAATTCAGGTACCAGCAGTACTTCATCTAGTGCAAACATAGGTAATGACTTCTACTCTTTTCAGTTATCTCTGCGAGCTGATATGAAAAAGAAAAATAAGTGTCATCTGAACCCACAAGATCGCATTGGATGTCTTGACCACAGTCTTAGAGAAGTGGTGCTGAAGGGTTACGTTGGTGAGCGTTCGGAAGTTAACTTTGCCAAATTCTTTGTTTTGAATGCCAAAGTGCTCGAGGTAATGGAAATTGGTATCAAGAGCAAATGCACTGAGACCACCGAGAAATGGTACGCTGATCAGCGTAGGCAGCTACGACTGGATAGTAGGGCTTCTAGAAATGCTCGCTTTTACTTTGGAGGTTCCTACGCGGATGCTAAATTTGCATGCTGCAAGCACGCTCATATTTTGACCATGGCTGACCCTGTTGGTTATTGTGGAATCTGTGGGCATGGTTATTGATGTCATCTCCCTTCATGTGTAACTTGAAGTCCTTCTGTATGCAACTCTGCTACTTACCATGTGTTATGACGCAGCACTTAATTTCTCTTTGAAACCTCAAAAACCCTGAGGACAACCTTGTCAGGCTACTTCTATTTTAACAATGTACCCTTGTGTGTTTTGAGAAGTGGTCCTGTGGTGATTGGAGGTCCTGGGGCCAACAAATTAATCCGAAGTCGTTTTGCTTCACAAAGAACATGTATTACTTATTTGTGTGCCAGAAGAAACTAGCAGTTTGTACAGCAGGAAGCACTAGATGATATGGTTTGCTCGCCATGAAAAAAGGAAGAAGATTATATGGTTTGGTGATATAGATGGAGCCTTCTGTTCTAGTATGAGTAAAAATACACCTTCTGTACCTCACTCAGCGGTTTAATCAGAGCGTGTTGATGTACATAACGGTGTGAAACATGTATGCACTTTTTTCATTCAGCCATTGCATCGGATATTTACGTAGAGTACCTGGGAGGATGATGGACCCCAAGTCGTGTAACTTTCTTGCAAAAAGAAGTTTTCATTCACTCATGCTGTCGCTTAGGCCTTGTTCGGCAGTCGTGTTTAAGCCGTGTTTTGCGTGTAAAATCCCGGCCCAAATAAAGACACCAGAAAACACTCCTGGGCTGTTCGGCAGGCCGGGCTCGACAGGGCCAACCCCAGGAAACCCGGTCCAACCACGTCGGGTAGGACGGGATCGAAGACGCGAGTCGTACTCGCGTTTCTTCCGTGTTTTCGAGCTCTGGCGGCGCGCGGCTCGTCGCCTCCGCCTCCGCCGTCGCTTGTCGCCTCCACCGTCGCTCGTCGCCTCCGCCTCCGCCCCTCGCCGACATGCTCTTCCCCGAGATCAAGACCTTCCTCATCTCCTGGCGCCTTCCCCCCTCGCGCCGCCGACCGGTTCTTTGATCCCGCCGCCACCGGAGCTCCGGACGCCGCCTCACCTCTCGTTCTCCGCCGCGTGCGCCGACTACGACGAATTCTATCAGGTACGCCTCGCCAATCCTTTCTCTATCTGACCTAGGTGTCCATTGGCGTTTCTAGGGTTTCCATGCTATGAATTGGTAGCAGTTCTTGGTTCTTGATAATTGCTGCGGATGTGTTGATATGGCTGTTGGAATTATTTATATAAATGCTAGAATTTCGCTATTTAGCATTCTGAACTGTTAATTCATTGCGTTGTACTATGTGTGCTGTAGGCGTCGTGCTTGCGTTCTGTTCTGTAAGCTGAAATTGATTTCTGAACTGTTATAATTCAGTGAGTTCGTGCCAACTCTGTCACATTCGAGCAAATGGTTTCTGTTCTGTAGACTGAAAAACATGTTACTGGTCTGTATCCTCGTGAGTGATAATGGAAGAGAAGTTTATGTCAAATTCTGTTGCTCCACATGGCACCATTACATGATTACATAGACGAATTCATAGTACAAATATCTTAATTTTGGATCATCTGTATAATTGAGAAGTGGACATCTTAACTGACTGTGGACAGGCTCATGAGTACAGTGGTTGCCATCTCGAAGTTCCTTGCTCATCCTAATTAGTAGCTTTCTTTATCATTGGTTTGGTTGACCTGTGGGCAATTGGTTGCTCTGATCCATCATGTACCGAGCCATACAATCACTTGCATTGCCTAGGGTCTATGATAAGAAGTATACATGTTGCATGTTTTTCTTTTTTTATAGTGTTGTCCTTGCATTGCCTAGTCTATATGATAAGAATTATCCATCTTGTACTGAATTATTTCCTTTTTGTATCCTTGTAGCTACCCAAACCTCCGGTTATAGTTGGGGTGGACGAGCCGCCGCCGTCTTGGAGTCCTGTGAGCTCCCCTGATTACGGTATGTCCATGTCCTTGGCTTTTAGGCATTTTTTAAGTATGACGATGCATGTTTGTGCCCTTTTACATTTTACCAATGCTTATGCGTTTCATCTTATTAGTTTCTTAATTTATTGTAGTTTAGTTCTGCAATGAATGAACGGAGTCTAGAGCGTGCTAGGAAGAGAAAAGCCGATGATGAAGAAGAGTTGATGTTTTTCATTCTTCCTGCACTATACTTCCATCTCTCACACACAGAAAAGATCAAAAGGCATAGCTCTGTCCTGTACGGCAAGAACAGAGTTAGGGAACTGCTAGATGGCCATCTCATGAATTGCTTGGTAGCTTTTAGGATGGAACCATACATATTCAGATGGTTGGCATCTTACCTGAGAGCTGAGGAGCTGATAGAAGATAGTACTCTCAAGGTGGAAGAGAAGTTGGCTTTTTTTCTCTATATGCTTTCACACAATGCATCATTTCAAGATATGCATCATTTGGTCAAAGGATAAAGAGATTCAAGACAAAGGCCTTTCCTCTCTTTGATTCACTCGCACAACTCTATGAAGGTAAGCTATGTAATTGCTAGTTAAGTTTATTATTATATTGAACCAATTCTAGTTTAGTTCTGTGATATTTTTTTAAGTGTAGTTCTGATGGTGTTTATCATTTTGTAGGTAGCATTGCTACCGGAGCTTTCAACTTCACATCCACTTCAACTTCAGCACCTACACCATCAGATGTGACAGAAATTGAAAGTGATGGTGAAGAAGATATGGAGAGAGCTCAAGGTAGTACTGCTAGGGAAGAGATTGATGATGACCTTCAAATGTTGGATGAAGGTAGTACTGCTGCAGTGAGGCCTCAAGTGGAGCATGGTCAAGTAAAGGCAAAAAAGGCTGTTGTTGTTGTCTCAAGAAAGAAGCCAAAAACCTCAAGTGGAGCTGGAATAGTGCAAGTCATGGAAAGGCTGGTCAACATCAAAGAAAAAGAAGCTGAAAAGGAATCTGCACAGGAGTTCACAATCAGCAGATGCATGGATGCCTTGAAGAAGGTCGATGGTTTCACAGCTGACGACAAGATCCTGGCCTTGGAGGTCTTCAAAAATGCACAAAACCGCGAGATCTTTGTCAACCTTGTCGATTATAATGATGGAACAGCTATCAAATGGATTTGTATCCAGATAGCCAGGCTACCTTAAGGTAAGCTACTTACAGTTCTCATTGTACTTACAGATATTTGTTCAGTGACAGTAGTAGTACCAATGCTGCCTAGAATGCCCCAGTAGAGTAGGTAAATAACTGATTATTGGTCATATCTGCTTCATATGCTTGTTCATTTCTTTTGGTGGTGATGTTAGTACTAAATTTTTGGCTCGAATTTCTGGAGATGATTATTGTTCTCATATAGTTGATGGAGGATTCCAGACCTTATTCAGTATTTAGCTTAGTGTTTGATCAATCCGAGTGCGAAATCTGTACAGTTCGTGATGCTTAGACATTTGTTTTTAGCAAGTGAAACATGTTAGGCTGCAATGATTTATTGCTTTATTAACATATAAGCCGTATTGCTCACTTATTTGTGTCTTCTGTCCATCTAATCTTTGAAGTTGGCATCTAAATAGTGTGTTATGACAGCGGCATCCTAAGTATAAGTGAAGCATGGAAAATTGCAGCTGTTTACAACTGTTTATGTGACCATCTTGTCAAATAACTATCTGGGATAAACCTGAGAAGCAAAAAATAATGTTCGTGAGAAGTATTTGATGAACTTTTATCAAATTGTGTTGTAATAAACTGAGATAAACTTGGGAAGCATGAGTTATTGTTACTTAATGTTATGAATTGCTTAAATTGTGTGTCCCATGTGCTGTGAGAAAATATCACATGTCAATTTTGTAATTGTGTTATTATATCTTGATATGTTGCTGCTGTAAAAATTGCATTTTATTACGACAAATGTTTTTGGTATCTTGATATCATATTTTTGTTGATAAACTGTGTGCTTACATGCTGACAAAAACATGTCAATTTCGTAATTATGTGCATAGGTGTGAAAAAACACCTCTTTGCAAAACACTTGTACCAAACAACTAATCTGATGGAGTGTTTTTGCTGGACAAGGGGATTGGGGTGTTTTGGAGTGTTTTGGGTGTGAGGGGTGTTTTCACCCCAAAACACCCCAAAACACCACCCCAAAACACCACAGCCGAACAAGGCCTTAGGGGTGAGTTTCGCGGAACTAATGGATAGGGAGTCATAAGACTAGCCATAGTGAGAGTATCATAGCTAGTATCATGCATGCCATGTTGGCAAAAATCTGATGTGGCACAACAATTAATGAGGAAAGAGATGATAGTGGTATCTACCTATGTTACAGTATCATGACACGTAAAACAAGAAATTTTAATAGCAAGTAAATCTTGTACACATATTTGCATTGAGATTCTACAAATCAGTAAATAAAGTATGGCTATGATACTACTATATGATACTATGCATTATAGGGATAGTATCATACACAAGTATCATATGCATGATACCAATCTATTATACTCCCCACTATGGCTAGTCTAAGAGGTTCTGTCGGTCCATTTTTTATGGTGTTTTAACCAGTGTGAGTTCCTTTGGGGGTTTTGTCGGTGTGGGCTTTATCGGTCCATTTTTTTATGTTCATTGATCCATTTATTATGGTGTTTTAACCAATGTGGGTTGATGTAGATAGTTGTGCAACATGTGGGCACATCTTGTCAAACGGTACAAAAGATCACCCTTTTTGTTGAATTTCATTGAATCATACGAAACAATTTTAGGAAATTACAACTAAGCAGTTTGGGCTCCCTCTCATGCTATCAGAAATTTCGGTCGTCTGGCTTGTCCCTGAGAAACAAAAGCGCCTGTCTCGGTCGTTCAAGGTTTGTAAGCGGCTCCTCTAAGGTGGTCAAGAGCTGAAGGCACGCCAGAGGTGCCGTTCAATTTCATCTTGTGTTTGTCTTTTCACCAGAATGGCACTGATCGCCTCGTAAAAGTAAAACCGTTCAATTACATCTGGCGTTTAATGGTACTGATCACCTCGTAAAACTAAAATTAAAATTTAAAAAGAATGGCACTGGGCATGAAGGTTCCACTCTCCAAGTCATTCTCGTCGCCTGAAGTAACGGTGTCATTGTCTTGTACTCTCCTCGATGCGACGATCTTTTTAAGAGAAGAGACGTCGAACTGCAAAGCTTGCTCTTCACGAATATCGTCTACTAATGGGATTTGCTCGTTGATGAGCGTGTGTCTGCTTGGGCGACAGTGCGTGTGTGGCCGCGTGGGTGGGTCCCACCCACGTGCTCATCTTCCTCCTCTTTCCTTTATTCCTCCTCCTTCATTTCTCCCTCCCGTGCTCAATTCCTCCACCGATTCGGACGACGCCAGGCCGAGCCGGAGCCGCTGGAGCCAGGTTGGCCGCGGCGGAGGCGGTGGAGACGAGAAGAAAACTTAACATGGAGGATGCGGGGGTGCGGGGTCACCGACGCCGGAGAAGAAGGGTGGAGTTAGAGGGATGGTCGGGGCCGGCAGAGGCCGTGCTTTGAGCAGGACGGGGCGGCGAGGCAGGCGGTTAGGCCGACAATGGCGCGGGGGCGTGCTCGTCGTCTTCCTCCTCCCGTCGTTGTCGGAACGCCCACGTGCGCTAGTCGAAGACCTTGCGAGCGCGCGCAAGCTACCCTCACCCTCTACTAATGCTGCAACCCTGATGCCTCCACGTCACATACAACACGACTCCACGTTGTATGCAACCTCAGCGCCATGTCTGCGCCGTACCAACCGATGAGAAGCAAACTACCATGTTACTTTACCACGAAGGAAGAGGCTATAAATACATGGAGTATACTCAAAACAATAGAATTAGCAATTACTCCCTCCGTTCTCAAATATAACATGTTTTAAACTTTGTCTACATACACATGTACACAAATTTATCTAGACACATGTATATGTTCACTCATTTATGTATGTATCTAGACAACATATATAACATCTAAAACATCTTATACTCCGTATTTAGGAACGGAGGGAGTATTTAAGAAATACCGAATGTTTCGGCAACAAGCATGGTGGAGTGCAACTTTTTTTTAGAGAGCACCACGACTATATTTTCTCCACGAATTTCTGCACGTACTTAGTACTTACACGGGTGCACCTGAGTTCGGGAGCATAATTTCGGATATATCCTTTTTTTGAGATAACAACTGATTGAATTTCAACAATGGCGAAACCGATTACAAACGACTCCACAAAAAACGGAAAATACAATATGGACCCAGAAGACCACACACCGTGCTTCCAAATCGCAATCAAGCCCATCGTCCTCATCGTCACCAACCAAGTACAGGGACCGGACCCAGAAGCAGCACATCTTCAGACACCATCGAGTCACCGCCGCCACCTTCGCCACATTGGGCTTTGAACACCGCAGGAGTGCCTACCCCGCGGGGTGAGAGCTAAGAACCTTTTCCAGACCATCGGGCAGGCAGGAGATGGGGAAGACCAGGCAGTACCTCCAATCCAAGATCCCCGAGCAGTAGGTCCCAACCATCGACGCCACGTCGAGCCGCCTCCTCCCCTCGCCACCATGGCCAGCCGGAAGAAGCTTCAAGACGAGACAGTCGCATCTCAAAAAAAGACCATAAACAACCCTAACGAGAAAGGCGGTTGTACCATCCCCTTCCACTCCCTCGCCACCACGGTCGGCCGAGGGGAAGACAATAGCATCAGCAGCCCTCCAACTCCCTAACAGACTCCCGAAGCTCCACGGCAGAGTCGAAAGACGACCGCGCCCAGAGAGACCACCCTCTCCAAATCCGCAGATCTGAGAGAAAACCAGGCCAGCAGCTCGTCGGCGTCGCCACAAGTGGCCCCGAGATGGGGATCGAGCTCCAGCACCCTTATTCCGACGCGACGCCGCCTCCACCATCCGGACGACGTCTCCAGCATCCCTAGCAGATCTCAATCCCCCACCACCGACGATCCGACGAAGCCCCGCCGCCTCCATGGGATCCCCGCCGATTGAGAAGGAAGCCCACCGCCGCCGACCGCCCAGGCTTTGCCCAGGCGTCTTCGCCGGTGGCGGCGGAGGGGAGGGGGAGGCGGGGACGGCCTTGGGCAGGGGGGCGGCGGCGCCCCGGTGCAGGCGCGGCGGCGCCCGCACGGGAGCTGTCAGGGCTTACGTGATACACACCGCTGCTTGTCCTTTTCGGATATATCCTTAGTATCTCCATTCCACCACCACTCCGAGCCTGACATAGGCGGGGCTCCGAAAGTACGCCTCCCGCCGTTCCGTTCCGCCGGTTCTGAAGGAGCCGTCAACATGAAGCCCTCGGGGCTCTCCCCGGAGACCACGAAGAACGCTGAAGGTACGTCTCCCTCCCTTAGATCCCGGCGCGCTCCCCCTCACGTCTCGCGCGCTCCCTGGGGCTGTTTCCCGCCCATTCTGCACGGGATTTGCCTTCTGCTCGTGGCTAAAATGTCGATTTGCTTGGCGCGCAGATTTGGTCGCCGTGGACCAGCCGTTCAGCATCGCCGCCTACATCTCATCCGGAGCGGTATGTGCCTCGCCTTTTCTTGTCCATATTGTGAGGTCTCGTCGTTGCCGTTGTGGTGCCGTTAGGGCTTAGATGGGGTTTGGTTTTGGGCGGTGTTAGATTTATTCAAGCGGTGGTGCTAATTTGGCCGATTTTCCGTGCGAGTTCAGGCTAATTAGGCGAGATTCTGGATTTAAAATAGTCTATTGTTGCTCATTACGGCACTGCATCCGTGATGGGCCAGTGTGGAATGGAAGAATGAGCATGGGATCAATTGCTTAGTTGCTTGTGCTGGTGCTTGTTGTGTGTATTGCTAATCGGGGTTTGTGAGCTTTATCGTGCTGTTCAGTAGCAGTACACAATGGGTTCTAGAGTACTGTAGTTCTGTAGCTTCCCGCCCACTATATGTTTTGTTGAAGACTTGAAGTACTGTTGAGGTCAATGAAGCTGCTGCCCTGTCAGATAGCATTGATGTCAAGAACAGATGCTGATCTTATGAGTTGTGGGGGAAATAATAAGAAGTGAACAGTTCAATTGTCTCCCCTGTATGCTGGTGGTAATACAGAATAAATGGCATTCACAATTTTAGTAGCTCTGTAGTTTAGTTGGAGTTTAGCTTCCTGGGATGTTAGCCTCCAGATTCTTTATGTTAAATGTACGTCCGTTTGTATTGAACAAAATTATTTCCTTGCTGACGTATTTTATTGTTGTCGATTATAGGATATTATTGCTGCTGCCCTGCGGAAACATGTCGAGGAGGAGACTCGAGATCTCAGCAGTGAAGATCTTCCAAGGGTTATGGATCCGCTCTATGAGCAAATATCTAGTCTATTGCAGACCAATGATGCTACTGAAAATTTACTGGCTCTTCATGCTATCGATGCTTTGATTGATTTACCATTTGGAGGTGCTTCAAAGGTTGGCAAGCTTGCTAATTTCGTAAAAAATGTGTTGGAAGTCAAGCGTGACACTGAAATCCTAGTTCGAGCTAGCAAAGTGCTTGGTCATTTAGCGAATGTTGGGGGAGCATTAACTGCACACGAAGTTGAGCGACAGGTAAGTTATAATTGGTTTCAGTTTTCATGAACATATGCTTTCCAGTTTTCTAACAGGCACTTCTTTCAGATTATTACAACTGCATTAGGGTGGCTTGGTGAGGATCGAGTGGAATATCGTCGCTTTGCAGCTCTCCTTATTCTCAAAGTAAGTTGAACTGATCAGCTTGTAGAGTGTTTAATCAACAATTAAGATCAAGATGGCACCACTGATTCTTAGCATGTGTAGTCGGTACCACTGATCTGTAGTAGGTGTATGATTGTTTTCTCTGCATTGTAGCAAGCAAGTAATGGTCCCCAGTGACTTGAATTGAGTGTACGACTTAAATAATATTGGTTAGCACTTGCTGTCTTATGAGGCCATGAGTACCATTTCTTGCAACTCCAGGATGCCCTGAAAAGAACACTGTGCAAGCAAGCATCCCGACTTGATGCAATGTACAAATAAGTTTATTATTATGATACGACAGTAGTTTAACTTTATGCAAAAAAAATCCTGACGAAGTATATGCTATGACTTGTATTAAGTTTCTCCTTTTTTTGTTGCAGGAGATGGCTGAAAACGCATTCACAATTTTCAAGAATTATATCCCTGACTTTGTTGATGTTATACTTATAGCATTGAGCGACCCTGAACTGGTTATTCGTGAACGAGCAGTTGAAGCTGTGAGTGCTCTTGCGCATTCCAACATGAAGGCGACGGCAATTTGCCCAGTGAAGAAGGCGAAACTGGAGGGGGTCGACCTGTTCAGCCTCCTTACGGATGATATACTAGGCACCATCATCTCCTTCCTCCACACCGACGACGCCGTGCGCACTTCTGTCCTTTCTCGCCGCTGGCGTCACCTGTGGCGCTCTGCTCCGCTTAACCTCGACACTGCCCATATCGGTGGGTATTGTCCCGAGCAGATTGAAGTTGTAACCGAGATTCTCTCCCAGCACCAGGGCTTCATACGCCGCCTCCACCTTGATAGCCTATACGATGCTGACCTGGATGGCTGGTTCAGGTCCCCGGCCCTTGATAACCTTCAGGAGATTGACATCTATGTTGCTAAATTTTCTGATACACTGCTGCTGTCTGTGCTCCGCTTCACGCCGACACTCCGTGTGGCCCTATTTGCTCACTGCTGCTTCTTTGAGGATGGTGTCCCAGTAGTTAATTTCCCACACCTGAAAACACTCGCCCTGAGCTTCCTTACTGTATGGAGAAGTACCCTCCAAAATTTGATCTCTAGCTGCCCTGTCCTCGAGAACCTGCTGATTGACAGTTTTGATGGCTTGAGTGGTCTTGTGATCAACTCGCTGACAATTAGGAGCATCGGTGTCTGTAATGATCAAGGCCACATGAAGGAAATAGTCATCGAGAATGCCCCTTGCCTGGAAAGATTGGTCAGATCAAATTTATTTCGTAGCATACCAGTCATCCGAGTAATCCGGGCACCGAAACTGGAGATCTTGGGCTCACTGACAGACAACTTTGATAAATTCAAGCTTGGAACCGCAGTTTCACAGGTAGCTGCGGTTGGCCATCTCAGATTCGACATTCCACGAGGCACGCGCTGATATTTTTTGTAATTTTTTTTCTGTTGGCAGGTAATGGTTGATGGAAACTTGGGAATGTTGATGCACAGTGTGAAGGTTTTACATCTGACGTCTAGTGGCCCTAATCTTGATGCAGTGCTTGGCTTTCTAAGGTTCTTTCCTTTCTTGGAGAAGCTATACATCATGGTAAGTTGACGAATCTCTTGGTAGCTTTTTAGTGTTAAAATAAATTTTCACGCCCTTTTAATAATGTCCAGTCAGTAAATTGTTTTACTTGCCAGGTAGAAGTTATTTAATTTTTTGAGCTCAGTAATGATTGTTCTTTGAACTGTTTATACTCTTTTCAGTCAACTCTGCAGATGGATATGACGAATGTGCACCATCTAGACCCAACAGATGCGATTGAATGTCTTGGCCATCTCAGATATGTAGAGTTGAAGTGTTACGTGGGAAAGAAACCAGATGTCGATTTTGCCAAGTTCTTTGTGTTGAATGCTAAGGTGCTCGAGTTAATGAAATTTGTTGTTGAGCATGGATGCACTCAGAGCTGGAGAACTGATCAATACAAGCAGCTACAGTTTGATAGTAGGGCTTCTCGAAATGCTCTATTTGATTTTCGATCTTACTCTGGTCGTGCATATGCTACCGGGTGTTTTCGAGGGGGCTGTAACCACAATGATCATGTTTTGTCCATGGTTGATCCCTTTGATAGCTCTTCTTGTCGATTGTGTAGTGAAGGCTAGCCAGGTTGTTGCCCTCATGAGAGCTCTCTTTTCCTGTCTTTCTCGTCTGTGCAAACGTTGCAAAATGTGTCTCGTATGAAATGTTTTGAAGGTCTCACCTGTTAATGACCATGTTTAATGTTGTGTGTCAAATATTCTTAAGTTGTGTGCAATCAAAATGCATTGGCCAAGTTTGGTGTGAGGTTTAATGGCCCTTTGCTATTTAACTTGATGTTCTGCCACGGAGACACAAAACGTGGGCTGATGGACGCAGAAATGCATTCGCAAGATGCTGCCGTTTTTGTTGTCTCAGTTCTGTAACATATGCAAATGCTCTTGTTAGCAGTAGTTTTTTCTGGAATACCTGGCTTTGCTCTTGGTATATTGATTTAATTATGGCAAGACGCTTCGTGTGGGATTTGGGAGTGGGTGAAAATGATGCCATAGATAGGAAACTGGCTATCTTGGTTTGGGTTCACTGCCGTCAGCCGCCTGCTGGAGGCGCTGCAAGATCCATAATGAGGGCAGTGGTAGAAGGTGAGATACTGAGATGTTACCACACGCCCCTCTACATACATTGACATCTCCTATGCAGCAACGGAGTCAACTACCCAATGAGCAGGAAAGGCGTCAAAAGGGACGAGGCTTCCTGCAAGGAACAGTATATGTGGCCTCATGATATGCACGAGGTCATGAAGATTAAAGTCCCGGCGAATCTGACTGAAGATTTCCTAGCATGGCAGTTTACAAATACCGGCATGTTCACTGTTAAGGGTGCATATTTCTTGGCGATCAGGCACAGGGTGATGCCTTCGACAGCGGCTTTTGGCAGTCGCGAGGTGGAGCAGTCGCCTACTACATGGGATTATATTTGGAAGGCTACAGTTCCTCAAAAGGTGAAAATATCTGCATGGCGTCTTGCTCGTGAAGCACTTGGAACGGAGCACAACAGGTACAGGAGGACCCTTGCAATCCTGCCGATCTGTAGCATCTGCGGGAGGGAAAAGGAAGATGGTTTCCATGCTGTTGTGGCATGCACTAAGGCGCGAGCGTTGCGTGCTGAACTGCGACATATCTGGGATCTCCCGCCAGTTTCTGTTTTTGTTCGATCATCCGATGCGTGGCTGCAAGTACTGTTAAGTGGTGTTGATGAACTTACCAGAGCACGTATCCTGCTGCTTTTCTGGAGGTGTTGGCATCTACGCAATGATATAATCCATGCTAAAGGTGATGCATCTGTGACTCAATCAGTTGGCTATCTGCAAAACTACTGTGATACGCTGTTCCAGATCAAACAGCAGAAGAGGAAGGGTAATGGCATGTTGCCCGACAGTAATCTGAGAGCGCGACCTGGTGGTACGTCCTGGAAGGCACCACCAGAAGGATGGGCTAAACTGAACACCGATGCAAGTTTTGACAGAGACAGGGGTGGCAACAGCAGGCTGTGTCATCCGAAATTGCCAGGGGGAGGTTCTGTTGTCGGCCTGGACGACCCTCCCCATGTGCAGTGCAACTGAGGAAGCCGAGTTCCTGGCTTGTGCTCATGGCGTGAAGCAAGCCTTGGAGTGGTGTGACATGCCGCTGGTGATAGAAGGAGACTGCTAGGCGCTGACGGAGGGCCTGCGAGATAATTCTAAAGACATGTCTCGCTATGGACTTATCCTCCAAGATATAAAGTTTTTATGTAATACGCTCCGGGATGTGGTGTTCAGTAAAACGAACAGGGAGAGTAATAGGGTAGCTCATGAGCTTGCACAATTAGCTCCCCCATGCATTGATGAGTTTGCTAAGAGGGGTGTGGTAGCCGCGGTTTTGCGGCTAGAGTCTCCCCCATGCATTGATGAGTTGCTTGTAAAACACTGTTGATTTGATCTAATAAAACTCCCTGTTCATCGCAACAAAAAAAGTAATTGCTCGTAGGTACCATAGAAAATCTCAGGTAATTTTATTGTGTCATCGGTTAATCCTTTGGCCTTTTCTTTTCCTAGGAACGTTCGAGAAGGCATGTCTTTTTCTTTATAGATAGGAGAGACGAAAACATACAAACAAACATGAGGACGGCTCATGCTACAAAGGAAACTACTCACAAAAAACATGCAAACTTCCACCTATGTTTCCTGCATGATGCCATCCAGCACAATAGCCACCGTCAAGATTTATTTGTCGAACACTACTATTTCGTTCAAGCCAAATAGATCGCATAATCAGGAGAAACAAGGAACGGATCTTCCTAGTCTCATTCGCTGGCTAACAACTTGCAGTTGACGACCACCACTCCTGTAGCTCATCTGAGGGGCTCAGAATGAGATTGGGCCGCCCAAGGCTGCGCAACACTTCAAACTAGACCTCCCACACAAAGGAGCACTGGATTAACATGTGAGTAATCGATTATGGTTTATGCAAATATAAGGGGAGGTATTTTCATTGGTTAGCCCATCGCGCAACCGCCTCTCCCCCATCCAATATCGATCCCAAGCCGCCTTCAACACAAATATCTTTTATTTAAGCGGTGCTCTACACTCCGAGATAAGATCCGAGAAAGACCATCTTTCCCTCCCCTCAAAGAAGGCCAAAAAGGCCAACTTAGCAGAGAAGGAATGATTCGTGGTCCACTTTGAAAGATCGATATGTCGACTAGAGGAGGGGGGGGGGAGTGATTAGGCGACTTATAATTCCTTTTTCTTTTAATTAGGGCTTAGACAAAAGTATAACATGGTTGACTAGATGTGCACTAGATGATAGCAACCTATGTGATACAAACAAGATAAGTAACGTAGCGGAAGCAATAAGTAAAGGATAGAAGTAACCGCAAAGTGAAGACACGGAGATGATTCCCGTAGTTCCTTCCCAAGGGAAGTACGTCTACGTTGGAGGAGTGTGGAGCCACCTAGGCGCTCCAATAGCACGGATGTGCTCACTCTATTCTCCATGAGCTTTTCCCGCGAGGGATTGGCTCATCCACTATGAGGTCATCTTGAGGGCGTTGACCAAGCCGGTACACAAAGGAAGGGGAACTCCACAATGAGTTGGAGCCTCCCAACAATGTTCCGAAGCACCTCGCAACAAGTTGAGGCTTCCGAAACGCACAAAGGTCTCCTAGGGTTACAAGCAACCCCAAGAGAACAAGTATCACAAAGGATGGATGGATCTGAAATTCCTTCGGTGGAGATGTAGATCTGGACCTCCTCGGGCACTCCTCAAAGTATCGAAGCGATTGGGTGAGAGGAGTGGGAGATCTCAAAGGTTGAAGCTTTTCAACAAAGGGGAAGATATTTTCGTGTAGCTCAAAAAGTCCCAAGGTAGGTGAAGGGCAACAAATACCCTCCACACAATTCTGCCCGTTGGGAGTATCTTTCCCGCACCAGCGGTACTGCCGCTGTTGAAGGGGCGGTAGTACCGGTGGTGCGGGAGCCTTGCTTTGGGCAGTCAACGCCCTGGTCTTCGTCTTCCCGAACCCGCACAAGCGGTACTGCTGCTCCAGAAGCGATACTGCCGGTAAAGCGGTACTGCCGCTCTGGAAGCGGTACTTCCGGTAATTGCAACTGATCCTGTTTTATGCGGTAGTGCCAGCGGCACTACCGCTGTAGCGTCTTGCTCCTTGAACCAGTGGTACTACCGCTGCTTGCGCAGCGGTACTACCGGTAATGAACACCGAAGCGGTTTTATGCGGTAGTACGGGCGGCACTACCGCTGTTAGTGTATCGCTCAGGATCCAGCGGTACTACCGCCGCTTGCGCAGCGGTACTACCGCCCATGGCAAATTGCCACTCCTTCTTCTTCTCTTTAAGGCATGAACGACATAGAATCGTTTCTAGAACCTGTGTAAACTTAGACAAAGGGTTAAATGCTATTATTGCATTGTGATCAACCACCTTTTTTTGGTGGTTGATGACAATACAATAATTTGCCACAAAACGGTTTTTAGAAAATATGGACAGAGCTCCCCCTAGATGTATGCATTATTCAAGAGTAGCTTTTGAATGCTCAAATGTACATCAACTAGGATCAACACTCCCCCCATGTTTTCCAAACCGTGCAAGATATAATCATAGCAATAAGCAAATAAGCATGGAAACATAGATAACGAGTTTTAACATGTCTTACACCATAAGACACAAGCTCATAAGACACAAATGGCTAACGAAAGCTTGTGACTATCCCTTGCAAATTCCCGAAAATCTAATAGATATTTCTCCCCTTTGGCATCAAGATACCAAAAAGAGAAGAAATCGATGCTAGCATCCCAAAGTTCATTCGGAGAGGTCCTCGTTGCTAGCAGGGCGAGGACGGCGACGAGAGGACACTTCTTCTTCTTCATAGTCAGACCACACACACATTGCCTTGGGAGTCCTTGGCTCTCCACTCACCGGACACGGTGATCTCCTTTTCCGATCCGGACTCCACTTCTTCACCACAAGCTTGACTCTCCTCAATATCTAGCTGACGTGCAGTCTTGTGTGCAACATGGTGGTGATATTCCCGTGTCTCAAGTGCCTTGGTCATGCAGAACATTTTCTTGAGTTGGCGACCCAACCAATCTAGACGATCCTCCTTCTTCTTGGGAGCACGAGAGGGACCAACACCCCCGGCAGCAGCCGCAGCAGTGACTTTGGCCTTGGACTTTGCTTTCTTCCTAGCTTGGGCAGTTTTGATGCGAAGCTGCTTGGGCTTGTGAGGTGTCCAAGAGTTGGGATCCGAGAGACCCGCCAAGGAATTTTTTTCAGACCAAGCCCAAATGATAATCTTCATGACAAGAGGACCAAAAGCTGCATTCTTCTTATAGATGATGATGTGCCAAAATTCATTCCAAAGATAATCCATGACATCCAGTTTCTTCTCCTTGGTCTTGAACTCATGCATCCTTACCATGAGAGTGGTGAGGTAGCCATGAATCTCATCAATGTTGCCCGCCTTTGGGTTGATAGTTTCCCTAAAAATCTGGTGCATAATCTCATATGGTGGGTAAAGGCCTTCGGTGGGCCCCGTGGTGTACTTTTCCCAAAAGTAGAGAGGAGCAAGAAGGTGCTTCGCCAGGGGCTTGTCCTCCTCATGAACATGGAACCAATGGGCACGAGCTTCATCTGGAAAAACAGAACCATGATCAACAAAACCCTGCAGGTTCTCAATGTCACTCCAAAGTGTTGTAAACTGTTTGTCCTTGGTCATTGATACGTCTCAAACGTATCTATAATTTTTGATGTTCCATGCTTGTTTTATACCAATTGCTACATGTTTTGCATCTACTTTATGTCACGTTTATACATTTCTTGGGACTAACCTATTAACAAGATGCCGAAGTGACAGTTCCTGTTTTCTGTTGTTTTTGTATTCTAGAAAAGCTAGTCTGGAAATATTCTCGGAATTGGACGAAACTTCAAGGGGGATACTATTTTACCAGAACACACCTGAAGGACCAAAGGAGCAGCATAGGAGAGCCATGAGGTGGCCACACGCCACCAGGGCGCGGGCCCCACCTCTACCGCGCCCTGGGGTGGTGTGGGCCCCTTGGGGGTCGCCAGCCGCCGCCCTTTCGCCTACTTAATCCCCCCGATGCAAAAACCCTAAGTGCATGAGCCAATATCCACGAAAAGTTCCAGAGACGCCGTCGTCGTCAACCCTAGCTCGGGATGGTCCAGAACCTCTTCCTGGCACCCTGCCGGAGAGGGGAATCGTCACCGGAGGCTTCTACATCGCCATGCCTGCCTCCGGAGTGATGCGTGAGTAGTTCATCCTTGGACTACGGGTCCATAGCAATAGCTAGATGGCTGTCTCTCCAATTTGTGCCATCATGTTTAGATCTTGTGAGCTGCCCTACATGATCAAGATCATATTGTTGTAATGCTACATGTTGTGTTTGCTGGGATCCGATGAATATTGAATACTATGTCAAGTTGATTATCAATCTATGCCCTATGTTATTTAAGATCTTGCATGCTTTCCGTTACTCGTAGATGTTTTGGCCAAGTAGATGCTTGTAACTCCAAGAGAGAGTATTTATGCTAGATAGTGGGTTCATGCCTCCAGTAATCTGGGAGAGTGACAGCAACTTCTAAGATTGTGGATGTGTTGTTGCCACTAGGGGTAACATAACGATGCTATGTCCACGGGCATATGTGTTTGTTTACATTACGCGCTTTACTTAATGCGATTATCCGTTGCTTGCAACTTAATACCAACGGGGGACTCGGATGACAACCCGGCGGTGGATAATTAGTCATAGACGCTGTTGGATAACGGTCTATGTATTATGTCGTAATGCCCAATTAAATACCATAGTAATCATCATGTCATATATATGCATTGTCATGCGCTCACTATTTGTCAATTGCCCAGCTGTAATTTGTTCACCCAATATGTTAGTTATCTTTTATGGAGAGACACCACTAGTGAACTGTGGACCCCGGTCCATTCTTTTACACGGATTAAACAACCACAAACTGCAAACTGTTCCATTTTCATTCTCTGCAATTTAATACTGTTTTCCACACCATACGTTTAATCCTTTGTTTTCAGCAAGCCGGTGAGATTGACAACCTCACTGTTTCGTTGGGGCAAAATAGTTTGATTGTGTTGTGTGCAGGTTCCACGTCAGCGCCGGAATCTCTGGTGTTGCGCCGTATCATATTTTGCCGTTGACAACCTTCAGAAGAGTTGTTGCTCCTACTGGTTTGATAACCTTGGTTTCATACTGAGGGAAAACTTGCTGCTGAACTGCATCATACCTTCCTCTTGGGGTCTCCGAACGAGCGTGTGATTCACCGCCATCAAGCATCAGTCATCCAGGAAATAGAGCGGTCCACCAGGCTGAAGGAAACGGTGGCAAAGAACTGACATACAAGGTCTTCATCAAAGTTTTGGCGGAGCTGGATAAAAGAGAAGATTCCAAGTTCCTTGCAAATCTTGAGAGCTTCATCAAAATACTCAGGGTGCCTCTCCATGTGGCCAATGTCAATGTATTGATGCTTCACCACATTGTTCGTGGGCTCCTTGTGAAGATAAGTGTGATAACATTGTTCTTGAAAGATGGTATGGAAATAGGGATTGGTCCCTCGAAACTTTGGATCCAAATGCATGCGGTCGATCTCATAAGGATTCTTCTTTCTCATATCAACATACTCTGCATCTGTCATAGTAGCAACGGAGGATGGTTTCTTGCGAACTCCTTGCTTGACCCTGCCCTTGCCGGAGGATTCTTCATCAACATCCGTGGTCTTGGCTTTCTTGCCCCTAGCACGAGAACCTACCGAACCAAGATCACCTGTGATTAGCAAGGGGATGGATAGCATAGGAAAGTAATGTGCAAAAACAATGTTCATGAGTTGGATAGGAAGAACACATGTATACAAGAAATTGGAACAATCTACTACTAGAGATTAGTACAACAACTAGTAGAGGTGGTATAACCATAGGTAGTAGAACAACTAAGAGAATTGAGAGACTACCATGGGTGATTCCACCAATTCTAGGTGAGGAACTAAAAAACTAGCCAAGGATTCTTCACAAGGTTTCTACACAAGGTTCTAGGTACCCAAACATGCAATTCTACCACACCAATTCAACAAGAACAACAAGGATTGCCCACTAATTCATCTCCAACCGTCAACGAGTTGAGAGAGAGGGAGAAGGCATACCAGAGCTCATGGCGAAGGATTGGGGGTGGAGGAGAGGTGCTGGAGCCATCCATGGGCAGGGGCAGCGAGGGCCATGACCGGGGGCGGCGTCGTCCGGTGGTGGAGAGGGCCGGCGGCGGCGGATCGAGATTGGAGCGGTGGGGAGTTGGGGAAGAAAGGAGTGACCAAAGCGTTACGCGCTGGGAGGGTGCATGCACCCGCACCAGCGGTAGTACCGCCAGGGTCGTGGCGGTAGTACCGGCGCCTGGGGCAAAACTTCAAAACTAGCTCAAAAAGATCCAGTTTTTTTCAGCTATGCCACCGGTTCCGACACACTACAAACACCGGGAACATTATAAAAGCACATTTTTAGAGAGAAGTGTCTTTTGGGATAAGAGTTTTGGCTTGGGATATATACAAAACCGGGGAAGGAGAGACACCCAATTTGGAAGAGGCAAAAATGAGAGGCCAAATATGAGTGCTCTCCTCAAAACTCAAAAGAGGTCTAAAAAATTCAATAAGAGCCAAATAAGAACCAACTCCTCATAGGAAGGAGGGCGGTGGCCAGAGCCACCATATATGAGCAATTATCAACCCGGAACCGCGAAGATATATCTTGGGTTCAAGGCCAATACTCGTCGTTTAAGCACAAATTGTCACCGTAGTGACCAAATGAAGCACGAATTGTCTATGTGCGCATAATAGAAGTAGTGTTGACTCATGAATTGAGCTACACTCCCCCTATGTCCATGCATGCATCCAAACTAGTTACGATGTCTACTATGGGTAGTTGTGCAAGGCGGTCAAGCAAAGTTACTCGCATCAATGACATTTATCTCATTCCTCAACTCTCGAAATCTTGTTTCATCAAGGGCCTTGGTGAAGATGTCGGCGAGTTGATCCTTGGTCCGGACATAAGAGAGATGGATATCACCCTTCTCCACATGCTCTCTAATGAATGATGACGAATCTCGATGTGCTTCGTCTTGGAGTGGAGCACGGGGTTGTGGGCGATCTTGATAGCACTCTCATTGTCACAAAGAAGAGGCACCTTGTCGAAGTTGAGTCCATAATCCTTCATTGTTTGCCTCATCCAAAGCAATTGAGCACAACAACTTGCCGCGGAGATGTACTCGGCTTCGGTGGTGGAGAGAGCAACACAATTTTGCTTCTTGGAAGACCAACATACCAAAGAGCGACCAAGAAATTGGCAACCCCCGGAAGTGGACTTCCTATCCTTCTTCTCTCCGCATAGTCCGCATCCGAGTAACCCATGAGATTGAAGCTTGAACCCTTGGGATACCAAAGACCAAAGTTTGGGGTATGAAGCAAATATCGAAGAATGTGCTTAACCGCCATGAGATGGCTCTCCTTAGGAGCAGCTTGATACCTTGCACACTTACCCACACTAAACAAATATCCGGTCTAGATGCGCAAAGATAAAGCAAAAACCAATCATAGAACGATAAAGCTTTTGGTCCACATCGTTACCCTCGGTGTCGGTGAAGAGATCACCCTTTGGAGACATAGGGGTTTTCTTGGGCTTGGCATCGGTCATCTTGAACTTCTTGAGCATGTCTTGAGTGTACTTTGCTTGGTTGATGAAGGTTCCTTCTCTATATTGCTTGATCTCAAAACCAAGGAAGTACTCCAACTCTCCCATCATGGACATCTCAAACTTGCTAGTCATAAGCTTGCAAACTCATCATTAAAAGCATTGTTAGTAGAACCAAAAATGATGTCATCCACATAAAGTTGGCATAGGAATAAGTTTCCACCAACTCTCTTGGTGAAGAGAGTAGGGTCGATTTGCCCCACTTGGAATCCACGGTCTACAAGGAACTCTCGTAAGTGCTCATACCACGCGCGTGGGGCTTGTTTAAGGCCATAGAGTGCTTTGTCGAGTTTGTAGACATGGTTCGGAAAGTTAGGGTCCTCAAACCCCGGTGGTTGCTTAACATATACCAACTCATTAATGGGGCCGTTAAGAAAGGCACTCTTGACATCCATTTGTTGCAATTTAAAGTTATGATGAGATGCATATGCAAGCAAGAGACGAATAGATTCAAGACGAGCAACGGGGGCAAAGGTTTCACCGAAATCAACACCTTCGACTTGAGAGTACCCTTGTGCCACCAATCTTGCCTTGTTTCGAATGACAATGCCGTTCGAATCTTGCTTGTTCTTGAAGACCCACTTGGTGCCGATGACGTTCTTGCAATCTTTTGGCCTTGGCACCAACTTCCACACTTGTTGCGCTTGAAATTGTTCAACTCTTCATGCATGGCATCTATCCAATCATGATCTTCAAGAGCTTCAAACACCTTCTTTGGCTCGATGAAGGACACAAAGGCATGATGAGAGCTAAAACTTGCTAGTTGCTTTCTCGTGACAACCTTGCCTTGAACATCACCAAGAATCTTGTCCGTTGTATGCTCCCTGATAACAAGCTTTTTTCTCTTGTCTTTGCTCTTCTCGCTAAGAGCTCTTGTTGGTTTCTTGAGATATGGCTTGATCATCTCCTTCATCATTTGAGTCATGTGCACCACCTTGATCATTCACTTGTTCTTGGTCTTGTGTAGGACTTGGACTATCATCATGGATCACCTCTTGAGCAACCGGTGGTGGAACTGCAGCTGGAGGAGGTAAGATGGGACCGCGGTAGTACCGTCGGATGGGGACGGTAGTACCGGACTTGACGTTGCAGTTTCTTGTCCTTCGGCAGCTACATTTGGAAGTTCTTGTTCTTGAGGTTGCTCATTTGCTTGAGGGCTCGGAGTAGGGTTACGTGGAGGATCTTGAGTTGGTGATGGCGTAGCTTGGGGAGAGTCTTGAGGAGGGTCCTCTTCAATAGGACGAATGTCTCCAATGCCATCCTCCTTATTGCAAGCTCCATGGGCACATCACCTACATTAGGGTCGACTTGCCCCACTTGGGAGCCATTATCCTCATCAAACTTCACGTCACTAGATTCTTCAACTTGACCGGAGGTCTTGTTGTAGACTCTATAGCCGTGAGAGTTTGTGGAGTAACCAACAAAGATACCCTCTATAGATCTAGTCTCAAACTTAGATAGCCGGTTACCTTTCTTGCGAATGAAGCACTTGCATCCAAAGACGCGAAAGTAAGAGAGGTCCGGTTTCTTCCCAAGAAGAATCTCATATGGGGTCTTGTTCAAGATCTTGCGGAGATATAACCGATTGGTTGCATGACAAGCGGTGGAGATGGCTTCGGCCCAAAAGTTATACGGAGAAGCATACTCCGCAATCATGGTCCTAGCCGCATCCATAAGAGTCCGGTTCTTCCTCTCCGCAACACCATTTTGTTGAGGGGTGTATGGAGTGGAATATTGATGAGCAATGCCTTCTTCACTAAGAAACCCCTCCACGGTGTAGTTCTTGAATTCGGACCCATTGTCACTTCGAATTGTCATGATCTTCTCTTGATATTGGCGTTGAGCCATGTTGATGAAGTCAATGACTCTTTGTTGAGTCTCACTCTTCTTCTTGAAGAAATAGACCCATGTGTATCTTGAGTAGTCATCAACAATCACCAAGCAATACTTCTTCCCACCAAGACTATCATAGGATAGTGGACCAAAGAGGTCCAAGTGAATGAGCTCAAGAATCTTGCTAGTGGTAATCTTCGTCTTTGATGGATGGGCTTCTCCATGTTGCTTCCCTAGAACGCATGATCTACACACACGATCTTTGGAAAACTTAATATCGGTTAGTCCAAGAATGTGATCACCACTTTGAAGATCATGGAGTGTTCTCATATTGGTGTGGGCTAGTCGGCGATGCCAAAGCCAACCCACATCAACTTTAGCCATTAGACAAGTCGCGGTCGACGTGCTTTCATTCGAGAAATCAAGCACATACATACCGAACTCGACATGTCCAACAAAGACTACTTTAAGAGATCCCTTCACGGTGATGATCACACTCTCGTCATCAAAGTAGCACCCATAACCACATTTAGTAAGTTGATAGACGGAGAGTAAGTTGTAACCAAGGGACTCAACAATAAGTACATTCTTGATAGAGACTTCTCTAGCAACAACGACCTTGCCTCGTCCCAATACCTTAAGCTCGCGGTTGTCACCAATTTTGACTCGTGAATATTGAGGTAGAGGAGGTTCAATATCATCCACCAAGTCAATGCGTCCGGTCATGTGTTGGGATGCGCCACTATCCACCGTCCATCGACCCGCACCGGACGCCACACCCTACAAGGAATCAAGTCTTTGATTTAGGTACCCATTTTTGGATGGGTCCTTTCTTGTTAGTCACAAGGGTCTTTGGAACCCAAATAGCCCAATGATAATCATCACCATAAGAAGTGCCAACATATTTAGCATAAACATGACCATCTCTAGATTTCATAAGAACATAAGATGGGTTATATTTGCCGGCAAAGTCATTATGGGTAGGAAGGCCCCTTGTGGCCTCACCACCCACAACGGTGTTGGTTTCCTTCTCTTTAGCCAACTCCCCCTCCTTCACAAAGATAATAGCTTTTGAAGAGGGAGAAGACTTCTTCTTCTTGTTGTTCTTCTTCTTTGACTTGGTAGAGAAACCAAGTCCTTCTTTCCCAATTTGATCCTTTTGATTGCTCAAAAGGTCATTGAGATTCTTTTCTCCTTGGGCACAAGTCATAATGCCCTTCTCAAGTTGAGATTTCAACCTAGCATTCTCTTCAACAAGATTAGCATGCTCACAACAAATAATAGATTTAGCAACAATTTCATTTGATGTGGATGCAATAACTTCTTTTACTTGTTGACCTAGGAATTGATCATGAGACTTCTCAAGTTTGGCAAAAGACTCTTTGAGGGTTTTGAGTTCCTCTTCAAGTCTCTTGTTTTCCTTCTCAAGTCTAGCATGATCAATGCCTAGCTCAAGCTTCTCATTCTTATAGACTTTAGAAGTAGCAAGAGCATGCTCACAATCCTTTCTAACTCTAGACATGTCAATAGCATAAGATTCCTCTAGGTTAGATAGGGCCTCCTCAAGGACCCTCTTCGAGTTTGCTCCTTTTCAAGAGCGATAGAAATTCCGCTATCTCATTAGCGTACTCAACTTCACGAGCGCCATGGCCGTGATGATCTCCTCCTTTCCATCTGCAAGAGAGTTAGTTTCTTCAAGTTGCTCCATGAGAGCATCAACATGCATCTTGTCTTCTCCCTTGAGCTTAGCTAACCATAAGTCCACCTCATTTGGACTTTGGGGCTCCTTCTCAACATTCTCTACACAATCCAATAAGGAAGGAGGTGTAGAAGCAATGGGTTTAGTGGAAGGAGTTACCGAGGTGGCTTTTGCCATGAGACATGTGTAGGGAATGGCCTCATTCTCATTGGGGGATTCGAATAGGGATGACGGTGTAGAGGAAGTAGTAGCTATGGCGACACGAGCGGTAGCTACGACTTCATCTTCATCTTCATCACCGGACGTGTACTCTTCCAATACTTTTCTATCTTGAACACATAAGGCATTGGGACCCTCTTCTTCACAAAGTTCTTGTTGATGTGATCTTGGACTTGTCTTTCCTCACAAGCTTGCCATTGTTATCCTCTCGATTCTCCCAAGGGCACTCGCGATGAAGTGGTTGAGATTGCTACAATTGTAGCAAGTTTTTGGACGCTCCTCTTGGTTTGTTCTTTCTAGCAAAAGGTCTTGAGGAAGCACGCTTGGAGCGGTTGCCCCAAAAATCCCTTGAGGCAAGAGCCATGTGATCATGATAATCATGCTTGATGTCATCCGGGTCCTCTTCTCCAACTTCATGTTCACACTCATCTTCACAAGTGATGGCCTTGGACTTCAATGCAAGATTTGGAGATTGTCCCGCAAGTCCCCTTTGCCGAGCTTGAGCATGAATGGAGCTCTTGACAACCATTCCAATGGATACAAACTCGTTGAGCACGGTGTTGGAGTCAAGTGTTGAGAAGTCCGGTCTTGATCGAATGGTTTGAGCAAGCCTTGATTTGAGGAGTGATGGCCTTGAGAAACTTGCGCTTGATCCAACTATCACTAATCTTCTAACCAAAGTCATTCAAGGTGATGGCAAGAGCGGTGAGTCTTCGATAGAGATCTTCGGGGGTCTCATCTTCATTCATCACAAACTCATCGGCTTCGTCTTGAACCGCTTCATACTTGGAAAGTTGAATGCTTTTGTTCCCCAAGAACAAGTTATGGAGATTCTCCCAACATTGCTTTGCCGTCGTGCACATACGGATATGAGTGGTATAAGTTGGGCCGGCGGCCGTTTGTATCATGTGCATGGCGGTGGCATTGAGTTGATGATTGGCCTTCTCCGTTGGAGTCATGTTGTGTGGGTCTTGAGGATAGAAGCCTTGCTCTAAAATGTCAATCAAGAAAACACAACAACTAGACATGTGTGAACGCATAGAGTATTGCCAATTAGGAAAGTCTTTTGGATCAAGCTTAGGAGGTGCGCCCATATTGGCGATGTGTGGCGGAGAGACGTGTTGGTGGATTGTGTTATACACTTGTTCCGGTGGAACATTTGCATACACCCCCGGTTTCCTTGGGGTTGAGTTACCACCCTCGACATTCTTTGTTTCGGGATTGGCATTCGCCTTTCCGTCCGCATTGACTAGAACCGTAGAAGGAAGAGCATCTACCTTCTCCGGATCATTCACCATGGGGGTAAATCAACCTTAGGAGGTTCTGGTTTCCCTAGGAACTCCTTGAACATTTCTCGCATTGATTCCTTCATGCTTATGTTGAGGTTGGTAGTGATCTCGGTATTGAGATTCGATATCTCATTCTTGAGTTCACTAACAACCACACCAAAGTGTTCATTAGTAACCGATGCGAGTGGGTCCATGATGTCCGACATATTCTCTTAGGCGGTGAAGCCTTAGATAAGAGACGAGGCTCTGATACCAATTGAAAGATCGATATGTCGACTAGAGGGGGGGTGATTAGGCGACTACCAAATTATAATTCTTTTTCTTTTAATTAGGGCTTAGACAAAGTATAACAAGGTTGACTAGATGTGCACTAGATGATAGCAACCTATGTGATACAAGCAAGATAAGTAACGTAGCGGAAGCAATAAGTAAAGGATAGAAGTAACCGCAAAGTGAAGACACGGAGATGATTCTCGTAGTTCCTTCCCAAGGGAAGTACGTCTACGTTGGAGGAGCGTGGAGCCACCTAGGCGCTCCAATAGCACGGATGTGCTCACTCTATTCTCCGTGAGCTTTTCCCGCGAGGGATTGGCTCATCCATTATGAGGTCACCTTGAGGGCACTGACCAAGCCGGTACACAAAGGAAGGGGAACTCCACAATGAGTTGGAGCCTCCCAACAATGTCCCAGAGCACCTCGCAACAAGTTGAGGCTTCCGAAACGCACAAAGGTCTCCTAGGGTTACAAGCAACCCCAAGAGAACAAGTATCACAAAGGATGGATGGATCTGAAATTCCTTCGGTGGAGATGTAGATCTGGACCTCCTCGGGCACTCCTCAAAGTATTGAAGCGATTGGGTGAGAGGAGTGGGAGATCTCGAAGGTTGAAGCTTTTCAACAAAGGGGAAGATATTTTCGTGTAGCTCAAAAAGTCCCAAGGTAGGTGAAGGGTAATAAATACCCTCCACGCAATTCTGCCCGTTGGGAGTATCTTTCCCGCACCAGCGGTACTGCCGATGTTGAAGGGGCGGTAGTACCGATGGTGCGGGAGCCTTGCTTTGGGCAGTCAAGGCCCTGGTCTTCGTCTTCCCGAACCCGCACAAGCGGTACTGCCGGTAAAGCGGTACTGCCGATCTGGAAGCGGTACTTCCGGTAATTGCAACCGATCCTGTTTTATGCGGTAGTGCCAGCGGCACTACCGCTGTAGCGTCTTGCTCCTTGAACCAGCGGTACTACCGCTGCTTGCACATCGGTACTACCGGTAATGACCACCGAAGCGGTTTTATGCGGTAGTACGGGCGGCACAACCGCTGTTAGCGTATCGCTCAGGATCTAGCGGTATTACCGCCGCTTGCGCAGCGGTGCTACCACCCATGGAAAATTGCCACCCCTTCTTCTTCTCTTTGAGGCATGAACGACATAGAATCATTTGTAGAACCTGTGTAAACTTAGACAAAGGGTTAAATGCTATTATTGCATTGTGATCAACCACCAAAACAAGATTAAGAGCAACAATGTTCTTTCACACTTCCCCTGGAATGAGTCTGGGACCTTCTCATTTAGGACAACACCTTGGACAACGCACCAGAGATCGAGAAACTGAGCCACGACCACCACCGAAAGGCCCCACTAATTTCCATAATCCACGTGTGGAGCGCTAAGCCCTGGGTAACCCTGCGAGATTGTCGCACTGCATCCACAAACTCCAAGAGGCCCACAGCCAATTCTCACACACGACATGTTGATCCACTTGTTACTCTAGAGAAAACAACACCTGCCATCACCAACCACAATTTCCGTCGAAGCCTCGAACAAAGCAAGGTCACCCAAGGCTTATGCACATCCACACGACTAAGCAAGAGCCACTTCATGCGAAGGGCATCATTAAGAACATGGAGGTTGTGAATACCTACCACACCAAAGTTGGTAGGGAGGCACACCTACGGCCAAGCTAGGGGGAGGCAGCCCCCAACGTAGAATCTTTGGCACACCACAGAAATCCACGATAAAATTTCTCAAAAGCCTTAATCATCCACTTTGGCGGATCCATAGCCATGAGGAGATAAATGGACATCGCCGTGAAAACAACCTTGAGAAGGATGAGACATCCACAATCTTCCAGGAGGGATCCTTCCACGTAGGGAGGCGGCGACTGATACGTCTCCAACGTATCTATAATTTTTGATGTTCCATGCTTGTTTTATACCAATTGCTACATGTTTTGCATCTACCTTATGACACTTTTATACATTTTTTGGGATTAACCTATTAACAAGATGCCGAAGTGCCAGTTCCTGTTTTCTGTTGTTTTTGTATTCCAGAAAAGCTAGTCTGGAAATATTCTCGGAATTGGACGAAACTTCACGGGGGATGCTATTTTGCCAGAACACACCAGATGAAGCAAAGGAGCAACAGAGGAGGGCCACCAGGAAGCCACATGCCACCAGGGCGCGGGTCCCCCTTCTGCCGCACCCTGGGGTGGTGTGGGCCCCTCGGGGGTCTCCAGCCGCCGCCCTTTCGCCTACTTATTCCCCCCGAGAAAATAACCCTAAGTGCCTGAGCCAATATCCACGAAAAGTTCCAGAGACGCCGCCGCCAACAACCTTCTGAAGAGTTGCTGCTCCTACTGGTTCGATAACCTTGGTTTCATACTGAGGGAAAACTTGCTGCTGAACTGCATCATACCTTCCTCTTGGGGTCTCCCAACGAACGTGTGATTCACGTCATCAGCATTTAGTTTATTTCGGTTTGTTATTATGTCTAGTTGTTTATTTGCTATCAATGGCTTATCTCTATGAAACTAGATCTTGTTGGCAAGGTGGGTCCACGGAAGATGAACGAAGATATTATAGGAATTACCGCTTGTCACAAAAAGGGATGTACTTATGGAAATTGTTAAATCAACTAGAGGAATATGCTATAAATTTATGCTATATATTTGGCAAATCTTTTTGCTTTAATGAATCTGATTGTCATAGGAAGTCTAAACACTTTCCTTTCCAATGTGCTTGTAATGAAAATGAAACCTTAGCTTCTTATGTTAAGGGTTACTATAATGCTTATGAGGTAGAAAGGATGGAAGAATTTATTGTCTTTAAGGGTGCACTTGAAATTAGTTCTTATCTTGAGCATAAAATTGATGCCCCTTATAAATCTGAAAGTCTTGCTATACTTAAATATTGTTTTGATAACTATAAGGACGAAAATTCTTATATTACTGAACATGTCAAGAGGATTTTTCCTCATAAAGAAGAGACTAATGCCTTGCAGGAAAATGTGGAAGAAGAAATTGCTGAAGCTGAATGCTCATTTGATGAAAAAGAGCAAGAGAGTGATGAACAAAAGGAGGATCTACCTTCTAATGATAGTAACTCTTTAACTCTTACATTATATGATTACCCTCCATGCCTACCTAAGGAGGAAGAATGCTATATTGTTGAATGTCATGATTCTATTGAAATATCCCCTTTTGATAAATTTAAAGTACACATCCTCCTTGACTCAGTAAAAGAGGAAATTGCAGAAAGTAAAAAATGTGCTCCCTAATCTTATATATAATAATTCTCTTGATGATGGTCCTATATTGCCTAATGATATTTATTGTACTACTATTGTCAAAAGTGGGTTTAATGACCCCGCTGTTTTTGAGCTTAATAAAAATTATGTGTTTGTAGATCATGAAAAGTATGCTTTATGTGATACTTATATTGTTGAGTTTGTTCATGATACTACTGAAAGTTATTATGAGAGAGGAAAATATGGTTGTAAAAGTTTTCAAATTACTAAAACACCTCTCTTTATGTTGAAAGTTTTGAAGTTGCATTTGTTTCGTCTTTCTGTGCTAGTTTCTTTATGCTTCAGTAATTTATTTTATTACAAGATTTCCTTGCATAGGAAGTGGGTTAGACTTAAATGTGTTTGATATTTGCCTCTTGGTGCTCTCTTTTGTTTTTAACTCTTATTCTTATGAGAGCATCATTAAAATCTGCTAGCCTAGCTAAAAGGCATTAAAGAAAGCGCTTTTGGGAGGCAACCCATTATCTTTTATTTTCAGTTTTTGTCAAGGAGATTGTTTACTTCTGTAGCAACTCCTTTGTATCTTTATTTTCTCGCATTGTTGTGCCAAGAGTAGCCTGTAGTGTTAAGATGATGCTTAATTTTGATTGCTGCGCAGAAACAGATTTTTGCTGTCCACTGTACAAAAATCCTAAATTCACCAGATTGTTTAAAAACATCTGAAATTGTTTGTGCGTAATCTTTATGAATGCCTGAATCTTTCATTAGTTCAAAGTTTTTTTATCTGAGCGTCGTAAGTGCCTCGAATTTTTTTATCTTTACTGGCTGTTCTGTATTGACAGATTCTGTCTCTGTTTTTTTGCATTGTCTCTTGTGGGCTTTAGGCAAGTCTCTCTAATGGAGAGCTATAGCTAATGATTTATTGAGTTCTTGCAATGTGTCACAACAGAACCAGTGGATTAAATTTTTTGAGTACTAACCCTCTAATGAGATTTACTTTGAGTTTGGTGTGACGGAAGTTTTCAAGGGTCAAGAGAGAAGGATGATAATAGGATCAAGAAGAGTGAAGAGCTTAAGCTTGGGGAAGCTCCCATGGATCTCCCCAACATATTTCAAGAAGACTCAAGCGTCTAAGCTTGGGGATGCCCAAGGCATCCCCTTCTTCATCGTCAAATTATCAGGTCATCTCTAGTGAAACTATATTTTAATTCTTTCACATCATATGTGCTTTTCTTGGAGCGTCTGTGTGCTTTTATTTTCAGTATTGCACTTTTATTTTCAATAAGCTTGACTGGACCTTAGCATTCTTGATTGGGAGAGAGACACGCTCCGCTTTTTCATGAGAATACTCCTATTCTTCACTTATATTTGTTGAGTATTCATATCTAGCGCTGTTCAGCTTTTAGCTCTTGTTTTCATGTATCTCTTGTCAGAGCTATTAGCTTTCTTTTGTAGAAAGTACTCTCTTGCTTCACTTATATCTATTTGGAGAGTGGATGAAATAAATTGATTGGTGTTGTTGGTTCAGAAAATGTTGCATGTGGTAATTGGTATAAGGAAAAACTTGCTTAATCTTGTAGATCACTAATATGGATAACTTGATGCTTGTCAATTGTTTTGAGTTAACAAGTAGATTATGATTAAATCTGTGCATCACATGAGTTAAGCCTATTAGTGAAGAACTACCGTAAAGCTTGTTGAAAATTTGGTTTGCATCGGTAGTTTCTCTAAGGTCTAGATATTTTCTAGTAAACGGGTTTGGTTAACATGGAAGACGGTATGAAGTCTTATAATGTTTGCAATATGTTTGTCATATAAAACTTGGTGTACGGGTTGATATTCTTGTTTGCTTACATAAACTTTGCTAGCATAAACTCTGTACTGAGAGGGAATACTTCTCGTGCATCCAAATCCTTGAGCCAAAATCCATGCCATTTGTGTCCACCATAACTACCTATATGTGGTATTTCCTTGCCACTCCAAATAAATTTTTCATGTGCTACCTTTAAATTATTCAAATGGACTTTTACACCTGGACTAGCGGCATATACATCCGCTTATCCTCTAATTTTGCAAAAAGAGCTGGCAACGGGGTGCCCAGTCCCAATTAATTACAACTTTAAACATTAATTCTCTTCACACTTTTGCCCTGATTCATCAGTAAGCAATGACAAACCAGTGAAATATCTGCATGTGTGTAAACCAAAGAGAAAAAGGGATGATCTGCCTTGCTGGTAGGAATAACGTCCCTATGGGAGCCGCTCTTAAAAGTCCGTTTGACAGGTAGAATACTGTTATCACCCGGCACCATTCGTTGACAATTAACAAACACCTCTAGAAAATAGATACTCCTCCATGGCATGTGATTGATGGAAGGCACCCGAGGATTCGGTTAGCCATGGCTTGTGCTAACAAGGTTGGGAGGAGTGTCAAATATTTTATGCAATCTCTATATGCTTTCAAAAACCTAAAAGTTCTAGCACGTGACTTAATCCCTGCTTCCCTCTGCGAAGGGCCTTTCTTTTACTTTTATGTTGAGTCAGTTTTCCTATTCTTTCTGTATTCCACAAGCAAACACTAGTGTCAAATTTGTTACAACATGGGTTATATGCTACGTATTGGACTTGTTATACTACTTTGTGTTGACGATATCCATGAGATAAATATGTTGAAAGTTGAAGCAAATGCTGAAACTTAATTCTTCCTTTGTGTTGATTGAATACCTTTTATTAGAAACTATTGCTTTATGAGTTAACACCTATGCAAAACAGTTTGATGCCTGTCTTGAAAGTACTATTCATGAAAACGATTAGCTTGTGTGATTCATTGTTTACTCGTTATCTAATTGGTAGCAAATTATAGACGATTGACTTGGATCACTTTATTCATTTACATGTGCCTTGCAATATTATATGATCAAGATTATGATGGTAGCATGTCACCTCAAAAATTATTTTGTTTTTATCGTTTACCTACTCGAGGACGAGCAGGAACTAAGCTTGGGGATGCTGATACGTCTCCAACGTATCTATAATTTTTGATGTTCCATGCTTGTTTTATACCAATTGCTACATGTTTTGCATCTACCTTATGGCACTTTTATACATTTTTTGGGACTAACCTATTAACAAGATGCCGAAGTGCCAGTTCCTGTTTTCTGCTGTTTTTGTATTCCAGAAAAGCTAGTCTGAAAATATTCTCGAAATTGGACGAAACTTCACGGGGGATGCTATTTTGCCAGAACACACCAGATGGAGCAAAGGAGCAACAGAGGAGGGCCACCAGGAAGCCACACGCCACCAGGGCGCGGCCCCCCTTCTGCCGCGCCCTGGGGTGGTGTGGGCCCCTCAGGGGTCTCCAGCCGCCGCCCTTTCGCCTACTTATTCCCCCCGAGAAAATAACCCTAAGTGCCTGAGCCAATATCCACGAAAAGTTCCAGAGACGCCGCCGCCAACAACCTTCTGAAGAGTTGCTGCTCCTGCTGGTTCGATAACCTTGGTTTCATACTGAGGAAAACTTGCTGCTGAACTGCATCATACCTTCCTCTTGGGGTCTCCCAACGAACGTGTGATTCACGTCATCAGCGACCAAACTTATCCACAAAAGGCTGAAGGTCATGCTTCGAAAGTCGTGTGGGCGCGAGCGGCGGGTCCAAGTAGGTGCATATGAAAGGAAGCGATCCACATGGAAGTAGCTCCACAATGGACTGGTAAGTCAATAGTCACACCGAATCACAACGGTCCAATGACACGAGCTCAAGCCAAAGCCATCCAAGAGAAGGTGAAATCACTCTCTGCCTATGACTTTGGTCTCGCCATGACTTTAGCCAAAGCCTCATGCTACTACGATATGTGTGCTAAGGTATGTACCCCATGAAGGTCCCCATGAAGGCCCCCAGGAAGCCCGGATAATAGACAAGAAGATGGAAAAGGATATCATCAAAAAGGGCGAAGACAAGAGAGAAGAGGGGAGTTGATGCCCTAGGAGGCGGTACTATACCGCCGCTCCGAGCGGTACTACTGCTAGGCTCCATGAAGCGGTACTACCGCCTGAAACGGCCCTCGGGTCGTATTTAGCGGTATCGTTGTTGGTACCATACCGGTATTGCCGCCCACCCCCAGGAAGCAGCACTATCGCCGAAGCTACCACCGGGAACAGCCATCGGGTCGTAAATAGCTGTACCGTTGCTGATACCTGACCGATACGGCCGCCGTCAGTGGTACTACCGCCCCACTGAGCAGTGTCCGGCATACCAGTACTACCACCCTGCCTTATGAGCAGTTCTAGTCGAGGCCCTTGTATCCCCCCTACCACTTACCCTTTCGAGACTTAGACTAGAAATAAGCCCCTTGGGTGTCAGATCTAGGGTTAGACTAAATTTAAGATATACTTGTTGAGCTTTGCTCCTACTTCCCCTTGAGGAACCCAATTTCCTCCTATGGAGATGAATCAAAACCTCTCTATGTAGCTGCTATTTCTCCATGAGATTCAAGTGGAATGTACCAACCTCCCTTGTGATTCTATTGGTTCGGTGGACCGGCTGAGAGAGTAAGCGGTTTCAATTAAGAGTTACATTGGCTTGGATTTGGAAAACCAGAGGTGGCTCTTGGGGTTAGTTTGACGGTTGAATCTTCCATGCATGTGTTGCTAGTTATCCCTTATCTTTGATTTGGTTTTCCCCTTGATTTGCTACCGATTCCCCACTATGTTCATCGTGTTCATCGTTGAATTTGTGAAGATCGGACCCCTAACCCGCATCACTCATGGAGCTAGATATGCAAACATGAATAAATACCAACCCGTCATACATGAATGGTGGGGACAAAACACACAAACTCCTCCACAAAGTCGGACCGAAATCCATTGAGACCTGGTTAGGGCCGAAGGACTTCTTCTTGAGATAACATCCTCATCGCCTCGACATAAAAGCCTAATCAAATAAGTCTTCTATGCAATGGACGAGATACAATGAGCCCCCCCCCCCCCTCTCATTTGGCTGAGGCGGAGGGGAGTGGTGATTGGATATGTTTGGGAGCTATGTAATTTAGTTGACCCGACTAGTGAAACATGTGGTGAAGATTTTGCCTGGGGATTTTCTACCATTTTTCAGATGCTCATGTGCTGGTTTGTTATGTTGTTACTTTTTTCTTTTTGGAAAATTGTTATGTTGTTACCCTAATAAACTTAAAGTGACATTGTGGATCACAATGATACTGAGCTGGGCAACCGATCATATGGTTTGATGTATGTAAGCACTTCGAAAAAGGAGAGTGGACCAATGGAAGTACAGCTACATGGAGCGCTTTATTTAAAAAAAAATCGAAAATCATATTTTAAAGTTCAAAAATATCTTTAAAAAAATCCTGTATATAGAAAATGTTGTATGCTACCAACGTGTAAAAGTTCAACTAGAAATATCTTATATTTTAGACTGCACAAAAATGACAAGGTCTCACATTTGAAAGTAGTGAACGGTGTGAAATTTCAGCTCTTCCAAATATGTCAGATTTGTTAATTTTGTGTAGCCTAGAATATGAATATCTTGATTTGAGATTTTGCATGTTGGTAGAATATAACATTTAATTTCTACAACATACTGATTCTTTCCAGATATTTTCGAAACTAAAAAAAACGATTTCCGATATTTTTTTTAAAATAAACTAGAGTGCACCATTTGTGTTTTTTTACCGGGCAGCACGACTATCGTTTCTCCACGAATTTTTTCACGTACCTACACGGGTGCACCTTTTTTTTGCGGTTTAATGGGAGCTCTTATTCAACGAAAGAACAACCCGGGCAGTCAGCCATGAGGCTTGTGACCAGGAACGGAGGTTCAGAATCAACCCAACTCTCGGTCACCATCAGCGAACAAGCTCGCTTTGCACACAGATGGGCCGGTGCACCTGGCTCGGGAGCATAATTAGAGCAAGTACAACGGGTGGTGCTTAGACAGGCGCTAGGGCCAAATCCCCGGCCGTTAAGCGAAATATCCCGGCCGTTTTCTTCTGTTCCCGGCTCAGCCCAGGATTGACGCTGGCGTCGACGCAACTTCTTGCGCCGGGCGCTTAGGCCTTTTTCCGTCCGCGCAATGACTCAAAGTGTGCTGCATAAGCACCCGTTGAAGCGTGCATGCGTTGGAGGATCGGACTGTCGAAGCGTCGATGCGTTATTTTAACGACGGCGCTCCAGTCGGGCCGCTCGGGAGGGCGACGCGGGGGCACGGGGGAGATGGGGGAGGGGAGGAGAGGGGCGGGAGGGTGGCGACGGCGGCTGCCTCCGGCGGCGGCGGCGCGGAGGAACCCTAGGGCGCAGCTCGGGGTCGCGCGGGAGAGGAAGAGGGAAGAAGGAATGTGTGGTTGTTTTTGCGAGAAAGACCCTGAGTTTTTCTGGAATTTCAGTTACGTCCTTCTTAGCGAGGAGTTATGGGATGTGGGTCTATTTATCGATTTTCGAGGGGCGTTTGTGCGAATTGGCGCGGTGACCGGCGTGGGTGACCGGCTGGAACCCCGGTGACCGGCTGGCAACCGGCGACGTGGCGCGTGGCTATTGGCCTAAATTGGTGCTTGAACAGTACCCGATGGAGATGGAGAGACGTGGCGCGATCTCCACCGTCCGCACCGGTGATCCAACGGCTGTGGTTAAAGCGCGACGTGGACAGCGTGAGGAGGCGCGAAATCTGCCGTCTTTTATATATAGTAGGAATTTCCGTAAGCGCCTGTTGAAGCGTTCATGCGCTGTACATGCCCTTAAAGTTTCTGATATACTCCTACTATATTCCAGTCCTGGCATAGGCGGGGCTGCGAAACCCGCCACTCCCGCCGTTCCGTTCTGCCGGGTCTGGAGGAGCCGTCGACATGAAGCCCTCGCGATATGGTACGCCTCCCTTCCTCAGATCTCGGCGCCCTCGTCTGATCCCTCGCGCCTCGCGCTCCCTGGGGTTCTTCTCCGCCGATTGTGCACGGGATTTCTGTTTTGGTCGTGGCTAAAAATGTCGATTTGCTTGGCGCGCAGATTCGGTTGCCGAGGACCAGCCGTTCAGCATCGCCACCTACATCTCTTCCGGAGCGGTATGTGTCTCGCCTTCTATTGTTCATATTGTGGGGTCTCGTCGTCGCCGTTGTGGTGCGGTTAGGGCTTAGATGGGGTTTGGTTCTGGGCGGTGTTAGATTTATCCAAGCGGTGCTAATTTGGCTGATTTTCTGTGTAACCAGACGAGGGTGTGGATTAAAAATAGTTGATTGTTTCCCATTAGGCACTGCCATCAGTGATGGGCCAAAGTAGGATGGATAAATGGGCATGAGATCGATTGCTTGTGCTGGTGCTTGTTGTGTGTATTGCTAATTGGGGTTTGTGAGCTTTATCATGCTGTTCAGTAGCAGTTACCATGGTTTCTAGAGTACTGCAGTTTCTGTAGCTTCCCGCGCACTACATGTTTTGTTCAAGACTTGAAGTACTGTTGGGGTCCATGAAGCTGCTGCACTGTCAGATAGTATTAATGCCAAGGAACAGATGCGGATTTTATGGAGTTGTGGGGGAAATAATGTGAAGTGAATAGTTCACATGTCTGCCTTGTCTGTTGGTGATAATACAGAATAAATGGCATTCACAATTTTAGTATCTCTGCAGTTTATTTGGAGATTTATATTCCTGGGATGTTAGCCCCCAGATTCTTTATGTTAAATGTATTTTCGTTTAATATTGAACAGTACTGTTATTTTCTTGGTTGATATATTTTGTTGTCGTCTATAATAGGATGTTATTGCTGCTGCCCTGCGGAAACATGTCGAGGAGGAAGCTCGATATCTCAGCGGTGAAGATCTTCTAAGGGTTATGGATCCGCTCTATGAGCAAATATCTAGTCTACTGCAGAGCAATGATGCTACTGAAAACTTACTGGCTCTTCATGCTATCGATGCTTTGATTGATTTACCCTTTGGAGGTGCTTCAAAGGTTGCGAAGCTCGCTAGTTTCTTAAAAAATGCATTTGAAGTCAAGCGTGACCCTGAAATCCTAGTCCCAGCTAGCACAGTTCTAGGTCATTTAGCAAATGTTGGGGGAGCATTAACTGCACATGAACTTGAGCGACAGGTAAGTTATAATTGGTTCCAAGTTTCATGAACATATGTTTTCCAGTTTTTCTAACAGGCACTTCTTTCAGATTATTACAACTGCGTTGGGGTGGCTTGGTGATGATCAAGTGGAATATCGTCGCTTTGCAGCTCTCCTTATTCTCAAAGTAAGTTGAACTGATCATCTTCTAGGGTGTTTAATCAACAGTTAAGATCGTGATGGCACCACTGATTCTTAGCATATGTAGTCTTTACCACTGATCTGTAGTACGTGTATGATTGTTTTCTCTGCATTGTAGCGAGCAAGTAATGGTCAACGATTAGTGAACCACTAATAATGATTAGTCGTGACTGATCTGCAAGTCTGTCCTCCAGTGACTTGAATTGAGTGTACGACTTAAATAATAATTGTTAGGGCTTGCTGTCCATGAGTACCATTTCTTGCAACTCCAAGATGCCCTGAAAAGAACACTGTGCAAGCTAGCATCCTGACTTGATGCAATGTACAAATAAGTTTATTACTACGACAATAGTTTAACTTTATGCCAATTTTCTTTCCAGATGAAGTATACACTATGATATGTATTAAGTTTCTACTTTTCTTGTTGCAGGAGATGGCTGAAAACGCATTCACAGTTTTCAAGAATTACATCCCTGAATATGTTGATGCTATACTCATAGCATTGAGCGACCCTAAGCTGGTTATTCGTGAACGAGCAGTAGAATCTGTGCGTGCTCTTGCCAATGCCAACATGAAGTCGACGACAGTTTGCCCAGTGAAGAAGGCGAAACTGGAGGGGGTTGATCTGTTCAGCCTCCTCACGGATGATATACTCGGCACCATCATCTCCTTCATCCCCACCAATGATGCCGTGCACACTTCTGCCCTTTCTCACCGCTGGCGTCACTTGTGGCGCTCTGCTCCTCTTAACCTCGACACTGCCCATATCCGTGGGTATTGTCCCGAGAAGATTGAGGTTGTAACCAAGATTCTCTCTGAGCACCAGGGCTCCATACGCCGCCTCCACCTCCACAGTCTCTACTTTGCTGACCTTGATGGCTGGTTCAGGTCCCCAGCCCTTGCTAATCTTCAGGAGATCGACATTTGGGTCGCTAGGTTTGATGATCCGCTGCCGCTGTCTGTGCTCCGCTTCGCGCCAACCCTCCGTGTGTTCCTCATTGCCCACTGCAGCCTCTTTGAGGATGGGGACCCAGTATTTAATTTCCCAAGCCTGAAAACACTCGCCTTCGGCTGCCTGTCCATATGTGAAGACACTCTCCATAGCATTCTCTTAGGAAGCCCTGTCCTGGAGAGCCTTCTTCTTGACAATTGTGGTGGCTTCAACCGCGTGGTGATCAACTCACCGACGCTTAGAAGCCTCGGCGTCTGTGATGATCACCACATGGAGGAACTAGTCATTCAGAATGCACCTTTCTTGGAAAGATGTGTCAGATCTAGTTCGTATCGTAATCGTACTACACCAGTCATCCAGGTAATCAGGGCACCGAAACTGGAGATCTTGGGCTCACTGACAGATAACTTTGATAAACTCAAGCTTGGAACCACAGTTCCACAGGTAGCTACGGTTGGCTATCTTCTATTCAACATTCCACGCAGCATGCACTGATCTCTTACTAATGCCCTTTTCTGTTAGCAGGAAATGGTTGTTGGTAACTTGAAAATGTTGGTCCACAATGTGAAGGTTTTACATCTCACGTCTAGTGGCCCTAATCTTGATGCAGTTATTGCCTTCCTGAGAGTATTTCCTTGCTTGGAGAAGCTATATATCATGGTGAGTTGGCGAATCTCTTCTTTGGTAAATTTAAGTGTTAAAATTAATTTCACTTCTTTTACATACCCTTTTCAATCAGTCATCGTTTTACTTGGAAGGTAGATGTTTTCATTATATTGCTTGGTAATAACTGTTCTTTGAATTGTTAATACTCTTTTCAGTCAACTCTGCAGATCAATATGAAAAATGTGCACTATCTAGACCCAACAGATGCGGTTGAATGTCTTGGCCATCTCAGATATGTAGAGTTGAAGGGTTATGTGGGCAAGAAGCCTGATGTCGATTTTGCCAAGTTCTTTGTGTTGAATGCTAAGGTGCTGGAGTTAATGAAATTTGTTGTTGGGGACGGATGCGCTCAGAGCTGGAGAACTGATCAATACAAGCGGCTACAGTTTGATAGTAGGGCTTCTCGAAATGCTCTATTTGATTTTCGATCTTACTCTGGTCGTGCATATGCTACCGGGTGTTTTCGAAGAGGCTGTAACCATAATGATCATGTTTTGTCCATGGTTGACCCCTTCGATAGCTCTTCTTGTCGATTGTGCAGAGAAGGCTAACCAGGTTGATGCCCTCATGAGAGCTCTCTTTTCCTGTATTCATCATCTGTGCAAACGCTGCAAAATGTCTCTAGTATGAAAGGTTTTGAAGACCTCACCTGTTATTGACCATGTTAATGTTAGATACATCTGCTGTTCGTACAGCAGTATCTACAACCCCTTTGCGAGCTCCATAGCAAGAAATTATATATTCTGTCAAAGAAAGTCCCTCGCGTAAATTGCTTTGAATAGGTAAATCAATCATTTGTCCTTGAGGGTCCGCCATTAATCCTCTCATACCTACTAATTGGTGTACCTGAGATGCATTTCCTCTGGCTCCTGAAAAAGACATTAGATAGACTGGATTAGAAGGATCAGTTATCCGAAAGTTAGAATTCATTTCTTGTTTCAAATATTCACTTGTCGCATACCATATCTCAACGGATTGGCGTAAGACCGATCTGATAGGAAGTGGTGATATAATATGGCTCTGATACCATGTTAGATACCTCTATCAACCAACTGTCCCAAAAGACCGATCTGATAGGAAGTGGTGATATAATATACTTAACAGTTAAATATTGTGGGAATACTGCTTAATTTATGTGCAATGAAAATGCATTGGCCAGTTTGGTGTGAGGTTTGATGCTAATGGCACTTTGCTATTTAACTTACATGATGTTCTGCCAGGAAGACACAAAACGTGGGCTGATGGATGCTGACACGCGTACGCAAGACGCTACCGTTTTGGTTGTCTCAGTTGCGTAACATGTGGAAATGCTCTTTGTTAGCACGAGTTTTTATCTGGAATACCTAGCTTTGCTCTTGGTATATTGATTTTATAATGGTAATTGTTTTTCCCTGCAATAAATGAAATTGTGATGCTTTCATGTACTGTTCCTACCTGGTTGGGCATGGTAGTTGCTCAATTTTGTCATTTTGTTGTGTGCCAATTTATGAAGTTGCCTAACGTTGCTGGTGTTTGTGAAGTTGCTACCGCGAATTGTGAAGTTGTCTACCTCTATTTGTGAAATTGTTCAGATGCCATTTCTAGTTGTTGGTAAATTACCACTATGTGAAGTTGTGAACTGCTACTTGTGAAATTGGCAGAGTAATGCAATCGTGGGGAGGAGATGGGCCATGGAATTTTTTTAGTGTGCCGAAATAATTTGACAGGAAAAGAAATGTATCGGGCCTACATAAAATGGGTGAATTTTGTCCATGTTTTCTGTTTTCGGCCGAAATCGAAATCCATGACCGATGGGTCCCACGTGCAAGAAAGTTCTTACACCAGATTGGTTTTTTTTTTGACATTTAGATTGTTTATATTTGTCAGATTGTTGCCTAACATCACATAGTAGTGGCTCAATTAGAAAGAAGTACACATAACCCCCATAAGTATCGGAGATAGGACGGAGCACCCTGAACTTTGAAATGGCACATTTAACACCCAAATGTTTGTCATCCCGGGCAATTGACCCCCCAAGAAGTTTTGGAAATTTTGGTCAGTGGTTTTACTGACATGGCGATGGCGGTTAGGTCGGACCATGCCACGCTGGACAAGTTTGGTCCGCCCGAGCCATATGTCCCCCTGGACCTGGTCCGGTAGAGCCGTTTCGCGTCGCCCTCTTCTTCTCCTCCGCCGTAGTCTCCTGAAAGAAAAGGAAAAAAAAAAATCCCCCGCGACGCCGCATCCACGCGACCACGCCCATCCTCCCCCCTACTGTCCTTCCTACTCGCCGCCGCCTCCTCCTCCTCCCGCGCGGCGTTGCCCTACCACTCCGCCGACATCGCCTCACGAGCACAGGCGCTCCCCGGCGGCCGGCTGCCGGCGGCGTGGTGCTCCCTCTCTTCTCCCTCCCGCTTTAAAGCCCTGGTTCTCGCCCCGTCTCGAGGATTCGATCCCCCGCGCCAGCCCTCCTCGCTTCTCTCGTGTCCGCCCACCCCACTCCTCTCTTCTCTGCTTCCCGCCGCGGCGGCGGCGGCTCTGGAGGCGCCGTCGACATGAAGCCCTCGCCGCACTTCCCGGAGATCGGGAAGAAGTCCAAAGGTACTACCCCATCCCCAAAAATCAGGGTTGCTCAGTCCTCCTCGCTCTCCCTGATTGCTACGCACCTTCTGTGCGTGGCTGACAATCAAGCTTCGTTTCGCTTGCAGATTTGGTCGCCAAGGACCACAGCTTCCTCATCGCGGCCTACATCTCGTCTGGAGCGGTTCGTTCCTCACCTTCTCTTTATTCAGATTCTGAGATTTCAGTGTTGCTGTTTGCGCGCGAGCTAGGGTTTTGAGCTGGGATGGATGAACAGTCATATCATCTTGCTGGAAGCTACTTTGATCAATTGTTATTGTTGCCTGTGATGGCGCTGTATGTTGGCATTCATATTGACTTTGGGATAGGGGTCTACCTGATCGAGTTATTTTGCTTGTGTTACTAGTGTAGGGACTAGCTTGATCATGGAATGGAGTACTGGTTCTATAGCTTCCCAATATACACTTCCTTGAGTTCTAAACCCTAGGAACAAATGTTGGTTATATGGTGGAAATGATGCAAATATAGTATTTCCCATATATGGTTCTCACGTTGATGGTAGTGCAACATAGATGGCATTCCTAATTTGGGGGTTTTGAGGTTTGGGTCCTTGGATTGTTAACCACAAGACTATCTGGTAGTTGTCATTGCGTATCCCTTATGTTGTCTGGCTCTTATATTCATATGATTGAGCTATATACTTTCCAATAGGATGTTATTGCTGATGCCCTGCGGAAGCATGTTGAGGAGGAAGCTCGAGATCTCAGCGGTGAAGCTTTTCTAAGGTTTATGGACCAGCTCTATGACCAGATATATGCTTTGTTGCAAAGTAGCGATGTTTCTGAAAATTTGCTGGCTCTTCGTGCTATCGATGCATTGATTGATATGCCCTTCGGAGAGGGTGCTTCAAAGGTCTCTAAGTTCGCCAGTTTCTTGAGAAATGTGTTTGAAGTAAAGCGTGACCCTGAAATCCTAGTTCCAGCGAGCACAGTGCTTGGTCATTTAGCAAATGTTGGGGGAGCAATGACTGCAGATGAAGTTGAGCGACAGGTAAATTATAATTGATTCCATTTTTCTTGAATATATGTTTTTCAGTTTGCTAACAAGTAGTTCCTTTGTATAGATTAAAACTGCTTTAGGGTGGCTTACTGGGGATCGAGTGGAGTATCGTCGCTTTGCAGCTGTTCTTATTCTCAAAGTAAGTTGAACTTATCAGCTTCTATAGTTGTTACATCTTATTCAAGGTCATGATATTCCTCTTGCAATACTACTACACATATTTTCGTTAGGCTAAACTTGGTAACTTGTTGCATTTTTTAATGTTATCTACTCGGTGAATATGAGTTCAAGTCATATGACTTCTTTGTTCCCCTAGTGAATATGAGTACAAGTCATATGACTTCTTTGTTCCCCCTTTACTGATCAAATAGCAATGAAGGAACTGGGCTCCTAAACCCTGCTTCATGGCATACAGTGACAATCTTCTTATGGCATGTTATAGTCACGTAGAACTAGTAACAAGCTCTGCTATTCTGTAACCTTAGGTATCGCTCTTAATTAAGAAGATTGGCAACTACCCTTATGGGGATCTATGTGTGCTCCATCTTGCATATCATCCAGCGAACTTGTCTAGTTTTACATTTAGTGTATTCTGAATCTTTTGGACCGATATACTCGTACACTGTGAATGAGTTGGCTCACCGATATCTGTGAGGTTGGGTGGTGGCATGCACTGCAAGTTATCCAGGAAGGAATCCCATGAACCAGTACCCCTAGCATCCTGGGTGTTGCATTTAATTTTTTTTTTATTATGTGATTGCATTAGTTTAACTTAATGCTATTTTGTCTAGATGTACTACACTATGATTTGTATAAAATGTGTCCTTTTCCTATTTATTTGTAGGAGATGGCTGAGAATGCTTCTACAACCTTTAATGTTCATGTTCCTGAATTTGTTGATGCTATATGGGTAGCACTGAGAGACCCCAAGCAGGCTGTACGCGAGCGAGCAGTAGAAGCCTTGCGTGCTTGTCTTCATGTTATCGAAAAGCGGGAGACGCGGTGGCGTGTACAGTGGTAAGCTATGCTAGTTATGGTGGTTGTGTACACATCATGTGCCCTCAGCAACCTATTTATGCTAGTTTGTTAGGACTTGAAAAAATGCCCAAAGCACATCCTGGTCTTGATCTGCAAATCACTGCCCATGAACTTTTAGCCCTTCCCACAGTGTTGCAGCAGTAGCAACTTCCCCCAACTCTGACTCGTTTGTACCACACTACCACTGATTTTAGTATGTGTACCATTGTATCTTTGCTGCGTGTATTTTTAACAAATACTCCTCCGTCCCGAATTAGTTGACTTAGATTTCTCTAAACAATAATAGTCGCGACTAATTGTGATGTCAGTACCTTGTTGGCTTGACTCTACTATATGAGCTAATAGCATTACCTTTTATCCATCTTAGTATTTCTTTCTGTTTCATGACCAGGTATTACCGCATGTGTGAAGCAGCGCAAGTTGGACTTGGCAAAAATGCTTCTGTTCATAGCATTCATGGCTCATTATTGGCTGTTGGAGAATTGTTGAGGTAAGTTAAAGTTCAGTTCGAGTGATATTTTCCCTAGAAGTTTGTTTTAATATTCATACTTCTGCAAGTATTTTTTTCTCTTGTCTGTTTGCTCGTGTACCATATGATTGCGTATTCCTTCTACAGTTCTACTCCCTCTGTTTCATAATATAAGATGCTTTAGGTATTCTAATATGGATTACATTCAGATGTATATAGACGTATTTTAGTCGGTAGATTCACTCATTTTACTCCTTATGTAGTCTGTATTGAAATAGCTAAAACATATATATCATGATACGGAGGGAGTAATATGGAACACATGTCTAACTTTGTCACTTATGAACTTTGATATGGCCAAACAGCATTAACGATTTTTTTCTTGTGGCAGCAATACAAAGCTTCCCATCCTCTGATTATGTTGTTGCATTCAAATGTTGCAGGAATACTGGGGAATTTATGATGTCTAGGTACAGAGAAGTGGCTGATATAGTCCTCACGTACTTAAAACACCGGGATCCGCTTGTTCGTCGTAGTATAACAGCTCTTCTTCCTCGAATTGCTCACTTCCTGCGAGACAGATTTGTGACCAACTACCTAAAGGTTTTTTCACTACCACAATTCTTGAACTAAACCATTTCCTTCTCTTCAACTTATATGTTTCCATTTCTTGCATTAAGCTTTTTTAAACTTTGAAGTTGTAATAAAAGATAGTGCCATAGCTTGACATATGCTGTTCTCGTTCCCAGATATGCATGGAGCATATCCTGTTTGTTCTGAAAACCCCAGATGAGCGTGCTAGTGGGTTTGTTGCTCTTGGAGAGATGGCTGGTGCTTTGGGTGCAGAACTTGTGCCCAGTTTGCCCTCAATTACTCCACTTTTGCATGAAGCGGTATGCTTTAGAACCCATTTTGTACTATGGTGTTTACTTTATCTTTATCCTCCTTAATGGCGTTTCTGTTCTCAGATTGCTCCTCGCAGAGGACGGCCATCTCTTGAGGCTATTACTTGTGTTGGAAGTTTTGCAAAAGCTATGGGTCTTGCAATGGAAAGACATATTCGTGGTGGACTGCTAGATGCAATGTTTTCTGCCGGTCTTTCTGATAAACTTGTAGATGCACTTGAGTCTATAAGTACTAGGTACTGTTCCTTGATTTGAATTCTCTTCCTTTATTATGTCTTTGACATGAAAACGTCAACTTCCTCGCTTCCTACAGCATCCCGTCTCTACTGCCAACAATACAAGAGCGCTTGTTGGATTGTATATCTCAAGCACTTCCAAAGTCATCTACGAGGCCGGGCACTACTGTTAATCGGACAACCAGATCCAACAGTTTGCAGCAGTTTGTGGATTCCAGTGGTCCAGTGCTTGTCCAACTTGCTCTGCGTACTCTAGCAAACTTCAACTTTAAGGTTCGAAATGCTCCACAGAGCTATCTGATTGTAATCATCTTCGGGCTTTAAATTATGCAATGTTTTCAGGGTCATGAGCTCCTGGAATTGGCAAGAGAGAGTGTCATCCTTTATCTGGAAGACGAGGATAGTAGTACCCGAAAAGCTGCTGCGATATGTTGTTGTAGATTAGTCGCACACTCTCTTTCTGCTTCGTCTACTTCACAGTTCAGTTCAAATCGCTCAAATCGTATGGGTGGAGCTAAGCGCCGTCGCCTTGTAGAAGAGGTCTGTCAAACTTCATCACGCGGTCATTATTTCTGTGACATGCACATAAGCTATCCTGTTTGACGCTTAGCATTATTTACTAGAAACGCTTACTATAACATGTCTATTTGGGAATAGCAGAGGTAAGCGCTTTGAAATGAGGTACTATTAACTAAAATAACTGAAGCAACCATTGTTTTTGACACAGTTAAGCTGAAATTAATCACAGTTCATTGAGGAATTCCTCAATTTTAACGTTGACCAACGGGGGAAGGATCCCTCCCTTGGCTATACGTTGTTAGATAGATGAGACCTTTCCGGGCGATTTTTGATCGCCCCGCTTAGTCCGAACGCTTCAGTCCGAGTGCTTCAACCAACGGCAACTCAAACTCTGATATATTTTGCTTGACATAATATGATCATGTTGACAGTCATGTATCCCTCTGCAGATAGTGGAAAAACTTCTTATTGCCGCAGTTGCTGATGCTGATGTTGGTGTTAGGAGTTCAGTCTTCAAGGCTCTGTATCGGAATCCGACTTTTGACGACTTCTTGGCTCAAGCCGACATCCTGACTTCAATTTTTGTTGCCTTAAACGATGAGGTACGTTATATGACATGTTTATCAACTATCATATGGACTGCCCTATTAAATACTTATTAGATATGTTACCAGATGTTTCCACTAGAGTTAGTTGTGAAAGTATTGTTTTGGAAAGGCCTTTAGAAAACAGTGTTTTAATACAACATCTTTGCAAGCAAAAAGGAATAGTCCTTGGTTATTTTAACCATGCTCGGAAATATCTACATTATAACTCACACACTTTGTTGTTCACTTTGAACTATTCCAATTCACGTTCCCATCATGTGGTGGTTGGTGGCAAGTAGTTTTTTAAGCATTATGGCCCTTGCTCATTGACAATTTTCTGACATGCCATGATTTAGGAGTATGGTGTAAGAGAACTGGCGATATTAGTGGCAGGCAGATTGTCTGAAAAGAATCCTGCATATGTACTGCCTGCCCTTCGTCGCTATCTTATACAGTTGCTCACGTATCTTGATCAAAGGTTTGGCGCAACTAAAATTCTGGTGCTAATGACCAGTGCTGGTTTCAAATTCATATCGTTTTATTCCAGCATCATGCTTCTGAAGATCTTTATGTTGTCTGCAGTATGGATAGCAAATGTAGGGAGGAAAGTGCTAGATTGTTGGGCTGCTTAATTAGGAGCTGTCCACGGCTAATACTTCCTTATATTGCTCCAATTCACAAGGTTAGTAAGAGATGAGATCATCACTACTGTTTCTTGTGCTAGTTTTTACTTCCTAGTTCCATGTTGTTTTCTTTCAGGCGCTGGTGGCTAGGCTTTGTGAAGGAACAGGACCAACGGCCAATACTGTGCTTGCTGCGGGAGTGCTTGCAACTGTTGGAGAACTGGCCAAAGTGGTATATCTTTCTTCATTATCTGATGTTTGTTTCATTTAGCCCCTTACTTTTTCAGAGGGTCAACCAGGACTTCTCTGAAAGTAGAGGTGGAAGGGGTAAAAAAGGACCCGAGCATGACTTGACTTGTTTTAATTTATGCTGTGCAGGGTGGTTTTGCAATGAGGCAATATCTTCGTGAGCTAATGCCTCTGGTTGTGGATGCTCTTTTGGATGGAGGTGCTGTGAGTAAAAGGGAAGTTGCAGTAGCAACTCTTGGACAAGTTATTCAAAGCACAGGGTACATGCATATTTTCTTTTCATCTCTGTACATAGTGAGTTGCATGTATCAAATTCGAAAGTTATCGCTGTTAAATTGATCTGTCTGCCAGTGAAAGTTTGTTATCTCTTTGTTCTTATTAGTGTTAGCATATTTAGCATTATTTCCTACTCCAAACTTGAGGTTTAGAGAAAAAGTAATGTGGGTACTCACAGTATTAGCAATAGAGTGTGCAACAGTGCAAGGAGTCACAGGCCTCCGCATCAACGGACCATGAGAAATGTGGAACAGCCTCTTCTTTGGGTGCCCTTTCAGCCTTTCCTACCTGTACAAACTCAGCATCTAGTGGAAACCGCCAATGATGACCTTGATCAAAGATGCGACGAAGATGAACTGACTTTTAGCTGCCTCTTGCCATGGAAATCTCTTCATTACTGCATCTTAGCACATTTGGGAACATCAGAACTCATTTTTTTTTTTGACAATGTTCCCCTGGTATCATATCCTGGAACACGTATTTAGCAGAGCTAAGCTGGTTTTCCTTTAGACTCAAGGAAGAGTCTAGAACCCTTCTCATAGCTGGATATTTTTTTTTCGAGAAAACGCAAAGGATTCTTTGCGTTTCATTTCATTGAAAAGATAGAGTTGTTTTACAGCCTCCTAAGAGGATTTCATCGAATCTATTATATTTCTTAACTCTTCGTAAATATCTGGATGTATATTCCCCTCTCCTCTTGTAAATATTTTCCCTGTTATGTGATAAAATATAAACTACCGGGGCCTCACTTACAGGTTTTTGGGGGTAAAAAAGAAGTTATAGCACAATCCTAGGTTTGAGGGGCTCACGGGTCAAGCCTTCATATAAACATTTCATACTTAACACTTGGTAGGTGTCTGAGTCTTTGAGAGTCTCCTTCTCTTAATAACTTCACTTTGGTGGTATCTCACTCTTTGTGTTTGGAACAGTTACCTGTTTCATTTCCTGCCTTGTGGGCACAAATGGAAATGGCTCTCGAGTCTTGACCCTTGATAATAGTTTACTAATAGGTAAAAAATCGACCACAGGGGCTACTCCCTGTGGCCTTTATAAAGAAGAACAATCAAGGAACACACCATGCGGAGCACAGGGCTCTAATGTGGGTGGTGGGCAGAGCGCACACCTGGGCGCGTGCCACTAAACAATTGGTCGCCAGCCCAGTTACTAATGTGTACCGTCCAAGTACTTGTTTTCATATATGTGTAGACAATTAATTTGACTATGTATATACCGTGGCTTGGTCATCATTTAATATTCTCTGGTTTTACATGGATGGTCATCAGCTATGTGATTGCTCCCTATAACGAGTATCCTCAGTTGCTTGGCTTACTCTTGAAGTTGCTAAATGGTGAATTGGAATGGTCGACTAGACTGGAAGTGCTGAAGGTATTTATTTGACTGATGCTTTGCTGTTTCATGACATATATATACTGCCCTTATTAAGAAATAATGCAATATATTTTCCAGGTTTTGGGGATTATGGGTGCATTGGACCCTCATGCGCATAAGCGTAATCAACATAATTTACCTGGTCAACATAGAGAGGTTCTGCGGCCAACAATTGAGACTGCACAACATATTGTTTCCATGGAAGAGATACCAACTGATTTCTGGCCATCTTTTTCCGCATCCGAAGACTACTATTCAACAGTATGATTTTATGTTACTTTATGGAAAACATGGTGGGCTCCTGTGTTAGCACCTCTAACCTTAATTCTCAATTGCTAGGTTGCAATTAGTTCTCTAATGCGAATTCTTCGAGATCCTTCCCTTGCAAGTTATCATCAAATGGTTGTTGGCTCTCTTATCTTTGTTTTTAAGGTAATATTCCTGTTTTCGATATTCTTTCTTTCAACATTTTTTTTGCACTATCACTTTAATATTTCTTTGTTTTCTTTGTGATACATTTGGATCTAGTCAATGGGCCTTGGCTGTGTTCCTTATTTACCAAAGGTGAGAGACTAAATTTCCTTGACTGTACTGCTACTCCTATGCATTTATATTAGTCATGTTTCATTCCACTCTAGTCATGTTTCACCATAGTATAATCCAGATGTGTGATCCACGACTTTGACTGGCTGCGATGCTCATGCATTGAACGTTCTAGCTGATGCTTGGGGCATGCATGGCCTTGAGTTGTTTTAACTTTCTAACCGATGCATGTTACTCCTGGAATTCTGACTGATTTGGGTCAACAAACAGTTTGTTGCATTAACTGAATTCCTTTTCATGAAACCAATTCATGATTTATGTGACAGGGTTTAAAAATGATGTCAGGCTTCGAGCTTAATTGCCAGAGAACCTTTTTTATGTCATGAAAACATTGCACCTAGCAAGTTTCTTTAAACAGTATCATTTGTTATTTCCAAGATTATCTGCAATCTCCATTTATTAAAATCTTGATGGGGCCCAAAATCTATTATTGAACAGATAAAGGTTTCATTTGGTTTAGTGAATCACAATCACAATGTTAAACCCTTGTAGTTCAAAGCTTTCAAATATATTTGGGTGGATATAAGGCAACGATTTAGCACATGTATGTCTCTGTTGGAAAAGAGAGTAAGTGTTACAAGGTACACGAAGAAATGTCTGAAATACTTCCTCTTTTGATTGGAAGGTTCTCCCCGAGCTATTCCGTGCTGTTCGTATGTGCGAGGATGGTGGTTTGAAAGAGTTCATAACCTGGAAACTCGGGACATTAGTATCTATTGTTCGGCAGGTAAATGGTCCTTCTAGTGTTGCCCTTTTGCTTCATTTCATTCTTTGAAGATTCTTTTTGTTGCAGTTGGTATCCAGCTTACTCATCAAATTTGCCTGTTTCAGCACATTCGGAAGTATTTACAAGACATGCTCTCTCTCGTCTCTGAATTATGGACTTCCTCATTCAGCTTGCCTGCACCAAAGCGGACCATACAGGGTCCGCAGGGTTCTCCAGTAATAATACTTGAATTTCTCTGTTATCTGTTGTTACATTCTGTTCGCAGTATAATACTGCTGCACACCTACAGTTTCTAACTTCCCTATATGAGGCATAGTGACATTTTTACATGGGAAATAAACCAGAGTGTGATCACTAAACTGCAAATATTTTCATCATTCTTACCTTAGGTTGATGCTCAACTTCAGCTATCCCACTTATTTTAGTTGCCACATGCTTGGTATGTCGATAATTATATTCCACACCCAGTATCATCTTTTGTCACCACATGCTTCTAT